>JAWNMN010000401.1:3750000-5000000 GCA_035044025.1 Drosophila paracracens | reverse complement strand
ACGGCTAAAAAGGCAGAACACAGCAAAAGCTGAAGAGCAAACTGAAGTGGAGGACGAGGTCGATGAGGAGACAAAAGGAGACAGCAACAATGATGACGATCTGAGCGCCATGCCACAGGGAAAATTATGCGCAGACAGCAGTCAGATAGAGTGGGATGAGTTGGAGATGAAGCTGAAGCCAGGTTGCCATGATGAAGATTCGACAGATGCTTGTTAAAATACCAGCTAGCAAAGCAGAGAGCAGCCGGCAGCCAGCAGCCAGCTTAGCTTAGCGGCGGAATGTGGGCTGATGTCAGTGCAACATAACGAAACGAATCGAAATGAAATAGAATAGAATACACTGAAAATGTTGGTCGAGCATAGCTGGCCAAGCAAAAAGTCTCAAGGATAATATTGTGAGGTGAAAAGAGTTTCGTATACAAACATAACGCTCACACATATGCTTGTGTGTGTGTGAGTATGTGTGTGCCCGTGACAGGCCAGCAAAACTTAAATGCCATTAGTAGCTGCCGCTTTGGACCTCGCTTATGTCCTCGTCAGCGTCCTCGTCCTCCTAAATTTTGCACACGCCCTGCCCCGTCACGCGCCAAACGTAGGCAAAGGCAAAAGCGTGCCAGGTAACTGTCACACACACACACACACACATTGCCAAAAGACAGTAGCTCACACATTAAGCCACTGTACGTGCCTCAGTCGTGCGCCACATCTGTATCTCTCTCTTTCTCTCTCGCTGTCTCCCTCTCTTACGCTCACTCGCTCGCTCGCTCGCTCTCTGGCAGTGCTCGTCGTCATCGTCGTCGTGGGGCCAGGCAATTGAAATAACTTCTTCCGCTTGCCTGCCTCGCTTCCGCTGCTTGAATATGTCCACCCTAAAATCATACCACACCAAACCACAGCACAGCACAGCACAGCACATTTTCCCCACTGCCCACATAACCTTTTGAGCAGCTCAACAGACTTGAATTGCCGTTGCTTTTTGGACGTTTATTTTGTTTGGCTGTAAGTGATTTTGCACGGCGCTGGCAACATGTTGCTGAGCAGCATGTTGGGGTTGACAAATTGTTGAGAGCGAAATGCGCTCAATTTGCTCGCTCGCTCGCTCGCCCGCTGTTATGTTTGTGTGTGTGCCTGTGTGTGTGAGTGCTTGTGTGTGTGATGGAGTGTGAGTTAGTGTGGGGGTAGGCAAAGGTTAGTCCTTTTATGTGTCATCCCCATTGTTGGAGTAGTTGTTGTTATTGTCGGCAATAAAATACATTTAAGCACGCATTACGTTATACTTTATTTAGCGCACGCTGCTTGAAACTGACATTTGGATAGCAAGTGTGTTTGTGTGTATGTGTGCATGTAAGTGTGTGAGTGTGTGAGGGGTATGACTTTGCACTCTGTATTAATTTAAATTGGTTTTGGGATTGTCAACTGTGAAATATGACACATTACGATGGCATGCAAAGTTCTTGGCAACAAATTAACTACGGGGTGGTGTGTGTGTGTGTGTATGTGAACTGATTTAATTATTATGGCTATAGTCTGTGCTTATATAAATACATCCAACAGGAATTTGCCAAACACTAAAAGTCAAATTTAAGACCTTTTTACCCACTCGGAATTGGTTAGTTCGTTTTACATTTCGTTTGGCGTGGCTTTTTCTATTTCATAAAATTAAGTTAAATTGTGTCACACTCAAATGTTACGCCATAAATTCATGCCAAAATTCGCAGCAGTGACACTCTCGCATACACACACACACACACACACGCACACACAAATGTACACAGACGGAAGCACTGGCCTTGCCAAGCTTATGTGCCTGCCCGGTTGAATCCTTTTCGAGGCTACGTTTGTTGCTACCGCTCTCCAGCATTTTGTTATGCAAATCACAACGCAGTGCGCCAGGAAATGGGCAGACAGGCGGACAGACAGTTGCGGGTTAAATAAGTTGAACTACATTCCACACAGACGACAGCAAAATGGTTGACTATTCTGTTCTGTATTTTATTGCATTTTGTGGGTGCTGGGGCCAAAATAACGATAGAAAAGAAAACAAAATAAAACAAATTGAAGGTTACTGCCAGCGGGCCAAACACATTAACAACTTGACGACAAATGCGCAGCCTGTTTGGCTAATTTCGTTTTGCCTATTTAACGCAGAGTTTTCTGCTTTTTCTCTCTTTGTTTATTGCAGCCACCACGCCCAATAACAAGCCAATTAGCCGCGCCCTAAATGATGCCCGAAACTGAACGCGACTCGTTGTTGGCAGCGGAAATAATCAGCGGCGCTTTGGCGCATGGTTATGGCATAGTCAGAGACAAACAACAACAGCAATTACAGCAACAGCAATTACAACATCAGCAAATACAGCAACAACAGCAGCAGCTACAATCTGATCCTGCAGCAGCCGCCTATAATATGGCCATCAATTCATATGTCTACAGCAGCTCATTGACCATACCGCCCTCGGCGGCATCAATGGTCAGTCCCAGCAGCAAGGAGAAGATTGTGAATATGCTGCGTGTACGCGATAACAACAACAGCAACGGCAGCAACAGCGTAAGTCCCATCTCCGCGAGCAGTTCACCCACAACATTTCTGCAAAAGCAGTTGGAGGCACCGCCCAGTCGTCAAACTGCACCCCATCAGCAACAGCAACAGCAGCAAAGACGCTCCATAACACCTTTTGCCACGAGCATAGCGACGACAACAACAGCAGCATCAGCCAATCAGGCAGTTAGCTGGCATGCTCATGTCTATGCCCGACCACCCAATAGACCCACTCGCCACTCAATAGCCGACATTCTGGGCATGGCCATGGCTGAGAAGCTGGCGTATGAGGGTGCTGCAGCGGCTGCTGTTGCTGCCACAGTCAGTGCCAACAGTTTGGCAACATCACCAAAGAGTATACTGCGCAACATTGATCAACAGTATGCGCAACAGCCTCAGGAGCAGGAACAGCGCACAGATCGTAGCGCCTCCATGAGCGATGCCAGTGAGGAGGAAAGTGCAGTCAACATCAATGCTGCAGCAACAGCAGCAGCATCTTCAGCAGCGGCATCCACAGCGGGGGCATCCGCCGCAAGTGTGACAGAAACAGCCCCGCTCGATCAGCCGTTGAATCTGTGTGTGGCCAAAAAGTCGCGTGACAGCAACGCGTCGTCTCCGATGCCGGTGGCCAAGCAAAGCCAACTACTGGGCAAGAGAAACACCAAAAAGGGTAAGCGAGATCTACCAAAAATACTACTTTAAGAATATTTGGCAAATATTTATATCCATAAATACGACAAATTTGCAAAGATAATTTGATAAAGTTGGTTATTGTTGAGCAAGTGTATATCAGATTCGGTGTGTAAATTGAAACCCTTAACGGGCTATTAATAGTTAAGATATTAGCTCGGAGCAAATTTTTGCGGCAACGCTTGACGAGCCTCTCAATTGAGCGTAGCGCGAAGCTCTCAACACGCTCCAACGAAGCGTGCGGCGGGCAACGCGGCGTATGCGTGTCATGCTAACTTAAATGATGCTCGACAGTGGCTCACATTGCAATCACACGCATATAGATCCATTTTATTTGGCATCGTCTAATTGCCAATGGGAGGTTCATTAAGAACGTTCCCATCCCCGTTGAAATTATTTATATAGTTTATTCACTCATATTAATGACAATTATAAGAAATGCGAACTTATAAATTTTAAATATCAGCAAAACAAATTTTGAATAATCAATTTCATAATAATTAAATATACAGACGTTCGTATTAATTTATTTCGATTTCAAGAAATATATGGTAAACAGTCGGTTGAGAGCCATAAGGGGGATTTCGTCTGAAACAACAAACTATATATACATATATATAATGATCTGAACATTAATTAACTGGACATTGTTTTTGCTATTGTAATTGTTGTTGCCAATCTGAATTTACGCTGCATTAAAATTGTTTAATTCCGTGGGGGTCATGAGGGGGAGCGGCGTCGGGCAGCAAAACAACAAATTCAATTAGCAATCGACAATTGGCGATAATAAGCAATGAGCAAACTTGAGCACAAAATCGTTGGCGGTATATTATTGTATTTTTTTTGCTGTTGTTGTTAATTGCTCAATGTTGTGTTCGACTTTTATTGTTATTAAAATCACGTACTCGACTTGGCATAAAGTAAACAGCAACAGGAACAGCAAGTGCAACAACAAATGCTAGTATTTATCGCTCATATTCTCGCATGTATTTAAAGTGAATGAATGCCAACGCTCATATTCTCGCATGTATTTAAAGTGAATGAATGCCAAACGACGCGTCGTTCAAGTCTCGTTTTGTGATTTGCAACTGTCGTCTGTTAATTTTCGCTTAATTACTTGCTGGCAGCACCCATAAATGGAAGCGGCAGGGAGGTGAGTCGTCGGCAGCCAGCCAAAGTGGTAGAGGGTGGCATTAAAATGCTGTCGCCAAACGGGGATAATGAAGCGACATGGCAATTGCCAATTGGCGAACAAAGCGACAAAGTAAAATAGCAGCAACAACAACAGCAACACATCTAATCAAACATTTGTGTTACGCATCAATTGTTTTAAGGTTTTGCTTTTGTTGTTGTCCATTTAGTTTTATTGATTTCGTGCCACTGGGGCGCCCTTTTGCGCGCCACTAGACCCGCTTTTGGTGCCACTGTCTAGGGGTGACTTTAAGTGGCACGAACTGCGGACTGTGCTGCCAATGACGGAGGCGACAGCAACGGCGGCTGTCAGTCGGCCGCCTAATTAATCACAGTGTCATGCATATGCGCTCCGGCATATGAGGCCGTGCGGCCCACGCGGCGTATTAGCAATATAAGCAATAGCTAGCGACAACGACGAACGAATAACGTATACATTTAACTGTCAATTAGATATCAATTATACATTGGCAACAGCAACAGCAACAACAGACCAGACCAGACTCATGCCAGACACGTTTTGGCTCCAGCCATCCAATAGGTGTAACTGAATAACATGGCGTTGTTAACACTTGTTTTGTTTCAATACTCAACACGACAGGCAAACCGCAAGCGGCAGGCAACAACAACAACAACAACTGTTGCCGGAATGTTGCACGATGGCGAAATTGACATTAACTTGATCTGACACTCAATATAGATTTAGACTTATCAGAATCAATGAGTATTTACGGGATTATTATTAATACCTACATATTTCGAAGCGACTTCTACAAAAATTCATGTTGAATCATAAACTTTAACTATAACCTTTATATGAAATTACAAGTCAGAATTTGATTTAAATTAAATCTCAAAATGTTATTTGAAATAGACTTATTAGAATCAACGACTATAGGTGTGATATTTACTAAAAGTCTATATATGTATGTATATTTCGAAGCGACTTTTTACTCACTTACTTATCTTACTTATTACTCGATTATTAACTTGATTAGTAAATTTAGAATTCAGAATTTAATTTGAATTGCAACGAATCGCAAATACACCCGTATACCTCAAACTATGTGGTATAAGCCGAAACAAGTTAGGCCACAAGGCAGCACATTGTTTTTGCATATGACGACAAATGAGAGTAAAAAAATCGAGCTCAAAACGGGGGTAACAATGCAGTCAGTCGGTTGTATGTGTCATTTGACGGGCTAATTGCAATAACAACAGCAACGCTGGCAAATGTTAATATAAACTGACAGCGGGCCAAATGCTGAATTGAGGTTAAACAGCTGTGTTTCGCAATAAAATCGTAGCAAATAGTGGTAACGACAATGGTTAATAATTTCTATATCTGTCGCACCTAATCCACAGAGCCTTCGGGAAAACCGGCAGCGAAAAAGAAAAAGCTAACTGTCGATCTGCCAACGGCGATTAGTCCCACAGGCAGCAGCGATAGTTTAATGCGCGATAAGCTGCTGGCCAACAACAATTCGCCGAGCAGCACAACACATGTTGCCCAGCCGCCGAGCAACAATAGCTACCTGGAGACCACTGAGGATGATTCCGATTCGGGTTCGACGGATGCGCGTCGCAAGAAGAAAGCGCGCACCACCTTCACCGGCCGTCAGATCTTTGAGCTGGAGAAGCAGTTCGAGGTTAAAAAATATCTCAGCTCCAGTGAACGCACCGACATGGCCAAACTGCTGATGGTCACTGAGACGCAGGTAAATCAAAAAGATTTTATTTCAATTATTTACATTGTATATGTTAAAAGTGCATTAAGTTTCCGCCTAATTTAACAATTAATTTGTGAAATTTTGCGGTACTTTGTACGTTTAATTATATTCATTTTTATCACATTCATAAATGCGCATCCAACCTAAATGGTTTGATTATAATTGAATTGTGTCAACAACACTGTTTGTTTGGCATTTAAATAAAACTGTATGCATTAAATATTTAATGGAATGCTAGCAAAGTTCATTTTTATACTTTTTTTTTTTGATACATTTCACTTATTAAATTTTTGGCAAAAATAATCACAAATTTATTAACTCAAAATAAATTATCTGGTCCACATTAATTAGAATTGAAAAGAAAGGTACACTTTTTTTCTTAAAAATCGTACACTTCTTAGTTATTGAAACCAGACAGATGGATACCGCTAAATCGATGCGATTGTCGATACTGATTACGAATGTAAATATACTTGTGGGTTCGAAGATTCTTCCCTCTGTCTGTAACACGCCCATTTTCAAATCAGGATATTACAAATTGTGCACAGTTTTGCCTAAATTCATGCAATTCATATTATATACCAAAAACTTAAATCACAAAAAGGCTTTGTTTTACTTATTAATCCTTTTTATACTCAGCTAATACAGCAAAAACATTTTATAGTCAGGAGCATCATTATGTGATTTTAAAAATTATTTACTCAGTTTCTTAATAGACATTTCTACAATACCTATCATCAGTTCAGACTGTCAACCAAAAGATCTTAATTTCAAATCAAGTATCAAATAATAAATAAACGATTTTATGTATAAAATACATAATTGCAATAAATCGTTTACTAAGCTAAAATCATAAGAAATTTAACTAAAATTTCAGACGGCTGCTTGAGATAATTCTCTCTGGGGCTTATGGTTAGTTAATTAAGGCAAACCATAAACAAGATAAGGTGTGACTTTGTTTAATGCCCGAGTAAATATTATGACATTTATAATTCTAGTTATTGTTGTTGTTGTTGTGACTGCAACAGCAGTTGCCAGCTGCCACAAGCGACAAGGCAGGACGGAAATGGATAGCAGCATTTTGTTTTGCAGTGTTAAATGTGCGCACACACACATAACCACACACACACACACACATGCAGCATATTGATATAAATAAAGATTTATTGACTAATTAGAATGAATTAAGTTTGTAACACGGACATGCTGCAGCCAGCACAACTGCAGTTAAAGTACATATCCTTTGCCAGGAGCTTAAATAATTACTGCATATGGTTGCAAGTTTGGGCATGTCCACTCGAAAGCCATTTATCCATGGTAACTGGACAAAGCGGTTTCAAGTGTAAATCTATGTATGTATTGCACTCGTTTTCTAACGATTATGTGCAAAAGTCAAATGCACAATGCGTTCGGCTTAAAGTCGAATCAAAACTGCATTAATAGCCAGATTACGCATACGCCGTGTGTACTCGAATGCCATAAGACTAATGGGCTCTCAAAGAACGCTTTGCATAGCGTCAGTGTGTGTGTGTGTGTGTGTGAAAATGTGCTACCTATTCACAGCGACTAGTCTAGCTAGTCATGCAGCAGGCTACTCAATGATCCTGTCTGCTTAATTAAATTACATTTTCCATCAAGTCAATTAATTACAAGTCTATAGACAAACAGCAAGCGCACGGAATGTGCTACTCTGGTGTCTAACTAACTCTAGGTGTGTATCTGCAATGGAGTTGTGTTGTGTGTAGCGTGTGCTGTTGTGCTGATGAGTGTGTGTGTGTGTTGGTGTGTTTTCCTTACTTATCTGTGTGAACCAACATGTTATGCATGTCGACATGTTCAAGTGCTTTATATGTTTTATTAATATAATAAGCTCTGCAGACATTTATCATTCTGACCGTAGAGCTAGCCAGCGTGTGTGTGTGTGTGTGCACGTGTGAGTTTGTTGGTGTGTGTATATCCTGCCAGCAGACAACTGATGCTGAAGTACACCGCACTGATTTCACAGCACAGTTTTGCCAGTCTGCCAGTCTCCCTCTATCTCTATCTATCTCGGTCTGCGTGTTTGTATATAAAACATTACTGTTCATATAAACATCTATGTGTTAATCACAGCAATAATATCTGCAAATTAACTGCATCAACTGTTATTGTTCCTGCCAGCCTGTCTACATCCACATGTGCCTCTGGGGCATGCACCTACCGAAACACATTGCACTTTGAGTGAAAGATACATAATACGAAACGTTGTACAATGCTCTTCAAGCGTATTTCAAAAGGCTGTATCTTGCCAAATGCTGCAGCAATTGAAATTATAGATGTTAAATGTACATGACATGTTTGTTGCATATACAACAATCGCAAAATTCACTGTTATGCGACTACACATTGGTCTAAGTGTGAAAAGCCGAGTCGATCTAGCTTTGTTCATCTGTCTGTCAACCCGTTCATCCTCCTGTCTGTCCACCAGCAAGCAAATTCTGATTTTAAATACCATAAAAGCTAAGGACCTTAACTGTGGAATGAAAGTTCTCGTATAACACGCACAGATCAAGTTTATTTAGTCTCAGTTTCGCGAACATCGTTACAAATCGATTTCCGACAGCAAGAATTAAAAATGCAGGTCTTTTCAATTGATATAAAAAAATACACTAATTACATATTATTCATCAACTTGATCAATTTAATCATGATCACTACTATCAACTGGTGCAAGCATTTGCTGTATTCATAAATATATACCATTCTGTAGCTGTGTGTGCACTTCACTGCATGCTTGTGCAAAGTTTTAGAAAGGCAAGTTTGGCATTACAGCCAGAATAATGTATTTAACAATTGGGTTTAGAGTATCCGCAAGTCGAGTTCACTTGTCTATAAGCATACTTACTTGTTTTATATAATTACATTATCGGGCAGACCTCTTTGTTTGCAATGGGAATATGATTTTGTGTGTGCACACTAATTAGTATATTTTTTATGAGCAGGCATTATGTTGGTTTACATTCAACACAAAATTAGATATTTTGCATTTTGTTTTCATTGCACTTGCATAAATTGCACTCACAAATCTTGTGTCTAGACGTGACGAAGATTGCAGGATAATCGTTCATCGTTCAGGGGGAGGACGACGCATTTTAATATTAGCTAAAAATAATGTAAAGAGTATGTGCAACAATGTAACGTAACGTATACGCCTCATTAAACCAGCGAATTGACCGAACATAAACAACAGGCGCTGAAAGACAAAAACGCCAAGCAGTAAAACTAAAAGCAGGCAAAGAAAAAAACCACCAATAAACTAAAAGAGTCCAAAACAAAGTGGTGGCAGTCATAAAAATCTCTTAAAATAGGCACACACGCCGCCGACACACAGCCCAGAGCCGCCACAAAATGTTGATGCGTAGGCCCAGCGTACGATACTTGCAGCACCCACTGTCCTGCGCTGCGCCCACGTGTCTGCATCGTCTGTCATCAACAAACTGTAAAATAAGCCTTAGGCTAGATAAAAATCAATTAATTACGCGTACATGTGACTGCCTCAACTACCCTTCACTGGCTCGCCCTTTAGTGTGGAACTGATGCGACGCATCATGGCACAGTTGCACTCACACACACACATACACGCACACTCAGACACACTCTCGAATACAGGCAAACTGACAACATTGTAATTGTATTGCGATTACCCAACGAACGTCACGCGCCAAACGCGGCAAATTGCATTTGCATATTAGTGCTCGAGGCGGACTGCCAGCGGCGAATGGGCGTTGGTGCGGGTCTGGATGCGGGTGTGGGGGTATGGGAGCGGAGGAAAATAGGGCGCACTGCCAGAGGGGCTGTGTGGGAGGGGAGGTTTTTGTTTGTGCGCCTAATGCGGCAGTTTAGGGGCAAAACTGTGCTCTCCTGACAATTTGCATTGGACATTTCATTTTAAATGTTTGCCGCCGCTCATAATCCGGCGTAATTGCAGGCCAGGTGGCCAGGACTGCTTCAGTGATGCTAATACTGCTGCATTTTGACCCCGCAACCACACACACATAGCATACAACACACATATGCTTGTGTATTTAACCAATAGGAAGGCTGACTCGGCTCATTGCTGGCATTTGGCCAAGTGGCAAATACGATAATTAAATTAAATTGCTGCCACAAGCAGCACAAACAAATCAAATGGCAATTCATCATAACGAGGACATCGACTAAAGCAGACTTTGTTGTTGTTGTTGTTGTTGTTCATATTTCCTGCTGTTATCTTTGTTTTAAACTGTACTCAACAAATATATTAAATCTCAATAACAACCGTCAGAAAAGTGAACAACTTGCATTTGATATGCATGCAAATGGCCATTAAAAATGAAATAATTCAAAGTATGCAAGTCAATGATATAATATATACTCGGCAATGCTGTGCATATATAATATTTATGCCAATTTACACACACGAATGTATCAATCATCAATCACTGCGAATGAAAAACGGCAACTACTTCAGGCATACGAATGCATAAAATAAACATAATTTGTTGATGTTAAATAAAATAATTGGCAGAAATTTAATTCCGGGAAAATTCAAATTGTTATTGCATTTTGAGATTATTTAAGCTAAAGATAAATTATTTGCATTATTTCTCTGATTTTGACACCAAAGTTATAAATCTCCTCAACCCTCAAACATGTTCATTTATAGTAAATTTAGAATTTTTGGCTTGCTTTCCTTTGTGTGTAAAATATGTTTTAATTACTGTGACATAAATTCCTTTGACTAATTGGTTAAGCAATTAGGCCAATAAACATTTAATTACATGCCAATTATTGAATAAGTTATGAATTCTCTAACAAACATGAGCATACATTGTTAAACGAATAATACGCATACGCAGTGTGGTTTCATTATCAAAATTAAATCTGAACTGCAAAAAAAACAAACTGAAAAACAAATGTGCTATAAATTTTACAATTCTATTTATGCTAATTCGCATTGAATCATTGAAATCCGAAATTGAAACAAAGTTAATTATTAGTTGTGCACACACTAACACATTAGTGTTTCAAAAAGGCCAAACAGAATGAGCAACGCGTTTGAATAATTTAAAATAATCGCTAATACAATTTGCATTATTGTTATTGACCGCAACTTAATTAAAATGTTACGCAGTCCCATCTATATTGAGTGCCTATGCGACGGCAATTAGTTCAAATAACACCAAAGTTATTTGAACTCAATGTATGCATTAATTACAATAACACACTTACAAACAACAAGCGTCATCGATTAATTGTCGCTTTGGGGCATACAAGAACAGCAACAACAAGTTGCAAGTTGACAACACATGAAACCAAATTCGACCATTAATTTTGACTGGTTGAAAATTTGCATAAATTAGTTTAGCTGGCGACCAGCTGTCGTTCTTTGTGTGGGTCCACATTAATTATTTATAAATCAAATTTTGACTGCCTGCAACAACAACAACAACAACATCAACCAACCAGAGCAGCAGCAGCCACCTCGGTTGGCGAGCGTCTAGGAAAATGTTTTAAATAAAGGCGGAGCCACTAAAATCGACCAGACTCTGCACTGCTCGTCAGCTATTTTTTCGCTCGCTCGCTCGCTCTCTCTTTCTCTCTCTCTCTCTCTCTCTCCGTCTCTACCTTGTTTGATTAGCTCTCTTTCTGTGGGCAGATCGTCGCCTGGTTTGGTTGGGCGTGTTAGAACATTTTAGCTGTTAAACACCGGGCAATTAGCAAATCAACAACAGTGGACAGACGGAAAGACGTCCAGGGGCAATGGGGGGAGTATCGTTTTGAGTTATTTTGTTTGTAAAATGATTCTTGTCACACATACACACGCACACGCACACGCACACACAGCAATCAAATATGAGTATATAATTAAGTAGTAGGCCACAAGTCTTCAGATCTTAGATGAGTTTACAGCTGGCAGAACAAATTAACAGTGGCCCGAAAGTTAAACGCAAAAGTTGCCAAACCCCTTAGTTTGAAAGCCAAGTGAAAGACAGCCCACAAAGTCAAATGAAACCGTTTTGACAATCAACACAATAAGCCAATTAAAACTCAAGAGCGCACAACAGGAAAAAGCGACGGCCTAAAAGGCGTACAAAGTGAAAGGCAATGGCATGGCTTCCCCTCTCTCTCTCTCTCTCTCTCTCTACCCACTCTCTCTCCCTTTCTAGAAAACTTAATTTATGCCAGCTCTATGCTTTTTGACTAAAATTCAAATTAAGATTCTAAAAACGCAATGCATTAAATGCACTTAATTAGCACAGCGATGACCAATATTAATGATACTCTCGCCGAAGATTATATACCCTTGCAGACCATAGTCAGTCTGTCGGCATCTACATTTCACCTAAAAAACTGGCCTATTGTTCCAATGAAAGCTATATTGATATAATAAATCTATATTGATGATATTATGCATTAAGAAATTGGTAATATTTGTATTGGCAACCGAACAACTTTTTCTTTCGACCGATTCTTCCTAAAATACTAATGTTCCTCAACACAAATCATAATGAGTTTTTGTTTACGTGTTCGCAGTTTGGTAAACAAGAAAGGTTTTCCTCATTGTTTCTTTAGCAGCTATACAATATAGTGAACCGATCCGTAAGACGTATGTATGTACTGCCTGCAAAAAGATTTCTTATGAACATTTGCTCGCATAGAAACAAATAGACGGAAACAGACCATCAAAGCCATAAATCCTATAATAAAAGTACAATGACCAGGATGATAAATACCACTCTATGGATATTTATTTATTTATGTATATATTTATATTAATGTTATTAATACTACTAGAAATTTGTTGATTATCGAAGATAGTTAAAAAATGAGAAGGATTTGGATTTCGAAGTCAACATTTAAGAAAGTATTAAATAAATTGGTTTGATTCCACAGATGATATATTTTGAAACAACAGTTGTTGCTTATAGACTTGTTTCTTGAAAATATCTTAAATAAAAAAATCAATTTATTAACTGCAAAATAAGACACGGTCTAGATGATCCTGTTACTACACGTAGCAACTTGCATTCTGATGGGGCTACAAAACAATTTCTATACACTATTTAAAAAAAAATATTAACTGGGTGCTTAGGCTAGGTGGTCTACTTGTGGTTAATAGAAAAACATCAAAACCTGACATGCATAGAAATATTTAAGCAATATTCTCATTTTAAAGTTAAAAGATAATAGTAATTAATTAAAGTAATAGTAATTAAGGATTTAAAAAATTTGTTTGATTTCTACAATATACCATTTTAAAGGGTGTGTAGTCCTCGATCGGTGAAAGCTTGCTGTACTGTGCTCTGTCTTATTTGCCTTGCGTTCGCTTTTTAATTTCACACATGACTTCAAATCAGAAACAGTTTCCGCTCTTGCGACTGACTGCAATTGAAATTCATTTGGCTGTATAAAGTTTTTTTTCTCTTTTTCGCTAAAGTAAATATTTATCAAATTGCTTTTGCTTTGACTGCACCAGTTTGGCTTTGAAATTGTTCATGCAGTCAGATTTATGGTACGAGTACTAAAGATAATAATGCCAAAACAAACAACAGCAACAGCAGCGACAACTAAAGGAACAACTACAACAACAACAATGATATGGCACACAATGCATAATTATTACACATATAATATGTTGCATAAAATGGTATTAACTGCAATTTGGTCAGCATTTTCATTCATTAGCAACAGCCGCTGCCCAAAATACACAATGCCATAATTTTGTTGGCCCTGCTGTGAAGAGCAGCGGGGTGCGGTGCGACGCTCGAGGGTAGGTGTATTGAATATTGGACATCCGGCATTGTTGCCTGCAGGCCCGTTGCATTGTTGCTGCCATTACGCATTTTGGCAGCAGTTGCATTTAAGTCTATTACATAAATTATCGCAAAACAAATTGAGGCAAATATTCACATACTCACACACGAACACACTCACCTAAGTGCTTATAGTGAGCATAATCCTAAACAAGTAAGAAAAAGCGCAGCGAAAAACGATAGCACGATACCCTGTAATATAATAAATATTAAGTAATAACAAAAATATTATTTCACAAAAAGACGGATGCAAGTTTCAGCAAGATAGCACTTAAGCTGAGTGAGTTCCACTCAAAAATGAATATACTTCGAACAGACGGACGTTCAGACAGATAGGCGCTCATTGGGACAGACGAACATGGCTTTATCTATTCGATTAGAGATGCAGATTATGAATATATATATTTTGTAAGAGATATCTGTTTTAGTGCGTTAAACAAGTCCTTATATATACCTTGCGTTAAGTTTATGGTACTTATGTTAACAACCTAGATTCAAATATACCCGTTCTGGCTCTGTTAGAGGGTATACTGACAACCAACGCAGTGATTATATTATTAATTAGTTATGTCATTGCAGTGCGCATATTTGCCAGGAGCAAAGTGATTTACTGTACAGTATATGAGTGCACAGAGAAAGAGTTGGTTAAGTGGGGATGGTTATTGGGGAGGGGAGAATCGAGGTGAGGGTTGCATTTAGCTTGTTTGGCTTCATTTGTCTGTTTGCCTTAGCTGCATACTTGATTTTGGATTCCAGTTGCATAATTGCCTTTGGGGCACCAAGTTGCTTTTGGGCTTGATTGAATAAATTCCATGCCCGACATGAAAAATGCTTTTGCCAGCTCCGGTTAAATGCACAAAAAGTTGAATTGTCATATCCTTGATATTAAATATTGAAATCAAATATCCTGTTTATAATTGCTTGCATAATTAGTTATTCGTTAACGTTGATGTTATTTTTATACTTTTTTCCTCTAATCTGCAAATCAGCAGAAAGAGAAGAAAAAATCACTAATCGGTCGAAAATAGCCAGACAATTATCTGTTCTTTTTGAACAGGAAAATTAATCAAATGTACGCTAAGCACATTAACACACAATTTCTTCAGAACAGAAAAGCAAACGTTCAATTTTGCTTGGCACACAAGAGAAAAAAAAATCAGAAATGTGTTCCAAAGAAGTCATTATCATTGTCATCAGAGCCAACACATTCTTCTGCGCTGAAATTTGGCTACTCATTGTCGGATCATAATTATATTAGAACTGAGAAAGAACTTTGCGTATATATCACGAGCGAAATAGTTGAAAATGAAAACTGTTTCTGCTTGCGGATATCAGGCACACTTCCAGACAAAGAATGGGTATTTTTTGAGCGGTTCAGTATTAAAATTGCAATAAATTTAAATCTTTTGCAAGTAATTTCTTATATTACTTCTCCCAAGGTTTCATAGTTTACATGTAGTCACACTTTGAGGCAGCGAAAGTGGGTATTATTAAACCGTCGCTCGTCATAAATTACACTCTCGAACTCCTTGTGGCATGCTGTTTAGCGTTTATT
Source organism: Drosophila paracracens (assembly GCA_035044025.1). Taxonomy (NCBI): domain Eukaryota; kingdom Metazoa; phylum Arthropoda; class Insecta; order Diptera; family Drosophilidae; genus Drosophila; species Drosophila paracracens. Next base: position 4,984,460 of record JAWNMN010000401.1, on the reverse strand, counting down.
TTTAAAAAGTGGGCACCAAATGCGAAATGAAAATGAATTATAATAAATACACTCAGAAAGACACACACTCGCTTGACAGCATTGCATGCCAACAAAAGAAAAACTTATTTAAAGATTAGTTAATTATGTTTTTAGACTCTGATATGAAGGTATGATAAAACCACAATTTGTCTCACAGTTTTATAGGTGTAGTCACAAAATTTGGTTAGTAGATTGATGATTCAAAGATTGCCAAAAATCTTAAAAGACTATAACTCCATCTTGTTTTTGTTACCTCTTATCAGCTGGTGTGAGATTGGTATCAGAGTATTTTGCAGTCGGTTATAGCAATTTGAACTAATAATAAATTTTAATTGTTAATAATGGTAAATCATGTACAATATATTATGAGAAGCATAGATATGCACGACATAACTGGGACACATCTGCTGAGTGGCACTAATTTTACCCCCACCCGTATTGCACACATTTTAACTCCAATAAATCATAAATGAAGGAAAAGGTGGCTGGGGTGACATGTTCAAATTTTAGTCAGAACTTTTCACATTAGACGACAAAGTTTTCATTGTATTTTTAGAATCTGTACAGCTATGTGTTTAAATGTTATTGCTAAGCTTATAGAGGCTTAAAGTGGATCACAACAACAAAAACTAAATGTTTATTTATCATAAGTAAAAAACCAGAAAATTTATATGCCAAACAAATGAATCAGTGAAATGAATGCAATAAAAATGCTACACGCAATTAAAGCAAACGCAATCGTCAAATTAGGCCAGACGCACATTTAAAAATAATCAAATAACTATATGTAAGCAATGCGAGGCATGTGCCCCCAAAAAAAAAAAACAAAAATAATAAAACAAGAAAAAAAGTGTGCGTAGAGGCCCATTAAAATAGCCAATCTTATGAACAGAAATAATGCTTTGAATAGCCATTAAAATTGCTCATACGGTAAACACGCCGCTGTTTTATTGTTTATTAAGGAATTAATGCACAAGCTCAGCCATTGGATGAGTAATTGGTCAATTGTACATTATGGCCAAGTGTAATTACGGCCCAAAAAGTGAGAGATATATATACACATATGTATATACACACACACACGCACACGCACACACACACGCAAGCATTGGAAGCGCTCATAATCCATCTTCATCGATAAAACAAACAATTTGCTCACACATCAATCCATCGACAAGTACATTTTCATTGATGTGTGCCTATTTTTGAGATTCGAAATATTTGGCAATCAATTAATTGATTTTCAATATGGAAAATTAACGTGCTTTTCAATTTTCAATTTTGTTGTATACGTTTGAGCGTTTCCTCTCCGCATTGGCTAAGTGGCCAAGAGGCAAAAAAAAAAATGAAGAAAATATTTTCATGTTAATTTCAACATTTTTACGGTACGCCTGCAAAATGAGCATGTCATATGACGGCATCTATCTTTGGCGCTTATTTTTCTGCTTCATATTTGCCCAGAGTGTAGTGTGTGTGCATGTGTGAGTGTGCTAAAGGCGTGTGTGTGTGTGTGCTCGTAGACATGCCGCTGAAATACTAATTATGTGCGCGATTTAAATAGACTTTTCATTTATTTAGCTAGGCCATCATTTTGGATGAAATAGAAATTGTAGGCAAATGTTTTATGTTGCGCCATTGACGCTGCCTGCCGATTCGTTTGCTCTTGCCTCTCTTTCTGCAACATAAAGCAGCACGCACACGCATCAAATGTTGGCTGCCTCAAGAATGATGTGTGTGATAGGCGGATTCTGCATTTTGACAGGCCCACATCATTTCAAATGTGCTTGTTTTGAGCCGTAGCTGCCGCAGCGGAAGTGTTTGCGTACAGTGAGTGGAATACACACACACACACACAGACACACACATACCCATACCCACATACATGCATAAATTTTTAATTATTTGTTTTACGCACACTAATAAGGGCAAATGAGGCATAAACATTGCCTAATTATAGCAGTCGGAGTGCCTTACATGCATATAAATCTGACTCATAATTATTACCAAAGCAGTATGAATAATAATATTTGCTGATTGGATAAAGTGCATAAGCTTTGAATGGAAAATGCTCATTCTCATTTTCTGAGAATCCAACCATCCGAGTAAGAATACTCTAGTCGAAAGGTGTTTCTCATGAACGCACCCTGTATAAAGGTGTGAGGTATCACATACAAATTTTTACTTTAGATCTCTTGCCAGAAAAACTGGCCAACAAAAAATTGTCTAGCCAAAAAATAACATTCTGTGCCCCCATTAGCATTAATTAAAATCTTATAAAAAATCAGCAATTGTTCAAATTTACCAAAAATACGTACTTAATAATTATGAGTTTGCTATGGGATCTATATGATATGGTAGTCAGATTAAGTTTTTCAAGTGTTTGTAGCATAAAAACAGCTGCTGAATTTGGTAGCTTTGATAGCTTGGTAAACTAAAAAGTTTTTCCAACACGAACTAATAAGAATATTAACAATAAACTCAAGATGCTCATTTTTTAACGGCATTTCGTTTCTGTCTTTGATTACAGGTGAAAATTTGGTTTCAAAATCGTCGCACAAAATGGAAAAAGCAGGATAATGTCACAAACAACGAGGCTGCCGAGCACAAATCTACCAAGCCAACTACAGCAACAACAACGACAGCAGCGGAGCAGCAGCAGGCTAAGTCAAACAGCAACAACAATAGCGTTGCTGATGATGCCTCCAATCCCACAGCAATCACGACCAGCAATGTCGATTCAACGCCGAAAAAGTCATCCAATGGCCAAGCGGATAAGTCACGCAACAACAACAACAATAACAGCGGCAACAATGGGTTAACAGGCGGTAAAAGTGGTGACAGCAAATCTCAAGCCAAGCATACGACGACAAAAATTAAAAAGCAATTGAATGCATTGCTGGAGAAGGCAACAAAAGCCGCCAGCAGCAACGCATCAACAAATGGAGCCAGCGATGCAACAACAATTGCTGCCAACAACAACAACAGTAGCAGCAGCAGAACAGAGAAGCAACAACGGAACACCAATAATAATAATATCGGTGAGACATTTCATCATCATCGGCTGCACCAGCATGCCATACCGTTGACTGTGGAGCCGGCGGCACCCTTGGAGCAGACCGAAAAGCTGGACATCAAACTGGAGGAGTCGCCAGCGTTGAGTCTGCAGCGAGCAGCTGCTGCGGCAGCAGCCGCCGCTTCAGCACAGGAAAACAGTAGCAGATCACCAGCGAAAACATTGCTGGCCGAAATGGATTTTGAGAGTAAGTTGGCCGCCTCGAAGATATCGATTGCACTAGCCATGGCCAGCACGAAGTTGCCGAACGATGTGGCGTCCAAAATGGAAAGTGAGTCGGAAGATGATGAGACGGCCAGTGAGCCAGGCACTTCGGCAGAGCCACAGGATTCACAGGATCGCGATGTGTAATTGGCTTAGACTTGTGAATGCCTATTCAAGTCACAACCAATGAGCACCACCGCCACCGCCACCACCACCACCACCACCACTCCTACACCCCCTCAAACACCTAGCCAGTCAAATTAACTTGTGCCAAAAAGTCGAATATTGCTCAAGCACACGGCCAGCTTCTTCATGCAATACAGATGTATGTTGTTTGTGTGTGTGTGTGTGCTTGTTAGTTATAAGGCATTTACATATTTATGTAATTTATTGAATGTATATGTATATGTACTTGTATCCTTAAGCACTAATCTTAAGTATAGGCTTTGTAAATGTTGCCATTAGAAACGCATTTTTAAATGTTAAATGAGCTGTATTAAAATAATAATCGAACCTATTGCAACTTTCGAAAATTTCATGTGATAAAGTATACGAAGGGTAGAAAGCCAGCGTCAACAACAGCAACAACAACAAATTAAAACAACAATTTAAATCAACAACAACAACAACAACAATATTTGGTGAATCCATGTTAATTACAAATTTAAATGTACTACTACACTAACTATAAACTATGAGAGTGTTTAAGCTGAAACAGTCCTAGGTGTACATTGCTATTATATGGAAGATTATAAATACATAAATATTTAATGTGAGTGTTTGTACAAAAAACAAAAAAAAAAAAACAAAATCAAATACATATGGCGCGGTTCATCTGCCGTTGCATATTTTAAATTCACAAATTAAAATAAACAATTCAGCAATTTAAATCATAGAGTTCTTTTACTTATGCCATGGGAACGGATGGGCCTGGGCACATTTACAACTCCTTCGGTGGTAATTAGAAACTCGGCGAATGCATTCGGAGTCTCCGGTGAGTACAGGATTTCCATTTTGCGCACGGTGATTAGCTGATCCCCCTGCTTGTATTGCTTGGGGACCTTAGAGATGCGAATGCGTGTCCGGCCCAAATTCGACCACTGTAAGCCCAGGCAGGGCACATCCTGAAGCGCATTGTGATCCGTCTCCCCGCTGGCAGTCATCTGGTTGGTGCACACAACCGCACAGCCATACTTGTCCGCATAGCTGAGTAGAGCATGCACCATGCGGCGCATATCTCGAGCACGCTCATCAAAGTCTGTATACAGCCGAAAGATGGCAGCCACAGAGTCAATGATGATCAGACCAATGCTGTGCTCCTGCAGCAGCTGCGACAGCCGATTCTTCACACAGTCTAGCAGTGGTTGCTGTAATGTGGAGGAATAGAAACATCCACTTGATTGTAATGAGTTCCCTTGCAGATAAAGTAAATATAAAGTAATTTTTTTGAATTCAGAAGCAATACCTTACTTCAAAACTATGGCCCATGACAGTCTAAAAAATCCTAAATAGCCTCAAACGACGGTTCAGCATATCTTGTTCAAATACATCTCTTAACTAAATGAATGATCAATAAGCTAAAATGCTCTAGTCGATTCAGCTCAACCAAGAAATACCTTAAAACGTATGAATGATTATATATATCATTTTGAAGGCTATAATATAACAATTTTACAATCGTGAATCGATTTGATCTACATGATCTATGTATACTATGTGAGAAGTTTTATTCAAAACTTGAATTCTGTAGCTCTTATAGTCTCTCAGGTTGGCACGGCTTGATCGACTCGACTGTTTTGACCTATAGTTCTCATGGTAGCTATATGATATAGTGATACGATCCGGCCGGCTCCGTAATATCAAAAAGCAGACAATATATGGTAGGTAATTTGTAGAGATTGTGCGTATTGTTCCTAGTGGCTTTCTTTTTGTGACAACTCACGCTTTCATACTGATGCTCAATAAAGATGTTGCCCAAAAAATTAAGCTGCTCCTCGGGATAGCGTGCCTCGAAAGCTTTGCTTATCTGCAGCAGGCGACGGGACGGAAACACATCCTCGGTGCAAATGAATGCCACACCTTTGCCCAAGCCACCCAGTCTTGGCGGCAGTTGCACACTGAGCGACAGTTGCAAGAGGATTTGGGACTTGCCGACGCCCGAGGCACCACAGACTTCAGTTATGCCACGTATCGAAATACCGCCGCCAGTGCACTCATCCAGCGATGTACAACCAAAGCTGAGGCGGGACCACTTCAAGCTGGCGGGGACTTTGAATAGTGCATCAGCTGAGTGCATAACAATTATTACATATGAATCGCATGATGATTGACATTGATTGAGTATTTCGTTACCTGACATGGGCGTTTCAGCCAGCCACTTGGCAGCTGCATCCTTTAGAATGCGCACATCCTCCGGAGTGCAGCTGTGCACACAAGTACTCAGCTCAAACGAACGTGTGTCCAGAAACTTAATCCTTGGCGTAGTTAAGATTGCCTCCGGACTGAGCACATTTACTAAGCGACATCATCGAGTGAGAAACAGGAGAACAACTTGAGGGCACTTTACGTTTCTTACCCCGCCTGGCAATCTCCTGCAAATGCTCCGGCAACTGCCCCAAAAAGTTGGACATCGTTGTGTGCTGGCATGTGAATGAAATATGGATTGCGTGCACAGCAAGAAAACACTTAAGGTGTTTCAACAGCTTTTCAATTATCGCCTTGGCAGCGACAAACTATTGATTTAACAAAAGCAAAAAGAGGACAACGATCAGCTGTTTTAGTGCAAAAGGAAAACAACTCAATGAGGATAATTCAAGAGTTAATGCACGCGAAATAAATGCTCACTATTATATGTTTTACATTATAATTGTTTTAATCATTTAATTTGCTCAAATTTTGCACAAACTTCAGATAAGTAAGCAAACACGATCGATAATTCGATAATAAGGGGCAAGCAACACTGCTTCTTGATCGCTTGCGCCTTGCGGAATATTGATGTTGTTGTTGCTGTTGTAGTCGTCGCCTAGTCGCCTGATTTTGTTGCAATTTAGTTGTCGTAGCAATAAACTTAAACAAACTAAAGAAGGCATTTTACTTTTTGCTGGGCGTGGACAACTCAGCCAGGGCTCTGGCCTCGGCGTCGGCACTGCGCTTCTTCTCCGCGGCCAATTTAGCATCGCGAACGACCTTCTGTTGGGCCTCAATTTCGCGCACCTTCTCCTCCTTCTTGGACAGCCTGCTCTGGTGGGCAGCACCGTAAGCAATGCCCACAAGCAGCAGGGACCATCTTCCCAGCTTGATGAGCGGCGAGACACGAACCGGAGCCTGAGACATATCTGGTTAGAGTTATGTAATGTACCGAGCAATAGCTGCAAGAAAAACACTCGTGTCAGTTGACTGGCTAATTATATTTGTGCACTGAGAAGCGCCCAAAATCTGCGCTGCTTCATTACCTATATTTTATATTAAGATAATATATTTACCCAAAAGTTATGCGAATTTATGTCCACTACAATCGTAGTATAACCTTAAAGCAGCTGTCAGACTAACAGGGATGCAAGCGATCCACCAACTATCGAAGTAACAGTGCTGGAAAACGAATTTTTACTCTTTGGCGGCGAGTATTTTTTTTTAAACAAAAAAAACCTTTTCTGAGAGACTGCTCTGATGTAGCAATAAACTTAGTGTGACACATATATTAAACGTTTTACACATTTGCCAAGGCACATGTTGTAATAAAAAATTTTAACGAGCACCTCGTTTTTTTTATCCATTTAGACTCAATTTGAAAGAATACCAGGTGAATAACTTTCACATTTCCGTTACTTTTGGTATTTTCTGGTAACAGTGACTCACTGTACCTGTTCGTACTTGTGAGTTGTCACACACCTCTAAGTGTGAATGTCAGAACTAAGCCTGGAAAAAAAATTGTTTTGTTAAAAACATGGCGAATTTGACACATAAAAACGTTTGATTAGCGCTCTTTAGGCCAAAATTATTGTGCAAGTGACACTTGAGCATTACACGAAAATACCCAAATAGTCAACGCGTGTGCGTAACATAAAAACTAAAGCAAGAAAATTCCAACACAGACCTTGAGTGGGCCCTCGAACACACACTCACACACACTTACGCACACGCACACACACGCATAAGTAGAAAGATAAACGGGTTGAAAACGTCACTCGGCAGCGAGTAGTGAGAGTTCCTGAAGTGCTTTTGCAGCTGCTGTTAGCCAAATAAGAACGACAACAACTACAACAAGGAAAGACAAAAATTGAAACAAAGGACTCACGAAATGGTGAATGTTCCGCCGCCGCTCCTCTGCAGCACGCCACCCCCGATTGACTTTGGTGAGGATGACGACGATTCGGGGCTGCAGTCAACGCTGCAACTGGAAGACGCTGACGAATATTCGGAGTATGGCTTAGTCAGCGACACGCACGAAGCTGCGCTCAATGCGAAAGGTAATTAACATATTATTACTGCGCATTTAATGTCTAATAATATACATTCCTCATTGCCCTCCCTCCATTGTCGCAGTGCCAACGCTGCCAGAAATACCCATATCATCAACACATCAGCCACTGCCCAACGATCTGAGCAATGGTCATGAGGAATCCGCAGCTGCATCCCCCGTGGAGGCTTTCAATTATCAGGTGCGAACGCTTGACGCCTTTGATCAGGCGAAGGAGCAGCAAGTGCCAGCATCCAATCAGCAGGAACATAATGAAGAGGAGGCTGAGTTGGACGTGGAGGAGGAAGAGGATGATGATGATGATGAAACCAATACCAATGATAATGTTCCCTCGCTGAAATTGGACAGCCTCAGTCTGTACTCCAGCGAGAGCATCTCACCCACCTGCACACTGTCGCCCGTGACCGATGAGCAGGCAGCAAGTAATGCGCACCCTGCCATCGTCCACCAGGTGACGCTGGAGGATGTGACCGACGACAGCGATGAGGAGTGTTCGCCAAAGAAACCCAAAGAACTATTCATACCTGAGGGCGCAGATGATTTTTTTGCCATAGAGATTCTACATACGCCCACACAGCAGGCGGTGACGCCAGCGCTCAGCATTCCCATTCCTGATGCCAAGCAGAATTTTGCCTTGCCCACGGTGCAGACGCCCATTCCTGACCTCAAGAAGGATTTTGCTGCACTTCCAGACTCAACGTCACCAGCTCAGCAAGAACTCAACGGAAATCTTGCCAAAGGCAATGAGGCTGAGAAGGAGGAGGAGGAGGACGATGACTTTGGCGACTTTGCGGACTTTTCGGCAGTGCCAACGTATCTCGCGTCGCCACAGCCAATACCGGCAGTGGCTAGCAGTGATGATGGCTTCGATGATTTCCAGGATTTTGCCACACCCTCAGAGACAGCGGCGCCTCTTGAGGACGATGATGATGATGATGATTTTGGTGACTTTGCGGAGCCCGCATTTGTGCCCGCACCTGCTGCCACAGTTGCACCAGCAGCGACGAATCTCAGCATCGATGAGCGTGTCAAGCCTGTGTTGGAACTAATGTTTCCCAGTCGGGAGGCGGCCAGTTGTGCCCACCTTCCTGCCAAGCAGACACCGCTGGCCCAGACGCAATCCTTGCACTTTGGCGCAGTTGAACAGGCGCATGCTCTCGACTATCAGTGGGCAAATTCCGAGATGCGACACTCTCTGGTGCGATCACTGGCCATCGATTCGCGTAACATTGTGAGTTCTAATATTCTATAGAGGATATAGTATACTGTTGCCTCAATGAAGTAGTCTCCGTAGACCTCCAAAAGAACGTAGATAACTACTTAATTTAGTCAGAGATTAATGCAACTTTTTCTATACAAATTAATATTTGTTTGGTTAGATTAAGTACTGGTCCCTTTTTAAGTTACCGACTAGGAGATAGCATGCATTCAGCCGTCACATGCATACATTTGTGACAGATAAGAAAAGATTCTATGTAGAAACTCAAAGCGTTTTTTGTAGTAATTGCAATTATTTGAATGAAGTATAACGTTAAGTATTCTTGATACCTTCCTTCTTCAATGCTTGTGCATATTTGTGTGTAAGTGTAAAATGTCGTCAAGAGATGAACTGCATGATATCCTGTCTTTAGATTTGATTTCTTTGCATCTTTTTGATATTGAAGCAGCAAAAGCATCTTCATTTTCTTTCACTATACACAAATATCGCAACAGCAAAATACATATAAGAATGGTTTTACTTAATGTGGGGCCAGAATAAGCAGGATCAAATTGGACGACAAATTAATGATAAAAATAATGACCCAACAAATCAGTTCTACTCATCTAACAGAAAGTGGCTTACTTTTTCGATCAAACATCATAACTGATATTGATCGATTCAAGGAAAACTCGTTATCTATGTTATCGCTCAAATTAAGTAAACTAGACTAGTTGCTATAACAAGAACAATAAGTTATTTTGAGGGCTGCAAGGAATTTTATTTTTAACTGTTTACTGGTCTTTTTCGTTGGTTTTATTTTTGTTTGTTGACTAAACTGATTTTATTCTTAATCCCGCAGCTCTTTGGCGACAAGTGGAATGCGTCGATGCCACGTTTTGCGGCCAACCTGAGCTTTGATCCACTGAAGCCACTCAAGCCGCTATCGGCAGCGCCGTCAGCTGTAGCATCTGTGCTTGAGCCACAATCGGCATCCGGATCCAGTTGGCGACCCACAAACAGCAGCTCCACGCAGCAGCCCAAGCAGGGTAAGTTGGTAGACGGCGTCACATGCCAAACACTTAGTTGCTGCCAGTTAACCGCTACACACGATTTTCGTAACCAAAATTGTCACAGCCTCTCGCTCGTTCGCTCTTTCCCGAGATACTTTTTCGTTGATCCTCACGCTTTAGCTATCCACCTGAATAACCAATTGGCCTGCCGTTTATTGGCTGCTCTCGTTCTCTAACTCTCTTTGGTTGTATTAAACATGCGTTTGTTTTCCTATTTTCGTTTGTTCAAACCTTCTGAAGAATTGTAATCTCTTCGGAGTGCCGAAGCTGCTATAATGCCCTTGCAGAAATTAAATAGATTAATGCGATAAAATGTAGTGCCATGAATATAAATGAAGTGTTTTGAGAATTTTGTAAATTCTTAAGCGTATTTTCTGCAAGTGTATTGTAGAGCAAAATACCATTTTGACTTGTTTTACTTGTTTATTGTGCCCATCATCTTTGTACTGAAATTTATCCTTACGATAAATTGTATTTAGAATCACATGCACAGACTTTACAATTGGAACAACAACAACAACAACTAGACCAAGTAACGATGGTGGCTAATGCTGATAAAATAAATCTTGTTACCTCTAACTACTCCCACAACAACAATCACGATGCCTTGGCTGCGATGGAACTATTTGATAATATTGACAATATGACAATCAACCACAACAACAACAACAACAATCAATGCAATGCAACCAATGAAAATGAAACGCATACTTTTGTCACACATTTTGCCACCATCTGCAACAATAACAATAATCATGCAATAACAACCACTACAACAACAACAACAACAACTAACACTAATTTAATCGCTCACGTCGCCTTGCTGGATCTTAGTAAGTTTCGTTCGTTGGCTCCGTGTGTGTTGTAGTTGTGTATTTTTTTATTCTCTCTATATATCTCCTTAGTCTCTATGCAACTCTCAATCTCTCTCTCCTCAGTTATTGTTACCTGTCGCTGCCAACACAACAAACACATATATATATATTCATAAACCCCAACAAACACTTCACCCACTGCACTAGTTTATCCAGCATATTGTCCGTTTGTCCATGAATATATATATATATATCCATATAACTGTATACTATCTGTAATTCCATTAGATTAATTCTGATATTTTGTGTGGTTCACAGGACTCGAAACAGCCGCCGCCGCAGCAGCAACAACGGCGAGCCAAGCTAAAACGCAGCCTGGCGCTACTCATGGGCAAAGCTCGACCAACGGCAACGACGAGGCAGCAGCCGGTGGCACCGTCACCGTCATTGATGACGCCGCAGCAGCAACATCAGTTTTTGCTGCTGCAACAACAACAGCGCCGCTATCGCCTGCTCTATCAGCAGACGGCAATGGACACGGCTTCGTCGACGACAGCGAGCAGCTCGCTCAGCAGCAGCAGCAGCTTGATCTGAGAAAGTCACCATCGCCATCGCTGCCAACACCGTCTCCGTCGCCGTCGCCGCCGCCACAGCCGGCAATCATTAGCAGCAGCCAGCAACTGCATGAGATCAGCAGCGGCAGCAGCAGCAGCAATAGCTTTGCCCTGCCGCTCAAGGAGACACATATTTACACACCCTCGAAATCGGACACGGCGGTAGCCAAGACGACAACTCTGGCGCCCATCGATTTCGACTATGAGATCGCCTCGGCCGGCATCATTATTGACGAGACCGTTGTAAAAAAAGAATATCGCGATGTGGAGTACAAGCCACCGCCGGCCACAGTAACGTCGTACGCCCTCGAATCACCAAGCAAGCTGAACGCATCCGGGAAGCCATCAACTGAGGATGATGATTTCAGTGATTTTCAGAGTGTGCCCGCCATGAAGAACTGCGCCCAATTGCAGCCGCCTCGCAATGGCACGCCCACTTTTGGCGAGCAGATGATTCTCAGTCCGGCCATACTGCTGCCGCAATCAATTCCATTGGCGAAGCCAAGCATTGAGTGGGGTGACAATGCACAGGCCAGCATCAATGCCGAGGAATTGGCACGCATCGAGGAGCTTTTCTCGCATCAGTTCAAGCCGCCGACGATAAGCGCCACGGTTGCGCAACAGTCACCCAAGCAGCCGAGACAGCAGCAGCAGCAACAACATCAGCAACAGCAGCAGCCGCAACAAAAAAAGCAGCAGCAGCAGGAAGATGATGAGTGGTCCGATTTTGTGTCTGTGCCCGTGCAACAGCAGCAAAAGCAGCAGCAGCAGCTACAACAGCAAAACAACCATCACAATCACAACAACAACAATGTGCTGAAATCGCGACCGCCAACTGCAGTTGCAAAGCAGGAGGATGACTGGTCAGATTTTGTAAGCAGCAATCCGTTGCCGGCGCGTGCTGCCACAATGCCACAATTTAATTCGGGCGCCTGGCAGAGCGCCAACTTCTACAACAATCCGCTCAGTCTCTATCAGCAGCAGCAGCAGCCGCATGCGCACAGCAATCTGGTACCCCATTATCGTAGCAAAAGCAGCGGCAGCAACAACACCAACAATAGCAGCAGCACCAACAACAACAATAATAATAATAATAATAATAATAATAACAATGTACCACAACAGATCCATATGATGCACGACTTCTCAACGGCGCCGACGGCGACGGCGAACGCAGTGCCAGCAACTTATCAGCAACAGCATCATCAGCACCATCAGAAACAGTTGCAGCAGCAGCAGCGCCAGCAGTTTCACCTGGGCAATGCAAAGGTGGCGCCACGCATCTCCCTAATACCCGATCTGAGCTTTGTGGCACCGGCATTGCCAACCAATGCTGGCGCCTTCATGAGCTCGCTGCCCAAGCCCAGTTTCAGCGCAAAGAAATGACAAAAGCTGCGCACCGTGAAACAGTTAAGGTCACAGCAGCATCATCATCATCATCAGCAGCAGTCGAAGATGTTGTTGGTGCCGCCGCCACGCCCACCGGCAACCGAGGCGAGCATCTTGACGTAGGCGACGCGTTAGTCAGTATTATGAATCCGTCTAGATATTTTGTTATATAAGTGAGCGAAACTGTAAGCAACTTTGCAACGTTTGCGCTGGTTGTTATCATTGTTAATGTGCGTGTTGCTTTGTTGTTGTTGTTCATGTTGTCGTTGTTGTTGTTGATGTTGTAATTATTGTTATTCGTAGCCTGTAGTTGTAGTCAGCAAAAAAAATATGCAATGCTAAACTGTTTGCGTCGAAATTTTAGTATTTAGTGCAATATTTTTGTGTAAAATTTGTGTTTAGACAGAGAACTCGAGAATTGGCCGAAAACTTAAATAACTCAGCAATTAGGACTAGTATTAATTATAGAGCCTATTATATTATTATTATTATTATTAATATATTATGTGGATAGACTGTATTGAGTGGTACATAAAACGTAGTAGTCGATATTACCTATCCATTTAGCTACAGCTTGGACTTTGCAACTTTTGAAGGTCAAAGCCCCCCCAAAATTGACCCAACAACTAAACTAGATTCGGTTATCAGTGAATGCTTGGAAATTAGAACTTGTATAATATTTAAAGCAATAGAAACCTTGAAACTAATTTTTGGGGAACCAATTTTATGTTTGGTATATCTCGTTTTTAAAACTCGTTTGAGTAAAAGCTTAACCATATTGAACATTAAGCGGGTTAAGAAATGTTTGCAAAGGTCAGCTTAGAAATGTTTGTATTACCCAGTTTTGACCCACTAAAATGGTGGGATCTCAGTCAAGGTGTGTGTAGAAGCGATCAGTCCGGTTGATCATTTTAAATTCAAAAAAAAAAAACATGAAACGCCCTAGCCATTCCAAAGTGAGATATTTCAAGGAGTTAAAAAAAATACAACATCCAAGAACGTAACCCGCCCAATCGTAATTTTTCTATATATACATTTACACATATAAAGTTGGGCATATTTGTAATGTATTACACTATATGTAATGCAAATTTGTTACAATTATTAAAAAAAAAGAAAACTGCGAGCATTCCATGTTTAGTCATACTCTGCCATGATCTCCGTAATGAAAAACTAAAGCAGAAAACTAAAAACAACTGAAAACCCATTGGCTTTAGATTTTTGTGTTAAATGTTTTATTTATTTCGCTTAATTTTCGCGTGTGTTTGTGTGTGTGTGTGTGTGTCTGTGTATGTCCGTGTGATTGTCTGTGAGTGTGAAGTAAAACAATTAATATATATAAATTACAACTAAATTTGAATCGATGCTGTAGACTTAATTGTAAATTATGCATTTGTGTATGTGTTTTGTTTTATTTTTGCTAACAATGATTAAAAACATGATATAAAATGGTTTGCGGCTTGAATTAAAATCAATGTATTACAATGTGCTACAAAATTATATTCTACAATTAATAGATAATGTATTGTATAAATATGCGCAGAGCAAAAACACTAAAAAAAAAATATAATATATATATATATAGTAATTGAAAAAACGTTTTATATTTATTTGATAATTTGAACCAAGTTTTTGTTGCAATACATTTCTTGCGATGATGATGTTACTTATCAATAAGGGTTTTTTGTGGGGACGGACGGGGTAAGGAGCGGCATTTAATTAGATTCATCATTCTACTGGAGTGGAGTGTGGAGGAGTGTGGTGTATTGTGTAATTGAAACCTGCTTATAGAGTGGCTCACTTGTGCCAGCGGAAGCTCAATAGGTGATATGATGATTAGTCCGAAACTAATCTTCAATGTCTCACACTCTCTCGGGAAGAAGGACTTTGCCAGTGGACGCTACAGAAAGCCTCGTCAAATGTGTGTTTAATGTGCTTAAATGGATGTTGCTGATCGATGCATTAATTATTATTATATTCATTATATTTAATCTAGTCAGGATTTAGGTTTTATGTTTGTTTTCTTTTTGGATTGGGATTGGCGAGCGAGGTGCACGGGGTGTATACATATATAGATAGCACTATGGCAGTAAATAGTACATAATAATAAGCAATATTTCACATATATGTGTATATTCATATATAACTAGTTCTATATAAATAGAGTGTGTGTGTGTGTATTGTGTGTGTGAGTCTGTTCGAGTTTCATTATAAATGTTGTGAATGCAATGCTAATGTCATAATTATAAGCATACCGCTTCAACTTCGTCTAAATGTTTAACAGTTTCATAATCGATGCCTTAACACAAAGGAAAAAACGCTAACAGATCCAAAAATATGAAATGATGCTCTCTATATCCTTTACGGTTATTTTGCACTAACAGTTTTGTTTTGTTTTTTGTTGTTTCTTTCATCTTTGTCTCATTTTGTTCATTAAAGAATAACTAAGCTAATATTTTGCATTTATTATGTATATTTAGGTAATGATAGTTTCCAGGCGTAGGCTCAAAATGCCAGCCATGGATGATGCAGCAGCGACTCCTTGGAACGATCTCCATAGTCATAGGTCAGCTCCTCGCCTGCCTCAATGTCGTCCTTGGCCAGCAGCACCAAATGCGGCCGCTGCTTGATGACGACCACTTTGGTCATCAGATTGCCGTTGCGGGAGTGATTTATAAGGCGTCCCAGCTTCCCCGTATCAATGGTCGCATCGATGCAGTATTGCTGGTTCTTATGCTTAAAATAGTACATATAACAGCCGGCATTCTCGTCCAGGGCATAGCAACGCTCCCTTTGTGTGGCCTCGTTAATGGCGATCAGGTCACCCACATATTCGACGACGAATTCGTTACGTTTGAATCGCCTTATGGCGACAACGCCACGCCCCTTGCCCATAAAGTGGCGCACCTGGAGTCCTTCGCAGCGCTCCTCGAGCACAGCCTGCTCCAGATTGCGCATCATTTCCTCTTTGACGGCCGTCTTGGTCTTGCGCACACTGCGCCGAACCGGAAAGAATTCGGTCAGCTCACGATTGCCATTGGTTGCAGCCAGCGGCTGTGACTTGGCTGCCAATGTCTTGGCCTTGCCCGGCCTGCTGGAAGTTGCCTTTGGTTTGACGGCAGCTAATGGTGCTTTTGCTGCCGCTGCCGCCTTTGCTTTAGTCAGATTCTCACGCTCCTCGGCGGCCTTGATGAGCGCATGCACATCATCCTCATCATCTTCCTCATCCACGTCCCCGTCATCGTCTAGAACGACAACGACGACATCATCATTGGGCATTGGGCTGGACTGCTGGTAAGGCGCTTGTGGCTTTGGCTGATTCAGTCTTCGTCGCGATTTGCACACACTACTTGCGGCTGCCAGCTGCATTTGCAGTTTGCGCGGCGACTTTCTCGGCGACTGCACCTCACCCTTCATCAGAAGCGCTGCATCGCGCGGCATTGTCTTGATGGGTGAGGGGCATAAGATGCGATGCGGTGTTGCCGGCTTACGTCGACGCGTTCCCGTTAACGCTGGTGACACGCCCGCCGCTAGGCTGCAGGCGACACCACTGTCGCAGGAACTGCTGTCATGTTGATCCAATTCACAACCGCTCAACGGTTGCTGCTGTTGCTGCTGCTGCTGTTGCAGTTGCTGTTGCTCGTGCCCCGTCCCGTGACTATTAAGCGTAACAATCTGATTAAAGCGACCGTTGAGCACACAAGCACTCAGCACTGAGGGCGGTGAGGAGAATACGGCATTGGCCAGCTCGAAGCTTTTATTGATGCGTATGCTGGAGGCCTTGGTGGGCGTGCGATCGATGTCCAGCGTCAGCACCGGCTCCTGCAGAAATATATTATCCGAGGTCGCAGCACTGCTGCTGCTGCTGCTATGCGACGAGCTGTGACTGTCGCGCAATGCCGACCGATGCGTCTGGAAGGCAGTTGTGTGTTGCATGCCTGCTGCATCTGTGGGTTGTGTGTCTTGTTCTTGGACTTGTGTGTGTGTGTGCGAGTGTGTATGGGTGTGTGTATCTGTGTAGTTAGAGCCCCCCGTCTCGGAGCTGTTGTCGTTAGTGTGCTCAGTGTCCAGATCATCGTCGATTTGATATGCTGGCGAACTAGCGCTGGCGCTGTTGCTGTTACTGGTCGAGGGTGAAGCTATCGAGTGTGCATCATACAGCAGCGACTCCTCCTCCAGTTCATCCACTAAGGCTTCATTTATGCTTATTGTCTTTTGCTCATCTGATGCAGTTGTTGTTGTAATTTCTGTTGATAAAATTGTTGTTTTCTTAGCTGCATTCGCTTTAAAGAAATTTTCAATGGTGCGTGTTTGCGAGCGCGTTGCCAATTGTACACCTGTGCAGTAGGAGGTGCAGAGGAGAGGAAAGGAAAGGGATGCAATAGTGAGTGTGCTTCAATTAAACTTAAAAATAAAAACAACTTACCAATTGTGCGACCAGCCTCAGACTTGATAGAGTTGCTGGATTTGTCAGTGGATTGTGGATGATTTGCTGCACTGAGATTGCCTTCGGTTGGTTTCATGAGACGACAGTCTTTTCGCTTCGGGCTGGCAAAGTATTGATCATCCAGCAGATTATTGCTATTGGCGGCCACAGCGCTCATTGGTACGCCATTGAACGGCAGGGTCAGCGTTGTGTTGCCGCTGTTGCTGCTGCTGATGTTGTTGTTGGCAGCAACGACCCCGTTTAGGGCGGGCTCTTTGGCTGGCCGTGCGCGTCTGCGAACCATTATCATTTAGCTTTCAGCTAACACAAAATTGGAGTTGGGGGTTTCGGGTAGAAATCCGTCGATAATTAATAAATTACACTAAGGCAGCAAGTTTGTAGCACACACACTGAGAAACCAGAAACGAGAAAACGGAAAAACAGACTGCAATTTGCATAAGTCGAAACAAAACGAGACATTAAAACTTTTTGTACATTATTTGTTCGCCACCCTCCTCCCTCTTCCGCTCCCACACACACACAGATGCAGACACACACACTAATACAGCAACACAACACAGCGCGTACAGTTTTTTCCCCTCGACAAAAATATCGTGTTCTGCTTGCTGCTGCTGCTTGTGTCGCACGAAGTGAAGAGGAAGACAAACGGCGAAAGAATGATATGAAGCAGCCAGTCAGCCAAACAGCCAGCCAGCCTGCTCGTTGCGCCAGTGAGGCTCACGCTGGTACTGAAGCAGAGACTGAGGTAGATGCCTACCTATTTATTTAGCTGATACGAATTTTGTCGTCATACGCAGAAGCGCATGTTTTTCGTTTTACACTGTTTTGTGCACATTGCAATTAATTATGCCGCCTAGTTATACTATTTTTACAGTCAGTCAAATGCACTTTTCCTTTTCCGCAAAACTTTTTTTTTGTGTGTGGTTCTTTTTATTCCATTTTGCAGTAGAGTTGTTGATGTCTTATCGATACATGTCATAACATCGATATCAGTGCAGATCAAGCTGGCATTGTTGAGCAACATTTTCATGTTTATGACTGATTGAAACTTAAAGAGTTAAATGACAAAAAAATTTGTTTTAACAATTTTCCTTTCAGCCATTAAAACAATAAAATATTAGCTTAAATAACTATAAAGAAAATAAGTCCATGCCATCCGCCTTTTCCAATACTGGCTAGAAGTTGCGCGCAAACTATCGTCGGCCAATAACAACGGCGCTTGTGCTTGTTTACATGTTAACTATCGATAGTTGCACATTAGCATCTCAAAGCCCGAGCGAAATTCGCGAGGCGCGCGTGAAAATTATTTTGTTAAGGAAAATAAAGTTAATTTATAATTCAAAGCTAGTGCAAATAGCATAAGAAGTTGCAGATTGTAGTTGTTCATTAAGTGCACATTGCAAGGCGCTGCTTAACAACGTTTACATCCTGATACTTGCAAAAAAAATTGGGCGCCTTTTATCGCTCCCTCTCTCAGTTTCGCTCTGTCGCTGGCTGACCCTGTGCTGCTCCTTGGCGATACTAAATAAAATAATAAGCTAAACGAGGGCAAGTAACACAGCATTTTCAAAAATGCCGATCTGCAAGCGCGACGGTTTTGATCTCAATCAATCACAGGAAACATTCCACGACAACGATTTGGTCTTATGCTGTTATATTACCAAGCGGATATTTCGCGATTACGAGTAAGTCAAATGAGATTCACCATGCGTGAATCATTATTTTCCTGCCAATAATAAACTAAAATTTATAATGTATACGCCAATTAAAGCTAGGACCTAAAGGTGGCAACTTAATGGGCGTTACATTTTTTGGGCTTGAAAAAAAATCGCCTTTTATTTGTGTGTGTCTGGCGCCTTTTTTTTTTGATTGACATGACCCAAAAATTACGATTTGCAAAATTGCGTTGATCTTTGTTAAACGTAGGACAGTAATGAAAATACAATTTTGTGACCGTCTAATTCTTCTTCTTCACCTAGTACTGTTACCAAGTTTAAATTTGTTTTGCAATTCGTCAAATAGCTTTAGTTGCAGCAAGCAGCAGTATGGCAATAACAAAACGTACAATGCGCTAAAGTATACAACAAAGCAACGCTGATGAACGCATGCTTCGACGCGAGCAATACATGCAAGCAAAACCACAAAAACATTTCGTACGTGAGTAGTTGTTGTGTTGGCGACCGCCGCCGTGGAAAGCGCGCGAATTTGTGTCACAGCTGCTACGCACGGCGTTGCCACCTTGTTGCCAGTTCAAAAACAATTTTAAATGCTGTTACAAAGTCGAATATGCAAAAAATTGAACTTATATCTATATAATTAAGATTGCATAAGCGAGGGAGAGATATTAAATAAAATAATTCTTAGTAGGCAGTTTTGATTTTTCATGTTGATAATTTAGCGTTTTCATCAAGAAGAATGAACTTAATTGTCTAAAATGTTACATATTACATGCAGTATTTTTGACGACTTAACTCAATGGCCGTTATTTTTCTATATTGCAGGGAGTATTTTCGACATGTTATGGCCATTAACTCGACTGTGTGGCAGTGCGAGTCGACCGGCAAGGATGGCCTCACCTACGAGGAGGCAGTAAAGAGCGAACGCCTCGCCCGCAAAAAGATGGAACAGTTCAAACAGAGTTTACGTGCGCCCGTCCTCCTGGTCATCGAACATGCCTGTCAATCGGCCGTGAAGACGCTCACTCTGCTCGTGTCCAAGTTTCTGCGCAAACGCTTCTTCCTCAATGAGGAGGTGAATATCACAACCAAGCGAAATCAGGTCTTCAAAGTGGTTGACATTAAGCCGCCCCAGAATGTTCCAAAGCCGGTCAACGGCATTTACGAGGAAACCGAACAGCTCGAATATCGTTTGCGTGCGCCGAACGGCGAGGAGATTATCGCCACATTCGAGCAATTGCGTCGCAAACGGGACCAGTTCAACCAGGAGAACCTCTCCATGTTCATCAAGAACAATGTGATTCGTGTGGAGGGATTACTGCGGCCCAAGCCCGAAATCTACAAGCAGTATGTGACAGAGCCGAATGTTAGCTTCTCGAGTATCTTTATTGGGAAAATGCCGCGCTATTCACCATCGAAAATCAAACGACCCGACACTAAGGATACCAAAAAACAATCAACACTGAACAAGTTCATTGTCAAGGGAGAGGAGGTGAAGGCCAAGAGCAAGGCGGACGCCGAAGCCAAAGCCAAATTGTTGGCCGAGGAAATGGAGCGCAGACGCCTCGAGAAGCAGGCCAAAGTGTTGGAGGAGATGCGTCAAAGGGCGGAGAAGAAGGCACAAAAGAAGGCGGCACTAATGTTGCGCGTCGAAGAGGAATGCAATTATCTGACAACTAAAACGGATGATCTGGAACGTGTCGATCAGTCTGTCATGCCCACCTATCATCCAATTGTTACACATCTGCCGCACCATCTGCTGGGCGATGCTTTCATGCTGCGTGAATTTATGCACACATATCGTGGTCTGCTCTCTGGCGCCGGAGTGCTCACCCAGAACCTGAGCTTCTATGAGATGTCGCGAGCATTTAGCTCACGCGAAGTGGCCGGTCCACTCTCAGACATATTTCTCGTGTTGCTGGGCACGATCTTCGATCTGCAACGGGAGGAGGAGGACGAGTGCCCCGTCAGCTATTCGCTTGGACGCGTGCAGCCAACAGAGGAGCCCTACATAAGCATGTACAATGCCTCGCATACGACTCGCTATGCCAAACGACACTATTCCTTCAATCTGAACGTGTTGCCGCTGGACGCGCTCACCCTCAGCGAAGTGCTGCGCCTGCATTTGTTGGCCTCCGGTGCGGTTCTGGCTGAGAAGAGTGAAAGATGGCGTTTCATGTATCGCAATGGTTACGCCTCGCGAGAGGATCCCGGTCTGGAGCTGCTGCTCGAGCACTCACACATTCTCCACATACTCCGAACGCATTCCATTGGTCATCTGGACTTTGTGGATATTATGCGTGTGATTAACTGTTTGATGGCACAGATTTTAACATATTCCGCCAGCATTACGGTGATCGACGAGCGCATGGAGCGCATAGCCAAGGCGAAGGGCGAACTGCGTTCGATGGTCATCGCCGAGAATCGAAGACTAGCCGCCGTCGAGATAAACCGGCGCAAGCTGATCAGCGAGCACAATCAACAGTGCATGACAGATGAACTGAAGCAGGATATGGACAAGAGGCAAACACTAGATAACGAACTGAATAAACGTGTTGCCGATCTGCTCGGACAATCGGATCGGGAGCAGCGCAAACACGATAATCACATGGTCAAGGTGCACGCGGAGCTGTTCAATTTTCTGGTCTACTTGGGCATGGATCGTTGCTATCGCAAGTATTATGTGCTAGAGTCGATGCCGGGGATCTTCATAGAGCATTCGCCGGATAACTTGGACACGTGCCTGTCGCAGCCGCCGCTCAATAAATCTCCGGCCGAGCTACGCAAACAGGCACAGTTGCCTAAGATGCGCCGAGATCTGCGTATCTATCTGCTAAGACTGTATGCTGACGATTCGGATACGCGGCGTAAAAACACCGGCAAACCATCGTTGGAGAACAAAGAGAACCAGGAGAATCTGCTCATTAACGGTCATGGTCAACCGGCCGATCCAATGGTTTTAACCGGCGACGACGAGGAGCAGTCGACACCCACAGAAACTGAGCTGCTCATGTGCAGCGGAGATGCCACCAATTGCATAGTTCACAACGCGCAGCACGCTCAGCGGCAGAAGTGGACGTACATATATCAGCAGGATAAGATCGATG
Source organism: Drosophila paracracens (assembly GCA_035044025.1). NCBI lineage: Eukaryota > Metazoa > Arthropoda > Insecta > Diptera > Drosophilidae > Drosophila > Drosophila paracracens. The sequence goes on along the minus strand of JAWNMN010000401.1, from coordinate 4,962,366 downwards.
CCCTGATCAGATCCCTGAATCCACTGGGCCTGCGTGAAGCAGAGCTGCTCGAGGAGCTAACAATGTTGCGCGCCCTGATCAAACAGCATGTGAGGCAGTGTCCGTACGATATGCTCAGCCTGGATAGCAATGCGAAGCGCAACAAGTTCGTCAATGCAATGCAGTCGGAGACGAATCGCAAATATGGCCAGGCTAATTTTGGTCTGCCCGAGAATACGGATCTCAACGAGGTGATGCGTCTGCATCTAATCGATTGCATTCTGCAGCTGGAGACAGACATTTTCACGGGCGATCTGGGCAAGCTGAAGGTTAAGGATATGGAGAAGTGGCGCGAGCAGCTGTTGGCTGACGACTTTAATGCCCAATGCAAGCTACAGTGGGGACCCGGACTCATGCACAGCAACGAGACGGATGCCGATACGGACATGGAAGCGCAGGATGTCAAAGATGAGCTCTATGACGAAGATGCCATCTTTTCTAATCAGTATGGCAGGTCTAAGTACGGCGCCTATCGGGATCCGGGACAGCATTTGAGGCAGAGTGATGTCGCTGCCTCAACGGATGCAACCGAGGCGCATGAGACTCAGGTGCGTAATCTGGCATCGGCACTGCTCCAGGTGGAGCAGGCTGTGGGTCGTCGCTTCCTAAAGGAGCCATTCGGCACAACTGCAATAAAGAAACAAGAGTCGAGGCCGGAAAATCAAAAGCTTATTTGTGAGGCCAAGTTGCAGCAATGGGAACTGTCGCTGATGCAGAGCACCAACTATGCCCAGATCTTCCTGCATATGAACGTATTGCACGACTCCATATTATGGACCCATTCCACAAATAAGTCGCTGTGTAAGGTTTGCAGACGTGGTACCGATCCGGAGAAGATGCTGCTCTGCGACGAGTGCAACGGTGGCACTCACATGTTTTGCATGAAGCCAAAGCTGCGCTCGGTGCCCGAGGGTAACTGGTATTGTCAGACCTGTGTGCGGACTGGACGCTTCACCAATGCCACCGCAGACGATAAGCAGCGAGAGCAAAAGAAACGCACTGCACAAAAGAATCGCAAATTCATTGTGGAGGACGAGGTGGAGGACGCAGATGTAGACGGTGATGACGACGACGACGAAGAGGATGGCGAGGAGGAGGAAAATGTTGCCGATGAAGAGGCGGAGCAAAGCGATGCAGAAGATGATGATTTAAGCGAAGCCTCCTCCTCCTCCTCTCTCAGCTTCTCAGCCGCCAAGTCAAATGGCCGTCCGGCAGCGACACGACTCCGCAGCAGCAAGCGACTAAAATCGAAGGAAATTGAGGAGGCAATCGAAGAAGAGGATGATGACGAGTCCGCCGACGAATCGTCCATTGAAGCCGAAGCGAATGATGGCAACAGCGAAGATGAAAAAAGTGACCAAGAGGAGGAGGAGTCAACTGAGCAAAGTCAATCCTCGTCCACCCACATCATATCCGTCAAGGCAAATGGCAGAGCAGCAGCGAAGCGACTCCGCAGCAGCAGACGAAAGAAATCCAAGGAAGTTGAAGACGAGGACGAAAACGAGCTCTCCTCCCTTGAAGCTGAAGACAATGAAGAAGATGAAGAAACGTAAGTGAACGGAACAAGAACTATGCCGATGATTAAAACTAATCATTCCAACTTTTCCATTCTTAGCGAGGTTGAAAAGGTTTGTCAGACGTGTTTCTATGATGGCTGCGAAATTTGCTGTGCCCGCTGCTCCGAGTGGTATCATCTGGAGTGCGTTAAATTGAAGCGACCACCGCGCACGGATTTCGTCTGCAAGAAGTGCAAATCAAATGAAAAGCCACGCACGCGACGCCGGCTCAGTCACGGTATATAGTTTCACGAGATATATCCCAATTGAATTACATATAATAATCGCATAACTTTCAATTCGCATAGATGGCGATGCCGATGATGATGAGGATCGGGAGGAGCCGCAGGCCAAGCGTGCACGCAATTCGTTGCGCAACTCAGTGGTCAGGGCAGCGGCCAACAACAGCACCAATAATAATAACAATAATACCAGTAATCACAACAACAATCGTCGTTCGGGACGACGAACCAATGATGATTTGCCATTGAATGGCGCCGTCTTATACGATCTGCTGGAGCAGACGATGAAGCATAAGGCGTCATGGCCTTTTCTGCGACCAGTGCTGACCTCTGAGGTGCCCGACTACCATACGATAATTAAGACGCCAATGGATCTGGCCAAAATCAAATCGAAATTAAATATGGGCCAATATCAAATAAACGAGGAGGTGCTCAGCGATATGCAGTTGGTGTTCAAGAACTGCGATCTGTACAATGTCGAAGGCAATGAGATTTACGAGTGAGTAGTCAAACATCTTCTTTCTTTTGCAAACCATTCTAAGGATGTGCTCGTTTCTTTAGTGCTGGCAGCGAATTGGAGCGATTTGTAATGTCACGCTGCAAGGATCTGATGTTGCCGTTTCGGCCCAGTGACATGAATGCAACCGAATTGACTTGCTAAGTGCTTCGCTTGAATTTAATTCGAAAATTGTATAAAATAATTGACTTACTTAGCTTTAGGCAACATGCAACATACAAAGAACAAGCCAACGTACATAATTAGCCAGTATTGTTTAGTTTTTCATTATACAGCCTGTTTAGTGTATGCAATGTTTATACTTACTTTACTTACTACGATCCACCATTTAAGATAATCGTTCCATATTCGAGCTACATAGCTATTAGTTTATCAATTTTATTATTAATTTTACGCATAAATTATTGTAGACATATACGCAGAGTTCACAGATTTTAGCATTCAATAAATAAATAAAAACCGAATACTTGCATCCTTTAAAACTACTGTATCCATATTTTCTGTCGCAGTTGGATTGCCAACTGGTGAAATACTTATCTTAAGTGAAGTGAATCAGCTCTTGAGCAATACACGCATATTTGTATCTGTAAGTACGTTTGAAGTATTTTAGTTGCAACTACTTGCAACACATGATCTTGCAACTTGAATACAAACATTTGCCAATTGCATGTTCCACACCAAACTGTGTTTTATTTATTTTTTTTCTTTCTTCTGATTGGTTTTTAAAATATATTTTCAATCACAATTAACGTCCTAATTTCAAATTTCAAATATAAGAAAAGAAAACTTTATGTTCTTATACCTAATGAATACACGCAAAAGTTATACTCATAATGTTGTCATGGTACTATTTTTAGTTTACTGCAATTTTGTAGAGATCATTAAATTAAAAGAAAGTATTCCAATGTGGAGGCTATTAATAAATTGCAAAATGAGCTCGAAAATGAGTTGCTGCGAACATAAATTCAACTCCCTATTTTGGGGTGCGGATAAAGTCTACTTAAACAATAAAGAACTCCGAACACTCTCTCCGCTTGTATTATACCATGATTGAACTCGGACAAGTGGACACAGTGCTGCAGAGAATTATGCGCTTAACTCTACAATTTTCTTCTTAATCCATAATACACATACATATCAAGGAATTATAATAATGCCAGGATTGCTCTGTATAAAAAAAAGTCAACAGAAACCTCTCGAAAGTTTCCCGATTGTGATCCTTTTACAAATGTGTCTGTGTGGAGGAGGACGTGGATGTGGTTGTCTCTGAGTGGCAAGTGGCAGTCGGTATGCCATTGACAACTTTGTTATTGTTGTTCTCGGCCAATTGGCTGTTGTTGTTGGCCTCGGTGACCGAATTGGAGGTGCTTGGCGCCTGCGACAATTGTGCCTCCATCGATGTGTTGGACGTATCGTCATCGTGATTGCTGTTGCTGTTGCTATTGTTGTTGTTATTGTTAATGTTGATGTTGCTGTTGTTGTTGCTGGTGTTGCTGTTGTCACCGGCATTGCTCTCTTGATTTGCCTCGGCCTCATTATCATCATCATCATCCAACCATTCAGTATCATAGGACATGGCGCTCTCATTCTCCAGCATCCCACGGCGTGGACGTCGAACGGTCCGTCGCCGTTTAATGGCCGCAAAACGGAGTCGCATCAATTTCCGCTTCCGCTCCAGCTGCTCGAAACTGGCCTGCAACGAGCCAACTGTGGAAAAAGGAAACTCATTACAGTTATCATTACAGCGGAATTGTGTCAAGATTAGGATCTTAAATACAACAATGCCAGAAAATAGGAAATGGGAATGGACTTTCCAAAGATTACATACCCTTGCAGACCCTAATAAAAACCTACCGATTGCTGATAGCTTATGAAAGCTATATGATATAGTGGACCGATGTTGATCATTTTTTGTCCAAATGTTAGGAGCAAAATCAGACGCATATTGGGTAAGTTTGGTATGGACTTAGTTGGGCTGCACAACTGATGACTGCCTCCACTATAAGTTTCTTCACAAGAAAATTCATTTTTCGACCAACAAAAGGATATGCCTATATACAGTTATAGAGCTATAAATAAACCCTAAAATCAGGGTCAATTTTTAATGAAGAAATGCTTTTTATATTTAATATCAGCGTTAACACATCCTTGGACCAAGATCAGAAACTAACTAAGCATTATCCGGCGCTGCGCGGTACAGCTGTTGAACCCTTTTAGTTTTAATGCCGCTGTAAAGTTCAGTTTAACAAATGTTTGATTGTCAGACTATTAAGTAGACTAACGAATATAGCCAGGTCATGTTGGGTCAAAATCTTGAAGCTTGACTCTGCTAGGGTAAACAATATGCCCAGACACTTGCCAATAATTGTGGGTTTCACTGAATGGGTTGCTATTGGGTGATGCCTGGAGTTGGCTAGCGAGCACAGTCAGCTGTCAATGTCAAAGTGTCGCTGACAGTAGGCAAATAAGGTGTCAAGGTGTCAACTGGCCATTGTTTGCCCACACACTCACGCACTGAGACATAATGTCGGGAGGCCTGGCCACCTGGTCAATCTCTGCCGTAGGTCAAACAGTTCAGTTGCGCTCACAATGGCGTTGGCTACACAGCTAATTATGTCAATACTTGCAGTTCAACTGACAACGGGACAGCAGGACATTAATGGCGGCATTGTGGAGACGTTATTGAGTCAGCTGGACGGCACTCTTGAGCTTCATTTGGGCGACATGCGGGATGCGGACAATAGCTTTGTCCAGTCGCTGCTAAATCAAAAGAAAAACGCGCTTAGAGTGCATATTGGGCAGCATCCAGAAGCAGTTACTGGTTGGGATTCGGAGGCTGGAGCTGTCGTATACCATTTCCATATTTATGAGCAAGTGCAGCAAATGCAGTCGGACTCGAAACTGTTCACCAATCAGGGCGGTTTCTATGTGATTGCATTAAAAGGATTGGCAGGCGAGCAGGAGCGGGAGGAGCATGGGCTTTTGCTACAGTTCGCGGAGAAGATCTGGCAACGATGTGGCCACAATCGCATCTACTATGTGCAGCTGGCAGTCCAACGAGTCCTGCTCTATAATCCCTTTCTGAAGAGTTTGGTGCTCGCTGAGAATCCGCATAGCTATGAAAACATTTACTCCAATCTCTACGGTTACCCACTGCGCGTCTACATCTTTGATTCGGTGTTCTCCGAACTCGTAGAAGATGAGTCCAACGAGCAAGTACTGCGCGCCACCGGACCGGATGCCATTGTGGCCGAAACTGTTGGCAAGTATTTGAATTTTACGCTAAACTATGCCTGGCCGGATGATGAATTCTTTGGGTGAGTAACCAAGACCAGCTCCAAGACTTGAGCACTTAATAAATATTCCCCTCCACACAGTGGCAAGCAGCCCGATGGCTCCTATAGCGGCGGTGTGGGTCGCATCCATCGTCGCGAGGTGGATGTGATCTTTGCCGGGTTCTTCGTTAAGGATTACTTGTCGCCACGCGTGCAGTTCAGCGCCGCTGTCTACATGGATGATCTGTGCCTCTTTGTGCAGAAGGCACAGCGCATTCCACAGTCGATTGTACCGTTATTTGCCGTCCGTGTAGATGTGTGGATGTGCTTCTTCCTCGTGGGATTCGTCTGCGCCTTCATCTGGCTCTGTTTGCGCGGTTTGAATCTCTTCCTGCGAATTGGGCATGGCCAGTTTGAAGCCGTTGGAGTAGTCAAAAGTCGGTTGCATTACTTTTCCATTGCTTGGCGCATCTTTATTGACACCTGGGTGGTTTGGGTGCGCGTGAATGTGGGCAAGTTTCCGCCGTATAATTCGGAGCGGATATTCTTGGCCTCACTATGCCTAGTTAGCGTCATCTTTGGTGCACTGCTCGAGTCCAGTTTGGCTACGGCGTATATACGACCATTGTACTATCGGGATCCCAATACGCTGGCGGAGCTGGACGCCTCCCAGATGCCCATTTACATCAAACACCCGGCATTCAAAGATGATCTGTTCTATGGCCATGACTCGGAGGTTTATCGGCGCCTGGACGCCAAGATGGTGCTGGTGGGCGAGGGTGAGGATCGTTTGATAAGCATGGTTGCTAAAAGTGGCAAATTTGCCGGTGTAACGCGTTCCGCCAGCCTGGAGTTGGGCGACAGACGTTACATTATGACGCACAAGGTGCACAAGATACCCCAGTGCCCCAAGACTTATCACATTGGCTATGTTCTGCCCAGACCGTCACCCTATTTGGATGGCATTAATACGGTGCTTTTGCGTATATTGGATGGCGGCCTTTTGGACCATTGGATTAACGAGAAGAAGGAGCGCGCCAAGTGGAATATCCATCAGTATCCGGAGTACCTGGCCGAGCTGGGCATGGGCAAGTGGAAGGTGCTGACCCTAACAGACGTTCAGTTAGCCTTCTATGCATTATCATTTGGCTGCCTGTTGGCCTTACTTGTTTGCCTACTCGAGCTGCTGTTCAAATAAAGGTTTAAGATTGGGATTTGGTTGGTTACTTACTCATGCGAAACTCGGGCGGCTTGCGGGGACTGCGGCTGGCTGGCTGAGTGATGGACTCACGGCGATTGCGATCCCGGGCGGCAGCCTCTGCCGATGTGGTGGGCATTTCATCATCGCCGAATAGGCGATGCGTCTCCTCCAGCCATTCGCTGATGCGTGCCTGTGTAGCTGCCTGCCGCTGTTCGCCCAGCAGCCGAGCCAGCAGCTGCTCCACATTGCGATGCTGGCCACCAGTGCCTCTGACAGCCAACTGGAGCAGCGCACGACGCTTCTTGGCAATCAAATAGAAAATGCGATTCGGATGCGTTTGCCAGCTGAGCTCACTAACATTGGGTGTGTCCACATCGCTCTGATCATCATCCGATTGGGTTGAGCTCTCGCTGCGCTCCGTCGATGTGCCGGAGCTGCTCTCGCTGCTTGTTGTCTGATGGCCATTGCCATTGCCCGTGCTGCTGCTGCTGTTCCACGTTTCCAGCTCACGCTGCACCAGAGTATCGAAGAAGGCCAGCATCACCTGATCCTCCTCCATGTTGCAGGCGCTAAAGTCCTGCGACACATGATCCGTCGAGTTGCGATGCAGGGTGCGTGTGCAATAGGGCGTATCCGATGGCTCCGTCAATGCGCCATCCCAGCCTTGCTGGGCAAAAGGACTCCACAGCTGTCGATTGAGTGGAGATTAAAAGTTGCCTACTTGGGATTAACTTTTGCACGCACCTTGATAATCTTTTCCACACCCGACGAGGCGAGCAGACAGCGCTGGCGATTGTAGCGCACCTGATTGACAATCGAACGATGTCCGGTCAGGATAACGGGCGTCGTGTCGATCCATTGATTCTTCTTCTCCACTGCAGCGAAAATTGTTGAAGCAAGTGCATCATTTAAATCTCTTAATGCCAATACTTACTGTCAACTCCATCCAAACGCCAGATGAACATATTAAAGTTATCCGAGCCGGAGACGACCAGCTCATCCTGCGGGCCAGCAAATGTGCAGCTCTTCATGGTGCAGGAATTAAAGTATTCATCGTGATAAAACGAGCACAACGGCTCCGGTGAGCTGGGACTGTACAGGATGGGTGGCAAGCGGCGATGCAGGGTGAGCAGAAGACTTCCATTGCAATTGAAGCGCACGCTCATGCAGCTGGGAGACTCAGTAATGTAGTTATACTGACACAGTGCTCTAGAAGAGGATGGAACTGATTAAAAAGCAACAAGAGGACTAAGCTGAGCAGGTGCACCCACTGTGTGTGGTGACGTAGATCCCATAGTTGGGCGCCACGTTTGGCATTCGCCGTAGCCAAAAAGTTGCCATTGAGCGGATGGAATTCCACCGCATTGAAAGGTGTCCGAAACTTGGCTATGGCCAGCGGCTCAGTCTTGCCGACACGCAGATCATAGACAATGATCTCGCCATGCTCGGTGGCCACGCTGAACAGATGGGTGCTGGTGCGATCCACGCTCAGGCCATAGACGGGTCCATCGTGTGAGAAGTAATTAAGGTTCTTGCCACTGCGTAAGGGAAACCCAAATCACAATTTAAAATGTGAGCTAGCCAGGATTGTAAGATGACTTACGTGCCCAGGTCGTGCTGTATAACCAGGTCATCATTTCCGCCCGAGAAGATGTATGTGTTGCTTGTGTCAAAGCCCAGACAGAAGATGTTGCTGGCATGCTCGCCATACATCACATTTGGCTTATCCTCGCCGAGATTCGACAGCGTCTGATCCACATGCCAGAGCAGCACACGCTTATCGTCACCACCTGAAGCCGCCGGCGCAATAGACAAAAGTTAATCTCCACTAGCAGGATTGGAGCAACAGGTAGTTGGTCACTTACCCGACGCCAGATAGTTGCCACCCTGGCTAAACTCCAAAGCATTCACGCAACCAAAGTGTCCGGCCAGATTGCGCTGATACAGATTCACAGCGACCTGCAGGCGCTGCCTGAAAATGCCCGCCTCCAGATTGCGACGCAGCGGATCCAGCTCCCGGCAGATGAGCATATTATCCAAATTAAGACTGCCAGACGAGCCTCCTCGCAAATAGCTCATTTTTGAATTGCAAATAATTAAATTTAGTTTACAAAGGTGCAACTAATGCCACACTCCACACTCCTTATGCGGGTAGCAAGTGTTGTGTTTTGTTTTCTTTTTGTCTTTTTGCTGTTGTTGGTTTTTTTTTCTATAAGTCTCAAAGGCGCTGCCGTTGCAATATCGTTGTATACATTTTGTCGACGCTGACGTCGCTGCTGACGTCGTCGTCTTCGTCGCTGTTGTCGTTGTACTTTTTACGTTGGCGTTGCGAGTACTTTTTTTTATTTACAGCTTACCAATTTGATGATCTGCAATTTGAAATGTTATTCTAATCGCTGTATCAACTATTCGGCAATTTATCTACTTTAACTACAATGAGTTGCTCAGTTTTATTCTAGCTGCAAATGAGAATTGATTTGACTTCTTCAAAGCACAACTCACGCAGCGATTTTCTCACGACGACTGCGACTGCGACGGCGACTCTCGACTGGTTTAATCATCGGAATATGCTTTAATCAAAATGAAAACAGAAAGTATGTGTGAAGCGTAAAAACAGCTGTTCTTTGAGCTGAATAGACATTTAGCGATGGGCTCGTGCCTCAAACGGTGCACGCACCACAACTGTTTTACAGCTATCCGAAATTTATAGAAGATTCGGCGTAACACTTTATTTTGTTGTTATTTATAAAGTGGTCAAAGCAATATATCTAATAAGCGTCTATTTCTTTTTCTGCTCAAAAACTCAATGTATAACTGTAATATACTTTAATTAATTATTCTATTTCCAATAACCAATTGCTTAATTTTATTAAAGTTTTGACTTATTTATATGCAGCATTTAGCTATTAAAACAAAATTTTCAATCTGTATCAGTATTATTTTCTTGAAAAGAAATAAGCGGCTAAAATTTTTTAATAACAATTATTATTAATTATTATGATAATTATTCAATTTTATTTCAATACGATTTTGTTGAAAGTAAACTTGCAGTTTCATAAATTAAAAAAATCGCATTAGTTCGATATTAATTTGCTTACCGGCAATTTTAATTTTAAATTTAATAGTTTTAGTTTTTATTTTAATAAAGATCTTTTTTGCTATAGATTTTATTTTCCATTTTTAAGTCCTGGTTAGCTATGAATCTTAAATCAATAAAATCAGTATGATTTAAACAAAATTAAACAAATTAAATTTAAGTATTCCTTTCGTTAAATTGCTTCAAATTCCTCGTAAATTAAAAATCAGAATCTTCCAATGGAAAACAATCGAATCAAAATGGAGTCACCTGGTCTGCGATTCTTAATTTGCATAAATATTTATTTTCTCATGCGTGCTCAAAAACTTAACAGCTTTACCGACGGATATTGACATAGAGCAAACGCAACAGATAAGCAACTATCTCCGGGGTCTTCGGGATCGTCTCAAGCAAACTTTGCAGCAGAACAATGAGGTTATTCAGACATCGATGAACCTAGTCAAGGAGATGTCTGATTTGGCCGCAACGTTCGCGCTGATGCAATCGGCTCATGAGCACCAACCCACCAAAATCAAGCGACTCATTATGGAGTTTGAAAGCCTACACGCCGGAGACAACGGATTGGGCTCCGTCGATGCAATAGAGTTCCATGGACAGCTTACGGATTTTCGACGCCTGCACGAGAGTCAACTGTTGCACGACAGTCTGACGTGCTTTAGGCGTGCCAAGGATTCGTTAGAGGAGATCGATTCGTTGCTTAGTCAGAGGGTGTTCACAGAAAAGTTCTCTGACTCGGCTCAGGCAACGCCCAACAGCAGTCGGGCGACGATGAGCGCTAGTCGCTGTCTGCGGGATAGGATTATCGCCTTCAACAAGGCCTCCTCAGTCCAAGGCCAGAATATGCTGCAAAGCTTTACCTCTTGCTTCAGCAACAGCTGCCCGAACATTGCAAGTGGCGATGAAATTACGCCACCAGCACTTGGCTCACGCTCACACACCAATTCCGGCTACGAGGGTGACGTGGACAGTGAAATTGAACATGTTGCGAGTTCCACTCGGAAAAGAGCTTAATTATGGACATTTCGAAATTATATTCGTAAAGCACACCCGATACTGAAGCAACCAACAAACGCAATATATTTGTATTCATTTTTCTATTTTTGTAAAAGTTTAAAAATCGACCTACACAAAAATGATCTAGGTGTGAATATAAAATAGCGTGGGATCAGCACTCCGATTCGGCGGCCTGAAACACGCTCGAATAGTTAATGGCGAAGAATATAGAGATGGCTCCAATGGCCGAGCCTAGCTGCGTTATGCTGCCCACCCAGACCAAAGATTGCCCGCCCTGGCTGCGCATCACAGTCGTAATGCCCAGCTTTGTGTAGCTCACAATGCCGATGAGCAGAGTCCATGCAGAGACCTGTGAACAAATAAGTGATGAGCATTAAATGAGTATTGCCAATTGGAATGCAGGGACGGCACACTTACCACCAGCACTATGCCAATGGTTTCATCGTAGAGCGGCGGATAGGGACTCAATACGGCCGTAGTAAATACATAGCTGGTGAGCAGCGCTGCCAGCGATGAGAGCAGATAGATGATGCGCAGCGATGTGAAATGCAGGAACATGGCCATAAAACAGGCCACCGGATTGGCAATAACACTAAGCGTTGCGGCTAAGTGATAGGCTTGCGTGCCATACGGCGCACTCGAATAGGATTGTATGCTGGGGAAAACGCCGTTGCTAAACAGCGAGATGCACCCAATTAGCACCAGCAGTGCGGCATATTGGCCGCGGCTCAGCCGCTGATTGTCCTCCTGGCCGTACTCATACTTGTTACCCTTGCTAACGGTGACATCGGCATATTCCCGTTTCGCCAGAGACAAGGAATTCAGCAGCGTATAGCCAATGTAGCTGAGCACCATCAGACCGAATAATATTAGAAAGAACACTTTCGTGTCGAACAATGGTGGCTCTGTTTCCTTCTCGTAGATTTCCTCTCCTGATTCGGTGATATTTACCAGGACACAGCGACCGGAGTCGCCGATTCCCTGCACCAGAGCCGTCACACTGGGCAGCAGACCGCTCAGGCCCTCGCCAATGAAGTACGTGACCATATATTGCTCCTTGAAGCGACCCATGTACGGCATGAAGAGCACGGAACTGGTGCACGCATTCAGCGCCGTAAAGATTGTGAGTATGAAGAGGGCAACGCTGTGCTCATTGCCCGCCAGTGAGGCTGTCTGGTTGTAGACAAATGCGGTGAGCAGGCAGGATAAGGTGCCGATTGCTAACACTGCATGTATGGTCCAGCCATCGTTGAGCTTCCATGGCGAATACTTCTGGTAGACGGTGTACAGCAGTGGTCCCAAATTGCCAATCTGCACCATGACGCTCAGATAGGATGGCAGGCTCCAGCCCTCGGGCGCCTCGTTCACCAGCAGGGGCAGCTGTATAAAGGTGCCATTGACGCCCAGCCATGTCCCAATTCCAAAGAATATGGCCAGCAGATCGACAATCAGATTGCGATTCTTAAAGACACCGCGGGTCTTATCCTCCATCCTATTACTAATGGTGCGCCAGTTGAAGATTGGACTTAGCTCGCTGGGCTCGTCTCTGACGCATCTGTGAATGGTTGGGAAACTGCTTTGATAACATCTAGTAAAACTTTGCGACGACTGGATTTAGTTAGTTCGAAATTCTACAGGTAAAGTAAGGACGTATTCACGTATCTAGACTGCACAAGTTAAATACAGTTTTTTTTTTTATTATTTTTGATTTAGTAAGAAATTATTGAGGTAGTATATATGTATGCCTTAAAGTGACATTTATCTGAGGTATGCATTTGCATAAATAGGTTAATTTTAGAAACCTAAACTGATAGCTGACCACAGCAGAATTATGGTCAGCAATCAAGCGTAAAATTAAACGACTGTTGCAATACATACAGCAATTTGTGCAAAATATTTGTAACAATATAATCTACATACACATATAAAGGAATTTACTATATCATATAAAATGTGTACTTGTAAATGACTGATTATCGAATTTATGCTCTATTGGCACGACATTTTTTTAGATGAGTGTGTGTCTTAAAGATATTGAAATAAAATCAATAAATATATCATTTTATTTTTCATCCGATCCGCTGCAAATTATATCTTTCCGCTATTCTTCAAAAGTGACTAATCCTTTTTTTAATGTGAACTAAAACTGAAAACGAGTTGCTCTAATCTTTTCTATATATGTTCATAAATATACAATCCAATAAAATGACATTTAAAGAGATATAAATAACTGCGTTGATTCTATTAAAAGTGCTAAACATCTAATCAGTGCAATTAACAAGGAACGTGAGCGTCTGCACCTTTTTAGCTGAAGTGGGGCAATTCTAACTTGGCTTTTACAAAGTAGTTTTGATAACAATCGTTTATGGACTCGACGTCAAAATGTACATAAACAAATATTTGATGCTGGCAATGACCAATCTCATGAGAGGTTAAATAAATATTTATATATGTATGTGTACATATTTACAAATAAGCATTTGCTGTATGGCAAATTGGTGTGTGTTTCGAGAGTGGTGTTTAAGGCTCATCTCATGTTCAAAACACGTTTTGCGGTGCTATAAACACAAAAAAAAACACTACGCTTACCTGTCGAAATCGAGGGGATCCGCTCCGGCGTGGTTCGGCGTTGAGAGCACTGCGTATACTGCCCCGGAGTGGTGGCCACCATTGTTGTCTTCAACCATAACGGTGAGTCGAATTAGTGAGTTAAATAAATACTGGGATTATAAAATGAATTTATGATCAATATGCCCGATGTTGAGATTAGATTGTGCTGCATATATTTCAACAGACGGCAGAAGGCACGCTTGAAACAATGGAACGGCGAAAATATCAGACTTTAATTGTCCGCCAATTTGGAGCGTGGCTTAATTGGCGAGAGTCGAATCCGTCATTCTCTCTTGAACTTGAAGCGAGCGAAATGCCTCTGATTTTTTCAATGGTTCCGGGCAAATTTCACTGATTGCTGTTGTTGTTGTTATTTCGATTTGGAGTCCCAGCTAATTTGTACCATGTTATTGTAATGTTACGTAATTCCTTACACCGCAAATGCGACTAATGCATAATAACCGCAAATCGCTGATTTGGCTGGGAGCGTGTTGTCTGAAAGAACTCCTTTGGCCATTAGAATTTAAATGCTGCAGTGCCGGCCATAAATAAAGACTTCGAAATCTTAAAAAATGATACCCAAACAGCTGATCAAAACTTACCGGCGTTAACATTGTTGAAAGGTAAGGCGCTGTACATATATGCCACTCAATGCTCAGGCGAATGAGCTGTAATGTAACGTCACAGTGCCCAAATTTGAATGAAAGGCGCGTAAGAACTGTTGTGCTGTGACGTAACAAGAGAGCGTTGAATAACAAATGCTACTTGCTCATGGTGCTTAACACACATGTGCACAACATAGAGACAGAGAGCGCACTTTTTACAGAGAGCGAGTGCGAGGGAGAGATAAAGAGGAAACAGTTGTTTTGTTTGTGCAGTGTCTTTTTTATTGCCTTATTGGACTCAAATAATCAAACCTGGAACCCATTTACACCCAACAATTACTGAATGAAAGATTATGATAATGATAACGTTAATGATTAAAAATAGCTTGAATCTCTTAATGTGCGCACAGCTGCTGATACCATTTCTTGCTATCCCGACAGCGTGGATTGGTGCACATGGGGCAGCGCATCAGGAACTTGGGATTGACGGATTGCTGCGACTTCAGATGATCGGCGACAATGGTGCTCAAAGCCTGTATGAAGAGCGGATGGTCGTTGGGTGCAGCAGCACGACGAATCTCCTCGACGCCCACCTCTTTGGCCAGCTCATCGCAGTACTCGATGTCCAGTTCGTGCAGCGTCTCGATGTGCTCGTTGACAAAGGCAATCGGCACCAGGATGAAATTCTTGCGACCCTGTTTAACATAACCCTAAGCAGAGAGCCGGTTAAAATCGATTAGATGATTGGATCTCTTCCATTTAGCTTACCTTGATGGCATCATCTGTGGCCGGCGCCAGCCAGGGCAACGGTCCCACCTTCGATTGCCAGGCCAAGCTGTAGGGATTGCTTTGACCCAGCTCCTGCATTACCATGTGCACACTGGCACCTATCTCCGAGGGATACGCATCGCCCCGATTGACCGCCTTCAGCGGCAGCGAGTGTGCCGTAAATAGTATGACGACATCGTTGCGCTTCGTCTCTACAAACTTGGACAGCTCATCGCGTATCCGCTGCGCAAAGGTTCTGATAAGCAGCGGATGGGTGCCCCAGCGGTCGATAATGCTCCACTTAATGTTCGCAGGCAGTGTGCTGTCAGTTGAGAACAATGGATTAGCAGTTCAATTTATAACTTTGATTTGCAATACTCACTTGTCGCGGTAATGGCTGAAGATCGAGTTGAAGCTGGAGCCGGATGTGGCACAACTGTACTGTGGATACTGTGAGAAGAGCACCACACGCTCCGGTTTGTCACTGCAGTTAAAAAAAAGTTATATACTTTTATACAAGAATCTTTGAAGTATATAAGTCAAATACATCTAACAAAATAGATTCAACTGGCAAACAAACAATATAAATAGTAATAATAATAATAGTTATAATACATAACAGTTCCCAGTTTCATAAATACTTCGTCTTCGGGACTAAACTGACCTTTCGATTTGCGCCAGCGTATTCTCGGTCAGCGGATTGACATAGCGAAAGCCTACGTAATGCTTGTGGGGCGCCGTCTCGGGCGATAGCTTGTCCAGCTGCTCGCACATCAGCTGTCCCTGCAGTTCAGTCCACTTCAAAATGGGCGAACCGCCGCCAATCTCTTTGTACTTTTTCTGGACTTCGGGCGTGCGACGCTGCGCTATCCATGGGCCCAGGCGGCTTTGCACCGGCAGTTGAATCATGTCGCGATCCGTCATGATCCGGAGCAGATAGTCGTGCACCTGATCCGTGTGCTGGGGTCCGCCCATGTTCAGCATGAGTATTGCAGTTTTGGCTTGTTGGCTGCTGCTACTGCTGAAGCGGACATTGCTTGTGACGAAACTGATGACATTGCCTGCAAGTGAATACACTGCAATTGTTGGCAGGGTGAGGATGAGTATTTAGCTACTTACTTGCGAGCTTGCAAAGATTCTTGTTATGCAAAAACATTGTTGTCCGTCTCTGAAAATAGATCAAGCTCCTTAAGTGCAACCGGAATGGTTTCAGCCTTTCTCTTTAGTTAGGCAATTTAGTTTTACAAAAATCCTAACTCAATTAGGAGCATTTGCTTATTATAATTTAATTATAATTTTCTCTTAACATTAATTTTTTGTTTGGTACGCCAAATTCGATATATAAAAACTATCTTCGTTAAAGTAAGAAAGTTCGGCAGTCCAATACGTAAATTTATTTAACAGCTGACGGCGGAAAAACCATAACATTTATCCCAATGTTATTAACAAACGAGCACTACTCATTTATTTAATAAACGTTCTCAATAATACAACATTAAAAAATCAAAGATAAGAAATTGAATTTGTATGCATAAAGGTTTGAAAATTATAAAATTTATTTACAAATAGATAAATATTGCCCCGTGAGGAGTAACTCTGTTAAGTGGTTTTATTTATTTTGGTATTTTTCCTATTTGGTACATTTCACTTAGCATTCGCGTAGAGTTGCCAGACTGTCACGCAAGCTACATCGGCTACCGTTAACGCAGTCGATAGTCTCGAGTACAGCTGATGTAACTCGTCAGTGATGCAGTATTTTTTTAAGCAAGTCCAGGCAAATTCATCCCAAATTTCAGTCCACCATTTTAAGAGAATGCCGCTCTTTTGTATGCTAACAGTTTTCTGTTTTGGTTATGTTAAATACAGTGATTTGCTCGTTGACAACAGCTGTTTTTATTAAATTTCAGTGCATTGTCGTGGCTTAATTTTTTAATTAGAAGCCGATTAAAGAAAAAAATCGCTTATCGCACATTTCGTGTAGAATTGATTTGTTATTTATGTAAAAGTTGATCAAAAAAAGTAACGGCCAAATTGGGTTCGCTGTTCATAACAGCGTAGCACAATGTTAAATTTGCAGATACTAAAAAAATAACATAAAACAAACAACAGTGGTAGCAAATTGTAACGAACGACAATCAGGGACTTAGTTCGCTCGTTCAGTTTAGTGAGTCATTGCCGCTCATCAATCAATCAATCAAATTACTGTAATGCAAACGAAATGCAAAAATATCACACAAAATTGCAGAACAACTAACGCGTGTGAACTGATGCTAATAAACGTTATAGCCAAATATAAAAAACAACAACAACCCCAAGTGCACTAAACACAAACAAACAAAAAAAAAGCGTTAGCCGCTCCCCCGGCCCCCTTTAAGCGAAACGAAAAAAAGCCAAACGAAACTATAGCGTGAGGGACTTTGAACGTCAGCGTCTCTGGTGGTGGGTTGCAGTGGTGTGGTGTGGTGTGGTAGGGTGGGTGTTTATGTTGTTGTTGTAGTGTTATCGCCGTTTGCTCGCTATCGCCCACAAATAGCCAGCAGCGGCAACTTGCTCCAAATTTACTGGGCATGCGCACTGTGCAAAGTCGCTCGAAAAAGGTTCGCTGACTGGTTCGCTGTGGCCAAACAGGATATTTTATTATACTGAAATTCATACCAATACACACAAATCACATACACAACACACATAGTTATGTGTGTGTATGTGGTGCGCTCTGTTAACGTAGGAGTAGCGCAGGAAATTCGCATATTCAGGCCAAAAGCGTTGCGCTCGTAGTAAAAGTCGGCTCATAAGCAAAAGCTCCGCACTGCCATTCGGACGCATTCCGCTGCCTGCTCCCACTTACACATTCTCACAAACTAACAAGCGCGTCGCACACACACACAAACCAAATAATAAAAAAAAAACTTACACACACACACACAAACACCCGTTCATACATGCATTCACATATACACGCGCAAAAATCAATTAAACGCAGCTAAAGAAAACATTTCGGTAAACTCCAAGAACGAATTCCAACGCGCTGAATTGCAAAATTATTAGCCTGGCAAAAATAATAAATAAAATACAAGTTAAATAATGTTTAAGCTAACTGTGAAATGTGCAAAAGCGAAAAAAGCTCACAAGTTACGCAAAAAATGCAGCAGCGTCGCAGTCGCAGCAAAAGCAGCAGCAACGAGCAAAATGTGAAACGGAAACGAGCAAACGAACAGTGAGTGCTAAAAGTGCAAAGGATACAAGGATGCGACGTCGTGCCATTGACCACCAAACCAGCAATTTGTCATTAACGCCTAGGCCCAACAGCAGCAGCAGCAACTACTACTACTACAACTACTACTGCCACTGCCACTGCAACAGCAACTGCAACTTGCACTTGCAGCATAGCCCCAAAAGCCCAGCAATCTGCACCTGCTATTAGCGCTGTCATCTGCCGGCAACTCTCGAACGCTGCCCCCGTCATAGTCCTTGTCGTTCATGTTGTTGTTGTTGTGGCTGCTTTTGTGATGATTCTGTTGTCATAAAGGAGCGCAGGCATTCTCAACTCTCATACTGACATCCGGTCATACAGGCATTCCAGGCATCCCAAGCATTTAGAGGTCCTTCATCCAGGGCTTCATCCATCAGCACCATTTGCCAGTTAACAATACAGGACAGGTGAGTGTCCCTCGCAATTTAGATTTTTAAGTTTTGTTTCTTTTCACTCAAAATGTGATAAATGTATGATTTAAAAAAAAAATATTTTAAGCTTAAATTTATTATTAATTGAATAGAAAATCTATATAAGAAATATTACATTTAAATATTAAATTCTTATTTCTATTGGTTATTTTTTCGATTTTTCAAGAGTTCAGCACAATTCTCTTGTCAAGACGTGCTTACGAGCACAATAAACTCCTTTATGTATATACGTATGCTATTAAAATTCTGCCAGCGTCTTTCAAAGAGGAGCTGTTAACTGCTCCTTGTTATTTATCATCCTGTGCTGGTTGGTAACGAGCGAAAGGCACTTTGTCTTTGAGTACATTTGAAATGCATTTGCAATATTTTGAGCTGTCTTAATTGGCAGCTTAACTGAACTTCGACAGAGTTGGATTATTTTCCCCGCTACTTAATAGTGTATTTGTTTATTCAGTCAGTACGGTTTACAGATGTATTTCATTAAAAACTTTCATCTAAATAAATAATTCAATTTCATCTATATATAAACTAACAACTACTTATGGAAAATCCAAATCCATTATCATTAATTACAATATTAACAATCAAGAAAACAATTTCATCTACGTATAAGCTAACAACTTCTTATGGCAAATCCAAATCCATTATCATTAATTACAACATTAACTCTCAACAAAATATTTGTAATTTTCATATTCTTTTTCACGAATCCACATTTTAAAAGACGGTCACCCAACTGCGATACATTAGAACATAAAAAAATGTTGAGAGCTTTGCTCCAACTTTACAAGGAATAACAGAAAAATCATTACAACAAATCGGGGAAAAAAGTCCTGCACAAAAATTGAAGAGCAAGTCATTAAAAACAAAGTAATGAAATTAAATGTTATAAAACATTTCAAAACAACAGCAGCTCGAAAAGTGTTTTCATTGTAAAAAAAGTTGACATTTTACGAGTGCAAAGTAAAACCATTGAAATATCAACAAACAATTGAAGTAATGCGGCAACTACATAGACGAATTAAAACTGATGAGCATTTAAGTAAATATTTGGAATGTCGAATAAAAAATGGCATTAGGAGTATTTATTAGATTCTATGTAGCTTTAATTCTCGACCTGATATGATTTGATTCAATGTTCGGCTAATTGGGTCCGTCTTGCCCTATTTCTAAATAATACACAATTTCGTGCTGTATTCTTTAAAGAGTATCCTGTTTAAATCACCATTTCCATTTTCTCTCATTTCGTCTTTTGTGTTTTCATTGTTTGACTAGTCATGGCAACAACTTGAAGGGATGTATACACATCAGCAGACGCTATATTAGACTAATTAGTCAAATTAGTTAGAGCTTACCTTGCTGCCCCTGTGCTGCTACCAATTATGTTGGTTGCTGTGGTTGCTCGTATTGGAAACTCGTTCAGGGTCCAACCTCAAGCTTCAAGGTGAAAATTCCCCATGGACTACTAGTCTAGTCTCCGTGTCTGCATATATGAGTGTTACTGCAATCCTACACGTGTTACAGCCCATGGGGCGTGTATGTTGGGTGTGCCAGCTTAGCCACTGAGTGGTGTTAGTGGTGGTTTTTGTCACTCGGTTTTGCGCTGGTGCGATATGCGAGCTTATATCTGTGTTCCCCGTGGCCAGGGGGGATGACTTCCCATGAAATGTTCAAAAACTTCAACTTCAATAACAATGGCAATAATGCGAAAAAACAAAATCGAAATGTCTGCAAAATGATCATTGCTTCAGTTGTATGCCTAGCAAAGCGCCCACCCTCAGCTTATTTTGTTAGCAACTAGTTATTTTTAACAGTTAACATTTTTGGAATACGCTGCACAAATCCAAGTTAGGCAACAGCTATATGCAGATATATGTGATTCTAAAAGCTGTTACTTTTTAGGTGTATTTTTTACGGTACAGTTACGACGCTAAGAAGTCTTCTCTGTACTCCAAATATTTTATGCACTCGCATCAAGGGCAACAAAATATATTTTTAGGTCGGAGGAGTGTAATTTGTCTTAAATTTAGAACAAAATATGCTTAATTTACAAGTTTACAGCTTCAATATGTGTACATCGAATCCTTACATTAGCTATTTGTGCAGTTTGCACATATACATACGAATATCAGTTCAAAAATGCATTTATATAATTTGAAGAAAACTTACGATTTTGCAGGGAAGCAAGCTAAACTATAATAAACTGAATTTTTATTACTATTTTATCAGTTTCAGTAAAAAAAATGAGAAATTCCAGAAATTCTATTAAATTTAAGTAACTTTTGTTTGTAAAACGACATATGGAATTTTGTAGTCAATAATTGACAACATTCCTAATTTTTTTCTCTGCTTTGCGCTGATAAGGACGCTATGTTTTCTTCTATTATATATTTTTGGGAGATGCTTATAAAAACATTCCCAGTTATGCTGTTGTAAAGTTTTATTAGAGACTGTGCAATAAGTCAGTGAGGGTATAAAAACTTTTCGTTGAGCGAATTTCGCAGTTGACTTGATTCTGTATTTTTTTTTATTATATGATAAATGATTTGCAATTTTCGTTGGGCACCAAGTGGGTGGGATGAATATGTCATTCACTTCTGCACATAGACAGACAAACACACACAATTGCACACACACATGAAACAAATGTGGGGTGTGCGAAAGCGAATTTCTCGCAGGCGGAATTTATGATGTCATTAAAATAAATTTTAGGCATGCGTAGACAAAAATTTCAATGACTGTCTGCCAAATTGTTGTTGTACATATTTGTTGTAGTTATTGTTGTTGTTAATGTTGCAGTTGTAAATGTTTCTTGTAGAATTGTAGCTTCATCAACACCCAGCGACATTTCTTCTTGCCTGATTGCAGCACTTTGTCGCAGAGTTGTTGTTTCAGTTGCAGTTGCTATGACACAAAGTACTTTGTAGCTGCATTTCCATGTCACTGTCGCTGTAGCACACACACAAACACAAACACATGCACACACAGTATATGCATAGAAATTATGAACAAAAATGTTGCCTACCAACGGGCGTTGCTGAGGTTCATTGAATGGCGAATGGCTTTTGTTGCAGCAGATGCTGCTCAGCAGTCAGTTGTCATGTCGCAGCTGGACCCACACAGATACAGATAAATATACAGATACAGGCACATATACACAAAGCGTTAGGTACGTGGCATGCGAGCAGCACATTTAAATGTCCTCCGCACGATTGCAACATTTTTCATTGTAAACTACACAGGAGAGAAGATGTGGGGGGGGCAGAGAGTAGAACTTACTCCCCGCACAAAGTGTTTTATGGCAGCAAAATCTCAGTTGGAGTCAAAATGGGCAAATTGCCAGCCGCAGCTCCATTGGCCCAGTTTGTAAAAAGTGTCCGCCATGGCGACGACGACGACGATGAGAACGACATCATCATGGACATGGCTAACTCCGGCAAGTGATGTTGGCCAAAAATCTCCTATGCTACCGCTTCTGTTTTAAGGCTACTTAATTAAAAATTCTTTGGCTGTGATTTTTCATGGCTGCCGCCGCTGTTGATGCTTTTGGCACTGCGGTTTGCCAGCCTTTTGACAAAATCATATGCAGAAACAGAAACAGAAACAGAAATAGGAACAGAAACAGAATCCGAACCGTGCTAAGTGCCTGCAACTTGTGTGTCTGGGGATTTGCAGCGCTAATAACTTCAATTCCAAGAGCGAAATAATCGCATAATGGTATACAGCATGCAGTATGCTCTAAAGTTTATCTAAACAGTTGCACAGCAAGGAGTTGCTAGGAGCTGTTCGTTTTGCTTTGGCTGTTGCTTCTCACAGGCCAACCCTGGTCGGGGCAGCTGCAAATGCTTTTTAATTAAAAATTATATCAACATTCATTGCTGATGCCAGGGCAATGGCAACAGTTGGGAACATTGGCCAATGGATCCGGTTGCTGTTAGTTGGATAATAGTTGTTAGAGCTGGAAACATGAATATGACTCTTTTGTTATGGTGACGGAGCCACAGCCGAAGTGCTGTGCAGAGCTGAACACACACACACACACAATATCTCATAAACATCATAATAAATACATATACAACGTATATGTATATATAAATGTTGAAAATAATTGCCTCCTATTTTTATAGAATAACACAAAACAAGCAAAACTTACTTGTTCGTCCTTTAGATAACAACTTTGAAGTCAGCCCGCTACAATAGTTAGTTAATGGAACGAAAACTTAAACTTAAAACTATAATAAGCATAATTGGCACAAACAGAGCAACAACAGAACAACTGAAAACTATAAAGTTTTTATTGATTTAAGAAATAGCTTCAAAATATAACAATAAATTCTTAAAATTAGAAAGATGTTTCCCATGTTTATTTTATAAATATAATTCTTAATCATAGAAAATATTTCTAAATAGTTGAAATGCAGATTTTTAGAAGAAATCATTTATCAAATTGAGAAAACAGTAATGCAAATTGGAATTATTTGCATATATAAAATACTATCTAAAATGTTTATATGCCTTAAAATACTTACTTTTTTATAGTAATTTTTGAATGCATTTAAATGCTTAAATTAAATTTAAGCATCATCTTTTACTAAAAACATGAATCGGGCGTGATCTCTTAAAGAGGAACCCATATAATGAATCCAGTTTAAAGAGACAAGCACAATTTTCCGTCGGAATTGTTTTGACCAAAAGTTGTTACGATTGCCAGCTAAAAGGGTTGCACTTTTGTAAGTGGATTTCAGCGATATGCGCATACGCTGATTAAAGTAAAATCGTATTTCATAGTTTGAGGGTGCAATATGTGTAGTTGCAGGTGCAATATTTGCCCGTGGCACAATTTGATTGAGGCACTCTGAGAGCTGAGCAAACAACGCATAATCAGTGCTATAAAATCCGAAAGCTACTCGATGTGGGGGCGGACTATTGCCTGTGGGCTGTCTTGTTACATGTTTGTGTTGGGGAACGACAGATGACAAGTTGCGGAGCGCCTGGCGTCTGGCCAAGTGTCCCGCACTGTTCGAAGGGTTGTCAGGCAAATGCATATGACACATGCCAGAGTAACGGCAACTTAAGACTGTGCTGTAAAGTGTTTCCAAGTGTTGCTGCCTGTCAGCAGTATGACACAGCTTCATTAAGTTTAACACGCTGTTCAACACTGACACACGAAAACATTCAAATTGTGTTTGCCTGTCGACAATTAAGTGACAGTAAATGCACTCTGTTTAGCCACATAAGTGTTTACATTTTAAACACATGCAATGCACTCTCTCACTCACGCAAATAACTATCTCACTCTCTCTCCCCCTCTCTCTCTCTCTCTCTCTCTCACTGTCTTTTGCAGCACCCTATACGAGCAACGAATAAATCGAACTTGCATTTTTTATACAACGCTAATGAATTTTTGTAAAATTAAGACGATTACACGATTTCGCCCCTGGGCGCAATTCTCGAGACTTCAGCCAGGGCCACAAATGCCCCAACTGTAGCAGCAGAAGAAGCAGAATACTTTCCCAATAGGATCCCCACTCATAAATGCAGTGGAAGAAGAAGTTTACTCGATTGAAAGCAGCTACTGGAAATTCGCGTGTGCGAAGAATGCTTTGTTGTGGACGTAGAAAGGTAAGTTCAATTTTATTTCAAAATAACAACTCTCATAAATTTACCAATCTGAAATACTTTGAAAAACGGCTAATCTTAATGGTTGGTGGGATAATGCTTTGTAAGATTTGACTAAGTAAGAAATGAACTTAATAAACTTTAGCATATATAATGAGATCAATATCGAAAACGTATTAAATCTGAATTTCGGGTGTTTCCTATCCAATCTTGACAAAATTACAGTTTACAGTTAACAGTTAATAAATAATGTATCAAATATACGGGAACTTATTATAATTATTCATTATTGTAAGTCTCTAGCTATTATAGAGCTTGTTACCCGTTTGTTCGTCAGACGGACAAGCTGGCAGAGGCACAGACAGATCGCCTGGCTATTGAGCATGATAAAGAATGAATATGGTCAAAAATGATTCCTTCTACCTCTTACATACTTTTCATATATACAGTACAACCTATTTAACAATTTTTAAAAAGCAATTATATTCGCTATTTTATCTTTATCACACTCTTGCCACTCTGTCTGACAGTAAAAAGCAAATTTCAAATTCACATCTCTAGTTTTCCAAATTGCAATCGAGCATAATCGAAATATTTTTCATTGCTATTTGCCGAACGGCATACCTTTGACTACCGTTTATTGCTCTCACGATTTCAGTAGTAAATTTAATATTGGCCACACTTGACTTTCAATGCCGCTTAATTGCAAAATCTGGTTTACCTTTTCGGCGTTGTGACGTTGTGGGCTGTGGGCGTGGTCATGAGCATGTAACTCAATTAATTGTGTATGTGTATCGTATATCAAAATGATGTGGGGGACTTTCTGTGGGCTGGATGGTGGTGCGATGTGCGACGTGCGACACGCTGTGGTTCAGCGGCGGCGTTTATTGAACTTTAATTGCAGATGCCACGAATTTTAACGCAATTTTTGACGGGATGCACAACGTAATTTAAGTCCGCTGAGTAACTGAGCTTCAATCAGGGTTTAACAACCTGGCGAATAAACGAAGCTTGCCATAATTACTGAAATTTATAGCTTGGTTAAGTTAACTTTCGAGGCTGTGTCAGGACTGCAGTAGCCCAACGAAGTCTAACTAAGCTGTTGTCACACCCAACTCCCTTTTAATTAAAGCACTTAACACAGGATTTTCCTAATGCTCGTCTAACATTCACCGAGCTCTAGATTCTTGTTCTCAGGTAGACGCAAAGCTTAGTCGTTTAAGTCTTTGTTGTACTCCAAGTGAATTTGTCAACTTTAAGCAGCTGAGCATCGCCTGCATTGCCAAACAGTGGGTGGCAAAACCACCTCAAATTTCGCCAAGTAAGAAGTAAGCAGCGGAAATCGCTCCAACTTAAGTCAGGCAGGCAGCAAGTCACACAGTCAGCTAAAAACAAACAAAACTTCATCACAAAGTCAAAGGCGCTGTGCCCCGCTGCAATTCCCTCAAGATGCAGTCGACGAAGCCCTAAGCCACAGCCACATCCTTATCGCACTGCTGCTCTGCGTTTACTTGATTTATTGTGCAGGGTATTTCAACTTGATTATGACGTTTGTAATAACGCCATTTATGTTGGGTGTGCTGGTTGTTGATTGTGTTGGTCATGCTAGATCGGTTATCGACTGCCATAAATTGAGTCTTTGGAGTATTCAAATCATAATCTAAAACTTGCATGTATACAATGTATTTTGGCTTGATTTATAATTACTACATTTATAAGTATTTAATACATGTTGGCAAGAGCAATACGCTCCTTTTTAGGGTATGCAATATTCATATGCTCGAGGCACTATTTTGCTTGCCTTTCTTATTACTAGATTTTTCATTTATGCCGTGCAAAAACTTTGACTTTGGTGCTGCCGTCAAAAACTTGAACAAATAAATTAATTTACTCGACGAGCTGCCGCGAATGGAAGTTGCCTCAGCAGCGCTTGCGGGTCGCTTTTGTCGATACTAAGGATGATCGTCCTGTGGGAGTCTGGCTGCTAAATAATTGAATTTACGCTTGCGGCGCATTTAGCTTCTGCTGCGTTTGTTTTAAATTGCATTTTCCTAGCGCTGCTGTATTTTTTTTTATATTTATTTTCATTTTTCTTATTTAATAAGTTTTGCGTCAGGCCTGGCAAATTGATTCCTTAAACCAATTTTAATTGAAATGCAACGCTGCCAGGCAATATGTCAAAGTTGTATGGAAGCAATCTGATTGCCAGCTGCATGCCACTTGAAAACAGTTAAAGTTGCTCAAGTGAAATGCTCAGGCATTTCTATTGGCATACGTGTGGCAGGTCAGCATTTGCTGCATGCCACGAATGACGAGTGTTGAATGGCAGCCAACAGACTTCAAGGCACTAAAATGACAGCATATCGAATTACTATGCCAACAACGGCAGCGTAATGGGGCGTGGCTGCAACTGACACCATTTGGCAAACATTCGTGCATCCGAATGAAGATTCCAACATTTTTTGGGTGACAGTTTTGAACGGTATGTGATAAATTTATTGAAATGCATTTCCCAACGCTCGGACGACTGTAAATTATTTTGATTTATTCGCATACCAACAGCTGCAGACTGTGGCGTATACGTGATGTGAACGTAGCCAAATACTTAAAGTATTTTAATGAAAACAGACAGCTTAAAATGCCATTACACTTCCTATCTGCTTGCTGTCCATCAAATGTCAAAATATTTGCATTTTATTACGCAGACAGTTGAAAAACTGCCAGCCGCCTGATCTGTGTAATTAGTTGACAAATTGCTGGCACTTTATGAAAAGTTAATGGAAAACAATTTTTTATATGCTGCGATGCCTAGTAGACAATTATCAAGTTGGTGCTTCACTGGTTGCGTTAGCTCTGAAGTTTTGTGCCACGTTTCAGGATGGCGTAGAATGCGACATTCTGTCTATCTAACTGTAAGTTTTCTCTGTGTTCCTCGAGGGCCATTTACAAATAAATGGCGGACATTTAGGTAGCGGCAACGGCAGCCTCCAAGTATGTCTCTTGCTCTTTACGTTCCTTGAGCTTTGCCAACAACAGTTGGTGCATTTGGGGTGCTCACTGGATGCACATACACATATACACACTTTAACACACACACACCCACACACACACACACTAGCACTGCGCTTTGCACAATGTTTGCCTCAATGCAGATAAGAATATTGCTTCAGTTGAGGCTGCTGCAAGCACACAGATGCACACACAAACGCACACGCAGAAGTAACAACTTTTACTCAAAACACTCCAAAGCATTTGAGTTGCTGTTGGTCGTTGGAGCAGCTCCAATTTTTCCTTTTTTTTAAGCTACTCCTGGTATTAGAGAATATACGAAATTATACGTTAAATAAAAGTAACTGAAAATTGTAAGAAAATTAAATATTTTTTAATACTAATTCCTCTTTCTTAGGTTCTTTGCTGCGCTTTTTTTCGTATTTTTTCTACATAGAAATTACCCGTTTAATGAACTATATTCGAAATATTTGGTCTATAGACATAGTCCGTTAAGCAAGCAATTAAATTTTTGTATTGAATTCGTTGCTTTAGGCAGTTGTTCCCCTTTTAATATCTTCTAGTTATTTAATATCATTTTGCTTACGTTGTCGTTTCCGAGTGATTTGAGAAACTATTAATTGGCAACACCGATGTTGCAGTCGAATTTTTAATTGTTGCAAACGCAGCGCAAAAGTTTTTCTAGCAATTTGCTGCTGCTCTCGGTATTTCTGTTGCAGCTGGCACCTTAATAAGCGTACTTTGGGTGCATTGAATTGGAAAACTCAGTGATAGGAAACCATTGGCTACAGTTGCTTCTGATTATGACTGAGCAGAAAAAGAAAAAGGGGTGAAAGCACAAGAGAAAGGAGTGGTGGTTGCCAACTGCTGCTGTAGCAGTGTCAGGGTTTGGGAGGCAAATTGAGATAGGATTGAGTAAGCAATCGGTTTTTCTATCCATCTATCAATCAATCAAAGCAATATTCAATCAACTAATCACCAAACTGTGCTTAACAGATTGAAGACAGCCATCAGCACTGATATTAATGATACCTCTTTGAGAGACTGCTGAGTTGGGATGTTGTCATATATTCCTTTACTTCCCTTGCTGTTGACCTTGCATCCATCGTTTTATATTTCTTGTTTAGTTAGTTGGTGTTTGTTCTGTTTTCTACGTGTTTAACAGATACCAATTATAAATTCTCAAACAAGAATTCTTTTGTTTTGCATAGAATCATCTTTCCCCTATTGTCAAGCAAATTTGCGTGCTTGTCCAAAAAAGTAAGCTCAAGTTCATAGTCTCTTAAAAGAAGACACCAAAAGCTATATCATGTTCCGCCTGTCAAGTGGTCGTCAGCTCTTATCCAGCTGACTTTTTTGTACCCGTTCCAAAACAGGAGACGCAGGCTATATTTGTTATTCAAGAGTATAAATAAAGTTGAAAATTTGGCTATTATTATTTCGAAATAAAATATAACAAATTTAATGAATAATATTTTGTATAATCAACTGAAAAATGTTTTTGTTTGACTCTAAGCGACACATTGAAAATATGCTTAAAGTTTTATTTTTTATTATAACTTTATAAATAAGTGGCGGTCATTTGAAGTTATAATCATATTTCGCTTGTGAATCGTTTCCTTTGGTGGTTGATGTTAAGCGTCATAATATTTGACGCAATTTTTGAATACTAAGTGACTTTGTAAGATAAGTAGATTAAGTTGTGATTATAAGGTTTGGCTAGTCACCTGGCACAGGTATTCTATAGTCGAACATTTGAGCTCTGTTTATGTGCTGGTTGTTGTGCACGTAAAATATTTGCCTGTCATTGCACACAACATGTCGCATTTTTGCCAAAGGAAAACGTGTTTATAATTTCCGGCTAGCAGGCGAGTGGCCCCAGCATCGCAGATGCAAACTACAAGCTACAAGCTACAGTTCAATTATTGATTGGCTTACCTATTTTTGCAGCAGTAGCAGTAGCAGCAACACCCTGCTTCGTTTCCTTATCTTCCGTTCTGGAATAAGTTCTGAAGTAGAAACAATGAATGGTTGAGCTCATTGCTGACATTTTAATCGCAACGCTGCGTATGACACATTTCATGTTTGGCCAAAAATTAAAATCATCAACTGACGCTGCATACAAGAGCGCCTCAGTGTGTATGTTTGTATTTGGAGCAGTCGAGTGCAAAGGTAAACAGACACAGTTAGCATATATATATATATATTATATATATATGTATAAACCGTCACATACACACTCGAGGAAATGCAATGCCAAAACAAAATTAACCTCACAACCTACTGCAGCATCCATCTACCTACAATGTGTGTGTGTGTGTGCGTGTTTCTTGACTGTACTAAAAGCGGTTTACGCCACTCACAGGTAAACAGGCAAGCCACCCACAATGGCTCCAAGTATTTTGCGCTGCCCCAAAAACACGCCCACACACGATTGTTGTGTGGATAGGTCGTGGCTTTCATTCTCTAGCTCGATTCTTGTACAATGTATGTGTATATGCGTGGGTTTGAGTGTGGGAGAGGGCGAACAGCTTTGCTTGCCACCTTAGCATTTTGGGGTATCAACCCCCTTTTGGCCATTCAGCGTGGTTAAAAGCTGTTTGCTTTGCTGAGGATTTTTGCAACGTTTTGGGCTCTCGCAACGCTTGAAAGTGTGCTTCAACATTTCTTAACTTTTACGTATCTTGCATTTGCAACGAACTCAGCATGTATTTATATATATATATATATATGTGTGTGTGTGTGTGTGAGCGAGAGAGCAAGTGTATGTGCGGCTGTTTGAGTTCGGTTTGTATGTGGTCTTTGCTTCTCGCCGTCATTTGCGCTTTTGCTCAGTGCGTATTTGTGTTTAACTTGCTCTCGCCATATCTTCGGGCTCGCTCTTTTTTCTCTCGCTCTTACTCTCGCTCTCGCTCTCTATCTCTCTCTTTCGCTCTCACTCTCTCTTTGGGAACGAAAAGCTTTTATTGTAGAGAAAAACGAAACATTTTTGGCTTTTGCGGCTGGCTTTGCTTGCTTTAGAGTGGCCAGACTTGTGCAAAAGTATTTAGCTACTTTTGGTTTTTGATCATATTTTATACTTTACATATACACACTGCTTGTTTTAGCCTAACTAGAAATTCTTGCTGGGTCCTAAATGCTTCAATTAGGCGCTGCTATTAACTGGCTGTAAATGTCGAAAACTTTGGCACTAGCATTAATTGAAGGCACTTCTAATGGCTTTTAAAATGCCAACGGCCCAAAAGGGTACATCAACCATCAATTAGTGCCGAGAGCTGAGCTTCAAGCCGAGTACACACACCCACACACAAGCGTACACATCAAAACCTGAAATTTGTGTCAAGGTTCATTGTACGCAGGCATTGTCACTAACATTTCAAATGCATGTGACGGCTCGATGTGTGGTGCGGCAAGTGTAGATAGTAACTGGTGGCATTTTGCGAGGGGATGGGGTGGAATGCGTGCTGGTTTTGGCCTTAGCTTTTAACGTCTATTGCGGTTGCCTTTTCCACGCCAGTCGCAATTAACTGCCAAGGTGAACGCTTGTGGCATTAATTGCCAATGAAAGCACTTAAGATCTAATTTGGCAAACTAGGCTTTAAGCAGATTATACTTAGAGCAACTATCACACCTACAGCTGCAAATTGTGTGCGTAATTTGGGCTAACCCTAAGCTAGACACATAAAACTAGCCATGGGCCGTTCTGGCTTGATTCCCCAGCCATTTAGTTTTTTCCGCACAAAAGCTCCCTCAAAGAGCTGCCACCCAGCATCAAATATATTTGCTACCCATTTGCGGGAGCACACAAAATTGTCATCAAATCTGAATGAGTGTTTGTTTGTTAGTTTTTCTGTTTCTTTTTTCTTTCTGTTGACTTGCTCTTTTACCCTTTCGGGCCAGCATGTCGTTTGCCATTTGCAGCGCCTATCGATGCTGACGATGACAGCGCTTTCAGGGGGATTTCGAATTTTGATTTCAATTCGGTTACGAGTGTTTGCGAGCTGCGAACTCAATTTGTTTCGCTTGACAAATGTCCAGAATAAAAAAAAAAGGAGAAAAATAAAATGAAGAAATGTTTCCTCTCCGGAAGTTTGTTATTAGCCGCGCACATCCGCCGCCTCGGATAAATACGATGCCATGTTGTGCCGACTGCGCTAATGCAGTGGATAGATGGATGATGCTACACGGTGCTGCGCACTGCGCAGCTTATCCGCGCAGGCGTCGACGTTGCGTATACGTAACGTAATACTACACTGACTTTGCCTTTGAATTTTGAATTGGATTTGGCTTTGCGTTTGTTAGCGCTTTGGTTTGCTGCCATGTTTGCATACTAGAAACGGGGCCCGCCTTGCGCCTTGCGCCTTGAAAACCATTTTGAAACGCATTCATTTTGCATGGGTTCGTCTGACAGTTGATTGCCTGTCAGCGCGTGGTGGCGATGGCGATGGCGTTGGCGATGGCGACTTTGTCGTCCAAACTGACCCACATAAATGCCGTGCCGATAAAAACTGTGACTACAACCACAGCTCGTGATTACTAGTGCGTGTGTGTGTGTGTGTATTTGTGTGGATTTTGTGAATGATGTGGCCTAGCCAGGGGCCTAGTACCAATACACACACATCTATACACACATGCAATCACTCACACCTGCACATGTCATTCATGTCAAGCAAAGTTTACGTTTCAGCTATGAAATCCATTTGCCATGCCCAACATGGTTTAAACTCTCTGGCTGGCTGAGTTTCTATTGGCCAGTCTTTATCAATTGTAATACGTTTTTAATGGCAGCAATTTATCTGTTTATGTCATCGGAGCCATGTTATTAAAATTATTCATAATTCCCTTTGGAGTGGTCCTTGCTGTCCATGCTCCTTTTAACCTGTCCGCTCTCCAGTGCTCCCTTTTTTCCTTTTTATTTTATTCTGTTTCGCTTAATTTGGTCGATTTGAATTGTTTGATAAAAACAGACATGAGAAAAAACATTGAAAACACCTGCACAAGCGGTGCGCTTTTGTCTAAGCTTTAAAAATGGTTGAGTGTTTTTATAGCTGTCGTTATTATTGTTCCATTGTTTTTGTACCTAAATCATTCGTAATGTTTGCCTGTCATGCTACATTCTGACCATTTTTGAGCTAGGTTTTCCCCCACGTATTTTCCACCAACACGATTATCATTTCTTTCTACACTCTGATTGGCATTTCTGTGGATTCTAATGTGTAACTACCAACGGCTATGACCATGGCTAATGCGAATATTTGATTCCGATGTCAGTTTATATAAGTGGTCAACATAATTGCTTGGATTTGTGCGTTGCTGTGTGTAGTTGTGTGCGTGAGTGTGTGTCTATAAATACTGGAGCCGCTTGCTGTGTGCAAATTGAGTCGGGTTAAGTCGATACTCGTATAAGAGTTTAATTATAATCCTGTCAAACCTTTCATTGGTAAGACAAAAATATACTTACTTGAATTAGAAGTTATTCGAATATGATTTAAGAGCACTTAATTAGTCAGGACTATCACCGATTAAGCGATTAAGTAGTATTCATGGTTCCGTAACTTAACTTGAGCTATTTGATAACTACACATTTCTTTAACTATCAATATCAATAATTGTGTTCAATGGCAAAGACGAATGTCAAAATACAGAGACAGCTTTTGGAATAGACAAACATAGTCATAATAAATTAAAAATCACATTTAAAACTTTAACTAGTTTATTTTGCATTTTTATTTATTATTATTTGCATCAACTTTTTTTTAGATCTTTTAGAGACTTAACAGTCAATATTAAAATTATTTACATTTAATTATTAAGAATAAACTAAACAAATTTTCACTAGAATTCAAGGTCTTTCATAACACATCATGGACTGATCTCCTTAGACAACACACATCCGCCATGGCTGAGATATTTCAGCACATTTGGCATAGGCAGCATTTCAATAAGGTTCAAAGGCTTTAAATGTCAGCTCCTGTTCAATATTCATCGTTAACTATCCACATTGCCAACAAGTTCAAGTCCGTTGCCATAGAAAATCACATCTGGCAACGCTGTCAGGGGCCCCACATCGAAATGTTGGGGCTGCTACATCGTTTAAACACAATTCCCAAAATCCCGACTGCCAATTTTTTCTTGTTAAATACACACACACACATAAACACACACAAGCAAACACAAACATACACGCACACATATACTCACTGATAGGCACGTCGGCCTGTCGAACTTTTTCGTAAAAAAGCTTTCGCTCCAAAAGTTTTTATCGCTGCGGGAGAGCTTCGTAGGCATGCGTATGTGCCTGTGTATGTGTGTATGTATGTGTGTCTCTGTGTATGTGTCTTTATTCCTGCGTTTGCTCCAGTTTCGAGCATAGTTTGTTCGGGAGCTGAAACTTCGGCTGGCTTCGACTGACAATCGCGCTCGGCTTCAGTTCGACATTTATGGAGCCAACAATTTCAATACGCAAAGTTCAGTTGAGCGCGTCGGACGTTGTCGTGTTCCGCTCTCGTCCTACATCGTGCGTGGCGCGTTTGCGCTCGTGTATTTGTGTGTGTGTGCGTGTGTGCCTGTGTGTGTGCCTGTGTGTGTGTCTGTGTGTGTGCGTAGTAGTATTTCCGCCGCAACTATACTATATATATGTGTACATAAATACCTGCAGAGCGGCTGACGTAGTGGCCTGCCGTATAGTAAAAGTCATTAAAAAAAAAAAAAAAAATTACTCAATAGTATTTCACGCACAGGCAATAGGCAAACAGCAGCAGCAGCAGCAGCAGCAGTAGCAGCAGTAGCAACGAAAACGCGCGCTCTTCTCGGAACAGAAGTCACAGTCATTATCGTTGGTCAGCGTTGTACTCGTTGTGCCTTCAAAATTATTGCAGCAAAGCGCATGAAATTACCAATAAAAGTTTAATGCTGCATTAAATCGCCTCGGCTGGCGCTCGATCAATACTTGTGTAGTAGTAGAACGGCAGTCAATTAAATGTTTTAGCGAATACACACACTTATACATTATATATACGTACATACAAACACATAGACGTATATTTTTGAACAAAATAGCTCTGTATATATACACATATATATATATATACCATATATAACTATATATATATATACGTGTATGGCTAAATAGGAGAGCGTGCACATTGGGTAAGCCGAGTCGCAAACATTTTGGGCGCTTAGGTCCGCTTAACACGCGTGCTTACACAAATCTCATGAAATTTATAATAAAATAAACGCATTACACGCAGACAATTTACTGTTAGACAACAAACGCTGCGTATACGCAATGTCGTCTGCAAGGCCAAGCAGCAAACCGAAATGAGAAAACTCATCATCATTTCTGCATTTGGCACGGCGCACATGTTGAAGGAGGCGATGCCAAAGGCGAACATTGGTTTTTGACTAAGTCTGTCCCCTCACCCCTCACCCATCCCCCTCCCAACAATCCGAACTCAGTCAGACTGTCCCATATACAGAAAATTTCTATTGCTAAATGCGCGCGCTTACTCCTCTAACGCCTACTTACTCACACAGCTATGTACATACACACAAAGGCGCATGGCAAGACAGACGAACACACGCACACACACACATACACACACTTAAGGTTCAACAGCCCGACGATTGCCTGGCAAGCAATGTCAGCGTTAGGCCCCAAAGCAACCATTATCTTCGACAACGAAACACCACGACCCTCTGTCTAGTCAGCGAGCTTTACGTTGCGTATACGCCGTGTCGCTCTCCCAGACATTTGCCTTTGAGTTTCATCTTTTGTCTGCAAAAGTGGCAAAATGTAATTTTTGGCATTTTCAGCTACTATCACGACATTCTTAACACGTCTACCATCAACAGCAGCACCGCTAAAAAGAAAGCTCTTCGTCGCTAGCAGCCATAACTGGCCCTGCGGCAACCAATCGAATTCTGAATTTCCGCTGGTTAACTGTATTGGCGTGTGTTTTGTATTGGCAAACAGTCTCCTGAGTAATGTGACAACAGCTAACGACATTGTTTGTGCATACACCTATGTATATCAATGAAGTGCTTACATGTACTCGTTCATGTATTATTACATTCTCATTGCTTGCTAAGCCTATTTGGTATAAAAACATTTTTTTTCCAAGGTATTGAAAGTAAAATTTATTTTTCTAGCAAATTTTGTTATTTTAAATATGGTAAATTAACTAAAGTATTATTTAAAATACAATTTTATGTTTAAATAGTGAGATACATTCAATGCAACATTTATTGCTTATTTTTCGAGTTATCTATAACAATGCATGTGTACCACACTTTTTCAAATCTTCGATTTTAATCTTAAAAAATAATTTAAATTTGTAAATATTTGATTCAGCGAAAGCGGTATATTTTCTGTATTTTGAAGTTAATTACAAAGTTTCAAAACTGATAGAAAAAAAAAATTGGCTTAAGATAGCGTTTCTTTTAAGTTCCCGAGCAGATGTCTAATTGCGTAAGCCATTTTTTTTTGCCACTTTATGTAGTTCAACTTAGTTCTAATTGCTTGGCAACAATTTTTCGCTTTGCCATAAATAATAAGGGGGAGTAAAGCTAAACTGGTTCGTGGGCTTTTTTCTTGGATATCGTGCAACTTTAGCATCGTTTGAAATTAATACCTTTTGTACTAATGAAATTTTTACGCGTGCAGACCAAATTATTTACGCAAAATTTCAAATACCACGCTGCACGTGGAAGACGTTGTTTTCATTGTTGCTTTATTTCTTCATGGGCGGTTTGCCCACTGGGCGTATGCTTAACGTAAATCACATGCTAGTGACGGCTTCTGTAGGTGTACGCCTGGAGGTGGATGTGTGTGTGTGGGGGTGTGTGGGTGTGTGGGTGTGTGGGTGTTTGAGTCAGAGTTCACTTTGAATGCTATTTAAATCAATTGTGTAGAAATTTTCAAAACGTTTGCCATCCTGCTAGATCGTGGGAGCCGTTGAGTTTGGCAGTGAAGCGTGAAAAGCAAACATAAATATCTCGCCTGGCAACAAAAGGCAGGCAAAAGGAAAATACACATATACATACAGACACCAAATACAACACACCCAACCACATACTATCCACCCAGCCATAGACACTCTAGCAAAGATACAGTTATCACAGCTTTGTGTGGTTATAAAATAGAATCGCCATCGAAAGCGGATAAAACGAATAACCCAAACGAAATCAAATGAAACGAAGTGAAGCGATGCGAATCGAGGCAAAGCGAACCGAATAAAATAACAAAATTCGAATTAAGCCATAAGACGTGTGTGGCAAGCAACAAAAACGTATCAAATTATAACTTAAGTACAAGTTACCACCGAACAAAAGGAGCAACAACAACGAAACAACAACAAAGACTATAACCAAAAAAAAAAGAGCAAAATAAAGTAACGAAAAGAAAAATATATAATATATATATATACATAAATACAAATATATAGTAAATAAATTAACTGCGAAACAAAGGAACGAATTCGAGAACAGCGACGCCTCGAGGGGAGCCCCAGAAACTATCATTTAAATTAGAAACACAGCCCCGGGTGGGCCAACATGCACGTGTAACTGTGTGTGAGTGTGTGTGTATGTGTGTGTGTGCGTATGTGTATAATTTATACATAAGTTCTGTTACGTCTGCCTCGTCACATATTTTCTCGTTCATATTTGGACATTTGCGTGGAAACAGGAACGCTGGCTGCAGCAAAATTAATGTGCGAAAGGGCTACAACAGGATGTTTCCTGACCAGAAGCAGCGGCCGCAAGGTGAGTCTCTCTCCACCTCTCTCTCTCTCTCTCTCTCTCTGTACCTCTCTTTCTCTATTATCTCCTCGCTGCAAGGAGTTGTGTAGGTGTATGTGTGTGCAACTTGGATTCCATCAACTTATTTATTAATAACACATTAACTAATGTGTTGTCGTAGCAGGTCCCTTGACATTTGAATGATTTGTTGCAAGAAGCTTTTACGCTTCCTTAAACAATCTTAAAAAAAAGAAGTTTGATAAGACATCTTGACAAGACCAGCAAATGGCAATTGTTCGTTAACGGAAGATTTTTATTGCATTTAATTATAGAATGTTTGTTAAACCCTATATTATATTATAAAGTAGTAGAATTTGGAAAAATTTAATAAAATTAAATTTTTATTTTTGTAAAATATAAATAAAATTGTTTGCTCCAAATAATAACAAACATTAAATCATAAAACTTATAGTATTGTTTATTTGTCAAAGTAAAGTAAATATAAGCTGTATTTCGAATGCAAAATAGGAAATATTGCATACATAGGAATATACTTATAGATGATACTTAATTTGTAGGATGTTTGCTAGACGATTACTTGTCAGTCAAAGTCAGTCAGCTTGAATGTCATTATGGTATACGTTGCATAGTGCTAGATTTGTGACCAGGTATACATCAAAGGAATTGTTGTGCATGTTTTGCTTTGTTAGCGCTTTGCGCCTGTAGCTCGTTTGTCGTTTTTGTGGTTGCAATGGGCGTTGCATAATAATATGCAGCGTAAAAATAAAAACGTCAAAGCTCTGTGGCCACACAATAGCAAAAACTTTTGGTTTTCATAGCTTACAATCTCAATGGCAGAACCGCAGAGTTTTGTTTGTTGTTGGTTTATTTTGTTGAACAAGTATAAAATGGTTGTGGGCAGAGATTAGCTCGAATGCCTTCACGGGGTTTATTTGATTTGTCAGAAAAGTGTACAACGTCACAAATATGATTAAAGAGATTTTTCAAATGGATTTCGAGTGGAATAAGTTAAGGTCTCTCTGCATGACAAAGAATTTATTATTTAAACACGGCATCTGATAACATTAAGCAGTGTAAAAGCAAAAGCGAAAACCCTAAGCTTTGGTCCAACTACAACTTCGAGTGCTCCAAAACGTCATGACGTTGCATAAAATACGCACATCCAGCCAACCAGCCAACCAGGCAAGCAGCCTTTGCATCGTCAGCAAATTTACATGCCATTTTTGTATTTCTCTTAAATATTTATTTATTTATATAACAGTGTGTGTTTGTTTTATGCAAATATTATTTTTTCAGCTGCTTTTTTTTTGTTGTAATTCGCTGCCACACTTTGAGTTGCGACTATTTACCACTTGTGACTCTGTGGACCCGCCTCAGCCCAAAGCCTTAGTATGTTGTATTTTTTTTTTGCCACTGTTTGCGCTTTGACGCGGGGCACTTTGAACGATTTTGTGTCCCTTGCAATTTGTTTGTTACATCAACAATTTATGTGCTATTTATGCGGATGAATGCTTACATAAAATTTGCGTAATATAAATAAAAATGCATTTTTTATAGACACGCACTCAACTAAAAACAGTCTGCTTTAATTTATTTACGTTTAAACATTTATCAAAATGGTGCAGCCAAATACAAAAATAAAAATAATACAATAAAGGAACTTCAGCTGCCAGCAGGCCATTGGATATTTATATATATATATATTTTTGGAGTTTTGGTAACTCAGCTACTTAAGAGCTCAGTGGCCCCGCCCATTTGAAGCGCACTTCAAATATTGAAATAAAATTTCATTGCGCCTCTACTGACAGCCGCATGCCCTGAAAAATATTTGCACAGATAATGGCCGGACTGAAGTGTTTGTGGAGCCCGTTTGTTTTTGTGGGAGCTTCTCACATAACATGCACCCCCCACCCCACACACACTCTCACACACATACAGAGAAACGCCCATTCTGTTGCATAATTAAATTTCCCACAGACAGCTTGAAGGCGGCATCGTAGGCGTGGCTATATGGCATGTTAATGAAACCCAAAGCTGTGACTGCAGGATAATGCATTGAGAGTCTGCTCAAGTGTAAAGCAGGCGAAATCAAGTCAATCAATCAGCTCAACATACTTATACACTTATGCACAGCAGATACATTAACTGCTTGGCTAAGCTTGCAGTCGAATAGAAATTTACATTGCTCAAACATCACATAGTTTTGTTGGCGATCCTGAATGAGTATCTACATATATATAGGGTGGAAATGGCAGTCATGGTATAACAGTGCACATTTTTCACATTTTTCTTTACATTTTTCTTCACATTTTTCTTTTCGTTTTATCGACATTTTGACGCTTATCTGTGTTCTCCGGCAGCGTCCTCCCTTGCCGTTGGTTTGAAGTTTAGCTTTTCGAAGCCGGAAATTAATTTTCTACACTGTCCATTGCGCTTCATTGCATAATGTACCATTCAAATTTTGATTCGTTTGCCAGGCGCCCAAATTTTAATATAATCAATAAATTGAGCATACGACACGTTTATCTTGAGGAAGTCACACAAACAGAGCTCGACACAAAGCAACTGTCAACTGTGTGCCTGTGTGTTGTTGTCTAGCTGCTGTTGTTGTTTGCCTTAATTTGTGGTTCACGCAACACGAGCCAGAACAACAATTTCAATCAACAGCAGACAATGCCTTTACTGTGCTTGCCCCTTGCGTGTCCTTTGAATGTGACCGCTTATCCTTGCACCATGGCACAGCTGCAACTGACAACTATTATTAACGAAGCACAGTCTCGAGCTGTGTGCCATGCATTTGGCATTAAATTGTCGTCAATGAATTGCCGAAATTTCAAAACAAGTGTCGTATAATTGGCAATATCACTTGGACAGAATTTTGCCCAGTGTGCTTGGTCATTTATCAGAATAAACATTGTCGTTTACATTTAGTATTATTATTGCTATTACTACAATTACTTATACCCAAGGATTTGAATTAAGAACTTTGTTCGAATGGAAATATTAAGGTCTTAAATTTACTGGCTTAACAGTTGACTTTTTCTTTCACATTTTACATATAATTAAGTAAATGAACTGATCAAAAGTTTCCCTAAATAATATAAGGTTGTGATTTGAATGAAATATTAGTCTGGCATTTTATTAATGATATGATGTTGTTTGACAAAGTCAGTTGCTGTGACTCTTAATTTTATGGCATTAACTATTAACCATTAACCATTCGCCGATGCCATCAAATCGAGGGCCATTAGACAAATAACATGACTTGACATATATTGGCAGGGATAAGGCCATGATTGTCCCCAAGGGAAAATTGTATTAATTAAATGTGAACAGAAACAATAAGATAGATTCACATAGCGCCTAAGCCTAAGCAATTATTCAATTCAGTCTTCTGCTGCTGAGCAGTGGCCAAAAATGCAAAAACAAAAGGCCTTTCAATGGCAAATCACAGACACACTCGCACACTCAAGCAATCAATCAACGCGTCTCATAATCAATCAAGCAGACAGAAACAATAGACTTGGCCGTCTTGCTTGAAGATAAAGTGACAAATGTAAAATCAAATGGGTAAACCACAAAGTAGCAATTTCCCGCTCAAAGAGCGTTCGAAGCGCGACATTATTGTTTAAGCAAAGCTACAATTATGGCTAGTCAATTATTAAAAACAATCGACCCAAATGACTCACGCAACTTCCTCTGATAGGAAGTAGGCCTTGGATACTAATGTGTCTGTTGGTTACTATTGCTACAATTTCCAGCTAACACTCATACAAATGCAGCGAACGTTAATGGCGCTCTATGTGGGCATAATTACAATTTGACTCAATTTCCGTTTGAAGTTTTTGATGATTTTATTGATTTTG
This sequence comes from Drosophila paracracens, assembly GCA_035044025.1. Taxonomy (NCBI): domain Eukaryota; kingdom Metazoa; phylum Arthropoda; class Insecta; order Diptera; family Drosophilidae; genus Drosophila; species Drosophila paracracens. The sequence continues at coordinate 4,921,505 of JAWNMN010000401.1, read as the reverse complement.
TGGAGTCACGCAACTTCCTTGATGGTCTGATCACCCCAAACGCGTCGAGTCCTTTGCTTGTATCTTAAAATTCTTTTGCAAGTAATTAGCAGAAATCGTCAATATTTAACAGCTCTTATGGAGCTGCAGCCCACACACATATATACACACACACACACACAGAGAACCCCAGACCCTGCATCTATGCCGATTTTCAATTAGGTCGTCGCACACGGAGCAGAAGACAAAAGCTGACAGGCAGCTGCTGTGTGTGGCAAGGGGAGGTGTCTCCAAGTTGCTGTTGCTGTTGCTGCTGCTGCTGCTGACTAAGCACATTGACAGCGTCATGAAGTTTAAGTGAGTCTTTTTTTTTTAACTCTAGCGAGGCTGGTTGGCATGACTCACACGTGACCCAAGACAAACGGCCAGGCGTCTATTCAATTTGCATTTCTTAGGGGTAGCATAGGGTTTATGGGAGCGTAGGCTTTCCGAACCTATGCGACCCATTAACGCAACGGCAACGACTTAGCCCTGATGTTGCCTGCTACTTAAACTTATTGGATTTGCCGGTTAACAAACTATGCGTTTACCATACGTAACACAAATTAAGTGATTAGTGGACGAGGGCGGAGTGCCTGCATTTATGCAACAGACAGAGCATTGAATAATTTAATGCAAAATACCGTAAAAATGAATACGCTGAACTTGACAAAACCACGCAAAGTGCCCCCAACGTGGCCAGATGCCAAGCAATGGGGCTCAGAGAGAGAGTCTGTGCGCGATAAAGTTGCATATATTTCATGCTGACAGCCTTAACACACAGACACAACAACTTACACACACCGAAACTCACACACACACACCCCTCGTGTGATTGCTTGCTGTTGCCTTTGGCACTTCATGTGTCCATTTCGTGTTGACCAAGCCTCGAGCACGCGATGCACACATTTACACACTTAAACACACAGCAATCTGCATATAAAGGCATACTTAAGCACAAGGATTTTTTGGGGCAACAATCTTGTTATGCCTGTCGCAACAGCAACAGTAACGCTACTTGCGACTGGCTGCAGACCTGCGGTCCGGCTATTATTGAATACAGTTGTTCAATTCGGTGCCACGCCCATTTTATAGCTATTATTGCCCACACGCAAGTGGGCGAGCTGAAAGCAGCAAGCAGCGCTTTTAGTGTGTTAATAATGCCCTAAATTTATGGGGTTGTGAATTATTTACGACCATGCATTTGCAAGGCAAAAACAAACAACAAAGAATAAATAAAAAATAATAAGAGAGAAACTGTGAAATATCATTGAAGTAAAGAGACTTTAATAGTTTTAATGTCAGCGACCAAAAACTTGTACAAAATTCCGGGCCTCTGGCCTCGACGAATATTGTTATACACACAATAATGCCTATTTGGCTAAGAGAATGTGGATGTGAAGATGCCGCTTGAGTGCAAAACTTTAGCGACAGCTGCAAAACTTTGGCAAAGTTGCACAACATCAACATCAACACACCAACGACAACTAAACCACAACAAAAGCAGCAACAACAGCAACAACTAGATCAAGAGCACCAGAATGAGAATCAACATATGTCAAACTTTGGCAATTTCAAAGATTTTTTTTTTTGCCCGTAGGCGAGCATGATTTTTGGCAAACCACAGCGAAAGATTCAAGTGTACACTTGACTGGTGATGGTGGTGGTGTTGGTGGTGCCGAGATTTGCCTGCAGCTGCCCGCTGTCCTGCACAGGCATTAATCCATTAAAAACTTTTTGTTGTGTGCTGTTGATGTCGGCAGCAGCAACTTCATTTAAAGTGAATACTCATTTTGGCACTCCCACCACCAAGTGCAAATTTCAGACCCAAGCCCAAACCCGACACCAACCAACACTACCTACCAATTCCAGTCAAATCAAAGTTTTACATTGTTGCTGTTGCTGTCGTGTGACATCATCAACATCACGTGCCAGTCCTGCTCCTGTTACCCGGGTACAGTCGTCTCGAAGTTCTCTCTTTGCATGACGCCCTGCTGTCGACCACCTTCAAATCTGACCCCGCATTGCACACGACAAATTCATGGTGACGTGGCAGTGACAGAAATTGCAGTTGGCGTGGCATGGAAAGTCCACAAAAAAAAAAAATGTGAATAAAAAACGATGAAGCGAAATTCAGCTTTGTAACAAAATAATCATTGCATAGTTCTGTCCACCAAGTCTGGTGCAATTTGGCCAAAATGCCACCGATAAAAGGCGTAGGTTTGATTGAAGAGCTGCAGCGCGAAGCTCTCCGTACAGTTTAAGTCCTCGGAAGAATTGCGACTGCAAAATACGCATAATTAATGCAAAGCAAAATCTTTTAGTGGCGCTTAAGTCAGCCTGAACGTGGACGGCAGCGACAGCTGTTGGTTATCCCAGCAGCAGCAATGCTGGCAACTATAATTTGGCTAATTTATGCAGCGACGCGATGCACTTTAGATTTGCATTTGTTTTAAGTTCTACGCATAAATTAGCAAGGCCAAAATGGAGTGATGGAACAAACTTAAATACTTTGTTGTTGTTTGCTTGTTTTGCAGGAAAATGGAAGATCAGTTCCTGATGTTACCGCTAGTCCGGGTCGTGCACCGCCCGGCCCGCTGCCAGCCAATCAGGTATCTGGCATGGTCAACCAACAGCAGCAGCAGCAGCATCATCATGCCAATCAGCAGCAGCAGCAGCAACAGCACCATGGCAACCAGCAACAGAATCGCGGCCAAAACCAAAACACAAACGGCTCGGGCGGCGTCAAGGATCCGGTGCTGTTGCAGGGTGACTTTCGCAAAGTCAGCGGCATCAGTTCGGAGATCTTTCGACAGATAGAAGCCGTTGAGAACGATCATGATCCGAATACCGCTGCCGCTCTGGAGGCGGTGGAGCGGCGAGGCGAGATGATTGTCCGCATCCTAGAGCCACGCTCCATGGGCAGCAAGCATGCGGTGGATGCCGCCCACAAGTTAATGAACAAGGCCGATGGCCGGCACACCGTGCAGCTGGTGGAGATTGTGAAGCGACCTGGCCAAACCCTCGGCCTGTACATACGTGAGGGTAACGGCGCCGATCGCACCGACGGCGTCTTCATATCCCGCATAGCCCTCGAGTCGGCGGTCTACAACAGCGGCTGCTTAAGGGTAAGAATTGAGTTGATATATGAGGCTGGATAAATTGCCACAATTAGCATGGGAAGCATTTATCGAAGGTTTAATTTCTTAATTTTTTATCATTCTTCGTTGCGTAAAAATAGAGCTCAAATAGTATTAAATTTTATTTGATATATTAAATGTTTCGAGTTGCATTGAATTGTGTTCTGCAGGTGGGCGACGAAATCCTTGCCGTCAATTTGGTTGATGTCACTCATATGTCGCTCGATGATGTCGTCATCATCATGTCAATTCCTCGTCGCCTGGTGTTGGCTATACGGCAGAGGCGGGGCAATCGTGGAGCTGGTTCACCGGGTCCGCCGACGCTGTCACGGCCGGAGCAAAAGCCGCCGCCAGTGGTGGTCATTAAACGTGATCTACGAGACGAGGACCTGGACGAAACGGATCGAATGCCACGGCCCCGTTCCTCACGTGAAAGACGTACAGGTAGTTTAAAGTGAGCGCCGTGTTTAAAATGCTAATCCTTCTCCCTTCTCTATCCGCTTGCAGGCGATGGCCGCGAAATGACCGAATCGCGTTCCAGACTAGGCCTGGGCCTTAACAACTATAGTCCGCAATCGGAGCAGCTGGACATGTACTACAATACACGGGCTGGCGTTAATGCCATGGGCGAACCACCAAACTGGGGCTACAAACCGCCGCCGCCCCCGTCGTCGGTTATTACGGAGCAGCCCACAAAGGGACATGCCTTTGCGCCCTCGCATGCCTACTATCAGAACGCCGGCACGCTAGAGAGCCTGGCCGAGAAGGTGCACGCCTTCTATCCGGGCGCACCTGGTCAACCGCTTGGGTCCTCGCGACGCATGTCTACGGGAACTGGGAACGTGGGATTAGCTCAGCAGCATGCACGTTTCCCGCGCTCCGGCTCAGATCAGCATTTACCGCGTGTGGAGTACGCTGATTACTCAAACTCGTTGGGCCGGCATTCGCTGTTGCGTTCCAGCCTGAAGCCTGGAACGGCCGCCCCAATGCCTGGGGGCGTTGGGGGAACTCTGGGTCGCTATGGACGTTACGAGCAACAACGTGGCGGAGTTCCCAAGTACGGACCGTCACCAGCTGGCGCCCAGTCACTGACCCGTCGGTCGCGACCCAATCTGGACTACTCGAGCGACACAGAAGCGACGATCGGACCTCGTCCCAGTTACTACTACTATAATCGGCCCGCTATTGGCAGCATGCCACGCGGAGCGAGCGGCGTTAGTGGTGGAGCGGCTGCAGCAGCCGCTGCCATGCTGGCCGGTGCCACAGATCTCAACAAGTTCAACTCACTGCCCAGGGAGCGTCCGGGCGTGCGGTTACAGGGCATACGTGCACGCATCGGGGATCGCATTCTCGATGAAAACGATGGAAACATCTCGGCGCCGGAGTACGATGCGCGGCGTGGCCGTGACTTGCGACAGCGGATTACAGCCAGTCCAGGTCCTTCGATCTTTACGGCGGACGAGTACCGTGCGTGGTTGCGACGTGCACCCAGCAGTTCTGCCATTGCGGAGCAGATGCGCATGACTAGGGACATGTTTGCCCAGCCACGCTCGCATCGCTTCTCCTGCAGCGCTGAGAACATCCACGATGCCCTACGTAACGTAAGTTATCCGTAGAACCAATGACTCACAGCAAAGGGGACATATTAGGCGACATATAGAATATTCATTTTCAAGATGCTTTCAAATATGATTATCTGGCTTAGACTCTTTCGTCTTCAAAACTTTTAAGTTCTCTTAAGCCCCATATTTTATACATTGAATTAATTGATGGTGGCTTCATTCCATTTGGGCATTCAATATATTTCATATTCTTACCAACTTTGTACAGGGTATACCCTAGTCTGGCTTTCCCTACTGCATAATTCTTATTTGCTTTAATCCACAAAATTATGCTTTGCAGACCGAGAGCATTTACTCCAGCAGAACGGGCATTCTAGGCGCTGGTACGTTGGACCGTAATCTGGGTCTGACTCGACCCATTTCCGCACTGCCTGTCCGTTCGATGTCCTCACAGCACATAGGCGGCGCTGGTTCCATACGCTCGCCCAGCATACGACGTATGCGTCAGCTGCTGGAACTATCTGCAGGCCCGGCCAGTCCTAGTGGCAGCATCATGAGTACAGCTGGTCATCAGAGTCCGGCACCCACGCCCAGCGCCACATTGCCGCGTCAGCATCGCCAGATCGACATCAATCCGGCGGAGTTCGCCAAATACAAGCTGGACAAGCCCATTGTCGACATTGGCGGTGTCTCGGGCATGTTGTGGATTCACTTACTGGCTGGTCGCGGACTGCGCGCAGCGCCAGAGATGGGTGCACAGCATGCCGGTGGCGGAGCGCCACCTCAACTGACTCGAGATCTCTACTGTGTGATCGAGTGTGATCGCGTACATAAGGCGCGCACGGTTGTGCGCTCCGGTGATCTGCAATTCGACTGGGACGAGTCCTTCGAACTGGACCTGGTGGGCAACAAGCAGTTGGACGTGCTCGTCTACTCCTGGGATCCGCAGCACAGGCACAAACTGTGCTATCGTGGCGCCATATCGCTCTCAGCGGTGCTGCGGCAATCGCCGCTGCATCAGTTGGCGCTCAAAGTTGAGCCACGCGGCACAGTCTACATACGCATGCGGCACACAGATCCACTCGCCCTGTACAAGCGTCGCGGTCTGCCCAGTTTACGGGCCGGCTATCCGACACTGTTCGGCGCCGATCTGGAAACGGTGGTCAATAGGGAGTCGAAAAATGTGCCCGGCTGTGCGCCAGTGCCAATTGTGCTCCGACGTTGCGTTGAGGAGGTGGAACGGCGCGGTCTCGATATAATCGGGCTGTATCGGCTGTGCGGATCGGCAACTAAGAAGCGTCTGCTACGCGAGGCGTTCGAGCGCAATAGCCGCGCTGTGGAATTGAGCCCGGAACACGTTCCTGATATTAATGTTATTACCGGCGTGCTCAAGGACTACCTCAGGGAGCTGCCCGAGCCACTGTTTACACGCTGCCTCTTCCAGATGACAGTCGACGCATTGGGTAATGCTGACAAACTCCATATGCACACACTTAAATTATATACCCAATTTTCAATCTAATCCAATTCACAGCCGTCTGCCTGCCAGATGATCCCGAGGGCAATGCGAAACTGATGCTTAGCATCCTCGACTGTTTGCCCAGGGCGAATAGGGTGAGTGCAACGTATTCAAGACTCATTCAAAAATCTTGATTTAAGTTGAATTCCTTATGATACCAAATAAATGCCTGATTTTTCTTAATTAATTCATAAGAATTCTTCTATAACTTTGCTTAGATACCATATTTTTATCCATCAGAAATTTTATTTCATCATTTCCATACATAAAACAGAATTTTCTTATTCGACTCATTTTCATTCGACCTTTGTGAGAAGTTTTTATAGCTGATTTGGTTCTTAGATGATTCAATTATACTTGAATACAATCTCATTTAGTTGTCCTTGAGAGTCATTTAGCCAATGCAGCAACCTAATTTATTTTACTGGTGCATGAACATGCTATCCCATAAAGCAACCTGCAATTCACCTGACATAAAAATACCGTGTGTAATTGTTTGATATGTTGTGCTTGTGTTATGCTCAACAGGCCACCCTAGTTTTCCTACTCGACCATCTGTCGCTGGTTGTGTCTAATGCGGAGCGCAACAAGATGTCCGCTCAGGCGTTGGCCACTGTGATGGGTCCACCACTTATGCTGCACTCGGCTAGCGCGCAGCCTGGCGCTGACATTGATCATGCACAGCCGATTGCGGTACTAAAGTATCTGCTGCAGATCTGGCCACAGCCGCAGCAGCAGCAACACCAGCAGCAGCAACATCAGCAGCAGCAGCACCACCTTCAGCAGCAGCAGCAACAACATACGCAGCATCAGCAGCTGGCTCAGCACATGGGCGGCATGGCTGCTGCCAGCAGCATGAGCAATATGGCGGGTGTTGCTTCAGGTAACGTAATCACTGTGTCAATTATGCAACGCACTGTCCAGTACCAACCACCCACCAAACAACAACACTGCAACATACATACACACACACTCACACACACAAACACAAACACATACACATAGACAGACGCGTGTTTAACTAGTGGCACATTAAAAAAAACACTTTGCAAGAGTTTGTTTCCTGCTTTGAATGTGTGCAGCAGCAACCGCAGTCCCAGTTCAATTTATTCCAGTTTAATTCTTAATGGCGGCACAGAAACCGTTTTTCATATTGATCGTCACGCACACACACATACACGCACGCACACACACAGCATACAGCACACAGCACACATCCACACAGAAGAGACACAAACATACGAAGACATACACTTGATCAGCCCCAGTCCCAGCCACAAAATGATCGTTCACATTAATATTGATTAATACAGAGTCCTATGTAGACAGGTCGGCGCGGCGAGTCAACAGGGCAGCGTGGAAGCAAAGTCAGTGCGTTGCCAGTGGACAGACAGCAATTACTACTGCAGCAGCAGCAGCAGCTCATGGCGGCGGGCAACCTACTGCGCTCGTCCACTTCGGTAACCAACATACTCTCCCAAGGCCATCATCAGCTCTCAGCCACAGCCAACAGTCATCTGTATCAATCAGTAGTGGGTCAGTTAGCTCAATCGCATCGAGCCTTGCAACAAGCGGTGCAACAGGTAAACAAACAGTTACAACAACAACAATAACAACATTAACAACAACAAAACAACAAACAAACAATAACAAGCGACAAGTGGAAAAAAAAGAAACAATAACAAGTACTCTCAATGAGAGAAAACTACCTCAACGATTGTATAATCTAGTCTTTAACACTTACACATTAACATTAAGAAAACATTTAGTTACACTAATACTAACACAAGTCATTGTTTGTTTTTAATTAGGTATACTTTTTGATTAGTTCTTAACTGCTGCTTCTTTGATTAATTATGGGATAACAGTTGTATCTCTCTCTCTCTCTCTCTGTTATTTTTCCGTTTAACTCGGGTTAATTTCAGTCCTATTTGAGAAACACTTATCTATTAAAGTGCTATTAGTTCTATTGATTCTTCAACTCTCTTGATAAAACACAAGATAGACACATTTACAGCTGGGAACAAATTACATACAGACAAACTATACATATACATTCTACATTTTCAACAACTCTTTCTTGCTCTTCTAACTTTTCCTGTTGACCGTTTGTAAACGCGTAATTCATTTGAACGATATATACATATATATGTAAAATAACTGAACAATTATATAATCTCTATATATAACCATATATCAAGCATTCTCTGTTGTTCATTTGATTTGTGCTTCTTGATACAAAAATAATATGTACTACAAGTAAAATTCATGATTTTCCGTCAAGCTTTAATCGACGTTGTAATTGTGATATATGCATAACTAATAATAATAATGATATCGATTATAATAATGGTAATAATGATGGTGATTTGAGCGATGTGATAAATGTTTTAACGGCGTGTTAAGCATGATTGGCCCACTACTGGTAAAAATGTAACATATCGAATATACATATATGTATCTACTTTCATACCAATGCAATATGTAAATTCAAACAACAGTATTTATGTTGACATTCGCCCATACACCATGTAATACGCTTCATATACAATTCCATTGTACAAAGTTCATCAATCATCACCTGTACTATTGAATCCTTCAGACTAACCTACATTCTCCCCGCAAAACTCTTCAACGCATAATGTAGACTTACCCAAGACGCTAACCTACAAGAAACCATGAGCACAAACTGAATTCCGTTTGTTTCAATGTACTTAGAACTCGTAAATAGTCACGAAGCTGGGTATATTGCTGTTAAATTATACAAAATATATATATTTATGTTTGCTCTACATTTTGTCATCTTCGATAAAGAATATGTAGAGCCGATATAAAGTAATCTTAAATAAGCTTTAGGAGTGAGAACTGTTTACACTTTCCGTTCTGTTAACTTTATTTAACTTGCACTTAAAACTTGCTCTGTTAGCTGCACATTTTCCAAGGCACCCTGTTTGCATGTCTCACGATCTCATCTCATCCAAAGTTAAGAGTTGATTGGTTTATCAATTGGTCGCACTCGATTACGAATTGTTCATAAAGTGTATGTCTATTGTATGTTTGCCACACCTACAGCCCAAGCACGCACTATCCACAACACATGAAATCAAATTCAAAATTATTAAAAAAAACACACCACGCACCAAACGCAACCCAGATACCGCCCCAATGTGTACACAGTATGGCATTTGTATCCCCCAATGCTAAAAATATAATACCTGTGCAATAACCAATACCACGTATTGTGTGTGCTTCATTTGTATGATCTTTTGCAGCCCTATCAATTGGCGGGCTCAGCGGTCTCAGCAATTCCCGACCAATCGCCACTGCCACTTCCAGGCACACCCTCCCCCGGCAGTAGCTCAGCATCGACGGGCTCCGGCTCGGGGTCCGGCTCGGGATCGGGTTCGGGCAAGAGTAAGTAGCATCTGCTTAAAACAATGTAAACTTGTGAGTTCTGTTGTTTAAATCTATTTAGGCACTGATACCATAAAAAGAGGTGCTTCACCCTCATCCGTCAAGCAAGTGAAAATAATTGATACGCCCAGCCCATACTCTGTAGTGCAGAAGAAGCCACCGCTGCAAAAGGACGCACCCATAGAGGAAACGACGCCGCCAGAGGTTAATGAGAGTTCGAGCATCCGCAAGGGCGTCGACTTCTATAAACCGCTCAAACCGCAATCGAAAAGCTTGACGGGTGATGAGCCGTATTCGTCTAAGTATTCGAGCAGTACATTGGACATCAAGAAGAGCAGCTACAGCAGCAGTTATACGCCCGGAAAATCCTTCAATGCCAGCAGTGGCAACTCTACCGCCACTGCCAGCACCACCGATGACTACAAGGCTATGCGCAACAAGTCGAGCGCCACCTCGAGCTCCAGTTCATCTCAGGCGACAGTGTTGAGCGCTGGCTCCACAGCTACTTCGGCGCCCACAACCTCCTCCGACGATTCCGATGATTTGGTCTCATATAAATCTTCGGCATCCACAAATGCGCTGTTGGCTCAGTCTCAGGCGATGACCACCAGTCAGCTGATGTCCAAATACTTGAAACGCGAGCCACGCGTGCAGTTTACACCGATCAAGTCACCGGAATCACCTTCGCCGCCCGGTGGTAGTGATGGCCTACCCAAGGGCACCTATCAGCTGGTCACGCCCAGCTCCAGCTCCACCTGCTTGGCAAAGCCCAGCGCCACAACGGGTGCGATCAGCAAGTATACAACATCGACATCATCGCCAAGCACAGCGGACAGCAGCACCAATCTAACCAGCAGCAACAAGCTGTCGTCGTCGCCAGCTCGGCAAGCCAATAATGGAAAGTCGGGCGGCGCGGTAAGTAGCTCCTCTTCCCTGGTGTCGAGCGGCAGGCGGCTGTTTGACAGCCTTGCCTCGTCGTCGTCCTCGGAGACGGAGACAAAGACCTACATAGGCGGCACCACAGTTGCCAGCGCGGCCAGCACCACCACAACCTACACAAACGAATCGAGGAATGTTGCCAGCAACAGTAGCAGTAGCAGTATTAAAGCAGCTTCAGGTTCAGAGCACAGAAGTTTTGGTAGCACACTCTTTGGCAGCAGTGCCATCGGCAATGGCAATGGCCATGTCTCCCACTCTAGCAACAGCCCTTTTGCCAGCACCAACGGCAACGCCAATGGCGGCAGCAGCAATCATAACGCCATGAACCTCTATGGAACGTTGCCAAAGAACGGCGCTGGCAGCAGCGGCAGCGCAGGTGATACTCTCTTCGGTGCCAGCGCCAGCTCGTCGTACCACTCAGGCGGTGGCACGGCGAGCAGCAGTGGGGTTAGCTCCATGACTGGTTCCACCAATAGCTATGATTTCTACTCGAGCAGCAGCTCAGGTGGCAGCAGCTCGCGTCCCTTTGCCAATGGTGGCAATAACTACCACACGCTGGGCACTTATCGCGCTCAGTACGCGGCTACCAATCCCTTCCTCGATGCCTTCGATGAGAAGCCGAGCAGCAATGGGGGCAATAATGGGCATAGCAGCCATCATGCTGCCGACGATAAGCACGTATCGAACTCAGACAAGAGCCACCAGCGTGCCTCAATGGTGGCGGCTTTCCAAGCGTCGGGCGACTCAAAGAATGGCAGCGATGAATACGATGATCTTAAGTGAGTGGCCTGCGGTGTCCGCCGGGCTTGCGTGAGTGGGGACCGGTATTAGGGAATTTGATTTGCAGTGCCGAAAACGGTATCAAATGCTGAAAGTGTTCTTTTGGAGTATTTACAGTTTACAAATTTACAAGAAATTATGCAACAAAAATAAAAATGAAAAAATAAATAAATAAAAAACGAATATAAATCGATAAACAATAATTAAAAACTTTACTTAAATCGAACAATTAAACGGCAACTAAGAATAAACGAATTTTTAAAATCACATCAAATTACATCAAAATGGCAATCCACAGAGACAGAGACGGAAGGAAATCCGGTTTTATTAAGGACGCAAACGAAACAAATCAAAATGGCTGCCAAGCTTTAAGTGATTCTGTGTGCGTGTATGTTGTGTGTTGTGCTTTGCAGCATTTACACATTAGTTGGCAGCCATTTTGAGATCAACGGCATAACCTTTACGAACAGTATTCGAACAAAAACTAAACGCAATTCATATTAAAAACATTTAAACAAAAATACCTAACAGCTTAACAAAAGGTTGATCGCGCATTTAATGGTTTTTGTCTTACATACATACATATAGAATACTTATAAAGACGTACAGATTTGCTGAAAACATACATACATATTTTCGCAGCAACTCAACTACAAGTACAGTGTATGAATAACAATTTTCTCCCTAAAAAACAAACCTCCTAAGAACTTCTATGCGTATGTTAGCTTATTTTAAGGCGACCAAAACTCTTAACTATTAAAAGATGATAACAATTTATTAAATATTGGACAATTTTTCGAGCAATATATTTGCCTAAAATGTTTCTCTATGCCTCTTATACATATATACTTACATAACTTACATACAAAACATGCCTATATATATTACACTTGTATGATATGTACGTTCTTTATATGAATATGCATTTACAAATAGTATACAAATGCAACTTAAACTGAACAAACATGCAATATGTACTTCCACAGAGGTTATGTTGAGTAGGTTGCAAAAGGTTTTCTATGGATACTAATGATTCAATTTCTATTCGTTCAGAGCGTTCAGCATTCATTCACACAAATACTTACACACATACCACATACAATACATGAATTTATTGACAAATCGATGTGCTTAGTTTTTTGTATGAAACAAAGTCTGATATACACACTAATATACAAGAATACGGTATTAAATATTCTTAAACATAAATATACAAGAAACAAATAAATATACACATAAATCTATATATATTTAAAGATACAAATATATATATATTTATATATATATACATATGTATATATATAAATATATACATACATATACAGTGACAAAACTAAAACACGCTTTGCGACTATGACAAAAAGAAGAGTCTACAAATTTTACAGCCATTTTGTTTCAATACTTTAGCTACAGCTTTTTATAAACGAATATACATATATACGTACGTATAAGTATATATAACTAATGCATAACTAACTCGAAACTATAATAAATAATAATATAACTACATCTAATAACAAATCCTATTAAACTGTAAATACCCACAATGTACTTTAAAACTCTTGTGCTTTTGTGTCAGTCGATTGAACCAGTCGATAAAGTCGATCGACTATGGAGCTAGCCAGCTAGTCAGCTAGTCAGTCAATGTTTGCTAGTTCAACATAAATTAGTTAGTTTCTAGTGATAGGCATAGTAACCTACTGAAGTTAGGCTTTTGCTAACGAGTAGTGCGACAAAGAGAAATATTATTTTATTTAGGAAGCCAGGGAGCATGGTAAGCAATAAATATTTACATATACCCACAAATTAGAGACACCGAATAAAAAAATGGAAAATGCTTAAAAAACAAAAACATTAAACACCAAAACATAAGCATACCATTTACATATGTATGTGTATGTCTATTTATGTATGTACGTACCAGGTAGAAACATTTAAGTTAGTTACCTAATGAAACATCAGCATAATCATTCGTCTTCATCAAAGTACAACTTTCTAGCAACAAAAACAACAAGAACAACAACAACAACAGTAACTTACAAGATATACAAAACGATACAATTCCAGTTCAGTTTGAAATTTGCATCAATTACCATAACTTTATTGAAATATACTTACACGTATTGCCAAATCAGTGCATTATTTGATATTATACAAGATTTAAGTAATTGTACGACGGATGAGAAATGCGTTGAGATTTTAAATAGCAAATTATTCGGTTAATTGTTGTAACATTTATTTTATACGAATCGATAAAGTAAACAAAAACAAAAAAAAAACATTTTAAGTGTTAAACATGAAATACAAACCAAAGAGTTTAAAACAAGAACAACAACAGCAAACCTAGTTGATGCTAATTAATTTTTATATACGAGTATAGTAAATTGTTGATTATTAAATATAGCGTGTAGTGGTTTTAAAAAGCAACAACTTAGCTTACAACAATTTGCCAATATTGCGAGCTGTTCATTTGTTAGGGTCCAATTGCATTTCGATGGGGGTCTGCAAACGGTTTGTTTTACTATGATTTACTTATGCAATCGCCTTTTAACACAAATCACTTGGTCTTAAAGCCTTTTACCATTTTACCCAAAAGCATTTCAAATATAGTTTTGACTTAAGCCCCAAGCTTTAATCGTTGAACGACTCAAAGGTTAAAACTTACACATAGCACTCAGCTTTTACGAAAAAGGTAAAGATTACAAATTAAAGTTGAAGCAAAATTTCAATTAATTTGCAAATTGTTGTCGCTTTTTAGTTATAGCTGAGCTTTAGATAAGATACAACAGTTGCCAGCTGGCGTAGTTAGTGTTAGTTAATTGTGGTGTTTGCGGTGGTGGTGGTGGTGTTGCTGGTATAAGTGTTGGCTGTTATGTGCAGGCTATTTGTATTTGGCGCTTGAAATGCTGTGTGTGTTTTTTGTTTGGGACGTGCTCTGGGGCTTGAACTTGCCTGATAATTATACTTGTACTTCTAAAATATGTTATGAAATATATCACTGTGTCATATCGTACATTTATACAAGTAATGGATACCAAGTTGGCGAGTAAGACGCGATACATTGTTAAAATAAAAGTGTTTACATTAAGACATATATAACTAAATTAATAGCAGCAAAGCAGCAACTATAGTTAAATAAACGGAAATGATTGGCAAGTAACCACAACTACAAATTGTATATGCATTTAATTTAGCCTAAACAATTAAACAAAAATAATAATAAGCGTTAGCTGGATAAATACAAAGCAAATATGTTAATGGCATTTAGTGAGCAAATATGAATTGATAAAAACTAATACACAAAGCAACATGAAATTAATGTTAGTTACCAGAAAAACGAACTAATTTATTGAAATGTATTGCACAATATTGTACACTTATAAATATTAGTAAAGAGTAACTAAAACTTAATAGAAACGAATAGGAAGGCAACAGCGCTAGCGAAATATATACTTATTATAGTAATATATATTTAGAACCCAGCCATGTTTTAAAGAACTATAAGCGTTTTCCGTTTTTTTTTTTTTTTTTAATGTGTACCCCACAACTGTTGTTTCCCAAATCAAGGAATGTCCGTGGATTGTTGCAATTAAATGTATAGTTCTCGGTAGCTCAGTTTGAATTAGTTCGATAGTAAATACACCTAAGGATATAAATGTGAAATGATGTGTGTGTGTGTATTAAATGTGCCTACAATATATCATTTTTTCTTCAAATACCTTTTGAGACATTTTCGGGGATTAACGTTTAACATTTCGCAGCACATTCGTGCAACGATTTCTTTTGTCGAACTTAACAAGCAAATGGAGACCAAATGCTCAGGGCTTAGCGAGTTATTGTAAACATAATATACAAACAAAAATAAAAAGGCAAATCGTATTTAAGAAATAATTGTAACACATCATGAGCATGCTCCATTAAAGTTAACAATTATTAAGCATTTTAGTTGCAAATTAAACGATATTGTCATATTGCAACTGTAGCTACAAATTCAATACAACAACCATCACAACAAAAAAAAAAAAAAAAAAAAACAAGAACAAGAACAATCCAGCAAACAAATTTACAAATCCAAGCAATCAATTTCGTTATAAAGACTGAATGAGAAACCAACAACCCAACTCCCTAAGCAACCGGAGTTTTCATATCAAATGGCAAATGTTTTTCTAATATCCCCAAATGAAAGGCTTCAGTTATAAACATTCAAAATGTACATTATTCAATTTTTTAAACCTTTTCTAGCGCGTCCATTATCCGAAAATCAATACAAAATCCTTAATGAATAGTCATATATAGCGAAAATAATTCAAATATTACCACCAGCATTTTGCTGCATAACTAACTAACTAATTATAACTAAATTGCAATAATACAATTAATAATAATACAAAATGGCCTAAAATATAGTTCAGCGGACATTTTTATAGTAGAAGAGTAAAGTATACAATGGATAACCGAAAAATTATATGAAGGCAGTAAAATCGAAACGACACCTAAAGCATTGAATTTGGAAATGATTTTTGAAACCCACCATAAAAAACTGAACAAAGAAACTGAAATATTTAAATGAATGGCTATCAACAGATCTTCGCTTTATTATTTAATATTCATCTTCATTTATTTGCCGTCTCAATTCCAAATTCAAATGTTTATAAAACGAATTCGCATCAAAATATAAATTAATTAACATTCTATTGTACATATGCATACGTGTTGGAGAGACATATGTACATACTTACACATATGTACATACGTGCAGTCACAAAGCTAACCCAATCTAAATCCAAGCAATAACAACATAATACGAGGATCTCTTGATTTTGAGACGGATCAAGCAACTTGCGCGCGATAACAGCTAGAGAGAAGAGCAACAGATAATACTCTGATATACCACTGCCACAAAGTAAAAGAAAAATGAAAAATTATCGTTATTATAGACATAAACATACAAACATAAGTATATACTTACATACAAACATATATATACTTTGCGAGTATAACATGACAAGAAAATTCATTACAATTACATAAATAATATGCGTATTACGAAACCGAGTAACAAGCAACCGCATACGTTTGCATAAACAGCATTAATAATTAATACATATAAATATATAAGTCAACTAAAACTTATTATTTATTCAGAATAATAACAATGATAACAATAAAACTTATCTTATAAAGCATTAACTAAATCCAAAATAGTTCTTTGCGTGAGAATAAAGCGATGTTACATTATTTAATGAAAATATATACATATAAATAAAATATATACAAAAATTGTGTTTTATTGCAAATTCCACAAAATCTTTCGCTGCAGCTTTACATTATTTTCTGAAAGAGAATCTCACATCGATTTTCAAATTCGTTCGGAGTGTCACTTCGGTATTTCAGTAGTTATATATAGCTTGTGGCTTTGATAAGGGCTATCGTGATAATAAGCCTGTTAAGAATAAAGGCTTAATGCATTGGTATATTGAGGAAACAGATAAAGAAAAGAGTTTTTTTAATTTGTTTGTTTTACTTTATTTGCATAGCCAGTAAATACTCTGTAAGTTTGCTCTGCTTCATTAGTTACATAAGCAGTAGTGGGGTCCGCAAAGCAGTGCAAGAATTCACTGCTTGCTTTATGCAAAATGCTCGTCCATCATTTTTAGCAATGAACGTCTAAATAATTTAGATGACATATTTGATCAGCAATCTTTGACACATTTACAATGTATACAAAGCCATACGCGTGGTCAAGAAATATTTATCAATAACATATTACATAGTGAAAGTATTGTACTTGAGCAATTAAAAAAAGAGTACAGCGTGTACCAAAACTGGTGGTTGCTGTATAGAATGCGTATAAACGCGCCTGTACAACAGAACTGGTTGCTGCATTGACTAAATTGCCCAAAAGCAAAACAAATTGTGACATACTTTTAGGGGCAAAAAATCGACGAACTGAAAAGTTTTATTTGGCCAAATCCCTAAAATATATCAAAGGACATGGTGCGTTAGAATAGCAGGGGCGAACTTTTTCGAAATGCACTCCACGATCCACAAGAAGAGCACATTTTTATTGCTATATTCGAATACTAATTTGGATACTACTAGAAAAGACCAAGCAACTCAGGATTAATCGATTTCTCTAATTTTATCTGGCATACCCTCTTGTATCATTTTACAAACAAAAACAGTTATTTCAACGGAGATGGTGCTTGAGAATCACAAGAAGCAACATTATGAGACTTCATTCAGGGATTGTGTGGACCCAAGAACCTAAATACTTGCAAAAATTTCGGTAGCCATGGTGCTGTTTAAAAAAAGGCCATAGTCTAGGGGATATAAGGCGACGAGAATATAGGAAATATCTAATAATACACCATTAATAATTTGTTGATGACATTTTCTATTTGTTTGTCAAAGTTAAACATAAGCTCAAAAGATAAGATTTAGTTTTGAGTACAAAATTAAGATAAAAGAAGCATTACATGTAACATGTTTGATAAACTTAAGATCTTAAAATTATACATTTTTAAAATTAATTACAATTAAAATAAGTAAATTATAAATTTAAAATGGGATAGTGCTGAGCGAATCAAATTATATATGTTTAGGACTGTGATTTTTTTTTTTTTTTTTTTTTTAACAATTCTTGTCTCATAATAATTAATAATATAACTAAAAATATTCTTTAAAACTTAACAATAATAAAAAAAGTCTATTTGTATCTGGATAAGTAACTGACAAAGTTATCTTTCCAGCACCTATGCATCTATATATTGAATACACCACATACAAAAATGTATAGTTTTTAATGATTTAAATCATTTTTTTTTATTTTGTATTTATTTCTCAAATATTTTTAATAATAATTAATATTATAATAATTAATTAATGCTTGTAACATAACAAATATTCATCTCATTTCATTGTTTGCAATTTTCCCTCTGCGCACAATTCTTTCTTTCAGTTTACCACACGCTCTATAGTATGTCTTCATTTCTGTTTATTAATTTACTTTTTTCTTGAATCTTTAAGCGTTTTTCACGTCTTGTCACACCTTCATCTGTGGCTGAAGCTAACTTCTTACTTCTTTGTATTATCAAGCAGAATGCTCAACTTTGCTGTGTGCCTTTGAATTCACGTGAAAATCGAAAATGTATATTTTTGTTTATAATTATTTGTTTTAAATTTGTTTTTTTCTTTTTTAATTGGAGTCGCTCAGCTGCTGCTGGTTTCTTTCACTGTTGCAACCACATTGCAATCAATTATATAGTATCAATATACTTTTGCATTTCTTTTGTTTTTATATACAATACACATAATAGATTTATAGTAAAATTTGGTGAGGAAAATCTTGCGTTACATAAACATTTTGTTTACTTTCATTTAGAGCATAAAATGATTATTTTTATTGATTTACCTTTACGAGTAAGTTGTACAATAAGAGAGCACAAATGTTTAAAAGTGTTTATCTTGGTGTAAATTTAAAAAATTTCTTTTAACAAATGTTTCAAGTTCGATTTTGATTGTTTCGCGTGTTTTATTTTGAAGTTTTGGTTAGTTAAGCAATATAGAATCAAGGATACATGTTTGAAGCTTCTTGGCAATATCTGTAAAATCTGCGATTTATGTAAGTATATGAGCGCGTGCCTGAGAAATAGCGAGAGTGCATTTATTTGTAGGTTTTACAGTTTCAGTTTTAATATCTTTTTTTTTTTATTTTAGATTTATCGATCTCGAATATTGGGTACCATTAGATCAACAAAATTGGCAGGTCATAAGCCTATTTTGTTGGAGTTCTTTTAAATATGTATGTTCTTTAAGATAATTGATTATATTTAAAACTTGGACCCTAGTTGAATTTTTGCCATAATTTTTGACATCCGCGCACAAAATTTATAGACATACCAAGGATAAAGAAAGAAAAGTAAAGCAAAGTAGGCAATTGTTAAGGTAAACGAATTTAAAATGTGATCATTATTATTCATGTATATGTAAATGTATATTTAATTCACTGCTGCAAATTGTCTTGTTAGTTTCTGTTTTTAGCTCTTATTTATCATTTCACTAAAAAGTAGGAACTTCTGTCTTCTGTTTTAAACTTGTATGCTTGTTGTTTTCCATGTAGTGTGTTTCAATTTTTAAAACTGAACTCAAATGTACAAGAAACAATTCAATATCAAAGAAGCAAGTAAAACACAGATTTCGCTAGCTATATATGTATGTATGTTTATATATAAGTATATATATAATATTTTATATATAAGTTGTATGCGTTTGTCTAACTGCCAAAAGTAAACAAGAAAAAACTTCTTATACAAAACAAACGCAACAACAATTTCATTTTCATTCGAATTTCATGCACTTTGCTAAAAAACCACACACCAAAATTTATGCTACTAAAAATACTTGATAATGAGCACACAAATCTATAAAATCTATAAAATATTGTACCAAAAACACTTGAAATAAACTTCTTAAAAAAGTATACTGTAACTATATAAAATTAATAATTAGTTTTTGTCTTTCTCCGTTGGCAAAATATTTAACAAATTCTCTATCCTTTCTTCTATGACTCACTGTCTACGACGACGATATCTGCTACGCACTCGGTTCCGGTCCGTTTGCTTAAAATAATTTCGTTTTGCTTTCATTTTGTAACACTTGCGATTTTTGCTGCATTTCTGATACATCTTATTTCTAATGCTGTTGCTCTTAATTTCAAAAGATTCATTTCAACGCTATTTATACGCGCGATTTGCTCGATACTTTGTTCCTTTCTCTACAAAACTGTGGATCGGGAAACTGTTGTGTGTGACTGCTCAGAACGAAATAGTTGATGCATTGCGGGAGTTTCTTTGTGAATCCATAAAATGTGTATTTAAAATCAACTACTCGTACTCGGTTGACAAATATTGTTGATATGTTTCTGTTGATGTTATATGTATAAGTATGTTGCGCATGTGATTCGATTTAATTTCAACAAAATGTGATCTCCGCCGGTTCCATTTTAGTTTATACCCTTGCGACATCTTCACTATTTTAGTATTTGCTTTCTTCAATACAATTATGCATATATTTATAGCTACGATTTCATTAGTTACATGCATGCAGCATGTAGGTAATGTGGCATGCGTGGGTTTCAGCTTCGAGCGACCATGTATTTATACATGTATGGTAGCATATGTATTTGTAATTCATATTTACTTAGTCTTGAATTTATTATGCTTCAATTTGCATTTTGGTAAAATCTCGTTTTGCAGCTCGAAATGTACAACTTATATCTGTTTGCTATGCTTTTATTTGTATTTACTTATATTTTTTCTTTATAAATATGTATATATTTTTTTTTAGTGTATGCAACTGTTTGCCTTTTGAATCCACCACAAGTCCCGTTGTTGGCGTTTGTCGAACACAAAGCTAATGAGGTTGCTCTGTATTCCAACTATTGCCTCGAGCAGGTTTTGGTTTTTGTTCTCTTTTCTTTTTTTTTTCTTTTTTGGTTTTTAAATGTAATTATTTATCTGATAAATTTTTAATTATTAAATTCTTCAATGTACTTGTAAACTATGTATCCAGTTGCTGTGTATTTTTTTCTCTACATGATAAAGTAATACTTTTAGTGTTTTTCGTCAAATAGCTGCATTGCCTATTTTGCACTCATTATGATGAATGTATGTACTAATTATGTAAGTTTGTTTTTGCTTTTGCTTTTATTTTCGTTTTCGTTTTTGTATGTATATAGTTCTATTAATTCGCATGCTGCTTTTCTCGGTGTGTCCTTATTCATTATCAACATATACACGCTGTAGCGCAAATTGTTTCTATGTAAGTATGTGTGTATATTATCGTTGGGCTAAATATTTGATTACGCTTTGCTTTGTTGCTCTGCCACCTTTTATAATGCATTTGGATTGATTGCGATTGTAAGTAAGTGTGAATCTGAATGTGAATATGAGAATATGGATATTTGTGTAATTGTGTATGTCTGTGTCTATGTTTAT
Organism: Drosophila paracracens; assembly: GCA_035044025.1. Taxonomy (NCBI): domain Eukaryota; kingdom Metazoa; phylum Arthropoda; class Insecta; order Diptera; family Drosophilidae; genus Drosophila; species Drosophila paracracens. Next base: position 4,900,135 of record JAWNMN010000401.1, on the reverse strand, counting down.
TCTTGTATGTGGCTCTGTGTGTGTATTCACATCGATTTACAAACACATAAATATTTTACGAATCATCTTTTCACATATTTACTTTTGTTTATACTTTTATGTTTTGCTTGATTTTCTGTTGTTTGTAAGTAATTATAGTTTTTGAAATACTTGTATGAAATTTTTGATTTGTCAAGAGTTCTCATTTGAAATTCTAGCAGTCGTGGGTTTCTATATATATATATATATATATATGTATATATATATATTATGTTTATCTCTCTTTACCTTGTATCGATGCGCTAACAAAACGTGTATATATATAGGTATATATATATATATATATGTATCTGTATAGTAGACATAGACATAGGCGTAGACATAAAGCATATGTATAATAAGTTAATTAGTTAGTTTTTAGATTAGTTAAGATTAGGATAGAATGTATACATGAAACACTAGAGTTTGTTTTAAAATGTACTTTAAGCATTTGAGTTGCATGAGAAATGTGTTATAGTTAAGGTATGTATGTTTTTGTTTTTTGCTATCGCTTTTGTTGGAGAGTTCCAAAGCAACTCCCATTTTGCAAACATGTCCATAGTTTAACCATACCATACTTTACCAATAATATGTATGTATGTATGTATATGTAAATAGCAGCTGCTGCTTGCGACTTGTTCGATAACTGTAAATATCGTATGTTATATAATTATACATTATACAATATTTTACTGTTGCTTTTCGTACACGTTTTATGTTTCAAAATTTACCATTTCTGTTAATTGTTAATTTTAAATTACGATCACTGCTACTTATGCTTAAAATCTAAATCCATATCATTCAGTTACAGTTACAATTAGTTTATTAATTATTTTGTTTTTATTTTCGCTTTCTTTTTATTTTTTGTATTTGTTTTGTTCTTGTTCTTTTGCGCCAACGTATAAATAATTTCACTTTCTAAATATATATAAACATTGATGTGTGTATAGTTAGTTGTGCCTGTCTGTTTCTGTGTGTGTTTTATGGTTGTATGGGGTTTTTGTAAAATTATCAAAAAATCATTGAGTTTTTCTTTTTGTTTGTTTGTATTTGTTTTGCTAAAAACACTTATATGTCTTTCATATCGGTATGCTTAGGTCTAAATATAATTAAGATTTTTGAGATTTTACTTTCGTAGCTTAAAATTTGTTTTATTTCCTGTTTCATGTTTTTGTTGTAGTTCAATATATTTACTTATATGTATGCATAATTATGTATATCCATTATACAGTATATATTTCTTTCTTTCTTTTCATATTCTTTTTGTGTATATATTTTGCTAATTTAACAACATTTACATATACACACACAGAAGGTTTTACGTACGCATTTTGCTTTGATTTCTTCATTTTTTTTTTTTTTTTGTTTTGTTTAACTTTCCTTAAAAGTATTACTTTTGTTTATTTATTTATTTTTTAATGCTAAACGAACAGACGCACTAAATGTATAATGGGGGTTTCTCTTCGTGCACCCAATAGTTGCTTTATTTAATTTAAATTTAATACATTTCAGCGCCTTTTTACTTGGCTGCAATTACACTTAAAGAGTCAGTGTGCACAATGAATAGTTTTTGTTTTGTTGTTTTTTTTTTTTTGAGATTTACTTTTAACATTAATCGTACCGCTAACAAAATGAAAAGGGTTAAAAACTGCTTAAATGCCCATATGCAATTTAAGTTCATTTGATTTTGTAAAAATTAGAGTTATCAATCAAAGTTTCAATCACTTAAAATATAATAACAGTAAATACTCGTACATAATAAAAATTTTTTCTTTTGCTTACTCCATTGTTTAACATAAATTTGTTTATATATATATTTTTTATTTATTTTTTTTTTTGCATTCTTTGTTTTGACTTTCTGCTGTTTTTTAAAACCAAAACACAGTACAGTGCACTTAAGTATAATCTAATATAATTTTTTGTTTTTTTCTCATTCTCTCTGCAATGCAACTTACTTATAGACTACATATAGTTTTAACTTTAAGCTTATGATTATACGACGTCGCTGATTGTTTAGTGGGCTGTTTTGTTGTGTTTCTGCTTCTGTTTTTGCTTCCTTACATTTGAAATTGTAATCTCCATTTGTTATAATTAATTTTGTAGTTTTGTTGTTAATTAAGTTTTAGAATCTCTGCAGTTAGTGTTATGATAGAGTTTTGCGTATTGTTATTATGGAAACAGTAATTATAGATTGAAGTTTTTGCTTGTATATAAGTAGCTAGAGCTCTTGCTTCGATTGTTGCTGCTGTTGTTTGATTTGATTTGATGGGTTGGGTTTGTATTGAATTTGTTGGTTGTGTACGCTTCTCAATTGAAGTTGGTGTGACGGCGAATGCCCGGCACGCCGCTTGTACTACGAATTATAGATTGTATCTGCTGCTGCCAAAAGAACTGCTGCCGTAATGCGTAGGTGCTGTTGGCACTTAGTCAAGTTCATTGAACCTGACTACGGGTCGGATTCTAGATGTTCGATTTGGAGAAGCTCACGCGCAAATGGTTGGACTCGGACAGCTGATGGTTGTGCATTTTGATTAGTGCCAGCACAGCCTCCTCCACCGACGACAGCTGCAGCAGCGCCATCTTTCGGTCCTTACTGTAAGTGCATTCAATGAGCAGTTAAAAATTTGAATTGCAATTGACAGGAATTTTAATTAATTCACTTACGGGAAAAACTTGAATGCTTTGACTTCAAAATTATTGGAGGCGAAGGCTTCTTTGATGTCATCCTCGGTGCAGGATGAGCTGTGGGATGCGAACAGAAATATTATTCGTTAGCGTAAATTAACACCTATCGATTTAAATTGGCATACTGTGCGTCTATAGATATCGCATAAACACATAACCGAAACAGCAGGCAGGCCAAAAATACAGCTACAGGTTTGGCAAAAAGCACATAAATTCAAACGACAGGCGCCATCCCCACCCAAAAGCCTGCCGGGGCGCTTTGTCATATTTGGCAGACAAAGCGACGCGGGGTGTTTGCTTCTGACAATGGCTACGACTGTGGCTGCGGCTGGAGCTGGGGCTGGGGCTGTGACTGAGTTTGGGACCTGGGGTTTGAGTTTCGATGTTGCTGCTCATAACGGTAATTGTAATTGCCCGCGTGGCGCTGCTGATGGAAAAACCAACTCCAGCTGTGCACGCGTATTTCTATCGCAGGACGCCTTTAAACGCTAGACTCAAATGCTCGAAGCTCGAGGCTCGCAGCTCGTAGCTCATGTCTTGTAGTAGTGGAACAATGGATACTCACGGAATGTTACTTAAATGCAGTGTCGCCGATGGCGGGTAGATGTTTTGATAGTTCTTGCTGCCGGGCTTTTTAAAACGGTGCAACGGATTCTGTGAGTAGTCACGTGTGAGTCCCGCGTCCGGCTGTCCTTCCTTGGGCAGCTGCACGGCCTGATGTTTGCTGGCCATGACACGTATTGGCTTGCCCCATAAACGTAATTTATCAAGGTGAGACATGGCTGTAAAAAAAAAACACACAAAAAATAAAACAAAAACACAATGTTAAAACGTTGAAGCGAATGGTAATTCATGAATTTAGTGGAAAACTTTTGTCACGAGAACTCATTCATCTCGTGTGGGTGATAGAAAATTTGTTCATCTTTTCTTGCTGCTACTGTTGTTGTCACTGTAAATGTTGTTTTCCACATGTGTGTAGATGCAATTTACAATGTGTACACGAGGTATATGCTGCTCTGCAAGCAATAAAATTACTTTGAGTCACCTACACCCATACGGACTGAGAGTCAGCAATAAGTACGGGCAAATATTTACATACTAAAATGTAACTGCAACTTTATCAATGTCGTCTGCCTTTGGTGATTTACAAGCAAATGACTCGCTATAAAATGCATTTGCCCACAAAAGTTTGCTCCTGTTTCAGTTTCAGTTTGTGTTCTTCTTACTTTATTTTATTTTTATCTGCCAACTCTGAGCTCCCAACGAGAGGGGGGGGGGGGGGGGTCGCTTGTTGGCGCTTCCATCGTTTATTTCTATCATAGTCGCAATAGTCATAACACCTGCGGCTCAGATCGGAATAGACAACTGCTGCACAGCATTCCCAGTTAAGCGAAGTACACATTGTTTCTATGTTCATATTCGTTTTCGATTACGATTACGATTTCAATTTCGATTACATTTTCATTCAATTTGTTGCAAAGTCACGCTGGGACTTTGCTCGCTCAACCACTTGTCCCTTTTTTTTGCATTATTTTAATAAATTATATAAATTTTTTTTTATCATATTGCGCAGTTGTCATGGGCAGTGGGAGGGAGGGAGGAATAGGGAAGAGCAAAGTTTGGGGCATGAATGGCATCGTGTAAAGTTGCTTATGTTTTATTGTGAAATAATATGCTTACTCAGCCGTTTATTGTTTGCCTAATGGATTAAATGATTTTACAAAAAAAAATAAGGCTTGAAAATATAATAAATTGTAAAATAAAAGGCAGTCGGTAAAGGACAACCTGACAACGGGACAACACGACATAAGGCCAGCCGAGCAGCAGGAGCAGCAGCAGCAGCAGCAGCAGCAGCATCGGCAGTGACAAACGCTTCTGCCATGTTGCCACATGCGTCGTGTATATAATATGACAAACACTTGTAATAAAGATTAATGTGCAGCCAAAAGAGACTGTGCTTAGCTCTGCTCTGCTCTGCTAGCCAAAAATGTTGGGACCAACTTTGCCTATCATCTCAGCGCCTTTTGAAAGTGTGCTGCAGCTGTGCTCGTGGCAACTCTCGTGGCTTTGGGCCAAGGGCCCCAACTCAAAAAGTATCTTAAAGTTTTAATTACCAGCCTGACCAGTGGCAGCAGCAACGACAGCAACAACAACAAATCATTATTAACTCACAAGGCATTAAGAAAAAACAAAAAAAGTATATATATAAAGAGTGCACGCACAGCTGAGCACCGCATAATACACGTAGCATCCAAAAAATATGACTAAGTAATGTCGACCTAAAACCTCAAAATGACTTGTAGATGCGCCTGTCGGGATTTGTGAGGGTATAAAATGGGTTAAGTCTCTAAAGCTATCAAAATGTTGTAATAATAATAATGGTGCAGCAGTCGTCTCAGTTTTGGCATGAGATCTCAGTTAATGCTTGACTCCGGTACGATTGATTGATAACACCAGCTAACTTATCCAAGTTGTAGTATGATTGTTACAATATTGTCACTTTCCTTATCGAAAGTCTGTTCATCAACTAACTTTGCCGGCCTAAGCACTACATAATTAATTGGAATCACATAGCGCTGGGTTCTAAGTCATTCAATGAGTCACTTAACGCAAAACTTTGTCAAAACTCTACAAACAAGTTGCCTTATCGAGCCATAATCTATGAACATACAAACACACGCATATATTACGCACACATGTATGCATGTGTGGGCGTGCGTGTTTGTTTGTTTTTATTGTAAATGCCGTTATGCGTACGCAAAATATTTTGTAGTAATTTGAATAGCAAAATTTTCCAGATAACAACAACATCAGCAGCACAGCAGCAGCAAGAGGAGCTGCTGGGGCTAGAGCTATACGTCTGTGGGCGGCAGCTGTGCGTGTGCCAATAAATTTATATGAGAGTTGTGTCTATAGTTTGTAATAAGTTGCGCAAAAACTTAATCCTGCCACGGCAGACAACAAATGGCGTGCATCCAGCAGAAGCCAGAAGCAGCATTTGCACAATGTCGACATCGTCGCCAATACCAACAGCAATACCGTTGCCTGGCCGAACGGGCCATTACAATATTTCCCACACAACACACACACACATACATTGACATACACAGGAAAACACCTCAAGCTGGTCCGCTAGAGAGGACTACCGAAACCCGCCCAGTGCTTATTGTTTTTTCATTGTGTGTGAGTGTTTTTGTCTATTTGCGCTTTGGCTTTGCCTCTTGATTGCTGTCGCACTTTGTTTAGTCCGAGCTGGGTCCTGCCTGTCTGGCTCGTACTACTAGACACTCTGTGTTCTCTTGACTTCATTTACAAAAAAAAAAAAACGGAAAAAAAAAATAAAGAACCAAGTTTTTTTGCCTTTACGCTGTAATTCGTATGCTGAGTGTGCAATTGTAACCGTATTTTGTGCGCAACAACAAACACCGCATAGTCCTCTTGCGAGACACTTTTATATGCATGGGGTAGGGAGAGCCAGATTGGGTGCCAGTTGGCCGGGGGAGTTATAGGACATCTGCTGCCCGGGTAATAGACTGGGCCGGTCCGGGTTCGGTAATCGTCTTTGTTCTGGCAGTTGGAGTTCCCAGAGTTTTCGGGCAAAGTAACGAATGAATTTGTTAATATTTTATGAGTGCATAAGTGCGCACTCACCGACCAACAGCCAACACCCAAAAACACACCTACTACACACACAGTGCTAGAGCGAGACTCCACCTGCACAAATGGACGGACGGACGATTGGACTGAAGAGGAGGAACAGAACATTGGACGTAGCCGAACTTAGCCGGAAGTGTTTGCCATTTGGCAGCCCTCGCGGCACATTAGTAGTCTATATGTTGACGCAGCGCCATTAATATTTCCACATACCAGCAGCAATTGGATGTATATACATATATATATTTTTGCGTGTGTGTGTGTGTGTGTGTGCATGGGTATGCATTGGTTGTACAATAATTTGCTTGTCGAATAATTTTGGTTTGTTGCCACAAATAAAGCGAGGCATTTGGTTTGCATGTCTGCAATCAGTTGCATCACAACAGGCATGTCAACTCACAGACAAATTCAATTAACATTAGCCATGCGTTTCGTTTATTAGAAAATCGGGTTTTATAATTATAAAATAAGCAGCTGATTTAAGAAATATTTACAAAAATAATAAAAAAAACGGAAATAATGATGAACAAAAAGTGTGAGAGAGTTGAGACCAAGCATTTCTGGCACTAATTAAGCTCAAAGTTGGAATGCTTTTGAGCATAAATAAGTAAAAAAAAGCAACATGTTTGCATAAAGGTAATTACAAAAAATTAATTGAGTTATGGACAAAGCATACTTTTAACGGGTCATCAGAGCCAAAGTGAATTGCACTGCACCTGCTGGTTAACCATTTATTTTATCAAATAGGTTTAAAATACAAATAAAAACCATAAAAATTGAGAAAAAAATAGGCTGATGGCATTCAATTTTGCAGTGGATATACGGAACAGACATAAATGTTGGACAGCTGCCAGGCGCATAATTTGCTGACAATTTCCGTTCACCATTTAAACATTCAGTGTTAATGTTATTGCTGTTGTTGTTAATGTGAATTGCTTTTATTGCACTAATTACATTAATTTAAACTTTATTAATATCAATGACTTCTGTATATGCTGTTTCTGTTTGCAGAAACAAATACTTATGCAATATGTGAAAAAATTCGAAATTTTTCGAAATTATCGCTGATTTATATACATCTGTATTTTGGTTGACATTAAGCGGCTTAAAGTTAGGCATAACGCAATAAGGAGCTAATAAAGCACAACTGTCGTCGATGCACAATGCTGCGTATGCACAATGCACACTCTTACAACGCGTAAAAGACTGATTAATTGTTAATTAAGCGCTGGCAGCTGCGGAACAAATTTGATAGATTTAAAGTAATTTCTCAGATGAGCTACTGACCAATCTCCTGCAGAGACTCTCTTTGTCCATTGCTTGTCGAAGTATTAAATGGAATAAAACCAAATTGAAATTGAAAAGGTGTCGCTGTCAGAAGGTCTGCTTGTTTTTCCTGATATTCTTTTTTGGTTGTCTTTGTGTTTTGTAATAAAGTGGAATTTGGCACGTCGGTTCGCTGCTCTTAACGCCTCGCAATGCGCGGCGATTTTCATTTCATTTAATGCGCACACAAACTGCCAAAGGCAAGAGGGGTACGAGGGCATCGTTGGGATGGACGTCGTCGGCAACCTGACAATGGCAAAAAGTGCACACAAATAAATGCAATAAAATGATTGGCATGTCCCGCTGAGCAAGCGGCGAATACGAGCAGGCATGGGTCAGCCTCTTGTTGCCCCCAGGGATGACCCCAAACGCAGCCTCAGGGACAAGGCAATTGGGCAGAGAAGCAACAGGACCAGGTGTTGGACAGGCGCTGGTAATAAAGCGCTTATAAAATTTCATTTATGCGCACGGCCAGCCAACCGAATCTCTCGGCTCGCCTCGCCCTTTCGCGTCTCGTCATTATGCTCTACCACTCTTTAAAATAGTAAATATATATATTTACATATATATATACCGCCATTTCTCTTGTTTTAACAATTTTTGTTATTAATACATTTTGTTTGTTGAATTTGCAGCTGCAAAAACAGCAAGAACAATACGCTCTACAGGATGCCAAAGGTATGCAGAGATTGGAATTTCGTGTTGCTGGAATTTTTCATATTAAACACGCTGCAAATTGCAGTTGCCGTAGCTGATGACGTTCCTTGCATTGCATTTTATTTTTTTCTATACCCTCTGTACCTATAAAGATTAACAATGTTGTTTGTAACAGCCAAAATTATGAGGCTAAAACAGAGTATAAGTATTTATGTTCAAGTGAGTTTAGCGTTGTCTAACTGATCCTCTGTCTGTCTGTCTGTCTGTCCATTCAGAACACTTTTTAACGTCCTGGCATATGACAAATATTACAAGAAATATAGAAGGATATAGAAGAATCGAATTGAATACAGGGTATGTACTTGTTGAGATAACTGAACAGGAGCAATCTTACTGGATTTTTTATTTTATATTTTTTTGTTGTAGTATCTGATGCGCCTTTTACAGCCGCAACGAGCGCAGATTTTTCATTACTTTTGCGCTGGCACGCGGTCGGGTGGGTGGTCTGTGGGCTGAAGGTTTCAGCATGTTTAACTTACCCAAATAAGCTTGCTGCGGCTCTGCCATTTGTATGAGGGCCGAGTCCTTTTTGTTGTACAAAATCTTTACACGTTGCACATCGCCGTATACACCTGTGAATTGCGAAATGGTTGGAGATTATTAATACTGAACTCGCAATGCCGTTAAGATTATGCATATTAAAGTAAAGTACAAAGCAAATTAACAATAATATCTAAAAGGAGGCATTCGGTTTGCTGCCCTAACACACATTGTAGCTGCTGTAGTGAGAAATTAATGAAAATATCTATCGAAAATCTTTACTTGTTGAGGCAATGTTAACCAATCCTTAGTTTTGCGATGCAATCTACAAAGTAGAGCGGGGCCATAAGACGCAACTTAAGCGCCGCTCAATTCAAATGGCCGGCCAGCAAAATTTGGACAGCTACGAGCGTTTTATGCAGCGCGCAAATGTTGCTGCCGCCAGAGGACTAAAGTTTTACACACCACCAAAAAGCCATAACGTGTAAGAAGATGACTGTACCGCACCCAACCACACCACGACCAGCCTTTCGCGGTGCAGTCTCGCAGGTGCGGCTGATGCTGCTAGGTATTATTGCCGGGAGGCGGAGCCGTTAGTATCATGTACGAAACTCATAACTAGCTCAATAAGTTTTCTCAGCTATTTTTTACGACCGACTCCAGCGGCTTCAGCACCACTCCATATCCACCTCCACCTTCGCGCTGCATACTTTTTAAGGCTGCACCACGCGGCTGATTTTACAGCTGTCAGAGAAGGTGTGAGTGTGAAGTTCGCGTGTGATGGGTGTGGTTTGCTAAGTTTTGCTGCTGAGCGGGTTATTGAATTGTATTTTATGGCTTTACTTACGCGGCGACGCCGCAAACTATGCAATATGCAACGCGTCCAGTCGGGGGCTCAAGGCGTCATCTTGCGCCTTGCCGAACTTTAAAATACTTAAAGTGCTGGAGCAAAGCATTTGGCTGGTAATTTCGTTGTGTTGGCCATTGGACTTGGCTTTGACAGCTGTCCGGCTCGGCGGTAGTAGTACGCTCGCCCTTAACGTTCCATCTTCCAGCACAGAGGTCCAGCAGTCCGTGTGTAGCCAATCAGCAGCAAATTTGCAGCAGGGCGCAAATTGCCATCAAGCATAAAAAATAGTTGTTGGGAGCTAAAAGGTCACAGCAACGCCCCACTTTCCACCTTACTCGCCTCCGGCCCGCCCCTGCATACGCCCAATGCAAACAATGTAAAGTGCAGTCGCCCTCGGTTGCCCAAGACAACAAATCGAATAATGCGAAAAGTAAATTTTCAACTAGCCCTCCCCAAAAAGCTAAAAGCTAAGAAAAGAAAAAATACTTTGCTGAACGCAGTGGCAGTAAAAGAGGGCTGCCAGTGGAGAGAGGGGAGCGGGTAGCGGAGGGGGTGGAGTGCTAACAAGTTACAAAAGTAGCAATAGAAATGCAGGTAGTAAATAGTGCGGGAACGGCGTATAGTTCAACAGTTGGCAGTAAATCCATTTTATACAGTCGACTGACTGCTCGACTGGCTGACTGCACAGCGCAGCACAGCATAGCAAAGAAACTGAAAAAAGCGGAAACTTGACTTATGCCAAACACCGAAAAATTTCTTTTGCATCAAATTGGCTTGCAGTAGCAACAATTGCAGCAATAAAGCAATCCAAGCGAGCCAGCAAGTTAGCCAGTCAGACTCAGGTCCATGCCAACGAGCATCGTACGTATCTGCCAGGCATTGGTTGTGAAGTAGCATATTGACTGCCAGTATTTTCGGCAGGCATTGCACCAGCATCAGCAGCAGAAGCAGCATCACAACTTACCGTTCAACAGGGCGTGTGAGCAACTGCTGCGGCTGTAGCTGTTTGCCGGTAGCCAGTTGCCATGTAAAGTGGCTGCAGGCATGAATATGAAGGCAGACCGCCCTCAGCCAGCCAGCCAGCCAACCAGCCAACCAACCAGTCAGGCAGGCAGTCAGCCAGACTTTATAATAATTTATTATCGTAAAAAGATTTAGCTATATTTGCACAGACATGCGGCTGACTTTGAATATGTTTGCATACTTTCTGACGTTAGCTCGTTCGTACGCTCGTTCACTCGCTCGCTGATTCCCCGGCGGCCCATTAGTCGTATGTTTGAGCGTACATTTTAGATGAAAAAATATCGCAGTCATCCGTTGTTAAATGCAAATGATCTGTGGCTTGTGGCCCCATAGAATATGTATAAACTTCGTGGAAACTTGAAATGGCTGAGTGAATGTGGGGCTGATCTAGTTGAGTCCCTATAAATTCCGAATGCTGAACTGAACTGAACTGCTGAAATATATGGCCAAGGAAAGCAACAACCAATCAAGCAACTGTTTAGCGAGTGTTTCACTTGATTTTCAAAACCATAGAATCTCACACACATTCATGGCTGTGGCTAAACGAGACTTGTTAAATTATGAACATTTTCGTTTAAAATTATTTGCACATATTTTTCCCTTTTTCCGGTCACGGCACTTTATCAAAATTCACCCAACACAGCACAACCTCTGTTAGCCTTATTGCCAAATGTAGCATATAAAACTTTATGAAATTATTTCAACGCCGAGCAAAAATCACGCACACACATTTCACAGCGAGCTCATAAAAATTCAATTAAACACGTTTCAACAATATTTTCGGCAATGATATAAATTTTTAGCACGCCATTACAATTACATAAGCCGATTACCAATATGCACACACACACACACACACAGACGCAAGCACACACACACGCAAGCACACCCCAGTATACACAAATGAGCATCAATATGTTCCACTAGACGATTTTCAGACTGATTAAGTTTTTATTGTGAATGCAAAAAGAGGGTCGAGAAAATGCGAGAGCCCCAAAAAGTAGGCAACAGTTTTGATGCCATAAATAGGCTCTATTAGAATGGCTAACAGCCCAAGTGGCAGGTTTCATACGGCATGTGTCAAGAGCCTAAAGAGCGTGTCATAGTCATCGTAGCATTGAGCAGGGCAGCTGCCGGGTCGCTCGATTGAGCAGTTGGGGCTGGCCAACAACAAAGCGCTGTCAAAACTAATAAAATGTCTGCTTTAGAAAGGGTTGCTCTGCTGTCCTAAGGCGTGAGCCTTTTTTCACTTTTTTTTTTTTGGGAAAGCTTGATCAATCTAAACGTTAGCGTTTGAAGTGCGCTGTTTGCGGGGGGGCGTTGCTGGCTTTTCGTTTGCCAGTTTTATTATTTGATATGCAAACAGCTTTTAGCCAAGAGCAGCTAGCAAAAAACAGCCAGCAGACAACAAACGTTAGCTAGGCCAACAAACGTTGCCATGATTGAAGTGCAAAATGTGCCACCTAAGCTTGGCCGTCAAGCATTGATGTTCGCGTCATGTGTGAAAATTGTGGTTACGTGCCCCAGCTCCTTGCTGCCATTAACATAACAAAAGGTGCTATATGTGTATATAATATATGTATCTGTGTGTGAGGACAGTCGTCTGTTCGTTTGTCGTACAACTTGCCTCGAGTGGCACTGCCGCACTCTTGGTCAGGGTCGTCATAGTCAGTGTCGTTGCGTTGCTTTGCGTTACTTTCAGCTACTTGGAAATTCAAAGGTTATTACATAAAATTTTAGCGCTGCCATTTAGCTGATTGCTCGCTTATGCTAGTCTGGCCTGGCCGCAATACCAATGCCTTCATGTCGTTGTCGATGACTTTATCTAAATCTATTGGCACGCAATTCAGAGTCATAGCCAGACCATGAGCCTGAGCTCCGGTCAGAGTAAGAAGTGAGTAGTAAGACGCTTAAGAGGACCGTCCGCTCAGCTTATCGACATCTCTATCGCTTTCTGTGTGCAACGGGGCGTATGATACTCGTACAGCTAAAAATGTTCTGCTCTACGCTTCGCTTTGCCCGCAACACCACTTATTCTCTATCTCTCTCTCTGCCACACACTTTTCAGGCGCTTGTGGCGTTAAATCAGCAATCGAAGCTTTATTAGCACTGCAGGCAGCTGCCAACTGGCAACTGGCAAGTGAAAGGCAACTGCTGCCAGTAGCTGGTTGCAGTTAGTCTTAACTGTGGCTAACGAGCTGCTAATAGGATTTACTGTGGCTCAGTTGCTTTAAGCTGCCCTCGGATGTAGTTGTGCGACCCCTCCCCGTGTGGCTATGCGGCCAGACTGTCTTTATGTGCATTATATAGAGTCACTAATAACAAACACATTAGCAATAACAACAATAACGAGAACGTTAATAACAGAACCCATCCAGAGCAATAATCATTTCTGAGCAATAAAAGCGTTTGGCAAATTTTTGTTTACTTTATTAGCGATAAGACCAAAATGCTGACAGAATGTAAAGCAATTTGTAAATAAATACCACACAAATGAATACATTTGACGATGTATGAGCACGTGTGGCGTTCATATATTCACATGTGTTCAAAGACAAGCAGCTTAAACCACAGGCAGTCCTTGTTTTTGCCCTTATAAACCGCTCTGTGGTTGCGTTTGTTTGGCAAAAGTTTATATTTGGGTATTTAAACTCAAATTAAATGCATTTGCATGCAAACAAAGAGGCGTACATATACAACACACTCAACCAAACACCCAAACACACGCACACACACAAACACACTCAAAAGAGAGAGAGACAAAACACATGTCTATGTGGGTAAACAAGCCGCAACAACAACCGTTTTGTGTCACCAGAGACAAAGGCGGCAGCAGACTTAACAGTGTTGTGCGAGTAAGTGTGTGTGCTTGTATGTGTGAGTGTGTGTATGTATGTGTGATAGGCAAGTTTGCTGTTACAGCACAAAAATGCATTTCAGAATGTGTGGTTGGGAAGTTTTGTGCGTTTTGTGCTGTTGCAGCACAAAAATGCGATCCAACAAGCAGCGGGCAGACAACAACAGCATTTTGTGTTGCAGCAACAAATCCATTATTCTGCAATTATGCGCCACACTTGGCAGCAGCAACAATAACAACAAAAACGATAATAATGTGTGGCTAACAAACTGTGCTGCTGGCACTCGTTGTAATCGAAGTATTTTGGTAATTAAATAAAACAAACAGATTGCGACATGGCAAGGGAAGAGACAGAGACAGAGCGATAGAGAGAGAGAGATAGTTATATGCAGCGCATGTAAAAGGTCAAGTCCAAATGTAATAAAATGGTATAACAAGCAAAGCACACACACACACATACACTTACACACGGAGACTAAAATAGTTGCACACTCACATTTGAACAATGAAACAAAACGTTGTCGACCAGGGAAAGTTGGAGCAGCAATTCAAACTGCAAACCCCATTAACTTTACAAAGTTAGTTAAATTCATTTGGCAAACAGACAAGCCACATACGACAAAAAGTCAGCAAGGAGACAATACAAGCGACACCCAAATACCCACCAATTGAACCGCCCAACCACTCAACCACCCCAAAAAAGAACGAGCTACGAAAAGTCACAAGTAAATTTTATTTCAATTGTAAAGGCAACAAAAACTGCAAAGTGTGTGTACATGTGTGTGAGTGCGAGTGTATAAAATGCACACACATATGCATACACACAATGAGCGGGGTGAAAAGGATCAAGGGGGAAAGACAACACACACACACACAATGGCAACAAGAGCAACAGCAACAAGCGCAATGATAACTAAATAAATGGACATTTTTATAGCTATGCACTTCCGCACTCAATCTTTTGTTGTGCGAGCCAGCAAGTGAGTGTGCATGCGTATGTGTATGTGTGTGTGTGTGTTGGTTTGTTGGTGTGGCAGGATGAGCGCCATGTTAAAGCATGTGTCCTGTGTATATGGATATATGTGAATGCATTTGAACTGAGCTGTGGCAACAACTGTGGCAAGCGGAGGGGGCATTGGGGAATGGGTGGAGATGCACGGAGTGGAGCGCACTTAATTCATGTAATTTTACATGCACACGAGCATGTCGCAGACAACGGCAACCAAGGAGCAACAGGATGCCGTGCAAGTGTGTGCCTGAGTGCGGTTTCACTTGTTGCCCGTTTGCCACTGAATGCCTTTTTAATACGTATGTACGTGTGTGAGTGTAACATAACAGTGTGTGTGCGGGTGTGTGTGTCTGGATTGTGTAGATTTATGCAAGTGCATATATTTTCATTTTCATTGTTTTACAATTTGTAAGCACAACTTATGACAGGATAAATGCCAGAAGGCTGCGACTGCATATGCAACTGTTACTATCTCCCTCTCCTCCTCGCTCTTTCTCTTTCTGTCTCTCTTTCTCCTCATCTTTGGCTGTTTGTGCAACTAAATACCTACAGATTATGTTGAGACATTTGCGACCAGCAAAACTATTTCAATTTCAAGCTGATGGATTTGCTGCCCCTGGCAAAAAGCTATTAGAAAGCCATTTGTAGTTATTCCAATTGCTGCTTCATGTTTTTCAATTCAATAAGCTTAAATATATATATCCTATATATATGTATATATATGCATTCCCAGAACCAACGCTTATATGATTTTCTAATGCATATTTACGTTGACATGATATATATATTATATGCTCTAGTCTTATGGCTTTATTTTTCTTGCATGGCATTCTCAAAATAAAGGAGCCACAAATCTATTAGTTCATTTTGATGCCCCAAAAAATATTAATGCTTACAGAATTCTGACCGGCTCTGTTACCTCATCTTAAGATGAGTCTTCAGTAAGTCAGTAAGTCAATTCAATTAAAACGATCCAACAAAATTGAACCACATTAAAATAGTAGTCATTTGACATGGGTAACTTTTTTCAAAATGCAAGCGTTTTTTTTTATAGAAATTAATCGTACAATAGTAGAATCCCTAGTTGATTGGACAACGTTGCATGTCGTGTGGGGAAACAGCTTAACAATCTTGTCTGTTGCACAAACAATTCAATTTTTAATTTTTTGTTCAATATTTTGAAGATTTTAATGGCAGCTTGTTGTGTATTTCTGCAATGCTATTGTTCGGCTTCGGCTTCCTCGTCCGCACCCACTTTGTTTTCGCTCTGTGTGCGGGTGTCTATTCAATATGTACATATATAAATAATTCATGGCACTTTTCCTGATTGCACGTAAATGGCGTAAATTTCAACCGGAAGTACGACGTTTACGTAAAAAGAGTAAACGTAAACAGTTGAGTTAAAAAAAAAAAATGGCAGCTACAATGTGTGGGTCGATGCCAAGGGTCGACATTTTGGCACCTTCTATTTTTTCCGATGCTACGGTGTCTAAATTCAATAAATAATCAAGTGAACTACTTCTAAAGTGGTCAAGGATTACCACTGGCTTGTGGCGCAGAACTGAGACAATAGCTCGGCCACGAAGGATGCAAGGCAAGGCAAATTATAGCAAGGCAGTGTGTTAGAAGGGAGAAGATCAAGTAAAGATTGGATGCATATTAGATATTTGCCTCGCTCACTTGCATTCTGCTCAGCCAAGCCACTGCCTACGTTTGCTCGGATACATATATAAATATATATAGTTTGTATTTTTAAGTATGTATATGGTTTATGGTATTTAGTTTTTATTTTGTGCAGACGTACCAAAGAGGGTAAATAGAGCATCAGGCGTGACCATCTACAGAGAAAAAGAGAAAATAGAAGTTTGTCGTCAGTTAGCGAAAGTTTTGCTTGTAGATGTTTTAAAAATAATATAAATCATAAATTATAATAAACAGGAGAAACAATACAAAATAATAATAGTAGCTAAGCGGTAATAAAACAGTAACTTTTGATTGATTCACTTTGATATGTAAACAAAAAGATGAAAATAATCAATGATCTATGAAAAGCAACTCGCTTTTCAAAAGTACAATATATAAAAATAAACTTAAAATTGAGAAATATATAAGAAATCTATATAAATAGTATGCGGCTTTGTGAAAAAATGCATAGACGAAATGCAAACTAATTAGAGGCCATGTACGAGTACTTTTGCAATAAATACATTTGTGAGTAAATAGATAGTATTATGGCTAGCGGCAGGTGTGGCATATTTGTTGGTGGAGGTCGCTAATTGTTCGTGTACCTCAGAGTTGTGAATTAAAGGCACTTACCTCCTCATTTAAATTCGAAACGAGCAGCACATTTGAGTATCCGCGCATCGCTGGCGCGGCTGTTTGCAAGGCGCCACTGTTGGCCAGCGAGAAGGCGGCCAGATTGGGCAGGGCGTTGCTGTAGCCGCCGGTGAGCGGTGTGCCTAGGCCCAAGGCGAACGGCGGCAGCACGCCGGGTGCACCCAGACCGTTGACTGAAAAATATAGATAAGAGCCATAAGAGCGTTAAGTTTCGCTTGCAATTTCAGCTATATAACTGTGCTGTTGCACAATTGCATGCGGCTTAATTTCTAAACGAATCGATAGTAAGTGTAAAAGGCAAAAAGTCGAAAATCAAAACATTGTATGTATGTATGCGTATGTTAATCTGTATGTGTTTGTATGAATGTGTGTGTGTGTGTGTGCGTATGTGAGTGTGTGAGCAGGCGGCATTTTAAGCACAGAAATTAAAACGATAATAGAAGGAAATTGTTTCGTTTGTGTTACCTATTTTATCACCTGTTAGTGAGGGGCGCTGGCGGGCAGCAATCAACAGCAGATCATTGGTATTCATTAGGCCGCCGGCGGTGGGCATGAGATCGACGCCCGGCTCGCCCGGTGGCAGCGCCGGATTCGTAAAGTCTCGCGACTTATCATTGTTGTACTTGACATTCAAGGCGGTCAGTTTGCTGTTGTCAATGCGCAAAGTGCAGCAGCCATTGTAGATATTCTGGCCATCCAATATTGATTTGGCCTGCTGTGCTGAATGGGCATCCGGATATTGGATGAGAGCCTGTTAAAAAGCGTATTTTGATTAGATCGAAAGGGGACACAAATTATGCTACTTATAAAATATTATAATCTTAGTCAAAACGCTTTACCTGGAATGAATTGTTTTTAGTGAAGGTTACGATCTTTAGGACCTTGCCGAATCGCTGGAATATCTGATGCAATATGTCCAACGACACGGGATACATCAGTGTCTCGACAATAACGCGCAGCACGGTGTTGGGTCCGCCAGCTGCATTGGTATTATTGCCGGCAGCTGAGGCATTAACAGCGCTCGTGTTATTCTGCAAGATTGCCACCGTGCTGCAGTTGCTGTCACCAGAGTTGTTGGCATTATTGCTAGTCGCATTGGCAGCGGCGCACAGCGGCAATGGTGAACCACCGGCTGGCGATTGAATGCGATAGTCGCTCTGCACCACCGAAGAGTTTTGCTAAAGATAGAGAAGGAAAAAATTTGATAAGTAAATTGATGGCTAAAATCGTTTGCTGTAAAGTTTTATTAGTTAAACGCTGCACATGGCAAAAGTTTGTGCATTAATCAAAAAACTTGGCATGCAACAGAAGAACACAATTTATGCATACCGTTCAATTTTTCAGGCAACTAGGCAAAAATATGCTAAATATTTACAGAAGCAGCAGCAACATCATAAGCAACAACATGTAATGGCAACAGGATGAAGCACAGCCCGCCCAGCAACATAAATCTCAATCAAAATCAATAATATCAAGTACCGTAATAATAAAAGGAAATCAAAGTGCGGAGTGAAGATGGCAGGATGCCAGCACATAGGGACGCAAGGACGCATGCATGTAGGTCTGTAGCAACGCTGTCAGGCCGCACGCTGAGCGGCAAAACTTCTTGCGTGAAATGTACACGTTCTATCGGAAAACAATTTAATGACATTCGGAAGTAAATTTATTCCTATTCGTGCTGAATTTTGATTTCGAAAATCATAACGTAAACACATTCGACCATCCATAGCAGCTCGACCCGCTCCTTAACAGCTCGGCGCGTTTTTTGTGCGTTTGTCAGCAGTAGCAGCAGCAACAAAACAAAAGTTCTAGACACACGTGGAGCCGCAATCCCCCCCAGGCGTGCCATTTGTTTTTGCTACCTCTTGCCAGATAAATTCTCGTAGACGAAACAAAGCCAAAAGCAACGCAAGCCAGCTCTCCGACTATGCCGCCTTGGGCGCTGACTTCTGCCAGGTTTATAAAAATAATAAAAATTGATTAGAATTGCGCTGTGTGAGGTCTACTCTCAATGCCTACCCATGTACGTATCTATGTGTAATGTGTGTGTGTGTGTGTGTGTGTGAGGGTTTGCAGCAGCAGAAGTTAAAGATGATGCGGCAGCTTCGATTGCCATTCAGTTCAGCTTGGAGTCTATGACTGTAATTTGATACTTCACTTTGCCTGATTATTATTACGATGAGACGATGACGATGACGTTGATTGTGTAAAAATTGTAATGTAATTGTAGAGCAAACATTGCAGCTCCCGCTTATTCTCCCTCTCATTTTCTCTATCTTTCTCTTTCTCTTTCTCTATCTCTATCTCTATCTCTATCGCTGTGTTTGTGTGTGTACTTACACTTTGTGCGCATTGAGTGAATGCCAAGTGGGCAATTGCAAATTGACTGCATTGATAATTGCGTCCAAACATTGTACAACATTAATGTCCATCTGATAATGAGTCAAGCAGCTTGCCACTTGCCATGTGGCACTTAACTGGGTCGCTACTATAGAATTCTGGTAGGTAAAGCAAGCAGCTGCTAACAGTTGCGTGCTTATAGGTGTGTGTGTATGTACGTGTGTAGTGACTGGCTTTCCCTTGTCGCGGTTTAGTCGCTTAATGAGTCAATTGTGCATTGTCTATTATTATTGAGGTTGCCGTTGTTTAGGCTGTGGGCGACTTGTGGCATTGATTAGTACATACAAACACACACACACAAATGGGCTGAGTGCGGCAAACTCAGCACAATGTTCTAATTTAATATGATAAGTCTGATAAACTAAACTGCTTTGATAAGCAAAAATAGCAAATCTGCTGATAAGCTCAATTATCGATCCGTTGCCTTGTATGTGCTTGCATGAGTGTGTGTGTGTGTGTGTGTGTGTGGAGAGTATTCGTGTTTGCATTTGCGCGCATATCAAGTGCTCAAAATTTGACAGTTCCCGCTGGACTTGTGCCATCATAACGATAAGCAAGAACAAAAATTTAATGGAAAGTCAAAACGATTGTCAGTTCGCTAGAGAATCGAAACGAGAATTGTGGACAGCAAAAGATGCTGGCAAAAAAAAAAAACAGAAGGCAGCTAAAAGCTTTTAAGCAAACTTTTACAATATTTACGCAAAAAGGCGACACGACAAAGGAGCTGTCTGCCAATTTTGGAAAGGGCTGCCCATGCTGGACAGGCTACCTGTTTTCTTCTTCATTTTTTACTTTCTGCATAAGAAATAAGGCAAATGGTTGCCGTGGCGCGTAGGCAAACAAAAAACTCAAGCAAAAAACTGAGGGCGAAAAAAAATATAATATTATCGCTGCTTTCACTTAGCGCTCTGCATAAATATTATTGTGCTATAGATGTGTGAGCTTATTTTCATTGCAATGTCACACTATTTTACACTTCCCCATCCACGAGCAGAATTTCTTTTTTGGGCTAACTTGAAAAGCGCATGGCCAGCCAGGCAACATGCACTTCACAAACTGGGCACACTGCGGCTCAAAGTGGCTCAAGCCGGAGCAAGTTGCTGGCTTAAGTGGCGAGCCAAGTGGGTGAGAATACCAGGCGGGTGGCTGACTGGCAGCTTCTTGACAGTAGTTCTAGTTACTTTTTCTGCGCCCGCATGCGTGCAACAAGGATGCAGAGGTGAGCGGTGAGAGTTGCCACTTTTGTGCGGCTGCCAACTTGCTTCTCATTTTTATATTTTTTGGGTTGCTGGAGACAGGATTGGGGTTGCACAAGTTATGAACTTGTGTAGTTAAGTTTTAAAGCTAAGCTGCGGATTATGTATTACTACATACTTTGCTGTGGTTGCTGCCACCACCGCTCCTTGAGCTGCTCGCACACACTTTGCGGCCACTGGCCTGCCTGCCTGTCTGCCCCAACTGCCTGGGTCTGCAACCGAACCACCCTCACAAAAACCATATTGTTGCTGAGTGCTGCTTAGGACGCAACCACAGTAAACTCTGTGTGTGCGTCTTATTTACGTCTAACACAAATATAGGCTACAGCAAATGCGTTGAAAGCGCTTACCAAAAACTTTGCATAAATAAATACGTTAAAAAAGCAGCATTGCCAAATCCCACGTTATCCCCAGCCTAAAACTAAGCAAACACAACTATGCCAATAGAAAACATTAGGTATACACATGCAAATAAAACGTAGCACACTTTTAGGCAGCAATAACATTCTGAACAAGAGATGCGAACTAATCAATTCAATGAAAATATTGATGCTGAGAAGTCACTACAAACACACACACACACACACATGTTAACTAAGATGTCAGTTGTTATTGTTGCTATTTCTACTGATGTTGCTCTTTTTTTGATGCCGTTGCTGCTGCTTTTATCCTCGTTGCGCGCAAATTTGCTCACGTACTTCACACGAGTGTGTGAAACAATGTAATTTAAATCCATTTTCAGCACGCCAGAGCGTCACCAATCAAATTGGCAACGACTGGAGTGTAAGCAAACACTGACGGGGTGGAGTGAGTGGCAGCGGCGAAAGGGATGCAGTGCCTGGCATCCTGTCGCATAACTCAAAGGATCAACAAGCTAGCGTAGAAGCATGGGCCAAAAGTAGCGCGTTCGCGGCGCTCTTGTGAAAACAATAAGATTAGCTCACTTTTGCTTTCGACAGACGACGACGTGAAATAAAATGAGAAAACAACAACAATAGACGACAGCAGGCAACAAACGGCGGATGCGGCGGCGGCAAAGAAAAACAAAAGCAGCTCGTAGAAAAATAAACAACGTGCAGATAGAGTCGCTTACACACAGGCATACACAGACATATATCTATATACATGTGTGAAGTTATTTGCTACAGCAAAATCCTTTAACTGCACACGCCGCAGCATTGAGAGTTATACAAATAGCCTGCCACAGTAAAATGCCTCAAACGAATCCGTGAAAGTAAGCCCCAGCTCCAGATTCCCCCCTTCGCAAATAGGATGCCGCTAGCTGTCGACCGGCTGTCAGACAGAAGCAACAAATTAAATAAACAGTGAGGCCTCTGAGCATGGCTCATATTATTAACGACAAATCGATTGGGAATATTCCAGCTTCCCTTCACCATTCACCATTCACTATTCCTCTCCTTTAAGGCAGAGTTTCACCTAGTGTCGGAGGAACTGCAACATGTTTCACATTTGATTAAGCCTTTGCTAATCAGCTTGATCCTTTTTGTGGCTTAATCGCTTCACATTTGTATTAGTCGTTGCCGCCTTAACACCAATACGGCGTTAACTGCGCTCAGGTCTTAACGCAATTCCAACAACATAGAGCAGTGAAGAGAAAACCCAAAATAGACAGACGTCAAATGTTGTCCACATTAATCTCATTTCACGTTTGGCACTAATGCTGACGTGATTTTTTTTCTTGATATTTATTCTATTAATTGACATTCTGTGTATTATTGTCCAGCTTTAAGAGTAGTTTCTCAAACGAGAACAAATCTCTAGCAATATTTAAGTTCAAATGAAACTAACTTCTTGGGTGAAACTATTCATTAAAAAAACATATTTACAATTGCAAAAACTAATTCAAAACTAAACTAAAGTTGAACTTGGATTAGTTTGCAAAAGACTTGCATTTCTATGGCAACAAAAAGCAAACTTTAATTATTATAATTCGACATAAGTTCTTTCCAATAAGGCAAAACTTGTTTTGCATTCGATGTCAAGTTTTATGCTTTTAATTCCAAGTACTTAATTTCAAGTCATTGCCTATAATAAATATGCCAATTCACAGCAGTTAATGCAGGGTATTTGTGAACGCTCATGGGCTGGTAGCCATCGGGCTTTATTTCTTTGCTGTGGTCGGCAATTTAATTTAATTATAAAGTAACCTTGTCGCAGTATGGAAAACAAACACCTGCAAAGTCACATGAGCACCAACAAACACACACACACACACACACACACACACATCCAATGCCAGTTATATTTTTACTGGCTGCAATCAGTGCGTTGTGAGGCGTGAGGCAACCATTGAAAGTGATGGTGCAAGTGCAAGTGGCTACGAGAGTGACGTAAACTGCCAGATTGAACTGTAATATTTTGCATATATCCTTTGGTATATTCTCTGTGTCCTCTTTTGAGGGGCTGTTGTTTGCAACCGCACAAGTGCCAATTATGATGATTACGGAAATTAAAGGCACACCTTATCCATTAGAAAACTTTCTGATGCCTGTGTAAATCTTTGCATTTGCCACTATGTGTGTGTTTGTGTGTGTGTTTGTGTGTGTGTTTGTTTGTGTGTATGTGGCCATCATTTGTTTCTTTTTTTTTTAAATATAATGAATGCATTGCCGCCTCTTAGGCGCGAACCTAAATGTTACACAAGAGACAAGCCGTTCGCTCGTTTCGTTCCGTTCCGTTCGTTATGTACGTGGGATTTTGTTTTTAAATTAAATTTCAATCAATTTCGTTTTGTTTTGCGGCAGAGTTGAGAGCACGATACCGAACCCGGTCCCAAGTGGATGTCAACCCTTTTTCGCTTGTTGGGGATCGGACAAAAAAATTAATTTATCAAAATTACAAACATACGCGCCCATATATAAATAGAGTCGGAGTCGGCAGATGCGCAGCTACAGCAACAGCAACAGCTACAGACAAAGACACAGACAAAACAATCACATGTCAAATTTGAGCCGAGCCACTAAGCAATATAAGAGACAACGGGACGGGGGCGTGGCTGAGAGACAAGGGGCCACTTGGGGCTTTGGGATTCTATGTGGATTTTGTGGCCAGCTTGTGCTGTGGCTGTAACCGCGTGAACTTCCAGTGCATTTATCTTCATTTCTAAGAAGCATTCGCATCCTAGTCAAGGGGTCTTGTGTTCCTCTCCCTGTGCCTGCCTGTCGCAACCACTGTGGCCAGGTCACTGAAGCGAGTGACGTGCGTGGCGTGGAGAAGGCACCTCTCGGAAGCTCGAGCTTTGAGCAAGAAGAAGAAGACATCAACGTAAATAGCAACGAAAATAGTCACAACAACTGTTGCCTGAAGTGTCCTGGTGTAGTAGTAGTCGAACTGAGCACTGGGGAGCAAAGCGCCATAGGTGAGAGGACGTCCCAAACCGACATGACATATTAGAATCCCGTTACACACATCTCGGCTTTGCTCTGCTTTGCCATGCCAACAGAGCCACGTTGCCTGACTGCCAAATTGCCAACATAAATGTCAGCGGCGCGGCAGCAACAGCAGCAGCAACAGCAGCTTTGCTACAAGGTTTTTCATTTCTGATGCTGCCAACTCGGTTTTTGTATGCTCGTTTTCTTACTTTTGTTTCATTTCTATTTTCTTTTGGTTTTTTCTTTCTTTTTTTGTGTTTCTCTATGCGACGCAATCACTCAGGCGTTGAAATCTGCAAGTGTATGTACGTGTGCGTATTCGTGTGCGTGTGAGTGTATGAGCAGATGATTTGAAAATCCTGTATTGCTGATTTGCTGCTGTTGTAGCTGCTGATGTTGCTGTTGTCGTCGCAGCTTTGCTTTCAGGTGCGTGTGAGGTTAAATCCCTTAAGGCAAGCAATGGATTTGTGTCCTGCCTGCTCTGAAAACTTTAAAGACTCTGCCGAACAGGAGTATTTGAAAGCATACTTATATGGGGTTTCCCATCGCCAATTGCCCTCACTGTAGCCACAAATATTAAACATCAACATCAATTTAGCATTATTCCGTTATACGAGTTACGCTGACCGAGTTGATAACACAATTATTACACAACCACACACACACACACACTGCTTAAAGTGCGGACCAGCACTCCACTATAATTTGAAGCACGCGGTTGACAGCTGTTGCTCTTACTCCTTCTGCCGCTGCTGCTGCCTTCGCTTTTGACTTCTTAAGCTGCTTTCTTGTAACAGTACTGCGCGCTGAGCATCTTATCTGAAACTTTGCACGTTGCAGCGGCGCTAAAAAAGAAAGCAGAACTCAAGAACGGAGACTGACAGCCGTCGCATTCAGGACACACCAAAGACGTTGAGCAATCAGAGCAATGGTTAGCGCCAGGTGGGGACAAGGAACGGCGCCATACAAAAGCCAATGAAGACAGTTGTTAAAATGTGAGGCCAAACAGCAGTTGCACAACGAGACAAAACAAAAACATACACATCCACACACATACACACACACTCAGGGATGTGCTGACAATGGGCAGCAGGGCACAAGGCACACACACAACAACAGCAAAAAAAAAAAACATAAAAAATAGAGAAAACAGCAAAAGAAAAGTGAATGAAATGAGAAATTGTATAAATATGTTGGGAAGGCGGCGGCAGAAGCAGCAACAGCAACAGCAACAACAGCAATAGCAACAACAACAACTACATCAAAAAGTAGCTCTACACACAAGATTAAGCTCATACACACAACATACACTCATGCATTTTAAGAGATTTTCCAACAGCAACGACAGCAGCGTTGACTTTTCCACTCGTCTGCGTTGTCTGAGTGTTGTCATTGGGGTTAGGAGTAACAGCAGCAGCAGCAACAGCAGCAGCAACAAGGCCTTTTACCGGGATTAGTAGTTAACAAGAGAAATCTGGCCACACCCACTACGGCACCCACGCATACTATGGCACAGCCAAAAGGTAATCAGTGAAATGTAACTGTATTGTTTGGGCTAGCGTTGTTGTTGATGTTGCTGTTGTTGATGTCACCTTATTCATAGGCACGCCTACAACTATTGTTGTTGTTGCTGTTGCTGCTGCTGCTCAGTTGCTGCAACCTCTTAACCTTCTTTTGTTGTTGCTATTGTTGTTGTTGTTGCAGCACATGACTGACGATCTCTTTTTAAGTAGTTTTGCTTGGGGTCATTTTTGGGTTACAAGGAAAAAGCTGTGCGGCAAGAGCAATCATCAGGTAATACATATATATATATACCCACACACACACACACAAACACAAATGGAAAAGGTGACAACGTCGTTTTGGGTATTTTTGGATGGCAATAACAACAACGCTGTGCACTTTGTTGCTGTTGTTGCTGCTGCTGCTGCTGCTTTCATTTAAGTAATCAAAATATGCTTTTGACTTTGTGATAAGCAGCTGCCGTCCGTTTGTCTGCTCCTATATCCGTATATATGTAAGTGTGTGTGTGAGTGTGTGGGTGTGTGGTGAGAGGCTTGCGGTTTTTATTTGTGTGTAGTTGGTTTTGCGTGTGTGTGTGTGTGAGTTTTGGCCACAAAACCCCAAAAACTATGCATTTCACTGCTTTTGTCAGGCATGTGTGTCAGACATTCGTAGCTATGTACTTATGTATAACTGTATATCGTACATATGTACATCGGTCTCCAACTGTGTATTTGGATTTGGATTTGGATTTGTATTTGTATGTGTGAGTGTGTGTGTGAGTGGTTTATGTATTTATTTAAAAGCTTTTTAAACTTTAGCAGTGACTTTGTGGCTTATAAAATTAAAATTAGAAATTGGTTTGGACCGTCACTGACAAATATCCCTTACCATTTATGAATGGCTAAAACATATGTGTTGTGTGTGTGTGTGTGTGTATGCATGTGTGTGCGTCTAGGGAATTAAGTTGACTCAGAGACTGTAATTAATCAGAGAGCGACCCACATAATAACGAGACAGCAGAAACATTTGCATATAAATCGTTGTTTGCTCTGACCGAAACTTAATTGCCACATTAATTACACTTAAGTCCAAACAGATTTAGATACTACTTATAAGCTCTGGCTTAAGGACTTGCTTATAGTTTTATATTGGGTTCATGTGCACACTTACATTATGACTCTGATCCGTTTTTAGCTCGCGATGATTGGAGAACTGCACGTAGACCATGCGGCCGCGCATCTGTGGCGGATTCACTGTATAACAGGATACCATCGATGTGGCGGATATCTCGTCGGCCATCTCGATAAATGCTTGATTCTTGCCCTTCAGCACGAGCACATTTGTCACACGTCCAAACGGTATGCCCAGTGCAACTACGTCCGATTCACCAGATTCGTTTGGAATGTTGCGCAAATGAATGACTTTCGAGGCTTTGGCTGCAACAAAGGAAAACAAAGAAAATTTGTTATAATTTCAATCGCATACATATATAGAGAATGGGAAGTGCGGCAGGGGTTGGGGCAAACTAATTATTAAGCAGCTTAAAATATTAACAGCTGCCCCTGCCAAATGGCGGCTGTTTGCTTAAGAGCAATGGCAGCGTTCGTTGTCTGCACTTCCGCTTCCACGAGCTGCTTAATTTTCGCGTTTTATACTCTGTTTCCAAAGAGACAACGGCTGCCAAAATACATGCAACTTTTTCCGCAGCTTCTGATGTTGTTGAAGTTTTCACTCGAAATCTATGGGATTATGCTCTTTTTTTTTTTAAGCCGAACTCCCTTTAAAATATTTCACAACTTTATATCTCTCAGTGAAGGAAAGCTGGTGTCAAGATATTTGGATTGATTGATAGCTAATAATATTCCACGCACATACATCATTTTATCACTTTGTGAAAAATTATATCTTAGAAATGTTTGATATCATGCTGGGAACAGAGTATTTTGCAGTTGCCCGATTCCGAGCACAAAATTGCCAACTGTTCTTTTTGCCTCCATTTCATTGTCTCTCTCTCTGTTTCGGCCAAATCACCGCACAGCAGTTGCACAGTGAACGAGCCAAATAAAAGGACCGATAACATGGCAAACGTTGCGGCATTTGTATACATTTTGCACAGTTAAGCGGCACTGGACGGACACCAACGGAGCAGGAAGGGGAATAAAAAGAGAGTGAGCGGGGAGGGATCGCGGCAATAGCCTGGCACATAAATTCATTCATTGCACTCTTGCAACGACTGGGAATAATCCACACGGCGACAATGTCTGGTCTGGTCCAGGTTCAAGCCCATCACACAAACTCACATAGAGAACAGTTGTCTTTTGTGGTTGTTGTTGCTTCTGGTTCGCCAGCTTGGTGTTTGTCTGTTATTTTTGCATAAATAAAGTGGCTCCGCCTGCATTGCAACAGGGGCGCACAAATGGGATTTTAGGCTGCCGGCCGAGAGCATTTTAGGGATTTCGGCGCAAACCCGTTGCACATCTGTCCAAAGTGCCTTAAATTTTTATAAACAAAAGCAAACAAATTTGCTGCCATACCACATGCTTTTTATCAAAAAAAAAAAAATATTGTTGCTACAGGCAGAGGTTGCCTGACTAGCTGGTGCTTACTCAACACCTGTTAATGTGCAGATTTTCTACGTTGTATGCCTGTGTGTTCGAGTGTGTGTGTATCTGTGTGTGTAGGAGTGAATGTGCTTCATATGCAAATGAAATGTTGCAACCGCTGCTGCACAGTTTGGTTGTTTTTTTTTTATTTTGTGTGCTTTTTTCTTGTTTGTTGTTGTGTGCGTCTGTAGTATTTACCGCACTCGCTAAACAAGCAAACAGAATATGGCAAGAGATAGCCGACGACAATGCCAATTGCCAAAATGGCAGTTGGCAGTTGCCACAGGAATTTGCACTTTTGACTGGTTAAATTTAAATTTTGCAGCATTTAAAGTTTGCTAAACCTTAAATTTTTTAATATTGAAGCGAGGTAGGTAAAAAAATAACAACGAGCTGAACTGAATGATTTTTAGAAACGAGAAACTTTATTGAGAATAGTTTCTTGAGTCAGACCAATGATGTATTTACTGGAGAGCATCATAATTGGTAAATTGATATTGTCAAGAAAAATATACAGTAAATTCAATGGCCTTGACATCTCGCAACTGTATAAAGTAGTTAGTTGGTAAGTATATTGATCTATATATATTATTAAAAGCTAAAAAAAAAACATAATAAAATGGAAAGTCTTTTTCTGTTTAGTTCCACATTTACTAAGGCTACCTTTAAGTGATTACTTTGGTTATTTTTACGACAGAATGTCATGAAGTGTCCTTCCGACACCCACATGTTATCACTTTTATCAGTGGTGCTTGCCACCGCACGTAACTGTGAACTGTAGTCAGTAGTCCCTTACTAATAACTTACAACATAAAAGGGTCATTACCCGACCCAGTCTCACTATGCAGGCCCCCTGTTTCCTTCACAGTTCTTGTTGCTGTTCAACTAACCGCAACTTTAACTCTCCGCCAACCTGCATGGGTCAATGTGCCAATTTATAACAATGAGGAAGAAAAAAAAAATTAAATGAAAAATAGGCACAGACCCCAACCATCCATCGTTGGCCAACTGGCCGGCCATTCAGGCCAACTTGAGGCTAAAGCCATGCTGACTATGAGAGGGATCGGCTCGTCTCGATTCGCGTGGACAGGGTTGGAGCTGTGGGTGGTGCTGGGGCTGGGTTTCGACTGCAGTTGGGTCAGGGCGACGCAGCACTCGATACTGAATACAACTAATCGGAAATTACACTTTTTGATTAGTTTGCAACGGAAATGAAGTTGAAACGAAATTATGCAAGCATCGGCAAGGCAAAGTGCGCAGCACTTTGGCCTCTTTCAACCTTTTGGCAGCTCACAAATTTATTAAAAATCAATGGACAAGTGCCGACCGGGCGATGCTCACCATAAATAACAAGAAGTATATAGCTGCAAATGACACGACCTAGTCATACCTGCACCAGATGCCCAGACATGGCATCTATTAGTGTTGTAGTAGCCATTTATTTATTGACTGTCAACGGCTGCCAAACTATCTGTTTGTCCATATACCATTTGCAAGTAAACTCGGTTAGGGTATTGGCAAAACTAAATAAAAGTGTACTGAACCGCCGGAAACGTGCTGCAGAAGACAAACAACAAATCAAGTGCCGCTGGGCAGCTGCCGGTAAAAACGACGGCACTGAAAATATGTAAAACTATCTATCATGCATGATGACGTTGTCAACGAGCAGCTGTAAAAAAAATAAAAATAAAATAATAACAAACATGAAAAATAAAAAACAGAAGCTGAAGCTGAAACAGAAACAGAACAAAATCGACAAACTGAAAATATGAAATCTACTGAAAACACGCAAACCGAAAATTTGGTGGATTTTTTGACGTTCGCCATGAGCAACTCAATTTCGGTCTGCCTTCCACAGGCGGTTGTTGTTGCTGTTGGGGCAAGAGCATTGTTCTGCAACGAGTAGCGAAATTGTAACAAATGGCAAACAAACGCTGTTTGATGGTGTGAAAACTAGAAACTACCTCAGTGCAATGAGCAAATCGACATCAATCGACATTCACTCAACGGCGAGCGGTGCCGTCGGGCCCCAAATACCCACCCAGTCACCCACCTGCCCGACCTGAACGCAAGGCAGGAGGCATAATTGAAAAGGAAGATGACGATGAGTCGACTACGGCCGGAAACACAGAGAATAAGGCCCTGAAGCAGCATGCAGCTGCAGCCAAACCTGAACAGCACACAAAAAAAATTGAAATAACAAAAAAAAAAACGAAAAATGTTGCCTTTTACAGTCAGGCTCAGTGCGACTACCGATTCTTGTCCTGCGGCTGATTTGTGTTTAAGTTTGAGAGTGCGCTTCATTCTATGGGGCCCTCTTTTACGCTATTGATTATTATGTTATTACTGTATTGAAATACAATTTTTTGAATTTTGTCTGAAAAAATGTGCAGCAATTTTAAGAACTCAGCAGATTGGCTACGACAAAAGATGCTGAGAAAATAAACACAAACACAGTTGCCCACCCACACACACACACATACATACACAAATACAAATTGCCAAGGGCATAAGAAAAGAGTGTGCGTGAGTGGGTCATAAAATTTGCATTCGATAATAATGTCTGTTGCCTGATGGTTGTCGATGGCATATGGATGTAAATAACAATCATACGCACTGTTGCACCGTGTAAAAATGAGCTGCAATGGAGGCGCGACTAACGCACAACTGGATTAATGATACGCACGATAAACTGATGGGTTTGCTGAGCGACGATGGGCGGAGGTGAGGTCGAGCAGCAGGGCAACTTTCAATTAAGTCCATACACATATGCAGCGTCATGCCAAGCTGCTCCATTCCCGACCATCGATGAATCGCGTGAAAAATATACAAATAAACTATTTATGGCTAATTGAAAAGTTTACAAACTGTAATTGAGTTGGCACCGGTGTGGGCATGAAAATAATGGATGGTCCGCTGCTCATGTTCATGTCCATATATGCTGTTTTTTGTAATTGTTGCTTTCGCTACTGGACAATGGGGCGTACATGTGTGTGTAATAATTTGAGGGCTGTGTATACGAGAGCAACATGAGCAAAGTTAATTAATGACAATTTAAATTCATAAAGCAAACAGAAACTCCAAACGAAATATGTAAATGAAAATGAATGGTGAAGCGTCGTGCGTTGACAGTTGAAACAAAGCCACGAAGAATACACGATAAATGGTCAACTCCCCGAACAGTTCATAATTCCGCCCAATTCACGATCAAGTTGGTATGTATCTGACCCATCTCGCAAAGGTGAGGTGGAATGATGGAAAAAAAAGTGCTGATTGTTAATAACAATTAAATTTGTGCTTACGTGGCGGCTTTTAATGATTTAATGTAAGCGCGACGCCAATAAATGTGGTTGTTGTTGCCCAACTCTCTGCTTCCTTAAATAAAATATATGTATGTGTGTATATTCCCAATATTTGAATATTCCCACAGATAAACAAACACAAAAACACATGTGTGTAACGCACGCACACTTTGCCTTTAATTATGCGACAGTAAATTAGGTTTTTACAAGCTCACACATCATAAATTTTAAATTGCTGGCCAGCGCCTGCCTTGCTGTGTTTACATATGCGTGCGAATAAGTGTGTGTGTGTGTGTGTGTCTGTGGCTGTGTAATGACTTAATGATATTTACTTTGCCGAGCGCCTTGTCTTTAATTTAAACATCTGTCTGAGCATAATCAATCATAGCGTAAGTTTGCACCCTCAACCGAAACTCAACGCCAGCAGCCATGTTTGAGTTCTGCTTTTATTTCATTTTTGTTTTTTATTTTTTTCATAAACTTTTTTTTTTTTTTTTGCTGCCGCTTACATTTCTGTTTTCAGGCCAGCCATAATTGAAAATAACGATTTTTCTGCGTCTGCATCCAAGGCCTGAGCCTAACACCCGCAAGTAATGTAATTCATTAAAAATTTGTTGGCGTATAGACACAAGACTACGAATGGGTGGGGTGGGGCGGTGAAGGAGGTTAGCGCATAGAAACGAGATACTGGAGCAGATGTATGTATGCTAGAAGTCAACGCACGCAACGGCTGACGACGACGATTACAATTTTTAATTGCATTTCAATTACGAGAATAGTTTACGTTTTTTTTCTGCTTTTTTTTTTATTTATTTTGTATTTTTTTTTTGCGTCGCGTTATCAAAGTCTGCAGTCTAGCAGCAGGAGAAGGAGTCTTCAATGTCCTGTGTGCACTCAAGTGGCGCATGTAGCACATAGCAATCGAGCGGAAGTCTCAGACTGCGACGACATCAGCTCCAACTACATAGTTTCATGAAGTATATCAATTGCATAACTTTTAAGCACATAGGAGTGGGAGCCCAGGAATGAATATAGAAGAATAGCAACAGCAAGTGCTTTTGCGTAGCTTTTTCCACTTCATTTGCACATTATAATTAAGTGCTTGAGCCTGGTAGGAGTCACAGTTGCAGCTGCGCTGCTGATAAATATGCCATAGAAATGCAAAGCTAAGCGGGCAACGGGTCGTATGCTTAATTAAGCAACATATGTCCATGCATAAATACACATGTGGCATGCGGCATGCGGCATGCGGCAGGCAACCGCAAGTCAGAAGTTAAACCATATAAATAATGACAATAAATGCATGTTCATCTAGCCGCACACATATTGACTGTCATAAATGATCGCATTGAACCCGGCACCAATTGACAACAACTGTGTGTGCGTGTGTTTGTGTGTCTCTGTGTGAGTGTATTTGCCCTTCAGCTGCCTGTTGCCAGTGACCAAGTGCAAACTCTGATTTTTATTCTGGTTTGCAGTGCTCTCTCAATATTTACACAGACAATGACGGCGTCGCATACAAATAAATATGACAATATTATTTTATTGACTGTGAAAATATTTACACGCAACAGACGTGCTGCGATATTTGAGACACAAGGCGGCATGCGCCACAGATGACACAGACAGGACAATGCGGACGCACAGCAACTTCGATGGCACAACGTGCAGCGTTAAGCTATTGATTATGGCTATAAAATGGTTCAAGTACTTGGCTTGACTTGGCTCAGAAGCCTCTCCTTATGCGGTTAAGTGGTTCAAGTTTTTAAACTGATTTCAATTCCGCCTTAAGAACGTGGCCAAGACTACTTGTCAAAAATCAATGTAATCTATATAATATTATTATTTAAAATTGTGTTAAAGCTATCTTAAATATCTGTTAAACTATATTAAATTGATTGTAAATGTAAAAGTAATAGTAACGAATGGCACTACTCTTTCTTGTGGTTTTACTTATTTGTCTTTGAAAGTATTTACATACACAGTAGCTGTGCATGTGCATATGCAATTGGTATTTTTTGATCGTATATTTGACATTATATTTTGATATATAATAATTATTATTTTTTTTGTTACGTTGAGTTTTAACACCTTTATCCATGCCGCGTGTTGACCAATGGTCGCCACCAAATCGGCCAATAAACAAACAAATATTGGTGGGGCTAGACAAACACGGCTTGGTTGCATGTTGTATGTACATGTATATGCATGCTTGTAGGTATATGCTGTGTATGTGTGGGGCATGTGTGTTCGCGAGTGCTGTAACAATAAACAACAAACAACAACAAGGCGGCAATAACAACAACAATAACAACAACAGCGACAACAACAATGGTTACACATGCTGCTGTCCCAGACCAAACACGCGACATTGCCACGGCTTAGCTGTTGACTGGATTCGGCTTGGCTCGTTTCGGTTTGAGTTTGGTGTGCGTTGGGTTGGTTGGTTCTTGTCGTCCCTAATATTAGCCGGCTCTGCGCGTCTCGAACTTTCGTCCCTGGGGGCTAATTTGGCTTGCATAAAATATGCATAATAATCAAAATAAAATAAATCAAACGCTGCTAAGCAAATGCGAGTATTTATTACATAACCAGACGGAAGTTCAGCCGAAGAAAAAAATGTATATATATATTTATATGAAAATATATAGAGTATATACGGTATAAAACTTTTGTATTATAAGATGAGCCGAACGGAGCATGGCCACTTACTTGAAGTGTGCTTCACACACTCACGCACACACACATAGTATACACACCACTCACTTGAAGTGGTTGGGCGTGGGGTATTGGACCAAAAGTGTTTTTATTACATTTACGTGCAAAATTTGTTGCATGTTCGATGGGCTAAGTCCGTGTAAAGGAAACGTTTCTCAGTGTATTGGTTTAGTAGCATACAAATACAATTGACAACGGCCGATGGACGATGAATACAGTAAACTACTCAGCTTTGCTGGCAATTGTGGCGTGCCAAACCATCAAAAAAAAAAAATAAAAATAAATAAATAAAAAGAGAAGCAATTTTTGGCATTCTTGGCGTGTTTTTGGGTGTGTGCCTCTCTCTGTGTGTGTTTTTGTGTGCGTGTGTTTATCTAAGGCTTGCCACACAATGCTTTTTGTTGCTTTTGCTGGATGCTGCCTATTTACTTGTCTGGCCTTTGTTGTTGGCTCAGTGCTGCAATGCAATAAAAGTGTCCTTACACATTTATTTAGCAATTTCTTTTGTTATTATTTTTGGCATCAGCAACGTATTTTTGCTTTTGTGCGTCAGCTTTAAGTGGCAGCCATGTAAGGAAACACACACACACACACAAATTCAACTATAGACACATCCGCACACACACAAACACAATGAATTCATTAGATTTTCAGTGGCACTGTTACTCCCCCTTTTCACTTCATTGTTGGAGAGAGAGTTCAACTTTAAGCTGTTCATGACTTTAAAAATTTGCCATGATTTTTTGTTTGCGCATGAACTTTCCGTGGCAAATTAAAAAGGCCGCAGGTGGCATGTGGCGTGCGACAGTTGGCGTGGTGGCAGGTGGCAGGTGGTAGGTGTCAAGTGGCGGTGGGCTCCCAAGCCGTCGAATTCACGTGCACAATGTCTCCCTGGCAGCCAGCCAGGCAGCCAGGTAGCCAGTATAGGCCAGGGCAGCTAGCCTGAGCTCGTATGCATGAGTTGATACTCAAATGCCGCTGGGTCTTCTGCGTCTGGACCAAGCTTTCGAACAGTGGACGCCTGCAACTCTTTGCCAGTTACTAACTCAAAAACAGTGCGTGTATATGTCTATACATAGATTTGTATATACACATATATGTGTGTGTTTCTGTGCGTGTGTTAGAGCTTGTTGCTTTTTAATTAATAGAAAAGTCCTTTGTGCAGTAATAAATAAATATTATGCTTTTGCTTTTTTGCGTTTATTTTCATTGAGTTCCCGATTGCCACTCACTACATAGAAACGTGTTCGTGTTTATCTATGTGTGTGCATTTTTGGGGTCCTTTGCCTTTGTGTGTGGGGTAGCACACAATCCGTTCAAAAGCTAACCAATTGTATCATTCTTTTTTATACTCGCATTGCAAAAAGAATAAAGCTAATGTCCAATTTCTATATGTACTCATTTATTATACTAACAAAAGAGTATTGTGCAGTCAGTGCTGCAAGGACAACATATAATGTCGTTAATTGACGCGATTTTGACGACTGCTAATTGGAAAAACCAAAATCATATTAATTTTCGACATACACACAACAAAATGCATGTAATTTTAATGAAATTTATAGAAAGCAAGCAAAAGTGCTGCTGCTTTCAAATTGTTGGCCATTTGTGTGGCGGCTGAAATGATGGATCGACCTTTGTGATTTCTATTGGTATTTGAGCTGGGCATGGAAATGTTTTCGCATGGTTTTGTTGATATTTAAAATCATTTTGTGGCCGACTGAGTTTCGGTTTCGACTTTCGGTTTTGCAGCGTTGACGGGCGCGCTTGCCAAATATTTGCCTAATGTGTGGTACCAGTACTAGGTTCTGGTTTTTGGTTTCTGGCAAGTGGTTTTTGATTAGCTTTATTACTTTCCGCGCAAGCCGACACGCGCACCCTATGCTTCCTTGTGTTTATATGTGTGTGTATATTGGGGGGTGTGTGTGTGTGTGGTGTGTAGGGCTAATTAATGTGCTAGAATTGCGTGGCGGGGTGGCAGCTCATGACGCCAACGCGGCGTCAGTTGAATGTGGTATACTTTTTCACATTGCGCGACCAGCAACAAACAACAAAGGCATTGGTCCAAATGTTTGTTTCCCTGCTAATTAGCGGCTTAATTGGCTGTAAGGCCAGTTGCGAGTGCGTGGCAGTCAAGTGGCTGGCACGGCTAAAGTGGGGTTAGACCATTGGCATTACCTGGTGCACGAAGCGGCAGTTAATTGGCAGCACAAGCGGCCTAAACTATGGATGCAAAGTGCACTTAAGTTGAGCTGCACGGCCGTACCATAAAATTGGCTTATATTGCGGCACTTCTCAGACTGAGCCATGCCAAAGGGGCAGGCACAGGCACAGGCACAAAGCAGAGACATAGGTAAAGATATAGTTCAGCTTAAGACAGAGGTAAGATAAATTGAAACAGGGCGAGATAGAGGAAGGAGCAAGAGACATAGAGAGATAGAGAGAGAGAGAGCGAGCAGAGAAATATATAAAACTTACCAATTCCGCCGGCAAGCACGGTGCTCGAATCCAGCTTGGCCTTCTTTGTGGCCAGGTCCTGATTATTATTGTCAGAGGCGGGCGCCATGACTGCTGCTTGACTCAAAAGTTCGTCGCTTCCACGCTGCAGGGACGCACGGATTCACGGAAAGATACAGATGCATTCGCATTCGAGAGTATTTTATTGTTGTTTTTGTTATGTTAATAATTTGTAGTTGTAGTTGTAGTTGATGATGTAGAGGCACAGCACAGCAGAGAAGTTGAAGATGGTTTCAGTTTTTACAGTTGAGTTGAGTTGAGTTGAGTTGAATTGAATGGTAGGCAAGTAGGCAAGTTTGTAGTTGTGTGTGTAGTAGATGAAGTATATACGATTACGGTACATAAAAAGAGAAAAATAAAAGAGAAGAGAACAATATAAATATTTAATATTTACGCAAGTTAAGTAAATTACAGCGATTCAGCCGAGGTGAGCGCTCTTGTTGTTATTGTTCTGGTTCTGGTTTTGATTCTTGTTGTTATTGTTTTAGTTTTTGTTGTCTTTGTTACTTTTGCTGCTGCATTTAGTGAAATTTAAGTGGTGCTTGGGCGAGCTTTGCATTTCTGTTTGGGTTAACTTAAGGTACGCTCGGGTTGGCTCTAGTTTAGCTAACAAAGTCAACATAAGCGGGTGCGCTAAGTAGCAATAGATGAAGTGGGACAGCACGACACGAGGGCATTTCAAAGAGTAATTTGAAAGTAAAGACTACTTACTACTTAGCAATGTATATCGAGAATAACAAAATACATAACCACATCTATTCTAAGTAAAATTAAAATGATTATATTTAAAATAAAAAATATTCAGTTGAGTTTTTTTTACCAACAATGATTAATATTTATTTATTATTCATTCAATATTCAATATTTTTAAATTATATTTATTTTTATTCTATTATGCTTGATTTAATTAAATATTCCTTATTTAAAAATTGCATAATGCAAATACTTATTATATAGGGACCCCAGAGTTGAAGAGTTAACAAGTATCAATTTAAGTTCGCAGATTAAATCAATGTAAAGTATTTCAATCTATTTATATAAGTAAAATTATAATAGTATTTAGAAATTTATACATGATGAAACATGAAACTTAAAGTTTTTGGTTCTCATCAGATGATGTTTAATAATGGAGTGAACAACCCGTGTGTAGTTTGTTAATCATCATTCACTATACATAGTTGGCCAAATAGAACAAAGTTCTACTTAAGCTAAGCTGCTTGCGCTAATTCCCCGGTTGCAGTTTTTGGCAAACAAGCAGCGTATGTTTCTTTTTTTTTTCTTTTGTTTTTTTCGCCAGTTATTAGTTTAACTTTGCGAGTGGCAAATAATTGCAAAAGCTCACAGAATATTCATTGGAATTAACCACAAAAGCTGCTGCAGAAAGCGAGGGGTGATTGCCTTGGCTTAGCTATATATATATATTTTTTTTTTTCTTTTTGTTTTGTGGCAAATGTTCGGAGCTAATATTGGCGCTAAACTCTAATTACAAAGCCATGTTGCATGCAGCACATGCATAAGTGTATTGTAATTACATGTGACACTTAATTACCGCACTCTGAGTGTGGCAACCAGCTCAAAGACAGAATCAGAGATGGAGATGTCGACGTATTCAGAGTCAGAGTCAGAGTCGAGCATCGTGAGTAACTAAGTTAAGCCACACATTAAACGTAATGCGAGCTATAAAAATAAAGCTGCTGCTGTTGCTGACTGTGTTTGAGGTTGTGCGTGTGTGAGTGTCTTGTTGCTGCTGCTACTTCTGGCTACTGCTATGCATTAGCAGCAATGACAAAAAGTCAATAAACGAGAGCGTACAGACGCCGCTTGGCACAGTCTCCAACAGCACAACACACGGCGGGTAAATTGAAAAGGGTAATTTTGTGTGAAGTAGGCACCTTTATGCGATAACGGGGAAGGTGGCAGTGTTTAGGGGTTGTGAATGCTACTGCTGGCTGCTGTCTGTTGACTGTTGACTGGTACTATCATTGCTGACTACGCTTGAATTCGCCACTTGGCTTATCATCACTGACGACGCTTTGCTTTTGTTATTTGTCGTTTGTTGTTTGTTGTTTGCTGTTTGGTTTTTATTTTTATGTGGCTGCACGTTTTATGTACATAAAAGAATTAGCTTAAATACAAAAACAACATGTGGTAATAGTAATAATAACAAAGCCGAAACGCACGCACACACACACACACACACAGACACAGTGAAATATATCAGCAGTTCGCAACACGGTTCAGCGAAAGTCTTAGGTCTGAGGTGGCTGGCTCTGTGTGTCTGTCTGTGTGTGTGTGAGTGATAGACAAAGCAACGGCAAAAACCGCAAGAGCACTTCACTTGATAATATCGCAAAAAGTGAGATGGAGACTGAGAGAGAGAGAGAGAGAGAGAGAGAAAGAACAAGCGCTCGCTCGCTAAGCGCAGACAAAAAACGAACATGACACGCACACAGCGCCAACAAAACGGAAACTCGCATGCCTCCAATATATATGTATAGGCATCTACATCTGTGTGTGTGTGTGACTCTGTACGTGTTTTTGTGGCTTGTTGGTTGAGTAATGATATCAGAGAAGCTGTTCCCATTGTTGTTGTATTTGTATTTTGAGGCAGCAACATATGTTTTCTTCTGTTGAGTGCGGGTGCGTGCCATATGGCTTCAAGTTAAATTCGCAGAATTTGTAGCACACTTTTTGGGTGGATTCCGTTTTATTGTTGTTGGTGGTAGCAAGCCCACAATGCACATAAGGTTGAAGCGAGCGCAGTAATTAAATTTTAAAATGTCCTCCCATGGCGGCGCTTATAACTGCTAAGTTGCAAAGTCTCTAATGCATTCGTTATGGCACATTAACGATCCCAAGTGACGGCCAGCTGGCATTCATTGGGGATTAGACTCCACACACATTCTCTATCTCTCTCTATATATTTCTCTCTCTTTATTTCTCTCTCTGTCTGCCCCACTCTCTGCGGCTCAGTGTATTACATGGTTCATGGGTTTTTTTTTGCGGGGCTAATGCCCCCACATTGAGCACCACTGCAACTGTTGTTGCTGCCTGCCAAGTTGACCGGAAATGTTATTGTAATATGCTCGGTGTGCTCTGCTAAAAAGTATGCTAAATATTTGATTATGAACTGTGTCCTTCTGGAACGCGTGTGCACATATGGCTCCGGCTGATAAGCCTCGGGACCCAACTGGACCATTGTCCATTGTTGGCAACAGCCACCCCATTACACAGTGCACGTTATACCGCTACCCCCTTTGCCACCACCCCGCTCCACCTAGATGCAGCAGCACTCTGGTCCATTTTAATGAATTTTCCCTGCTCCTTTTTGCCTTCTATTTTCCATAAGCCGTTGCCGGGGGCCATTTCAGCTGCTGCTGCTGCTGCTGCCCAGCGAGCGCTCAGTGATTTCTATGATGACATGTGCCTTTTTATTCTCACTGCCCCACACATCTCTTTGCCTTTCATTTACTTCTGTCTCGGCTCTTTCAGCATGTTTCCTTTGCTTCCGCCTTTGTTGCCGGGTAACTGGGTCAGCGCGCAATTGTTGAAGGGCTGCTTCTACTTGTTCTGCTAAGGGGGTTGCTGCTGCTGTTGTCGGACAGTGTAACTGTGAGAGATAATCACGCATATGCCTAACGGTTAAGTTTTTGAAGTGCACGACGGAGGCGGAAGCAAAGGGTGTCAGCATCATCAGCAGCAACAGCCGCTTGCTAGCTCTCTCTCTCTCTCTCTCTCTCTCTGTCTTTCTCTTTCTCTATGTATGTGTGTGTGTGTGTGTGTGTGTGCGGCATTCCTTTTGCCTTGGTTTTTGCTATAATGTGCGTCATATATTCTGACGTGGCTGATCCAATTGGGTGACGGGTGTGTGGCGGCGGGGGCGCTTGTCTAATTTCTTGTACTCATGTGCTCCACATTTTCGCAACAAGCATTTTCTGCTTGGAGACACTTTAAAGTGGTGCACAGCAACCGTCAATTTAACCAGTCTGGGACGCATTCAATTGGGGCCAACAGCAAATGCTATATGATTACCCAAATATCAAGCAGATGGCAACAGCAAAGCTACAAGTTTTGGGAGTGAGGAATAGAATCAATTTGTGCATAAACCATAGTTATGATGGGTTCACGTTTATTCACTTTTAGTGGCCGGCCCCAAAGAATCATATACATATATATATGTATATATGTATATTAAGCAGACACATTTTATGTTTTAAGTCTATAAGTAAATGCCTTTTTTCATTCATGAGTTGCCATCTTGAAAAATATTAATAAAAAAAAAAAATAATAAAAAAAAAATGAAGCCCCCTTTAAAGTGAGTGCACACCAGGAAAAAAGCGAGGGTGACCCGAGTGTATATGGAAGCAGAGTATCACAACATTGTTTTACTAAATGAGTTAAGTGAGCTGCTGCTAATAATGCGAACAATGGCAACTCTTGCTTGCTTTAATTGCATCCGAAAAAGCAGGCGCCGCCGTTGAAAAGCACATTTCATGAAGTGCCAGCAACAGCAGCAGCAACAGCTGTCCAAAAGACCCCAATATATCATATAATATGACGCATGGCAGGCACGTACAGCACTCTGTAGGTATATACATATGTGTGTGTGTGTGTGTGTTCATTTGTGTATGACCATATCAACGCCCTCATATATTGCACGAGCCATCGTTCTCCTTTGTTGCTGTGAATTTATGGCGGCATATGAATATTAAAATCGAATATGTTGCTGTCGATTAAAGGCTTTTCGTCCGGAGTGCACTTCTCACCCGCTCCTCCTCCGCTCAACTACCCCTTGCATACCCCATCGACATCTCAACCCATTGCAATTGTGGTCGTTTGTTCTGTCTGTCTCTAGCACACGCCACACCCACTCCGTCCCCCCACACTATAAACATTTGCTGCACTCTTGTTGTGTGTTTGTTGAGCCCACAGCGACACAGATACGACTCGACATTTCCGCTTGTGCGGCGATGCTGAGCTACGGATCGGTCCATTGATGTCGACCGTTTGCTGCACAGTTGTTGATTATGACTATGATGATGATGATGGGGGCTGCATCCTTGAAAATGCAGGCGTATGCTGCAAAAAATTGCGTATGTAGGTAAAAATAACAACAGCGGAAAACTGGTTGCACACGTCTGCAGCCATAATAAAGCGAGACAAATGCGGCCGCAGCCGCAGCAGCAGCAGCAGCAGCAGCATTTGAAATAACAATTACTGCTGCAGCAGTTGCAAATATGACGCGTTTGGCTGGCTTTAAATTGTGGATGCCACACTTTAAGTTGCCACTGCCAAGAGGCTTATAAATTCTAATTAGAAAGCTTTATTTGGACAGACACAAGAAGAAGCAACAGTAGCAGTAGCAGCAGCAGCAGCAACAGCTGCGGAACGCGCTATTTCTGTTATTTGTTTGCTAGTTGTGTCAGTTCATAAACGTTAGCTGGGGCCTAGTTACCCGACCACTAAGAGAACCACAGCAACAGCCATAGACATAGTAATAGATGCATTGATATCAAGAGGGTGAGAGGCGGGGACAGGACAGACCCTACTCAAGGCCCACCTGCCGCTGCTTGGCAGGCTGTAAGGCAATAAATTATATGAGAATGCCGCCAAAGTGTAGCAGCTGCTGCTGCTGCCAAACTCAACCATAGCCACAGCCACAGTCAACGACAACAACAGCAAAACACCTGAGATGCCAGCAATAACCCGACCGGTAAGTTTCATACCAAAATACTTATGTAGTAAAGCACTTGCAGTGGTTATAACTAAAGTGAGACAGACCTGGGGACGGAGTGCGGGAGTATGAAACGTTATTTACATTTCACTTTAGGTACATATTTAACTGGGCGAAAAGTGCGACTGTGGCAAGACGGTGCGGACGGGTTGACAAAGCGTCGTGGAATAGTTCCAAAACCAGCATTGCAACTAAAATTACAGTTGGTATGAGTACGCTTAAGTGTATTTGAATACCTTTGCAATTTCCACAATGAAAGTTATTAAAAAATATATGAGTGTTACTTCACCTAATAGTTTGGTGTATGTAAATAGACTGGCCACATTCCGTATTCCCCTTCTGTACGCTATAGAAAATAATTAAATGGCATGCAGGAAAAAAAATTAAATAATTATCAGCTTAAAAGCTGATGTAGGCTATTTGAACATGTGTTGGCTGAATGGACAATTCTTTTTTTAGATAGGAATAACTTATTTATAAATCAGAAACAGACAAATGATGCTCTCCGAAACATTAATCGTATTTAACAGATCAGGAAACATTCTTCTAGTTATAGCTTTTTTGTCTCGTCACTTTCAGACCAACCAAGGAAAATACGTATTTTAAGAACACTTTCCTATCTAATATTATCCCACCTTTTGTTTAAGTGCTTTTCATTTCTTTTTTTGCACTGATTTTATAAAGGTGCTAAAACAAGGCGGTTCGATGCAACTGCTACTAAACATTTGCGTTTCGGTTTTTATTGCTTTCGAGAGTTGAAAACTCTCTTTTTTATTTCAATCTGTTTGCATAAGCAGTTCAAGCGTTGCTAAATTAGAATGTAGAACAACTTAACACAACAAAAGCAGGCACTGTTGAGCGCCTGTAGCAATGTGCTTGTTTGTGAATGAGTGCGGCACAATAAACTTGAGCAAGTTTTGCCAAAACGATTTGTACCAATTTTGCTATTAGTAAGACTTTACCAAATACAGCGACGCTCTACCTCCTTCTCGTGCCTTCCACCTCACTCATACTGCTCTCGGACCGTTAGTGAAATCGAGAAGCAAAGTCGGAAGGCGAAAAAAGTTTGCTGCTTATGCATTTATCACCTTTTTGCTTTGTGTTTGAGTGTATGCGTGTGTGTGTGTGTGTCAGTGTGTGTATGTGCGAAAAAGTTTGCCTGGCCTAGTGCCAAGTGGAATGAAGACGGCGCAACGGAGACAAGAGATGACGGCAGGATAGCAGGCTCAACTCCTGGCGGGCACATTTCGAGCGCTCGCCCGCATAAATTATTCAAAACATGTGTTCCAAGTATCTGTCTGTATTTCTGTCTCCCTCTCTGTCCTTGTCTCTGTTTGTTTGTGCGAGGGCAGCCAAGTGCAGTAGGAAATAAAATGCTATGCGCTCAATGGTAGGCAACAGTTTTTTTTTATTAACATATATTCCTTCCTTTTTTTTTTTTTTGCACGCTGTGTGTGTTTTTATCTTAGGTTTTAGCAAATTTACTTGTGTATGACATTTTCATTGATATTTGGCGTGGCGGCCCTCACGCACGGCCGGAAAGTTTGGCAATTTTTTCCGCCAGTCGACGTCTCTATTAAGATATTCACTCTGCTGTAATGTGACATCATACATAAAGAGTTGTGCGTGTGTGCAAGTGTGTGGTTGTGTGTGTTGTAG
Source organism: Drosophila paracracens (assembly GCA_035044025.1). NCBI lineage: Eukaryota > Metazoa > Arthropoda > Insecta > Diptera > Drosophilidae > Drosophila > Drosophila paracracens. The sequence continues at coordinate 4,856,092 of JAWNMN010000401.1, read as the reverse complement.
GTGTATGCAAATGACAGGCATATGCTGTTTGGCATTTCTAATGAGCTAGAGTCAGATACAGATACAGAGAGAAAGAGAGAGAGAGAGAGAGTCAAGTAACTGGGACAGGGATTGTAGATCTGAGCTGAGCAACGATTACCGGCTGCATAAATCTTGGTCCTTCATATTGATTTTGTGGACATGGCTCCGGTTACCTTTTTCGGGCTTTTGGCCATTTGACTTGTGTGTTGAGGGTCTCTTTTAAAATAAATTATACGTTTTTAAAGCAAAGGCGAAGCACGTAGATAAACGTATGTGGTAGAAGTAGCTGTAGCCCCGGCCCCAATCCTAGGTCGTGTCGGGGTCAAGCATTGCTCTGTTCTTCGCCAGGTCGAGCATCGAGTTCATACAAAATTTAGCAGCATTGAAATTTATGGCGGCTGGACACACAGCGCGCCAATAGCAAAAAAAAAACAAAAAAACAAACACAAACAAACAAAATATGCTGCGCTCGCGTTTCCTCTCCGGTTGGAGTTTTGGGGGAACAGGGAGTGTTAATATGGGCGACCTTTGCACATGCTGTGTGTATGTGTGTGTGTGTTTACGGGCGTTTGTTTGTGGGTCCCTTATTTATTTTTATGTGCATCTATTTGCTTGTCGTTTTTTTTTTGTTTTTTCTTTTTTTTTTTTGGTTTTCTGCGGCAGCCAAATAAAAAATGCATTAAAAACGTCTGATCTGGAGTTGGAACACACACACAGCAGCAGCAGCAGCAAAAGGCACAATGAGCATTTCGCTTTATTTGTCTGCTCAAATTTAAAAAGGGAACGGAGTGGGGAATGGGGTTGCGCTCCAGGACACATGTCTTACATTTGCATGGCAGGTGGCATCGTAGTGCTTTCTTCTTCTGGGGTGGGGGCGAACTGCTAGTCAATGAAAAATTTGCGATGCCAATTCTCAAATGTCTAATATTCAACTGCTATTTCGTTTTATACATATAATTTGCTATTTGCTGCTGTTATCCTTGCCTGACGCTGTTTATGCCATCATACCCCAACCCATACCGCCCGACGTCTATCTTGGCTGCGCCTGTCTATTCGCCTGTCTGACACGACGTCAACCCAAACACCAAAGCATCTTACGCCCTAGTCTTACTCCGTGACAGACCAACACACCAACACACCCACCCACCCACACCATCAGACCCCCTCTCGCTTCATTCGCATTCAGGCAAATGGCGTTTCAACCACCTTGACGCCTGCCATTTGCCGCTCGCTTTGCTTTCACTCCAAAATTTTTAATGCCACGCCATTTTTTATGGCGCCACACTTGAATGCGCTTAAATATTTTATGTAATTTTTCGCAATTTATTTAGCGCATTATATTTTGGGGCCCGTACTTTCTGTCGGACCCACCGTTTATTTCAATTCATGGCCAAAAAATGGTTGTGACAAATTTGTGCTGCCAGAAAACAGACGCTGAAGTTGATGTCCGTTTTTCAGGCCACAAATCGGTGCCACGTTTCGTGTGCCACAATTGGTGCTGGTGCTGTTGCTGCTGAAACCATTTTGTCAGCTCTTTCGCAATTTTCGAACGTCAATTCCAATTTAAGCCAACAAATCTTAATTAATTTGCATTCGATTTTATATGACAAACTAATGCGCCACAAAAGCTAAATGATTGACATTGATCATATTTAACAGCATATATATAAAAATTGTGTATATAGTAATTAGTCCGCGTAAACCCAATTGTTTTTCGGCCTTTGCGCTTAAGTTGATCCATCAAACTAAATTCAATTTCCGGTTAAATTTAAATAGCATTCAGCTAGAATATAGGCATGCAGCGGCACGTCTATAAATCAATTGCATCTGCGCTTAATGTTTGGCAAGTAATTGATTTATGTAAAAACATGTTGCATGCCAAAGAACTACAGTTTGCTGCTGTCGTTGTCGCTGTAGCTGTCTGTATTGTATTTGCTCTTTTTTTTTTAGCTTGTATGCTGCTAAATTTATACACTATCCTAGACCAACAGCAGCGCGAAATGCGAAACACACCACATGTGAACCAACATGTTTACATATCGATTACTGCGCCGGTTGTTGCAATAAAAGCGACGGGGCGTGTCAGTTGGGGGCGGGCACAAAAAAAGCATGTTGCATTTCATTTACACACACTCAGACATGTAGTTACTGTCACGCATACACACATAAAATGGGCATAGGTTAAAGCTCTTGCCAACAATTTCAGTTGCCTGCTTTCGGCGCACGCTTTAAAAATGCATTGTGAGACTAATTAAAAATACCTTTACGATTTGTCTACTACAACAAATAAAAGGCTTTGGCAACTGTGGCATTTCAACTCAAAAAACACTCCACCCCCTACCACGCCCACATGCCCACATTTCTTCCATCCACAATCAGCCCTCGTCATGTAGCTGGCTCGTTATATTCACGTTTTACGACGCGCCCAGGGCCAAAGGCCATGAAAAAAAGGGGCAAGGGTGGGGATGGTGGACATGGACGTAAAGCTAGAACCCATAGAAAATGGACAAGCGACGGGCACCGTGAAATATAAAAAATTATCTACATTTAATGACGAGCCTTAAAAATTAGAGAGAAATGCTCAAATTAAACATAAAGACAGCCGCGGCTGGCCAACGCCAACCAGTGGGTCAGACTGGGAGGAGGGGTTGGTAAAGGGCAACGGCAGAAGCAGCAGAAGCAGCTGGGGCGGACATGCGCCTGGCGGAAACATCAAAATGACATCCATTAACACACCTATTAATCACAGGGAGAGTGACAGAGAGAGAAAAGTAATACCACAAAAAAAAAAAAAAAATAAAATTTGAAATAGAAATAGAAATAGAAAGCCGTGGCAAACCGAGCGCAAACGTCGTCGTCGCTCTGAGCTGACCGGGATAGCCAAAAGCTGGCGCTTAAAACCATGCATCGCCAAATATTATGGCCCAGGTGACAGCAGAACAAAAAATGTATCGAAAATACTTGCGTAGCCAAAAAGCAACGAGAACAACAATAACAACAGCAGCAGCTAAATAGCAGCAAAAAATGTTGAATAAAAATGTCAAAAATGTGACAGGCGTCGCTGTCGCTGTTGCCGCCTAACAAAGTTACCGTTATTGCTGTTGTTTTTCTGAGGCAGGGCCGCAACTTTGCCGTCTACATCTACTTCTACGTCGTCGTCACCGTAGTCATAAAAACCCGCAAAGTGGGTGGTGATGGCCAATTAAGTTAACGACGACGAACGCTAACTTTGCGGTCGATCCAACTTGCCGGGCGGCTGGCCGCAGCACCACATCGCACCACAACACACCATTTCAAAGTCTGGCTACCCACAAGGGCTAATGTGCCGCCCAATGGCCGCCCGGGCCGTCCGCTATTGTAATCTAAAACGTCCATTGGGCAAACTGTGCAAGGAGCGTTGGGTGATGGGCGTTAGCTTCCTTCCTTCCCGTTTCGCCGGAGCGTTCACCATTCCATCCGTTCTTTTGGTGGCATTGGTGGCAATGGGTCGTGTGCGCTTGACTGCCAGATCAAGAGACAGGTGACTGAACCAATTAACAAAAAGCTGCCAGACAACAGCAACGAGAAACTTTTGTCAGCAGCAGCAGCAGCAGCAGCGGTGGCAAAAACTGAAAACTGCTGCAGGTGACGAGCGACTCGAAATTAGCACACAATTCTTGAGCATTATTTTTTGTCTCGCTTTTTTTTGTGGCTTTTTTTGTTGTTGTTTCTAGTGTAACACTAGCAGCGGCAACTACTGGTAGCCAAATCCAACAGCTGCGCACGCTAAAAACCTAACCTCAAAGCACTGCCAGCCGGCTGGGCGTATACGTAATGTATACAATGTAAATAGACGCCAACGGCAAATGTCTCACAAGTTGCAAATTAATTTCTCCCAGGAACGGCACACCGCCTGTCGCCTGCCAGCTGACGAGCCTCAGCCGCCCATCGACTAGCCGAAAGATACCAAAGCCATATACACATAAATACTTATGTATTTATGCATGTATGTGTGTAGGTACACAGCTAGGCACTGTCACTTTGTAGTGGGCTGCTCATAATCACCGGGGCGGCCACAGCGTCATCATCATCATCATCGTCGTCATCGTTGTCGTTGTCGTCTGTGGCTGCCACAGCATATTCCATTAGCAATTATGAATATGGAATGGCAATGTTTAGACCATGACTAGCAGTAGTCTCAGTAATCACTGGCAACGACGCTGACTACTTAAGCCGCTCGCAACGATGTTGCTAAGTGCTGCTGCTGTTTGTGCCGCCTATGGTGTTGCCACGGCAGTTGATGATGCCGAATGCCATCTCAAATTTTGGTTTGTTTGATGTGCGCTCGTCAAAATGTGGCGAAATATTGTTGCACGACTTCGCCAAATGTTTTAGCTTTAGTGGCGATAAAGGAGCCGTTGGGTTTCAAAAAGCTCAAAACAGTTGAAGCTTAGAATAAATATGGGGAAAAAAAGGACTAAGAATTTGTGGAAAGCGGCAATTAGACCTGAGTGTATGTTCAGAGTTGTCCGAGTGATGGTTTCCCTCAAAAAGCACACAAACTGTACATTTAAAATATTTAATAAAATATATGTTTTCCCTAAAAAAAAACTCATTTTGATTTGTTCCGTGAAAGGCGTAAGATTAAGGTTAAACCAGTCGTTGAAGGATTATGAATTGATTTAGCTTGCAACATAAACTATACTAGAATCCATGAAGAGATTTGACAGTTGCTTTAACTTCCCGCTGATTATAAAGTGTCGCCCATAATAATTTAGCTAGCCATTTTTTTAGTATATACTCAGAAACATTGTAGACTGTTTTGTCTTAAATGTATGGCGTCAGCAGTATACAAAGCCGCTTATTGTTGTGACTTGTGAGTGAGGCACTTGGAGCCGATGTTGTCGTTTCAATTGTTTGCCGCTCTTATTGGCAAAATGAAGTTCGATGTGCCGCATAATACACATGAGAGAAAGAGACGGAGACAGGGAGAGAGCGAGAGAGACTTGAAATGATGGGGCCGTTTGTTAACCAAACGAGGTACAGAACAAGCGGAAAATGGATTCCCAAGCAAATTATCTGCTTTCCATGGCAAAGCCTACATGCACAGGACAACGACAGGCAGGCCAAACAAGAACAACAGCAACACTTTGCAGTTTCTATTTCAATTTTGCATTTATGAGTGTGTGTGTGTGTGAGTGTGTGTGTATGTATGTGTGTGTGTGTTAGGTTCCGCTGGAATCATTGGGAAACGACATAAGCAGCAGCTACATGGAGCTTTGAGCTGCTATTTGACAAATATGCAGAGGACATTGTCTATTGGCGCTTGGCCAGAGGCGGCTGTTCCGTTTGGATGCCTCGGCTTGCCATATTGCTTGCTTACGGCCGGTTGCAAATGATGGTGCAAAGTTGGTTTTTAGACTTAGTCACATGTTGCGCGGACACAGGTCTCAGGCTTCGCCGATTGACGCGCTGTCATTGAATGCATGTCAGGACACAGAACCAAATCAGAGCGGAAGCAGTGTGTGATTGGATACGCTAATCATGTGACAAATTCGCTTCCACTACTACGGCCCTGGCAAGGACCGGCTTTGCCAGCGAGTGCCTCGCTTTGATTATGCGAATTAATGAGCGGCATTGCCTAGTCGACGGGTTGGTATTGGCGGATTTTACATTTGCTCTTCATTAGGCGCTTCAAACATTCTGAATCCTGCTTGTCTCTAGTTTGTCAAAGCTGAAAAGCAGTTTTCCACTTTTACTACATTGGCTGCTTTAGCTAATCATCATCATTTGGGCGTTGCAAGTGTGCAGTTGCCAACTGGCGTCAGTTAAAGCCAAGTCAGAGCACACGCAAAGGGGAGAAAGAGATGGAGGCAGAGATAGAGGTAGACAGAGACACAGACACATGACCGCTGCAATGATGAGCAATTGCGGACACGATGATGACAGGGCGTATGTAATGTGCAGACAAAAACAGTAAAGGCAACGGTAAAGGGCAACAAAACGGAAATGACCAAAGCATAAAAACAGCAGGCAACACAACATGGTGAACGTGAGGCCATATCTGTGAATATGACCATAAAAAATACCCCATGACCATGGGCCCAAGCGCAACGCGCTTAAATTGCAAACGAATTTCGTTGTAATGACCGCAATGCACGCAATACACTCGCACACACACTTACACGCATACACACACACACACAGGCACTGACACATGGGGCTGAGGCATCATTTGCAACTGCATTTATATTGAAGCGACCGCATCTGTTGCGGTTATGTTGTATGCAAAAATGCATTTTCGCGCACAGATAAACAAACAGAACTGCGAATGGTCAACCCAGGCGGTCGACTTTGTATTAAGCAATGCATCAGTCGCCACATGCCACATGCCAAATGCCCCTGTTTGTGCGTCTGTGTGTCAGTGTTTTTGCTTCATTTCCGGTTAGACTTGTGCTCTGCTTCCGGTTTATTAATGCATCGTTTTTTTTTTTTTTTGTATTTTTTCTTGCTGCTACTGCCGGCTCCAAAGGTATGCAATGCTATCTGTTGACTCGCTGAGTTCCAGCAATTAAATTATGTAACAGACTGGATACTAAATTAACACAACCAATTTCAGTGCTTGGCAAACAAAAAAATTGGAGAGTGACAAAAAAAAAAGGAAACGCGCTGAAAAGCAACAATTGATAAATATGGCAATTATGCCAGATAGATGACAAAGGCAATTGAAAAACAGCTCTGTAATAATTATAGGTTCATGAATAATATTATTGGTTATTACCACTGCATGCTGGGAATGTAATTAAATATGTGAAATTTAAATTGATATTTAATCGACTGTTAATAAACACTGACAGTGCCAGCTAAAGTGATTAATGATTTCTTCATATATGTTTGTTTCTATGTGAAGGAACAAGTGTCCAGGTAAATGGTTAGAATAGATCAAATAGAAAGCAAGCGAGGCCAAGTGAAAGTGCTGCTGACTATGACCACAACAAGAGCAAGAATAGTAAACAGAAATATGACGAATGACTGCAACTGCCAGCGGTCAGCAGGAAATAGCTAAAACTAGCAAAAGGACAGCGACAAATAAAAAAAAATGAAGCTGATGAAATGATTTATTGAAGGCACAGCGAGTTGACGTTGACAATCAACGACTCTTTAGCCAGCGTCGTAGTTTTATTGGAAATGCTTACAAACATTTGCTGCAAATCAACAAATCAACAGCACACAAAAAAAAAAAGGAGTGGAATAGGAGTATAAAATATAAAAAAAAAAAACTTTGCGTACAAACTGAAGTGGAAATTTTTGCATAAATCAAAGTTAAAAGTGTTAAAAATAGCAAAAGGGCTCAAATTGAATTTTAAATTTTTTTTTTTTCTTTTTTTGTTGCCTTTGTTTTTTTGGTCTGTTGCGGAAAGGTCCGTCTGTCGGTCGTTCTGTTAGTCGTTATGCTGTGTAGTCGTACTCTTATTTACTTGTAGGATTTTGTTGGCAATAGCATTCGTGTTCGTTTGTTGTAGTTGTTTGTTGCCCTTTGGGCAAATTTTTGGTTGCTTGTTGGTTTTCAAATTTGCGGTAAATCGGAAGTGCGCCGCAAGTTAAATGAACTTGCCCCCGGACGGCGTCGCTTTGTCCTGGCTCCCGTTTCGTTTCATTTCGTTTCGCTTCCTTGTTGTCTTTCCGTTTGCCTGTGCGTTCTCTGCTCGTTTATTTATTTACATGTCATTTGTGTGCTTTTTTTTTTTCGCTGTGTTTTCTTTTTTGGCCGGTTTACTTTATGGTTTTGTGTCTTTAGTTGTTAATCAGCGGGCAGTCTTTGATTTTGCTTTTTTGGGCCCTAGACAAATTTGCTTAATTGCGTATAATTTGTGGTCGAAAAGGGTCCAGCCCGCAGATTTGTGCACATTGCCATAGAAATCAATTTCAAAGCGCTTGGGATGGAATATATTTATGCCCTTTTTTCACTGACTTTTCTATCTGTAGATAAGTCCTTGAACGCAATTCACGTGTAGCTTAAATAAAATCATACTTGGAAAAAGATTTTCAATTTGACGATTGAAATGGAAGCCAAAGCTAAACCTAAGCAGCATGAATGACGCACAAATCTTATGGTGGAAAGGGACGTTTGTGCGTGCGTGTGTGTGTGTGTGGAATTGAATTCGAGGAACGCCAGGCCAAGATATCTGTGCGTCCACATGGCGTATGAACAACCTTTCTGCGCACACAAATATTGCAGATAAATTTATTGAAAATGATTGTGCGAGCGACTGTCTACGTATGTGTGCATTTGAATGTGTGAGTGTGCTTCTAAACCACCCGACAGTCGTATTTGCTCTTGGGGCGCCCAAATGCAGCATGCATGAATTTTTGCAAAAATATTGATGATTTGGCAATGTGAATTGAAAGGCTGAATCTATTGAATGGCAGCAGCTACCTGCTACCAGTTGCTAACAGCAAAAGCAACGGCAACAACTACAACAACTACAACATCTACGACAACAACAAAACAGTACAGTATTTTGCATGTTAACCCATGAATTTCCAGTTGAGACCCAAAAACTTGTTTCCAGCCAACAATAGAACATGAAAAACGTATTAGTAATATGAGATGGGAAGCACAATAAGAAATGTATAGCATACTTTTCAGTGCGCACAAAATTATGCTATAACATAAAGGACATCTTCAATTTTACCGAGCTGCATTTAATGTATGATTTTTAAATTGCTGCAGTTCCGGAATATAAATTCGCGGCATTAAACAAAAACACAGAGTGCAACATAAGCAGCAGCAACAGCAGCAGCAAGAGTAAATAACACAACAGCGCAAAATAAAACGAAGCAGTGAAATTAATCTAAAAAGTTTTTAATGCGCTTTTAAATGATGATGCTGGTAGGGTCGCTGTTTTTTTAATTTTGTTTTTTGTTTTTACATCTTGTAGCAGCAACAACAACAGTTGCTGGTGGCTGCCATTGCCATTCATAACTGGGGAACTATCATTGCCGTTGTCGTTGTCTGCTGCTGCTGTGCAAATTACAAGACCCAGACATCCGGCCACAAAGCGAGCTCAGGACCCCCCCTCCATAAATACCCTAAATGAGTTTGCGTGGCCACCTGTTGCGCGCCTCGATGCCACCCCGGCGACTTTAATTTTTTGCAAATTTAAATGTAAAAAGCGCCAGGCAGCAGCCAGGCCCTGTAAGCATGGCGTCAGCAAAGTGGGGAGTTTGGGGAGTTGACTGCCAGGACAGCAAGAGCTGCAGCAGGAGCTGCAGCAGAAGCCAAGTGCGCTGTAGCGGTCGTCGGAAGTACACAATTAAGTTTTAAGTTGCTGAAATTAAATGAAAACAGTGGGAATATTGAAATTGATGCAAAGTTGATTCAACTTGCAAGAGCGAGTGGGCGTGGCGTGTTCTTGCAAACAGAATAGCGCTTGATTAAACTTTGCGCAAGCAAAGTATAATGGGCAGACAAGGGGTGGCAAGTAGAGGCTGACAACTATTATCCTTGCTTCGGCAGCTGGAAACCAGCGCGCGCCTTTGCTATTTACCTTTTAATTTTCGTTGCATAAATCTGGGCGCAGAAGTCAGTTATAGCAATTCATTAGCAACTTGCAACTAGCTGCCCGCTGCATGGTGTGTGAGTTGTGTGTCAGATCTGCTTTAGGGGCTGTCCTGAGCTGAGCAAACTTTTCGTTTGGCAAATATGAAAATTCATTGAAATGCCGGCTGTGTAACTTTTGGTTTCTCTCTCACTGCTGCTAATTGTATAACTTCGACTGCTCGAGTGTCAGCAAAGGTCGAGCAACTTGCGCCAATTGAGCAAAAATGTAATTAGTTGACGTGCTCCAAAGTAGCGACATAGTCAAATATAACGAGAGAGATAGAGATAGAGAGAGAGAGAGAGAGAGAGAGAGAGAGAGAGATTGAGTCAGAGAATGGTATAAGGTGGCATGATCAAATGTGGCTTTGTGGCAGCTTTGCAGCGGATTTGCAGCTCTTCAAGTGTCTTTGTCTTTGCCTTTTATATTTGCGGCTCGCTTCCCTTTGCAGCTGACGACAATTTCAAGCACTTAGCAAAAATAGCAACTATTAAATATGCATAAGCGGCGGCAGGTCGCGCCCATTAAATTGCCAACAAGCCACACACATATATACACACACACACACACACACACACACATAGCTGAAGCTCTTGGGCTCTCTTTGGCACACTTTAAACACAGCTTTGCATACATTTGGGATACAACGGGAAACCGGCGACGGTTGCTGCGGCTGAGACTGAGGTTGCTGCAGCGTCAGCTAGAAAACAAAAGCCATAGTCAGAAAATTCCTTTTGGGCCAGAGCCTTAAGCCAGAAGTGAGCGCGTGCTTGGCACAGCGTCACATAAATTTGCATACATACACACACACACCCACATATAGTAGGCGACAGGATGCAGCACCAGCCTCCACTCATGTGGCACTTGGTGCCCTTGTGTCAGTGTGTGCGTGTGTGCTAAGTAAACGCGCCGCTATGTAACGAAAAGCTTTTAAAATATGCCGACGCGACACCTACAACAGTAAATTTGATATGCTTGCAGCTTAAATATTTACAGAGAGAGATAGAGAAAGAGAGAGAGGATGAAAATGTGACACACATCACAAGCTTGAAGACATTAAAAGCCAGCGGCATGATAATAAAATCTTTATTTAATTGTATAAATTGTGGCAACTAACTAAGCAGCCAGCGAATAGCAACAAGCAACAGACAAAGCGACACATGCCACACACGGGGACAGCAGACAGCTGCGTCATAAAAATGAAGTTAATTTTAATTAAAATGCATGACAAAAGTGCGTGAGTATTAGTGTGTGTGTCTATATATGTGTCACTGCGTAGCACAAATGCTGAATCATAAAGCGTTTCTCAACGCCCACACACACACACACACATACGCACATAAATACATGTGAGTATGTGTGTACCGCGTGGTTGGTTCAATTTTAATTGTCAACCCTTTGGCTGTCACTTTTATGGCGCTGACAGGGCGCGCGTTTGCTGTTTTGTTGCTTCCGATGGGTGTCAAATTATAGGCCATAATTGTCAATATTTGCGCCTTTTTATGGCAAACAGAACAGCAACAAAAGCAACAACGCAATGGGCGTACCACAAAGCCCATGCATAAATTCTAATAATTACAGTAGCAACAAAAAGTAAAAACCACAAGCCTTTTGCCATGCTAATCAACTTGAAGCGAGCGCTTAGCGCAAATAAGCAGGCAACATTTTTGATTTGTCCTTGCTTTCTTTTTTAATAATGCTAATACTCTTCGTTAGGGTAGTAATGGGCACAAGGAAGTTGGCATGCTAAACGATAACAACCACTCGATTATAAACTACATGAGCACAAATTTGAAGACTTTTTATCAGCTTGCTTTTGTTCGTTTTTTTTTTGTGGTTTTTTAATTGAAAAAATATGGGATATGTAAATCTGCTGGTGTTGTGTGTGGTGTAGGGCAATTTCTAGTCGAGTTACTCTAGTTATCTGGCGGACTGATCTAAAAATGTGTGACAGCCGCTGCGGCGACTGTGGTGTTTAATGCGTGCGAGCAGCTGCCATGTCACGGGTTACCGGTGAGATGGCGGTTGCAAGCGGTGCGAGAAGTGAGGAGTGGACAAAATCCTTTTAAAAAACAATTTATGCCAACATTTTTGTTGCATGGCGGTGGTGCTACCTTTTTCATCAGAGTGTTTAACAAAGTGCTAATTTAAAAAGTTCACCAAAGCGCCGGCAACAACAGCAACAACACTAAGAGGAAGCTCCACCACAACAATAAGGCTACTGCCACTGCTACTGCCACTGCTCCGCTGCTGTTGGGGGTGTGCAGAACAAAAGTAGGAAAATAGCAAAAATTGCTAATTAAAAATTTATATGAAGTTGGCAGTAATAGCATTTTTAATTATAGCCAACTCATGCGCGGGCAGCCAAACAGCGGTAGCAACAACAACAGCAAACAACATCAGCAATCAGCGGAAGCAGCGTAAGCAGCGGAAGTGTGGCATAAACATTTTTGGGGTCATGGGGCAAACCTTTTTGCTGTTACTGCGGCTGCCGCGGCTGTTGCTGTTGCTGTGCATTCATTCGATAGGCCTAGGCACAGCAAAAATCTTGCCACGTTGCCAGTTAATGCGACTTAATGAAAATTTAAATGCTCTCACAACCAGAAGTTGCGGCAAGCTTTGCTTTTTAAATCAAAATAGGTATGCAAAAGACATATCAAAAAAAACATCGGGTAATTTGACCAGGCATGCAATTATATTTATAGCCACAGCAACAATGTTGAAAAGCTTATAGGAAATGTGCATATGTGCAGCAGATGCATGGCATATGCAATTTCTGACTGTTAATTAAATGAGAAATATTAAAGAGAAATATTTGTAGAGTTGGAAACGCAAAATGTGAAATATGACCTAAGCAGAATGCAGCCTTTTTATACCCTTACAGCAGGTATCAAATTATATTCGTGAACTTTATAACGCATTCATGATTTGTTGGTGGATCGATTTCTGTTTTTATGCAAACTTAAAACAACTTTAAGCAAATATGAATTTTTGCTGCAGGCAAAGATCCGACAAAAATATTTATAAAAAAACTGATTTTTTCCATTTTTGCCACTTCTTCAATTTTCAACAATTAAAAATGTTATTATTTTATTAATTTATTTATATTTATAGATCAATTGCAAAACATACATCGAAAGTCTGTGGCAAATGTTCTCCATTGTTTTCTCAGCTTTTTATTGGTAATTTTTTTTGTATATTTTTGGCTAAAAAAGAAGCCTTAAGGAAGTCGAATGTTTGCAAAGACGCAGAAGCCAGGTATTATAATTGAATTGTTGATTTGTAGCTTGGGCAGATTGTTTTTGCGTTGAATCGTTATTGTTGAGTACTGATTTGCGTTGGACAGTTCTCAGAATTTTAAGCAGCCACATTAAAGCTGATCGCCACAGACAGCCGAAGTTCAATTGAAAACTTTTGTCAAATTAATTAATTAAACTACACAGCAGCAGATGAAGAAGAAGTTGCTGCTTCAGCAGCAGCATCAACAACAGTGACATTAATAATAGAAAGGCGTCCGGTTGAAGTCAACAGTGGACATGGCTCCAACTTGTAAGCGAGCAACAAACAAACAACAGTTGGAGCCCAGAAACAGAATCATTGGCAACTCAAATGGCGCAAAAGTTGTAAAGTTCAACGTGCAACTTTGTAGGCCGCCAGCCACATATCTGTGGGGGTGAGAGTTGCGGAGGAAGTGTATGGAGTGTTGTACGGGGTGGTGTTTCACAAAATATTTGACTTTGACAGCGACGCTTTAAGGCATCTTTAAAAGCGTTTACTGTTCCATGCTGTGCTCCGTTTCAATTTCAGGCACATAAAAATCAACGCCACGACATTGTAATTAGTGCTGAGCTGTTTAGCCACGCCACCCACTTAGCAGGGTGGACATGCCCGACCTCGTCCTGTGGGCCCTCCTCCTTAGCACCCAGCTGCGCCTCGACAAATAGTTGAAAAGTTGTGAACTTGGAGACGGCCGGCTATCATTTTCGCATTGAACGCGACTTGCTTATGAGTGCGCGGTTTACGCAGCATCCTTCCCGCCCCTCCCACTCAAATAGAAGAAGAACAACTGATAGGAGAAGAGGTATGCCAGTAAAGTTGGACGCTGTGATAAGCGCATTTGCTTGTTTATCAAGTCAGGCGGGGCGGGCCGCAAAAGTTTTTGCCAGCGGCAAGCGGGGGCAGGACGCTGGCTAGAAGACAGCACTTCAAGTCATTAGGCAAGTAACTAACCTTTTGTTTATGGCTGCTGAATTTCTATAATAACAATTATGAAAATTAGACCAAGCGAAAATTGTGTATGAGTGCGGCGGGGTTGCGGGAGTCAGCCTGTGTCTACGTTTTGCTTGTAGTCGCCATTGTTTTGACGGCTAATTAAGTTTTTGCCAAATAGGCAGAAAAGATGTGCCACAGCGCAAAATATGCTTTCAAAATGAAACGAATCATTTTGAGGCTCAATTTAAAGGCGTGCTGCGGCTGACAGGTTTTTAACTTAAATTTTCTTTCAGTTTATTTTACTTACTAATTGTGTTGGCATTCGGCAATGAACGTGTGGACTCACCTGTAAGTAAACGGAGAGGAGAAGGAGAAAGAAACAATTCGATTAGCATGTTTTATCTTGTCTGCTGATTGTTGTTGTTGTTTGTTGTGCGCACAAATCTTTTGTATAATCAATTCTAATTAAGCTGGGCCCTAATCAACATCGACATAAACATCGTCATCAGTGATAACCACAAAAACCGTATTAGATGCGATTAATTATGAACTTAATTAGCAAAGTAATAAAAAATAAAGTGCAGCGATTTGTGCCGCGAATGCTGTTGGAGTATTTGTTGTTATTATTGTGGTTGTTGTTGCTATTGAAAACGCTGCGGTTCAAAGCATGGGTGGGTCAAATAAATCCCTTTTAATTAAGAGATAAACAGAAGCAATTAAATTATTAATTATACGCACACACACATATACAGAAATATTGCATACTTTATAGCACACTTTGAATACAACACACTAGCAAACACCCATACACAGCCATCAATACACAAGCATAATGCACATAAATCAATAGGATGCACTTAAAGCTGCTAATTGTTGCTAAATAAACGCACATAAAAGCAGCATAAAACATTAATAAACTCTATGGTTTAAGTACAGGACTTGCCCGATTGAGCTACAAATAATATGGCTCGTCGGTAAACAACAAGTAAATTGGCTGCACTTGGCAACACTGGACTGCACAATACTCTGTTCGCAGTGAACTGGCGGAACTGGTCCATACTTTATTATGCTGTTGGAGTGTGCCGTTGTTGCTCAGTTGAGCAAAATATATTTTGTGACTGTGAAACGATATCATTATCTGGCTTGTCAGCCAGCAACACACTTAAACTAAAATACAATATGTTAACCCGGTCTATATCGGATGGTCAGTAAGTCATTTCACAAAACCAATATACTCGAATTCAATCAATGTGGACACAGAGTATACGAACTGCAAAAGCAAATCCTGGGCCTAGGGGCGCCATCTCCCCACTGAATTATCGATCATCATTAGTCAGGCTAAAGCGAAAGGGCGCCACAGTTAAATATGTTTGAACTAATTGATTTCCTATGGTCAGCAATCAACACACACACACACTAGCATAGTCACACACACAAAAACACGATTATTTTGCTGAATGTTGTGGTGTGACAATTGTATTTGCAAATTTTCATCCAGCAGCAGCATTTGTGTGCAAATGGGATTATGGATATGCATATGTCGATTCTGGGCTTTCATTTGGCTGCATTTGTTAATAAAATGTTGTGGGCGTTGAGAGAATACTATGCATTACCAGCCCTGGTAAACAGGTAACGGTTGCAAATTTGCCTACTTTTTTTTTTTTATGTGAGTTGATAAATCGCGGCTTATTGGTTACGCCACTGACCGGACACAAACCAAATAAGCCTGGCAAACCAAGTCAAATGTCATTTGGGGGGGTCAGCAACAGCAGCAACAGCAGCAACAACAACCACAAAGAGCTGCTGCCTGTTTTGCTGACCTTATGCATAATGAAAGTAACGTTGCGGCTGCCATTTTGTGGTTTGACAAATGTTGTGTCAAATTCGGCTACACAGCCGCAAAGTACACACACAAACACACACACACTTAGACAAAAAAGAGAGACAGCAACAGACAAGACCCGGGTGAACAACTTTGTCAACAGCTAATGGACTCACACACACCACATAACACACACACAGACACACACCCTCACACAGAGAACGAAAAATTAGCCATGGTCGCACTTTTTGTAGGTGCAGCAACAACAGCAGCAGCAGCAGCAGAAGTGGCCACATGACAGGGAACACAGATACATAGTGAGATAGAGACAAAGAGGGGGCGGATGAGTGAGGGGTAGACTACAAGGAGTACCGTAACGGACACGAGCATGCCACACATGGCTCATGTTTGACTTGCCAAACAGAGTGAGCGACCACCAACAGTTCACCATAGCGCCAACCACTGCTGATGACAGCAACAATATCATCAGCGTCAACAGCAGCAGTAACAACAGCAACAACGGAGGCGTATGGTCAGCTGCAACATGAGCAACATTAAAAAACATTAAACCAGAAATCACTCTGCAACCACGTCGTTTGTTGTGTGAGTGTTGAGGTTGCACACGAGAAACGCTGTAGTAACGTAGGCGGTAAGCGGCAGGGCGTGTGGCGGCAAAGCGGCAGGACGGGTGGCGTCATACGAATCCACAAAATGCGGCTTACTTAGGCGCACAAAACAGATGATGATGATGATGATGATGATGATGTTAGCCCTGTTTGTACTGCTAGCCGACCGACCAACTGGTTGCTCTGGCAATGATTTGTTGGCATTTGCGCGGCTACAAGCTAGTCAGCTAGTCAGCTGGCAGCCGGGCAGACGGCGTTGTCTAAATACCACAACAACGAGCCAAAAGCACCAACAAGGGCAGGAGCCACGTCATCGTGTTACCAAAGGCTGCTGTGTAAATGTAATCCTGGGTGCTGCTCTGCACCCAGTCTCCCTGCTGCTAGTCACACTCCATTTATTTTTCACTCCTTTGGCTGCTTGTTGTGTAAACAAATGTAGCACGCAATTCGCAAAAGACTCGGGCATATATATATATATATATATATTTAAATATATTTATATTATTTTTTTTTTTTTAGAGAGCCTGCTTTAAATGCATTTAGGAGCTAAAAGGGAATGAATGCAGTCAATGCAATTTCTAAACTAAATGCTATTGTTGCTGTTGCTGTTGTAGCCGTTGCAGCTGCTGCTTTTAGTGCACTTTACACGCCTGTCAGCCCGTCCCAAAAACGAGACGAGAACAGCCGCATCGCAGCCAAGTCTCGGGCCCAAACTCATTTGCATATTTGAGCAGTGACGAGGCTCAACTTTTGGCTGCTGCCTTTTCTAGTGTGTTTACCATAGTTTGCTGTCTGCGTCCTTGCCAAAAGCTAATGTAAAAGTTTGGTTTTTCAAGTGGCACATTTTGCCGCCGCCTGAGCACACTTGGACCAAAAAGTTGTCTACCGACATTTTCATGCACTATATCTAGACTTAAAAATTAGCGTGCTATTTAGAGTTCAAGCTATTTTCATAGACTGCAGCCGCAGTCTCTGTTCGAGACTTCACCAAGTTTGTTTGCATCGTCTGCGCTTAATGGTCAACAACTTAAATGGTCGCAAAAATTGGCTAGAAAACTGTTGGAAGTGAACACACCTACAAACGCATTGTCATACAAAATACAACTTATCTTAAATTGTGTGGATCTTCCGCTAAATTTCGTTGTTGGCCTGTTTTGAGAATGTAAAGAGATAAGACCAAAAAGTCAAAAACCAATAAATTTGCATGAATTAAGATTGAATTGTTTGATGAAAGGTTTGGCCCCAGATTGAAGTCAAGCGCAATAGGCAAACAATTTGGCCAAGAGTAAATAATATGCCAAAATTGCGACAGCAAGAAATGCATACAAAATACTGAAAGCTAAAATTATTTAAATCAACAAGACAGACAAAACAGAATGTTGATGAATAAAATGTAAAAGACAAAAACAATTTACACGCAAGCACACACACACACGCACACACACATATCCACAAACAGAAGCTTACATTTATGTACATATATGAAAAATGCCAAGTCATACAACGATTATGAGGACATGTCAGAGGGCGGCAAGTGCAGAGGTCGCAGATGTGTGCAACATCATCGCAGAGGGCGAGTCGCAGGTCAGCAACTCTTGTGCGCTTTTGCATGAGAAATTTTTGGGATTTATGCCGAAAAATGCATAAATAACTGTTAATATTTAATATTGTTAACTTGTAAATTTTAAATGAAATATGTGTGGAGCAGCCATGTGGAATAGCACGTTGACGACCATGACGACAACGACTGACTGCTGCTGCTCCTGCTGCTCCTATTGCTGAGTATGCTGCTCTGGTCAGCCAGGACTTGGCCCTGCATATGAATTATGCAGTTTTTAACAAAAACGCCACATGGCTTACTGGACTGCACACACACAGGACATCCTCACAGTGCGACGGCTGGATAAGCGACGAACGACAAGGCAAAAGTTTAATTGTTTCTGTTGCTGTTTCTAGAATTTTATTTGTGTTTCTGTATTTTATTTCGCTTATGCATTTTACATGCGCAACTTTCTGACGAAACAGTCGAAACGCCACAAAATTGTCAAATTAGAAAGGACATTTGACATTCTCATCATTTATTTCATTTGAATAACATCATCAGCAATCAGAAATAATGTTGTTGATGTTAACACAACGAGTATGCGCGGGATTTGCATAATTAAACACGCAGGCAGGCTCAGCTTAAAATATTACGATAATGGAATACCCTCTGCACAAATCTAAAATACTCTCCGACCCTTTTCCTTCCTTTAAGAAGATGCAACAAAATTGATGAGAATTTTTCTATAATTTTCAACGCTTTCATTTCATTCAAATTTATTATGCATTTTATAATCAAAGTAAGATTCGTAACTTAAGCTCTCTCATATTTTGAAGCTGTATTCATTTTGTATTTTGTTTCATATCTTTTTTTTGTATAGTGTTGAAAAATATGAGTGCCTAAGAACTTAAGTGCATTTCAATTACAAAAATTTTAGTCGCTGTTCATATTGCATCTACCATTGCATAAATCATGAATATAATATTCACAACACACAGACACAAACACACACACACACACACACATACACTCACACAAAGCAAATCCGTTCAATTTAAAACGTGTTGTGGGAAACAAACTAAGCGAAAAACAGACACCCACACACACACACATAATCTACACACATCCACAAACACACACACATCGCCTAGTGAAACTCGGTGGATTTGTTCGCGTTTTTCCATTTTTTCTGCGCCTAACTGCAAATTCAGTTTTCGTTTCGTTTGGCCAACAACAGCAACGGCAACAAACAATTTTGGTCAGTGCCTCGCAAATTTAAAACTTATAAGCACGCCACAGCGCCACGCTGTATGCAATGGTCGCCCGCTGACTGTTGACGGTTGAGACGCACGCACGGCTAGGCTAGCACCAACATTGGACAACACCAACAGCCCGCCCCCATCACCTCTACCACCCTCTTAACCATTCCTCCACTGTGGCGAAAGCCATAAAGTTTTTATTTATTTGCATTTGCTCACGTGTGCATGTTTAATTAAATTTGAAGCGCTCATCGAGTCTCGGCTTGGGAGAAATTTTTTCGGTTTTTCTTCTTTTTTTTTTTTTGGCCGCCAAAAACACAAAAATACATGCGAGTTGTGTGGCGCCACCTGCCGGCCGTCAACGCGCTGGCACGAAAAGTTATGTCTAACGGCGTGTGGGGCTGGGCAATGGGATGGTGCGTTCGGTGGTGTGCGGGCATTTGCCTTGGCATATGATGCAGTTTACGTAACGAAAATTGAGTTGGACATGAACAAATTGCGGTTAGGTTGGTGAATTTGTCGGTTTCTATTTTTGTTTCGCTTTCAGGATTTGTTTTCTGTTTCTCCCACCTTCCATATCTCTCTCTCTCGCTCGCTCTCTCTGTCTCCCTTGTATGCATGTGCAGTGGAATGCAGAGATGGCGGGTGTGGCATAGTTGTATATGCAAATTGGAGCGTGACATGCATTTCGACAGTTTTGAAATTCAAAAGCTGTTGATGGTTTTTATCTTAGAGTTTGAGCGAATTAATTTGGAGTCCTCTGAAAGCATAGACACTCATTGCCTGCAAATCTAGCCAAAGAGCTGACAATCTTCTCCTCATAATACAAGTTATTTATCTTGTGAATTGCCACTTGGTTATGGCGCTGAAAAGTAGGCAATGCATGCGTGTGTTTTATTTTTTTTCTCACATTTTGGCTCGCATGACAAATGACAAACAGACGTTGTTAGCTCAAATGCGTTAATTAAATTTTTGTCTCTCAACTGCTTGAATACGTAGGCAAGCCCAAGGGGACATTACGCAAAAGCATATACACACACAGGCACACCTGCCCACTACTACGCCCACGTGTCGCATTAAGTTGCCTACTTCTAAGCGCTGACATCTTGTTTTGCCAGCAGCTCATAAAATTTGCAGCTTGTTTGAAGCAGTTTACCAGCTGCTTTAATATGCACATGTGTGCGTGTGTGCGTATGTGTGTGTAGAATTTTCTGTGCAGAATTTATGCGCCTCATTAGTTGGTCCAGCCCCAGGAGTTACTCTCATCATCTCGGCTCAACTTGGGGGCTGAGCTCACAGCATCATCATTAGTCACAAGTAGCGGGTCACAGGTCGCTGCGTTTTGGCGCCTAAAAATATGCTAAACATTTGCGCAACCGTCATATTAAATGGTTTCGACGATGTTTGACATATTTACACAGTTTTGCTATATATGATATGTTTTGTTGCCGTTGCCCCCAACAAATACAAAATATGTGTATATGAGTATATAAGCACATGCAAAGATTTTTCATATTTCCAGCAACATTTTTCACGAAGTTGAAAGGGTTCAAGAGTCTCGAAAAAAAAAGTGAAAGAACAAAAAAAAAAATATATAAAAAAAATATATGTGAAAGTGCGCCAAGATGTGAAGTCTGAGCAAAAGGGCACAAAAATGTAGGCGGACCTCGCATTGATTTTTTAAACTTTTTTCTTTTATTTTTCAACGCCGACTATTTGCCGTCGTCGTCGTCGTCGTCGCGGCTGCTGCGCTCATTCATTTCATTTCTCGTCTTGCGTTTTATTTTATGCTCTGCTTTTCATTTTTATGAGTGTGTTGGTGAGTGTATGTGTGTGTGTGTGTGTGTGTGTAAGTGCTGTATGGTCTGCACAGCTCAACTCTGCCTACTTTTTATGTGTTTTTATTTATTTGCGCAGCTTTGCAATTTCAAAAAGTGTTCGCGTGTAGCGCCAGACTAAGGCAAAAGGCTTTAGCTTAGCCATCTCGTCTGGGCCGGGCCTGGCCTGGTCTGGTCGTCGTTCTATTTCGTGTTGCGCCAGATCTTGCGTGTTTCAGTGCCTTATATTGCAAAGCGAGCATAATAAATATTTGACGCTTCATAAATCTTTAAAGAGTTGCCAAAAAAAGGAGCAGTGGCAATGGCTACAGCAGCAGCCGCCTCGTGTCTTATTTCAAGAGCTTGGGCGTTCACTTAATGGATTTGCTACTTTTCACCGCCGCTCTCCACGTTTATGCTAATGACTTGGGCCTGACCCGTGCCCGTGGAGCCTAGTCAGCCCGCCTGCAATCGGAAGCCACTGTGCAAATTTGACAATGAACATCAGCATTAGAGTTAGAGCGACGGCTGGGGCGTCAGTCGGCGGTGGAGTGTTGGATAGACTCTGTCGGCCACTTGGGAAACCCTTGCAAATTGCATGGCCGAGAGCGGCTTGAATTCTTTGGCACAGTTTTCACTTGCACTTGCGCGCCGCCATTTTTGATTTCCCCAATGATTTACATTAACATTTTTGGCTCTACGCATTGCCTACCGCCACACCTCCCCATCTTGCTCTCCCCCTCGCACATTCTGTGAAGTAATTTAAAACAATGTTGCAGAACGGATGGGGAACCAATGCCGAGCGGTTGGCTTAAGCCACAGCAAACTACAGCAGACAATGAACAACCGATCCGACCATAAGCGCATTATGCGGGTTGGTTGCTAATTCCCCTTGCTCCCCATTCTCCCATTTCCGGTTAAAACTCAAATGAACTATTGTTTATAAGCCAGATTAACTCAAGCGAATTCCTGTGGCTCGGTTGGCTGCTATCTATTTTAAGTTTGTGTGCGCTTTAGGACACTGAATTAAAAGTCTGAATTGGATATTTTCCATAAGCGTCAATCTAATTTGATATATTTCATTATCAAGCATTTATGTACCATAAATTTATAGTTGATTATGACCATAATTATAGCGAAACACGTTTCTTCCTGCTGCATTCTATCGTAATTTACACGTATTGTCTGTTATTAAAATCAATCAAAAATCCAATCTGCCACATGACTGTGGCAATTGAACTAATCTAACAAAAGCCATAATTGAATCAAAATATAACAAATTTACTGCCAAAATATGATAAATTTCAATTTTACATTTATCCAATTGATAAGTCAATTGCAATTTTGACAGTTCAATTTTAAATTTTATTTAAGCCTAAATTAAATTGGAATTTATCGTTTATGAATTTCATTGAGTGAAATTTATTTGCAAAATTAATAATATTAAATGGTTTAATAAATTGAAACCTGACATTTTTGATAATAATTCACATTTTAGATTTAGGAAAATTGGAATTTTTACTCAATAAAGTTTATCACAGAGATCAACTTTAATTAGCTAATAACCAAACTTGTACTTTTTATAGGTACATACATACATGTATATGGCAGAAGCGTACTCAGAGCACATTCTTTTTTGTGAGTTAAGGTGTTTTACAGTTCATTAAAATTTGGCTCACTGCCAGCAGCAATGAGCATTAAAATTATGCCCATAGTTTTCACATAGTCTCTCTGGTCCCGTCTCTCTGCTTATAGTTCAGTGTGTGGAGTGTTGTGTTTGCAGTTAAGCGTGTTAACAGGCTTTATATTGCACACACAAACACACACACACACACACGCAAAACATATACACACACTTATGCTGGCTGGCTGGCTGCTGGGT
Organism: Drosophila paracracens; assembly: GCA_035044025.1. Lineage (NCBI taxonomy): Eukaryota > Metazoa > Arthropoda > Insecta > Diptera > Drosophilidae > Drosophila > Drosophila paracracens. The sequence continues at coordinate 4,833,329 of JAWNMN010000401.1, read as the reverse complement.
TGGATTGTTGGCAAGGCGGCAGCAGCTCTGGCTGTCTGTCTTATTAGCGTTCAACAACGGCGCCGCATGCTGCTCATTGAGCACACGCTTGACATGTCAGTGGGATGGGGGAGGGGGAACGTTTCAGGATATGTGGAGAGTGCTATGGGGCTGCTTTTAAATGGCAGCGTCTTAAATGCGAGCATCGCACAATTGCAGCACAACCTGACAACTTCCGACAGTTGGCGCCCACCGCAGCCATACGTAGCTATTATTACGAGCGTTTTATGCTGTTGTTGTTGTTTTTCTTGTTGCTGTTGCGTGGTTGTGAAATAAAAACCGCAATTACCAGCGGGTAAAATGAATACATATATTTATATATATATATTTATACAAATATATATAATATACATATGACAATGAGAGGGCAAATAAACCAGTGAGCCCGTTGTGCGTGTGTGCTTTAGTTTTTTGTTTGTGTGCGACATCAAGCAAACAATATGGCGACACGCAACACTAAGCAGATGAGGCAAGCGGCAGCGCCGGGAAGCAGCCGCCACAAAACAATGCGAGAAGCCACAGCAGCGACGACTTTTGTTGCTCTCACAGTGCACGAATATCACGCATACGTCGTGCTGTTGTCACCAACGCCGGCAATGCCTGGCAACAATGTTGCCGCAACAAAATGAAGTCGAGCGAGCGAGGCAGTCAGTGTGCCCCACTGCCCGAGCGCGTCAACATTAGTTTAAGTTGCAAACAAAAGCAAATTGTTAAAGCAAAAAGGGCACAAAATGGAATTATACCAAGGCGTCAATCTGTGCAGCATTGTGTATAGGTGTGTGTGTAGGTGTGTGTTCTGAGGTTGTGCTGCCCTGTGGCCCCTTTTTGGCTGCACTCATTGTGTGTTGGAGTGCGCTGCCATTAAGTCGCATTGTTTCTGTTTTGCTACTTTTGCTCGTTGAGCACAAAAATTGAGTAACTGCACGTGAATGAAAATGAAAACAAAGCCATGAAGCACGAACACTGCCCTAGCGCCCATCGACCCCTAAGAGTATGGCCAAGCGCGCAAAATGGGCGAAAACCAGACCAACTTTCACGCTAAAAACTTTCGCATTTCTTAACTAGTTTTTGTTATTGTTACCTGGTTTTATTCTCTTGTTCTTGCTGCTGTTTTTTGGTAGTTCCTGTCGCCTTCGTGCCCTGCACAAAATGCGGAAAATTAAATTGCCCCCGTTCTGGCTGGGTCTCTTTCTCCTTGCTGGCAGCCAAGAACACCCGCAAACAAAAACACAAACACACACTCACACACATACACACATACACACATACACACATACACCGAATCCGAACACTCTCAGACGGCACACACATACAAACAATAATTGAAATAAACACTTAAAAAGTTTGACTGCACGCTGCCTGCTTTGCTTTTGTCTTTGTTGTTGCCTTTGTTGTTTTTGGTGTCTTTGCTTTTACTTTTTGCGTTTCTCTTTAGAATTGTTTGTTGGGTTTTTGTGAGTGTATATGTTGATGTGTGTGTGTGTGTGCGTGCATTGAAATAGTTTCTTGGTTTTAGTGCCGCATACCGTTGCCGCTGTTAAATTTTATTAAGCAGCTAACAAAACTTGAAACAATGGACAGATTTTCATCTGTTTGCGTTCTGATTGTTGTTGCTGTTGTTGCAACTTTTGCGTTAAACGCACAGCCACAAGCAACACAAGGCAAACAAAGCAATAATCAACAACCAAAGTGCTGCATACTTTTGAGCGCTGTGGAAATCCAATTATGCCTGGCACAACTTGTGATTTACAGTTAATTACAAGAAGCAGAAGAGAGAAGAAAAAAAATAATAAATATAATTAAGCCATTGAGGCATTTAGGCAAAAGCAAAAGCAAAAGTTAAGCAACCGCAACACAGGACAAAGCCAAGTAAATCGCACATGTCCTCGGGCCAATTGTCTGGCTCTGTCCTTGGCCAGGCCAACAGACGACGTCGCGTCGCTTGCCTTATTTACATTTGAGCATACTTTGCGCTCATTATGTGGCAGCTGACTGAATGACAATTGGAGAGATTGATAAGCCTAAGTTGTTGTTGCTGCTGTCAGCTTCAGCTTGATAAACAACGTGTGCTGGCCAGCTTGATAAACTGAAGTCGTTGGCTGGAAACCATAAATAAAGGACTCTCTGTTAAGGTTAGCAAAATAGAGTAGTAATCAAGTGTCCTTTGATACGCCTATAATCTATTTCGAGATATCATACTCTGACATATGTTTATAATTGCTCACTTTGGCATAATACATTTAAATTGCTTAGACTTAATTAAATGCAACAATAACAACTGATTATGTCAAACCAAGTGCAACATTTTCTACTATTTTGTCAACTGAAATATGTAATACATTTGCGTATGCTAGCAAACTGCATGGGATTATTTTTCTACAAAATATTTAATTGAGGCATGTACTTAATTATATGAAACATGGCAATTTTGCCTTTAAGCCCTGTGGTCAACACAGCTATGTCAACTTTCGTCATAGTTGCTATTGCTCTGGCAGAAGCATGAGGACAACAAAGCTCGACTAATTAATTTGATATTTCCTGGCTGGATAAGCGTAATGCCAAGAAATATGCCGTAAGTCAAGCAAAATTACTCGCTGCGGTATAATAAGGCACACAAAGTGAACAAAAATTGTGTATTTCTATCATTTTTTACTACGAAAAGCACAGCCAGCTAGGCTAAATGCCATTTTTTCGTTTATGAACATTCCATGCGCGTTGCGCTAAAATTAAATTAATATCAATTTTTAGCTTTGTCTATGCTAGCGACGAGCGTTGTTGTTATTGTTGTTCTCATTTATTCATTGCGTGCTTTTTGGCGTTATGCACGCGTCCCTCTTGTCCTGCCTTATTATATTAACAGCAATTACTCACAGTTACTCGCTCTCTTTCACACAAACACACACACCCTCTTCCCTCTCATGGCTGCAATTAAGTTGATTACAATTGAAATAATATGTTTCGTTTTTTTTGTTTTGGCTCTGACTTTTTGTCCACTTGCACTAAGCACTAAGCATAAGCATAAACAGGGGCCTAACACACACACACATAGAGAAAGAACAATCCCAAAAAAAGGGGTGCCACCACCATTGCTGAGTGCTTAGGGGTTGCCCAGGGGAGCCGCCAACTGATGTACATGTTGATTAGGGCTGTCTACAGGTCGCCATCGGCAGCAGCAACAACAACAGCAGAAGGTTCAGGAGCAGCGGGAAGGGTGGAGTAGCGACTCCTTAAGCTGCGTTTGGTTTCGAATTACTTCGCTTTTATATTCCACTCAAATTCAGTTAAATGCCTGCGGCTCTTATCTCTATCTGGGGCATCTTTTGAGTGCGCTTCCCTTGCCAGCCGATGGATATTATTTCTACGAACGAAAACACACACACACACACACACAGACTGATAATAGAACATTTGGCCGTAGGACAAATTATGCGGGCCGTAATGCGAACTGCACACCGCCAACAACGACAATCAGTGTCAGCAACAGGAAGCTCTCGGTTGCTGGCGTAAGGGCCCCAACTTTTTTCATTTGCTTCTTTTCTTCATTTTTCCAGCTTTTTGGTTTTTTTCTTCTTCTTTTTTTGTAATTGAAAAGCACCAAAAGTCAAAGTGACAAACACAGCAGCGGCGGCAAGGATATCTTAAGGGCTCTCTCCGCTGATTGACAAACAGTTCAGGCAATATCGACAAATGGCAGTCCTAACGAGATTTTGTTGCTGATTTTGTTGTTGTTATCAGTCGAGAGAGTCTCCGCCATATGCGAAAATTAATTAACAGAATTACGTTTTTAAAAAAGTCGACGCGCAATGCTTTGAGGTTGTACGGTCGAAGGTTGCAATTACCGTTAATGAGTTTAATGCCAAAGGCGCCGCCAAACGCGTCCCTATCTCCCATTTTTTTCCTATAAACTTTGTAACTTTTTGTGTTATACTTGTTTTCATTTTTTTGTAGCCTTTACTTTTTTCTTAATGACTAGCACCCTTTGCTTAACATCACAAAAAAGGCAAAGGAAAAAATGAAAGGAAAGTTCTACGTTGTCTATTTTTATTTCTATTTGCACTTGACTTCATTGTGATTCCCTGATGTGCTGCACACAAAGCACGCAACAAGTTTGCGTCTAAAGTTTTTCATACATAATAAGAGGAGTGCAAAGGGTTGCATGTATCTTAAGGGCTGGCAATGAAAGCAAGCGTGAAGGGTATTTCGTTGTTAATAGCTTTGCTTATTCTACTCGGTACATTTTCTTACTTTGAAATTAACCTTTTCACTTGCCACATTAATTTTGCCCAGCTTCAGCAGGCACCACAATAGACGCATACACCTGTCGCCCGACCACTTTTGTACTTTTGACCAGTTCATTGAAGCGTTTTGGGCTAAGGTCTGAGGCAGGCATTGCCGGAATCCATTTAGTCAAAGTTCAACCCCAAATGTGCCGCAAATAGCATTAATGACTTCCATGAGTGAAGAGTGAAGAGTAAAGAGCTGAGATCTGATAGCTCTGCGCTCGCAAATCGTTGGCTTTCGGTTTTGCTTTGACTTTCGACTTAATCCAGTCTACTGTCTGCCATCCGCCTGTCCGCCTGTCTGCCTGGCTAACTACTGACTGTGCCTGACTGCTCCTGTCGGTTTCTCTTTCTTTTGCCTTTTACTCGCATTTCACTTTTATTTTTATTGAATTGGCAAATGAAAGCCAATTAGTTGGGAGGCTGTCGGTTAGTTTGTTAGTAAGTGTTAAATTAATTATCTTATGGCTGCTGCATGGCACTTAGTTGACTAATTGAAAGTAAAAAAAAAAAAATTGGAGCTGAAGTGCGCACACACACAAACACACAGAGTTCGCACAACATAGTTAATTATGTTTGCTGATAAAAATGAAATTGCAGTTTATCACAGAGGCAGTGGCAAGTGCAGCACAAATAGCTAGATGAGGTCAGCTCCTGGGTCAGGTGATTGGTCTGAGAGGTCGACAAAGGCAAAACAAATATTACTGCCAGACAAATATGTATGTGTGCTTGTGTTTGTGTATGTGTCTATGTGTGGGTGTGTGTGTGTGTGTGACTTGCTGTAGCGTGAAGTGCCAAGCTGTTGAGCTGACCGGCTAAGATGCTTGAAAATCCAGTTATAAAAATGGTCAGCCAACAACTCAAGCAATGCAATGAGACGACCACAGCAACAGGGCAACAACAATATACATAACAGAAAGAGAGAACAGCAGCAACAATACCAACCGAGCACATGGCAAATCTTGTGCCTTAGCTGTAAACGGTGGCCAGGATCAAGTAGCAAAGCGTGTGTAAGAAATGTGAACTTAAATATTTTATAACATTAAAGCAACAAATAAAAGCAGCAGCAGCAGCAGCAGTAGCAGTGAACGTGGCAAAAGCCGGGCCAACAGACAGCCAGCCAGCCAGCCAGCCAGGTAAGTGCCGGGCGCACTAAAATAAAATTGCATACTTTATGGCGCAGGATGCGGCTGCACAAGGAGTCCGTTGCGACGCAACGATACGTACACCATCTTGAGGGGCATAGCTGCTCAAGAAAATTCGATGAAATTTATTTACAGTTAACAAGAAGAAGACAAGTATAAAACGGCAGAGGAGAGCACACGCCTGCCAAAAGGACCTGACTTGCCTGAAACGTGCGTGTGTCGGTGTCTGTGTGTGTGTGTGTAGGAAAGTGTTTTTTGTGTGCTGTGCATCATTTGAGTGAGTTTATTTAAAATTCAATTATACCGCACACGCTCCACTCTATTTAAAAAAAGAAAAAAACTGCACAATTGTTTGCGGACGTTGTCAATTGAAAATGATTCCTATGCATCACGCATCTCAGCTATATTGTTCAGTTTTATGTGTGCGGTTTATATAGTATGATATTTGCTTTCGGCTTACCAAATGATTGAGTTTATATATAAATTGTTCATCGATCCTTACCTGCAACGGAGAAAATGGAGAAATTGATTAATTTTTATAGCATAGTTTACGACGCGCTTATGTCTAAAATAAAACGTGGACAGTTTGACAACAAATCTCTGGATTTATATGTATATATATATATATATATATACACTATTTATAGTAATTGAGAGGCACACAATATCAAATGCAAATAATTAATGTACTGGTTTCGTTTTACGACAATTACTAGAATTTAAATATTATTTCACTTACAAATAAGGTACTACTAATCAAATAAACAGAATTGAAATCTAAAACATATCTATAAATACGTAACAAATAAATTAAAATAAGATATACTCATTTTAATGAGAGTTATAATTGGATGATATTAATATTTATGTTTATTTTTTTTAATGCTTTGCAGCAACGATTTCCATAATTAGATAAATTGTTTTGTTTTTTTCCCGGAAATATTACATTTCAACAAATTTGACATTTTCTTTGCGCATAATGAGCCTATTTCCTCAGTTGGTTAACAACCACCCCATCGTCCCCCATTCCACCCGCTACCATTCTAGCCTTGTGCATATCATTTTCAAGGTCTCACTTGCAATCAAATTATGAGTAATTTATGCCGCTGCTACCTACTTGCGACTGCCTACTTATAATTTTAATATCATGACACCCAAAATCTTGTTAAAGAAATCTCAATTATCTACTTTTATTGATTTGCAAAGTAAGCAAAACCAAAGCAACGCCCAGATGATAAACAAGAGGATCCTGATGCTATTTACGCACCATTTCGTCGCTCTTCAGTTTCGCTTTCCTCATTTGACAAACGAGAAGCATAGCAAAAAAAAAAAAAATAATAAATATGCACGAAAACAATTACGATAAAAATATATACAATACATACAAATATATATGTATATATATATATATCCATTTATATATATATATATATACTTGTTGTAAGTAGGTTAGGCTCAGGTTGCCGGGGTAGTCAGTGACAAGCCCTGAGCTTGGATAAAAGCAAATTATGATAACAATAAAGATTTAACTAGAGGAGCTCGTGAAGTGGCAGCAGACGGCATGCCGCTAGACACAAAGCCCTGTTACGGCACGGAACGACCCGACCCTGTGCTCGGCGGCCAAGGCACATAGCGAAACAGGGACAATTTAAATAGACATTTATCTTGTCAAACGACAGCGCAGGTTGTGCACCCACCCACACACAGACACACATACACACGTGCCATTGCCTATAACAAAATTACAGCATTGTGGCTGATCCTTGACGATGACGATAATGTGGGGGTTCCTATAGCCCAAAACAAGCCAGCACCCCCCCAAAAGCAAATGTCTTTGCCCCACCACCCATCGTCATCTTCCAGACATTGATGATGTGAACGAGAGCTGGTTTCGGTTTTTGTTTGATTTTATTTATTCGCTTTCGTGTATTTTGTTTAACAAGAACAGCAACCGCAAAATTTCCGTGTTGCCTACAGCTTGTCTACGCGAGCTGCTCTTCTTATTCCTCTCTCTCTCTCTCTCTCTCTCTCTCTGGTTGCTCTTCTTGTTGTTGTTATTGTTTGCTGTTTTTATTTTCTTTACAATTTTTGGCTTGGCAAATGTTTTTCAAAGCATAAAAATACTTTTACATTAACTTGTTCTAACAACACACAAACACATACATTCACAAAAGTTGTAGAAAAATTTTGGTTTTTTTTTTCTACATTTTGCGTTGCTTTTAGCGCTCAACGACTTTGCCGTTTTCTGGCTTTCTTGTTGTTGTTTCTTGTTGCCTACTTTTAGGAAAAGCGAAAGTAGCGCAAGAACAACAACAAGTTTCGCCCGCACAAATGTAGAGCGTGCCACGTTATGGCAAGTGTGTGTTTATGCCCAAAGTTTTTGGTAAAAACGCAAAAAAAAAAAATAGAAGTGCGACGGATAACAAAAAAGTTGCCCATCGCTATATCAACATCATTTGCGTTAAGTGGTTTGAAAGCAATGCGTGAAAAGTCGAGCAGTTACAAATATGCCCTCGTCTATAGCTGACAAATAATTGACTCGACACTAGGCACAATGACGCCGCTTATTAAACTGCAATAAAGAGCTTCCTGGCACGACGCCAACAACGCGCAACAGGAGCCAAGACCATTTGCTGCTGCTGTCGTCTCCCACTTGCCACTTGCCATTTGGCTATGCCTAATTGGCTGTTGTCTGCTGCCTGTTGCCGAAAAACTGTTGCATGCATTAAGGAGAGTGCCTAATAAAATTTGCCTGCGCCTGACAATAAAGCAAAAGGCAACAAAATAAATAAAATGACAGCACATACACACACGCACACACACACACATTCATACACCCACGCATACTCTTAAACAAATTTGTAGGAAGAATGCCAAGCAATCTGAGCATATTTCATGGCGGTTTACGTGCTGCGATTTTTCGTATATTCCTTTTCTTTTTTTTTTTGCTTTTCTAGGAACTTTTCCCACCACCCACCTGCTGGCGAGGCAGGTACTCGTTGCCTTTGTACAGTACTTTGTATAGATTTTGGGATATCGATAGCACAAACACACACAAAATAGACGTGCACACCCACACGTGTATTTACATTACTTCTGTTTGTGTGTGTGTGTGTGAAAAGGTATCCTTTTTATGGCTGCTGGCAAAATTTATGATTTCCATTCATGCTCCTCCTTTGTTCAAAGGATTTGTGCATTGTGTAGCTGCCGCTGCCTTGTTACCCAGGCACAAGCACAGGCGCAGGTCGGTTGTTTCCGCGGTAATTTATAAGCTTTAAATTTGTGCGTCAATAAAATTTGCATGAAAAAATCAAAGCAGCCAATAATAATACCAATGGATACAACAAAAGCGTTTTGCTAAATTGTGGCAATTAAACCAAATTAAATCAAGTCGGGGAAGTCGAGGTACAGGCACAGGCACAGGCAGCCGAAACCAGATGCCGATCAAGTTAACAAAATGGGATGTCAAAGTTCAAATGCCTCTCAATGAAAGTTAACTAAATAAAGTTGTTGTTGCTGCTGCTGCTGTTGATGAGACTAATGAACTTGCCCTGGAACGGTGTTACACTTTACAAAGCAGAACACAGGCTTAAACAACAACAACAACACAGAGTAGACAAATAGCCGCATCGACAACGCCAAGCAAATTGATTTGCATAGCAACCGAAAGGGGCGACCAGTTCCTCGAGTCCATGACCAGTACAGCATATGATCCTAGTTGGGGGCCAAACACCCAAAATCGCAAGACCTCCGCATTAGCAGTGTTCGCTAAGCAGTTTAACTATTTAAGACAACAAAAGCAACAATGAAGCATCTATGGCAACTTCCATTTGCTGCTTACACATACATCCATACACACACACACATACAGCGCTCACACTCGGAGGCATAGATTGAGAGAGAGAGCCGCAGGACGAAGTGTCAAAGACATGGCCAAAGCTACACAAATGTTGACAAGCTAATGAAATGTGAGCAGCTCCTTGGCAATAGGAGCTAGATTGTGGCGGTAGGGACGGGCTAACTGGCAGGCAGAACCCAAAATTGATACACTGTCGCAACTTGACGAGTAGTTGAATGCCCCACTCCTTAAGCGTACGGAACTGTTGCTATTGCTGTTGCTGATGAACTGTCGCTGCTGACGATGTCAGGCAAATCCCAGGCGAATCAATCTCGACACAACGGGGGTAAGGCTGAGGTTGGTGACTTTAGCAAATTGTTGCTTAGACATTTTGCTTATGCAAATCGAAATTATAATGAAATCAACTATAACAACTCAACTATGAACGGACAAACGGCTGGACGGCAACGGTTGCCATAGTCCGATCGGAAATTGGGCACAGGACTGGGATACATACTTATATATCTAAATATATATATATATAGCCAAAATGTTGGTGTGCAAATTGAAAATCCATCAAATGTTGAAGGACCTGGCGGCGCTCGATATACATAATTTGCTTGCGATTGGATTGGGCCACATGTCAGGAGGAAAAGAAGAACGCACAAGATAAGCGATGTATTGGTCAGACTTTTACTGTCTTAACGAGCATCACATTTGCCTCCATGTATCATAACAGAAGGAGAAGTCACACAAATACGTTTACACACATGAAGAAGGGCATCACTTGATTTAAAACTGAGTTCCAAACAATTTGCACAGTAAACTGTTGGACGCCCCAAAGACATAAGTGGTAAATCACATCAATATGTAAGAGAAGAAACAACAACAAGCAGCAACGGCTTAGGCAAGGCAACGCAAGGCAAGGCAATGATGTTTATCTAAGGACATGGCACATCCATCGCACGAATTGGACTAGACCGGACTACGATTTGCTATGCAATTTTACACACTTGACCATTAAACGTAGCCATTGGGAGCAGTTTGCATAGCAATGAAGCCAACGGCAACGGTCACGCCGCAGGCCAAGGAAACGAACGGAATAAAAAGCCAAGCCGTAGTCGGTCAACTTGATGAAGTATGAATGATTACAGCAGCAATAAGAGCTGAACAGAGAGAGAAAGAGAGAGAGAGGAGAAGAGAGAAAAAAAAAAACAAAAAGACAGTCAGCGAGAGAGAGACTGAGGGACACAGAGAAAGAAGGTTAGCATAAACGTGCTCATCTTTATCCACATTGAAAAGGTGTAGTTGACTGTAAAAACTTCAATGAATAAATTTTTTTTTTCCTTGTGCGTTGGGTCATCTCTCGTAAAAGGCATAAATAAAATAGACATTTGGTCAGTCACACACACAACACACACAACACACGCACACACACAACACATAGCCACAAAAAATATGGGGCCCAAAGTAAATTGATCGAAATGAAAATGCTCATAAATTTACATAGAGCCAAAATATTGTAATTGAGCGTTCAGAGACCGGCACCTTGAAGTAGGCAGTGGAATTTATGTGCGAGCAGATAACAGCCAAGTTAAGTCGCAAAGACAAAGCCAATGTGCAGAGACTTAACTGGCAGCCATTTAACCCATTAAAGACGCCCCATAGTGCGGCAGACAAAAGAGCCAAATAGAAAAACGAGACGTTAAAATTAAATAAAGAAACCTTCTGACATTTGACGATTTGTCATGGTGCCACAATAAAACGTCACACAGTCAACAGCATGTTAAAGCCAGCAAGCAGACAAACAAAGAAAAATATGGTAACAAAGAATAAAAAAAAAGGAGAAAAAACAGAAAAGCAGTTCCAAGTAGATTCTATGAAATTATGACAAACTGTCTCAAAAATGCTGAAAATACTGTTAACGTTTTGAGTGTGCCAACAAACAGACACTGCCAAGAAGCTGAACCAGAAAAGGCAAAAAATGTGAAAAGAACGAAATGCTGGCAATAAATGAACTGATGCTGCCTTTGTTGACGAGCGTGGCGTATGAGCAATGTCTGCTGATGAAAATGATGAAACAGCACAAAAATATGCCAAGAGCTGGGCGGACGAGGGACGTTGAGCTCGGGAAGGAAGTGCGGCATGCAAATACAATGAACTGAAAAACAGTTTTTGAAGTCTTTTGCCTCTTGCTGCATTTATGAGCATAAAAAATTGGCGCCGGCCCATTTGCCGCATTTACACACACAATCAAACACGCTTATGCAGAGGTGTGTGTAAGTGTGTGTGTGTGTTTGTTTGAGTGAAGGAGAATTGCTTAAAAGTCAGCAAGGAGCAACGGGAGCCAAGAACGACAACTGAACTGACAATGCCGCTGCTGCAATGTCAATTTTTTTCCTTGCCTGATGGTTTGGAATTTTGCTTTTTTTTTCGTATGCTAGAAATTGCTCGAGTCATAAAATATCTGACCGTCCCTTTCCGACTGCTATTTTCATTTGGCATTTATGCATATATAGGACTAGAGGCAAATATAATGTTGACAAAGGTGACGACAATTGTCGACAGGAGCAGCAGCATCTGTTTAAAGCCACAAAACGTGGCACTTAATTGAGTTGAGCGCATAACTAAACTAACTGACACTTGTCTAAAAGGCTTCAGACTAGATTGACTAGCTGACTGATTGCGGCATCTCCATCTGCTCGTTAATAGCGACATAAACATATGTTTATGGCCAAAAGTCAAATCAAAGTTGGCAAACATATAAATTATTTGATGTGTGCTCGTAATCAGACATCCAAGCAAACTTTATGCATAATAAGGCCACCAAAAATTATGCACATAATTTGGGGCGCACATTAATTAGACTTAACAGCGACAGCCACCCAGACCAACCACCACCAACCACCGTCAACCACCGCCCATCGCAGTTTAAGTAATTATTAATCAACGTGTGCATGTTGTGTATGTGGAAAGGCAAATGCATAGCATTTGCATTGGTGCTTCTGGGCGCAGCCAAACTTTTCGACAACTTATTTTCAACAAATTAATTTGCGAACCATTGCAACACGCCGCAAACGAGCGCCGCAACAGAATCTGCCACACTTTGCTGTTACTATCTCTCTCTCTCTGTCTCGCTGTGTGTATCTCTATCAGTGCAAATTTGAAAATTTTGTTAACTTCAAACTTAAGCCAATATTACGAGTAGCGGGTGTTGAAGCGTACTGAAGTTAACCCCACCCAAACCATTCCGCCCTTGTCTGCTGTTGCCCGCGTTTTCTGGCAGCGTTTTGCATTTACTTAGCGGCAGCTTGCGCGCAATTTGGAGCATGAAACTGATTCATGCATTGAGGTTCACCTTAGCTATTCTTTGGCAACCATGTGTGGGTTTTTCTTCTTCTTTTTTGTTGACTTAAATATGCAGCACATGCAATTTCCAGCTGTCAGCAGCCGGTTGCAACAGGAGAGGAGCCAACAATCTACGCCATCTGTTTAATGTAAAACGAAGTAAATTGAGTTCATTTTTACTTCCAGCAGAACTCATCATTAGTATCGTTTTTCAGCGGACACGCGCTGCATGCGAATGAAGCAAATAGTGGCAGAAGCAGTTACAGCAGCAATCTGAGCCCAGCCAACCAGCAACACACACACACACAACTTACACCCACCGGGATATGCTAGAATGTAATAATTACTTTGCTCCAGGTGTGTACTCAACTCGCCACACTCGCTATATTCACACTGAAAGTTGTGCACAACTTTTTAGAGCATACTTCGTGGCGTATTTGGCAGCGCGTCGAGGGTGTTCTCTAACTAACTGAATGTCTGCCTGACTGACTGACTGGCTGACTGTCTAACTGACTGGCTGGCTGGCAGCTTGGCAGCTGCTAAGCGAGTATTAGTGGAAATTTAATATTGCAATTAATACAGCAACAAAGTGTGCATTGCATATTAATAAGTTCGTTTGTCGCTTCTAGTTTATAGTGCGGCAAAAAGTTGGTCAACTCGACAGCTCAACCCCTCGGCTCATGCGGTGGATTAGTATACCCACATTCAAACATATTACACTCACTCACACACACACACACGCACGCATACACAGCATTACACTAAAGGGCAAACGCTTGCGCTCGTAAATGCCAAAGTTACAACCCCATAAGTTGGCTTAGGGTTGTAGAGCGTGTCAACTTTTAATGGGTTGCCAGTCAAGCGGCTACACTCTCTCACGCACACACACACACACACACATACATACGCACTCCCTCACACGGATATGGCACCTGTATGTATGTATATTCAATATTCATATTCATCATACGTCTACGCACTGGGTATTCACATTCAAGCAGACCACATTAAAGCTTTTAATGATTCAAAACTTTGCTGCAAATAAGTTTGCGGCCCCCGAAAAAAGTGTGCACAACTTTTTTAATGCGCTTTGCTGCGGTCGCTTAGCTGCAAAACTTAATTCGCGCTCCTGCATGCTTTTCCTTTCGCATTTGTGTTGTTGTACTTTTATTATTTTTATTTTGTGCATTTCTGCTGCTTTGTGTCACAACGCCTTTCAAAAGGAAATCTCCTATTTTTTATAGCAATGGCGACAAAAAACTATTTGTGCAAACAACAAAGAAAACTTGCGCACAAAAAGGAAAATCATCATCAACAGCAGCAGAAGCAGCAGCAGCAGCAGAAGCGGCAGCAAGAACAGCAACCGTTGTGAAATGCAACCATCTACAAAAGCGCAACAAAAGCAATTTAAATTTGGCCAGCGGCATTTGTGAGTTGGCCAAGCGAGCGACAATTTCATTTAAGCCAAACGTTTTTAGTCATAACTTTTTAATTTATTTGTCAGCGACAGGGCGACAGCCAAGAAATGTGTTTGCCTTCTACTTGCAGTTCTAGTTATATTTCTTCGATTACTACTCAACGCACACACCCACACCCACTCACACACACACACACATACACATTCCACGACTGATTAGCGCAATTGTATAAAATGTGGCACTCGATAGGCACACTCACACAGACACCCGCACACCCGCAGACCCACACACGCATACTCTAATTGTGTGACAGGGATATGATTTTCAATAGCCGAAAATCGATATGGCCCATTGGATGGATTTGTGATTGCTTCTCCTTGCCTGAATGCTGTACGAATCATAACAATGCCTAAGCATATGAGCCCTCCGCTCCTCTCCTCTCCTGTCCACAACATTTATAGAGAGCTCCAGCTGGGCGAGTCGTGCTTTTGATCAATGCAAAAATGTTCGGGTGTACATGTCCCTAGGGTTGATTTATCTATTTAATCGACAACGTTGTTGTTGTTATTGTTGTTGTCGTTGTTGTCGTTGTTGTCTTCGTTGTCGCAGGAACTCCCGCAACAGCCGCTCAGTCAGTTCACTTTTTCTTTGCGGGCAGTGGCTGGGGGGCTGGGGGGATTGCCTGTCAATATTTAAAACGTTGTCCTTGTCGCTGTTTCAGCTGCCGAAATTCACCCCATGCTCGTCTTGGACGCTGCGTGCTTAACAAGAGTTTATTGAATTTTATTTTCTCATCTCAATTTGATGTGCGTGTTGTTGGCCCCCTTATTGTCAGTCGTGCCTCCCCCCACCCTCCCCCACGTCCCCTGCACTTCCTTATCTACATTTCTTGGCAACCTCGACCTGTCGCCCTTAAACTGGGCAACAGATTGTCTTTGCCCTATTTATGGGAGACAGGCGTCTAGTGCATTTAAATTTCAAATTATTTTATTTCTGTTTGCCAAAATAATTGAAATTTTAGTTAGAAAACTCGTTTTTTATATATTTTCTTGCTTGTAAATCGCTTATTATACAATTTCTTGTAAATTTCTACGCAGCCGGAAAACTTTTGCGCCGTGTTCTCGATGCCCAAGTTTTCCGATTACGGATTAATGTAATTTTATTTTTTTTTTATTTCCCAGTTTGTGATTATTTTTTTTTTATATTTATTTTTTTTTTTATTTATTTTTTACTTTATATTATGGTAGAGCACACTTTATATACGCGATTTGTTAACTTATATGCAACGTCTGTCGCTGACCCCTCCGCGGGCTATTTGTTTGACAGGATCTTCAAAGTTTGATGAATTTTTAAATTTAAAAAGTTTATTTGTGCATTTCTAAGTTGGACGTCGGCTTATTAGAAGTGCAGGCCAGCCCACATCTCACATCCCACATCCGAAGCCATCTCTAAGTCTCCCACCCACTTCCAACACCCACACTCACAGTTCAAAGCCAGCCAGTGATGCCTTTGCCGTGGCTTTGACACTTTGTTCTTCTTGCTGTTTATATTCATTTTTTCTATGCCTGGCTTATTTGTTTTTTAGCCACAAAGTGAAATTCAGGCATAATATTAAAATTGCGTGCATTAAACGCAATTTTGGTTGTTTGCCAACTGTGCGTGGCCCAAAGCCCAAGTGCTGAACACAGATTTTATTAGCACTTAAGGCCATATCAGATTTATTTCCATGCGCATTCCATTTTTTTTGTGTTTACATCGGCAGTTTGCTCATTTTTGTAAAAAATATTTACTAAATGTAAAGCGACAATGCCTTCAAGCAAATATATATACAAGAATTAATTTACATGTATATATATATATATAAATATATATATAATGTGGTTAACATGCTTGGACAGATGTTGAATTGAAATTCAGAAGTGTGGTTGAGTTGCATTCAAATGCATTTAACACATTTGGCTTTACAGTTTCCTATTCCTCATTCGAAATTTAAAACATTTGACATTTCTCAACCTATCCTTTCGGTCAACACTTAATTTCTCTACATCTTGCAGTTGAACAAAAGCCCTTTCCGATAGCAACGCTTTCAGTTAAGAATTTTACTTTTGAATTCCGAGAATTGCGTTAGCAAATTTTGTTATCATTGTTTGAATATTTTGTTCGGGCAGTTGTTGACTTAGCGAAAAACATTTATAAATATAAATTCAATTGATTTATGTAGAGAGCTTGTTTTTTGTTGTTGCAACATTTGCATTGTAAAACATTTACAGCATTTGGCGCATTTGTAACATTTGCATTTTGCTGCAAAAACAACAATGCCAAAAACAGCATTTTGTTGCGCATCATGTTCAAAATTATGTAATAACAACAAAACGTAAAACATATTTTCATATTTTCCATCTGTGCCTGCCTCGCCATTTGCCAGCATTTAATGCCACTGGTATTAGCCCGGTGCAAAATAAATGCAGCGCAAAAAAGGGTTAATGGATTTAATGGCATGGGGCGAAGAGACAGTGACTGAGAGAGAGAAAGAGTAAGAGAGAGAGAGAGGGAGAGCTGAAAGGTGGTATTTGTTGGTTGGTCGATTTATACGGTTGTCTGATAAACAAAATCAATTACAGATAATTTAACGTCGACGCCAATGCAATTGTTTGTTTGTTTACTCTGCGGACGGCTTATAATAGAGTCATTTAGGTGCAGTTTAAACTTTAACGACTTGCGCAATTGTCGCAGCCAGGATACGTTCTCGTCCGATGCACAACAAATCGATAATGACTGCAAATGGACAGAGGCAAAAATGTGACCAACACACACGCACAACCACACAGGGGGCAGGCAACATGAAATTGCCACCGAGAAGTGAATGCAACTAAAAACATTTAGCCAGTAGCCCAAAGGGGGCAAGCTGAATAGCTTGAGGCCAGTGGCAGCCAGCCAGTGGCAACTGGCCACAATTTTTATGTGCGGAGCTTCTAACAATTTGCAGCGACATTTTTAACGTCAACTAATCAATATAGTCGACATATGGCCGCACTGCGAGCGCAGTTCGACGGCAGACACGTCGATGAGTTGCTGCACGCCAAACCATTGTGGCTAATGCTCGCATGTGCGAGATATTTATGACTGATAAAATAATAATAAAGCGAGCACAGCGAACTTAGAGCACGAAGGCAACATTGAGGCACAAAGTTGATATGCAATGCATTTCAAAATTGTAAGCGATTGCAACAGGAGGAACAGAGGTAGACCCAAACACACAGTCATTTGTCCAAAACCATAACTAATTGCCATTAAAGATGCGAGCAACATGCATCATCTATCCTGTAGCACTCATTTAGTCTCTGCCACTGATTGTCCAGGCAACTTAAATTAAATAGAAAATAAAAACAAAAACAAAAAAAAAAACTTACGGAATACAGGATATAAATAAAAGGGCTCCGCTATAAATATATTCACGACCCCACAGAGTTGTCGAGTGCTCATCAGTATGCCAGTCGCATGGTCAAGCGGTTGCACATTATTTTATTACGCACAATTGAGTCGCACAGTGTCACGCCCATCGATGGGCAGCGCCAACACAAATACCTATGATGTACGTGTGTGAAACTGCTCAACGATAATAAAAAAAAAAAAAAAAAAGAACTGGCAAAAACAAAGGGTAGCAAAATGAAAATGGATAATAAAAGGGGAAAAGGACAAATCGAATATCAAACAATTAGATTTATATATATAAATAATATATACATAAATATGTATATAAAATGTCACTTGATTTTACACGAGACTAGCTAAATGACCTTAATATGTGAACAAATAGCCTGGGAACCCAAACACATTGTTCTTGTGACAAGTTGCAAATTATATGCTGGAAATACGAGTTTAAAATAATGACTTAAAACTAGTTATAAATTGATTTATTTAAAAGTAATTTCATATATATACATATGTAAATGTAAATTTAAATAATTATTAACAGCAACTACAACAACAACAGTAACACTTTGATTTTGAATACGAATACAACAACATCAAATGAAGTAGAGGAACAGCTAAGCAGTAGTAAAGAGAGACAAATAGATAAGGAGAGAAAGATAGACAGGGAGAGAGAGAGAGAGAGAGGGAGTTCTAGATGGTACTGTGTGTTTAGTAAGATCGCTTAATTAGTTATGTGATGGAAGGTGGAAAGTTATTTATTCTAATACAAAAGTGGCACGCAGAAATAGATAGAGTTGGAAAATATCAAAACCACTCGAGTGTGTGAAATAAATGAGTGTAGAAAAAAAGCAGATATTATTTGTTTGTTATTCATTGGAAATGCAATGAGTTTCTTTTTTTTTTTTTTTGTTTTTTTTTTTTGTTAGCGTTTTAGTGAACACACAAACCTTTTTAGGAGAAGATAAGTGTAGTGAAGTTGGCGATGGCATAGAACAATCAGAAGATGCAGAGCTGCAACCGCTACTGCCGCTGCTGCTGCCAACGGCGCCGACCTGTGCGGACGGCGGCGGCGGTCCCAGAAATGAGACCAGCGAGCGAGCGCCGACGTCGCCGAACGACAGGCCAACGTCGATGGGGGCAGCTGCGGCGGGCTGCTTAGTAGTAGTATTGGTGGTAGATTTGGTAGTAGTTCTAGTTACATCACATAGATTAACTGTATTATTTACATTGTTGTTCGGAGTGGTCGCCGCCGATGTGGGCGTGGCGGCTGTCGCAAACATGGCGGCAGCGGCCACAGCGGCCGCTCCACTGCAGGCCGGTATGATTGTGAGCGGTGTGGTTGGCGCTGCGAAATACTGTGTGGCACCAGCGGGCGGCACACCAGCCGAACCATATTTGGTGGGCGTGGCCGGTGCAGCGGCAACATTGTTAACCTGCAGTTGCATATATGTCTGCAGCATAGCCTGTGCCTGAGCCTGCTGCTGATAGTGATATTGCTGCTGTGCGGCGGCGGCTTGTTGCTGTTGTGCCTGATGTTGCTGCAGTTGGTATTGCTGCTGGTGCTGCTGTTGCTGGTGTGCTTGCTGCTGCTGCTGCTGCTGATGTTGCGCTGCGACGGCAGCGGCAGTCGCCTGCTGGTGGATCAGCATTGCCTGCTGCTGTTGTTGTTGTTGGTGCTGTTGTTGTTGCTGGACGGCGACGACGTTGCTCTGCTGCAACATGGCAGTTGCGGCGCCAGTTGGATACGCCTGATATGCGCTCGCTGCAGCGGCTGCGGCGGCGGCAGCTGCTGGATGCTGCAGGTGCAGATGATGCGGATGAGTGGGCGGCGGTGCTTGCAACAGTTGCATTTGCTGTGCGTGGTGTGAATTTATGCTCAATTCAGATTAATCTCGATATTTTTGTTTGGCTATTTGAAGTTTGAGTTTCAGTTTGGTTTTGACTTTTTTTATTATTTGGCTGATTTTTAGCAAACAATAACCGATAAAAAAAAACTGAACGCAGCCCCAATTGGCAAAGCAAACATATTCTTATAAACGAAACATGAATTTTGTAAGAACTCATAAAGTATTTTCATAGCAAATCAAAATAGGAGCAGAGCAACTTCTCAGTTCCGCGGAGTCGCCATTGCACAGGCCGTGCCTCGTCTATTTGGGTAAATTATAAATATTCAGATTCAACTATAAAGCTGATTCGGGTGGGAGTTTGCAAAGTTGCTTCACATTTGCAGCAGTAAGAAGGTGGCAAAATTAGCAGTAGAGTTGTAGCAGTAATAGTCGTAGTAGTAGTAGTAGTAAAAGTGAGAGCAGTGACTAAGTGTTATATAGCATATAGAGTTCTTATAGAGCATAGATAGTTAAAACTACTTGAGATCAGTGAGCGATAGAGAAAATACAGAGAGAGCAAGAATCCAGAATAGATAAAGCAGAATATAAGATAGGCATAGCAGTAGCATAGAATAGAAAAAGAAGTTGAAGGTAAGTAAGTAGCAAGTTTCAAGACCAGAACTCGGAATAGCATTTGCGTATATAAGTCTCAGTTTACGAGCTAACGAACACTTTCTTTTCCCATCCACAGCCTGAGCGTATCAGAGCGAAAGAGAAGCTGGGAGAATTGTCCACAGGGCATGTGGGTCTCTTTTTAAATTGCTTTTATTACCAGCAATCATTTATTTTTAGAGACACTAACTTCAATCAGTTATTTGCCCGTAAGCCTCATTTTAATGTCAATGGTAAGAGGAAACCAATTAAACACAAGAAATTATAAAGCAACAACAAATGATTTACCTGCAGCAACGAACAGACCGACAATTTCTCCTTGAATGACAAAACTAGATATTTTGCAGATATTTGTACAGATAGCTTGTGCAACGCATTTAGTGTATGTACAAGATTGGTGAGTGGATGATAATAAAAATGAACTAAGTATAAAAGTAAAACAGTTTTGAATAAGACAGATACGTATGTAATTAAACTAAAGTACGGGTCAGCAGCAGCAATATCTATGTAAATTAACTTAAAGTATGAGTATGATACAATTTATCTATGTATATATCAAATGATTTATGAGATAATTTACCATTGACATTTGTTTTCTGATTTCTGGTTCGCATAGCTCGTAACTAATATACTTATAGACAGTTAAGTGGTAGAGATGGTAGTAAGTATGTAACTTTAAAATAAATTAAAAAAAAAAAAATTATGAGTAGGCAGTAGAATAGGAATAGTTTGGTTTTGCATAATAAACTGTACAACTTTCTTTGATGAGGATTATATAAGTAGTTAATTTGATTCGATTCGATTGTATTGTTATTTAATTATAATTATATGTACGATATTAACAAAAACGAAACGTTCGATTCAGTTTTCAATGGACCAACTCAACTTTCGTCAACTGAATGTATTTTTTTTTTTTTTTTTTCAATTTGTTCATTGCGTTTCTTTCAAGTGCATTTTCTTGTGCTCTTTTATTATATTTTTTTTTTGGTTTTGTTGTTGTTAGGATGTGGGCGACGCTTACCATGATTAAATCTTGTATAGGGGAGGACTCGGCTGTTGAATCAGATGCAACGATTTCGCTTTTTACCGTTAACGGCGGCGACGGACTTGCTGCTGCTGCTGCAACGTTGGCGGCGGCGGCGCTGACTGCAACTGTCGGCGGTGCGGCGCTGTTTGCGTTGGCGGTGGCGCTGGCGGCAAGCGACGCTTGAGAGCTGCTGCTGATACTGAGCGCGGCAATCGCTGCTGACGCCGTGGTTTCTGTTAACGCGGCAATGATGACAGTTTTATTGGCAACAAATGTTGGTTGAAAAATTTCTAATTTCTGCACTTTTTTTTTTTTGGTTGTTTTTGTTGTGTTTTTTTTCTTGTTCAGTTGCGTAGCGTTTTTGCTTTCAGTTTGTTCTTATTTATTATTTATTGTATTTTTTTGGGTATTTTTTGTATTTTATTTGGTATTTTCTTGTTGGGGGAATTGCACGGGTTTTGGTTTTGGGTTTTCGAGTTTTGTGCTTGTGTTTACTATCGAATATATTTGTATGCTTTATATATATATATTTAGATATATGTAGGTATATCTATGCCAATTGTATAATTTTGATTCGAATGCCAATTGTGTTGAAAAGTATTACGCAAATTGTTGCCAAGTGCTGAGATTACAACTATGTCTAAATGAGTTTGAAACACATTTAAATTACTTTACTCTAACATGTATTTATATTAAGTATATACTGAGTTGTATTTGAGCGTAGTTTTAAGTTCCTTACTAGCCTGCAAATTGTCTATGGATTATTTATGGGCACTCTATAGCGCTATTTGTATATGCCTATGATATATCACTACTGAGATTGAATAATTAGACATGTATATTCTGTGTATAAGAATGTATATTTCGATTTAACTTTAGATGTATAAGTATAGATATTTGTATGTATATGTAAAGTGTATAGAGTAAAAGTTTTGAAAACCGTTTGAAGATTGTTTAGAGTTTGATTGATTGATTGATTGATTAAGCCTTAAGTTAGGGGAAATTGCCTTAGAGATTGTCGTTTAAGTTAAAGTTTTGTAGTTTGAGGTTCGATTGAGTTGATGAGGGCAAAAGTTGCGAAAAAGTTCTTTATAAATATAAATATATAGAGAAGTGTGTATATATGCTAAATATATATATATGTATATATATATACTGCTCTGATTACTGCCTGATTATTGAATGCTTTGATTGCTTCTTCTCAAACTCGGCCTAAATATATACGCTAATTTCTTGTGATTGTCAAAACGCGTACTCTTGTCGATCGGAGCATCAAAGCCCAGCGATCACTATGTTTAATCCTAAAAAAAATGACCTACATATATGCTCGGTAAAAACGTAGTCAACTTCACTACAATTAGTCAAAAGCTAATATGGAAAAATCGTCTTTTCTGATTGACACCGTTTTTAATGCAATTTTTTTTTTAAAGTGATTTTTGCTACAATTGACTGCTGCTTAAATTCAGTTACCAATTGATTGTGATATAGACATATTACAGAAACACGCACACACAGATTTATATATCTATTTGAATTTGATTTTTTTTTGTGGGTTGTTTTAACGAGATTCCTTTTTTTTTTTAGTATTTTTGATTGAGTTCAGCTTCAATTAAAAAATTCTAATTAACTGTTTGCATTTGCTCTCATGATATGTTGCTATTTATCGGATTGCTGTTGCCGCCTTTTGTAAATATTTATGCTTAATTTCAATTTAACAACCTTTGCATTCGTCAAAATTCTACACTCACACACAAAAAAAAAGGACGCTAAATATAAAGCTCCGCCATTCAGGTTGGGACTGGAGCTGTAGCTGGGGGGAGCACAAAAAATGCTTGTTTTTAACCCTTGACCGCTTTCTCTTAAGTGATATCACCTTTTTTTTTTTTATTTACCTTACTGTTTCTATGTGCTAAGCCTGCTCTCACTTAGCGACCAATCTAGTGCCTACCTGTATTCTCGAGGGGGAGTTCGGTTTAATACCTAATTGGTTTTCCCATACACCCAAAATGTTCTCGTTGCCAGTTTCACTTGCAAATTACGCTCAAAATTAACAACAAAATATACAATTCACTATATGAATTATTAACAATTTATTATTTTTTCATTCGATATATTTTCTTTAATTTCAAAAAATGTACTTCTTTGTAAATAGTATTTAAAAATCTTTCCAAGTTGGCGCTAAAATTTACACCACTTTTATTTCGTTTTTCTTGTTTATAATACTGCTCTTAATTTTGCATTTCGCATTTGATTTATGTTTGCTATTGCTCAGTGGCGGATATAAAAATTTAGTTCAATTTGATTTCCTTCTTTGGGGAGCCTATTTGCCACAGAGATCATTAAAATTAACAACAATTTGCCACTTTATTCGGTTTTGCTGCCTATTGTGCCGTGTTGTTCAATAGTTGATATTTCAAAGCGCTCTGTTTCTGTTTCAGTTTCTGTTTTGTTTTGTTTCGGTTCTGTTTTAGGGTTTCTTTCGGATTGGTATGGGAAAGCGAGTGGTTCGGATAGAGAAAAATACCAGTTGATTCGATTTTTGGTAAATTGTTGCCTTGTTCTTATTTATAATTATATTTCTTGATTGATTCTTGCTTAATTGTTGAAAAAATTACAAGTTCCGAGATTATTAATACGAATGTCAGAATAAAATGTGTTTTTTTTTTGTTTTTGAAGAGAACGATAAAGAAAAATAAAAATGATATGGCAACATTTGGAAATGAAAATTTGAGTAAAAAATATAATAAACATATTTTCGCTAACGTAAATGCCAATGGGAAATTATAAAACTTGCGTCACTTTTTCTTTGCCATAATAATTTGTGTAGTTTTCTTTACTTGCCAATTCAAAGCCAAACTTGAAACTCAACCAAAAGGTTGCCGATGGACAAACAATAGAGAAACTCAATGAAGCGCAAACAATTAACAACAAAATGACACAAAATAAGAAACAAAAAGACACAATGGGCATGAATACTTAATAATAATTTGCTCTTATTACCAATTAAATGTCGAGTCAAAGTCGTTGAAGTAGATGAAGTGAAGCTGTTTTTGTTTATTTTTTAATTTTAATTCTTTTGATTGTGGTTAAAAGTTGTTGATTTTCTTGTTGCTTTTGACTTTTCGCTGATGTTTTATTTGTGTTTGAAGGTATTTGAATTTTGTCGTTGTTTTTTAGGTTTTTGTAACTTTGCCGCTTTAAATGTGGTTGTTAATACTTTTTGTTGTTGTTGTTGATGTGGTTGTTGTTGTTGTTGTGTGGTAATTTGTAATTATGGCTCTGAAACAAAACAAAAAATTGCCTTTGAATATTTTGTGCTCTTCTTGGCTCAAGTGCGTAAATTTTTTTTTTCTTGATTGTGTGATTTTTTTTTTTTTTGCTTTTGTGAATTTGCAAATTATTTATTTATATTTTTAAAAATTTTTTTTTTTTTTAGTTTTTTTCAGGGTTTGCACAAAAACACGTTTTCAGGCCAAAAATCATCTTAATGACTCTTGGCTAACTCTGTGCTGCCGGTTCTAACAATTGTGCGAGCGCGTTGCTCTCTTCGTGATTAGCACGCACGAAACATCTTTGCCTTTACCGGTTTTTCTTTGCTTGTGTTGTTCTGTATTTTTTTTTTTAATTTTTTTCTTCTATTTTTTTTTTTTTTTTTTTGGTTGCTTGCCTGACTCACACACACTTTGGCTTTGAGATCGTGCAAAAAGGCAGTGTTGTCAAGTAAGAAAAGAGCTCAAAGCAGAGCCAGAGCCAGAGCCAGAACCAAAGCCAGAACCAAAGCCAGAGACAGAGATATGCGTGTAGGCTCTATTAAAGCGCTGCTCTCTCGATTGACTTGGAGACGTGTAATTACAACAATAAAAATAAACTACGGAAATTATTTCTATGCGTTCTAAGTACGCCAGCGATGGCGGCGACGACAAGTGGTCAAGAAAGACAGGCGAGAGGAGAGCGGAGAGCAGAGGGCAGAGAGATAGAGAGGTGAGAGTAGCACTCTAGCAAGCAAGAAGTGAAGCAAGTGAAGTGAGTGTGCGGCCTATTGGAACGTTAGCCATAAGGTTTTATGGCCAACACAGACGACGCGACGGAGACGTCGTTGAAAGGCCGCTACACGTTTGAGTTTTTGTATTTTTGCCTGTTATTTTGGGCTTACGTTCGCTTTGTAGTTTGTGTTTTGCTTTTTGGTCCGCAAACACAAAAACGTGTTTCTTTCTCACTGCCCAACTCCGGCTCAGATTTTGTCAGTCTCTCTCTCTCTCTCTCTCTCTCTCTCTGCCCCTCTACCGTCTTGTTGTTTTATTTGTTTTTTTTTTTTCATTTTTGCCGGCTTGGAAATTTCTTTGGTTTTTTTTTTAGTTTATTTTATTTTTGTTTTTTGTTAAGCCTATACGGCTGGACGAACCGACCGACCGGAGGTGAGTTGTTGCCCATTGACTGAGCGATATTGTGAGCTGGAGAGCTGGAGCTGAAGTTCAGTTTAGAACGTTTGCTTTTGCTGGCTTACTGGCGGCAACTTTTACTGGTAATAAGAATCAAAATCAAGTCGGCGAGCAACGAACTTTTACCAGCAATTCGTTTTATTGTTATTTGTTGTACACATGTCTGTGTAGTATTTTTTTGTTGTTGTTTTTTATATATGAGTATATACGAGTATTGTGTGCGTTAATTTATAATTTTTGTGTGCGCTTTTTTAGCTAACAGATTTTATATTTTGCGAGCACAAAATATTTGCTGCATTTTTACCTAATGAATTTTTGCTTACATCTTGATGTTGTTGTTGTTGTTGGTTGTTGTTGTTATTGTTGTTGAGTGTCAAAATAGCGATACACTAATAGCTTTTGAATTGCAGTTGAAGTTAAGAGTTCAAGTTTGTTTTTTATGTTTTTGGATTTGGCGATCCTATTTGATTAGCACACGCGAAAAGTGAAAAGTGAAAAAAAACTCGAGTAGTGCCGAAAGGAAGCCGTGTGAAAATGTTTGCGGATTTTCAATAATTTATTTATTTTGTATATTATTAAGTTTTTTCCATTGACAGTCGACTGAAATATAATTTATTTATATTTTGGTTCTTTTTTAGTATATTTATTTTTTCTTGAATGCAGCTGTTTCCGGATGTATTTATTTATTTTATTAATTTATCTTGCAACTTGGCGTTTATTTTTGACTATTTGATATGCTGCGTGTGTTTTTTATTATCCGCGTGCTATTTGCGAGACGTTGTTGCTGGTATTGCGGCTGTTTTCGATTTGAACTCAACTTTGATTTGGATATTGAAATTTTCGTGAGTAAGCGAACGTGAGT
The DNA here is from genome assembly GCA_035044025.1 of Drosophila paracracens. NCBI lineage: Eukaryota > Metazoa > Arthropoda > Insecta > Diptera > Drosophilidae > Drosophila > Drosophila paracracens. The sequence goes on along the minus strand of JAWNMN010000401.1, from coordinate 4,807,000 downwards.
GTGCCTCGGTGTGTGTGTGTGTGTGTGTCGGTGTGTTGCTGCTGCTTCTGCTTCTATTATTATTGTTGTTGTTGTTGCTGCTGTTTCTGTTGCTGCTATGGGGGTTTGCGTCGGTGGTGATGGTGGTGGTGGTGTTGGTGGTTGGTTTGTGATGTGTGTGCTGGCTGCGACGGCGACGGCGACAGCGGCGGCGACGACGACGACAACAGCGACGGCAGCGGCGGCGGCGGCAGCTGCGGCGGCTATGCGGCTACTCTGCTGTTGATGATGATGATAACCAAAAACTCTAGAACGCAACTCAACTCAACTGAGAAGCAACCGACGGGGCTGTTGTGGATGGTTTGGTGCTGTGCTGCGCTGTGCGTGTGTTATTCTATTCTATGGCCAGGTGTGCTTCTTGTTACTATTTATTTTCCGAGTGTGTGTGTGCTGTTGTTGTTATTTGTTGTTGTTGCCTTTATACTACATGTGATTTGTATAGAGCGAACGAGCGAGCGAGCGTACGAACGGCGGACAGAATTGGAACGGGTTAAAGCAAAGACTGTACGAAGACTGAAGTAAGAACGACTGGCATTCTAAGGTAATATACCTTTTTTGTTTCGGAGTGCGGCAGCGCTGCCCTCGTCAGATTGAATCTGTTGCGCCAACGTTGACGCTAGCGACGACTGAGGCAGCGACAGCGGCAGCAGCACCGGCAGCGAACAGGCATACGGACAGCAGCAGCAACAGCAGCAGCAGCAGCGGCAGCGACGCGTGTTAACCAAAATAAAGCAACAGTAGAGGCCAGGCCAGAACCGGACGAGTTCGACACCGACACCGACAACGACGACAACGACGTCAACGACGACACCAAGAGACCAACACACAACTCCGAGTGCTTTGGGATGCTAGCTCGTGTGAGAGACGACGACGTCGCTGGCAACGACAGCGACAACGACGACGACGACAGCGTCGTTGGTCGGCAGCATTTCTCCTGCTGGCAGCGAATAGAACTCCGAAAAAATGTGAATTCGGAACGCGTAGCACAACTTCTCAGAGATGTCTCCTCTCTCTCTGTACTCTCGCACTCGCTCTCTCTCTCTCTCTCTCCCTTTCTCGCTCTCAGCTGTTGTTTGTTACCTGCCGGTCTGTCCGTTCGTCCGTTCCTTGGCTCGTTTGGTTCTTCAACGTTCTTTTGCCTTTGATATTGCTGCTGCTGCTGTTGTTGTTGTTGTTGTTGCTGTCGTTTTGAGGTTTTGAAGTTTGAGGCCCGGCTTTATGTGGTGCCTCAGGTGCGCAATTATTAAATGTCTTTTGTTCACTATTTTTGTTGATTTTCGGTTGCTGGGCGCGCTTATTATTGTACTTATTTATTTTGTGTGCCAAAAAACAGAAAAATAATGCGATGACTTTAGTTGTTATATAACACTTGTATAAGTTGTGTATTAGACTTGGACGAGGATCAGATGGGGCAAGCGATTCGAGTATGCCTCACCTGTGTGCAACAAACGACGCTGTGCCACCTTCGTATCGAAGGGACATTCGCTGCTGCTGCTGCTCTTGTAAAAGCAGCTATTGTTGCAGTAACAACATTACTAGCACCCACACGCGTACACACACACACACACACACACACACATTCATGCTGTTGGCGCCATGTGAGACAGCAAATGCAAGCGCCATGCGTGCGCGCCCTCTGCCCCCTTCCGACAACGTGTGGGTGTGAGCGAGCAAGCGAGCGAGCGAACGCTGTTGTGCGAGCGAGAGAATGCGTGCAAGAGAAATGGAAAATCAGAAGGTTGGAGATGGAGAAGCAGACGACGGCAAGGGGGGCGGCAACGGAACGGTCGGGCAGCGTGCAGCGCAAAAAAGGCAAAAACAACGACAACGACGTCGTCGTCGGCAGCGGCAGCAACGACAAAATCAACGAGAAAATAATAATTGTTACACCTGCTTCGGAAATGCGCGCAAGGGGTGGAAACGGAGCGACCAACATAAACACGACCAACGACGACGACGACGCCGGCGACGAAGCAGCGTTCGCTTTCAGGTGAGCGGCGACGCTTTTGCCACCCCCAACACAAATAACAAAAAAAAACAAACAACAACAAAAAATACAAATAAAGCGAGCATCGCAGCAGCTGTCGTGACCGAAATGCCGAAGCATAGAAAACCGAGCCACTGTCCGATGAAATTCAACGAGTGCCGATGTTGTCCCCAGCCACAGTTCGCCTCGGCCACGGTTCGTGTGCGAGAGTCCGAACTGCCGCAGCGCGCATGACGCCAAGGTGCAAATTTCACATAGGTGTGAAGGAGTCAGTGTGCAATGTTGTGGGTGGCCCAAGAAAAAAAAAACAGCTGGAGAAATGCCATTGTACAGGGGTTGCTCGAGTTGTTGTAAGGGGTAAGTGTTCAGGGGTAGTGACTGTTAACATTGCCCCTGTCAATGGAAAAAGCTTCTTAGGGGAAGCTTTTTTTATGACAACTTTCTAACAACTACTGCTCGCGCAACAGTTTTGAAAATTTCAACTTGTTGGCAATATAGTTGATCTTAAATGGTTATCATAATTTATCGAACTACAAAGCTACATTTATCTTATTGGTTTTCTGTTACTAAGATTTTAGAAAAATTGCACCAGCAAGCATATAAAATAAAACACCTTTTTAAGAAACAAATCTCACTTTCATTCGACCAACATTAAACATTACGAAAAATTGATCTCAAATGTCAAAATTTGGACAAGTCCAATCTTAAAAGGCACCAATCCCTAGCGGATAAGCAGAAGTTTAAATAATACATTTAAGTCAACTGGAACTATGAGTGAAGTTTATCAAATCTAAGGTTAGATGTGATATCAGATCAGAATTTCAGTCAAATAAAATATTTTTACACATTTTGACATGGCCTTCTTTCCTTTAATTTATTTAAACGTAAAAATTCGAATATGTTAAAAATAAATACTGCATTCAATTAAATTTATTAAAATACGTGAATGTTCAAAGAATTTGTTGCTGGAGACAAACAAGACAATTAAATATCAATTACTTTTTAAACAATTAGCAAAAAATACTTTTAGCAAAACAACTTAAATGAGAAGCTAAAATTTGTTTACTTTACAAATATAAATTAAAACTGTATACATATATAATAGAAATGGGACTCATTCGATGCGAGACTGGCGTAGTGCACTTTCAAAAGTAAATCCCTTGATATACACGGTGCCATAGAATGCAAATGGTGCCGAACAAAAATCCGAGAGATTTGACAATAGCAATAAATAGAAATAAATTTCATTTATCGACACTTTTCGGTTGCTCGGCGAACTGTGTATTTTTGAACTGGTCTTATATATTTTTTTTTTCGTTTAACAACTTTTAGGCTATCGTATGTAGAGTACATATATATATATATATGTATATATATATAAGCTGAGGACCGTTTTAGCTTTGTCAGCTGGCCCCATCCCCTAGCCCCCATCCATTCCCTACTCCCTTTGCCGATAACAGCATAAAACCGTTGCTGTGCATAAAAATTGCTTTGTTATTGTTGCAGGCGGCAACGTTAGCGGCAGCAGCGTCATCGATGATGCCACATTGAGTTGAGCTGTTGTAGTTGTAAACGGTTTATGGGATTTACGCGCAATTTGTTGGCAACTTTCATTGTTGTTACTGTTACCGATGTTGTTCTTACTGTTTCTGTTACTGTTGTTGTTGTTGTTGTGCCAGAGGCATATAAAACAATATGCGCCCAGTCTAAGCGGGGCTCGTTAAATGATTTGCGTTTGTTTTTACTCACGCTCTTTATGCCGCATTAGCCTCGGCTCTTACTGTCGCTGTTGCCTTGTTGCTTGTTCTTCTCTCTTTGTTGGTTGGTAGTTCAAAAATGTAAAATGGGGCTTACCTGCAACGAGCATAAAAAAGAGGAGAACATAAGAGAGCACATTATTTATTTACTTTCGTTTTATGCACAAATATTGATTAAGCTGTAAAATCGTTATACAAAATTGAAGAGCCACACATCAAATTTTTTCAATTGGTTGTGCGAATTTGGACGATCCACAAGCCCCCCTCCCCCCTCTCGTAGAGGGGGGGCAGCAATGTTGCAATGCAGCAACAAGTTCTGCGATGGCAACTGGCAAAAAGTACAGCACTACACAAAAATACAAACATTGCGCATAGAATGTGGTCTACCAGCGCCGCGTGCAACATTCATGTCGCCACAAAACAAAGCAGGGGGCCCCCACATACAAATACATACATATGCACATATATCTGTATAATTTTGCTAGTCGAGCGCAACAGCTGCCAGAATAGCCAAAGGAGGGCATGGGGAGGAGGAGGACGAGCAGTAGCAGCACCTGGAAGAGAATAGGAGACAGAGACCGAAGTAGATGCAGTCAGTTGAACGGCTGTGGCATGCAACAGGCAATGAATCTCAATCTCGGTAACGTTGTCGCTAGCTCGCTGCTATCTAGCTGCTTGCAACGCAAGAACAACAACAACAACAACGAGAAGTCGCAACTCAAGCCGTTGACTTTGGTAATTCAATGGCAACAGAACACAACTGGCGGCGGCCAAGACAACAACGACGCAGACGACATTCAACTTCAACTTGAATGTTTTGGGGAGAAATATGCGGTAACAACATTTACTAGCTAGCCAGTCAGCCGGCCAGCCAGCCAGCCCTGTCGGACAAGCGACGCAAAAACCAACCAACCAACCAACCAACCAACCAACCAACCAACCAGCCAGCCAGTCAAACAGCCAACAGACTACAGCAACTTGCCACATTTTAATTCAGTCGAATATTTCTTTTGCTGCTGTTGCCGCAGCAGCTCCACCATGCCGGGTTTTTCTTGGCTCGTCGTTCTTATTGCAAATGGCATAAACGGCGAAATTGCATGCAACTCACACAGACACTGAGACAGACACATTTACACACACACACTCACACTTGCATACGAGATTGCGAACTTGGCTTGGCTGCCTGCACTTGGCTCTGACCAAGGCTTGGAATGTCTTCTTCTCTTCTATGACTTTGTCTTGCGCTTAACTTGGCCGCTTGTTGCTGTTGCTGCTGCTGTTGCTGTTGCAATTGCAGTTGCTGCTGTTGCCGCACCACATTCCATTCAGTGGCTGGCCGCAACTTCAGTGTCATGTACAATGTGCACGGTCAGGCCAATAGAATTATAGTCACTATAGTTGGTGTCTCATGGTTTATTTTAAGCTGTATTTATTGCCACAAACCTAGAGCATGGCGTGAATCCAAAGAAAACAACGGACGAAGCAACGTGGATGCACTTTTGGTTGACAAATGCAAATGAAATTGGCAAAGGAGCTCTACGCTTACAGAGTTATGCGCCAAGAACAGCTTTCTGCTGTAATAATTATTACGAGAGATTCTCATATATTTCTGAATTCAACTAACAAAATGAGGTAAAAATGTTTAAAATAATAAAAGAGCTGGCATTTTAAAAGTCAAAATTGGGGCACAAAAGTTTTCAATTCAGTGAGCATATTAATTGTTTGTAACTACAAGCAAAAGAAATTTCTGACGGTAAAAACATATTCGTCAAGCAGATAATTGCAACAAGTGCTGCAAGTCTATGGAGAGCATTGGTGCATACAACATGAAGAGATGCCCGACAAAGAACTTTGCGTGTTTTGCTTTTTACTGCCGCTGTTCGTTGCCGTTGCCGCCGTTGTTGCTGTTGCTGTGTACTTTAATTGTCTGACCATGAACTTGCCAAGGGAGCAGCAATAACAGCGCCATCTCACAACAAACACATTGAAGAAACAAACAAAACTGCTTGTGCCCCTCGCAACGCACTTGCCACATTTCCAGTCTGACATTTGCCATGCACTTTGCCTAGATTTCAACCAACGGCCATTGGCCATTGCTTTTCCACTTATTTGCCACCATTCGGCGTTTGTTTACATCGTTAATTATTTGCTGCTGCTTTTGCTGTCCCTTCAAAGATATTTGTGTATATTATCGTCAGAAATGCTTGAGGCTTTTGCATTACTCGCTAGTTGGCTAGCTGGGTGAATTTGTGAAAGAAAATGTAACCCTTGACCCACTGGGCAGTCACGGACTGCGGCAGGAACTGTGTTTTAAAATTAACAAACTTAAAAAATACAAAAAAAGAAAACGAAAAAAAAAAGGGAAGAGAATAAAGTTTAACGCTTGCTGTCCAGGTAAGCAGATTTCGAGAATATCATCCATCGAAACATTTCCAATAATAAAATTCCAGCGCAAAAAAGGGCAGTTAAATACGCGAACAAAGCAGGCTGCCTTCGTTGTGGCCGTCGTAGCCGCAATTATATTCCACCGCAAATGAAACAAGTTTGGCAACTTTACCAGCGACAGGCATTTTGTGGCCATGGCAGCTACACTCAGAAAAATTGCCATATTTTTATCCATTTGGATATCTGAGAAATATATTTCTTAGACATGTATCGGAAAAGTAGAAAAACAGTGCAATTTTTTAGGTGTAGTCGATTTGGGTGAAGCCCTTCTTATTTTAACAATTGATATCGAGAAACCAAAAAGACTTTTTGAGTCCCATGCATTTTTCTGAGTGTAGTACAGCACCGCATGGCAGACACTGGCAAAAGGCATCAGTCCCAGTCCCAGACTCTTAGCCTGCCCCTGGAATGGTGCACTGCAGCGACCGCAACAGCTTCATCATCATCGTAGTCGTTGTCGACGTCGACGTCGATGGCGGGCGAGTCGAAAGTCTGGAACTGCTGCATTTTTGAGATTCCGTTGCGAGAACTCACTTTGCATCGATGTGCTGCACAGTGGGATAAAGGGGAAGGAGGGGAAGGGATGCGGAACCATCAGGATTGGGGCTGTGACCATGGCTGTTGCGAGCATTTTACAATTGCAAGCGTACAAATCGACAGCTGCGGGGGAGTTGCGCCAAAGGGACGACGATATCCATTAGTTGAAGCACTTTTGCTATTATTGCCAGTAACCGCGATGCTAATGGTGCGCATAAAGCTTGTTATGATTACCGACAGTCAAGTCGGATGCCAGGATGACAGGCTGGCGGGAGGGGGTCGTGGGTAGCCTGACCCGATGGCGTGTAATGAAGCATAATCTCATTGTTACCACTTACAAACCAATAAGGTCAGCGACAACAACACGAGCAAAGCGCCGCTAAGCGGATTGAATCACAGCACGCAAGCAGTCACAGTCACAGTAGCGTCATTTCAGTTCAGTTCAGTTCAGACCAGCCAGGTCAGGTCAGGTCGGTGGGTTTTCTGGTCTGTTGGTTGGCCGGTCGGTCCGACAAGTCAAGAAGTGGGTGCAAGAATCACAGGCGACAACTACTTGGCATATCCTGGCACACTCAACGAACTGACCAACTGAGTGGAATCATCGAGTGGGCTCTTTTCAAGTTTATTTACTTGCCACTTGTCCTTTTTCGTGGAGGCTTTTGGCATTTGCCGTGCAAGCTATTAATGTTGTTGTGAATGCGAATGTGAATGGCAGTCGCCAGGCTTTTCATTAGCGTGATTTGCACAGAGTCATTATGTTTTATTTTCTTTTTTATTTTTTTTTTTTCTTCTGTGTGCTAGCACTTGAGGCAACCAACCGTCCAAACGACCCACCGTCCATGCGTTAGCACCCCCCGGGTCGTTGACGGTCACATCAAAGGGAATTTGTCTAATTTGCTGGGTAGCAGATAACTTTCCGGATCTAGTTGTAGTTTACCAATGTAAGTCTCAAGTGTGGTATTTATAACATGATATGTAAAGAGAACGGGCAATTTGTGATGGTAATAGACATATCCCCAAGCATTATAGCTTATAATTAAATGCTATTTTGTACAAAAAGGATAAATACCTTTTTAGGGTGGCAAGCACACATTCTATATCAGATTAATGTAATATGATCGTAACGATTAGCTTGCCATTCGGTTCACAACTATGTAATTAGCTCTGCAAAGGTATTCTGCAAATATGTGTGTTGTTGAATAAGGCCCACTTGAGCTAAATATGATATATGTACTTGTGTTATTTCAGTATTCAGTATTAGTTCCGAAGACAACAATATATATTGGTTGTAAGGTAAATGTTTTGTCGAAACTATTGTGAATCCATTCAAATTTGAAAATCGACAAGCAAACATAAGTTAATGCAAGAGTTTCTATACGTTAATATAACGTTAAGAGTTTATACAATGAACAAACTGTAAACCTGCATAACACTCAATTAATTGTAGCCAGCTTAGTTACAAGATAGAGAGTAAAATAATGCCCGTAGCTTGAGAGTAAAAAGGAAAAACTAAACAATTCACCTTTGCAATTGTTTCAAATGCAATACTGAGATTTGCAGCGAACGGAAATCAGACAAGCTCTATACAATCAGCGGCCACAAAGAGCAAAGCTGAAAAGAAGGGTTTAACAAAATTTTAATTTCAATTTACTAAGCAGGCGAAGAAGGCCCCAGAACCAGAAGAAGTCAAAAATCGTTGTTGAGCACAATTTTCAGTTAAGGCCAACTGAAGAGACGCAACGCAAAAATCCAGTTTGGTTTTTTGTGTGCTGCGGTGCGGTGCGGTGCGGTGGGGTGGGGCGGGAACTGCAGGAGGTCGCCGAGGAGTAGCAATGGCGAAGCGCAATGCCTTGGATGCTGGTAGGCAACAAAAACAAGTACAATGGGATAGATAATAAGGCGCTGCTGCTGCTGTTGTTGTTGCTGTTGCTGTTGTTGCCATTTACCTTTAGCGACCTTCGCCCAGACGGGCAGAACGCAGCTCGGTCTGCAGTTGCTGATTGGAATTATTTAGCCAGACTGTAGCAGCAGCAGCAACAATAGCAGCAAAGCAGCAAAAGAAGAACAATGCTTGAAACAACAACAAGGAACTGACTTCGTTGTTTAAATTGTGATTTATTGTATTTATGGCTTGCCGCCCGTTGTTGCAGCTCAAATTGAGTTTACAACAAGAGATTTTATATATAAGCTTTTTCTTTTTTTGAGTTGGAGCGACGCTGAATGCAACTAACGGCTAATGAGGCGCGTGTTAAGCAGCCAGAACTTGTGGCCAAAGCCACAAAAGTGAAATCAAATGAAGCAGCACCAAACATTTTTGTATTCGCCATTTTTCATCACAACGAAGGCCAAGCGCACAAAGCCAGACTTTGATTTTAAGCGATGGCGCGACAAGCCGATAAAAATGTACGACTGTTTTACGCTCTGTCTGAAATAAGAAATAAATATAAAAAACCAAAAACAGGCAACAGGCAACAGGCAAGAGCAGAAACAGGCTTTTTTTTGGCTTGCCAACAAATTTTCGACAGCAAGTTGCGCGAGCATTGCACCATTTAAGGGCCTCAAGGCCAAGGTTTAACATTAGCCAGTGCCAGCCAACTGATCGGAATCAAGCCAAAAAGAGAGGACGAGCGAGCCAAAGCAACATCAGAGTCAAGCAAATGGCCAACGCACTTGGCACACATACTACACTTACTACGCTCAAGCAATGCATTCGAAGAGCATGGCCAGGAAACGGCTGAATGCCACAGCCACAGTCATGCATAATAAATGCGCAACTGGTGTGCAAAGTAACCGGTTTTTAGGAGCACGACGCGAGAGAGAGAGAGAGCCCGCAACAAGCGTGAGCCTCCCCAGCAACATTAAAGTGTTATACGGCTGGGGAAATTGCTTAACAACAAAAGCTGCGCACTCTGTTAGTCAACAGGATATGCGCATGGGGCAGCGTTGTTGGCCAAGAGCTTTCTGCTAACAATCACAGCACAACTGTTGGCTAACAGTATAAGACGCATTTGTAGCGTGAGCGAATCGCAATCCGCCGTCCATCGATACGAACTTCCGGCGGCAAATCAGCGCACCAGACAACAAGCCAACAACTGATGCGCACAGCCAACTGAATGTCTGCTCGGCTAACTGAATGGCTAGCAGGCTAGCTAACTGGCTGGCTGACTGGCTGACTGCCTGGCTGGCTGAGATTGCAGTCCCGCAAATCAGCATTTAAATGGTCCCCCAAGAATGCAGATTTAACAGCAACGCATACCAATGTCTGGCCAGCCAAGAACAGTTTGCCAAGCCGCTAGACAAGTCAAACCACTCGCGTTTTGTTGCTGCAATAAAACGCGTTGTTGTCGAGTACGTAAGTATGTACGTACGTAGAGTACATTGACCATTTTGGCAACACTTTATTTTCTTACATCGCCCCGTCACCGTCATGAGAAAATTACAGCACTTGACGTTTGCCGGGGCTCAGTGTTCACCATTTCACATGAATTGCAACTAAATTTGTAACAAAAGTCACAAGCAGCAAACAGCAGACAAAAACGTTTAGTTCTTGTCTCTTGGCTTGGCTAAAAGCGGCAAAACGAAAAAAAAAAAAATACATATATACGTATATATATATATATATATGTATATACAACAAGAACAACTGGTTAGAAATGGTGGCGTCATCAACATCAGACAGTCCGGCCACTCGGGGCTGGCCACCAAGTGTGTGAACTGGACTAATTGAAATGTTGACACATTTGCATGCATATTCAAGATTTTCGCGAGCTTAGAAAATGTATTTTCAGTCTGCAAACAATAACAATAAAAAGCGAAAACTAAGAAAACAATTTCCAAATTGAAACCGTACACACCAATTTTGATTTAGCATCAACACAAATTTAAATGGAAATTACAATTTGCGATTTGTCATACACAAGTTTTAGCTAAGGTTTTTTTAACTAAAAAAAAATAAATAAATCATGCAATTTACTAATAACGCTACAAATCTGTACGATGAATGCAGTTCCATTTTTGAATAAAGTTTATACTGGTATAAAATGAGTTAATATCATAAAAATACATATGAAAAGCATCAATTTATCGACTGATGGAAGAACGATGCATTGATTCATGTAGAAGAAATGGCATCAATCTTGCAGACAACAGAAAACTAAGCTCAACGCTCAACTATTTCTCGTTCTTTCTGGCAAGGCACCCAGCATAAAAAAAGAGCGGCAGCCAAGCACAACTTCAACTTCATGTCACGATCACGGACATGGTCGCAGCCAAAGACAGAGCCAGCGCCAGAGCCAGAGCTAGAGCCAAAGCAAATGCTAAAGAAGAGAGCAGTCTGTGCGCCAAGCTAGTCAAGATCAGCGCCAAGTCGAGTCACTGGATGAGTGACTACGGCGCTGCGCTTGGCTGGCGTTTATTGACCCTAAATGAAATTGCAGCCCCTTTTAGATGTGGATGTATATACACATATATTTTTCACATGCTCGTATCTAACAATCGTATGCACTGTGCGACTGGGCGGGCTTCTGCTGCCAGCAGACACATTCAAATTTCAAAGTTAAACAATGCGCGTGTTGCCAATTGCCTGTGGGGGCTGCCACGGCAAGGAAGACGCTGGAACGAACAACAAATCAGCTAACAAATAAGCCGGGAGCTGATGATGACGTTGCTGCTGCTGCTGCAGTTGCGCCGATGCAAACGTTAACTGAAAAGTACTTTGGCCAAGTTCAAGCAGCAAAGTCAAAAGCAAAGCCAGTAATTTTTCAGACTTCGGCTTTGCATTTGCAAAGAATCTACATACATACATAAATACATTTTGTTTAATGTCTGCCTCTTGATTTGTTGTTGTTGTTGTTGTGGTTATGGTTGCAATATAAACCAGTTTGTGTTTTTGCCATTTCTGTTGCACTTTTTCGGTTTGCTGCCTATTTTATCGCTGCTGTGGCGCAACCACAAAGAGTTTAAGCAAAAGTTATTTTCTTCTTGTTCTCCTGTGCTTTTGACTTCTTGCGGCTCATCTGAAATATGTATTCTAACATTTGGTTGGCTGCATTTAATTTGGCATTTTAATTGAAATGCCTACGACAGGCAACGCATATTTCCTTTAAAGTATTCAAATTAAATGCATATACACCCAGAGATAATCATACACTAAGCATATCGAGAGAGAGGGAGAGAGGGCTGCATAAAAACGGACGGGTGGGCATATAGGGAAGCTATCCACCCGGCACCCATTGCCCCCTTTATCTTTAACGTCATCATCTTTGTTATCTGGCTGCCGAGCTAATAATAAAGTTTACAAAATATGCCAAACTTTGTGCTCAAGAGCAACAGCAAAAACAACAACAATAACAGCCAAAAATGGCGGCAGCGGCCAAAAGTTTAGCATAATAAATAAACAAAAGCCAATCATTTAGCAGCGTAACAGCAAAAATGACGACAACAACAACAACAACAATATATCTATATATACATAAGCAACAAGAGCAGCAACTACAACAACATAATGAGAATAGATTTGTTATTTTAGACAAAAATGAATTTGATGCGGCACCAAAGAAGTTTTCACTTTTCTTTGCCTCGCCAACAACACAATTTTTCATTTATCATAATTATACAAGTTGATTTTTATTTATATTCATATACTCACGGAAGTAAGCATATTCGAAAAAAAAGAAGAGATAAACAATGGAGCTTGAAATTCGACACTCACCTGCAAATGAAAGAGCGAAAGCAAAAACGTTATTCTTAAAGAGTTCAACAATGGACGGCACAAATAGGAAGAATGCAAACTCTTAATTTGTCAAATTGTACATTAAATTGTAATTTAATTTAAATGTAGAGTTAATTTATTAAGCAGAGCTGCTGTGTGTGTGTGTGTGTGTGTTCGTTGCTGTTGTTTGTTGCCTGTTGTTGTTCGTTCTGACAAATTTGCCACTTGCACTGGCGGTATCAATTTTCCACGTGGCAGAAAGGTGTGCAAAGAGGATGGATGGATGGAGGGGAGGGAGGGAGCGAAGAGAGACTTTGGCTTGGAACACGGCGCTTCAATTATTAATGCGCTTTTGTTCATTGCATACTTTCAGGCTGGCATTGAGAAATCAGCGGCACGCACACACGCATACACTTTGATTTTCTTTTCGTATGTGTGTGTGTGTGTGTGTGTGTGTGTGGCACCAGACAACGCAGTTCAAGCATGTAGAAACAGGTAAGCCTGCGCCATGAATTACAGCCATAATAAATGAGAAATAAATTATTGATGTGATTGCTAAAGTAGGCATGTACCATTGTAAAAGGATCTTTTCGTTAGCACAAACAAAAATAAAAAACAAAAAAAGCAAACTGATTCTAAGCTCTTTAATTTATAACATTTACGTTGGATATTCCACATGGCCAGCACTGTGTGGCAAGCAGCTCTATTTATAACTGTCTCACTTAGCTGGCACTCGTCTTTCTGTCTGTTTATCTGTCTGTCTGTCGTCCGTCTGCCTGTAGTCTGTCTGTGCGCCTTTCTGTCTCTGACACTTGCATGAGTTTCACATTTCAAATTGTAGTCAGCTACCTTCCATCTGCCCCACTTTACCCCTAACCCAAAGTCCATGGCCTAATGTCTTAGGCGTTTTAGCAAACAAATCACTTTTAATTTTCGGTGACTTTGATTTTTGCGCAAAGCACCCGCAGCAACAAACCCCCAACCAACCCCGACCCTGATGGGCCAATTCAGCATCTGACTAGGCATCTTCATTATCATTTGCAGTTCTGTTATGTACTGTGCTGTGCTTTGGGGCTAAGCCTGCGGGACCGTGTCCTGTTTCTTTTTCATTTTGTATCTCACTCTGCATTTGTCATTTATGCTTTGATTTTGGCTTTCCGCATTGTTTCTTTTTTTTTCGTTCGCATTTCGTATTTTGTGTTTTGTTTTTCTTGGCACACAAGCACATACACACACACGAACACACGCACATGTTAAAAGGCGCACAGGAAGAGGAAACCAAAGTGACTTTTGAGTGACAAATTGTTTTCAAATTTTGGCTGCCTGCTTATTTGTGTTAATGGCATAAATTTGCATAAAAGCATTAACTGTTTATTTGCTTTGCCGCTTGTGTGCTCTCATTTTCCCTTTCTTCTCTCAGCATCTCGATCTGTATCTCTCTCTCTCTCTCTCACTCTACATACATATATACACTACCTTAATCCTGCACCCTCCTCCCTCCGACCTCCTTTGTGAAAATTTGCAAATTGGCCAAAAAGGCAAAACAAGCGCCAGGCAAATTGAAATCACATCTCAGCTCTGACTTCACATATGAAGCATCACTTGAGAAAAAAATTACTTTTTTTCTGAGGAAGGGCTGGGGGGAAGCGGAGAGGCTTGTGAGGGGTGGCTACTGCGGTCCCCTGGAGGCTTTATGTAATTTTCTACTCGTATTTATTTATTAAAGCCCAGCAAGGAGCGTACTGATTGAATTGTGACAGACTTTATACCAACCCCACCCACCCCCAAGAATATAGCGAAGAATGCAAATTAAAATAAGGACGCAAGCAGGGGATGAAGGTAGAGGGGGTCTTTAAGCAAGGCACACATGTATATAAAATTATCGCTAATAGCTAAGGGGCGCAACATTTTCTATTAAAAAAAGTCATAAAATAAAATAAAACGCTGAAAATCGGAAATTCTCATGAGAAATTGCTGTAAAGCACATTTTTGTAGAAAATAAAAAGGCGAAGCGCATAATTTATTTAAAAAAAATATTTTTAGGTATGTCCAGCGAAGGCAAAAGCAGTAGCAGTAGCAGCAGCAGAAGCAGGCAGGCAGCTGACGAAGGACACGGGCTGCCGCTCAGAGCTGGCAGCAAAGAAAGGCTTAAAAGGCTTAAGCGCAACGCTGCCCACAGCCAATGAGGAGCATTAAAACGGCTTAAGGGCGTAATATGTTGTGGCTTAAATTACATTATAACAACGGCAGCGGTACGAGCCAGGCGCAAACAATAACAAGGCCAAACACAATAACCGAAAAAAAAAATGAGCAGCTTACAAATTTTTTACTTAACTTGCCGCCAATACCCTCGGACTAAAAAGAACTTTGGTTGTTTAGTTTGTCCTTAGCTTGGGTTATCCTTATCAAAATAAGCTTGAAGATTGCCAAGAAATTAAACAAATGCAGGCAGGTTGGAGTTTGCTACACCAATTTAATGCACAGTTAACTTGGCTGCGTGTCTGGATGTGTCATAGTCGCATATACTCGACAGCCGCAATTTTGCCTGCTTCTTTTTGTTTTTTTAATTATATGCAAAGAAATGTTGCGAGTCGGTCGTCAAAAGGCTTACAAGAAGCTACGTTGCCCGACTGCCTGCCTGGCTGCCTGGCAGCCCGCCTGCTCTCCAAGGCAAACAGGCGGTTCTTGGGTTCCAAAAGGGACTAAAAATCAGTCGGCTTACAGGCGCGCTGAGCAGCCCCGAAGCTGACAGCATAGTTGTTGCCTTTGTTGGCTTTTATCATTAACATGGCTTCAAATTAACGGAAAAACGCAGCTACACAGCTGCAGCAGCAGCAGCATCAGCAGCAGCAACCGTTGCAGTAAGTTTGCCACCCACCGCCGCAGTTAAGGGAATTATAATTTTTTTCACACTTTTCCACGAAGCGTCGCATTGGCAGCGTTGCAGACACTTGGCAGCGGTGTCACTTGGCTGGGCGCATTAAGTTTTGCCCCACGAGAAGTACATGAATATCAAATTAGGTTGAAAAGTGTTAATTTCAAGGCAAAGCGACGCAAGATGCCTGGAAATAGGCTACGACAGCCGAGAGGTGGCTTGCTTACCAGCCCGTTGCAGCTGCCACGTTGCCGCACATTTTTTTTAATTTGTATTTCTTTTTCTTTCTTTTTTTGGCAAATTGCCGACAATTTGTGTTGTCTTTTAATTAATGGACCAACACTTGATGTCAAGTTTATGGCAAAACGTCCGTCAATTGCAATTGCAACAAAATGATCAATTCATTCGCAATTTGACAACGTAATTAACAAGCTGCCAACAACCAATTAGCAATCAAATCGTAAAATCAAACAATTCAAACTGGCAAAAGGGGCAAGTACTGTCGAAGAAGAGCGGCGCAGTTGCTCACTGCCTTTGAACTTATTCATATTTTCAACTATTATTTTAAGTCTATATTCAGCATATTTCTAAAGGTTGATGTTTCCAGCAGAGTTCAGTTTAAATTATTTGCTGTGAGTAAATCATCAGTATTTTGATCAATTCTTTATTGATAATAAAATTAATATTAAAAGCTAAATTCCCAATTTACAGTTCTCATTGTACCCATCTAAGATCAGCGACGATGTACATTCGCTAATGCGATTTATTATATATTGATGCGCATTGATATTTCGAATATTTGCGTATTTTATTGGGTCGACGATCTCGCTTTGTGCTCGAAGCCTGTTTTAGAACCAGATTTTAATTGTTTGCTCAAATTTGAACTTGAGAATGGACTCACATTCAGAACTTTGCGGTTTTGTGTTAAACAAAAAAATTACTAAAATTGATTGCCTGACTTTCAATTAACAACTTGAACGTAATAACCACAAATTGCAAACCTTTTTTTTTTTGTAATATTCAAATTTAACTTGTTCTCAAATATTGCACAGTATAAAATGATTTTGAACAGAACACAATTAGGCTAATTTAGATCGTTCCTCGATTTGTTTATGTATTTTGTATGTCATTGGGGCAATGGAACAACGTAGTTTTAGTATAAAATATCCATAGAGATGCGATTTGTCAGTGACTTTATCAGCTGACGTCATTTGTTAGTCAAATTGATGGTTAGTGGCTTGTCTGCTACAAAATGTTAGTGCTACTAACGCTTTACGTGCAATTTCGAATGTTGCAAGGATACAACTCGTATGTATATAAAAGCAATTGCTTAGTTTTGCATAAGTAATGCTGACAAAATAAGCACATGCAGCGCCCTGCTAATGCAAATCCCCCGTGGCTGATGCCTGCGAGCTGGCGCTGCTGTATTTATTTTGAAGATTTGGTTACTTGCAGCCACGTACGAGCTTAAGCACACACACGCACACACAGACAGACAGGAATAGCATGTGCGTGTGTGCCATTCTGATGCTGTTGTTGTCATTGTCACGTGTGAAGTGTCATCGAGTGACACAAATGAAGTGCCTGCCATTAGCTTTAAAACGCACAAAGAGCAGAAGAGCACCCAAAAGTGGCAAACTTTGCGTGCGTCTCGTTTGCCACTTGCCACTGAAATGGCAACAACTACTTGTAACCTTAAAGTTGCCACGCTCACGACAGCAAACTGCGTCAGCCTCCCCCCTCCCCCATCCTTGGTTCAAGTTCCATTTTGCTTTCATGTGCGCAAATTAGCTTATCTGAGATACATCAGAATGCTACTGCATAATTCAGCAGCATTTTTTCTGCCACTTTCATTCAATTTGCACCCAGCCAAATCTTTAGCAAGCTCTCGCCGAGCTTGTTGGGGGAACAACTCCAACCATTTCGGTTGTTTGGCTCTTCAATTTTGCTTAAGGTTTTCTGAACTCAACTTGCGACTGTTTTAGCCCTTTGGCTGCTGCTGCTGCAGCTTTTGTTGATACTGTGTAAGATTCAGTTAACTTGTAAAAATACTTGCAATGCTGCCCACTACCATCCACTAGCTTTGGGTGTGGGGCCAGCATTGCTGCTGCTTGCTCAAAATTTCCTTTTGAGAAATTGAATCCTTGGAATGTTGGACCGACACGAAGCAATCGCATGTTTGTTTATTTACAAGTGTGTGTGTGTGTGTTTGTGTGTGTGTGCAAGTTTGAGCTGGTGTGCGTGCACTTGTCTCTTTCCAGTAGACCCCAATGGGATTTTTGCTACTTATCTCATTTTTAGCATATTTTATCAAACATGAACATAAATTTGTATGTATATTTATTTTGCGCTTGAGCATCGCGTCATTTTGCTTTGACAGCCCGATGCCTGCCGCTCTGCTGTGGTCCTCGAGGATTTCATTCTCATTTTGTGCGTCACCAGGACAAGCTCCGTGCAACGAGCGTTTCGATTTGGCTTGACTGTTTGTCTGCCACATCCTGCCTTATGCTTTCTAAGCTGCTTGATTGACTTGAAGTGCTTGGATTTAAGTAGTCGTTGGAGATTTGCTTGTCGCTTGTTGCTGTTGCTGTTGTTGTTGCTGCTACTCTTGTTGTTTTGGTTTCTTTTTTCTTTGCATCTACTGTGGGTGGCATTGCCTTGCAATATTATGATTATGATTATTTGACTCTCTGTCGACTTCTTGAGCGACAGATGTCAACTCATTTTTCTATCGCAACCCACAAGCTTAGTCTCAATTTTTTTTACTTAATTGACAGCTGACGTTACCGCGTGACAGGCACAAGGAGCCAAATAAAAAAAAAGCAGTTGCATTCCTAGATAAGTATTGCAACTTCAAACAGAAACAGAAAGCAACATAGTTTTTAGGTCAGTGTTTTGTGGCTTGCACTTTTTTGACAAACTTAAACTAGTTGTATTACTAGGAGTTCTGGTACGATGAGAACTAGTTGAGTACTTCTAGAAAATCCGCTTAGCATTAGCTTGTTTGACTCGTCGGCACAAGTTCAA
The DNA here is from genome assembly GCA_035044025.1 of Drosophila paracracens. Lineage (NCBI taxonomy): Eukaryota > Metazoa > Arthropoda > Insecta > Diptera > Drosophilidae > Drosophila > Drosophila paracracens. The sequence goes on along the minus strand of JAWNMN010000401.1, from coordinate 4,788,623 downwards.
AAGTCAATCTTGCATACAAACACAAAAGCGCACCCAGCACTCGTACACAATGCACAAGCACACATACCCAAACACACACACACACAGACAGGACACACACACTCAATGCAACGGTGGTCTTTGTGTGTGCGTAAGTCACTTAAGTGCACAATATGTTTGGCCATTTGACCAATTAAAAGTTTTGGTCCTAATACGCTTCATTTGCTAAACTTTCACAAGGGCATACAGTGAACGACAAAGCGGAGCATGGGGTGGGGCGAGTGCGGAGGTAGGAGCGCTGGTAGATGGATCTCGGGTAAAAGCAAAGAGTGCACAAATAGTGGCATCAAAAAGTTTCGTCACAAGCGAGGGCATGGACCCCCGCCCCACTGCGTGCGGAGCTTTTTGAAATCGATTGCAGATGAAAAAAAAAAGCGTTGCGAGCAAAATGCTACTTTGTTGCTTATTGAAATTTATTGAGATTTATGCATAATCTGGACAAGGCCAAACAAAAAAAAAAAATGAAAACAAAACTTTGCCAGCTGTCAATCACAGGAGCTGGTTGTGCTGCTGCTGTTGCTGCTGCTGCTGGGGACGAGCCCATCGAGCGCCCCTCGCTTTATCCTCCAGTGACCAATAAAAGCGACAGGCACAAGACATTTGATGAAATACACGGGACTACAGCAGTTGACGATGCCGACGTCGTCGTCGGCAGCTGTCCAGGAAATAAGCGCCAATTATGCCACCAGCAAATGCGTTCGGCCTGCTGCCCAGCAGGAAGCCATCTGGATGGCCAGTTAGCGACCAGAATTCATTTCGTTCATTCGTTTCGCTTCTTTCAATTCCAATTTCAATTTGCTGCACACGCTGAAGTGGCGCTGTCGTCGACGTTGTCGTCGTCGTCCTCATCATTTTGATGCGGTGTGTGTTGCCTCAAAAAGTGTTCGAGCCCCAAAGCGGGCGCATATCTGCTTGACCAAGCGCACAGCTGAAAACCGAGCTGAGAGCTATGGAGTCATCCAGGCGCCCAAAATGTGGCCCACCTTCTCGAAGCGTTGTTTCATTTTGTACGCACTTCCGCTGTTAGCTTTGCCGACCCCCTCAGCGCGCTCGTAAAGGGATCTTCCTGTATCCAGCATTCACAGCATCCTGCCTTCTGCTGCTGCTTCTGCTTCTACTGTTGCTGTCATCTTGCGCCATTGGGTCATCCATCTACCATTTCATCCTTTGTGCAGTCCGCAAATGTTTTATTTATATGTGGACAACGTTACTTAAATATGCGTAGCAGCCCGTCAGCCTCTTGGCCAAAGAGCAACTCTGCTCAGGTGTAAGTGTGTGTGTGTATAAGTGTATCTGTGTGTGTGTGTGTTTGCCCTCTAGACGAATCTGATTCTGTTGTATTGATATGTATTCGTATATGAATGTTTTTTTTTTTTTTGCTGGGTGCTACGGCATACTTTTAGGCGCAGCCGGAACGTCTCAGCCTTTGATTGAGTGGAGCGCGCAAATCCGCAAAATAGATTTCCCAATTGACACATATTTTCTTTCAACGAAAATTGCTTGCATAAGTGAATGCTGCTTTTTTTTGGGAGCACGTATTCCGACTTCTGTTAATAAGATTTTAATATTTATAGCGTGGACACAAGCATTATATACATGAACAACAACAAGAAAAACACCAACAACATGTGTCTCAATTCACAGACACAAGTTAACTTCAGTTATTTGGGTTTATTCAACGAAAGTTTACAACAAAATTTAGATGGGATTGTTTAGGCAAGCGCTACCTGGTTTTTATATTCAGTGTTTTGGCCATTTCGTAAGTTAATTTTTCTTTTTGTTATGCCATTAATTTGAATGGTTTTAATTCATATTTGTCTAGCTGCCGAAAAATCCTGGGCACATTAATAAATTAAATTTTATTTAATTGCTTGAGTTAAACGGGTTGCGCTTGGCCTGTCACTTGAGGCGCAAGTATCCGCTCAGTGAAAATGCCTTTATTAATTTCGAAAACAGACCCCAACACTCGACCAAGAAAAAATAAAACCTGGCCCACTTCATCTGAGAGGCATTCGTTCATTTTCTTGCCGTCGCAATGTCGGCGACGGCTTCTTCTTTATTTGCTCTGCTGATTGTCAACATCAATTATTTAACTTTTGCGTGACAGACCACCCAAAAACTGGTCGTGCCGAACCCTTGCCCCGGTTGGTCTATTTAAAAACAGTCAAATAAGCGCACATAAAACTTATCACGCCTGAATTTGTCAGCACAAAAGCCAGGCACGACCAAAAAAAAAAAAAAAAAAACAATACAAAAAAAATTTCGCGGCTGTGTTGAAGGCAACCCTTTTGCTTACTTTACTTTCTTTTTGAATACCCTGTGTTTAGAAATTGGAGATGAGCAATTATGTTTTCTAAAAATTAAAGTGTGCTTAATAATATATGACAAATTTTAAATATATTTGCATAGCTTGGCAAACTTTAAGATTTGATTGAAAACCTCTAATTCTGCGAAGCTTTGATTTCATTCAAAAATAGATGTGCTTATTTCAGCATGATTTCGAATGTTTTTTTATTTTATTTTCTTCACATTGAAAACTCTCGAACTGAACATTTAGAATAAATCTGTCATGTATATAGATGAGTAGAGGGTATGCACAGATAAGTGCACTCTCGCTTTGAGGCATTCGAAGTCGGTTAGTTGAAAATTTGTCGCGGCTTCTGCTTTGCACTTCATTTTGTGTTTGTCTTGTTGAATGCCAAATGCAAATGCTCTGCATACTTTATGGCGTTTTGTACGCTTTTTTCACACTTTCCTAAGCAGTTGCCGTCGCGCACGCGATGAATGAAAATGCCTAAACGGTTGTATGCCTGGCGGGAAGGGCGAGCAGCGCTTTAGGGTTGCCATTGAAAACTTGGGCGGTGACTGCCACTTAAGACAAATTGCGGGTAACAAGTACAGCGCCCACGTAAATAGGCAAAAGCTGCACAACAGAAAAGAAAAGCAAATTTACAAAAAAAAAAACAGAACCGGGTGCAAAAAATATAAATAAATACCCCATTGAAAAATAAGGGGTAAGGAGGTGGCAAACTGATATACAATGGGGTAATAAGAATCGGAGCAAAGGCAAGCGCAGGAAATTTGCGGCGCCCAAATCTGCATACAATTTCAGCAAAAAAAAGGAGGGGTTCGAGTAAAGTATGCAGCAAAGTTTTCAATAATGCCTAACCCAAACTCAAACCCCCCCCCCACGGAACAACAACAATTTTATCTCAGCGCCAGGCACTCGAGTGCTCAAGTATTTCACGCCGATTTCTGGCCTCGTTTGCAATAGCTCGTTTCAATTGGCAAAGCTCGCGAGAGAGAGAGAGAGAGAGAGAGAGATAGAAAGCTGGCTAATTGCTGCTCTTCTTCGACTTTTTCGCCTTATTGATATCTTGGCTAATTTGGCAGAAGCGAAAAGTTTGTAGCAGCTTCACAACTTTTAAAATCTGTGCCGAGTAATTAAGCAATTATATAGAACGTGAAAGCGACATATCAAACATATGACATGTGGGCCACACACATGTGCCATGCGGCGGCTTTGTAATAATATTGCAGATTTATTTGCTGGCCGGCAGGCAAAAGCTGGGATGCGGATGCGGATGCGGATGCGGGGGAGGGGAATTATACATTATGCGCCACTTTATGGCAAAGAATGGGTTGCAGCAGCCCAGCCGAGCGTTGCAATAATCCAGGCCGACTGCACGCGTCGCCACTAAAACGAGGCTTAGGCGTTGTGTGGGCGTGGCCAACCCATCGTGGCTGTCATGCGGTTTTATTAGAAATTGTTATCGCCACGCCTGTTGCATTCCGAGCACCGATGCTGCTAAAGTTCGATTTTTATCTAACGGACCGCATGGGCGTGGGGGGCATGGGGGCATGGGGCCTGTGATCCTGTGACCTCGGCTTATTGCTCTTCGCATCCTGCTCTATTTCGCCATACGCCATTTGCCATTTGCCATTTGCCATTTGGTATTTTGCTGCTTAGGCTTGGCAATGGGTTTGGTGCTGGCAGGCTTTACCACGACGAGTGCTTTGTTATCTGTGGAATTAAAAACGTCGCCATATTGCTCTGCCGGGACGAGCCCGCTCACAGGATATCGGCTGCCGCGGCTGCGGCTGTGTTTGAGTGCACTTTTAGCGCCATAAATCAGAAATTGCTGCTGTCGGGCAGAAACTGGGCGCTCGTCGCACTCCTCCGCCCCTGTGTGGCATGCATGTGGCATGGCCTTTTATTGTTGTAATACGAATACAAATTTATATTGACATCGTAAAGGTAAAAATCTTTTTGCCGCAACTCCTTACATTTACGTGTGGCCACGTTTCACGCGCGGCGCACCCTCCCACCACTCCCCGCTCCATGCACACACTCAAATGTGTATACTTATAAGGCTCAGCAGGAAGCTCAGCACGCTGCCAGGCAGGCGGCGAGGGAGGAGCAACAGTTCACCAATCGCATATGCAATGTCAATATTTGTATTTGCTTTCTATGCGAGCGCTCGCAAGTGGTGCTCAGCGTTTGTTGGTTTCCCTTTTTTTACGATTTGGGGTTTATGTGGGCATCGAAGCAATGGCAAATTCAGCTTTGGAGTGTTCGGAACTGTGCAATGCTTCGTTGTTGGCAAATGGTGTATGCTTGAATGTGCATGTGTATGTGTGCCCAGATACATTTATCTGATATGGATTTCAAATGAAACATGATAGTCATTTGCGCAATCCGAAGTGCTTCAGTGGCTAGATCAGTTTCATTTTTTAGCGAAAGCATCGATTTTTATATTTTAAAACCATTTACTAATTAGTTTTATAAAATAAGTTTTCCTTCTTTTAAATAAATATATTTTAATACTTTCTAATATATTTAAAAGCAGAATGAATGAATTCGTCAATTTCTAATGACAAACGATACTTAACATAGTTTATTATTATTCATACAGATAATATTTTCTGACTCGCGCAACTCCACAAGTAAATGCAGCATTTCAACCACTGTGCTTGGCTGGGTGCATTGTGCCAGCTTACTCTAGCTTTTTTTTTTACAGCGCTGCCACTATTTCTATTTGTTTTATTGTTGCGTTTACTTAGAGGCCAATCCAGCTGCCGCGCTTGCTGCTACCGGTGTCCTTTGGCCGTGTCCTGCAATATGATGGTACTTTGGATTTTATTTTGCAAAGGGGGTGGAGGGTGGGTGGATTGAATCAACATTTACGTATTAAGTTTTATTTATGACATTATCGTCGTGTGTGTTTGCATTGGTTGTGCTAGCGCTAACTAGCCCCAATCAGCATTAAATATTTTCCACGCATTGTTGTTTGGGGCAACAACAAGAAAAGCGCATTACCTATTCGACGAACCGTAAATGTTGGCGCAATAAAATAAGCAGCCTACTTTTCAGAGCACAAACACACACGTACACACATACACACAGGCACACACATACAGTTAAAATTTAATGGCAGCAAGGCAAACACCTTGGGCTAAGCTCGCCGCTGCGGCGCAATAAACAAAATTCTAAAGATGCGCACACGAAAAGTGCTCAAATCATAAACCAAAATAATAATTACCCATAGCTTTAGGAGGGACTTTACAACAAAAGCCAAGCCCCAAAGTTGCATACACACTGACATACACACCCCAAACAGTAACACACGCACACACACATGGAAATTTATTGATGTGCGCGTGATGTGCCTAGACAGCAACAGCAGCGGAAGACGGAGACTGAGCTGGCCCAGAAATTGGCAGTTGGAGGCGGCGAGACATGGCTCACTTGAATCAGGAGCGCGCACGTTGAGCCTTGGAAGCCATAAAAGCGCACATAATAATGTCAAATGAGTTACAACAAAAGCCATCCCCAAACACAGATCCCACCCATCCACCCCCTAACCCATAATAACTGCACAGACAATTTTTTTTTTGTGCGGGTGGTGGGCGGCATTACACCCTTTCGCTGATGACTGTATTAGGGTTGGCATCGCCAGCCTTTTTTGGGTCGTTTGCAGTTTTTATTACAAATTTATAGGCGCACATGCAAATAAATCGCCAGGCATTCCATGCGTGGCATGGGTTGGCTGGCGGCCTGTCTCAAGGTAGGCGCTCATCACTTTTTTTTTGTCAACAACGCTGTCGCCACTAAAGTAGCCGGCGACAAGTTTTAGTTAGCAGTTTCTTGCAGTTTCACTTTCAGTTGCAAAACATTTTGCGAATTTTATAATGCTTATTTCGGCTGGTCAATGTTTGCGTTGTCCCAACACTTTCGCCGATAGCAAACGGCCAAAGTTTCACTGTTTGTGTGTTTATCTTTGAGTTTGGTCAACAAGTTTCCGACACGCACCTGCAGACAACGCCAACTCCACAGGACCAGGACAGGCAAAGCTTAGAAGTAAAGGGACTGGCAGGCTGACAGGCAGGGACGGGAAGTAAGACCAGCAACAGGACACAACTGACGACGACATTTAAGCTCAACTAATGCATGTGTCCGTTTGTTTGTTGTGTTCACATGCTAGGAAGACACAAGAACGACCTGGACAGATGATGCAGGAGGAGGAGGAGAGCGGAGCGTGCGAGGAGCAGCAACGTTGACAAAAGCTTCTTCGCATTTGGACCAAAGAAAAGCAATCTTTTTTCCGCACAGCGTGAAAATCGCGAAAATAAATATTGAACTGTAAAGCCAAAGTCAACAATGTGCGGTTCCTTTACCCAGAATGTGTGTGCTTATGTGTGTCTGTGTGTGTGTGTTTTATACTTTGTGTGCTATCGCCAACACCCCAAGGGAAAGGCAAGAGTTAAAGCCTTTTTAGAGTCGCAGCTGTTGCTGCTAGCTTGTTACACGAAACCAAGGCAACAACTGCTCCTTAGCCGCAACTTGTGCTCTGTTGAAACAAAAGCTTTCAGCATGCCGCGTCCATCGATAAATTATAAGAAACGAGACGCTAATTAGCTCTAGCTAAATAAGCAATGCCAGCCACAGATGTTAAAAGTTTGTAAGCTAGATAGCATTTGCTCTATGGCTATAATCATATTCAATTTTTAATGCAAAATAAAATAAACCAAATGACGTTCAAAATCGGAAAATTATTTTTTTAATATCTGCCCTTTTATGCCCTGAACCCATTAAAAGTAGGCAGCAAGAGTATAACGGTTTTGTGCAGAAGTATGTAAGAGGCACAAAGAAAGAACTTCGAGCCCATAAAGCATATTCTTGATCAGGATCAGCAGTCGCGCCGATATAGCCATGTCAGTCAGTATAAACACGCAGGTATCAGAGACTCGAAGACCTCAGACTCTAAGAATATCAAGATCGTATAGGGAACACTCAAGTTATAACTCAAAATATATTCTCATACTTAGCAGAGTTTAGGGTATCTGATAGTCGAACACTTCTGCTTGCGTTGAGTACAGATGAGAACCCTTAAAAACTTAAGCTTGTTCAACAGCGTTATAGTCTTGGCTTCCTCTTACCGGCTCCTAAAATGTTGGCTATGGTTTCTTTTTGCCATACTATTTTGGGATTTTAACGAGACATCTGGGAATTGCATCATTTCATGCAATTTCGTGCCCGGTGCTGCTGCTGGTTATGTTGCTGCTATTATTGTGTGACGAGAGCATTGTCCTTGTTGTCCTTTATGTCAACTATAATAAATAATGCGAACGTGTGTGCAATGTCCAACATACACACACACTCACACACATGCACGCAAAAATAGTAAGCAAAACGCTTGCGTAGAAAAACAACAACGTTGACAAGGAGCAAGACTTGCATGCGCCTTAGGCCAGCGACAGGACAAACAGCAACAAGACGACAAGTAGCTGCTGCTCTCAGCTTAGCACCCAACCACCCCACCCATTCCACCTGCTCCTCACCCCATCGTCAATCCGTTGAATTGCTGGCAACTTGAGTAACGTTTGGGGCGTAGCAAGAGACACGCCCTAATTGAAATTAATGTCTATCCCTTTTCGATTTCAACCAGGACAAGACAGGACCTGCTACTGATGCTATGACTGCTGCTTGCCTCCATCTTGTACTCTGTACTTGAACATAGTTCTTGTCCATTTTAGGCCAAATTGCTTAACTTGTGTGTGTGTGTGTGTGGTGTGCAACAACTACAGGGGCTGCTTGTTAACTAATCCTGAGTTTCCCAATGTCTTTCAAGACACGCATCCTCCTCTCCCCACTGCTCTTCAGCTCATAAGCATGTTTCTTGGGCATATTATATGCCTGGTTACTGTTGTTGTGGGTGCGTGCCACATTAGTTTGGACACGCACAGAAATGAGAGGCATGATATAATATTTTTGTTTAACGATTGTTTTGTGTGCTTGCGCCCGTTAACTGGGGAATAATTAGCCGTTAGCCTTTTGTTGTTAGCACCGTTAGTTTTGCTGCGTTGCGTAATGGCCCGAACCAACAACAACAGCAGCAAGAGTCACAGAATTCCCGATTTTAAAGGATGGCGTGTGCATGTCTAATGTTCCACAAGCTCTTGAGGCCGAACAAAAATACAAATTAGCCCACTCCACCAAAACAATCATATACTAAATAACTATAATTTTTAACGCTTGCCAAGACAGGGATCTGGGCAAGGAAATAACAAAAGCCACAAGGCAAAAATCAAATCGAATTGCCAACAAAAAAAAAAAAAAAAATACACCACATTTTTGTGTGTTTTTCTTGAGGATTACGTGGCGCATACGCAATGCTCCCCCAAATGGGAACTGTGAATTGTGTACGGCACGGATTTTGGGCAATTTGGCTCGCATCTCCCTTACTTTTTAATTTCTGAAAAAGGTTTTTATTATGGCGCGCACACACACAAAATCACCTGGGTGCAGGGGCAGGTGGGGTGAATCGCAACTATTACTCTCTGCTTTTTTATATGAATTACAATAATAAAAGGAAAAAGCAAACAAAGCAGACGCCACAGTCGCTGTTGCGTACCAAAAATTTGGTGGCATTGCATGAGGTGAAGAAGAACAGAAATAAAATCATAAAAATTACAAAAGGTAAGAGACAGCCAAGAAAAACGACAACACACGAAATGCGTTCAAGAAAAATCGCCGTAATAAAGCCCGGCGTTTGGAGTTAGGGTTACGGTGCGATGCCGTATACGGCAAATAAAACAATTTGAGTGGAAATAAAAAATAAAACAAAGTACAGCCAGGCAACAGTAACAACAGCAGAAGGTTGCTGGAAATAAGCGCTTAACACAACGCCGCGCCCCTCCCAAATGTAACTGAAACGCAATCCTTTGTAAGGATAAACAGAAATGCAGCAGCGCAGCACAGCAGTGTCCCAGACAGACAGTCAGACAAACACGGGCGAGAAGCAAACAATGCTCAAGACGTAGTCTTCATCATCCACATCGTCGACATCATTCTCGTCTCCGTCTTCGTCATCGTCTTCATACCAAAGTAGAGCGCAACTTAAATTATTAATAACAAGCATGGAAACAACAAATGTACGCGAATGAACCAAGAAGACAAAAGGATAACGCAAAGGAGCAGCTGGGGCTGCTGCTAAAGGCAGTTCTCTGAGTTGCGTACCCCGGAAGCGTTCGTTGGCCGGTCAAAGCGCTCCACAGTTGCAACTAAGGTTTATGCCCTGGACAGTCATTTCAAAGGCAATGAAACGGGGCAAGTTGGGCTGAATTGAGTCATACACAAGTGGGCAAGTGATTTTCCTAGGACATGTATACAGGTGCACTCCAATAGCCGTCTGAGTGGCAGCTGAAAAAAAAAAAAACAAAAAAAAAAGTTGCGGAAGTTCTCAAGCAGCAAAAGTCAACTGACAGCTTCTCAGCATGACGATTTCCAGAAGTCAAATAAACTGTTTCTATCAGTAAGACGATTGCATTTAATCGATACCATTAAAAGTTCACATTATCACTTTGCTATTTGCTGTCAGCTTATTATCTCCATTGCTTATCTCTTAATAATTGACAAGGAATACATTGTTCATTTAGCGATTTGAGGCTATATAGTTCCTTATACAGATTCGTAATATATATTTGCTTGACTCCAAATATCACTTTCGATTTAGGTATTCAGATATATATTTTGAGGAATCACGCCGGTACCGGAAATACAAGAGTATATTGGTTTTGTGCAATGTCCGTTTTGCAGTCTGTTCGTCTGTCCAGAACGTAACTTTTTCCCACCCACTTTCTTTTATAATAGAGTATTTCACAGTCGCTTACGCCACACTGCAACGTTCTCACTTGTAATAGTGTTTTGTTTAATTTATTTAATATATTTTTTTATTTGTATATTTTTTATTTGATGTTTCCTATAAAGTGAAAACCTTCAGTTACATCTTGCTAAATTTATTTGCCCAGAATTGAGAGTGTTGCTGCAGAAACGCTTTTGCTATGAAAATGTGCCTTTTCTCTCTGCTTAACCTCCATTTATTATTCTCGCACTGCATAAAACTGACCATAAAAATTGCTTTCATTCCATTGTCTTATTTTCTGTTATTAAATATAATTTTGCCGACACACCTTTACGGGATATTTAGGCAAGAAAAGAAAATAAATAATTTTTTTATGAGCCAAGGAAAAGGCCAATGCACCACCCAAAGCCGCCGCCAGGACCAATTCCCGCCCTAGTGATTTATGCCGCGCGGTCAAGTGTAAGTTCCCGTTGGTTCCTCGGGGCGGGAAATTTGGTTTAACAGCCGCGGCTGGTAGCTCGTTAAATTTGACCCCGCTGAGGCGGCTCTGCTGCCTGCTTCCTGATGCTCCTTCTGTCTGCTGCTGCTGTTGTTGTTGTTGTTGTCTGGCATTTTATTAAATATTTTTTGCCAACGTTTTTTTATGAACTGGCGAGTTAGCTGTTATCACCAAGCGGCAGACAGACCCAGCAACCGGTCAGGACTACTTTGCGTGCTGTGATTGCCTTAATTACTCGCGGCGGATTCGCGCCTGTCTATCAGCCAGTTCATTTTAACTGATAATTAGGCGTCTGTGGCGGGTTAAGCTGTTGACGGGATGTACAATAAAAACAAAAACTGCGTTATTTACGGCTTCACCTTTGATCCATGCTGACACAGGATGCGATAGGCGATTAAGAATTAAATACAAAAAAATATATATTCATTAATCCTGCAATAATTAAGCATTCATCAGATGAGTGTCGACTCAAATTGCAAGCACGTTTGATTAAGTGTGTAGTGAAATGCATATTGAATGCATTTTGTATTTTAATCCTGGCCAGTTTTCTCTTTGGTCAAAATATATTCTGCGTTGAAAGCAAAGTATCGTCGTCCAGCCTTTGTGCCACGAACAACACACACAGATGGTGTGTGTGACGCCCCAAGGCTAAGAGGTGGCAGAGTCTATCCATTTCTTTTTTTTTTTTTTTTTTGCTCTCACAAAAGGGGAGAATAACTGGAATTTATTTGTGTAAAATGTACACTGACAAAAACTGACAAGGACACGCGTAGCTGACACGAGCCGTGGGCGCGACAACGAGTAATTTTAAAACAAAATAAATTAAAAACGCATTTGTATCGGTTTTAAGCGTTGTCAGAGGAATGCAAGAGCATTGGCTTAAAGTAACTTTGGGAGTTTGAGTCTTACAATCGCACACTCGCTCGCGCACACACACACACACACACACTCACTCGCACACACACAGCGCTAACGAGCGTCCATTATGCAAACAATAAGCACCGTTTCCTTCAGATAAAAGCAAAACAGACAACAACAACAATAAAAGGAGATTTCTGCCAAAAAGTGTATATATATATATATATATTGCGCATACGCCACGTTTGTGCCACGCAGTGGCTTTCATTCAAAAATAGATTTATGTGTGGCATTTAAACGAAAGGACAAACAAAATCAAGAAATATGTTGCAGCATTTATCAAACGTGACGCGTTCCACAACATTGTTTACCCCCATTGTTTGATGCTGCCCAAACCCAAGACCCTTCCCCGACCACTGCTCGGCACTGAATGCGGCCATCTCACAGGTTTGACATCATTATTCCTTGGCGACAACAACATCAACAGCAACAACAACAATATCGTGAACTGGCGGGCACTGCATTTTGATATCATTAAAATGTGATCACTGCGCATTAAAGTTGTAGTCAAATGAGGATATGGATGTGAATGTGAATGTGGATGAGAATGAGGAGAGCGTCACCCGTCACCATCTTGGTAAGCAACAATTTGATTTAGTGGCGCACATTACGTTCTGTTCCCGTTGCCTTAATGTGGGTGAATATATGCAGATATATATATGTATGTTTCTCATGTGTGTGCTCCTGCAATAATGTCAACATTGGGCCAACCCCACTCGACATGCTGTCACATCCTGTGTCTGTGGTGCTTGTGGTGGTGATGGTGGCGTCTGCTTGGCTTTGGCTTGTGTGCCAGTTTAGCGGCAACATTTACATTTAGCATTTTGCCCCACTTGTTGACTTATCGGTAATGGGGATCGCGATTTGCATGATATTCGCATTTATGCGCTTAATTCACTATTTCATAATGGAGCAACGAGTGTCGCTTTTTGTATTAGGTTTATTTATTTGTCATCTCACTCACCTTAACTCCAATGTGAACCGGTGAGAATTCAGTTTTAATTATTGAATTTATTGGTATTGGTAATGGCATAGGTAGGGGGCAGGACATCATGGTCGCTACCTGTGAATAGAAACGATACGCAAACAGAAAGAGACATGTTAGTTTATTAGTTGACATGAGTAGCACTGGGAGTGTAAGATATTGTATTATAGTGAGTGTTCTTATTTACTGGGTAACTAAATCATGCTAACTGAAAATGGCACACAACTTTAATCAGTTAACCAGTGTTAACGCCTTATCAGCTTGAGTACTGATTTCCACAGCGCTTAATTCAAAACTATAAAAATTCATTGGCATTAAACAAAATGTAAGACTGGTAGCACATTTCCAAAAAGTTGCAAGTGGTTGACAACAGAATACCCTGGATTGCATTAAAAATATAACAAATATTAAAGGAATGTCTGAGAACACAGAACTTATTAAAAAAAGCTCCGTTTTTATTTTTTAACCTTATAGCATTCTAATTGTGTATAAAATAATTCGATACATTTAAAATATATATTTTACTGTGTTTCTATAAATTAACTTAGCCAATTAGTTTGGCATCGAGGGATATTTTCCATGTTAAAAATCATTTCAACAGCCCATCGATTTTTTTTATCATTATTTGAGGGCCTTATACACTGCGACCCACTCAGATCTATTGTGCCACCTTCTGATCCTTTAGCTCTTCCACAAACTGTGCACTCAAGAAGAACTCAAGAACTTGTGGGTTTCTATATCTTCGGAGCTTGTTTCCAGGACATCTTTTCCTAGGATGCGGCAACTTCTTCTGGGTAAGAGGCGACACAGCTTGCTATCGTTTGCTTCTTATATCGATTATTGTGTATCGAAATTGTCGTTTAAAATCAATATCAATAGTTTTTCAGCATAATACGTATTAAAGCCTTGAATTTTCAGCATTTACTTTAAGAACTTGTATACCCTCTGGTAAAACATCTGCCATATTGGCAAATAACTTTTACGATAACCGTTGCTCATTCTAGAGCATTCGCATTGTTCAGGCCAAGAAGCAGTTGGCTAGCAGGATGCTGGGCACGGTCAACACGGCCATCAAATAGTTGACAGCTTTTAGCACGGTGCCCCACATAAACCGTTTCCTGCCACTGCTGTCGCCCTTAATTCCCCTGCCGTCTCTTTTCCCTCCTCGGCCAGCTTCCTCCTCTCCTCTAACAGTGACTGCCACAATGAATACGACTGGTCCAACAGTTTGCCAATTCTGTTGGCATTGCACAATTTTTCGTCTTTTTCAATTTCACGCGTTTTAATAGGAACGGCATTCGGCCTCCTCACCAAGGCGTGCCGGGCAGCAGCATCCTGGGCACAAATCACAGTCACATTTGCCCAACGTTTTATTTGGCTTCATCATAATCATCGGCATCAGCATCGGTGGCATCAGCATCAACGACATCATCGTTCTCATCATCATCATTGTCATTTCCGCTTTTGCGTAACGACGTCAATGTTTTTGATGACTTCATTTCGTTGCGCTGCATTTCGTTTCGTTTCGTTTTGGGACAGCGTGTGGCAAGTAAATCATAACTGCAGTTGCAAGGCCCCACTCCCCCTCCGCCCATCCCCCTCTCACGACCTCTTTCACACCCTCCATAAAAAGTTTTCGACTTTGTCAGAATACGAGCAGGGCGTTTGAGTCCAACTACAAAGTAAAAATGCAAGCGAACGTTGAAATTAAAATTGCATGACAAAGTGGCAAATGGTGTCAAAACTTTGCTTTGCCAGTGGCATTAAAGACAGCAACTACAACAGCAACAATAACAACAACAACCATAACAACAACAACAAATGCCAGCATCAAGAACGTTGCCACGCGCCACAAAAATCAGGAAGCAGCAGCAACGGCAACGTTGCATGCATGCACTTACAATTACATTTCAATTTCCGGTCTTGATTTCGGTTTCAGTTTTCATCCTTTCGGCATAACATTTGTCGGCGCAACCATCCCCCCTCCTCACAATTTCTTGTTGAGTTATTGTAGATTGTGTTTGGTTTTGAAAAACAATTTTTTAAATCGCTTTACCCAAACCGCCAAGGTGGTCTCCTTAATATTTTGACAGCCTACAAATAGGGCACTCATCACCTGGCTATCGATTACGGCAACAAGCGCCTCCACCACCAACACAGCCTCTGCCTCGATCTTGTTGACTGGCTGTCCCTGTCTGTCACCTGACTGTCAGTTTGTTTACGCAGTCATCAGACATTTCTAGCTTCTAGTGGGAGCAAATTGTGTTAAGTGCTACAAAAGTGTCGTCAACACGCTTGGCGCGGCACAACTAATTAATATAATTCTGCATAATATGCTTGCCAGCGCTTTAGCAACGAAAAGTGGCAGCAGCAACTTCCGTAACATTATCATCATCACCGCCATCATCATTAAGATCATCATTGGAAAAGTAGTGAGTGCCAAAGTGCGGCCAGGCATGACCGCTTGCATTTTAATGACGACGACAACAAACGGAAATTGACATTGCTTGACTTTCGAACTTTGTTGCACGTATGTGTGTGTGTGTGTGTGTGTTTTATTGTGACACGCGACAGAGCGTCAGAGAGTCGGTGCGGCAACAACAACTGGGACACATGTGGCAAGCATATGAATATATATGGGAAAAGTAGCGGCACCGACATCGACAATGACTGTTGCAAGTATATTTCGCAGTGTGCAACTGCCAACAACGGCATTGACATTGATGCATGACCCGGTCACGTGGTCACCAAGTCTCTGGTCCTCCGTCCCTGGTTCGGTGCATACCTCCCACGCGTTAATTTGTCCAGCTTTCGTTGATACAATATGCTGCTTGGCATTTAAGCAGCGTAATAAATGCCAAATGGCAATGCCAGGCTTCAAAGGACTTAAACTTCAACCTGCCCCAGGGAGGGAGGAGCGTGGAGCAGGCCCAACTACGCAAATGCAATCAATATCATGATTAATGCGCTGGTAAACTGCATGCATCATGCAGCATGTAGCAAGTAGCCCAAAGCTATGTAGCGGTCTGTCACGGTGTTGTCGTTGCAACAAGTTCACGGCATTTGCCGTTGCATTTTCCACTCGGCTGACTATGCGTACCGCATTGCCGCGGTGCAACAACAACAACAACTACAGCATCAGCCCAACCAAATAAAGCGAACATTTTTGCTCACGTTAATTGGCAACGCCAAATGGGTGAGGACGGCAAGGGGGCCGTTGAGCGGCTGCCACTGATATTGTAAGCAATGACGCACAGGTTAATGAACAGGTGGATCGAATGATTAAGGGGCGTGGTGGGCTGCAGCTGACGTTGCCGCTAACTAGGTGACTCAGAGACCACAACGAGCTTTTAATGATGAATAATGGTCAATTAATGAACATTTTTAAGTATCATTCGGCAAACAAATGGAAATATGGTGCAATCCAATTATATTCTTCATGTGGCAGGAAGAGAATCAACTGCATTATGCATATACATTTCAAAATCGGTATGATATATTGGTCAGATGCTGTGAGATGGAAATAAGCAGGCATAACTAGTGAAATTGGTTGGGATATGTTGGTAAGCACAAAAAGGTTTTTACACAAGAATTCGTTTTTCGACTGATTATTCCTATGGGAGTTCTATACCATATAGTAGATCGATTCTGGTAATGTGCATATGACACGCATAATGAGTTTTTTGTCTGAGATATCTTGTTGAACAAACAAGTTTTTCATATTAGAACTCATCTTTCGACCGATTATTCTCAAGTCATCTATATGATATAGTTATCCGAGGTGGCAGACTCCGATATATGTACTGCCTTGACTGAGGGTCCACTTTGCATAGGAGCAGACAGACGGACATGCCTATATCGACTCGTATAGTGATGTTAGTCAAGAATATACACATATATATAGTTCATGGAGTCGGAGACATGTGCTGTGTAGAGTTACGCAAAGGGCCAATAAAAATGCGAGCGAAGTAAAGGCAGAAAGCTTTACTTGCACACTTGCATACATAAATGGATATATATTTTAGCTATAAGCCAGAGATTTGATTTGCATAGCAGATACCATATCCAGCTCTCATGCACAGGACTCGGGCACTCGGCACTCTTGCAGTGCTTCAATCGAAGCGCATTAAAAGGCTAAAATCGCTTAGATTTGTGACACTTAGCAGAAGAAGTGGGCCGCAGCAGGAGGGATTAGGGGCAGGAAGCAAGAGCAGGGAGCAACAACAGTTGCAATCCAAGAAATGTAAACGGAACTGTGCAGCTGTAGCATGAGAAGTGAAAGAAAGAACAAAGTGAAAGTAAATAAAAGGCGTGCCACGCTGCAAGGGCGTGAGAGAAAACAAAGGATAGGGGACGAAACGGGGAGGGAGTGGCACTTTATGCAAAAAATAACACCCATATTTCGCACAAATCCCCACAACTGTGCGCACTGGCTTAATGCGATGGGAAAACAAGGCAAGAAGCTGGCTGGGCACAACTTGTTGCAACCGGATCGGATACGACGAAAGGGAATTGTAAGGCGAACGAAATTGAAAAGCAAAATGCAGCATTTGCATAAAGTCACGTTGCACGATGTTGCACGGCGATGGTATCGCTCTTGTTGTTGCTACTGCATGCTGGCTGCTATTGAACGGAAGCACCAAGATAATAATGATAAGCTGCAGAGGTAGAAGAGCGAGCAAAATAATAGCATGCTTTTGTGTGGCGTGCAACTATGATGCCGCACGAGAAGACGTCGACGTTGTCGTCGTTGCTGTCTTGGCAAATGCCCGGCTTAGCGCTATGCATGCAACGCCTAAAACTATGCACCAAACGCGCAGAGCAAATGTGTTGAAAATCCCATTCTGTGCAGGATTTACAAAAAACCACCCACGCAAGCGCGCCAAGGCAACCGCTTTGGCTGCCTCACACACTAACATGTTGCATGCTTAATGCATGTGTGTGTGAGTATGCAGAGGTGTGTGCTTTTGTGCGGGTTTGTGACGCTTCAAATTGCATTAGTGTTGAAAGCTGCAACAAGCAGAAAACAGAATACACAGAGAGAAACACAAACTCTTGCTGGGCTTTTGTTTGCTTTGCATTTTGATGCCGATGATAGTGTCGCCTTCTTTGGTGTTAGACACACATACACACACTCAAACAAATCCACACCCATCTACTCACACCCATCTACTCACACCCAATTGCATGCCCAATTCCGAGTCATGCCTTGTAATGCTGCGTCGCTGGCTTTGCCTAAGCCCGGCCAGGAGTATTGTCTGTCAGCCAGTGCTTAACTGCAGCTCTTTCTCACCGGCTACGACACATGATGGAGTAGAGTGCAGCAACGGTAACGTGGCGTATGCGTGTTACGCAATGCAGCTGCCCCCAAAACGCAACATTAAGTGGCGCAGCTGGTATCATCTATCATTTACCAGCACACTGCACACAGCACAGAAGCACGCACCTCCCTCCCTCACTCCTACCTTCCAGCGGTTGACAGGACAGCCTTTGAGTGTGTTTGTATGTAATTAAAAATGTCAACGCACAATGGTTTAGGTGACACTGCAATCAGGTTGCACAGCTTGCGGACCAACTCTGCTATTACTATAGCGGCAACAGCAGCAGCGGCCATTGTACGAGGCCAATGAATGGAAATAAAGGCAGCCATCAACTAATCGCATTGATTGATGATTGAAGAAGCTGCAGAAAGTTCTACATTTTGTTAATTAACTTGAAAGGCGGACTAGCGGACTCTTCTATGCTCTGATCCGGCTTAAGATATTACATTCGGAAGTGCCACTCCAGCAATGCTCAAATCTAAGCAATGTTTACCTTTAATACTTGAAACAAACAGAATCCTATTGTGGGTGGCTAACACACTTGAGCTGCCGCTTGCCGCCTGCCGCCTGCTGCTGCTTGTCGTCGAGACTCTGGAAATTTTTCATCATTTTTGCCCGAGTGTTTTCGCCAGACAACATTTCTGGCAAATGAAATGAAAACACCTGATGATATTTCAAATGCTGCTGGCTCTCACGAGTCTCGCGCATACATATTTGTACATCTGTGAGTGCTATTAGTGAATGCTTTTTCATTCTTTCGTTTCGTTTCGTTTCTCATTTTTTGTTTTGTTTATTTATTCCTCCTCCGTGGCTGTTGTTGTCCATTTCGGCAATTTCTTAGAGCCCAAACAAAATAGTGTTGTGTTGCATTGTGCTGCAGATACACGGGAAAAAAATGGAAACCTGAGTAAAATCGTTAACGGATTTTAATATACCCAGGGAAGATACAAAAAAAGTATATAATTCCTTGAATAGATCCGTTTCAAATTGCCAACACGTACTGTTGTGTTGTTCCAAAGAAATCTATATGATATAGTAAGCTGATGTTGACAGTTTTTTTATTAACATTGTAGAAACATATTCACACACATAACTGGCATGGTTGGTTAGGATTAGTCATACCAGAACATATCTTTCTATTGATTGTTCCAATGGGAGCCATTCAGATATCGGGGATTTGATATCAAAGCGTTAATAGTACGCATATTTGGATTTTCAACCGATTGATCCTAACGCCTCCATCAATGCCTTACAAAATCCACAACAACAAACAATTTATTTGGTGGCAAAAAGTTTGACGATATGCGAGTTGCTTAAGCTTCATAAGATTATCAATATATAATAATTTACTTTTAATCTCTGCTTAGCTGGCAAAACATATTCGTTTTCTTATCCGAAAGATCCGCTTGAGTTTCCGAAAATGTTATCAATATTTGATGAATATAATCCGTTAGAATGTAATATACCCCATTGGTGTCGACGGACACGTGCATAATATAAACAAAACAAGCCATGACGAAGGCATCCAATTTAAAACGCTATACAAATGGACGCACGTTGCCAGCACATTTGAATGTTGCTTGTTTGCTTTGCTGTTTTTCTCATGTTTTTTTCTTTTTCTCTTGCGCACATGCATCGAGAAATTAGTTTACAGAACAGAACATTTCAATGAAATTAGTTTGCCCACGTCTGGCACACACACTCACAGTCACACACACAGTCACAGTCACAGTCACACTCACACTCACCGCAAATCCGCACTAATGAACACTCCCTCTGAACACTCGAACAAAGTTAAAGAGAAGTAAAAGTCACGACTAGCCTTGAACTGGGCTACGACTGCGCAATTGAGCTGTCAAATGAGAATCATAAAATCCGCATCAGAAACAAAAGCCAGCCAATATACAAAAGAAGTTTGGATATCGCCCAGCCATCTTGCCATTCTTATCCCTCATCATAATAATCATCGTCGTTGTTATTCTGCGTCGGCTTTGCTGCCAGTGAAACGTAACGCCAAGCGATAATAAATGAGCTTCTTTCTGGTGTGAAATTCAATGCGTGGCAGATCAAGTGACGTCTGCTTATAGTTATTTATATATATATATATAGGGAGGGATGAAACATGAGTTCAAGTCTGCCACAATTGCACAATTCTTCAAAATTCATAATCATTGCCATTTAAGGCGCTGTATTCTTGTTTTAAGCAATTGTGCAATGGAATAACAAGTATGGATTTTAAGTATCTATATCTATATCTGAATCTGTATTTGTTGAATACAACATTTTTCGTTTTAGACTCAGTCCTTTTATGTAGCCCGACACCAAGCACAGCATTTCAACTTGCATTCATAAATTTGTTAAATGTTGAAAAATAAATGTTAGACAAACCAAAAACGGACTTCTGCGTAATGAGTTGTTGTGGAAGCTTAAATTATTTTTTTATTTATTTGCTCTCTTTGTTCAAGCCATTTTTCCATAAATTTTGGTCAGGCCGCGCTTGGAGAACAAGTGTTAATGACATTTGTGCTTCAGAACGAGGCGTTGTTGTCTCAGCGGCAGCTCGAGAATCGAGCGACTCAACTGTCAGTCAGCGTTGAAAAATGTTTATGCATGAGAAATTGTTTGGCCAACGCCGCTGCAGCAGACACATAAATTCTCATTTAGCATCGTCAAATTAATGACTGCAAAATGCCACAACCCTATGCCCAGCAACAACAAAATTGTGTCGAAACTGTAGGCACGTTTCGCAAAGCGCACACGTTTCAATCTCACGGGTTCAAGTTGAAAGCCAGCAAACAGCACTGCACGAAAAGATCTTAAGTAAACTTTTTGCAATGTTTTTCTTGTTGTTGTCGTTTTTGTTGTTGCCTCTTGCACAGCTGATCGCGCCCATGTGGCTGCCGTCTGCTGATGAGCTCATCGCAGCAACGACACACACACACACGGAGCGAGATGGGGGCAAGTGGAAAAACTTGTCAAACAACTTAACCGGCTGCCGGCCGGCATAGTTACAACTTGCTACAACTGCCACTAGCAGCAGTAGTGGCAACAAAACCAACAACAATAAACACAACCACAACAGAAAAACGTTGAATGAAATTATATAATAATAGCAACTACAAAGTGCTTAGTGCTTGGTTATATGACCAGACAATTGAAATGCAATACACCTGCATGGGTTATCACAACTTTAGCATGGCATATGCCACGACTCTGACGTCATCGGATATTTGACTAAATTTGTATAATTTAGTCTTATGCAACCTTAGCACATAGAGACGATATGTGAAAGTACATCAGAGTGTATGAAAAACCAAACGAACTAGACAAAAATACTACAACGCAATTGATAAATAGTTCAGCGACTTATATTATATCTAGGAAAAGCGCATCTATATATTCTTTAATCAGACATTTTTGGGATATAGTATTCAAGAATCTGTGCAGCATGTCTCTTCACATTATATTTGGATCACTTTTCTGGTAGTATCATTGCCGCTACCTGATTGATATTTATATGCTATCAAAGTTAATTGAGTCATAAATAAATAAATAAAAGCTTCAGAAAAATACTAAATATGCGAAACAATAATTATAAATAAGTGGCAACTGTTGATAATAAAATAATATTAAATCCGTTTTTTTTTTTAACATTTTATGTTTTGCAGTTTAAACGCTTCTTTAGCAAAAAATTTTTCCATGGCGCAAAAGCTGAACTTTTCCAAACTAACTGAAGTGTATTAAAGTTGGGGTGCGCTTCAAGTTGACTTTACACGATTTGGCATAAAATGGCCCAAGACCCACAAGGCGACGAACAAAATCGTAAAACATGTGCAGCAGCCGGATACTTTTAATGCTATTGCCCGAAGAGAGGAAACGCAACTTAGGACACACTTGTTGCCATTTTTATGGCCTGCCCAAAAGTAAAATGAACCCAACAAGCTCTGCATTCATTTATAAAGAGTCTGTATTACTTACTTGTTGTGAATATCGCAGTTTTGTGTACTTTACTAAAGTTTAGCGTGTAATTGTATTTTTTTTATGTTGTTAATTTTGAGCGCTTAGCTTGGCCTTGCGGCGATCTATTCAACAATCAATCACTGTTAAACGTGCCTCATTAGCTTTGCAGCTGGCAGTCAACTTATCGAATTATATACACATGTTTGTTTGCGCACAGATGCTGCTGCCTGCTTAGAACATGGCACGAAGGCCACAATTGTCAAGACAGTCTCATCAGTTTACAGGCAAATCAAAGTTTTATTGAAGAATTCTCAGTGGTCAGTGTTCGGTTAACACCGGTTAACATAAAGCTATTAACAGCGATTGGCAGCTGCAATGCCCAAGATTTATGTTCTGAGTGAATTGAAATTAAAGCCACATTAAACACGTAGCCAAAAACACTCAACTGGCTATGTATAAGTGACACTTTTGTCATAGTTCTGTGACCAGATTCTTACCAAATAATTAGCAATGAAATCACGTGCAAATTGCCGGTCCAGCGTCAGCAGCTGCCAATTTCAATAATGGAAAAGCGTCCAGAGACCTCCCTGCGGAAAGGGGTGGGGATGGGGTCGGCCTGTCTCTAAAATGGCCGTGACTAATTAGGAATTAAATTGACAGAAAACGTGTTCAACGTTGCAAGACGGCACACAACCGAAGGCGAATACACAATTTTTGAAGTTTTTACATTATTTATAAGCGTTACTTGTTTTTATGCCGTGTCCCAGCATATAAGTCAAATGCCCATCGTCGCTTGTCAGCTTAGTAAAACTTGCCCACGCCCACCCTCACCCACCCAAACATCTCACAGTCCCCACCTCTCATCCCACTTCAAGGTTGACGCGGGGCTCTGACTGTGTGGCTTGCTGGCCAACTGAATGGCTAGCGTACTGTGTGTGCAACAAGTTAAGCCGCTGGCTGACGTGTTGAATGGGCAACGTTTACGTTTACTGCACTTGTGACGTGTGTATAGCTCCCGAAAAGCCAGCAGCTAAGCCCATGCATGGATATATAAATGGATATATAGATAGCTGGTTGACAAGCTGAAAGCTTAGTGCACAAAAACACACACACACACGCACACACCCATACACACATGCACGCACATGTGGCCATATACAAAAGCTGACCAATTAGTTGGCTGGCTTAGTGTTAAATATAGCGGTTGTCTTTTAAAGCACAGTTAAGAGCGCCGGTGGTTGCAGACGACTGCATGGAGAGAAACACGTTCGAATTTGCCTGCTTTTGCCTGGTCTGAAATCTAATCTAGTTCATTAGCTCCTGCTTGCTGCTGGCGAAGCTGTAAAAGCGCTTCTCCAAATGGCTCAAATTACTTTTGCTTCCACTTGCAGAACTTGTGAATTATAAAGCCTTAGTGCCATAGCACTTTACACTGCCGAAAAGAGACTGTCTTTATCTTCTGCAGATGCAAATAATATAAAAATAAGAAACGTGTCTACTCTTAACTGTTTGCTAGAAAATAATTATTTTAATTTATTTTGCTAAAGGCCTTGGCTGCTTTCGCTCTTTGATTGAACTTAGCTTAACATTTTATCTATATGAAAAATATTTTAATATTTACAATATATTTAACCAAATTTTTATTTTACTCAGTTTTGAAAAATAAATCTAAGGCCCTTTAATATTAGTTTCATTAATCACAAAAAGCAACGCATTTTGATAATATTAAAATTCAAATTTGTGAATATTTTTATTGCCGTAAATTAAAAACATAAAGGATTACATAGTCCCTAACATACTTAGGCTATCATATTAGCATAACATAATTTTTTAATGAAATGAAATCACGCCAAAATGAAATCCACAAAAACTATATAAAACTTTTCAATCCGATTTACTCATGGCCAATGGCATCTAAACTTCATAATTAAGCGAAAATGGTCGTAAACACACACACACAAGTACACACAGCCACACACACAGACGCACAAGCACAATTAGTTATACACGGCATCGACTACTTTTAACCTGGACAGTTAACCCAGACAGTGCAGGATAATGCATGCAAGTGTTGGTAAACGCGTTTCTTGCCGTTCACACACACACACATACTCACTCACAGACATACACCCACTCACACACATACACCCATATACACACCATCACACACACACAATAAGCCAGCCATGCTGCCGCAAGGCATACATTTTACCGACATGCATGCAGCGAGTTAGTGCAGTTTTAATTAATTAAATTTCGTGCTCTTAAAATAAGAAGCGAATGTGGAAAAACCCAGATACAAGTTTACAAACAAACCCATCACCCAAGAAAAATTAAAAAAAAAAAATATATACGAGTATATACATCATACCAGCCAAGACTAGTCGAAAAGTTTTAAGCTGCTCTCATCGAAACGACATTTGTTTAATTAGCCCGACTTGTTCTACTGTCTGCAGAATAAATAGTAAAGCTCGTCAACCGTTATAATGCAATGCATCGAAAATTGGCTAATATGCAACAGAGCAACAGAGCAACAGTGCAACAGCAGCGGCACATGACTCAGCAATAATAGCTATAAACACAGACGAGTGCCATTTTAAACCGGGGCTGAGCATTATTGAAAGCGTCATAATGTGATCGCCACTCGTAGGCAGATCGAAAGCAATTGAGGCGCTTCATATGTGTGTCAGTTGGACACAAACACGACCGCAATAAAATCTATGCATGGTGGTTATTTAGATTACGCACACACATAATTTACACAAATAATGAGCACGCGATTGGCGCACATCAAGCGTATCTTAAAGATACTTGAGCCATGAGCAGCTGTGTGTTGAGCCTGTTATTTTTCTGTATATTTGTTATTGTTATTAATTGTTGACTTCCCATTTTGTTGCATCCGCCACATGTGGCGAAACTGTTTAGATTTCGCTAAATAGTCATCATCGTCGCGTTTTTTTGGTTTAATTTTTGATGATTCTGCAGCTAACGAATCACTCAAAAAAAAAAACTTACACACACACACACACCGCACACCATATCGCGGGAGTGTGTTTATGAACTGCTCTGCTGCGCCGCATAATTAACACGAACAACGACGGCGGTGATGAGCTGAAACAAAAGCAGCACAGCACAAACGTTTCCAATGGGCAAGACACCATTTTTGAAATCATTCACGCTTGCTTCTGATCGCAATAAAACTGAATGCCTAACATGAGATATAAATAGTTTAGTAAGCTTAACAGTTGCTCATCAGGGATCATAAAAAAGTATTTGTTTTTTTTCTTTGGAGTTGATGTTCTAAATATTTACTCCAATATTAAGTGACAAATTAGCCGCCTCGCTGAAAAAGTTTTTTTTAACAAAAACGAACAATAAATGTGAAAAATGCTTTGTAAAATTTGAATATGCTGAGAATAATGCAGTTTCCCTTTTCTGCCTTTTCTAATCATAAATCTATTAATTTGTATAGCAACAACATTCATAAACATTTGAATATATAATTTGAGCAATTTCATTATATATCTATTTCAATATATGCAAGAATCAGAGTTGATAGAGCAGCTATAGGCTCACAAGGGGACAAAAGAGATCAAACTAGTTCGCAGTGCATAAAGTCGCACAATAATAAATAAATTCAACACTAATTCTGTAGATGTTCGATGTTAAAAATGTCTATAAAAAACTTGCTTCCGATACCAATTCATAAAAAGTTCCACTAGCTGCGTTTCACAAAAGGAAAACAAATAAGAAGATATTTAAATTTGGGGGAAAAAAAAAGAGAAAAAAAGATCCGCTCAGTGTTTACATATTGCCCTTGCCTATTGTCAAATTTCGTCTAGAGTGCAAACATTTAAATAACAAACGAAGCACAAGATCTTCGCAATATGTACATCAAAATAACAAACAACAAAAAACTGAACTTCGAGGCGTTCGCTCAATTTCCAAGGAATATCATCGAATGCTGATTTCATGCGCTGCAGCAATTTCCATTCTCATGCATAAATATTTAGCTAGTGTTTGCTTTTGACGTACCCCCGCCGCCATATAATGCCGTCTGATCTGATCCGATTTCTTTCGCTTTGAAGCGAATGCGGAGGTGGATGAGACTCTGAGACTGTTGCTGCTGTTGGCTGTCGCTGCATGGTTGCTCATTGCCTGGCCAATCTGTCCGTCTAACTATCTGTCTGCCTGTATGTGAGTGGGTCGCAACAACAAGCAGTTGGTGCCTGACTGCCGCTTGTTTTGTTTATTTGATTGACGAGTCTTTCGCAAAAGTCTCTTTTTTTATATTTGTTTTGTTCTTCTGTTTATCTTGTGCAAATTGCTAGAATCGTTAAATTCGATACACAAATACATAAATATGTGACGATCGAGTTGCGCAGACGAGCATCGCATCGTAGAAGTTGTTTGCTCTTTGGATTTCATCAAAGCGAAAAGTCGCGTTTAGCAACTGTGTAAGCTCACAGCCAATTAAAAAATAATTCACCAAAGTTGCGCGGTAATATTTATGCCTCATCAGCAGCAGTTTTGCTGATTGATTATCCATTTGTATAATGCAGTTGGCAGAACGCAACAACAATGCTGAGTTTATAAGATTCTGGCACGTATCCAGAACCTCGACACCCTAATAGTCAAATAGAAAAATCAACAAACAAACCACAAATTCACTTAAGTATCTGCGGCTCCCCAATTGCAACAGCCAGCAGCAACCTGTTGGTCGTCTCGTCGGTGCCCCATGCCACATGAGTGGCTGGGCAGGTCGTCACTCAGTGCCCCCGACATTATCATCATCATGCTCATCAGATGCGGACGACTCCGACTCCGACTCCCACAATATATATGGACAAGGAAAATGCCACACATTTTGGTTGGCATATGACGCAAATGAAATTCACAAAATGTGCGCCATTTATATCATGCAGACGAACGGCAACAGAAGCAACACAAACAAGACTCTCACCAACCGGCAACGTGTGCCACAAGCTGCCTAGAAAAAGCGGCTGGCGAAAATATGAGGCAAAAATATGCGCCAACAAGCCACAGGCAGGCCGCAAAAGACATTGCATGAACTGCCACAATTTACGCCCCTGCCGCCATTGCTACTGTTGCATCCACCATGCCCCAGCACACTCAATTGCAGTCTAATTCAGCGCAGCTAGCACTTAATAATTTCTTTTCATAATTGAGTAGGCAAAAAAATCTAGTGACAGCAAAGCAAACCGTGCGTCGCATGCAACAGCCACGGCGTATGATAGAGATATCATGCAACAGACTCTAGTACACCCAGAGCTTAAGAAGAGCATGAAAAATTGTTGCAGCCCATCGAATGCCGAGGTTTGCATGAGTAGTTCCTGTATATTCACTTCAATGTTAACAGATCGCCGAAATTATAGCAAAGGCTATTTTACTAATTCTGTTGCAAGCTGTTCTAGAATTTGTCGATCAATCAAATTGTAAGTGCACCCATTAATGTGGCAAAGAAATAAAAGTGGCTTCAGTTATTGGGCAAATTGATTATTTTAGTCAACAGCGACCATAAAAATTGTCTTTTTTTAATAGTTTGTCTTGCTGCTTGATAAGTAAATAAAATAAAATTCTGCATAATTTAAAGACTAAATATTAACTCATCGTTGGCATTGATATAATCTGATAATTTACATTTTACTACAAGTTATAATTCCAATTGATTTTATAGTGATTATCTAAATGAAGAAACGCTTTTTGTAGAGAGAAGAAAGGGAGAAGATGGAGGCAGGCAATTAATTCGTTATAATGTCAATAATTTCTCGATTGCACAGCGCAGATGTATTATTGAATTACTCATACTTTGAGTTGTCACGCATTTGACTGAGCTGAGTGGAGTGGAGAGTGAGGCGAGAGTAGGGGAGAGTGGGGAAGAGTGCCAACGTGTTGGCTGCAGGGCACCGTCTGCAACTGAAGAGGATGACACGTCTGATTACAGTCACCCACGAAATTGTTTGAAGTTGCACGCATTAAGGTGCACCAATTAGTTGCGACTACTTGTCGCCCTAATTGCCACAAGTGACACTTGAATGAACAAAAGATCTGCTGAATAGAGGCTAAGCTGCAATACACAAAAGCCAATGGCCAATAGATGCGATAATACGGTCAAAGCGATACGTTAATGGAATAGGATACAGCAAATTTGCCGGCTATTAATTTCCAATTGTTTGTCCATTGATGACACTTTGAGTAGGGAGCCAAAAACCGACAACTTAATTGGTTTAGCGGTTGCCAAGTAACACACGCACACTCGCACACTCACACACACCGCACACACACACCGCACACACACACGCACACACACATATGCATATGCATAATGTAAAGACACACGCACAAGGCGGCGAGCGAACACACACAAAAGCCAGCTCACAGCAAGCATTACAAAAACAAAATACATTTGGTGATTAATCAAGTGTCTAAATAGCTATTTGGGGGGAAAGGGGGATTGGATATGGGCACTCTTGGGTCCTTTAACTAATTTATACGATTTTTATCAGAGCGCTGCGCTTGAGCCTGGGCGTGATGATTGCACTATAAAAATGCGCAACTAGGGAAAGAAATTAGCAGCCTTTTCTTGTTATTTTTGTTTCCATTTGGCTGGCCGCTGCTTTCCTTTCTTACTGATATCATGCAATGATATAAATCTCAATTAATATGAAAATCGATTGGCTTGCGCATTCATTATTGAAAACGACCACTCACATAAACAGTATATTTTTGCCACTGTTGCTCGAGGGAGCGTAGAGCTTAAATTATTTGGTTCGACTTACGTTTTCTTTGCCGTCGTAGTGCAAACTTACCTGCAAGTAAAATGAAGAGAAAACATATAAATTAATAAAATGCAAAATAAATTTGAATTTTCTTCGCATGTGTGTGTGTGTGTGTGTGTGTGTGTGTGTGTGTATGTGTGTTTTAATCGCATAATTTATGTGCAGCAAATTCTATTCAATTGAAAAATTTATAAAAGACATAAATCCATAAATCACAGCAGCAATGCTTAAATTAATTTTCAATATAAAAGAGGCAGCAATATTTAATTTATTAGTGTCAAAGGATTCGCAGAGATGCAAAAATACAGCCACAAATGATACCCTATAAATATTTAAACAATGAAACTTCATAACACTTTATATGAAACCAAGTCCAAGTCATATACCCTTAAATGAGACATGTACTCGTATTTAAATATATTACTTTTCATAAAAGAAAATTCTTGTCAAGTTATTTTTGACTGTAAGAAAATGAATTGTGCATATTCAGTGTAAAAGTATTTTCCACAAAATCATGAATCGATTCAATTCGATAACAAAATACGTAGTATCCCAGGAACACTTAGTCCCTACAAAACACAAAAAAGCTTGAGACAGATTTGTTTGTGTGCGGCATATAAAAGACTGCTTCGGGCTGCTATATTCATACTTAGTTTGTAAAGCATTTGTCAAGCTAGCAAGAAGAAACCACTCACCTACCCACCCATCCATCCACCCACTAACCCAGTCACCGCCACACCAGGTCGCATCAGGCACACATGTAACAAAGATAAAATGAAAAGGATACGCCAAGTGGCCATTGTGCGTAACGCCGTAGACGCTTTTGTCCTGCAGGAGATGGTCTCATAAGTCATTTCTTCAAGTCAAATAATTCATAATCGATTTCAAGCTCAAGCAGCTTCCCAGCTTGCCAGCTTCCCACGCTGCTTCCTGCGCTGAGCAAACACAACACGCGCGAGCGATTCGTGCGCCGCAGGACAAGTTCGTTAGCTAGGCCAGCGAGTGCCAGAAAAGTTCGTCCAACATTTACCTATGAAAATCAAAGTGAGCCCAGGGACTACAAGACAAACAAAATACGCTCGTTGAATTTCTATTAAGCCAACTAACTCAAAAGTAATTGCTAGCCAGAGCTTCTGAGTAGCTACTTGCACGCATTATACACCATCTGGGGATGGTGTAAACAACAACAACACACACACACACACAGAGAGATAGATAGATAGAGTGAGAGGTCGTTTCTTGCTGTTGCTGGTCATCAATATGTGCGCGTTAATGGATGGCTAAATAAATAATAACTTCAAATTACGATTGCCGGCACAGAGATAGGAGCAACTAGCAGCAACATCACGTCCTGGTAAATACATTCCGCTCCGCTGCTGTAGTTGAGCCAAAATATTTTCACGTGTTTTTAGTGCGGCTTCAAGGCGATTCAAGTTACAAAGTGCTTAGCTATTTTTCTATTCATTTCATTTTTTTTTTCGTAACTACACTCAGAACTAAAATCAACAGGGATTTTAAAAAGTCGCTCCGAACACCAGAAAAATGTTCTGGAATTTAGAAATAACTCCTAAATATACGAAAAAAAAACGTATTCAAATTTGAGAAGCTTGTTTCCTATTTTTTCAGAAATAGTAGAATACATTTGTAAAGTGTATAAATGCATCTTATTTTTAGAAAGTGTTAATCCTCAAAGTACCAATAATCATTTCTATCAATTCATATAAAATCACGGCCTGGAAATTAGATAGTGATTTTCGTAAAATTCATTGGATTTTTTTCCCTAAGTGTAGGTTCGTGGGATTCACCGATTTTTTGGTTTTAACAAGCCGCCCTGGGATGAGGGTCGGTGAAGGTTGAGTGTGGGCGTAAGTTAGTGCTCTGTGGTTAAGTATGTGTGGCGGAAGCAGATCATTAATTTTTAATCTTAACATTTTGTTGTACACTACAGCGAATTTTCTGTGTGCTTTGCCACAGCTATAAGCAATCAAATTAAAAATGCATCGATGTGTAAGTTTTGGCTGATGATTCTCCCAGTTGGGGGATAAATAAAAACAAATTTATGTGCTAAAGGTGAGAGTGTTCGACGCTGGGATATCCATTAAAAATCACATTAACTAAGATACGCCCATTCAAATAATTCACATTGTCTAGCAAATTATCGGTTAATTTGACAGATATAGGCAGATATATAATCTCCAGAGCGTTAAACTATTTGTGCACACATAGTATATTTAACTATATGTAAATGTAATTTACACATAATGTTCAGTTCCAAACAATTGCAGAGAACATTATTCGCTGAAATAATTCATTCATGAATAATTCTCAATGCCCATATGGTCAAAACGACAAAATCGATTCGAAGAAGTCTGTGGGGGTTTAGAAGGCGAAACAATTGACCCAGCCTTAATCATTGTTAAATCAGATTTATCTCCCATATTCGTACCTTCCACACACATAACATTTTATTGGTACAGAGTACAGCTGTATGCCTCGACATAATGTGCAATATTTGTTAATTATGGCGTTGCAATGCAATAAAAGAGCCACAAAGGGCAATTGTAAGGTATTGATGTGTGTTGCCATTGGCTCGGAGCTCTAACTGAAATGCAAGCACAGGTCGCTGCTTAGGTCGCACGGGTCGCTTCCATCATTGGCAGAGGGGAGCAGAA
Organism: Drosophila paracracens; assembly: GCA_035044025.1. NCBI lineage: Eukaryota > Metazoa > Arthropoda > Insecta > Diptera > Drosophilidae > Drosophila > Drosophila paracracens. The sequence continues at coordinate 4,757,284 of JAWNMN010000401.1, read as the reverse complement.
GCAAGAGCAGGAGCAGGAGATTGGAAGGGGGGCTAAAGCTCTTTAACAAGGTTAACACAACGCTAAGCAGCTTTCCCGGTCGGGGCAGAAGTCATGTTCACGTCGCAACCTCAGTGCACTTGAGGCGCAATCGTTCAGCATGCTGCCTGCCAGAAGTGCGAAGTGAGAAGCGAGAAGCAGCAGCGCAGTGTTGCATACAAATTGCTCTCGAACTCACATACATACACACACACACACACACACACACACACACAGACATACTAAGAATTGTTTAAAGACAGGTTAATGTGCGCTGGTATGTTGGCTTGTATTGAATGAGGCCTGGAGACTGCTGCACGTGAGCTTCACAAACACGAAATGGACATTGCTTAATTCCGTATTCAGCGACTTGCGGTTGCAGTTGGATTTATGCAACTCAGGCATCATAATAGCTCATTATGCTTGGACGGCAAACTAAGCAAGACGACCAAAAATTCATTAGCTAAAAGGCATCAACTGAAGCGAGCAACTGAAGAGCACCGAATTCCGCTGAGAACGTTGTCTTCGACTTGCACACAAATCGATACGCTAATTGATTGCCACAGTTGCCGCAATTGATTTAGTCTAGCACCGGCTAATTGATAGCCACAACGTGCCAAGCACATATTCTCCTACGAGTATATACATATATATACAATTTTATCATTGCGGCTATTTTAAAATATATATAAACCACGAGAAACCACCCCGCAGGTGTGCCCACAATATTAACAGCAGCAGCAGCAGCAGTCGCTTTAGTAGCAGCAACAACCGCAGCCGTTCAAGATGATTTAATAGATCACATCGAGCGCATCAATAATCAGCGTAAATTAATTAAGCACTTTACACATATAAATATGTATGTGTATGCATTCACATATACATACATACATATATGCCATACATATATGCCAAAGACAATATTTTTACTTTACAAGCTTTTATGCTATATATATTTTGTATACTCTTACGTTGCATATTCCAAGTTTCGGCTCTAAAGTGACGCGCTATTGAGTATACAATTTTTGATCTCATCAAGTTAAAATAAAGCTCATTGCAGCATAGAGGCGAGTGTCAATTTTAAAATTGAAGTGTCAACATGTTTGAAAAGTTGTAGAAGTGATCTTAGTTATAAGAAGGACTGTTTTTAATTGGAATTCCAACCTGGATTATCTGCAACTTGTTTACTATTTTCTTTTCTTTTTTTGAGTTTTTTTTTTAAAAATGCCTTGATTACAAACATTTCGCATCTGTTTGCAGTTTACTGCTTTTTTCTCATTATATTTTCAGAATTCTTTTCGTGCCAATAAAAAAAAAGAATAAAAAAAATATATATACAGATATTTTAATATTGTTCATTCGAGCAGAGTCGAATCAATGCGCCAATTTTCAATAATTTCAACGAGTTTAAAAAGTTATTAAAGGTTTGTATCTTGGGATTAGAAAAAACCCTTCGAAACTAATAATTTTTTCTGGTGATTTTGTGTTTTGAAAGATTCTTGCAAGGGTATTTAAATTTCAGCACGCCAATCGCTGCTCATTTTTTTCCTTTCGTTTATTTATTTATTTTTTTTATTTTATTTTTTTTATTGTTGTTTTTACGTCGCGGTTTATTTTTGGGCGCCTAAAAGAAGTGCATAACTTGGCCACGCTCCAACGACCCACGCAAAATAAAACGAAATGCCGCTGTGAAAATGTTATATTGTCTATGCATAAAATATTAAATTCCCATTTTTTATGAGCGCCAAGTGGTCAGGAGTGCAAAATAAAGCATGCCGTATATTCAAATTACATTTACTATTTTTTTTTATATTAATGAACCTTAACTAGCCACGTTCAGGTGTGTGTGTGTGTGTGTGGGTCTGTGACGTGGGCGGATGAGAGTGAAAAAGATCTGTATTTATTTGCATGAAATCACTCTCAGTCTGTTTTTGAAGCGCACAAATGGCAAACTAGCAAATGGCGCACGTTGCGGCGCCTCTTTAATAGAAATGAAAAACATAGACACAATTTATATACATGTCGCATAAATCTTGGGCGGGATTAAGCGATATCTTTGCGAACTTAATGTGGCAAATTGTAGTCGGCCATTCACAAATCGTTGCTATAATTACGCTAATGAAACAAAATGTTGAAGCCACCACTACTACAGTCTGCATTGTTTATATGCAAGAATTCTTTATTCATGTTTCCGGTTTGTGTGCCACAAATAAAAATTAATACCTACATATGTAGGCACTAATGATTTAGTGTTTAAATTTCAAATCATTCATCGCTTGTTAAACATATATAAAAACATAAGTCAATTTTCAAAAATTCCTTTTTAAATGTTGCTTCCTTGTTTTGACAGCTAGTTTCATTTCATGTTTATCGCTTAAGTGTGTTGCTCTCTTGAAACATTAATGTTCCATGGAAGTTACACAAAACAATACTTTTTCAAATTTCTGCATAAGTCTCAATACTCGAAGGAATATTTCAACTTGTTTAAAATATGTTGCTAACTCGCAAATTTTTAAAAATTAATTTGAATTACTGTAGATATTTATAAATTTAAAAATATATTATTTTCACATATTTCTTTCAAGGTTGTCATACACATTGTATAAATTATATAAATTACTTATTATATTTGTAGATTTGTATAAAAATCAAATACGCATCTTTCATGAAAGCAAAAACATTTCCAACGCAAGGCAATCCTTTTGGACACTTGAGTCAATTCATAAAACATTAACCATTTGTGCAACAACTAATAAAAGTTGCATTAGACATGAATCCGGCGCCATTAAAGTGGCGAATGCACAAATGCTGGCATTAAGTGGTCGTTGTTGACGAGTAGCTGCCACATTAATTCCCGAATGCTGCCATCGTAAATGTAAATTATATTTGAATGCGTATCAAAGGTTGAGCAACCAAAACGGCAAAAGAGCAAAATATGTCCAACAACAGCATAAATTCATAATTTTTCATTAGCACACAAGTCTACAAGGCGTCGTGGCCATTAAAACGTCACCAACTATTGACTTATGACCAACAAGAGGCAACACAACAACGCCCCGACGCCGTTGCCAACAAAGCGTCTAATTATAAGCCACGCTGTCCAGCAATAAACAGACGACAGGAAGAACTTACAAAGAGCAGACATGAAAATTAAAAAAAGATAGAAGAAAAATTAAATCGTAAATATATTATTTTTAGCCGGGCAAAAAGAAAAACTTTCCAAGTGGCTAGCTGTCGTTAGATTGTTGCGGAAACACATATGTATGTAGTATGTGTTTCTAAGAGATACATTTACTGCCTTGTTGTTTATGGTCTCGGTGCCTAGGTGCGAGGGCGGCTTAATGAACACACGTTGTATACGTAATGAACACACAAATTAAAACTTTAGACACAGTACATTTTCAAACTAATAGCATACAATCGGAATTCATTTATTTGTACGTTGGCATGCTGCAGAATTGTAACACAAATATTTGCAATTCAATTGCAACTGAAAATCAAATAAAATAAAATCTATTCAAATATATATACACATATATAAAACGCCAATGGCATGAAAAATATTCAGGAAAATGGAGCAACAACAACAACAATTGCAGACACATCCCATAGTCGAGAGATACATCGGATGACATCAAAAAATAATTTATAATATATATGCTCTAAAAATGTTTACCAATTGAAGTTTTTATTTCTTTCGTTGGCAAAGTGTCTTCTTTTGGACCATTTGCAGTTCAAATGGTCCACACACTCACACACACACACACACAGCTCAAGTGGGGCACTCTTAAAACTACTTAGCACAATGTGAAGATTCAATTTGAAAGTTAACACTTACAGCTTGATTCATGCTATGAACTCTGTGCACCAATACCAACATAAACTTACCTAAAAAGAAATGAAAAAATAAGAGCAAAAATCAATAATTTGTTTAACTTTAACTTATAATTATTAAACAAGATTACTCATAGTCAAGCGATTCAAATGCCAACTACATTTCATGCAATCTTCTGTTTCCAGAGGTGTTAGCTGGTGCATCTTGTTCAAACGTGTGTTCTCTCGTTTATTTTACTTGGTTTATATTTTGTTTTCATTTTCTGAATGTGAAAATAAACAAACAAACACACACACACAACAAAACGAACGGAAATTTAGAGAAATTAGTAAATAAATATTGGATAAAAATACATATGTGTTTAAATATTGGATTTGAATGTAGCTTAAAACAAATTAAAGAACATTAAATGAAGAGATGTGTTGAATAAGTAATTAAAAACAATAAATTTAAATATACTCAACGATTTAGTATAGAATAAGGAAAGTAATTGAATTGGTAAATAATAACAGAGAATTTAAATATAATAAACAATTTAGTTAAGTGCTTAGCTTAAAGCAAACAACAAAAATAAGTAAAAGTAAATTTGATTGTTCGTGAAAATACAATTGTGTAATTAAAATACAGTAACTATTATCAGCAGACTGCAAAATAACTGAAAATTGTAATCAAGCAAAACACAAAATACTTTTACTTCGAACGAAATAAGTTAAGCTCTTTATTGGTCGATTTGAAGTCATTGTATTTTCTCGTTGTTAAACCTATATTAATTTTATTTGTACTGAATTGTGTAACGCATTGAAAGACACTTCGACTACGAAACCATAAAATCATGAGCCGAGTCTATATAGCAATGTCAGTCGGACTGTCTGTTTTTACGCAAACAATTTAATCAGTTAAACCTATCTGTCTTTTTGCTACAGGCAATACTGGAATACTGGAATAGAGCAATATATCAAACAGGTTCCATAGGAACAAGACTGCTGCCAATTGCTTGATTATTATTCTTCTCACATTTGGATAGATAAAATCATTAAGATTGGACGACTATGTTATATAGCTCCAATATGAAAATGATGTCAAGAAAAGAGTTTTTCTATAACAAATTTTTTGTTTAATTTGTTGTTCAAACCAAGCGTACGCAATATGCGTGTTATTATGATTACTCTCTCACATTTGGGATAAAATTAATTAAAATTAATCATGAAAAACCATATCGCTTCAAAGGAACAATTGTTCAGTTTTTTAAATTTATAATCAAATTTAGATGTGTTCCTAAGAATATCGATATTTGGGTTTTTCATTAGCTTGAATGTGTGTTATTTTAGGCCTTCCTCTAGTCAATATAAGGGCAAGCTGTGCATAACAGACTAAGCCATCAATTCACACCAATTTAGAGTCAAAACCCAAAAAACCAGCCGCCAAAATCGTACGATGTCTAAATATAAGTAAACAAAATCTATGAGCCATTTTATAGTGTGTGAAAAATAAAAACTACATATGCGCAACACTACAAACTGACAACATTACCCATACGCAAAAACAAAATGTGGCATTTAAGTAGCGTGGCAAATAATCGTCTAATATGCACCACGTTGCTGCTGCTGTTGTTGCTCTGACGGTATCGTCGCTAATAAAGCGCTTATCTAATTTGTTATAACTTTGTTGTTATTTAGCTATTGTGGGCCGACAAACAAAAAAGGTAAGCAAACAAACACAAAAGCTACCAAAAGCCCACTCACACGCAAGCACACACACAACACACAACACACACGTACACACACACACAACAGCGTGGTTATCTAAAATCATTTTATGGCATGTTAAAAATCAGTGTAAATTATTATTGATTTTTATGTTAGCCGCAACGCGACCATCGAGCTGCCTAATGACAGAAGAAGCACACAAACGAATCGAAAGTATAAATAAAGTGCACTTTATTAGTTAAATTGATAACAATTTGTGACGCCGCCAACAAGCGCCCTCAAGTAAGCGTTGGCTTCCAACTTATGATTGTACGTCCAAAGTTAACATCAACTGATGTCATCAGATCATTATTGTTGTGCTTCTTCTTATAGTTGTGTGTGTGTGTGTGTGTGTGTAGTTAGAATGGCAACAGCAGCGCTAGTTCATTGTATGCTCAAGAGCTGGGCACTTCAAGCAACAAACAAACAACAAGTACAACATAAACAATGAACTGTGCACTTAACATCGCTCATACGCCTTAGATGCCTTTGAGAGTATTTATCTTTTACACGCTCAGTGAAATCTTTGCATCCATTTTGACGCAAGTTTTGCATAGCAATAACCACAGTCACTCCCAAAAGAGCGTTGACACTTTGCTGTCATAGTGCGTTCGTATCGGAACGGATCGGTCACCAACCACCAACCAAAATAGACGCTGTTAAACAATGCAAATGACACGCAGCCATGACGAAAGACGAGCAACCAGACAAGCAGATACTTAGCCATCTATTATATATATCTATATATATACATATATTTATATATGTATGTATTTGTTATAGCAAAGGGCCCACACAGGCGACCAACATTTGATGTGATTTGATGGTTTCTGTTTGCTGGCACAATGCCCAACAACAACGATCTTGATGTTACTTGTGCAAATAAAAGCCAAATTAGAAATATTTTGAGAACAAAAACTAAAAAAAAAAAGAGAAAAACACAGAAATCTCAATTATTTTGCAAAACATGTGTTGGCTGTAGATGTTTGGCAATCCGTCAGATACGCGTGCTTCTGCTGCTACAGCGGCTTCTACATCTGACGAAGTGCTTTCCCCTATTGTAAGCAACGTGCGGCAATAAGTCATGAAAACTAAAAAAAAAAACAACAAAAAAAAAAAACCAAACGACTAAAAACTTAAATTGAAATCTGTTAAGCAGACCACGAAATGATATGGCAACTAAGCGTTGGGAGTACATTTCTGTTTCGTAGCTGTCAAAGAGTGTTTGCTATTATATATTATATGCGCATATTTTCAAATTGAATTTCAATTGAAAATAAATACTAGAAAGAAATGGCTAAATGCCCAAAGTATTTCAAAAACAAAAGAAACATGAAATAAATATGCTCACATCAAATTTGACTAAACATTAACTTAATCAAATTTTGAACGTTTCACAAAGCGCAAAGAGCAAATCAAAGCTTAATAACGCAAATATCACTTTAAATTATGTTAATTGTTAGTTGTATTTTAATCAAAAACACTTCTGAAAATAAATGTATCTTATGCCTCACTGTTAAGAGTTGTTTCCAACATTTAGTAATAAACATCGTGACTAAAACATTGCATTGATGAAATTACTTTATTATGAAAATTATCAGTTATCTAAATCCAAAAACCACTAGACTTATAAACTGGCACTACGAATATACCCTCTTCTGCTTAAGAGCAGTGTGGAAAAGTTATCAACTTCATTTCGTTTGACAAACAACAAGCAGCATCAAAATGTATTTGCAGTATTCAATAAATCTATGCTTAGTCATTCAAGTGGCACTTTATTTGACCTGTTTAAGCCTGGTGAACTCTTAGTTAGATAAAATAAAATTTATGGCAAATATATTTTCATAATATAATCGACTGATTAGAGCAGTGTTAAGCCGCTGACATTTAAATTCCAAATCATTTTGTGTTTTTGTACATTTTAAGCAAAATTTATTTATCTGTTTTCTGTGGCTGTGAATTGAGTATTCCACATTTGTGTAGGGTATATTGCATCAGAAATGGGGCGATGAATGTCTACGCCAGTCTCGAGACGGAAAGGCGCCTTTGAGGGTGCCAAACTGGAGATTTCGGGAGAGGCAACTGTCAAGAAAGCATCAACATAGAAATTCACTGCTTGGCATATTCATGTCATGCATACGATGATTAGCTACAATTACTGTCAGATAGGTCATTTACGATTTAGCTTCTTAAGAGAGTGGCATAGAGAGGAAGATACATTTTCAATTTATTTAATTGATTACGAAATTAAAAAGAAAGGTTGTCCTAGGCATGATTTAGATTGCGTACCCTTGTAAACCACTATTAAACTGCAGACATTATTTTTCTCATCTAATCCCCCAATCCGGTCAACTTCTAACTACTGCTTTCAGTACGTAGACGGATACATGCCAAGATTCAACTACACTTGTCCACTTCTGGAGTATCTTCTAATCTATAGAAAATTATGCACTTTTTACTATACCTTGCATGTAATGCAAAATACAAATTAACAGAGCATGATGTTAGACTTGCATTATTCTCTTGATTATAGAACTCAGCGCCATAGATAAATATTTCATAGAAAATAGCTCGAATACCTCGAATGTCAACAGGTTAGCAGACACACACACAGACAAACTACTATGATATGCCTATGCCACATAGCAAGTAGACTGCAAAAATAAGCAGAATGCATGCTCGAGTGCACAGTGAAATTTCTTGGATGCTGTGCACTTGCCACTTGCCACATGCCAAAGGAAGACACACGAAGAGGTAATACCGGCCTGTAAGTAGTACTTGACCAAAATGCACTGCATTATACTAAAAAAAAATATGTATATATAAAAGGAACTTTAACTTAATTTAACAAGTGAGACTGAGTGCTGGAGCCACAGGAAAATTGCAGTGCAAGAACAGTTACAGCAAACAAGAGCAACAACCACAATGTCGACCGCACGAAGATTGAATGCACTACACAAAAGAAACAAATTTCAGTCCGTCCATCAGTCCCAAGAATGCCCAAGGAAATGCTCAACATACACAAAAAAATAACAAAAAAAAAAATGCTAGTGGGGAAAATCCTCGGAAAATCCATGCGGCGACGGCCGCCAAAGACAAATGTGGGTCGCAAGCGCAAAGTGCAACAACTTGCACGCACACATTGAACAGACACCAGACAACACACAACAGAGCAGAGACTTGAAGAAGAAAGGGGTGCGGTGGGGTGTGATGTTGTTGCAGCGACAGATGGCGAAAAGATGCAGCTGGGCGATATGGGCGCTGGGGTATGCAACGGGGCGCCGTTGCCGCTTGCGTCGGAAAAATACACAAGAAAAACAACTTTACCTCGTGTGTGTGTGTGTGTGTTTTTTTTGTCTTTGTTTTTTTGACACTTGCCGTTTGGCTGGAACTCTCCGAGCTATTTTGGTACTCCGCCGCCCCTTGCACCAGTGTTTGTTTGTTTGGAATTGCTTTGCTTAAATGAAATTTAATGATATTTTTACAGGCCAATTTGGTGCGGCAACAGGTGGCGCCACTTTTCGCTTTTCTCTTGCTGCTGCTGCAGCTAATTTGCTAAATTAAAGTTCTTATTTTATTGTGTTGCCAACAAATTGCCGCGAGACAGACACTGCAGTTAGCTGCAAGGTGGCACATTTAGCAAAGGTACTCTTCTCTAATATTCATAAAGTTGCAACTTGTAGTTGCAAATGATACAAGTCACTGGCAAAACAAGTCAGCACAGTTAATTGGTCCTAAATACTGTTGCAGACTTTGGCAAAAACTAATCAACGATATTTGAGACTCGGAGTGAGCTTTTGCCAAAAATTTCTGAAAAGATAGTTTAGCTGAATTCGTTTGCAAAAAATATCTTTAATGGAGATGCCCAGATTAACTTTTTTTCGTGATTAATCAAGTATGTATATAAGGCTTATGATGCCCATTTTTAATGTATTTTGAATGCCAGCTAAATTATGTAATTCTATCTAATCGGCAGTTGAGTGTAATCAAGAATACACATAAGTCTCAATGATATGATATAAGATAACTTAAATGCACCACACATATCAGATGCTCTGATAGGGTATAACAAGGCTGAATAGGCAAAACGAATACATTTTAGAGCAGATTGTCTAGAAGAAAGGCTTTCACAGCCGACACTTTCATATTATTATGACTACAACTATAACTTACATAATTGTGTACATATTTCGTAACTGCCACATTATGTTACATTTAAAATGTTTTAATGTGCGAATGCACTTAACACAGCTGCGCTGGCGTCGTCTCTGAATGAGTCTTCAGTTGGCCATTGTGTCAGCCGCAAACGCAATGCGCAACACAAGCAAACATTGCTACATATTTGTATTCGTATTCTGGGCACTCCAGAGTAACTGGGATTTATACGTACATGTGTACTACATACATATATTCATACATACATACATACATACATACATACATACGTACATTTATGCATACATTTTGAATTTAGTTCGTGCACATGTCGTCGTCAGACCGAAATGCGAGTCGCGTGGGACCAGCGCTGAGTTCCCCGACTCTGACCGCCTCCTAAAACAAAACAATAAACAAAACAGCTGACCTGTCATTTGATGAACTGCAGAGCCACAAGCATATGTATATTTATATTTATCTAAGCTTCGCATTTGGGTTATTTGCTTGTTATTTTAGCTGCGCTTCAGCTCTATTTTTCCAGTGCTCGCTGCTCGGTGCTCGCTCACTCGAACTAAAAATGTAACGCGTCAGTTTTCGCAAGAAATGAGCAAAACATAATCCGCAACACGAGCGTAAATAGCAAAAATTAAATAAATAAATAATTACTGTTATTGTTCAGATTTTATTTTGAAATGGAAACGAAACGAAACGAACCCTTATCGCAATATGCACTAAAAACCAACAAACAAAAATACTAAATAAATAAGTAAACCGGCATTTGGGTATCCATATCCACAAATGAGAACTACTGCAGCTGAAATAAAATTTCAGATGCTGTTTATGTGCATTAAATTAAAGCTAAATACCACGGATTACAGGCATAAGACATTTGTTCACAGCTTTGAATAGCTGCATTAGTAAAGTAGAAAACAAAAACCAATCGTCAAAAACTAACGAATCCAACAAATGTCTATTGGTTTCCATTGAGTTGTCAATTCAATCAAATATTCTGACAAAAAGAAAACAGATTCCAAACAGTTTTTGTAAAGCATATAAAATGATATTCAGAAATTTCCAAATAATCAATCGCAAGTGCAAATGGAGATTTGGAAAAATACATAAGTAAAAGAGAAAAATAACCAAAAATCTTTCAAACTCGAAGAATGCCATAAAATTCAATGATATTTTAAACTAAAAGTAAACTTAACATATTTTTGTTGCCTTTACTTTTTTACAGCATATTAAATGTTATTCAGACTTTTCCAAATAATCTTCATCATTATATTTAGTCAATTGGTGCACTCAACAACCAACCAAAAGTAATTTACAAATGCATTTCTCTAACGATATCAACTGCAATTGCAACTTCAATTGGCAACAGCTGTTGCCTCAAATAACTGCCAAGCCAAACTTTTAGCCTTCCCTTATACATGACTATATTATTATTATGATGTAAGTGTCTGCGACGCGCTAAGAGTTTAACTACTTTTTTGGCATTCAGCGAGACGATGACGACGACGACGACAGAGTCAGAGCCAGAAAGAACCACACACAGATACACATTCACACACACGCACACAGTTCAAAGTGGTTACCAAATTCTATTTAACATGCAAAGGCGGTTGCTGCGGCTGACTGACTAAATAATGGTCGTGGATATGCAAAAAAAAAAAAAAAGGAAAAAAAAGAAGAAACAAGTAAGAATGCTGTAATCCAGTAAGCTCGACTACGAGATACCCTGAACGCAAGTGTTAAATATGTATTTCTAGTCTTACTGCCAACTTTCATGAGTGAAAGTGCTCGGCTTTCTTCTACTGCAGAGCAAGAAGAGCCAAGAGAACACGTATTTAAACGATGAACTCATTTAAAATCCGTAAGAGGCCTGTAATGGTTTTGTGCAAAAGTATGTAATCGCCAGAAGAAGGCATCTGGGGGCCCCAAACAGTATATATGTTATTGATCAGTATCAATAGCCGAGTCGGTTTATTTCACTTTATTGATAACTACCTATCGTTTTTCGATGGCTCATACAGACATGAAGTCAGCCAGGCAGACGATCAGGCCTATATCGACTCAGCTGTTGATTCTGATCTTAAATACCTTATGGGGTTGGAGACGCTTCCTTCTGCACAAGCCCATTATACCCTCTTTACTTATTTTGAATGTGTTCAGCGTATAAGACCATAAGAGAATGGCAGGGGAAACATAAACGCACTTTGCATGGCCAAGACACTGTCAAAGACAGGAGCCAATGGCAAGTCTTAAGACACTGAAAAAAAGAAAGAAATTCATATATGCATGTTAAGTGAGCGGAAAGGAGTTGTGGGGGGGGGGGGGGGGCGGAGTGGGACACTTATTTGACTTATTGTCAAAGTCAAATGCATGAATGAATTTATGGGGCATAATATTCGAGTAGAAATGAGTTGTGTGCATGTGTGCGTGTGTGTGTATACGTGTGTGATATAAAGTTGCCACTTTGGGTGGGCTATGGGCGTCAGTAGGGGTTGGAAGGGGGTCAACTGCTTGCCTTAAAAGATAATAATAATAATAATGAAGAAGTTTCGTCTGCTGATTACTCACCCACTTTAGAGAAACCCACTCATGTGAGCCGGTTTTTTTTTTCGCTGGTTCGATCGTGTGGCAGCGTTTTCCTCGAATGTATATATTGTTTTTCTCTGTTTATGTTTAGAACGCGATAGCAGAAAACTGCTTGTGTGTACTAGAATATGTACAAATACTATGGAGAATTGTTTGCGCCATATGAAACACGCACAAAATTAAGAAACTACAAAAGACACACACAACACACAAAACAAAGGCAAAATTTGTGGGTGTATTGAAGAATGATTCTTAACGTATTCGATAGTAGAATATGCAAAAAAATTTTCTATATATAGCTCCGATTGGTATTTATTTATAGATTGCGCCCAGCTCGGTGATAAATGAGCGCTCTCCAGACACTGAAATAATATCACTTGAAATAAACCAATTCAAATTGGCCAAGATTTTGAATTATTCATTATTATTTTAAATTAATGAAATGAATTTCGGCCCAAGGGTTTTCTCTTCTCTTTTACTCTTTCTTGTTGTATTTCATATTTGATTTTTCTTGTGTTTTTTTTTTACGTATTTTATGCGCTTTTGGCTTTTTATGAAGGAGCTAAATGACACTGCACACGACACACGAACGTGATGAGGGGGCGGGCGCCTGTAAGAATCGAAAGAGAACAAAACAATTTCGATATGAGACTGCAAATTCTGTATATCATTATTATGTATATAACATTAATTGTTTTCAAGGATTACGGGATATACATATGTACAATAGATGCAAGCATAAGCGCAGCTAAGCTCAGAAGGAGAGAAAGAGAGAGAAAGAGAAAGAGAGAGATAGAGATTGAGAGAGATATAGAGAGAAAAAGAGAGATAAACAGAATAAGTTAAAGACAGAGATAGAGTGAGAGTGAGAGAAAGACAGGTGAAAGGAAATCAGATATTATGAGCGAAACAAAAACTTTCAGCTTTGTACAAGCTGAGCTAAAAAGAAAAATCTTTATTTTTTTTTGGAGGGGGAGGAGGTGGGGTGGGGGCAATGCAAAAGAAGAAATTGAGTATATAAGTCACTTTGGCAAATTGTGTGAAAAATGCAATTTCAACGAAAAGGAATTTGGTGGAAATAACAAATACATAATACAGAAAAGACACTTTCGTGTCGAGTGTCAGTTATGACATATACATAATGTATGTATATCTGTATATGTGTGTGTATATGTGTGTGTTTTGGTAAATATTTGTGTAGGCGATTGCACATTAAACGCGCCGAGAGGGGAACAGCAAATATGCATATACAGTGATAAAGATAGAGCCAATATTTTATTGTGAAAACGACATAAAATTGCTGGACAAATGGTTAGAAAACATTTCGACACAACGAGCACAGTGAGAGGTGAGAGAAAGACAGAGACAAAGAGAGATAGAGATAGAGATAGAGAGAAAGGGAAAGTGAGAGAGCGGTAGAGACAGAGAGAGAGACAAAAGGATAGAGCGAGAAAGAGCTAGAAAAGAGAGAGAGTGTGAAAAAATAGAACAAAAATTCACAGCACAACAAGCGCATAAAATAGAATAAATATTTAAGTATTATATGTACATATAAATATATCGTATGTATATAGATTGAAATTTATTGGTTTTTGATGTGGCACATATATGCATAGGTAAACACATATGTATATGCTTGAGTGAGTTTGTGTGTGTGTGTGTATGTTTTGTAGTTTTTAATTTAATAGATTTATGTATATTTAAAGTTTATATGCAGTTTATTTGTGTGATCATTGAATTTAATTTAGTGGGGTTTTTTAACAAAACAATAGAGTAAAGAGTGTATGAAAGAGTCGATTAAAACAGAGAGAGAGACACAATATGGAAAATAGTACTTAAATATAGTTATTATAGTTGTAGAGATGTGGGTAACAGACTTAAATAATATATACTTATTTTATATTTACATTTTAAATGAGTATTTTATATGGTAATCAATTAGTAAATTACATTTTAATGGCATAACAAAAGTTGAATGAATAACAATTACATGATTAAATATAGCTGGGAGTATAGTTAATAAAGTTTTGCAAAATTATTGTAAAAAGTGAAAGCACTAACAAGAATTGAAGCAAGTTGACGCAATTACAACATAATCATGCTCACTGCGAAAATTACACATTTGTCTCAAAGGCATGTAAAGACTTGTTTAACCCACCGAAAAAAAGGCTGAAGAGCTACATTCATTTCAAGTCAATTGAAATCACACGCTCTCTTGACACCCTTCCCCGCAAGAAAACCTGACAAATGCAACCCTAATTACACATTCAGAAACTCTTTCTTAAGGGTTTGCACACAACCCCTTTTTCTCGACTTCTCAATTTGTGCGACGTTCACACAGTTAAACAGTTCAACAAAAAAATCACGAAAGTTCAGGCAGTTATCGAAGTCAGAATACCCTGCTGAGCAGCAAAATATTTCTAAATTATAGCCGCATTCGACTATGCCCAACATTTTTTACATTCACATTCTCTTGTGAGTAGCAAAACTAGCGCTTCATTTAAATAAAACAGCTGAGCGGCGGAATAATAAAACCATTAATTACAAAAATATACAACAGGCGATAGAAACAAATTTCGAAATTAAAATTCAATTAACCTCTCATTGGATGCGAACAATCAATTTAAATAAATTATTAGCAAATAATTACATTCATTTAATTATAATAGAATTTGAAAAATAAACGAATACCTTTCTTGAAATATCAACTATTTGTGATATCGATTCGTGCAACGAAAATGAATAAAAAATAGCAAAAAATCGTGCAACAAAATGTGCTTGCGTCGAATTTCGAATTGATTATGGAAAAATGTTCCGGTAGCAACTTTACATTCTGCAGACATTCTAGAATGTTATAGATGTTTATAGTGGAATCAGGCTATTAAACTCTTGTTAATGGCCAACAAACTTTATATTAATAGACCAAAATTAACACTCTATTTCAATGTGCCTCAGTGTGGCTCATGTTGCAACATAAATATACCCCATGGAAATGTATCAACAAGAGTATTAGAAACAGTCACCTGGCGTTCTCAAACAGCTGTCGCGTCGTTTTCTTATCAATCAGACACATACACGCATACACGCATACACACACACACACACAAACAAACACACACATGTATAAATTCCATGTGATATATTTGAAAAGCAAGGGACTTATGTTTGACATTTACGTGCGCTGTGATAGGTAAAAATGACAAAGACCCCCATCGCTGACCAAGGCAATACTAATGTAGGGGGGATGTTGTGGGGTGGGTATGCAGAAGCAACCCCAAAGTATGTGAAAATGTGTTTATCATTTAGTGCGGGCCATCACACAAAATCGTCACGTCAAAATCGTTACGCTCGAGCCACAGCAAATGTCTTCTAATGTGACATGCGAAATCATCAGAGGCAGGACAGGATGGATATATTTGCATATTTCAACACCTTAACAAATTGGCTCATCAGCGCCAAGTATTTAACACTTTCCTCCGCTCGAAATGATCGATCATGTCGAATACCAATAAATATTTATGCAGACTGATGATGGGCATGTGTGTTTATTATTATTTTTCGTTTCTTCACTGAAAATTTAACAGCGTGAGTTGATTAGCTTTTATGTTTTACGAGCGCGTTGCGTGTAGTCAACAAAAATAAAAACAGCAAGAAATATCAATGAATAAATTCATATCTACTTATATATTTATATTTTTCAGCTGCTTGAATATAGAATTATTGAGAAATTATTGAATTTTTGTATGGATGGAAAAAAATGGAAGAAATCTCGATCGTAGAGAGATCGACGAGGATATTTCCTAAGCCCTAAAGTCTTTTTTATATGTGTGTGTTGCTTAACCGATCTTTATGAAATTTATGTTGATAACCAAAACTTTGTAATGGTATAGTTAACGAGCTTCATTCATTCATTCAATTCATATATCGAAAATTTGAAGTCAGCTGGCTCACGCAGTCAGAATATTACGAGATCGATTCGGCTTTTGATGCTGTTCGAGAAGATATATACTTTGTGTAGAAGAAGCCTTCTTTCTTTCTGTTGTATTCTTTTACATATCTTCATAATTTGTTTATCCATTTTCAACGAGTTGACAGCCGATTTACGCAATTCTTTAACGTCAATGGCTATTTATATATACATTTTGTAATGCAGAAACTATTTTTTGTATTTTCATAGAGTACATGATAATTGTGAGCAGGCCCAACCTTTTATGAACAAAATTTATGTTCTAAATGCTATAAAATGTACATCCCAATTACGCTTGGCATTGGATAATCAAGGTTCTCTTTCCCTTTTTTTTTGTACAAACTCTCATTAATTTTAATGTTGGAAAACCGGTTTGCAATTGCCTACCTACCACAAGAGCAATTTTTATATCACAGACATTAGAGCCAAGTTCAAAACGCGCCTAACAACAAATTATAAATATAGGAAAAAAATAAAAAACATAAGCAGCACATTAATCATCTGCTTTTGAGCGTGTTTGTGTATCTATGTGTATGTGCATGTATCTGTGCCTCTGTGAGTTACGCATGTGCGTTAGTTAATTTGTATGGTTGCGCTAATTAAGCGAACGAAGCCCGAGACTTCAGCACTTGCCGTAGTTTCGATTCACTTCTTAGTCACGAGCAGCCAGCCGACTCTCAAGCAGGGCGACGTTCGTAACGCATCAAAGCTCACAAAGAAACTACAGCTGAGAGATTGTTAAAAAAAAAAAATATTAAAAAAAATGCCACACACACATAGAGCAAAGCATACATATGTACGAATGTGTGTAAAGAGCCCAGAGACCCGAAATTTGTGCTCAAGGTCAAACTTTGAAACTGGGCATTCAACTTGATCGTTTAATAAACGCGTTCGCTTCCTCGCTCGCTCTTTCGTTCGCTCTCATTCGTTCTCGTACGTTCGTTCGTGTTTACTCAATCGAGTAGAACATACGAAGGGTGAGTTGCGTCGTCGCGCAAGCGTATTTCACATGAGAGAACATTTTTTTGGCGCAGATACCGATACAGTTTTTGTTTGCTCTTTTTGAGTGTGACCAAATATGGAGCAAGAAATGTGTGGCCGCATTATGGGAAAGATCGTTGAGGCGATAACTCATTGCAAGTTTATTCTCGCGTAAGCAATTTTTTTTTTTCGCTTTTGTGTTGCTTTTTTGTTGTACATTATAAATTTACTTTTAATTATTTAATTGCAGTCGTAGTTATTCTTGTTATTCTCTTTCACGTTGTTGTATTTATTTGTTGACTGAACTGGCAGCTAAATCGTTACGTTAAACACTAATTGTTCAATATGAGTTCTTTCAACTCGATAATATGACTCAGCCACCTCCCCTCCCCCACTCAATGTGTGCACAGGTAAAACGTGTTTCGCTCTTTATCTATCTTGCGCTCTCTTCTATTTTATCGTTAATTTCAATTAACTACATAAACACACATAAAAAAAAACCGCTTGTTGTCATTTGACACAATGCAAAAAGTGAATGTAGCATGTAAATTGTGTTATCGGCAACTACTTGCTACCGATAAGCGGTATGAAATGATAAAAACAATAAAAAGAAGACAATTTTATTCGGGTTGCCGAAAGTAAAATACTCTCTTTTTCATACAACTTAATTCTCTCTCAATGTTTTCGATATATAGTTTAAAGCTGCTGATATTTACCAAATTTGAGTTTGGCTTTTTATTAATTACATGCGTATATGCTCATTTCATGCTTATCACAAGCTGGAAGCTTTTTGTGGACTTTTAAAAACCAGCAGACTCATATTTGGGGCACTTAAAAGTTTTATCACATATCTTTAATGTGCAAGCCAATAAATGTTCGTAAAATGCGAGGGCGCAAAAGCTTCTTATCACTTAAATGTTAAGCCTATGCGGGTGCCCCACCAACCTCCCCGACTACTTTCATTACTTTTATTTATTTATTTTTTGCCTCTCTCCGACCCCCATCAACCTTCACATGCATATGTGCAAATGGATTTTTTTTTTTGACTTTCAGTTATTTGGTCAGTTGTCAGTTGTGCAGTTAACAGTAAGCGAGCCACAAGCGAGCCGTCAATTGTCATTGGGAAATCGAACTAATTCTTAACGCCATAAATTAATTTGACATTTTGTTTTGCTGTTATTGCTAATGCTATTGTTACTGTTGTTGCTGTTGTGGTTAGTGTTAACATAGGCAATGCAGTTGCACTAAAGGTGGGTTAAACGAGCGCTTAAAATAACGGCACTTTTTGTGTGTCACTATATCTACTGTATCTATGTGTATGTGTATTTATGTTTCTATCTATAAATTATCGTATAATTATGTTTTTTTAGAGAGTTGTCTCGATAAGCGCAACATTTTGACTTCAAGTCGCACATTTCTGATTTCTGACAAAGTTGGAGAGCAGCTAATTAATTGGTTCAGTTAAAACTAATTTAATTATTTTTCAAGTATAAATCTTTAGGAATTTTTTTAGCAATTAATATACATATATTTTTGTTCAGAGAGCGGCAAATAGACACAGAGACAATTCATTGCAACCACAACTATTCCTATTTCTAGCTGCATTTTCGAAGTATGCTTTTAAAATAGATGCGTCCAATTTGTGCCCTCCCATTTGGGATTGCTTAAATGCGCCAAAGACCACTTAATTTTTGTGTATTAGCAAAGAACCAGAACCACAACTCACCAAAGGTGAAAATGTCACCATTAGCGCCACAGTCAAACTCAGGCTGTAAATTTGTCACGTGTGCGTGTGTGTGTGTGTGGACAAAACAAATAAAAACGAAATACTCGTACTGTAATTATGAACATGTTCAACATAGCAATGAGTCAGCGAAATTATGCAAAAAGGAAGCGCTGGCCGTGAAGTTGAGTAGAGTCGAGTCTAGTTGAGTTTGAAATGAAACCCACAAGCAGAGAGCTACAGCAAAGAGAGCAGAGGTGTTGGAAGTAGAGGCAGGCACACAAGGCAGTCGAAATACGATTAAAGATGAGCTAAGCCGAGCTGAGTTGAGCTGTTCCAAGGTGAAGTGAGGTAAACCTAAATGCAGTGGTGCTGGTGGTGTTGGATTGAACAATAAGAAATACATATATACAAGGGTACGTACATGTCTATACATATGTATGTGTGTGTGTGTATGTAAGGCAACTACGCGCTGCAAAACAATACGAATATGAATACAGACGAAGACTACAAAGCGCAATCATGAAATAACCGTTGACAATGAATGTTGAAATGTGTGAGAAAGTGCGAGCGAGATAGACTGACGCACATGGACAGAGACAACAGGCAACAGGTAAATAACCAACTATGTATGTGTGCATTTGTTTGTAAAGTTATGTTTAGGTAGATATTCGTATCGTGTACAAGAAGTAAGCAAAAAAAAAATTTGGTGAGAGAGCAGTGATAAGAAAACATGTTAAAATAAAAGAAGAGCATAAATAAAAATAAAAACAGAGGCTTAAGGAAAAATGCATGTAAGAAACTTACAAAAACCGCGGGGCAAATGTTGTTGTTGTTGGTGTTGATATCGATGCTGTAAGTTTGAACCTAGCTTGATTATTTTTGCTTATTTTTTTGTCGTTTTTTCCTTTAATTTCTTTTCACAATAATTTGTTGGCACGTTCATAAAGACGCAACGCGAAGAATTTAACAATGAATCACTAGAAGAGCATGACAAGGGGGTAAGGGAGAAGGCTAACAAATTGCAGATATCGGCACATTAAAAACAGATTATACTCGACAGACGCGAAAGTGACGAGACGAGAGACGAAAAACACACGTGGAATGCAATAAGAATGCCAAAAGTGTCACAAACAAATCACACACGCAACGGAAGGGAGGGAAGAGGGTGCGAAGGTGTGTGAAAAGAAAATTTCGCGCGAGTTCACTGGTGAGTGTGACCAGATGGGTCCAACTCCAAGCACACACAAATTGCTTAAACAAAGGACACGAGAGAGCTTCAAAAGGGAAAAAATAAAGATGAGTTGAAAACAAAGCATCAAATTTTATATAGACTCCGAAATTGACATAAAACGGTCATTTAAGTGATGTTTTGTTAGTTTTTTTTTGTTTTTATTGTTGTTTTGTAAATTAAGATTTATATTTATGGTTGTTAAATAGCGAATTGACATCGTCGCGTCATTTGCCGGTTTTTGTTGCTTTTGGCCACTTTTTTTTTGACTACTGGCTACTTTGTTGTTGGTTTTGTAAATGCAATTAAATGGTTAAGCAAATATAAATTGCCCGCTGGCTTGTTGCTGTTTGCTTAAACAATTGAATCACACGCAACGGACACACACACGCACAAACACACTTACAGAGAGAGAAGCTACCGCACTCACACACGCGACGAGATGACGGCCGCAAATTGTTTATTTGCTTGCGCGTCTTCTTTTGCAATACTTTTTGTAGACAGAGTTTATCTACGCACATACGTGTTTAGATTTAATTGGATTAATGCAGTTGAGGGATTTAACTTATTTCGAACGTAATTGATTGCATTTAACGCACAAATGCTTTGTTGCTTGCAAACAAACTAAGTTTCAAAGCTGAGGCAACTCGTTAATTTTGAATTTTTGTTTCGCCGTCCGCACACATCTGTACGTACAACACATTAACAGTGAATGAGAGAATTGGCGATCGCGCACTTCTGGGAGAACAACATTGTTTCTGGCACATAACATAGCGGCGACCGTTAACATGATCTGTTAATAACAGCCGGCTATTCGCTAAACTGCCAATATGAGTAATGAAAATAACGAAACTGCTAAACAGCTCTCTTCAGTTCTCCGTAAAACGACCAGCTGTCGGGTGCTAGTGAAATTAACAAATTTATTTTCGTTCGCGCTATTGAATCCGATTTGTTGTTGAATATTGATAGACATGATATTTTGTTATTTGTCAGTCTGCTCCAGCATTTCCAATATCATTCAGACTGGTTCGCCAGCGGATCAACATCAAATCTTAAACATATGTTACAAAAATATCGATTTGACGCGGCCATTGCTTATGCTGCAAAGCTATGCGATATTTAACAGACAAGATAAGCAACACTGTAAAGACCAGCTGATCAGCAGCGGCGAAACTATAGCAAACAGCTTTTGACAGTGTGCTCGAATTATCGTTGATTTTTAATTATTTATACTAGGAATTCAATGAGGAATTTACACAATTAATTAAGCGGAAATGGTAAAAAATGATGAAGCAAGATCTTAACATAATTATTATTAATTCTCAATAATTGGAGTTTCTTTTAACATCCAAACTGATTTAAGCCGCGCTACCGGATCTGTTCTATTTTAAATTCCCACACACGTTTTCATATTTCCATATTATTCGCTATTCACATTTGTTTGTGTGTGTAGATGTGCGTATGTGTGTGTATATAGACTTCATTAAGCGAGATTTCAAATGGCTGGCGGCTCGCATCAGAAAGTTATTTGCATAAGCAAAGCGCAGTTGAACAAAACGCTGGCAAAACCAACACGCAAAGCGATTAATTCGGAAAAACGGGGCAAAAATAACAAATGTGAAATGTGAGGTCAAAAATAATACATAAATTCGATATTAATAGAATACGGTGTGAAGTAAACTAGCAAAATATAGACATACATATATATGTATATATATATAATACACATACAGTCAATAGTGTATAGAGAAGTCCAAAGTTCAATTGGAAATTGGGTAAATATTGCCAACTTTTTCGCCCCAATCGCAAACAAACCCTCAAATTTCTGTTAAGCTTTGTTTTCGTTCATTATTTATGAAGAACAACATTGACTATGTATTGAAATATGTATATATATATATATTTATTTATGTATATATAAAAACAAACATATTTAGATATTCAATTGTGTGTCGACGCAAAAGCTTTATAGAATTCTCACAACAAATCGTCAGATATTTAAAATGAAAACAACACACAAAATGCATAAATGTATTGCACTTGCATAAAATGCACATGTGTGTGTGTGTGTGAGTGGGTGTGTGCGCGGGTGTGTCGGTGTGACTGTGTCAGATGTGTTTACCTATTTGTTTTTAATAAAAGCAAGCAAAATGCTAGACATTGTTTTTAAAGACTAGTTGCCCAGTGGCGCCACACAACAACAACATAAAGAAACACGAAGAACAAAAAGGGGAAATTAAATATATAAATTACAATATAATTTAAAATTTAATTTAATATCAAATATAAGAATTAAATGGTAAATATGTCAAACAGCCAAAAATATAATTTATTAAGTTGGTAAACACATAAAATAAGCAAAAATATAAATAAATAATATGGTAAATTATTAGAAACTAAAAATATAATTAATAAGATGATAAATTTATAAAATAAATAAAAATATAGTTTATTAAAATGGTAAATATATTGAATAATATAAATATAATTTAATATTAATTAATGATAACCTTAGAATAAATTTAAATTGCTTTATTTTATTCATTCTTAAAATATGTTAATGTAAAAATATAAAATAAAAAAAATAAATAATATTTAAACATTAAAAATATATATAAAGTATTAATAATAGTTATTAAAATTCAATTTAGTTTTCAAAATTTAATATTCACCTACTTAATTATGGAGAACGCGCGTCGAACCCCCTTTAGTGACGCCTCTGTTTAATATGTGCAGCACATTTCAAGTTAAGTTAAATGTGCACCACAAAAAACGGAGCACATTGTGAATGAAACGAAATGAAGGTGGTGTGGTGTGGTGTGGTGCGGATTTTGGGTGGTGCACTGATGTGCATGAGAGTGTGTGGTGAGTGAGTGTGTGGGTGTGTGTGTGTGTAGGTGGGTTACAGGGAGGTGGTTGCATTCTGTCCGACTGCAATGCGAGTAATTTGCAAAATTTGCACTAAAATGTAAACAAAAATTGAAATGTGCAAATATTTGCATGGGACCCAAAAATCTGCTTCAGCATTGCAACCGATTGAATTGTTGTTGTTGTGTTTGTTGGTGCATGCCGCATTACTAGACTGTAAGCGCCAGATCATTCTACCGCCCAACCGCTGCCACGCCCCCTTTCTTAACCACACATTGTGTCCGATTGTGGCCCGTTGTATTGACAGCTTTCTGAACAAATGAAAAAGCATGTGAAATCAACAGCAACAAAAATAAAGCCAGAGACGGACGCAGCTTGCAACTGTTTGTGTTGTGCGTGTGTATGTGTGTTTGTGAGTGTGTGTATGCTGTCAGTGGCACTGAAAGCATCTTGTTAGCAGGCACAGATACAATGGTAAATTCTAGGATTTGCATTTTTTTTTGGGCGTTGATATTATCGACAAAATTTGCACACAATCTAAAAACTCAACAGCACAAAACAATCGTTGAAACAATTCGCAAATAAACAAACAAATAAACTTTTCAAGCCTCCCCCCTCCCCCTCTCCCAACATCCCGACGACTTTCAGGTTTGCACTCGAATCAACAATAAACAACAACAAAAAGATTTTTCCAGCAAAAGCTAAGTTTGAACATTTTTATAATGGAGCTGATCCGGATGCGAATGTATGAGCATAAATACATGCACACACACATGCACACACACATGCACACACACACACACAGAAACATACATACACTCATACTACATATGTACATATTTATGCATATTAAATCTGAACTTTTCACAGAAATATGAAACTTAATTTTAGTCGATGTTTTCATTCAGCTGACGACACTTCTAATTATACACTTCAATTGTTTAAAACTTGGCTTAAATAAAAGCTAACATTATATTTGCAGTCCTGAGTGTAGTATTATTCTAAAGGCCAATCCATGATTATGCTATTATTATTATTATTATTGGGGGTCTTCTTTCTCATTCCATCAATCCTTTTTCTTGCACAAAGTCAGGAATATGTTGCGGATTGGGAATTTCTATGTCCTTCAAGTTTAAGGTCGTGTTTCCCAAGGATAATTAATATCTTCTGCAGTGATGCGATTTTAGGAAAATCTGCCTGGTCACAAAATCAGCAGATTCAATAGTTTAGCTAGGTAACCCGTCCAGAGAAGAGAATATTCTGTGCTTTCCCAGGCTTAATTCATTTTTGATTATAGCCGCAAAACACATGTTTTTTTTATGGCTATGCTGATCACGAATATATATATATATATATATATTATGGTTTCGCTTTTGTCTAGTTCACAATTCACATTTGTTATTTTCATAATTAAATTTATAGCTGATTATTTATTTGAATTATTTTGAATAAATCGATTCTTGTGTTTATTTATCATATTATTATAAAATATCCCATGGCAAAATTGTGCTGATAAGCTCAATGACAAAATGAATTATCTATTAATGATGACACTGTCATTCAGTTAAGTGTTATGCCATTTAAATTTATTATTTATGACCAAGCAACAGTTAAAACTAAATTCTTTTTTCCTACGCAGCTTTATTTTAATAATTTAATTAATTGAATTAATTTTAATTCTAAACGCAATCAATTAAATTTTGTATAAACATTTGCCAGTTTCTAGAATTGTTCTGCTGGCTGAAAAAAAGAAGAGGATTGACTAAAACAAGGAATCACAAAGAATGACGGACTCCGACGGGGAGCTGGAGAAAGGTGAGTGAAAAACAACCAAAAATAGTTCAGTTGGGGAGAGGCCCTGAACAAAGGTATTAGAAATGTAATACCGATTGAAGGGAAAGTTTCAAATTATGCAAACTCAAATTGAACAAGTAAGAATAATTCATTCGAGGCAGGTCGACTAGTAAATACCCTTAAATCAGCTCTTAGAAATTTAAAATCGATTAAAGACAGCTAGAAGAAAGATTTCTAATCCGATCTGGAATACATTTTTGTACAGCTGCTTAATGCTGTGCAGTGGAATTTTGCTTTGTAATTAGAAATCTTTTCCATTTATTGCAATCGAATATCGATTTTTAAGTTAGGAAGTTATCGTTATAAAATGATATACAATCGATTAAACGAGAGTAAACGAGAACTTATACTTGTATGTCAATATTGAAGTCTCTGAGATGAGTTGATTCATGCAGACAGAAATATTTATAGACAGACGAACATGGCTAGATTGAGTCAGCTACAGATCCGGATCAAGTATATATGTATATATAAAATACGAAAAAAAAAGGGTATTTTAACATTTTTTGCCTAATGTCTAATTTGGATTTGCATTTGCAGTGCCACGCCTTGGACTGCGTCACTTGCAGGCGCTGCTGCTGTTTCTGGGCCTCGTCGTCAATACCATACTGCAGTACAATGTGGGCGTGGCCGTTGTGGCCATGACAAATGCAACATCCACTAATGCCGACCTGCCCGTAAGTGAGTCGAGGCGACACCAAGAACGCGCCCACCTTTTAATTAATTGACATTTTTTGTGTGTGCTTCTTTTGCAGCACTACAATTGGACGGAACGCCAGAAGTCCTACGTGCTGTCCAGCTTCTATTGGGGCTCAGCGCTGACGCAGTTTCCCGGCGGTTATCTGTGCAAGCGTTTCGGTGCCAAGTCGGTGCTTTTCTGGGGCAGCTTTGGCTCGGCGCTGCTGAGCGCCTGGACGCCGCGAAGCATCTATACGGCCGGGTGGCGGGCGTATTGTGCCATCCGTTGGCTGCAGGGCCTCTGTCAGGGTGTCACCCTGCCCTGCATTCATCAGCATCTGGCCAATTGGGCGCCAGAGGTGGAGCGCACACGTTTGGGCGCCTTTGCCTACACCGGCTTCGATTGCGGCAATGTGTTGGCCATGTATGCGGCCGGCATGTTGGCCAGCTCGTATCTGGGCTGGCCCGGCATCAGTTATGCATCGGCTGCATTGGGTGTGTCCTGGTGTCTGCTCTGGCTGCTGCTGGGCGCCAATTGTGCCAGCGAGGCGCGCTGTATTGGCAGCGCCGAGAAGCGCTACATTGTCGGCGACGTGCAGCGGAGCGTGCGGCGGGAGCGCAGATTAGCGATACCCTGGCGTGGCATATTCACCTCGGCTCCATTTTATGCGCTGCTCTGCGCCCGCTGCGCTGACACATGGGGGCTGGCAACGATGCAGGCGGAGCTGCCGGCTTACTTGAGTGGTGTCCTTGGACTGGAGATGCACAGCAACGCGTTCTTCTCGGCGCTGCCCTTTCTGCTGATGTGGGCCATGTGCTATGTGTATCTGATCATTGCCGATGTGCTGCTCCAGAGGCGCAGTCTGAGCTTGACGGCGCTGCGCAAGACATACAATAGCATTGCGTTGTGGACACCAGCTGGCATTATGTTGGCACTTGGCTTTGTGGATGCCACACAGAAGCCGCTGGCACTCGCTCTGGTCACGCTCAGCGTGGGCGTCAGCAGTGCGGCAACAATTGGCAGCGAATTGAATACAATTGATCTGTCGCCGGTGCATGCGAGCATCCTGTCCGGCATTCTGAGTACGTTCACCAATCTGGTGGCAATGCTAACGCCCCTTGTGGTGGGCGTGTTGGTCAGCGAGCCAACGGAGCGCAGTCAGTGGCAGGTGGTGTTCAGCATTGCGGCCATGCTGCTCTTTGCCGGCAATGTCATCTACCTCATCTGGGGCACCGCCGAGACGCAGCCTTGGAACAACAACGAGCAACAAGGCGAGGCGACGCACAGTGACTTTGAGGATGCCAAACTGGAGATTTCAGCAGAGGCAACTGCCAAGCTCGCATCAGCATAGATATTCATATTGTAATTCAATACTTAAGATATGCATGTCATTCACACGATAAGTAACCACAATTTTTATAATTAAGCTGCTTCAAAGAGAGACTCAGAGTGAGAGGAGGGAATGAGTTGGAGAGAGTGTTTGATGCCATCCAGTTTAGCCAATTGATAAACAATTTTCTTACAATAAGTTTTAAATACATTGTCAATAAATTTGATTGGTTACAAATACAAGTGGGATTGGCTATGGTAGCTATATATATATTATATTGTGATCCCCTTTAAAGAATTATATGCATATGTAGTGAGTTTGATCAGTGATTTTTAACAAATCTTACGATTCGATCGACAACTGGGAATATATATACTTTATGGGTTCGATTACGTCTCGTTGAATGCGTTACACATTTCATGGCAAATTTATAAGACCCTCAACAAAGCCTGTACAAATAAGCTCAACTTGTCTAAATAGCCTTTTGCCTAAACTCAATTAAAATCAAACATAAATTATATTTATTACAAATTCTTAACTTAAAATAAACAAATCTTGCTAAGATAAATAAGCTGCTTCCACAAACAACAAAAGCAAATGATATCCATGGGGAAGAACAGGCTTAGGATACTCACCGGTCTATTGACAGGACTTGGTAGACTGAGAAGTCACCTAACCAAATTAGGTATCTATAGTAGCGATGTATGCAGGTCTTGTGAAAGCGAGGAGGAATCCTCAATGCACATCCTAGCAGACTGCGTCGCCTTTATTAGGAAAAGATGCAGCAGCCTAGGGCAGCATGTCCTGAGTCCCAAGGACATAGAAACCCTCAACCCAACAAAAATCTTGGCATGAGCTGAAGCTGAGGTTGATGGAAGAGCTGTAGACTCAGAAAGGGGGCACAATAGACCTTATAGGTCGCAGTGCTGGTTCTCCCCAACTATAATAATAATAACAAACAACAAAAATGCTTTAATTAAATAAATGCAAATCGAATTGAATATTGGTGCAAGAAATTTATAGATTCGATAGAATTTATATTTATATTTATTTATTCCGTGTTCAAAATTCATTCATATTTGGTAGTATTAGTTGTCTTCTTCTTATTGTTATTATTCTACTATTAATCTCTCTGTCTTTGAGATTTACGGTATCACAACGGGCTAATACTGGCCTACGTGTGGCTGCCTTGGTCGGCAACCGTTAAAACCTAACCAAAAGTACACTTGTTTTGTGTGCAACAATTTTTGTAATTACTCATAGATAATAATAAAGAGAATTTTAGGATTTTAAAGACTTTAAATATGTAAAATATATTATTTGTGGAGAGAGATTAGGAAATAAATAATTCCCAGAATATGTAGTAGCTAAAACAAAGGAGAAAACTGAAACGTTTTTAAGCACAATTTATGGCATTTGCAGTTTATTTGCGCATCCCAAAGATACAAAGCGGCAACTAGGCAATAGATGATGGCGGAGGCGGTGGCAGCAGACGGAGGCGAAGGCGTTGGAGGAGGCGTTGGCGTTGGCGGAGGGACTGCAGGCTTAGGCAAATCACTTTGTCTGGCCATTCATTTCAGTGGCACTCAATCTCTGCTCTGGTCACACCTGGCAGCAACTTTAACTCCAGCGATGCCTTGCTTGCATAAAGAAGACATAAAAACAACGAGTATCCAAACAACAACGACAACAAAAAAAACAACAACAAATGAAATGAAATGAAATAAAATAAAATACACAGCTGCTCACTTTCCGTTGTTGTGTAAACATTTTGTGCGTTGCATATTTATAGGCGCATAAAATATTGTCGTTTATTTTTAATTTAATGACAAGAAATTTGTAGCGGGTGCTGCCACAGAAGAGATCTCTCACTCCCATTCCCATACCCATTCCCATTCCCAGTCGCCCCTCACACGCGTATTCGTAATTTCCATTGGTAATGGCCTGTGGCAATTGCAATCTATCTTCGCATTTACGACAACAAAACAATTACAACAACAAATATCATATGCGGGGTAGTAGCGATAATAAGCGAGTCTGTACCGCAGCCTCCGCCACCCTAACCCCCCTACCACAGAGCAGCCATCGCAGCCATCGCAGCATTCAGCGTGGTCAAGGGACCATCACTCAGTCAGTCGGCTGGGCCCAACAATGAGGAGCAAGTGGCGCAGCAGGCCCTCATCCTCAGCAGGTCCTCATCAGCGTCGTCATCGTGGTCTGTTTAGTGCGCTTGGCACGTTGATAAAACATTTCATTTCATTTTATTTTATTTACAAAACACACGCAGTTTTCTATACCCTGTAGCATATCGTTTAATTGGCATATTAGATGCAAAGAAAAGACGATCGTGCATATTGCCATGAACTTAAATCCAATTCGGATTTCATATTGTAAGACTAGACCAAGTTGAGAGTCTAGTCATGCAATATGCAGTCTGCTAGACATTGCTTTGGTACATCACAACTCTTCCAGTTGCTCTTACAATAATAACAAATTCTGACAATTAAAGTACTCAAAGAAATATAGTTCAGATATGCGAAAATATAAAAGCTAAAGAAAATCAAACCCTAGCCTTCAATTTAAGCCCGGTTCTTGCTTTGTCGCTTCAGCAACTTGGGCACTTAAAAAACTAAAAAAACGCAGTTACAAAAATTCTCTTTAAAATGTCAGCTATATTGCAGCTAAATATAAATGGTACATGCAAAAATAAAAAAAAAAAAAAATAAAAAAAATATAGATTTTCATTTTATATATACAATTAATAATTAAAAATATATACTTTCATTTTATATATAATTTTCAACTTAA
Organism: Drosophila paracracens; assembly: GCA_035044025.1. Lineage (NCBI taxonomy): Eukaryota > Metazoa > Arthropoda > Insecta > Diptera > Drosophilidae > Drosophila > Drosophila paracracens. Next base: position 4,727,492 of record JAWNMN010000401.1, on the reverse strand, counting down.
GAACTCGCGACATCAACTCAGTCTTTAATAAACACAACAAATTTATTTTTATTAAGTCTTTTTTTTAATAATTAAAAAAAGTAACCATTGCAAAATACTGTTAAAAAATTGCACTATTTTAATGGACTGGGCTCAGCTGACAAAAGACAGGGTATTAAGCAGTCGATTAGGCCGCAATTGTTGAAGTACATGTGTTTTTTTAAACACAACGTCGGTCATCAGCGCTGCCGCTTCATTTGAATTAAACGCCATCATTTTGGGTCATTATTTGGATACGTGCGCTAAATGAGACGCGACTCTTCTGTTCGGTGGCAGGCAGGCTGCCTCCGCCCACCACCCGTGCCCCATTAGTTGCCATTTGAGTTACGTGCGTGAAGATTGCGTTTATTTATAACAGTCCGACTGCTTTTGCCACCGCTCCGCTTCGCTCCACTGCTGCTGTGGCATATGTTTGCCGATGCTTTTAACAAAATTAAAGGCAACTTTAAAATGTTAACACCTTGTTGTCGCCACTGTAGCTGAGTGCCAGCATAATGCAACTAGCTGCATTACCTACCCTCCATCACACTGCCCTCCCAACCGGCTAAGGTGCACGGTGCATGACGCCGTTGGGTTGCCTTAATTAAAAGCATCTCGCCAAACGACTGCCAAAAACAACGAACAGAAAAAAAACAAAAAAACACAAAAAACAAAAAACGAACAACAACAACTCTCAACTTAAATTCAAACTCAAACGCAACTCAAACCAAAACTTGACGCTGTTCGCACTCGCGTACATGTTGCACTTTTTGGTGCAGGCTCTGCCAACTTTATGGCTAACGGTTGGGAGACGGGGAGGACACGTGCCTGCCAAGCGTGGCAGCTTCTAATTAATGTGCGCTCAAAACTTTGCCGAGTAACTGCTAGCAGCCAGGTAAAAATTGGGAGGAAGAGGGTGGGGGAAAAAAAAAATAAGAAATGGTAAAAAGTAGTAACTGCGACTAAAAGTAATATAAAACACAAATGCCAAAATGCCTGGCAAGCAGCTCAACTCAGCTCTGGCAATCAAAATCTCAGCCGGCAATGAAAATCGTTTTCTATATTAAGTTACAAATTTAATTTACTGCATGTGCTTCAACGTCGGCAGCAAAATTGCCACACATCCCATCCCGATACCCCCCAACCCATTTCCAGTGTGTAAACTTTTAAATTACATCGTTGTAATGCCTTTGACCAAGATGCAACTGCATCAACCCAAAACCCAAACCCAAACCAACTGGCATCTGCAAATGGCATTGGGTGAACCGGAAATGTGCAAGAGAAAAAACTTTGCAAATGGAATTTTAATTGTTTTAATTATTTCGTTATTGACAAATTGGCCAAAACGCATATAAGCTGAGTTGGCCAACAAGTTTGCTGCATTGCCAGCAAATCTTCAGCAAGCACTTGCTCTAATTCAATTTGCAAATGTATACATATTAAAACTATTAATCCAATCAAGTTTAACTTGATATATTTTATTTTCTCAGCACTGGCAAACACATGTACAAAAATAAATGAATAAATAGAATAAATTCTCTTTGGCTGGATTGCGTAGAATTTTAATAAAACAAGAAAGTCCTTCAGATGTCATAAATTAAATAAAGGACTTCAATTTGCAGGAATAAAGCTTTCAATCACTATTCATTTGTAATTTGAACATAGGAAATAATGGTTCGAATAAATTAAAATGTTAAACTACATTTGAAGGGGAAATTGGAAGAACGATTTGAAATTGCTTCTTGAAATAAGTAAAATGTTCTGCATTTGATCATAAGCATCTTGTTTTCAGCAAATATAACTTTAAATCAAACATCTCACTCTGCGTCATAGCTCGACTGTGTTTTTTTTTTTGTAGAAATATTGAAATCATAGTTTGTTTTTAATATTATATTAATTTAATAAAGCCTTCGGACTTTTTAATAAAAGTATATATTTAATATTAAATTAAATTTTTGCTGTCAATTTATAAAAAAGGGAAATTAAATGCACAAAAGAAATTTTGAATAAAATATCGTAAACAATTCTAGAATATGGCGCTGCTCGCTTGTTTGTGAAAACTGAATATTTTATTACATTGCCTTTGCGTGGCGGCTGCCAATTGGCAGCATTGTCAGCGTCACTCAAAAGCATCAATATGTAAGCAAGGATTCAGGACAATGCCATCATGCCCACATGACACATGACAGTCCGAAGGGGCTGAGCCGAGGCAGTTGAGGCACGGCACTGGGGACTAGGGGAAAAGGGGATTTAACGTACGCGAGCATCAACAATGAATGTAATTCAATATGCAAATTGGCGACGACAATTTTCTACTTTTTCCGCTGTTTTCCCACACACACACACACATTTTCCACATGGCCTGATTGTGTGTGTAAGGACTACTTTTCTTTTCCGCCTGATTATAATAGTTGTAAGGCGATGCACGGACTGTGTTTGCCGTGCAACTCAATCGCTAATATTTAACCGCTAACCAAAATCCAATTAGGCATCAACATATTCTGTCATTAGTTCGGCGACATGCAACAGAAACGAGCAACCGCAACTGCAACAGGAGCAGCATCCAAATTCTGCTTGACGTACGTAATAATGTTGTTGATGGATTTGTTTGGTGTGGCAAATGCGGGTGGCTGAGGGGTAGGTGATGCAATGATATCACATTGTCCAGTTGCCAGTAATTAATTAGACTCGCAGGCATTTTGTATGAAGAGTCCTAGGCTGATGCACTAATTGAACATGAAATGGCATTCAGTTGCCTGCCAGCTGCCTGCCTGGCTGCCTGGCTCTTTTGTGTGTGCCATCCAACATCCAACAAACATCATCATTGCCATGCTCCTCAAGCTAATCGTAATGTCCATGGACTCAATATCCCTCGCTCTCTCTCTATGTCTATCTCTTTCTGTCTCTGCCTCTCTCTCTCTATCTCTAAGTCTATGTCTCTGTGTGGCAACGCTTTGTGTGCATCCCAAAATTCATCAGCACGAATTCTAATGTCGACTAAGTTTCAGCTGACAGCACTTGAAAACTGCACAACGCACTTGAAAGCTGCATGTTGCGCCTTAGGCTTCGCAGTCTTACTATGCCACTCGTGTCATCCATCTAAATCAGTGTGCAGTCCTAAAATCTAAAATTGCCCCGCAAAGCTATATCTATGTATGTATATATATATATATATATATATATATGTACATACACATCTTTCATCATACGCATTTCTCTGAGTCTGCCTCTGACTCTGCCTCTGCCTCTGACTCTGTCTGTGTCTGTGTCGTATGTGGTTTTTGGGTTTGGCTCTTACTCCGACTCTGACTGTGAGTCTGGTTGTGGATATAGTGGGTTCGCATTAATGTACAAGATTTCAAATTAAATAAGCACAAATCAAATATTTTGCAATTTCTGTCACTGCATGCCATTGCTGTGGAAGTGGTTGTGCATGTTGAAATGGAAATGGAAGTGAAAATGGAAATGGAAATGGGCAGTGCTGTTGCTCTGTTGAGTGGGTGGCAATTTTGGCTGGATTGGTTGGCTGGAAAGGGTTGCTGCCTTCCGACATTGATTTATGTGGTTTTAGCGGCTCTGTTCAAAGTTATTGTTGTTGCTGCTGCTGTTGTTGTTGTTGTGAGTTTATTTGGTGTGTAGTTGGTTGTAGATTGTTTATTGGCTGAAAAATTAAGTCGGTAGTGGCAAGTGTTGAGTGTGCCGGAAGTGATGAGGCATCGAGATTATGGTTTCATGCTTCGTTCATAGATTGTTGCTCTTGATTTGTGATGTGTGTTTGTGTGTGTGGGTGTGTGTCTGAGTGTGAGTATGTAGGTTTATTGTGTTAGCCAGGGTGCAAAAGTCTAGCCTTCAAGCAGCATGCGAACAAGCTTATCGACAGCTTATTGTACATACTTCTGATTTGAGGCATGCTTTCGCTTAGAGACTCTCAATTTGCAATGATGGATTGCGGGCAGACTCAAAGTCGTATGTTTCAAATATTGCACATTAAACAAAATTATATAGTACATATATGTATGTATATGTAAGAAGCACGAATGGCTTTCCGAAATATTCAAAAGATGCGCAACTTTCGCAATTGCGACAACTTATCGAAAATATCGGTACCAAATATCGATATTCAGAACTGCTACAATTAACACGAAATTACTGGATACTAATTATAATTCTATGAATTCATCTGTCCTGAACACGCTAATTGAATATCAAATCAATCAAATATTAAACCCTTTACTGTCCAAAGCTATGGCGTTTGCATGCCAATGTTTAGATTAGCAATTATACTCAATATTAATGACATTCGCATAATTTCTATCAAGATAGTGTTGAATTCGTCGTGGAGTATCGATAGCGCCAATCAAATACTGCCGCCATTATCTTACGATTCTCAAATGGTTTAAGCACAAATCTATTGGCATGCTAGAAGCAGCAAAAGAAAAAGGAAGAAAGAAAGGGAGGGGGCCACTTACATGGTGGTTAAGTTTAAAGTGGAGCTACATGTTATTGCGATTCTTTTGTTTTTTTTCTTTAGAGTTAAGTGAGTATGAGTTATGGAGTAGATTAATCGCCAATTCCATACAAGGGCGATGCACCTACAAAAACGCCAGAGGTGCATTGCAGGAAGGGCGGGTACGTCGTGGCCATTGGTCTAATTGGGTTTTTTCTGGGTTTTCCCCAATTCTTGCAACAAATGTTGGACCATTTTGCTTTTAAATACCCCCAAAAACCATTTCAACCATTTTAATCATTTTAATCTTTCTTATTTTTAAATATATTTATAATTTTAATATAATTTTAAAGTAAATTAATTACATTCTTTAAGCTCCTGTATTTTATGTGTCAATTGATTTTTAGTTGACAATAAATAAATAAATATACACCAGGCCTGCCAACTGTTTCGTTTATTTTGTGTGTGCATGTAGGTTAATATGTAGTGTTGTGAAGGGTAGGCAGGGTTGAAGTTACCACACCCTGAGAAATCTGAGCTAGCCGAGTTGCCCACTGGGAAACAATAGTTACATTCCTATCGAGATAGGCGAATAATTATATTTTTCCTTAAGCGTACTAATTGGTAATTTTACGACTAATTTATTTACAACTCCAATTGTACGATAGTAGGCACGACTGAAATTACTATCGATAGCTTCTATCGATAAGTGTGCTTGATTTTCTATAACTTGGCCAAGCTTTCGACTTACAATTCGATTAATTGGTGTTTCTACAAAGTAATTCCACATTTTGTGCAGTTTATTTGATATTTGATATTTGTTTATTGAAGCATCGAGTGTCCTATCGGTACCGATAGCTTCTATTGACACGTCTGTTTGATTTTCTATAACCTGAAAACATTAAATGCCGATCGATATCGATAGCTTCTGGCGTCACTTGTGTTTGATTTTCTATAACTCGGCCACACTTTCGACTTACAGTTAGATATATTGGTGTTTATACAAAGTAATTCCACATTTTGTGCAGTTTATTTGATATTTGTTTATTGAAGCATCGAGTGTCAGTTTTCAATTCGCGACTTCTTGCCACAAAAGCAAAACAAACAAAATTCAATCAACGATCATTTCTGCTATTTAAATCAAGACTGCTGAATTTGCCAAAAACGCTTGCAGTTAAGCTCAGTTTGCTGCCAGTTCTCAGTAAAGCAAATTAGAGGCAATCAATAGCAACGCCTCCCCGCTGATCTTACGAATGGAAATGGCTAAGGCAACGCCAGCTGGTAAGTGGACACAAGGGAAGGGGCAAGGGGATGGGGGCTGCTGACTAGCTAATTAGGCAGTGAACGGGCAAAATTATGACAAATTAAAATGCAGTCCGTGGCGGGTGTGGGGCGAGCGGTGCTCGCATAACAATGGCAGGTGGCTGGCTCGTCGGTGGGTCGAACACATGCGCACACGTCCGTAATTACCCATGGCCAGTGCACTAACAAAAGGCAGCCAAATGTCTGCGCTGTGAAGCCGGCGAAAGAAAGAATGGCCCAAAAAGGGTGACGAGACAAAAGAGTGTTTCCAGGCATGGTCATATGGCCAAAAGCCATGTGAATGGGCATGGGTGCGTGTTGCTTGCCGTTCGTCACGGCCGTTTGTGGCTCATTGGTTCGAGCCGGGGCCGTAAAGATGGTAGACGGAGGGGCGGGTGGGAAGTGGGGAGTGCTTGGGTGCAAGGGCAATTTTTCATGGCGCAGTCCGGGCGCGCTCTCATTGTCGGCCACGGCCCACATAAATTAACCGAAACGTATTAATTCTTTTATATTCCCTTGCCCTCAACTGGCCATGCTCCTTGCCCTCGACTGCCCGTGTCCTTTTTAATATGCGTGCAAAAATTTATGCTTGAATTAAATATGATGACCAAAAAAGCAGTCGCAGCAGCAGCAACAGTCCGACAATGTTGTGCCCTTCTTATTTACACATGTAGTACAACACGGCATATCGTCGTCGTCGTCGTCGTCGTTGTCGTCACCGTTGTCGTAATGTACGTCAGCGTGCACAATTAATCTTGCAACGTGTTTTATGTGCCTTCTTCGATGGTGGAGACACACTCCAACCTTGCCCTCCCCTCCGAAACTCTGTGGCCATCATTGTGCGGCTGGGTTATAATTGAATTTTCATAGCCATTACCAGACGTCGACGAGAACGTTCTCATCGCTCTTGTCGGCTTGGTCATTATTTAAATGTAACGACGCTTTATTATTACGGCAATCGAAAGCAAATGATTCCGGCTTTATAAATATAAATCAAATTAGTAGCAAGAATGTGGCCCAAGAAAGTAAAAGCCGCAGCTCTAGTGCTCAATTTTGTTGGTTGGACAAGACAAACGGCCACATGTTGCACGGCCATTTGGTCAACGTGGCGTGTGGATAATGTGCAAAGCATTTTCTTAGCTAGGACAATATAAAAACACATTTATAGAGCATCAGGAATGGCAGACGCGGCCCAAGGACTACACCAAAACGACATTTTAATACACATTGAGCATTTTAATAAGTGGAAACAATTTGATAAGGAGTTCAGCTACTTAGGACAGTTAATAATAAAAAGCGGATATAGGTTTGGAAAATTAAGCGCATAGAGTGAAGCAGGCTATATATAGGTATCTTAAGTATAATTTATTTCATTACTTCAAATCATGCGAAACTTACCGTCGAAGTGTTGTGTAGAGTTCAATTTAAGCTGCAAGCAACAGGAAAATGGAATTTATAGTTAATAATGCATAAATAACATTTTAAGGTGGATAAAATTGGGCAACTTTCGCATTTATCAATATATATAAAAATATTGTCAAATTATCTAGCTTAAAATTATTTATATTTATATATTTATGAAACCACATCTGTCGTTTTAGATTTGGCCAAAAAGGGCGATTTGGTTTTCGCTCAGAAGCGTGGCTATATACCTTGGCCGGCCAAGCTGATAGACAACACGGACAGACTGTGTGGCCTGGTGCAGTTTCTGCTTATCAACGATCGCCAGATGTTACCCTATGCCAAAATATGGACGTATAACAATCGATCTAAGGAAGAGTTTATCACCCTTGAGAGTCTGCAACATGAGGGATTTCATGATGCTATTCTCATGATGCAGCGTATTGATTCTCAGTCATCAATATTGAGCCACCAGCAAGAGTTGCTACTGATGGATATGTTGCACAAGCACAAGAACTCGCTGGACGTGGAGCCGCAGTTCATCGAACAAGTCAACATACTGCGCAAGTGCATCACTCGCCTGAAACAGGATTTTGGAGCGGCTCAGTTGGCATTACATAAGCTGCTGGAGTTGAAGCCACTTAGTCAGCTGCTGCTCGTTCGGAATCGTGAAGCGGTCGAATCTATACGCAAGTTGGTCGGATTGGTCTGTCGCTCAAGCATAGATCAAGCCAAACCACGGATGGTGCGTCTTTTGGCCAAGTGCCTAATTAAACGCTTTGCCGGCGTTTTTTCGATATCATCCAATATTGCAGACTTTTGGTCATTATATTATATGCAAGTTGACATTTACAAACGCCATGCAAAGCAGTCAGAGTGACGCAAAGCCAAATAAATCAACGTAATATAAACAAATAAATGCCCTTGGGCTTGTATACATAGCCAATCATGTCAAGATATTTGTGATTGCTGCGGGAACGCCACTTGTGCAAGTGACAAATTTGGCTCATGAGTGTTTGTGGCTGGCTTCAGCCATTGTCCCGAGATGTTGACGCTAGGTAAACACGAACGGTCGAGATAAACAATCGATCAAAAAATTAGACAAATCATCACATGACTGTCGTTGTACAATAAACAAAAGCCAAATGTGTTCACGCCGTGACAGACCGCCAACACCCTTGTAAACAAACGCACACACACACACAAAAAACGCTTGCGAGTTGGTCAAGCAAACAGCATTTCACTTTGCACACAGCTTCAGCGCGAGCTGGACAGCTGCCCTGCAAAATGGGTAACGGGCGACGGGGCAGGGCAAGACAGGGCAACACTAAAGGCAAATTCAATTTGAGCTGTCAAAAATCTAACCAATATTGGCTGCGTGTGCAAAATGTGTGTGTGTGTGTGTGTGTGTGTGTTAGATTGGGGGCGTTGCTTTGGGTGCTATCGTAGAGCACAATCGATTGAAAACATAAATGAAATTGACAGCCAGCATGCCAGGTGATCAGCCACCATTAGTTAGCCCAACTGCACCACCAGCACCACCACCACCCTGCCTCCCTTTGTGTTTTTAGATAGCTGACGTTTTGTGTTGGCCTTTGAAGTTGCCAACACAGAGCCGCATCCATAGCATTGTTGGCCATGGTAGGTGTTCATGTGTAAGTAAAGCATCAAATTAATTTGACATTTGCTTTGTCACTGACAGCCGAACGGACGTAGGTAAAGCTGCAGGTCTTACGGTTTTAACTGGTTTGGCAAGCCATCAATGCCAACCATCACCACAGGTAATTATATGTACAATGGTTTAGAGCCTTGTGGTGTTTGCCATGCCTTTGGTGTGAACGCACGCAACACATGAAGCTTGCGCAGTTATTTGGCTTATTGCCACTTGGCCAAACTGAAAGGTGAATGCCAAAGCTCTTAAAGAAATTAGCACATACGAACGACTTGTTCTCAATTCTTAGTATTGCTAAAACTGTTGTTGTTCTCCAAAATAGTAAAATAACAAACTTTACGCTTCTAAATAGAAATAAATAAATAAAAATATGGCCCAATTTGTAGCAGGCCCAGTTCCACCCACAAAATTTGGGTCAAAGCAATAATAATGTTATTTTTTAATTTACCTAAAATGCTGCTAAAACATACACACACACACAAACACAAGCTTTTAATATGGCTAAAATACAAACAAAAATAATAACATGGAACATGAGCTAGCTTGGTGCTAAGGTGGACAACTTGGCCCCACTACAAAGTGGTGCACAGTGGGTGCACAGCCCCTAATTTAAGCATTTTATTTTATTTGTTTTTAATCGAAATAATCGTTTGCTTTAAATATAAACATATTTTATATATTTACATTATCAATAATATATAAAATTTAGTCTGAAGTACAAAGTGTTAGGCAATTTCGTTGACATTTAGAAAACGAATAAATAATTTTGAAATTTGATAAATTCACATCAATCAAGTCAATTGATTTCTTTGCTGAATTCTTTGCGAAATATCTGCAAGATAATTTTTAGTTGTTGCAACATTGATTTTTTTTGTTATCAACATATTTGCAACAATTCAGCCAATTAACGATTTAAATGAATAACAAGAATAACAAGAAAAGGATCTCATAGCTGTGTGTGGTAACCAGTGTGCGTGTCAGCTATTATGTCATAAGCACTGCTACTTAGTGGCGGATTTTGTTTTTATAGCAAACGTTCTCAGTCCGTGGGATTTTTGGAGACTGCATTAAGTCCCTGGAGTTGTTTGAAGTTCTTTGAATTTTGTGAATAGGTGTGTTGCCTACTTAACGAGGGCTTGCCACACTGATACATAAATACACACACGTACAAACACATACATATATATATTTTGTGTGCCTGTTGCTAATTTTATTAAGTTTTGCACTTACCACTCTAATGAATTGATTTTATGTTTTGTTTATTTTTATTTTGGTTTTTGCTTTGCTTTTGCTTAGCTCGCAAATCATCAAATGAGCTGACCGTTGGGTCAGTGTTTGTAATTTATGTTCCAGCGCCTGATATTTATCTGAACGGTGAGTCGGAGCTGAAGCTTATCGCCAGCTCATGATGTTTTTTTGTGGCCAAACAAAAATAAACAACGGGCGGCACAGCTTTTGATAAGGCAACAACAAGAGTAACAACTGTTGACTTGCAGCTGTGATTTATTTTGCTTTTAAAACGCATTTTAAAGTGCTCAGCCGTAAAAATAAACTCTCTCTCTCACACACACACACACACACACACACACACTCACACATACATGTACATATACACAACAAATTCTGCTGACTTTTAAGTGCACTCATAAAAATGCTGGAAAATCCTGACTCGGCTTATATTTGCGCTGGCATAGCCAGATTTTTTTGTTGCTTTTTTGATACTAATTAAAAATTGTATATTTTTCAAAGTTAGAGAGTCACAGGCAGCAAAGTAATTTGCCGAAATAACCGACAAAACTAAAAACACATGCGGCAAGCAATCGCATATGCATAACACACACACACACACACACATACATATATACATATATATTTTTGCGGGCAGAAAGATTTTGTTGACAGAACTTTACAATAAAACGAAAGTTGAATGCACAAGTTTTTGCACGTCGTTTGTGGGGACTTAGCTTTGAGGGTGCAGTCCCCTAGCCGGCGGGGTTGGTGGTCTGTTTGCGCAACTTACAGCCAAAGTAAACTCATTACCAATGCAAACAAACAGGCGGCGAAACTTTTAAAAACCGCCCAGAAACTATTTGCGTGCACAGTCCCCAAAACGTAACCAAATGAAAATCATTATGAGGCGAACATACATATGTATATGTATGTACACACAACAAAAAAATAAAACAAAAATAATAATAATAATAATAACAATAATTAAGTGCTCGCATTTCAATTTAAAACGCAAATTAGGCATTCTACATGTGGAACGTGGCATCATGTCGGTTTGAACTTTTACATATTTTTAGTCATTTTGCAACCGACCAAAAACCAAACACAAAAGCTAAAATGCCAGCCATGCATGTCATGTGAAACCAAATGCAAATAGTTGTTTTGCCTATTGATCAACTTGTTTTATTGATGTATTTATTATAATTAGTTTACATTTGGTGCCGACCAGTCATAGTTAATTAAAATACACACAAAATGATCAGCAATTAAACGTTGTATTATATTTATTATTATAATTATTTTATTTCCACTATTTGCTTGTTCAACCAAATAGCAAAAATTGTCGTTTACCCACAGCGTCAACTAAGGTGCACAAAATTCTTAATGCAATTTTAATAATTATAAAGGGTGTCTTCGAATTGGTGGCACAGCATGAATCGCAAGTGGACAACAGATACTTTTGCGACTGATATGGAATCTCTATGCATTGTGGCTAATATAGCTTACTACTCATATACCTACTAATATAGTTTTACTTATATACTTTACTTTATATATCTTTGTGAATAGAATACATTTTTTTTTGCTCGCTGAGTTTAAAGGGAACTTGTAAAAAACATTTCCAACAATTTTATTAATAAAAAATATATAATAAAATTAAGTAAATATAAAATAATGCTTATATATAATATTAAATATTATTAGAGTGCATTTACTACAACTCAAACAACTGAAAATCGAGCATTTTTCGGATAATACAATTTTCACTTCTTTAAAAAGTAAAATCGTCTACCCCTACTCATCGATATATATATATATATGTATGTATATGTATACATATAAAAGTTGCAATAAGGTTCAGTGCAACACTCTATCTTATAGCTTTAAGAGTATATGCTCAATTCGGTCTTCACTGACTGGACCACAATTTTGCTGTACAATTTTTTGAAGTAGTTTACATTTATTTTGAATGTTAGCGCGGTTATCGCAATTGTAAAACCGCAAAAACAAAATGCTAGTTTTATAGCCATTTTCGAGGTTGTGTTGCCCACAATATGTAATGTGTAATTAAAATGTGACAGACAACATCATGGGGACATGGCCGCATTTCCGCAATTCCTGCTGTTGTTGCAGCTACTGATGTTATTGCAGATGCCAGGCCACTCATTAACCGCATGGTAATAATTAATTGAGATATGTTTTACAACTGGCAAGGCAGCAGAGCGCTTGTTTGCATGTAACAGCCAAACAGGCAATATCAGTTAATTTATTTATTAATTTGATTAATGCACTGACGCTGATCAAGTGTACGCCAGGTTGAACGACGAGCTTTAAACCATATGCAGTCTGACAAAACCTTAAGCTGGACCAGTTAATTCCATTAACTTAAATACTTAACAAATAATGCGATTAGCGTCAAGTAAGCAAATCGGGGGCACAAGTCAAGCAACTGTTGCCAAAATGGGGCAACAAACTGTAACGTTAGTTCAGCCACTGACCACCAAATTCTAATCCCACCTCCAATCAGCAGAATCCAACTTTCGTTGGACCAATTAAGAACGCATTTCATGCTAATCGCACGACTGCCTGGACGCATTAGGTGCAGTTGAGTGCATTTCATTTAAATGAATTACAAGCGAAATATGAATGCCACTTGGCAAATTGCGAGTCAGAGTCCGCGAGCGATTCCGAGTCCGAGTCCGAGTCGGAGTCGGAGTTGTAAATCTACTCAATGCTCATTAAGCAACAGCAACAGCAGCCGCATGGACGCCAAATGTTAATCAGTTTTTCCATTCTACTTACGAGTGGGTAGCGAAAGCGTAAATCACAAAACACAACAGTACACAAAAATTGGTAATTACCGCTTTATACGATGATGGTTCGGGTTGATGCTAAGCGTCTCTGATTATGGGGCAGGGATGCGAATGGCTACTGAGTTGGTTTTATGGTGCGCTTTGATGCCATGTTAATTTGAATGAATTCAATTAATTAGCGTTCAAAACCAAACTGACGTCGATTGTGCCAAAAATCTTTGTGTCTGCTTCGCATTCCATTCGCAATAACCGCCACGTTGCCGGGACAACTGATGATGACTTGGCCATCATTTGCTTAGGTCTTAATAAGTAGCCAACAAAGCCATCTGGTGTGCCAGCAGCGGTGTTGGCCAATTTGGGGCTTTTGCCCACGCAGCTCGATATTGACAATTATGCCAAATATTATTGTGCCTCATGATGACATCGCCGCAGCTGGTAATGACGTTCCGGCTCTAAGCTGATAAGCGGATATTCGATTACCCATTCTATGTGCACATATACATATACATATATACATACAAATGTGAATACATACACTCGCTGCAAATTAGTAGGCTCAGGCTTGTATCCGTTTGGCATACATATATTTTAATTAAAAATTGATTGGCGCATTTGCATTTTATTTATGAATTTATCTCAACACACGCAATTGAGCAGCTAAGCTGACCTCAGCGCACAGCATAGATTAATTACAATAATTTTTGACAACACGGCGGCAGCAGCATTAATAAGCTTGGCAATCAAGTAAATTCATTTATAAGAAAAAAAACAAAATCATCATTATTATGTAACTTGAGTATCAGGACGATTTGTCGAAGCACTAATTAGATGTAATCGATTTGCCGCTTAAGGATTAGGGCTTAATAACCAACTGTTTTCACCCTTCAAAATTGCTTAAGTGTAGCAGGCTCAAATTAATCTTGTGCTCAGCCTAATGCTTTAGAGTTAAATGATGTACTTCATTTTATTTTTAACTTATATTAGATACAATTTGTATTTTAACTCATGCTAGTTACCATTTTGATTTTTCAAGCCCTTCCTCCAAGAGAAATCAAAATATAATCGAGAGTTAAGATTCTGAAAGCTTAAAACCGAATACACATATTTTTGAGACGCAAAGGAGTATTTCATTTTTGTACAAGTGACACTTGCAAATACTATTTACGTTTTGACATACATATAACTATGTCTTTGGCTGGCTACAGATCTACCGTTTTTAATTTTATACTTCAATTTATTTTGAATCCCGACTGTAGCTAGCGCAGACACATTTAAAATTGACTTTTCATCTGGAATTGACTTTTCAATCTGCCTGCAAGCTTTCAACTTCAATTGGCTACGATTCAATTTTGATAAAAAAAAAATATGCCAGTGGCCGAAACTGAGAAATGTAATCTTTTCATGCACAAAAAATAGATACATATATATATGTACAGTGAGAGACAGCACAAGTCGACCAGTGTCAAAGAAAAAAAATATTTGCCTGCAACTGATTTGGACCAGGTACATTGTGGACACCTGGGTGCAGGTGGGGAAACCTCAGTATATTAGGGTCATACATTCATATTGATGGTTAATACATGTACCTACCATCGGTTTTTGGAATTTTTGAAAAATAATGAATAATTAGCTTATGGCTGGCAATTACGTTTTTTCTTTGACACTGTTCGACTTGAGCTGCCTCTCACTGTATATTTTACATGTATAATTGTTAGATAAAATAGAATCGGTAGAGCGAATATACAATGAGTTTTCGTATTCATACAAATATGGGGGAGTGCAAGAACAAGTGTCGCATTCAGTCATCCGACAAGTGAAACAATGAAACTAAAAATCGATTGCAAATATTGTATTGTGTGTATTGGCAATGCGATACAGCTGTTGTGTTTCATTTCTAAATGGTATATATGTCAACACAAGTGTGTGTAAAGGATGCCTGTGTGCGTGTGCGTGTGTGTGCTTGTGCGCACAATGTTTGTGCAATTGTAAATGCAGCGTAAAGTAAACTGAACGGGCAAAAAATGTTGCCCACATCGAGGAGCGCACGTGACAGAAACAGCTGTCAGTGCCGCAAATAAATATGTGCACAGAAGCATAAATAAAGCCATCTAATAGGTAAAATAATGTTTAAAAATCACGATGTGCGGTCTAAACACGTCCAATGAAAAACTGCAATTTAATTCAATTAACAATCAGGCCAACAAACTGTTAGCAAACATTCAACACAAAATAAAAACAAAATCTACTGCTGGCAGTAGCTGTGTGTGATAAGGCGCTATAATTGGTTTAGGTATATCACTGGCAGAAACATATACTGATATACCGATATATGTATATATATATATATATATATATATATATGCTATCTGTAGGATAGATACTGGCAGCGGCAGTTCAGGTTGTCAGCTGCCTGGCAGACAGGCACGAAATTGATTTCCAATAAGCAGCTTGCCACGTTAGATTGTGTTAATTTTACGCCAAATCTGTTTTAGCTCAGACTTCATTGATAAACTTTGACATTGATGAGTTAATGATGATGGGGAAGACACACACACACACACACACGCACAAAACACAGCCACACTCAGTCACAGACACACCAACAACAAACAATATGTCAAACGCTCGCGTCTAAGGCTAGAAGCGTTCCTGCTTGTTAACCTTCGGTGGATATCAGTGGTTTTGGTGTTGTTTTTGGTGTTGGTATTGCTGATGCTATTGGTTTTATGGCCAAAGTTCGTAACGACTCTGTCATTTGTCATGGGCACAGATATGCCAAAAATTAAGTCAAGCAGCGCAAAAGTTCTTTTAGAACTTTTGTTTTGCCATTGTATTAACTGAGCATTGATGAGTCCATTGACTGGTCTTAAGCTTCATAAAAATGCTCTTTATTAAAACACTTTGGTGTGAGTGTGGTTATTAACTAAAGCAAAAGATTTTTCGATAATTATGATAAATGTTATCTGCTTTAATTGATTGGAGCCTTGGGAATGAAGAAAACTAAAATCATTTTTAATTATAGATAACACACATATCCATTAATTTATGTGTACATTGTAAGTCAATTAGCCGAAAACTATCCCTTGCATCAATCAATCAATGTTGATTGTGCTAATGGAAATAATATTCGAGAATTTATTTAATTTTTCTATTGCTTAAAATACAAAGCAAATGAAATTTACCTTGTGCGAATGTTTGATTTTATCTTTATTAAAGTGCAACAACTTCCTTCAGTAATTCCAAACAGAGCTAATTTCAGCTGCTTTATTATAGCCTTGTAAATGGGTATTTAAATGTAGTCTTAAGTTGTGTAACGACATCTACAACTTGTGTCAACGTTTAAAAACGTAATAATATTTCGAAATCCGGAGCAAAATGTAGTTGACGGCAGCTTGACTCCGGCGTACAAAATCATTTAATCTTCGACGTGCCCCATATAACTTCTTTTTATAAACTTAAGATTAGTCCACAAAATTTCGTAACTTTTTTACAAATCTTACAGTCTGTAACTGCCTTTCAGAAACTCCACTTTCACAAGTTGATTACATCCTATTTGGCCCCTAGCCGAATTGAGAAACTTCACCAACTAACTGCAGTAAACCAGAAAATATTACCAAAAAAAAAAAAAAATAATAATAATAATAAAACGAGGAAAACAGTACAAAGATCCAACGTTTGGAAACGTTAACCAAAAACTCAATTTCCGTTTGAAAACTCATTTCGCATTTTGGTTGTTTTAAATCAACAGCAGCAGCATAGGCCGCTCAGACCGCCACACAAACAATTGCGTAAAAACAATAAGCAATGCTGGCAACAACAACAGCCGACAGGAACAGCACTAGAAATGGGGCAGCAGGGGCAAGAGCAACAATATGGCATTGCTCATGTGCATGCCCACAATTAATTTACAATAAAACAATCAATTGATTACCATTACATCCGGCCGCGTAGCGGAAATTGTGCGCAATATCCTTTTGTTAAGCGGCCGAATGGCATGACCCCAGCAACCAGTGGTGGGGGAGGGAGAGGGTGATGGGCTGGCAATGAAGCGACGACTGGCCAACAGTGTCAAGAAAAAACTTTTGACTGCAAAAATAGGCAAAATCGGCAGAATACGTACATTTAAAACCCAAATTGACAAGCCGGCGGTTAAAAGGAAAACGGCGCGGACGCGGCCAAATAGCTGGAGCCACTAGACTACCCCACGCCCACTCACGTCTGGCTGCCTTCATGAAGTGCAACTGATTAGTGTTGAAAACCGCTCGCGTGCGTCGAGTCTGCCTTGTTTGCAACGCCTTGAGGCTTAATGAATTAATTACGAAACAAATGGAAAAGCGATAACGTGGCGGACTCGATTCGGAAGTACCCCTTAAGGAGCTTGTCATTTACTTTCTGTTTTGTTTTTGTTTTTATTATATACATTTGTTAGCCACAAAATGAGTCAGCTGTAACCCAACTTACGCCTTGAACGTAACCATAACAGAAGTTAAACTGAGCGACATGTGTCATGCCTTGCTGTAGATATCAAATTAAATTTCGATGATTAACCATTACAAGCAAGTGACAACAAATTAATTTGACACACAGCAATTGTGGTTTAAAGTGTGTCAGAAACGAGTAGATGTCAGCAGCAGACAATGCAATTGACATAAACTCGATGCTAGGCGGAGGGTGGTAGTGGCTTTTTGCCTATCCGGCAAACTTACCTTGGCAGCAGCTATTTGTGGAAAACATAAGTTTCACTTGGCAACGACGGCAACTATACATATTTATATGTATATATAGGACGACAGGATCGGCGTTTAAAAAGTTAACACTAGTCAAAGTTAACCAAATTTGTTGCATACTTTGCCACGCCGCTTCACAAAACACACTGAGCTGAGCTGAGCAAAGCATAGCAGAGCAGCCGACGAGATTCTGGCTGCTGCATATAATGAGCTGAAGGCTGCCGACACCCACCCACTCGGCCGATGATGTTGGCGCCACACAACTGGGGCGCCCTGAATGGATGTGGATGTAGTGATGCTGGGCAAAAGTTGCGCCAAAATGCTAAAACGCAGCAGGCGTTCATCATCATCATCAACAGCGGCAGCAGCAGCAGCAAAAGCGGCAGCTGCAACAACAACATAGCATTCTAATGAAAGTGGCAAGCGAACGTAGCACAATGGAACCGGCACAATAAAAACGGCTTAAAATGCAAACTTTGGCATAGTCTGAAAATAATTTGCATCGATCTGCTGGTACGTTTAATTTTCTTTTAAATTTCAAAACTTTTATTGTTGCTCAGAAAGTAAGAAAATTATTAGAGTCAAGCATGGCAATAAAGAAAGTAAATATGTCATATTTTGGATTCCTGCTTTGTATATTCATCACTTTTATTTGAACTCTACACGAGTATCTACACGAATCTTGAATAGATTAAGTACTTCCAAATAGTAGTCTGAATGAAGGACCAACATTTTTGACTAGATCACTTACATTTGTATTTTTGGAATATAAAATATTCATTTTATAATTCTCATAGCATGTTGTAGATTTCTAGATATCAATTTTGATTTAAGCCTATCTCTATCTATGAAATCACATTTTGTATTTTGTGCTCATCGAATCTTCGAAACTTCCATTGTGCATTAATAGGTTTATTGGTCATACCACCCGGCAGGTAATAGCAAATGGTCTTATGTGGGACATGTGTACATATATTTTACATATATTTATTATATACATGCATGCATTTCATTAGCTTTATCTTAGCACTTTTTTGCACGCCTTTAATGCGTCTTAATTAACTGCCTAGATGACGTAATCACTCGCGTTTATTTTCATATATATTTTCGACAATATGGAAATATAACTTATATTATATGTTTATACATAGCACACAGCTTTCAAGCATTTGAGCGACAGCAAAGCGCTTAGTTCTCTCAATGCTCAAGAGCCGCTGGCGCCAAAAAAAAAAAAAAATAAATGTGACCCACTTAGAAGGACCCAACAACAAGGAACAACTAAAACATGAGCCTTACCATTTGCCAGTCGGCAGCCCCGGTTGCATGTGGCCTGGCACTTAACTCAATTTGCAGTGAAGTAGTTGCTGCTGTTGTTGTTGCCACCAAATGCAGCACAACGAAATTGCTGCCATATTACGGACGACACTAGCGTATTGTTATTATTGCTGTTGCTGTTGGCATTGTTGTTGCGGCTTGTGGCAACAGCGACGTCTTGACTGTGTCATCAAAATCGAATTGAAATGAAACCACAATTGAAATGTCAGACAAACGTAGTAAAACTTATTTTCTCTGCTTTTTTTTTTGTAGGAGAGAATGGTGTTGGCAGTTGCCCCCCCATAAAATTCCATACGAATTGGATCTACCACGTCAGAGAGGCCGAAGGAGCCACAATGGAGCAGCAGACTCGGTTGCCACTACAATTTTACGCTTTTCGCGCGCCATTTTCGTGAACCGATGCCTTCAATGGAATCATTTAACTGGCAGAACCAGCTGCCCCCAATACCATAAGGCGCAACAGGAGACGATGCCATGGCCAGAACTACACACATACGCAGTTGTGTGTGTGTATGTGTGTGTTGGAAAAAACAATACAAACAGCAGGCGTCTGACAATATTTCTGGCATTTTTGTAGGCATCGAAAGCGCACAGCGCTATCAGCAGGAATTTCACTTTGCACTCAGCTGGGCGTCCGTTAGGTGTCGCCATATGGCTGTGGCACTGTCAATAGTTTGGCGCCGTCTTTTGACAGCCACCCAAATTGTATTGCTTGCCAAGATGCACATCTGTAGTCGTATGTGTACTTTTGCATAAAGCAGTCATTATAATTGTTTGCACAATGAGCTGCTAAAAACTGTAAGAGCACTGCGACAAATTCAATTCTAGTCACGTGCACCCAATGACATACTAATCACGCTCTAAAAAAATGTTTTAAAAAAAATGCATAGAGAAGATAGAAAATGGATAGGGCAAATGCCATTAGCCATTGGCCAGCTGTGGCAGTTGAATGCCACATTATCAAATAGCACAAGGCAAATGTTGAAGCACGAAATCAAAATTGAATTTGCCATGGAATCGCAATCGCAATCGCTTACCCGGATCCAAGTAAAAACCAGAGAAAAAAAAAAAGTAAAGCCCCAACGAACTGAGCTGAAATCATCCGAACTGAACGGAACGGAACTGAACTGTAAGCTGTGGTGAGTTTCCATTGGGCTAGCGAAAAGCAAAAGCAAACACACAGAAGTAGAAGGCAAATGTTGAGCACACGAGAGCGAGAGTCGACATCAAAACAAAGAAAATCCACCAAAAAAAAAACTCGTTCA
The DNA here is from genome assembly GCA_035044025.1 of Drosophila paracracens. NCBI lineage: Eukaryota > Metazoa > Arthropoda > Insecta > Diptera > Drosophilidae > Drosophila > Drosophila paracracens. The sequence continues at coordinate 4,707,282 of JAWNMN010000401.1, read as the reverse complement.
ATTTTTAGATGTAAAAATAAAATAAAAAAATACATATATACATATATAATATAACGCGTGCTATGCGCTCCGAATGACTAAGGCAAAATGCGCAAAGATTCAACAAATGACAGAAGCCACGGACCAAGCAACAGAGCGCCAAAAGCAGCAAATGGAATAGTAGGGGGGAAAGGGGGTGGTGTAGCTGGGGGTTAACAGGCAGACCATATTCAGCTGCTCTACTGCCAGCCAAGCAAAAAGCGTAAGCGCTTTGTGCCTCAGTGGCTGTGTCTGTGTTTGACGTGTGTATGTGTGTGTGTGTGTGTGTGGGGCTGGTTATTTGGTGTATGTGTGTGTGGTTATATATGTGTGTGTTTTGGTGTGAGTGCAAATTACAGACTAACAAGTGGTCGTTGACTGGCAAGCCAGCGAGGCAGACAGCCCCAGCCACGACAGTTGATTTGATTTGACAGCAAGACATGACATTTGGGTAGACGTGTAGCCAGGAAGCCCAGTCAACCAGGCAACTAGGCAGCCTGGATGCAAGACGCACACAACTGGAGTGAAGTGATGCTGAAGAAATGCTGCCACGAGTGCTGCCTCAGCGGATGCCACAACAGAGATGGCTGCGATGTCCCCGCTACTGCTTCTACTGATGCTGCTGCTGCTGATGCTGATGCTGCTGATGCTGCTGGCAAGTGCAAGTAACCGCAAACCCTCAGAAGGCAGCGCCCGCGCCCTATATAATGAAGATGGATATCTGCGACCAACCGACTGGCATAACAATGGGTAACCGGATGTACCACTCGGAAACGGAAATGAGTAGCAGGACAAGGACATGAACATCCACACAAACTTACAAAAAAAATCAAATACAATACGCTGCCTTGGCCAGTGAAACTTACCATAATGTAGCATATGAATTAAATGCCGAACAGATAGTCAATGCCACCTATTTTCCATATCAACATAAAATACGAACAATGTGGGTTTTCCAATATGCGTATTATGAGCTTTTTATTCTTACAGTGGGTCAATCAAAGTAGCGCACAGACAACGTTTTCATATAAGCAACCTTAAGTATCTTGTTTAGTTAAATAATGCTTTCACAAATTAAGAAAATAAATCTGTTAATAATTACCTTTAAACTATTTTCGATAACAATTGGTTTCTACTACTGATTGATAAAAGAAACTTTTCAGCAAACAAAAATCCACTTTGGGTATATTTAAATTATTCATAAGTAGTTATGAATAATGAAATTAATTGAAATAATCTATGGGAAACAAATTCCCATTTATAAAATTACGCCCATAGTAAACATTATTAATAATAAATTGAATTTATTTAAATGCGCATTATGCAAATATGTATACAGGAATGAAGCTGAAAATAAACATTTCGCGAGATTTTCCATTTAGTTATATCGCTGAAGCGTTAACTTTCTGCACTGACTGTATACAAAAAGACAGGCAATCTTTTACACACTGTAATGCATAATCGTATATCAATATGCTTGGCAAACAGCTGAACGACTCGGCATAACTCAGCTCACCTGTTTTGTGTGTCTCGCTATATGTGATGATTGTTGTTGTTGCTATTGTTGCTGTGTGCCCCACGTGTGTGGCGTTGCATGCAGGCGCCAGTTGGCGGTTAACAGAGGGTGCCTAGCTGGCTATTTGCTCTCGTTGGGTGAGCTTGGGCAAGACAGGGCAGGACGAGGCAGGATACTCGGTCGCCCTGATTGCTAGCAATGTCGTTGGACGTGCGAGAATAGATTCGTAGGTGTCGTTACGACGCTGACTATGACGATGACGATGACGACTTCGTCGTGGCTTACCTACGCTTCACCAGTCAGCTTGACGTGCTGAAAAGTCACTTTCGAGTGTTTTCACTTTCCTTGCTGCACTGTGTGCACACTGCACGCTGCACGTGCGCGTTAGCCGTTGTCGTTAGCGTTAGCTGTTGTTGTTGCCCGGCCAAGTGGCACTAGGCAGCGTTGCTAGTATGAATTTTGTTCACAGGTGCACACACACAGATAAGCGCCCACGAGTTACAGCCTTGAAACAATGTGGGCCTCAAGACAGACAACGACTGCGACGACGACCCATTGAGGCACTCAAAAAGATTTTTCCTTTTTGCTTTCGATTTTCTTTTTTTGTTTATTCTTGTGTGTGTGTGTTATAAGCTGTGTACTAGCGTTGGGCCTACGAGAGTTTCGGGCGCGTTTAGTTTGAGTTGAGTTGAGTAATTAAGTTCACTTGCCTGCGCGGGATGCATATTTATTAAGCATGTTGAGAGATGTTAAATTATGCATGCACTCGCATATGGTGGCACTAAACCGTTAGTACGATGACGTCGTCGTCGGCGGCGACGCCACATGCTAGCATTTCGACAGCGCGGCCGCGGCGACGTCTAAATTTTATTTGTTTATTACGTATATGTTTACACAATTAATACACGCTCGTTAAATTTGCTGCTATTGATCAGTCTTGCACTGTTTGCTGTTTGTTGTTAATTTAGCTTGATAATGGAATTATTTATTAAACAAGTTGAATGCTTTGCCACGCGCCACGTAGCACGTTGTCGCTGCCACCAATACCAATGCGTTTGACTCTCGCGTGCTCTCACTGACACACACACGCGCGCACACACACACACACTTACGCACACCTAGCCGAAAGAGTGTAGCATTGGACGCGTTTGTTTCTGGCGTATATCCTGGCCGATGCCGTAATTTGCAATGCACGTAGACAGCTGTAGCACTTGATGAACTCACGTTTGTCCAACGCACTTCGATGTCACTTACATTTGGGCTGTCATTGCCATGAATTTAGCGGATTTAGCGTGTAATTTGTTAATTTTTAGAATTTATTTTCAATGGCACGCTGTGTGCAGCGTGCAAACCGCGTTGATTTGTTCGCACCTTGACTATTCGTTACTAAACCCAACTCACAGCGAGAGTCGAACACGGGCCGTGAGAGCGGCGCACACTCGTTGATTGCTCTGGCGCGTGGTGAGTTTTTTGCTGAGAGCTTGCGCCAGTCGAAGGATAACAGCTGTTGGCGGCATAGACAAATTTCAAAAACAATAAAAAACGCACACAAGTCAAACGCGATTTCATTTTTGTAAGGTGCTAACGTGTAAACATTTGGAATTTATGAATTTTAGTTTTTTTAGGCATACGCAGCGGGGTCTAGCTTTTTTTGGGTACATAATTAAGTGAAGAAATAAACAAATGTGATATAAACAACCGCTAGTTCCTTTAAGGACGTATTTGCGCACGCTCTCTATATCAGGCTCTCTCTTTCCTTGCCTCTCTCGTTGATTTTTCTCTTTTACTCAGCTCAGCTGTCTGAGTGCTAGCTAGAGTTTGTGTGGATGTTTGGGTGAGTGTGTATGTGTGTGTGTGTGTTGGCGCTTGTGTGCAAGCGTTTTGGCATGGAAATCTGTTGCATGAGCGCAATTTGTTATCCTCTTTATCTCAGCTGAGTGTCGCCCAAGTGTCGGTAGTGCTTCTCGCTACATAAATTGCTCCATGACCAATAACAACAACAATCAAAAGTTAAGCAAGAAGCAAAACAATTGCAACAGCTAGGCCTAAACTAGGCAGGAGTAAAAGTGCCATAAAACCAAAATAAAAAAATTTCAAATAAATAAAAATACGCAAACACACACACAGCAATAACAACCCAAACACACACACACATTCACATTTAACTCATAGCGGATGTGTAGTCTATGGCAGTCAAACGGTTTTCTGGATTTACGTGACTGTTGCTCAGCTCTAGACGCCATTGTTGTTATTGTTATTGTTATTTTTATTTGTGCTGTTGCTTTTCTTGTTGCTGTGCCTTTCGCAACGCTTCCTTCGCCAACACATACGCCCAAAACTGGAATGTGTGTGCGAGTGGAAATATTGGCAAAAAGCGCCGTGACAAAAAAAAATATGCGTCACCATCATCAGCATATCTGTGGCGCCATCTAGTGTCAGTTGGCTTTTCGAATTTTAATTGAATACCCTCAAGCTGTTTTATTAAGTAGAATTTGATTTGAACCGTATGTAATAATCGCTAGAACTAAGCCCATTACCCGTTGTGCGTCATCAAAACGATGCGTAGGAAGGAAGCCCAAGTAACGCTCCTTTCTACTACGCATCCTGTTGCTATGCCAACAGGAGTCTGATATTTGAGCAACGTTGACTGCAGCACTTCTACTTGTTACCTGCTACCCTTGACTTTATAATAGCTTGCTTTTTAAAAGCGTATTTTACATATTTTCCTCCCATCAATGTGCAGCCAGTTGCAACTTGCATTCAAATGGCAATCGTGTTCAAATTTATCGTAAACGAAATTGAAAACGAAAACTGCACAAATTTGAAAGGCGCTTACTAAGGCTTAAAATTCCGGTAAGCTTTTATTTCTTGGCAAAATTCATTTTTGAAGCATTTCGCATTGAATCACATCAATTAGGAAAATGTATGGTACCCAAAAAAATATGCAAATCGAACAAATCCATTTTTGCATATGAGTTTTTTTTAACTTGCGTTTATTGTAAATCTTAAAATGTCTGTAGAATCAACTTACGGTTGATTGAACGTTTGTTGACAAAGTATGATAACAAATATATATTCACTGTTCAACTCTGCACAAAAATGGCTACAAATTTAAAAGACACATTTTAACTAAAATTTGAAGTTTATGTTATTTTCAATTATCCTCTAAAACTTAAAAAAAAATAATTGCACAACACAAGCCAAACTTTGCAAAATTAAACGGCTCACTATGTAAAGGGGAAATATTGTAAATACATATTTAGCAACCAAAAAACTCTTTAGGGCCCGTTAAATTATGCCAATTATGCAACGTCAATGGCAAGAGGCTCTCAAGGCTCCTTAACGAAAACCGCAATTAGCTGAAACATAAAATGCATATGATGTTGATGGGCAGGCGGGCAGGGAGGTGGGCAGGCAGGTGGGACTACCCTTCAAGCATTTTAATTATTTTGCAACTGGCGTTCGATTATTCTACATCCCCGCGGCTTTTTTTTATCAAACAACCGACTACATTTGCAATATCATTAACAAGGGCAAAACGAATTGGCGGCATCGTCGGGGATAGCGAAATGAAGAGAAAGCGTAGGGGAGGGGGGGAAGGGGAACCCCGCTCAAGAGCCGCTCTTTATGCACTTTTTCATATAAATTAACAGAGTTTTGCTCTCCTGCTGCGCTTCAATGATGCAATGCTGTAATTTTACAACTTTGTCAACGTTTTTCATTTACCCTTAGCCAAAGTAAACTCAATTAACTTTTTGCTGGCTCAACGCTGGCTGCTACTGTAGAAACAATAAACAATTTTTTTCACCTCCCGGCAGGATGGCAGAGAGCAAAAGCGTAATTACGCAAGATAACGGCCAAGTGCAGTCTACGGCTACTCGTATAAATTGCTTAGAAATTGTAAAGTGAGTGGGCTAAAAATGTTGTGGGTATTTGTCAAGACGGTCGCAAGTGTCAGATGACATTAACCAAGATTTGTGGCGAGCCAAAGCCGTTGCATTTGTCAAGGTTTGTGGCTGCAACATTTAATTAAAAAAGTTCACTTCCCCCTTTGTGCAATTAGCGACCAACTAAGTTATGATCGCTATGCAGACTAATAAATGTTTATATGCATTTAACAGATTTTCTTCCATTGTCGCTTAGCTGGCAAAATTACATTTTTCATGTGTATAAATAATAAATGAGGAAAACCAAACACAAAACATATTAAAATTTCATTTCGTATACGTACAAATACTGCAGTCGTTGCCGATAACTCTTTGTTGCATACAAAAGTAGCATAAATAGAATCCACGATAATACAGGCACCATATACACACACATACACACACCCACGTTAGCAAAGTACTCAGTGAGCCAGAGAGAGAGAGAGAGAGGCACAGTGACAGAGAGAGGAGAAGAGACACCAGGACGAGATTCTTGTTCCTTAAATATGCAAAGAAAAGCAACACACATAAGACACAGAGCAGAGTTGAGAAAGCCACCCAGAAACGCTAACACCTATGCATAAATAATGAGCACACACACACCCACACACACACACACACACACATTATATGTGTCGTTAAAAGCGTCTGTGTAATAGCCAAAGTAATGGCAAAAGTGCAATTGTGAGTTCAAGTAAATAAAAACTATTCAAATATGCAAAACACAATTCAACAGACAGCAAACGCCAAAGGCGTTTGCAATTCTGAGTGGGTGTGTGTATATATATATATATACAAATATATATATATATATTCCGTGTGTTTGCAGCTCAAGTGCATAAATTTACTTGTTAAATCCTGATTGATATGTCAGCGCAGGTCACAAGCCACACCTGCAACGAGCTTTGTTGCATTCACTAGCTACAAAATAAAATTATTGTTATATTTTACTCAAAGCGGAAGTTGAGTGGCGCGTGCAACATACTCTCTGGTGTACACACTTCCAATCGGAAATGTTCTTTTCGACCAAAATGGAAAAAATAAATACATGAAATACTGTAGCTATGCTGATTGAAATTAGAATTAAATAAATATTAATGATATTCCCTATATTTAACAGTCGTACTAAACACAGGAAAATAATTCCCCATTTTACGTTCTTTTCAGTTAATTGACTTTTTTTCTTCTTCTACATTACTAATAAATCAACTAAACCCGAATTCTCGAAATTAAGTCTTCAATTAGAGAACTATGGAAACAATTGTGGCAATTTATTTCCATGCGATCCCTGCCTACCAATTGTAAACTTGCGGACATGTTTGTGGCAAGAAGTACGCTTTGTGTCGCCGATATCAAACAAAACCAACCCAACTAAGGATGGATATCAAATGTAGCCAGCAGGTTGATACATTGAGTGCACAGATGGATAAGAAAAGCGCAAAGCAAAAATTGATTAACTTTCCTTGCGGGTTGAGAGCGGTGCAAAGTCTTTGATGCTGTCCATCCACGTGTTGGTCGTCGTATGTAAACGTAAAACACTAGAAAGATTAACTTTCTTCAACATACCGAAGCATATATACCCTGCTAGTACACCTAATTAAAAAAATCGTTCAATGGAAGTAAGAAGGGCTTAATTCGACATACCTATGTACTGTATGAATTTATATCAAGTTTCATTAATATGCCGAATCTGATCAAAAATATATTCACATTACGGGGTTGCGATATGTATCATTACACACTTGCCGAATAATGAAAATACCTGCACAGGTGCAATTATAAACCTGTTGTTGTTTTTAGAGTGACGCTTTGAAAGCAGCTTAATGCCTAGAACAGTGACGCCTACAAAGCACCAAGGATGACGAGAATGCAAGGATATCACACCACCTTCACAAAGGATTAAGTTAGGTAAAAAAAAAGGTAGCCCCTTCGAATGTCAAGCAAAAAATTGCGCAAAGCCACTAACGATGCCGCTTTTTGTTGGCATTGTTGGTGGTTGCTGTTGCCGGTTGTTGGAGGCAACTGGCTGAAGCGCTGACATGATGCAATGATTATAAAGCAACGTTAGTGAGAAAAAAAAAGAAAGGAAAAAATTGCGTTCGTGTATGTTGCAGGCACTGTATATGTTTGCCTTGGCAGTTGTAGGCACTTTGCGGATGCTCGTGAATTGAACGTTTATTGACACACAAAAGCTGGAAAATTGAAAAATTCTACACAGCCTCGCTCTTCCAGTTTTTTTAATGCTCGTCACACAGGTACGCTGTATTGTTGTTGTTGCTGCGTCTGCTTCTGCTGGTGCTTCTGCTGCTGCTGGCGCTCACCTCATCTCTGGCAATTTCCCCCGACGGCACCTGGCTGGCTGATGACAACGACAGCTCTCAGCTCGCTCAAAGGGCCGCTTTGTGTGTGGCCGTGCAGGCGTGTATTAGTATTCAATAGTTGGCAACACAAAAAAAAAAAAAAAAGAAATGAAAAAAATAAGCGTTTTATGTGTTATTACATATTCGTCCACACATGTGCCACGCCTCCTTACGCCCTCACGTCTTCGCTTATTATTGCGCGCTCAACCATAATGGGTTAATGGCAAATTGAATTCAATTGAATGGTCCGACAGCAGCACGACACACGCCCCAGCCGCATAAGGGAGGGAAGCCTGAAAGATGCGTTTTCAAAATTTTCTTATATGAAATTGTAATTGAATTAAACTTAATGGCATATTTCGCATGCCATCGGAAATGGGCGTGGCTGGAGATGTGCGAATTTTTTAATTTGCTTTAAGTGCAAAAAGTATGGCGAAAGGGTCGTAAAGTGTGAGCAAATTCAATTTTATTTTTTCCTCCAAATGGCCTTTTGTATATGACTAAGTAATTGTCGGCTAATACGACCGACGTGCGAAGATTGCCATATTAAGAATTTAACCATCAGCTTCAGGCGTTAGAAACGTCGTTAGCGCAACAGCTTCAATAAAAAAAAGAATAAATATTGCCGGAAGCACCAGTTTACCAATTTACATTCAACATGCAAAGATATTTTTAGCATTCCCAAGCCGAACAGAAACAAGGCAAAATACTTCAATTGAGCTACAAGATGAAGATATATTTAATTTAAATTGTCTTTTCAACCACTTGAAACAATTAGAAACTTTAATTAACTACTTGAGATCGTTATTGAGCCACATCTTACCACAAGTAGCACTTGGCCACATAGCCATAATTTAGCCATAATTTTCAAAGAAATAAATTAAACCACAAAATACACAAAGATAGTGTTAGAAAGGAGTATGCTAGTTGGATAGTTATCAACTGGATTGTGCAAATTAAACATGTGTAGATAAATATAAATCAGAGTTTTGCTCGAGTTTAGAGTTTTGCCACAGTTATGAGCTTATGGGGACAAACAACTCGAAAAGAGAATATTGAATCAAATTCTCACTGTATCAAAAATGTGCCATTACTATACCCCATTTAAGATATTTTATATATGCACAGGGTATAAAGAGATGACCAAAAATGACCGGCATACTTCACAAATTCAACAGAGCTGAGTTTCCACGCATGCCAAATAAAGTGCAGATTTTCATCATATGCGTATAAGAAACGAACTTGGGTCTGGGCTGCTGGCATTGAGGTTTGTCCTAAATGAATTATGCGCTGTCCTGGTCGAGTTTGTGCTGGAGGGTGGGAGGGGGCAACAAAAGTTTTTCCCATTATTTTCTTTGTTGATAATTAGAATAATATTTGACTTAAAACATTTTATTTCAATTACAGCAACGTTGAACGTTGCAAAACTAAATACACAGGGGAGCATCGCCCGCGGGTGAATTGTCCAAATGGAGCAGGAGCAGCGAAACCAGCAGCTGCTCAAGTTTGTTGAAGCTGAAGGAGCAACTGTTACGCAAATGCCGTTGAAAAGAAAAAACAGTTTAAAACAATAAGAATGAAATGACAATTAAGAGAGCAAAATTAAATTAAGCATTTGATGAAGAACCGAGAAGCGTAAAAATGATGAAATGATAACACATTGCGAATACGCCATGTTGCCGTCTTTAGCAAAAGATAAATAAGTAACAACTAAATTAAATGCAAAGCTCATCAGGTGGTGGCCACGGTTGCTGTTGCTGCTGCTGCTGCTGCTGCATAACTTGCCCAGTAAATATCCTTAATTGTGAGCCACAGACAAAAGCACATTTTCATCTTGTGGCGCAGCAGCAGTAGCTGCCTGTCCAAGAAACAAACAAAAGTTTTGAGTGCACTTGACTGCCATATAATTCTCCGAGCTAAATAATTGAAAAAGTTGTTGCAGCTGTTGCAGATGCTGCCGCAATATACGCAGAAGGACATGCTTTTGAGATTTAGTTTGCATTGAGTAAGACATAAATGCTTTCAAAATATGCTTAACACACTCTCAAACACACACATACACACACGTAAACATACAGCATACACAAAACACACTTGCCTTAATACATATGAAGTGAAACTAATCCTAGCATTGCCCTTCAGATCAGGACCTCTGCCTTGTATTTGCTTGCTGTTGTGTTGATTATCGGTTTTGTCTGTTTGTGTGCATAATCATTGCATAGTATGCAATTAATTATCATTCACTTGAAATTACAATTTGCATAGAGACAAATTTATGGCAGAGCCCCATAATAAGCACACAACCTCAAAACCTCTTACCCCCCATAATATGGTTTTTGTGATTAGTCAAAATGTTTCCAATCATATTGAGTTCAGGGTTCTTAAGCGCTCAACTTAAGTTGCAATTGCAGCTGCCTGTGTGCACAAATGTTGCAACAATTACATATTACATTTTTGTAAAAGGCCCACATTTGACTTGCATTCAATCCAATTCTCGAATATTTTACATTTGCTAGCATTAAAACGCTCAGTTATCTTGATAGGATTCAATTAATTTATGCTCAATTTGAATATGCAAAATGCTATAAGCTGATTGAATTGAGCACAAAAAAGATAGAAATTCCAATGTGTTACAGCAGATATTTTAAGTGAAATTGGAGAGGATGTTATTTGGTTGCAGTCACTTGAAAAAAAAAGTTATATACGGCAGATGTTTGTAGAATGCGAGTCGAACAATATATCTTAATAAGATGTATAATACTCTCACTTTAATTAAAATGTGTGTTAAGGGCAGTGCATAGCGTTTATCAGAAAAAGATTGGCAGTATATATCTATACATCAATGTCGTATCCGCACGAAAAGTTAATGACTTTTAATTAAAAATTCGACTGAGAAAAAAAAATACAGATTATTAAGTGTTTTGAGCATACTTACTATTGAAGCAGTCAAAACCAAATTATCTTTCTTTTTAAAACACATCTGCTCTCTTTTCTTTATTCCCAACGATTCCCTCCTTTTCTTCCTCTTCGATCGACTTCGATATTAATGCAAAGTACATACATAGTTGCATCTTAGATTACAGATGCTATGTCTTAGAGCTACTTCACTTCTACTCTATTGTCAAGTGTTTTTTTTAATTATTATATATTTCAATATCTTCAGGGACAGATTCAAAGCACTCATTTAGTGAGCTGTGAATTTTGAAGCTCGTTATGTATCTTTCTTGATATTTTTCTTATAAAAATAAACCCTACATTGCATCGCTTTGCACTTATTTAGTCAATTTGCATGATTTTCTGCTGCTCTCAATAGTTAACAAAAACTGTTCATGAACTGCTTAATAAAGTGGATTATGAGACCTGTCAAGATAAAGAACATGGCTAAACACCAACAAACCCAATATTAAAAGCACATCAACTATTCGGAAATGATAGTTAAGTGCACAACTTTTTCATAAATTGAATGTCAGGCAAAATGACTCTGCGCTGAAGTGCCTGAAAAATTTGATGTCGTAAATATAATGAAATTATGTTGTAGGTTTTGGGAATGTTGAAACAATAACAACCTTATACTGTAATACCATACATGCCACAGGCAAAAATGTTCAACATCTGACATGGCAATTGCAACAGCAACAAGAACGAATGATGCAACAGTCTGCGGGTGGATGTGGGTGCAGAGAGGAGAAAAGGGTGTAGACGCGTGCTCCGAAAAAGATATGCAAAAGGAGAAACCATGGCTCAAGCATTATTATTAAGTATGCTCTAGTTAATTTATCTGGATTTTAGCTGCATGGCGAAGCACGTTGAAAGGCGCGCAGTGCACATCAGACATGTTAAACTTTTTGGCAGGGAGACTCTCAACTTTCCACACACTCGGCACCATGCACCCCTCCACCGGCATCTGCAGTGCTTGTTTTAAGTTTCGCGTATAACTTTTTTGCCTACCCAAAACTCAAAACCAGCTGTCTGAGCCACCTTCGCAACTCCCATTCCACACTTGTTGCCGTTGCGATTGCTTTTGTTTTTGTTTTTGTTATGGCAAACAACGAAATTATATAAACGACGTTGGTTAGAATTGAACGCCTTCGGTTATTTGCGCGAAGTTTAATGGAATTTTCAACAGTTTTTGCAACTGTGATTTGCGAACCGCAGGGAACAGCGAACAACAGTCCCGTCCCCCCAACCCCTCGGCCATTCCTTTTGACATAACCAACAAACACAAATACCGTAAAAGGAATTCAGTTTATTTGCAATATTCTTTTTGAAATGAATTTGCAAATTGTGTTCGTCCCGTTTTCCACCTTTTGTAACTGACATATGCAATTTGTGTGGGTGGGAGGCGTATTTGTTTATCACGTAAGTTCTCACGGCACAGACCCGTCTGTCAAGCTATCTATTAAAAGCTTTCTGCTAATTTCGAGCGCATTAATATTTCACTTTAAAATGCAAAATGTGTACAACTTAAGTAAAAGGCGCACAGACAAACAAACAAACAGTGGGCATATGTATGTCACATTTTGCTGCCATTTGTTTTGTATTTTAATGAGATGAATTAGCATAAAATACGAAAGACAGGTACTTGCTGGCCTCGCGCCGCCTCCGGCCCTACCGCATTCAATTTGTCAACAAAATATGACAACGTTTTTGGCAGGCACTTTAGGGATTTGGAAAAAGGTCAGATCTAAGTTTACAATATATATATAAAATACATTTTAGAGTATACTTTGAAGTTTTGTACAGTCCTGGCTGATGCTGCTAGGGGTCATATTATCTTTTAGAAGCATTTTGTTTTCATTTTTTTATGTTTTGTTTTTAATTTGAAAAGAGATAACTTAAAAGTCATGATGTGTATTCGACGACCAACCCCCTTCGCACTCACACAACATACACTCCCACAATCATTTGGCCGTCAGCAATATATGTTCGCAGGCCGTTGGCCAGGCAACCCTTATCAAAATATTTATATGACTTCGCATATGTTAAACGCAGAAATTATTCACCCCCATCACACACAAAAAGCACACAAACACACACATACGCCTACGCTACAAAGAAAAAAAAAATACTTAATGGCCTGTAATCTGCTTAAAATTTGGACACGAGTTCAATTTGCCAAATGGACAGCGGCGTCGGGTACGGGCTCACGATTTTAAGCTGTCCGTACGTATAGCGTTGGATACACCACGATCTCGATGTGCTACTGTTTCATTCTCTGAATCTTTTTTTATTTATGAACTTTTAGTTGTACAAATGTGTGTGTGAGTGGCCCACACACATATGTACGCACGTAGTATATTGAACGAACCTTATAATTTCACTTTTAATTAATGCTTGTGAGAATGCACCATTTGGGTATGAGGCTTGGGGTAAGCCAAGCTAAAAAAGAACCCGACCCTGTATTCAATTTGCATTGTTGTTTTTTACACCGAGCACTTTTTGCCTGGCTCTCGCGAGTGTGTAAATGTATTTCTTTTCAAAGTTTAAAATTACAGACATACGTTTTAACCTTTTTTTCTGAAAGATTTCGACAATACACCCACCTCTGGCCAAGAGCCCGGAAAAGTGGCTTGGGAATTTTATTTTAAATTGATTACGGCTGTTTCTATGATGAGAATTAATTGAAGCATGAAATTCTTTTTCCACTTGATGGATTGGAGTTGGAATTCTTAATTAATTTATATAAATACGATACTATTAAATTAAGTTAAGTGTGTCTGGTTAACGCTGAGACATGAATGATCATAAAACCAGTTAGAATGGTATAGTGGATTAAGCTCGACTGCATGATATCCTCGACCCAATTATTAAATATATTACTCCAGTTTTTTTTTTTTTTTGCCATAAAAGCATTTAAGCCCTAACCAAAATATACATACGCATATTTTTAGCCAATTAGAGCTTATCGACATTTCCGAACCAGAGGCAATTATCGATAAACGATAAATTAATATTATCTACGTCTGATATACGACAACATAAATTCAAAATTTGAAGTCTCTGTCGGTTATAGTCTCAGAATCGGCGTTTTCATACAGACAGATGGACAGTTGTACGGACGGACAGGTGGCCATTGCTATATCGACTCAGGGGACTTATGGGATGGGAGATGCTTCCTTCTGCCCATTAAATACATGTCCACAAAACCATTATATCCTTTTTTGGGTGCAGGGTATTAAAAGGGATGAACTAATTTTGATGGTCAGCATTTGTCAGTTCGAATTGAGTTATATGAAAATATTGAATTTACTATAATTATTTATTTGTGTTGTCTAAACAATAAATATTTTTCTTTTCGTTTCATTTAGTTGCAAGCTTTTATTGGTATAAGTTTACCTGTATATACTGCAATTATTTCGTTAGATTGCCATTTATCTCGAATTAACATAATTGCACAGGAAACATCTGCCACTCATCCATAATACACGGTATGGCTAAAGGCGTAATATTCAAATACGACTGCCTTAAAGCAATTAACCCATACGCCCACAAATGACTACGTAATTTACGTGAGACTGAAAAATTATGGGCATTAATCAGTTTAAGCTTTCAATGTAATCAAAGACAAAACAACAACAGCAGCAAAACAAGCAAATTAATTAGAATTTAACAGACATAGTTGCAGTACTGAGGATGAGAATTGGGGGCTTACCAAGACAAGCCATGTTTGCTGGCCCCAATGCGAAAGGATGACCACAAGAACGCCTAATGACATCAATATGCGCTGCTAAACAGCCTGCAAATGTGAAGGTTCGCAGTGCACATTCATTAAGCAGCCGCAGCCGCTTTTGCTGCCACAACTAGTGCCATAAGCCTCGACAACATGGTATCTAATTTAACCAACGACTTTGATGTATCACATAACATAATGCATACATGTTTCCAATATTAGTAATGATGCATTAGTTGATGTTACCGATGCTGCCATTGCTGCTATTCTTGTTGAATTTCATGTGGCTTGCTCTGTGCCAGCCAAGTATGTTCAAAATGGCTGAACAACAGCCATAAATTCAGCATAAATCAGTTCACCTGCAAATTTGGATAACAAACCAACTAAACAAAGTAAATTAACTGAAATTCAACTTCAAACTTCATTAGAGAAAGTTGCGTTCGATATGAAAATTAATATTGCAAATATTATAATATCCAAATTTCATTATCTGCAAAATAGATTAATCAGCAGGTGTAACATAATATCTACATGTGTGTGTATTTGTGTAATTACTCTATGCTCTAACATAACCCATAGCACTTTAAAGAATTTGCTTAAGAACGGGAGTAAGAAACATTAAATGAGAAATTTAAATTTGCAGTACATCGAATTAAATTGTATTAAGTTGCATTCATTTGTCATGGGTTGAATTACAATTAAAATGTATTTATGAACTAGGGGCAGCAAGAAATGCTTAATTGGACAAGCTGAGACTAATATTTATGTATAGTTTATAAGAGGTATTATTTTTCGCAAACGAAGCAGCAAATAATAATGACTACAGTAGAATGAGATTCGAGTTCTTTTCAGTTTGAACTTTTTAGCCATGGGAAAAGTACATTTGCAAGCTCTGCAGCAGTTGGCCAGCGCTTGAAAGAAAACGTTAAGAAGGCCAACTAAATTAAAAATAAAAGCGGAAACGATTCGACCTGCTACACGCCACTTGCTACCACTTCAATTGGCCAAATAAAATCACAAATATTAAGAAAACATAAAAACCACTTCTTGTTGTTGCTGTTGCCGCATGCAAAATAGCAAACGTAGAACATGCGTATTAATAAAGCCCACAAAACGATTCAGAAAATAAAATACAACAGAACAAAAAAAAAATCGAAAGAAAACACAAATGGGAAAAGCAAAGCAAAATGCTGGTAGCCATATTTCTAATCTAATTTGGCCAAAGACGATGCAGGCGAGGGAGAAAAAAATTAAAAGAAAATATTCAGCACGCCGAATGCACAGAATAAAAAACGAATAACACAAAATAAAGAGAAATAAACACACAAATACACATACACAACAAGAACATCAGTGCAGGCCGTCCAAAGATGAGGCAAAAGAAATGTTTATCAAAGTTCGAGCTACCTGCACGGGGCGAAAGCTATCGTTGGTGGGGGGGGGGGGGGAAGGGGCATGTCGAATGTCGCTAAATGAAATTAGAAACGCATAAAAGAATAATACAATGTGCCGAGGGGTTGGCTCAACTTTTCTTATTTCTTGAAAATCTGCCTTATGCGGCAATCAGATTTGCTTAACTTTAAGGGTGCTGCATAACGGGATGTGTGGGTGGATGGTTGGGTTGGTTGGGTTGGGACCAACTCAGCGATGTTGACAAACATTTGGCATTCGGTTGGCCGACGGGCAAAGGTGCCACTCCATGCAGTAATAAGAAAAATTCCAGCCGAATAATATAAAATAATAAACATAATTTCGTTGCCTTTGCTGTCGCATTTTATTATTAACAGCCCAAATGCGTTGTATTTCATTAAAAGTTATGTTCACGTTGTTCCCGTTGTTTTCCTTTTCACTCAGCATGTCGCATGCAAACTTTTGTGGCATGCTTTCAGGCGATATCATCACAAAAGCTGCGTAAGCGATCCATTTGGCTGCAATGATATACATATGTATATACTCACCCGGGGCAGCAAAACGAGGTCATAAATGCTAAGCCAACTAATGTAACTGATAATCTACAACTGACATTGCCACTAAATGCCGCTAACGCCGTGGCCAGACTACAAAGCAGTGCAGCACGTTTGACAAGTGAGAGTGCAACAGTTAGTTCGAGTTGCAATACAAATGGCAAACGGCAATCCGTTGCAATCGCGTGTCCATTGCAATGCACCAACTGATGCCGTAGGTATGTTGCTTGATTATGCAATGGGTTGGCAAAGAAATAAGCTAAGATCTTCAACTTAAAACACATGGTTTGGTTTGTTAAGAGATCCCAATTCATTATAAATAAAAATCATAGCATATCTTGGCATACATGAGTGTGATCAGTATATCTTTGTACCTTCAATGAATACTTAAGCTTAACCCTAAACAATACAGTGATCGAATGGATTTCAGCAAGCTGTCATCAAGTGTTCTTGAGAACTGACAAACTGATGGACAGGATTCAGTTCGATGTGCTCATACATAAGCCAAAGAGGCAAACAAGAATTTAGTATTCTCAGTTTTAAGGTAAACAAAGAAAACGCGTCCAGCGCTGCTCCTATAAAATTCAAGGCAATTCGTTGATGTTGTTTAAATGTTTACTGCCGATGTTACGCTGCTGCCTCTCTCTGTCTCTTCCTCTCCCTCTCTCTTCCTCCTTCTATCCCACTCCATATGTTTCTCACTTTGTCGCTCTTTTTCGTTTTCTTTGAATAGCAAATTAAAATTTAAAATTCAATAAATCCCACAACAGTGCAGAAACACGCACCTGTAATATGGGCGATGGAGGGCGAGCACATGAAAATGCAACAATTTATTTTACTTGTTGGCAATCGCAATCCACCAACACACCACCCCAAACCACCCCAAACCACCCCAAACCACCCCAAACCCACTGTACAGTACCGGCTATCGCAGTGCATTTTTAACCCACTGCTGTTGCAGAATGAGCAGAGCAGTTGAAAAACATTTTACGAGCGCATTTCAACTGTAACAAATGTCCTGAGGCTACACTGGGAGTACAACCACACACACACACACACACACACACACATACACAAGGCAACTGTAAACTAGCGCACATTGAATTGTTGGGAATCGTACTCAATTGTTGCGACTGTGAACCGCTCTCACCCGCATCCAGCAGCCATTTGCAAACACACTTGCCACCTAACCATTCTTGCTACCATCGTACAGGTAGCCAAATACAAAAGCTGACCTCATGTTCGAAATCCAAAGCCAGGCGGAGCAGCAGCCAATGCATTGAAGATTGGTTTGGGTGTTGCACATCATGCGCTCCATTGGTTCACTCACTCAGATCGGGCAACCACTGTTGCATATGCTTGTGTGTGTGGGTGTGTGTGTATGTGTGTATGCATGTATTTAGTATAGCTCTGGGTGCAATTACCAATGAACGTAACAGGTGATCAATTGTAATAAAACTCCCAGGGTGCTTTCGCTTTTCATTATTTTCATTGAACTGTCGCACAGACCTATGGCTGTGTGTGTATGAGTGTGTGTGAGTGTGTGTGGTTGCCTTCATGCATTTCAATCCCAGCTCACTGGTCGCTTAGTTTGTGTCGTTGCCAATGCGTAGAATTATGTACATGGCGCGTATACTTGATTTGGCTGATGTTGCCCTTCCAATTGCGTTTATTGCCGCAGCTACTCAACCCATTCATTGAGCAGGCGATTAAGCGTGACCAATTGCTCTAGTACTTTCTACCTGCCATGTTTATGGCAACTCGCAGCTGACATAAGAGGACAGCGTTAACATTTACTCACGCCCTACTTTTAACACACAATCACACACACACACTCACACAAATCCGAGTAGAAAAGCAAGCACTGTGTTTAGTTCGTTGTTGCCAACATTGGCAGCTTCATAAATTACATGTCATTTCAAGCAATGCTCAGACTACAGTCAGCCATAGGTCACGTGTGTTATTTACTATTGCGAAGGAGCCAACAAAAGCTACAACAATGCGATACAACAATATCTCAAATACAACAATCTATGTGGATGTCATTTTTAATGTAGTCTTCAGAGTACAGTTCGCTGTTGCACATATCACTTTCAAGGTTCATCATTTACTATGAAGTTAATCACAAAAGCATCTTTATACATCACCTATCCTTCCAAGGCACTTAAAGACTTAAGACGGCAAAGCTTCGTGAAATGTAAGACTTTGCTCTATTTGATTTTTATATGTGTATTTTAATATTTTACTAACATAGTTGTGACAGTTGGAGTTAAACCAAAAGGAGAGATAGTTGTATTAGTTAATGACAATATAACTACAATAACGTTAACATTTAATTTTGTTTTCACTCAAACTGTCACAACTTCTTGAAAAATAACAATTTTTAATTATTTCATCTTATGTCATCCAAATGACTATCCGCTTTGATACGTTACAAAGCCTAATTGGCTGCTTAATATTTAGTCTGTCATCATTAGCATACCTTTAAGCAAAGCACAAAGAACATGCGTTGTTGGCAAACTAAATTCGAGTACATTATGTCATTCGTGGGCAGATACATGCTCAGAAACAAGTCGCTGTTAAAATGCCGCAAAATTCAATTACACCAACTTTAAAGTTAATTTTTTGTTATTTTGAAGGCAGCAACAACAATAATTACGCTTGAAAATGCTAATACATCAGCGTACGCGTAATTACTTCAAACACCTTGCCGCACGACAGTGCTGGGGATGGCCATTCGTGGGCTTAATCCCAATGCTGTAACCATGCCACATAGCATCAAACCAGCAGCTACAGCGTAGCTCATTAGCAGCGCATACGCGTCCCCAAAACACACACACACAGTGGCACTCACACATATAAACAAAAATCAGGCAGCAATGCCAGACAGACCAATGCTAAAACCCAAGCTGAGAGCTAAAGCTAACTCTTGTCTAAGTGTGCTTATTGCTGTTTGTGTAAGAATGTGTATGTGTGTGTGTGCGTGGGTGTCTGGGTGTGTGGGTGTGTGGCGCGTTTGAGTGTTTCTATGTGTGTCGGGGTGGGCAGCACTAATGTGTCATGTTAAATTAACACTTTAATTTATTCCGCGTTTTCCAAGCTGCAAAGTGCATATTTAATCAGTTTGTATTTGCGTTTGTTGGCGCCACCATTTCCCACAAGCATCAGGTTGGGCAGTCAGCCTGTCGACACTTTTGTCTGTACACACACCCACATAAGCATATACAATCTGTACACACACACATATACTATATATATATATATATGTATAAATATATATACATATATAAATGTATTTTGGCGCTCACTTCTCTTTTGTCTGCTTGCAAAATTTTGTAAGCCATTTTAATTCATGCTTGTATTTTTAATTGCAGCATTTAACACAGCAAACGGAATTCTTAATTACTTTTACACTACTTTACAACAATTACTGACTAGGAAATAATTCAAACATATTGAAATTGCATATTAAATACAAATTTTAATGTTTACCAATTATCAGCCATTGCCGAACTCCAATTATTTTTCCAACAACATTAAACATAATTTTCAAAGCATCCATTATTAATGAGTGAATTTTTAAAGCAAGCTATTTTGCTGTGAACTTTTGTGTGCTCCTTATTAATTAAAATGCAACCAAAACTGTCACCAAGCACTCAATTGTTGTCATAATACTCGAATCATGTCGTCAATTTGGCCAGCTTTGTTATATCCTATACATTGAATCTGGCGAATGGGGCATACTATATTTAAAGTTATGAATATACATAAATCAATAAAAAAAAATATATGTTTATCTTGATAGCCCCAACCAACCCCGCTAATTTGCAATGTTACAGATAATATCTGAATTTATCCCAATGATTCCATAACTTGCCTAATATGCGAGACTCTTCAGCTGGTACAGCTTTAGGGTGTCTCCTAGTCGAGCCTCTCGCCTACATCATTTTTACTAGGTTCCCTTTTGTATTGTTGCAACTTTGCCAACGAGAATCGGTCGAGTAGAAAACCCAGTTAATTTAAAGCAAACGCTGTCAAAAGGGCAGCAGCCCACGGGTCAGCATGTCAACCATATTGTGATAAGCACTCTCAGGCCCCAACAACTGCCACAGGGTCAGCATCAAAGGCACCAGGGGCCAGTCTAATGCAATAAATAAAATAACCTTTGCCGTTTTGCGAAGCTAAAGCCAGCGGGTGCACATGCTAGCCATCTTTATGTTTGTAAGCCTTCATATAATCCAGCAAACGAACATGTTGCACATGTGCAGACAAGAGTGAGGCTAATTGGCTGCATTCGCTCAAGGACAGGCCATTCTGTTGATGAACCATTCAAGTCTGGCCAGTACCAATATACTCGTGGTTTCAGTTAAAAATAAAAAACACATATTTAAAGACTTTACTTTACCGATTTTGTGGCCAGATTTATGCGTTCAATGAAGAACTTATATAAATGTTTTATATTTAATGCCCTTAAGTTTAGTTCATTAAGCAAATTCAAATTGTACTTTTGATTTCATCTGATGTGTCGTAGTAATTGGCACAAGTAAATAACATTAACTAAATGTCTTCCTAATTTATAAGCGCAGTGTTGATTTTAATTAAGAGAATGCGCGAGAAATGCTTTTGGCCTTTGTACTTAGTTTATTATAGCTATTGTGCTTTGTGCAATGCAATGCTTTGTGGCATCCAACACAAACTAATTTCGACATATTGGTTTGAGTATGCGGCATAGAGATTGACAAATTCCTTGCCAGGAATCTCATGTGCATGTGAATTTTATATGGAATGCATTTCAAACGCGACGTTTTATCAAATGCATTGTTCGCTGTGTCAAAGGGTTGCTTCGAATTTCGGTGAACAGCTCACACTTGCAGTCCTTGTGAAATCGATGAAGAATCTTCAAAGGACATCAAAGCAGATTGTGTCGCCTTAACTAGGAAAAGATACGGTATCCTAGGGATGCATGTTATGAGCCCCAAAGACAAAGAAACCACACATATATCCCAAATATAATACTAATCATTTTTAAAAATATCAAATGAAATAAATATTCTCTATTAAATCTTAGGGTGAATATCTGAAAAGGTAGTTGAATTCCTCCGCTTAAGTGAGTTTCCTATTTTGAGAGAAAATCAACAGTTGGTCAGAAAAAGCACAGCTGTAGGCAAGCCGAAATTCTGCCTAGTGCCGTCAACTCCAGCTAAAATGAAAACCTTATTCTACATGAAACCAGCAACACACTCCATCGTGATGGCTGGGCACAACCGCCGAAATTTCAATTAAGACCCGGCTCACACGCAGCCACACAATTTGGTACACTCAAAGAGTGCGGCAATCACCTGAGGTGGATCGATGTAATTTACGCACTTGAATTAATTTGCCAGCGAAAAAGAGGTTGGCTCAAACACGCTAGCTGATTGTAGGCTGGGACGATAGAGTACCGGCTTTAAATAATGAAATCTCCATTTGAATGTTGGCATATCAATCACAAATATCGCCAAGGTGCTTGCGAGTGGTTGCACTAATTAGAAATAAAATTGTGCTCATTAATTAAATTCCACAAACCTTTTGTGCGCCCTCAAGACCCAACCAGTCTCATGAGAGGTGTGCCAATCAAACTGCAAGTTGTTAACTGAAAGTTGTTACTTCTTTTGGCATTTAGCCGTTAATCAAGCGTCTAGCAGCTGTGATTTGAGCACAAATTTATACGCGCCGAGCGAGCAGCTGCTTGGTTTGTTTGTTTTCATTTTCATTTTCTTACTCATTTTTTGTTGGGCCGCATCATTTACACACAATCAACGCACCACCCCCCACAAGCACTGCTCCAAAAAGGGAGACAAGTGTCATAACTCAATTTCATGTGCAATTTCATGCACCTGCGACGGCACGTAATCGATCCGTTTTCCTCAACTCATCTATATGCCATGACCGTGGCCTGCACTTAGCGCCATTGTGCTGTCTGCTGCATAACCAAGTAGCAGGAACGATGGCCACAATTTTGTAATCAGCGGACTGTCCATTTTATAAAAACACTTCAAAAGTCAACTGCAATACAAAGCAGCACTCAAAGAGCTGTCAGGCCCCTTTCAAGTGTACCCCCCTCTTGTTGACAAGTGTGGGTGTGTATGTGTGTGTGTGTGTGTGTGCGTATGTGTATACTTGTTGAGCGATGGAAAAAATGGGGTACGTGCACGCAGTCATGTGCATAAAATGAGCAATTTTAAAACAACAAACGGCGTAAAAAGTCAATAACCAATAACGTAGAAAATACTCGTGCACACAACAATGAAAAATATAAAAAAAAAACAAGAAAGTGATACAGGCTAAGGGTGAACACAATCGACAGGCATGGGCGTGGCAAAGCCAAAGGATGTCCATGCGGCTTGGCTGTAAGCAGCACTCTGGTCTGGCTTATGCTAAGAAAATACGACACCGAATGTTGGCTTCATCGAAACACTGCTAACACCAAGCTTGCCAACAAATGCTTCTTCCGGTCAGGTATCTGGATGTGTGTGATTGAGATTGAAGGTGCACTGCTTCCAGCGTGGTGTATATCACTTATGGAATACGCTACTATATCATTGTGAGCATTTCACGACGAAAACTATTTGCAGCTATTAGTGTGAAGATTGGAATTAGCCGATAAGATATTTTATAAATAAATCAAGCACGAAATTGAAGCATTAAAAAATCGTTTTAGAACTGTTCAAAAAATGATCTACCTACATACATATTAATATCAATATTTTTTTATTCAAATTTTCATCCGCTGACAGCTAACGCTGCCTGTGTGCCTATAGAATCCGCAATGTTCATATATCTTCAAGAATTTTTATTTTGCGGCATATTGCCTGGAGAAAGCAGCGTTCATGTATGCAATTGCGAATGACAGCGAACCAAATTGGTCATGGTAGAAAGACGACCTGAAACCACAAATTTATTCGTTATTCTTGACGGGACACTTTTTAATGGCCTGCCGAATCGAAATTTCGCAAGCCTCACGAACAGAGTACAATTATTCATTTAAATAAGATTTTATAAATCCAAACTACACTGACTTTAATCACACTTAAAATATATATATATATATATATATATATGTATATATAATAATTATTTAGGGCGCATAGATTGAAACAATTGTATTTCAATTTATATAAATGTGTCGCTGTAAATGTGAAAATGTATTTTCAATTATTGTGCCCGAGAGCTTTCTAATTTCCGGTAGACTTATATATATGCATATTCATTCATACTTCCTTGGGCAAGATGGCAATAAAACAAAACGGAAATTATTAATTCTTACGCATGAATTCGCTCGATTTAATTTTGATTTTTATCTATCTACACACAGATCGCAATTGATTGGCTTTTTTGTGGCTAAAAACGATTTTAGTACTGTGCACTGTGTGATTTGCCACATAATTGAAATGGACATTCGATTGACTGTGGCCGTTGTCTGTCTGTGTCTGCGTGTGTGTGGCAATGTGTGGACATGTGTGTAGCTCCACTCAAGCGTATTATTTTCGGTTATGAATTTTTATGACTGCCGGTCGTCAAAAAATAATAGAATACTTTATTTTGGGTACCCTTAAAATTGTATAACATTACAATGCCACAAAAACATAATGAGTATTAATGAAATACAACACAAATATTTTCCACAGTTAGCATTACAATATTAATAATTAATCCATTTGGCTATTTTGTTCACAGAATGTCGAAATTGTATATTCGTATATTCAGTAACCCAGAAAAGTGTGCTATGAATTTCAAATCTACACATGCACTGTTTTGCGGTCGCATCATAAATTCACCCACAATTCTAGTTTAAAAAAATTTGTGAATATTTAAATATTGAGGCAGCCACAGACTATTCTTACCTCATTAGTTAATAATACGACAGAATTCACTCAACCACAAATCTGGGCATACGTACTAGCCTGACTAGCGCAAACATAAATTAATTTTTTGATTTTGTTATTTGATTCTATTTTTAATTAATATAAAAATAATATAACAATAATTAATGCTTAACTTGGATAACTCATTACCAATTTTGGCTGCTTGTGAGCTGAGCTTAAATCCTTATTTAATGCTTAAATGTATGTGACTAAAGTACACGCTTGTTTAAATATTTAATTGAGCAACTAAATTAACAGTATTAAGTTATAATCATAATCAGTTGTATTAAAATATAATAATCATACAATTAGGACGAAAACTGCGCTATACATTTTAAAATTCAAAGCATCCTAAGAGCTTTTGATTGCGAAAGATCAAATGTTTTGTAAAATGGTAAATGCTTACGTAAAGCCGACACGTACGGCAATTAACATAATAGCCGTCATCAAGCGGCCGCTGCACTTGTTGCCAATTTATAGACGAAGCCAGTGTGTATATAATTGGCGTTAAAAATAATGCGTTTGAATGTCCAGAAGAGCTCAAAAAATGAGGGCTTAAAAAATGTGCACGCTTAACTGTAAGCGATGGCAATGGCGACAATTGTGGGCGCACAAATGGACGTCAATTGCACAAAAACACACACACACTCACACACACAAGCGCGCACAACCACATGTGCCGCTCAAATGGCTAGCATTAAAATTTAGAAAATCCAACATTCAAATGGTCGGCACGTAGGGAAGCAGTCGCCATGTAACAGGTTAAACACTGCAACACGTTAATTGCGGCGCTTAATTGCGCGCAATTTGCAACTGTTGCATGTGTGGATCCATTTGAAACACATACAGTGTGTAAAAGAGGGAGAGAGAGAGAAAGAGATCAAGGCAGTGGGAGTGAGAGTGTCGCAATTTTTATGCAATAACAATAAGGCAGCATAACAATGGAGCTGACTTTTTGAAAAATTACTCGGCCCAGCGAAAATAGCAAAATGTCCATTTGTAGCTGCCACAAAATGCGGCCAAATGAACAGCACACTACGACATAGTCACGGGGATTGCTATCTAATAGTTTGCCCGGCTACAACTGCCCCCTGCAGCCTGTTGCAGAGACTAACGACTGACCGGCACACAATGGGCACTCTAATTGCCATACATTTTCGGGCATTGAATAGGTTAAGCCATTGCGTTGCGAGACCCTTACAGACACTGCTCTTGCTTGTGGCACCAGCAACGCAACATTCACTCCACCGAACTCTCGAGAACAATAACGGAGTCACACTCTTGCATACGTATACGTGTGAGTACCACAGGCGCGTGTGTGTGTGGCCATATCCGAAAGATTTGTGTGCAATTGTGCATGCACAAAAAAAAACAAGCCACATTTAAGTTAATTTTTCGGCTACGCAAATTGCACAATTTAGTCAAGTGATTAATTTTATAGACAATTTTGTGGTAGCTCGACACTGAAATGGTCCATTATTTAACATTGCTATTGTTATTGTGATTGCCATTGCGGATTTGTGTGGGTGAGAATTGATTTTTATTCGTGTGACTTGGGAAACTTAATAGTTATGTGCAGATTTTTATTTGGGATTACATACATGATGGTAACTATGGAAAAGGTTCACCTTTAAAACTTATAAGAAGTTTAGATCAGATAAGATTTGTGCACAGAATACAAACATAGAACCCGACCCAAAATTTTATTTGCGATCTGAGAAATCGCACAGAATCTCATAAAAGAAAGGGAAGCCCCGACATTGCCCATTCTACATTCTTATTTAGCTGCCCTGCTGCATATCTGGCTAATGTCTAACTCAAGATCTGATTTAAGTTCATTATAATTATGTGCTTCGCATTCAGAAGAATGTACAAAGAGGCATTCATTAATGCTTTTAACTTGACATTTTAAACAAGCATCTACAAACATTTGCCTAATTCAATTAATTAAATTATCTATAGAAAGCGGTATTGTTGTTAACATTTTGTAAGCATTGAAAGCAGCAGCAGCGGCAGGCACACATTACATAGAAACATGTAACAACAATATTGGTGCCACCACCAACACCACCGCAGCAACAATAACGATAACAAGGCAATTTGGTAACCAAATGATAAAGTCAATTTTAATTAGCTAATGAAAAACGTAACATGAACATTTTTGAGCATGGAAATTAATTTTGGTTTGTGTCTGCGCAACAATCTGTCAGTGGGCGTGGCAGGCGCTGCTGCCTAGCCTGCAGCCGCCGCTGGCAGGTGACTAATTTAATTTTTCTGATAATGTAATTTTCCGCGTGTCCTGCCAGCAGCAAGGAAACCAGGGGGCATACGGCACATGCGGCCATGACCAAAACAATTCATTTTGACTAGTGCCAAAAACGCAAATGCACAGCAAACTGTGAGTCGTTAAGAGCCATTGTATACGTGTGTACTAACGTACATATATCTTCAAAGTTGTACGTTTCAAAGTATTCCTTGGATGGCCTTGCGGCGGTTTTTGGTTAGTGGAAACGCGGCCACTCCGTATAAGGTTTTTGGTAATGCAACGTTCATGTCTGATGCCTGCAAATGGCAGCTGCGCAAATGGCCTGACCACGTCACCAGAATGTAATGAGACTTTTTGTTTTAAAATGTAACCGAATCCAGTCGGATCGGATGTCAGTTGCCAAAAATATTCAGTACTCATGCATTATGTATGTGTATCAGTTCACTTGAAAGGCGAATCAATACAAGACTTATTATAAAAGCCATGGTCAAAAATGTGCCTTGATTTTTTATTTGTTGTGGAAAATCCCCGCCTGCGGCGACAGCTACTTAAATTTAATAATGTGCATTCAAGCGTAGAAACGCCCATGTGATAGGGACCAAATCGCCCCGTTAAGCTTAGAGAAGCCCCATCCCTCATTACATGTGCTTGACTGACCCAGAGGCTAAATCAATGTGAACCCCGACACACGCACACAAACACACACCCACCCAGGTTTACTGCCCTTTTTAACCGCACTCTTACACGCACAAGCATATGCAGCTTAAAAATTAATAATTCAAAGGTTTACGGTTGAAGAGCCAACTGGCCTTTCAAAAGCCAAAGATTGCGTTTTGGACAGAGCCTAAGCATCCGCAAATAGAGTTTCATTGATTAGTTAAAGTTGAAATATCAAACATCAAATTGATTTATTTTGCTGCGTGCAAATATGTTTTAATTAAATTCAATTTGCACAAGCCATAAAACAGACTGACAATAATCATGCACATAAGCTCATTTAGCCATGTGTGTTAAGATTTGCATATTGTATATGTACACAACTCCCACAACAACAACAACAATAACAATTACTGAACAATGCTGAAAACTTTTAAGTTTGGCAAAAGTTGTCATAAATGTCATTATTCATAAGTGGCAGCCAGTGGTTTGCAGAGTGCGTGGCATTTACGCATCACTGTCGTTGACAACTGACACAGACATGCACGCACACACACACAGATACACACTCTCACAATCATGTAAATTGCAATGATTACACGGTAATTAGAAGTTTTCAGCAAACTACTCAACAGCGATCTGTGTCTTTGACTGGGCCATGTATTTGAGCCATCCCCAGATGTATGCTATGGAAAATTATAAAATTTCTCACAAAATTTGACTATGAAATCGCGCATTAATTTATTTATGAAGCCGAGACACATCAATCTTGTGCAGATTCTAAGATTCGCCATATGCCAGCCAACCAGCAAGGTGTGTGTATGGGTGTGTGTGTATGTGTGTGTGTATGTGTGTGTGTGTAATCCCTGGTGCTGTAATATGCGATGCCATGGTTTGCTGAATTTGAGTTTAATGACGTGTAAAAATGTTTTCACGGCTTTTGATTATATTTTACCTTGAGCGTCGCTTAAGTTTTGGTCGTCTACATGCAGACGCACACATACATACACAAAAACACACACACACACATATGTAGTACTGACTATAGATCCCTTCCGTTTGCCATTTGCAATGAATAATGTTGTCGGCGTTCTCCACAGCGTCTCCTTTGCATATGAATACCTTTTGCCAGCGTCGCTGATTAGCAACGCCAACTGACAATGGCAACGTCCCAGCGGCGGAAACATTTTAATGACATGCGACCGGTGTGGTTATCCAAGAACCCCCTTGCCTCCCCCTCATATTCAGCTCTTTGACTGGCACACCCCTTCTCGAATTGGGCTGACAGTTATCGTTTTCAAAATATTATTATATGCTTTTTTGGGGTCGCTGCGTTTACGCTACGTTAAGCATATTGTTTTGCATAAGCTCTGATTTAAGTTGCACATTTTACTTAAGCATTAATTTTGATTGTCGCGCAATCAAAAGTTATGATTATGACAATTTATTGAAGTTCTGCAAGCGGATGTAATTGGCATGCAAAAAGTTGCCCACAACAGTTAAGCCGAAAACAATTGGCATATTTGCCAGCATACAGTTCATTTATGTAATCTGCCAATTTAGTTTAAAAATAAAAAAAATCAATTACGCGACTAAGATATGACATGTATGAGTATCTACCAATATACAAAATATATTAGGGTTATGAATAAATAAGTTCGATTATTTTTTAATCTAAATTGGAAAGATATTCGATAAATAAGTTCAACTAAGTTATATTTTTTAAGTAATTCTTACTCCTTATGCTATCTTTGCAATGCATTTACCTTTGGAGCCCTGGGGATAACTAAATGTATTTTTCCTTTTATATATTCATTTTTGATTGCCAATTAAAACACAAAAACCACATGCAATTGTAATAAATTTTTGATGGCATTTTGTAGCTTTGATTGCTTTCTCAAATCAATTAAAATCTTAAGATTGAGAAACCCATTTTCCCAGCATGCGGTAAGCAAACTAATAAAAACGAAGCTATTTATATTAGGAAACTGAAAAAGAAAATTATTGTTAATACTATTTGGCATGCCAAAGTAAAACTGAAAAGTTTCCCGTTGTTAACAACAACAATGCTCATTGTTGACAATTGCTCCATAGGCGTCGAGCAGTCCCGCAAGCATTTGGCATTTGGCTGCATTCCTGGTCATTCTCTGTACACTCTGACTTATTTAATGCTCGAGTAAACCTCTTAAAAGCCACAACAGGCAGCAGCAGTAGAAGTACCAGTAAAAACAATGCCTGAAAGTCATAGAAATACTTTGTAAATAGCAAATACGTGCACTTTTACTTGTTGCTCGCAGCCGAAGCTGCAGCTGTCGCTTAGCCTTATTGTTGGCCCATTGTCTGAAACAAAAAAAAACAACAACAAAAAAATACCGCAGCTAAATGCTGCTTAGTTTAGCTGCTGTTTGTCTGGCTGGCTGCCCAGCGACGCAGGTGATATTATTGGGCAAAGTTAAACAATTGTAAACAGTTACAATTCACAACAATTGAGATAGTTTTTAGTTTTCCAGCTCGCTGGCTTTCAGTTGTTGTATTTAGCCAGCTACTTATTTATATTGTATTTATTTTTTAAATACATAAAAGCTTTTTGTGCAGTAGATTTAAGGTTTAAGCTTCGTTTTTCTTGGATGCCAAATTGAACTAGTTGCCAACTACCCAGCTAACATTAGGTATATACTCATTGAGACATTTGTTTAACAGCTGAAATGGGTTTCCAATATTTGCAATTGAAAACCATATGAAAAGCTATTAAAAGAGAAAAAAACAATTATTATTGTATGCATTAAATGAATGAAATACGAGTGCACTGTAAGAAAAGCCATTTTACAATTTCCTAAAGCACCATAACAATTAATACTTAAGCATCGTGGGCTTATTGTAATCTCTGTCCACAACTGTAACTACAATAGTAACATTTTGCACTAATTCTGATCGGATTATCATCATAACAATGCCCGTTTATTGTTGGTAGAAATTTCATTAGAAATGTAAAGGTCTTTTATGTAGTTCCTTCGTCATTTGTGTAACAGTGCAACGACAGTGAACGACAATAGCAATAATCAATTGCAAGAAGCAAAGCCTAACAAAGCATATGACCAAATGAATCGTATATATACGCACGGACCGAGCTTAAAACCCCAATTCGAAAATGACAGCAATGGCAATGCTATCTTGTCCTGTGCATGACCAGTGTCCAGCCCGTTTTTGTGGCAGCAACAACTTATTGTGGTTACAAATTGTGGCAAAAGCTATCAATGATATTATCAGCGCACGGCATGGACAGGCAGACAGACAGCCCAACGACTGTCCGATCGACCATCCGAGTGTCCGCTCAACCGACAGTCCGACCATATGCAAGCCCAATTACATCCGGCTGCAGTTTCAATTTCAATTTGCCGTGGCCGTTACTGCACAAAGGAACCAGGCGTAGAGCCAAAGGACAATCCGTATGCCACATGCCATACGCCATATGCCTGTGGCTGTTGCTTGGCATAATATTAATTTAAATTAGACAGATGCTGGCCAAAGCGGCCCAGTCGTGACATCGTTGGTGGATGCAGCAGCAGCAGCAGCAATTTGCATAGAGTTGCGTGGCAGACTGGCCGTCTGGCTAGAGGGCTGGGCTGAGAGGCAGCTTATGGCCAAGCTTGTGGTGGCCAATAATAATGGTATAATGGTCATACGGTTGACTTCACCAGTGTGCTAATCATTTTACAATCGGTTTAGCGAGCTGGTTTCCCATTACCTGGCGTACCGTAAAATTTCCGAATTTGCCAACGTAATTTACAGCAGGAGAGCGGAAGCGGAAGATTCAGCTAACCCGTCTAATTAACCATAAAATGCAGTTAATACACCATGTTTTGCCCTAAACTCACTTTTTCGTTGTTGATATTTTGCTTATGAATTTACCGCCTCACTTATTTGCATTAATACACGTTTTTCATACTGGTCCACATATATGCAAATTTTTTGGCAATTTTCACAACTGCCCCACGTGATCCTTTTCCGTCGCATGTTTAATATTTGGCCAACAGTTTTTGTTACTTTCCCCCCTACCCCTAGAAGCTGCACAAACGCTTATGCAAAGCAAATTTTTGGTAGTGATGGGTCAGCAAATTTTTCAATTGGAGTTGAGCCAATTAACACGATACAGACCTAACACACACACACACACACACACACACACACAAATACACAACTAAACACACATATACACATACATATACATATACAAAATACATAGATTTAGATTTCTGCCACGGCGGCCACACATATTTCCGCTTCCGTTGTGCATTAGTCGCTTCATGCAGCATTTTGCGGCGTAGTCGCCACACATAAATTATAGCAAATTGTTTGCATTTAATTGTATGGTCTGATTGTGATTACTGTTGTTATAGTAATAGTTTTTGTTGTTGCCAACAACGCATGCATATCTCATTCAGATACAGACAGACACATTTATAGATACATTTGTAGGATAGGCCGTACTGAAATTTGTGTGTTTGATGAAGTCGCGCTAATTAACTGTTGCTCCTCGGCTCCTTTGTCTTATAACCCAGCTGTCAGTGAGACTGTTATCAAGTTGAGAAACAATCTACCACACCCAGATAGTCCATTCCTCAGCAAATATGACAAATGTTGACAGCATTGTCAGGCTGGAGCTCATCTTGGCACATACAAACAGGCCAGAAACGACAAGGTGGATAACTGAATTTAAATTTAGATATATCTGAGAGGCAGTAGGCAAATTACTTAGAAGGGCCTCGTAAACTTATACAAATATTTATTGCAGGGCAAATATACAATGCTTGATGTATGTATTTAATGTAAGGGCTTATGTAGTCAAACTTAAATCAAGCATATTTAAAATATGACTATTTGATATGAAAATAGTCCCTAACTAAACATTAAGTTGTTGATATTGTGTGTTTTAATGCAGTTAACATCTCATACTACTAGTATGTGTTACTAGTGTTTAAATCTTGAATATTCTTACTCGATGAAAAGGGAGAAGCCTTAGTTCAAGTTCTTCTATATCTACAAAGCAGTCAGCAGCTTGAAGCATTTACGGCTGATATAGATTGTCCAAAGGATTCTGTACCAACAACAAGGACGACAGTTTATCCAAAGACGCTGGAATTAGACACAAGCCGTTTCAAAGGTATTTGGAAATGGAAAGCGAGAGCTTCTGAGTAATAGTGTTAAGTGAACCGTTTGCAATGCCACAATTATCTTAGAGTCTTGTATCTGCCACAGGAAAGCTGCGAAATCTGCGAAAGCCCCATCTAATTGAGGCGTTCGTGCAATTTACACTTCAGCAAATCATTTCGATGCTATTTGTCTTGCCATGTATTGCCTTCATCGAAGTTGAATGATACACCATTTACGATATATACATACGTAATCGGGGCGGCCGCATCAGCATGTAAATTGCATTACCTTTGGGTTCGAGGGGCCCCGAGCATCAACTTGCGTAATGCAATAAACAGCTCGTAAATATTTTGATACCAATTTTCCAGCGTAATTGACTCAACGGTACTTTGAATGTCAAACAATAAATTCAATTACCAATACACATGCGTTCAGAGGCGCCACGCTGCTCCCGCAAATATACCAGCATCTTGCCCCCCAAAACCCCCCGAATTCACATGTGTCAGAGTCGCTGATGTTTAACCCTACCTTGCACGTGCTATGGCTACGGCCACAGCTCCGGCCATCGCCGTTGATTCCCCGAAAACCTCGCAAGGAGCGGGAGTTGTAAAACCAAAGCAAGCGGAAAATCAACGCACAAGTTGATAAACATTTGTATGAACAGAAAACAGTGGCGGGCGGATAAAGAAGCAGATGAAAATGAAACAAAGCCAACGAAATAAGTTTGTAGTTGATAGGCGGGTGGGCTAAGGACAGTCAAAAAAAAAAAAAAAAAAAAAGCAGTCAAAGACTCACGGCGAAAGGCGTAAAACAATTTCATAAAAAAAAAGCAAATAATGTTCGGGTTACAAAAGGGTGCTGCTTATGCCATGGAAATCATTTATTGCGCAATGGAGTTGAGTAGAATTTAAGCGGTGGCATAAATGGGCGAATGATAAAATGGAATGCTCCGAGGGGGAATAATGTTGTCGTGAAAGTCTCTTTAAGCTTATATTAAAGATCTAAAATAACAGATATCGATAAGTTAAGAAAAGGCATATAATTGAAATATGACATTTACTTGAATTTTGAGTTTCTATATTGTCTTACCATTTGTTTTATGTCTATCACTTGCGCTAATTTATATTTATTCATATTATAAGCGGCGCAGGATTTCATCCTTTATATGCGCAAATCTACATTAACTCTTCCTGATAAGCAATAGGAAATCTATAAGAAATAAATAGTCATGCCTGCTAAGAGAATCGCAATTAAAGCGATCTGTAAATTTGCAACTAATTTCAAATGAGTTCACTTATTACACAGATAGTATGCTAACTAGACCCATTCCATGGTTCCAATGCCCACGTTTATGGTGCACAAATTGAAATTTATAAGAATATTGCGGATGTGTGGGTCGCACTTTATCACGGCTACAAATAAAAACAAAACAAAAAACAACGAAGCAAAACAACCCCAAATACGAAGGCAACAAAAGCAACAACGACAATGACAGTCAAACAATGCAAAATCAATTTAAATTTCCATCTCATACTCTTCCTCATACACACACACACACCCTGAAATATATAAAAAAAAAAAAAGAGACACGAAATGGGTGAGAAAATCAGTAAAGCAACCGCAATCTTTTACCAAATTGTTGTGCCATGTGCGTGTGTGTGTGTGTGTGGGTGCGAGTGTAAGGGTGTCACTTGCGCTACCGCCACGCAACTCAATCATAAGTAAATATTACACAGACACACACGCAAGCGATTGCTGAAATAAAAAAAGAAAAAGCGCAAGCAGCGACAGGATAGCAAGGAGCAGTCAGTGGCAAGTTTATTATGCCCTCGGGTAAAATATAAAGAGGCATGCATGGAGGGGCTGCCAAGTTGGCTGGCAAGCACCGGGTTGGCAGGCGAAACACGTTCTAATAGATTTCCAGCCTCTCGCCTTTTGACGCCGTCGACGTTTCGACGTCTTCGACGTTGGCAGCCCGTACAAGTTACACATGTTGCTTTTGTTTGGCTTCCTGTCACACATGCACACGCACACACACGTATGCATTCGACATGACATTTGCTGGGCGCTGGCTCAATTTAAGACCGTAATCCTTTATTCAATTTTTAGCCATGAACGCCCAAAAGTATGCAGCGCGATAAGCGCGTCACAAGCAAATCCCAAGGATTTTGTGCATAAATACGCATTGATTAAGTAGAACGTCGCTGCCAAAGGGCATATAAATCAGAAAGGATATATATTCTTATAGAAATATATGTACATATTTACATATATATCGGCGTCTCTCTATTCAAATCGATGGCAATTGACGGGGTGGCTAGCAAATATGAAAATTATGCCACTGGCATCGAAAAACGGTAACAATGAATGAGAAAGTCCACTTGCCGTCACGTAATGAATGGAAAACGAAAACGAGCTGCAATTGACAGGCAAACGTTGATACGCATTGATGAAAGGGCGCCAGAAGAGAGTGATGGAGAGAGGGTGGAAGGGAGACGCAATGGCGGCGACGACGGCGACGACTATGGCAGCCGGAAGCTGGCACACAACTAATTGGACATCCGTTTTCCGTGCGATTATCGGCTCCGTCATGGGCCCCAAGGTAAGTTAAGTATTCTTTCTATTTTACTGCTGTAAATTTGTGCCACGTTATTAACGCCACTTTGAGTGCTCGGCACGGCGCTGCGTGGGCACCAGGAAGTGACGCTAAAAGGTCGCCCAGCATAAAGACCCACTGTTACTGTTGTAGCAATGTAGGATTCATCTACAACTTGCTACTCTCTGGCTCTGTCACTGCCACACCGTCACTAGCTGCTTCAGCTTAAGCTCTGCCAGCTCACTTCCATTATTTCCGCGCTGGGCCTCCCTAGACCCGGCACAAGGGCCACGTGCAATTGTCGGTGTCGTTGGCTTTATTTAATTGAAGTCAATTACACAGCTGGATATGCCAGGGTAGACAGACAGCGTCTTCAGCAAGCAGCTAGCAGTTAGCAGCTGGCAGCCTCATTAGATCAATGTGATGTCAATGCCGGCATTGACATCTCCCGTGTCCAGTTAATAAACGTTGCCTGTTGCGATGAAAATTGCCTCTGAATTTTTGTTATTTTCTTTTTCCAGCACAAATCGCATGTGTTAAACTTTTAAGTGCACTGCCGGGGCTGCCGCTTAAGCCGCTTAGTAGGGGGCTTACACAGCGATGACAACAAAGACTTGACAAGATCAATGGGCTTTAAAGCAGAGTCAAAAGTTTCGCAACCACTTCAAAAGCTGCCTTTCAAGTGGTGTGCACCGATTGTTTGCCACCTGATTTCAAGTTATCCATTCAGACTTTCATTAACAGAAGCACCGCACGTGCATTTACCCACCACAATCACCCCTGCTCCACCCGCATGCCGCCTAAGTGTGGCGCCTTTCATACGCTCACTGCTGTAGACGGAACTTAAGCTAAATTAAGTTTTCATAATTCCTAATAATCTATTCAAGTAAGTTTCCTAAAATGTTTGTTCACTTTTCTGTCCAATCAGGTGACGAACTGAAACTGCCGGCAAGCTGGCAAAGAATGCAGGTTTGAGTTCCGTGCTTTGTGGATTTGGCGCCTTTGGAGACGGGGAAGTGGAGGCTGTCAGCTTTTGTTGTTTTCCCACTGCAAATTGGATCTGAAAATTTCCCCAGATTTGAATGTCAGATATCTGGCAACTTATTAGATGAGTATATATACACAATACGGCTCATACAAATGCAGCTTCATTAACGGAATACGCAAAAGTTTTGCGGTGTGCCTGTTAAACACTGCAAATAAATATTTGTCTTAATGTACACGAATTAAGAAGAGAAAATAGATACAAAAACTATAATCTAAGAAAAACTTAATTTTAACTGGACCTATCAGATCGATAATTTGCTGTTTAGATAAAGATTTTTCTTTTGCGGATGGAAAAGTAAAATCCTTTCCAGAAAATGAAGCTTCAAAATTCGCTCAAAATTATGATTCTTTTCTTTACTGGCATTTGCATGTCACACAATTTGTGGCAGTGTAATAGCTTTGAAAAACTTTCAGCGCCAACTATTGTTGGAAAGTTTTCAATTGAGAATATTAATTTAGTCAATACATGTGGGCGAAATGCGCAAAGGCGAAAGTGCCAACCACAACAACAAAATCCAAACAAACGTTAAAAGTTTTGCGGTAACGCAACGCAAATCCGAAGAGGCCAAGCGTCAGCAGCTTAGCAGCTCAGGTACTGGGCCTGGAGCTTAAGGCGGCAAAGCGCCGGCATAATGTGGTTTTTGTGGGGTAATTTCTATTAGGCAAGTTGTTGTTGCATGTATAATCAAGACTTTACTCTCTGCCAGACCTTAAGTCTCCAACTCCACATTCCCACACCCACACCAGAACACACACAATCAAACACTTTGCCCAATTAGCATTGTATCTAACGCAATTGGCTGTGGGCCATGCTTTGTTGTGGTCACATTCAGTAGAGTAGCATCAAGTACCTTGGCCGCACAAATTAAGGCAGCACACACAAATGCATATATAAATACATATATTTAAATGTAAGTGTATATATAAACACATACATATATACATCGAGTTGCTGAGTTGCTGATAGCGTATTCAAATAATTCGGTCAGTTGTCACTTTGATGTGACCAAAAAATGTTTGCTACACTTGTTTGGCCGCGAGCGCAGATTCCACCCATTCCGCTCATGCCCCGCATTCCCCACATTCCCCTCATTCACAACCACTACTGCGGCTGTTTCTATTTATGTGTGTGCGTGTGTATGTATGTGTGTGTATGGATAAGAGAGTTCTTCCTGCTGGGAATTAGCATACAGACTGCATCTCTCCAGACTCGGTGCGTTCGTACAACTCATGTTATGAACATCATCACCGGCCCCAGGGGCAGCACCAGCTGTTGTGCCACAACTACCTCTAACCCTTCCCCATCACCGACGATTCGCAACCCGCCACCAACCACCCAACTATGCCCCAATCACAAGAACCTTTAGATTTGTGTCCGAAAAATGTTTTTCTGGCATTTGCATGGAAAACCGAACGCCAAACGTCGTCATGGTCATCGCCATGCTGAGTGCTGTGCAACATTCAAAGTCCATTCAATCACACATATGCAGGGTACACTAAAGAGAGCAAGACCTACTACCTGGGCGAGCAGTCAGCCAACTATCCATCCTTGTCTTTGCCCAGAGGTAACAACTGTTCGTTGCAGAAGCCTCTCTTGCTTTGTTTCATTTGAAACGAGTTTGTATGTATGCGTATCTATGTGTGTATGTGAGTGTGTATGCGTGTGTGTGTGTGTGCATAGACGGAGGTAGCAACGCAACTTGTTTCCGGCACGGTACGTAAAACAACACGACTAAGGAAAGCAAGACGGCGCCTGCAGTGAATTGAACTTTTGCATTTCATGTGAAACGTTCAAACAAAGCACGAACAAGTTCCAACAACAACCAAACATGTGGAAGGAACAGCAATAACCGAAACGAAATGGAAATTTTGAAACAAAAGCAGCCACAAAAAAATTTAAAAGGAGGTTCTACTTTCAAAATGCTTGTGAGTTCTTGATTTCTAGTATTTAGGCAATGACCAAGAAAAAAAATTGCACTTTTCTGTGTGAGTTATTGCAGCAGCTACACACACCCACATAAGAATGAATCGGCTCCAAGTTCAATTAATATAAAATCAAAACTTTAATTCTGAAATTGGCTTAATTTTTACAAACTATAAGTCAAGAATGTTTATTTCAGGCTCTTTTCATATAAAACTAAACGCTTACATTTGTAAAATAAACGCGATAAAATGAAATAAACTCGAACTGCATATGGTGTGCTTACTATTTAAGCTATACAAGCAAACTAAACACAACAACTGAATGTTTTATCAATCCCAACTGATTGCAAGCAAATAATAGTATTGAGTACTTAATTACTCAAGCACAAGGCACTCCCTGCCAAGGCAATATTAGCCGCCTTTGATTTCTTGACTCATTCATTAGATAAGATTTAATTCGACACATCAATTATAGTTCATTCAATCAAAATGTAACCATACCAAAGTATAGTTAGCAATTGACTACAAAAGTCAACGAGTGCGGACGTCTTACAATACATGAGCCGACATAAGAATCTTGGAAGGATATTCACAACGCGTGACTCATTTACTAAAAACCACACTTAAATTAAGTGCTGTACATCAAGTGAGCATAGTAAGTTGAGTCATACACTAAATCGTTCTGTTTAATACGATAAGGCCTGATGGAACAAACGGCCTATAATATATATCGACCAATTAAAATCCGATCGATCAATGCATGAACAGTCCGTCGATAATAAGTCAACTATATAAGACATTGCGCGCGACACATTTGTCACACAGCTCTTTTTACAATTAACCGATCGACATGATTGCACAAGAAAATATCAGACTGGCGTTTCGTTGGTGAATACACCTTTGCCCAGAGCTTGACCAACTCCAATGGACTGCGCATAACCGACTTCAATCTGCAATACTTTGTTGGTAATGTTCAGGCCGACAACTGGGACAAATTCATGGACATTGCTGCGAACAACTACTTCAACAGTTTCATCAACTCCTTCTCTCTGCTGCTCTCTGAGGAGGTTCAGCCTTTTGTTAACCCCATGTTTGAGAGGTATTTGTTGCCCACCTTGAATAACCTGCTCTCCAACGTGGACATGACAGAGCTGACCGATTTCTTCGTTATGCAAGCCGAGATGTGGAACAATGCCGACTGCACTGTTCAGGCTTAAGATATCGATGCATTTATCCGCAATTATTATCAAATAAATATGAAATCTATTGAATAAGGCTGTGCATTTTATGAAACTGACTTGAGTTCTTCACACTTTATTTAAAAATTATAAGTTCAGTAAGTGCATTTCTAGGGAAAAACATTGAAATAATGATGGAGGTTTTCTTAAGTACTTAAAGTTAAGTATACTGATATCAAGGTCAGTGTAAGCGTGATTATGAACACACTTTGTACAGACTGAGATGGATTGTTGTTAGGATATTTGTCCATTGAGATGCCTGATGGTGTATGAACTGAATCCGGGGCAAGTTAATATAAGAAAGTCAAATTTTTTAATGAGAATTATAGTTTCCCAAGAAACCAGTCTTGAACATCACAACTCCGACGATAGCCTTTGTTCGATGGAGCAGTACAATAATCTCCGTCCCCAAGCAACTATCCTGATTATTTATGAATGGGAAGGAAAATTTAGCTACAAACTGTGTGAGCTATAAAAAAGAAAATGCTAAACGTTCCATAAACGTAGAAAGTTTTCAGGAAAGTTAAAAAACAGACAAATATGCAAAAATGTTGGACATATTGCTTATATCTTGTGAGGCTTAAAACTGTACTTTTGATTAAGCTAATCTGGATCCTTGTTTTTCAATTGACCGATTAACTGGGTCACTTCTGCAGCTCATTTATAGAGGATAGTAAATTTATATATATTAAACAACATCAACTTTATTTAGTGAACATTTATTTTGATTATCGGTTCGGAAAAGTTTCCTTAAGCCTGAATAGTGCAGCGGGCGCTGTTCCAGATACCGGCTTGCATAACGAAGAAATCGGTCAGCTGGGTCATGTCCACATTGGAGAGTAGGTTATTGATGGTGGGTAAGACGTACTGCTCAAACATGGGGTTGACATACGGCTGAATCTCCTCAGAGAACAGCAGAGAGAAGGAGCTGATGAAACTATTGAAGTAGTTGTTCGCAGCGATGTCCATGAATTTGTCCCAGTTGTCGGCCTGAACATTTCCAACAAAGTATTGCAGATTGAAGTCGGCTATGCGCAGTCCATTGGAGTTGGTCAAGCTCTGGGCAAAGGTGTATTCACCAACAAAACGCCAGTCTGATATTTTCTTGTTGATCAGAACGCTCTGGCGGATGGGCATAGGAATGCCACCAATGCCGATTGTTCCCTCTACTTCATAGGAACCCAAGATCTGAATCTTTGGGTACAACAAGTCAAATGTGGCGCGGAGGGTGGTGGGATCGTAGCTGCCACTCAGCACCTGGAAGTTGTTCAGACCCGAGATGCGGATGTTGCTCACATTGCCAACCAGGTTGGTCTCTCCGTTGTTGTAGTTGAAAGCGTAGAAGTCGGTGGTCAGGGGAGCAAGAACTGGAATATTTTCAGATGGAAATCCACATGGAATCATCTTCTTCCAGGCATCAAGGAACATGTCCATAACCTCACGATAGCCGACCATGCTCGTGTCCTGGTTCATGGGTGTCGCACTTGTGACAGCCAGTAGGAGAGCCAGTAGGAAAACCTTTGCAATCATCTTTGTTAATGGTAGAAAGAACTGTGTGACAAATGCGTTGACTTTTATATTAAAATTGTTATCTATAGATTATTCATGCGGCACTTTGACTGATAGCAGAATAATGAAACAGGTAGGATATTTGTTTTGTGATTTATCGACTTGATTTAAAGAACTGCTCATTAATTCTAATGCATTTAATACATATTGATATATTATTAACGAACACTTAAGGTTTTTTGAGATGTAAATTTTCAAGGAAAATTTAATTTAATTTAAATTAAATAAAAAAAAATTCATTAAAAAAATGTAAATGAAATACAATAGATTTAAACGAGACACAATTACCCTGTAAATAGGACTAAGCACATACTTATATTGAAATGTGAATTAACTTCACGATTGTTAAAATTCGTCTTATAGTTATGTATTATCATTGAAAAGTAAAAAAAATTAAGTTAAGAAGATATGGTTTTAAGGCCCAAAAAACATAGTTAAAGTACCACCAAACAAAATTTAAAGTACTGCCAAGCAAAATGTAAAGTACTTCCAAAGAAATCGACATGAGACCACAGCACACAATCAGTTGAGTCATTTCATTTGAAATTAAGTCCTCTAAGTCGCACAAACATATTGGGTTGACTCATACACTAAGTCGTTGAAATTAATCTTATAAGACCTTATGTAACATGGTGCCTTAAAGCCAAAACGGCCAATTCAAATGCGATCGATCATGAGCTGCATAATAAGAGAGATAACAATTCCAATATAAAAGACAATGCGTGCTTCCATTCTTCACAGAGTTTTTCATACAACTAACCAGTCGACATGATTTCAAAGGTGTTCCTACTAGCACTCCTGGTGGCCGTCGCCAGTGCCACACCAGTGACCCAGGACACGAGTATGGTTGGCTATCGTAAGGCCTTGGACATGTTCCTTGATGCCTGGAAGAAGATGATTCCATGTGGATTTCCATCTGAAAATATTCCAGTTCTTGCTCCCCTGACCACCGACTTCTACGCTTTCAACTACAACAACGGAGAGACCAACCTGGTTGGCAATGTGAGCAACATCCGCATCTCGGGTCTGAACAACTTCCAGGTGCTGAGTGGCAGCTACGATCCCACCACCCTCCGCGCCACATTTGACGTGTTGTACCCAAAGATTCAGATCTTGGGTTCCTATGAAGTAGAGGGAACAATCGGCATTGGTAGCATCCCTATGCCCATCCGTCAGAGCGTTCTGATCAACAAAAAAATATCAGACTGGCGTTTCGTTGGTGAATACACCT
The DNA here is from genome assembly GCA_035044025.1 of Drosophila paracracens. Classification (NCBI taxonomy): domain Eukaryota; kingdom Metazoa; phylum Arthropoda; class Insecta; order Diptera; family Drosophilidae; genus Drosophila; species Drosophila paracracens. The sequence goes on along the minus strand of JAWNMN010000401.1, from coordinate 4,665,246 downwards.
TTGCCCAGAGCTTGACCAACTCCAATGGACTGCGCATAGCCGACTTCAATCTGCAATACTTTGTTGGAAATGTTCAGGCCGACAACTGGGACAAATTCATGGACATCGCTGCGAACAACTACTTCAATAGTTTCATCAGCTCCTTCTCTCTGCTGTTCTCTGAGGAGATTCAGCCGTATGTCAACCCCATGTTTGAGCAGTACGTCTTACCCACTATCAATGACCTCCTCTCCAACGTGGACATGACCCAGCTGACCGATTTCTTCATTATGGAAGCCGAGATGTGGAATAGCGCCGCCTGCACAGTTAAGGCTTAAAAATTTCGACATATAAGAAATTCTTTATGCATATATGCAAAATAAATATCAAAAGCAATTAATAAAACTAAGCTTTTTACTACTACTAGGATCATAAAAGCGGGCAATGAGTCTGGTATGCAATTATATACATATCAGCTCATAAATCTAGCAAGTGGGAGACAAATGAAAATAGCAGTACCTGTTATTGATTAATATTCTGTCAATATATTCGTCGCATCATAAGAATATATTTTAAAATTGTAAATAAGAATTTTAAATGAATTACTTTCTTACTTAAATATTATATTTATCATGATTTATGTACCATATGTATTTATATTTGATAATCATAAATTTGCATGCACAAATTCCATATTAACCATTTGCTCAAGGTATAGATTTTATATATTATTTTATAGATTTTATATATTATTTAGCAATGTAGCACAAAGAGATCTTTTTTATTTTGCCTAAAGGTATGCACTTCAAATTTTAACAGTACTTTGAAAATAGTAGTAGATCGAATAATAATAGTAAATCGATTGCTGAAATTAATGCGAGGTTATTGAGTTAGCACTAATTTATTCTTAGAATGCCGCTAAACTTGTTACAAAGCTGAAAATTAATAAAAATGAACAAGTGTAACTAAGTACCTATATGTACATGTACAGGTATAATAAGATTTTGAAAATGTTGTAAGACCATTGTTGTCCTTCAGCGTAATTACAATAAAATGTCTCTTGGTATATAGGGTATGTGCTAGTCAAGCACTCGCAACTTATTCATTTTAACGTGAAGCTTGTTTTTTATACTTTGATAACAATGTCAATAGACAATTAATTTACGTGTCAAAACAAACTTTTGGAAAAAATGCTGTTTGCTTGAGCCAAAATATAACATTTACTTAGCCTATCAGTTATACCAACTAGTTGGCTAATTTTTCCTAGGTGAACTAAGAATTAATAAAAGCCATTTCCTCGTAATACGAGTAGCAAAGTAACACAATCCATTACAGTCTTTTTTCAAATATTTTTTATTTGCATTATTAATTTTTTCCTTTTTTGGTACTATTTTTTTTACTATTTTTTTTACTATTTATTGTTATTCTTTTTGTTTTTTTTACCGAAGGTATCGTGGTATTGCACAGAACCAATATGTGCAATGCTCGCCATGCTGTATAATCGCTACTATTTTCGATTTCCCTAAAGCTATACTCTTGAAACATGCACTGGTCTGAGCCCGCGTCGGACAAAGTAAAAATTTGAGTTCTGCGTTTACTAGAAAGCTAGGAAATCGATAACATCTATCATTGCAAATAGATAAGAAAAAAGAAATGTAAATATTAACTAAATACAACTTGGGAGAATGTATATTTATATAAATTGAAAACAACAATTAAAGCAATTAACATAAAAAATTTGTTATACGAAATTCTCAAAAAAATTAAGAACTTTATTTTTGAAGTTGTGAATTTGTAAAAATCGATTTGGACTTATGGCAAATGACTCACCACTTTGAATGATTTTCAAATGACTCATTCACCTTTTCCACGAGCCGAAAATGAAAAATTGAAATTGAAATGCAATCAATCAAATCCCTATTCATGCGATGTACAGATAAGCACATAACTATAAAAAGCCAGCCATGCGAGACAGTCTTCACAGAGTTCATTTCAGTAACAAGCAAGCACAATGATAGCTAAGGTTCTCCTTCTGGCCCTCCTGGTGGCAGCCACTAGTGCCTCACCCTTGACGAGCTCGGTGAACTATATTGACGCCTTCGGTACGTTCCTGAAGGCTTTCCAGAAGATGGCACCATGTGGCTTTGCTCCGGCAAATCTTCCAGTCTTGGCGCCGCTGACCAACGAATTCACCACCTTCAACTACACCCAAGGCGAGACCAGCATTGTAGGCAATGCCAGCAACATCCGCATCTCGGGTTTGAGCGACTTCATCGTGCTAAACGACCAATACGATCCCACAACATTGCGCGCCTCCCTTGACATTATGTTCCCAAGGCTTCAAGTTCTCGGCTCCGTCATGTTGGAGGGCACATTCAACGTTCTTGGCTTCTCGTTTCCCACGCGCCAAAACATTTTGCTCAATGACCGTTTGGAACAATTGCGTTTTGTGGTTGGATATACATTTGGCCAGAGTGCTACCAATTCCGCAGGACTGAGCATAGTCGACCTCGATCTGCAATGTTATCTGGCTGACGTACAAATCGACGACTGGGATACTTTGTGGTCTATTGCAAGCAACTCATATTTTGATCGCTGGTCCAGTGAGCTAATTTCATTGGTTGTCAAGGAGATCCAACCCAATGTTGATCAACTCTTGGCTAAATATGTGCTGCCCGATGTTAATGATTTGCTCTCCACAATCAGCATGACTGATTTGACCAATTTCTTTATGGACACGGCCACAGAATGGAACAATGCCGAATGCGATGTGCTCGCTTAAAAAACGAAGCACATACGGCTTGAATATTTAATAAAAAGCAAAAGTAAAAAATGTAAACGTTTTGTGTCCTTAAATTAAAAAGTAATGAATCGCCCATCAATAGCTGCCAAACCATCTAAATTTTCTCGAATGCCATACGTACAATAGACAAGACTGGGAGTCGTCTCTCATAGTCTTTTTCTTCTCATTTGGTGCTGTCTTTGCTGCTGTTGTTGTTGCTGTTGTTGTTGCTGTTGCTGTAATCCGCTTAAGTAACTCAGCAGCAAACGGAAACCGGAAATGAAAACCATACAGTGTGTAAAGCGCGTGGCGAGTGCAGGGGTTTGGAGACGGTTACGGTCCGGCTGGGCAGGCGACCGACTTCCGCTCTGTGTAACTGTGCATCGCTCGCTTTTTGTCGGAACCTCTTGCCTGCCGGCATATACGGTCGTCTCCTCGTCGTTGTAGTCGACGCGGGAGGTGCGCTGAGGTTGGTAGGAAGCATGGCTCTTAAGCTGTACCGGAAATGAAGAACTGTTGCTCGAGTCCCAGTGACAATTTCAATGTTCGCTGCTGGCTGACATAACTCCAAGACAGGGCCGCCATGAATCAACCAAAATGTTACATGCCCTTCTAAAGCTTTTTATTATTGCTGCCGTAGTCAGTTTTAAGTGCTCATAATAGCGCGGTCTAAACAAACAACAAACAGCAAATGGCTTTTTCGTATTGCGGTTTTCCGGCCGCTCTGCTTTATACTCTGCTTAAACATACATACACATACATATTACACACTATTGCCATACCGCAGGAGAGATGACGGGTTCGTCAAGCAGCCAGTTCCGCCTCCGCCTCCGTCTCCGTCTCGCTTCTGTCTGCTGTTTCGGTCCGCAGTCTTAGCCACAAGGCCGCTTTCAGGTCCATTGTGCATTAATAAATTATTAGGTAATGTGAAGTGCATAAATTATAATTCCTGTTGCTATCCGGCGCTACCGCTGCTGTGGTGGTGTGCTCACATTTGGGCGACTCACTTTGGATATTAATGGGTCAATTTGAATGCTAAGTTTCAAAAGACCCCATTAAAAATTCAATGAACATTTTCAGTCAAAGTGCCTGCACCCTTAAAATAATTTGCTTAAAATTTGTATATTAATATTTAATCACTGCTGGATGGTATGTGAAAACATATTGTTATTATTCCATTATTCTAGTTACTTTGCATGCTGGAAATTTCAACTGAAAATCGTTCTTTTATTGAAATAATCTGCTTGCATTTCTTTCACAATTAGCCAAACTATTGCAAAACATATGTATTTACATATGCCTGCGTTTAAGTGTAAGTGTGTATATATGTGTAAGTGTTTTTTTTTTTTTGTTCTGCCATTTGTTTATTTTGATGTATTTTTTCATTTTGTTATTTATTCAATTCATATGCTTCCATTGTTAATCCCGCCGTAATACCTTTGTAGTTTTTATACATTCACATTAAAAATGCAAATTGATGAAGTACATCATAAATATTTCATAGTTCATTAATTATTCTAAAAGGTGCAACAACGATTACAGTTTAAATAAAATGTATCTCTAATTAATAGATATATAGATTTATGTTATCCGAGCTATTATAAAAACTGTTAAAAATTTGTATACAAATTAGTTATACAAATGACAGAAAATATATTAATTAGTCAGACACTGGTTAAATTCAAAATTCAGGAAATGCACAAATATTTATGAATGATTGCTAACCAAAAAAAAAAAACATAAAATTGTTAACACATTTACATTACGCAATACTGATAGTCTCTCGTTGAGATTTTCACATACATAATTATAATTTGTATATATTTTTTCAATTTGTTTTTAATATATGTTAATTTGTCCGTGGCTAAAGCTTTTTCAGTATGGCATTTCGGACACAACCCCAATGATCGGATGAGGACAGTATTATATTAACGTTGTTCCGTGAAGGTAGGTATAGCTAACAATTATGTTTATGTTTATTAACTTATTATCGGTATTTATAACATTTACAAATACAACATTTAATGTTGCGCTTTCGTAACATATTTGACCATATTCACATTGACTACATCCATAATAATAACATCATATGATGTAGGTGTAGACATATATACATATATATATATATATATTAATATATACGTATATACACACATACATACGTATGTATATTATAGATTTTGCTTCACTTCATAGACTATAAACTTGATCGTTATCATATTACACGTGGGTTAGTTTAGCAATACATACATTCAACACAGAGAACCAACCGATTCTCGATTATGCCCATTAATACAGTATATACATCTGTACATACATTTGATGTAAACATGTATATGTATGAACGTTATGCAAGTGGCGTTAAATTGATTAGTACTGATTAGCGTTAAAGGTAAACGTGGGGGTTTCTGTGTGGGCTAGGTAACAGCTCATAATACTCTTCACTCATCTAATCGCTAATATTATTAATGTATGTTTTTTAATGTATACATTAAACATTAACATTTATCAAATTGAATGCATTTTGGTACCAGACAAAAATGTACTTAAAAAATACAAATGTTCATATATTTTTCTTTTTTTTTTTGCGCAGCTACAAACAGATTCTTTCCGTTTTTTGTATAAATACACTTGTACGTGTAGTCATATAAAATGTATTATAAAAATGTTTAAAATTAATTGTGACAAATTCTTGATAAGCTGATTTAGTGGGACATTCATTTTAAATATATATAAACATTAGCTTGATTTACTTTTTTAGATACACACACATAAATGCTTTACTTTTGCGCTAAATATGTTGGTACGTATTGAAAACATATCCATGTACATTTACTAAAGCTATATATATATATAAATTTCTTGTTCACATTTATAGACTTATGTCAATATACATAATATTATTTTTATTTGAATTGTTCTATATTGTATCCATTTTACCAGTTTGTAATGCACATTTATGTTAATATTTCATTTCTGTATGTTTTTCTCAATTTTATAATTAAGTTTCTTCATTTGTGTGATAAAAAACATTCTAACAAACTTATCTATGTATACTTTACAGTACAGTTACAAATATACTCGTTATAAAAATGCAATTTAAAATATATTTTAAATTGGTTTTCATTATTACATAACAACACATATTTGTTGCTTTTTTTTGGGGGGGCACTGAAAACAAATTCGAGCTAATTCCACAATCGCGCGTATTATTTAAAAGCCTTAAGAGAAATATATATATTATTTTCAAACCGATTTTCGAATCGATCATAAAAGTTCATTATTGTTAATAATTAAAAACTAGGACAATGCAAATCTGCCTTTATTCCTAATTCCTAAGCGCCAAAAACATTGAAAGGAACTAAAGTGTACACTGTTTTCTATTCACATGATCTATGAAATGATGTCAAAAATATATATCGCTTATACAAATATCGATTTGTTTAAATTATATGCCTGCGCTTCTATTTTATATATTTAATATATATTTATTTATATGTGTATTTACACATATAGTTTATATAAATTTTCTAGTTAAAAATTGCTTTTCGTATTCGAGTTTAATTTCGTTTCCTCAATTTCGATTCACAAAGCCAATTTGTTACACATTGACGGTATATTCGAGTACATAATCAAACTTGGTATCATATATAGGGTATATTTGCCCCAACACTGTACCCACACTCCAATCCACTCCTCTCCTCTCCTCTCCTCTTCATTGTTCTGGAATGTTAAACAATTAAAAATAATCGGCCACACACTTTTCAAATAACCAAACAGACACCAAATGGATAACAGCGTTTCTGTGTGTTTTACGATAAGATATTGGGTTATCAGTTATCTAATAATTGCAATTTGCTTTATAGACCACTATTCTGTTGCTGAACAGTTTACAATGTAATTGCGTAGCTGATATTATATGGCATATAAACAAGCTTCAATATGGACACAAATCGGTAAACGAAACGTTTCAAATATGTTTTTGCAGAACCGCCTATCAAGTTTCATTGAGTTTCAGTTTCAGTCTAATGAAGTGTGCTTAATAACAAAATTTGTATGTCAACTTAAGGGTTAAGCTACATAATTCAAGCTGATATTTCTCTTTAAATCTCAATTATTTGGAAAGCTGTCAAACTATACATAACTTGAAATTGTGTTGTGGTAACAAATAATTGTTTGTATATTTTTATTTTTTTTTAGTTACGTAAACATGCTTGCATTATAATAGTATGTTAATGTATTTATGTATATTCTCGCATTTAAATAAACATGTTCGTTTTATTTTTTTGGAAATTAAATACAAAATGGTTTCCATTTAAAGCTTATAAACCGAGTGGAGCTAAACAAAATGCTGCTTACTGTCATAGATGGTATGGCTCTTAACAAAGACTTGAGCGTGTTTTAATGGGTATTACAAATAAAAAAAAATGAAAAAACAATAACAATGTTTATTTCATGAGTTTTTGTGCATATTTTCAACTTTTGGAGGCGTTCTTGTTGGTCTGTTTTCCGTTTTTTTTTTCTCGAGGGTTTTCTTTTTGTTTTCTGTGTATTTGTTAAACAATTTCACATTTCCAAAAAATTCGTACACTTTTCAGCTTAAATACTATAGATACTAGAACGTATGGCCTACACATATCAATAGCAATACAAAACTATGTACCGTGGCTATGTATTCAAAGTTTACAATCAGATCTTGCGCATAAGCATCCTTTAATACAAATGCCATATTTGTTGTACGTTTTTTTTTATGTTTTTGTTGTGTTTTTGATATTTATAGAGTTGGACAATAAATCTGGCGCCTCTTGGGCGCATTTCTATGGGCCGATCTAAGCCAGCAGTTTTAGTTGCACACAAAACCATTAGCGGGCCAACGGTTTAAGTTTAGGCCTCGGTTTCGGCGCCTTTTAAGCGTAGGCGCGCAAAATCTTCAAAGATAATATCATCGTCTTGAGCCTCATCGTCGTCCAGCTGTATGAGGTTCGTGGTTGTGGGCACATCCTTTGACGTTTGTGTCGAGGATCCCGCAGCGCCGGCATCGCCACCATCGCCGAGACTGAGCAGCGGTGCTGCGAGACTGGCGCGCGGCGACCGATCACCCAACACCGGATGCTCCTCCTCCTCCGGCTTGGGATGCATCAGCGTGAATGGCAGCTCGGCAACCAAATCACCACCCAACAGCGGTGATCCAATCAGTAGCTTCACCTTCACCTTATAGTGCACCAAAATGCCTAAGCTTTCGCGCTGTGCAGGATTAGTGATGAGCGTGCTAGACGCCAGATTTGTGTCCTCGTGCTTTAGCTGCCCATCGAGCGCCAGTCCCCATTTATCTTTGTTGTTCAACAGAAGGGGACACAGCTCAAAGACCTTAGAGAGAGTAAATCCGGGCGCCACACTGCATCCATCCTCGGATTCCGTTTCCGCCACCACCGACTTATATTGGGCCGTCGAGAAGAGGCAAATGTCGGCAAATTGGCGCACGCACACCTTGATTTTTTTAACGGTGCGATTTGAATTATTGGCCACATGCACATTGATCGATATCTTCTCGCCATGATGGTACAGCTCCTTGTCCAGGCTCGCCTCCAAATGGATTTTATTTGGCTTCATCATGAACTCCTTGCTCACCTCAATCGAGGGCTGCTCGCCGGCCTTGGACGGTGCATACATCACCTTCCTAATTGTCAAACGCACCGAGTTGCGCTTGTGTGGTTTGTCCTCGATGTGCTCGCCTATTGTTAATAGATAAATACATTACATAACATTAGTAAGAGCTTCGACGGGGTTCAACTCGTTGCTACAATGACGTATTTGCATTATTAATCACATTCACACATATTTCAAGCATTTTTCACTACTAAGGGGGTGTGTCTAACTCTTGATTTTGCAGTGTTTCGTGTGCGTCACGATTACAGCACAGCTAAATCAGCTTAACCAGATGATGATTCAGTCAAAAACTATCCTCATTTGGAATGTAATAAAAATATACGAACATTATCTCAGTGCTGGGCAGCTGTTAACAATTTTCAGTTACTTGCCACAATTTAAAAATGATATGCAAATAAATGAAATTCTTTCCATTTGGAGCTCATAAATCGTGCCCCGTGCGAGGAAGGGCGTGTGCTTTTTGCTTATTGTTTATTTCAAAAAGTATGGCAGCTTCAGTCCAGAGCAGACAGAGCACATTAAATAAACATATCAACAGATGCCAAGTAAATAAAAAAAAAGGAATAAAAACAAAATACACAAAACACACAAAAGAAAAAAATTATTCTATTCATAGACAAGCTTTAATGCCCTTGCCACTAATCAACTAAACTCAATTAATTTTATATACATACATAGGCTATAAATGTTGTTGAATATTTTAATTGATCTACAAATGTTTGACTGATAGTTGCAAACTGAAAGCGTTGCAGTTGCATAAAAACTAGCAGTATATATATTTAAATTTACCTTATTGGTTAATAAATCAACGAAACTGATGTTTTGAAAGTCTGCTCTTTAAAAACTTTAGAGAATATGTAAATGTAAAGAAACGATGCGAAGTCAGTGAAATAAATATAGGTAAATCTTTGTCTAAACATTTTCAATATTGGTGAGTAGAATGCGCATACAGAAAATAAATCATTTTCAAGCGTTCTCCTCTCGTCGATGTTGATGTGCTGGAAAACATGAGTGCAAAAGTCCAAAATAGCTAATGTATATATGTACTTTTAAATATTTTAATATAAATAGTTATAGTACATATATGTGTGTACATATGAGGCCCACCCAAATGCCAATTGGCTTAAGTTTGCTTTCAATAATCTTTTTATGGCTGCACACCAATTGGCATGGACGTCGGTGTCGGCGGCAGCCTTGCTAGCAGATAAGAATTTCGACGCCGGGCAATAAAACCACCCAAAAAATTAACGGACAAAGCAAAGCGGCTTCAATACTGAATACACAAGCACACACATACACACACATACACAAACATATATATATATATATATATACGAGTACATAGATAGCAATTTGTGCGCAATTAAAAAAAACAGTAAAAAAAATAGGCGCATATCGCTAGCCAAAACGAGACAGCCTCAGTTTGGTTGGAGCAGCGCAGTGAGGAGATCCCAAGTGAGGAAATGCGAATGCGCGTGCGAAACGCAACAACAAAAAAGCGAGCGTAACTTCCCAACAAATCGCTGCTAAATACGCTGTATAAGCATTATTTTTTAACATTGTTGTCAATTTCGTTATTGTTGCGAAATGAGAATCAGCAGCGAGAGATAGCGAGCAAGGAAAACGACAACGAAGTGTAAGATAGTGAATTAGAAAGAATGAGCAAGCAGGAGAGAGCGAGATCGGTAATTACGCTTTTGGGTCATTGCTGCTGAATTTTCTTCGTTTTATTTGTTTGGTTTTTTTTTTGCTTACTTAAGCAGAAAGCAAAACAAAAAAGGTACCCAGCTGCGTTGAGTTTCCAAGAAGGCATTTATGTAAGAGTTGTTGATGTTGGAAAAAAAACGTTGAACGTCAGTGAAGAGAAGTCTAATTAAAGCAAGCGACAGCAGCGTCAGCAATAGAGTCGAATTCCTATTAAAAGCGTCGAATTCCAATTAGGTGCGCTGCCTCGCTGCGTCATCAGCAAGCATTCACACACACACAAACATACATATAAGCAACAATGACATTTTGCGCAGTCGACGCAGTTGGATTAATTAACCCCGCGCGTGACACATGCGCCAACACATAAATACATACATACATATCGCTTGTTTTTTTTCCTTAAATTACACAAATATGTAGCATGTTCATGCATATGCATGCATATGTGTATGTATGTATGCATGTATTTAGGCACATCCCATCAATGATTTTGATTTCACTCAATCTCTCTCAATGTACATAGACGTGATCGATAACGAACTGGAACGCATTCATTCCAGATTCCAGTGAATGAGTGAGTAATTCCATTATGGAAATGGAAGTTCACATTTAATATTAAAATTGGTGCTTTATGATTTCAAAGAAAACAAAACTGGCATAAATCTCTGATCACTACTATTGCCCCGCCCTCGCGTTAGGAATACTCACCAACAAATGCCTTCAGCTCGTAATCAACTCCACAGGATTTGCCGACATCGCCCGGCGCCGGCTGCAAGGACACCGAGGCCGGACAATAGGGAGGCACTTCAAAGTAAAATGGATGCGCATTCGGGCCGAGTTTCTTAATGAGCCGCTCCTGCAGCCGGGTCATGGGTCGTTCCAATTGCATAGGCGGATAGATTTGTTCGTGCGCCAAATACAGATCCTTGCGGAATGTCAAACCTAGCACATCGAGATCCTCGCGTCCATAGCGAAACGCGGCCAACACTTGGCCAAACACTTTGCGATCCTTGACATATTCAGGATCAATGAAGACAACACCATCGATGGGATCCACATGCGACACATGATCCACAAAGTCGCGTTTGCCCAAATAGACGGTGATTTTGCCATTCGATGAGCTCTTCTTGAACACACGCGTTGCCTGCCTGCGCGAACTGGCATCGCCGCCTATCTCATCGAGTACGCCAGCGTTACCGGCTGTTGTGGCCGCATTCGATGTGGTGGCAGCGTTGCCATTCCCGTTCCCATTTCCATTGCCATTACCGTTGCCATTCCCGTTTCCATTTCCATTGCCCGTCGCAGTAGATCCGCTTCCGTTTGTGTTTGCGCTCAGTGTGTTCATTGTCGTCGTCGCCGTCACCGTCAACGTCGTTCTGGCTGCTGCTGCTACTGTTACAGTCTCTGCTTCTTTCTCTGCTGCTGCTGCTACTATTGCTGTTGTTGGCTCTGCTGGCTGCTGCTGCTTCTGCTGTTGTTTTTGTTGCTGGGGTTGTCGTTTCGCAAACGCTGCTGCTCACTGTGCGCTGCCACTGTAGCTGCTGCTGTTGTTCTGTGCTGTGCTCGCAAGCTCTCTCTCCTTGTTTTAAGCACTTCTTAATAACAAATATGTGTGCAATTTAATTTTTTTTTTATGTATACTTAATGAGCAACAGCGCCACACAACTTCTTTTGTCGCCATCTACCGTTTGCAGTGTTACCTAGTGCACAAGTGAACTGGTTCTCTTTTTCTCTTAGCCAACACTTGAACACAGCGTTGCCACTTATGTGTGTGCGTACGCGTAACTCGGTCACACTTTTTCTCATCTCTTTTCCACGTGCATTTTTGGTCGAGTAGCACGCGTTTTTTGTATTTCTCTGAACATATTTGCTTAAAAAAATATAAAGAAATGGCACTGAAAAAATTAGCAGCAAAGAAGGCCGCAGGAAACAACAAGCGCGGCCCCAAGGCTAAGCAGGTTGTAGAGGAGAAGTCGGAAGAAGAAGTCGAGTCCAGCGATGCGGATTCCGATGCCGACGAAGAACAGAATGGCGTCAATTTGGACGATGGCAGCAACTCCGAGGTGCGTAAAAAAAAACCAATGTAACTTGTCAAGCAAAAACCACGTTTTTTTTTCTATCTGCTCTCCAGACGGAAGGCGCCGCCACAGGCTCAGTGGATTCTGAAGCTGAGGAAAACGAAGATGATGATGAAGATGACGATGATGATGATGATGAAGTGGAGCCAGGCGAGGTTACAATAAGTAATAGTTTTGCCCAAGAAGAGTCCGATGACGATGATGAAAAGGCAGATTCCGATGAGGAGCCCGTCGAAGCACCCATCGTAAAGAAGAACACGCCAGAATTACCCAAAAAGGGCGGCATTCCAAAGGTGGCCGTTGGACGCATTCCACCCGAAACGCCCAAGGAGCAGATTCTGTTCGTCAGCAATCTGCCCAAGGGTAAGTAAATTAAACAGAATAAACAGCATTTATAAAATATATTTTTTCATTTGTGGAAAAGTGTGACTTCAATTTAAGTCAATCTTGATTCATCCGAGTAATTGTATTAACTAAAGAGAAAATTTGCATTTACCGACAGCGGTAGCATAAACATTTATTGTCGATACTCGTTCGATGCATCAAAAATGTATTATTTTTCATCACAAAACTACATTTTATTCAGCACAAAAAAAAAGAGACGAAAACAGCATCTCATTTTCTGTTAGGTTTTATTTCTATGTTTTTCTTGCCATCACATTAACAATAACTTAAATATTTTTCAACTCACAACAAAAAAAATATACAAATAAATAATTAAATTTGTATAACACAACATTTTATGCATGTTTAAAGAACATTGAAGAGAAGAACATTGCCTAAGGCAATAATAACCACTACAATTTTTTTTCGTATAAGAAAAGCAATAGCAAATTTATCACTTTGCGTACAAAACACTTTAAGTGAGATCATATATGATAAATTATAATATTCTTAACATGTCATACAGTAGGTGCACTAACTTGACGCAATTTTACTATTTTTATTACGCTTCTCAATTGAAATCAGTCTAATTCCAACCCGATTAATAAACAATTTCAGAATACAAGCACGTCGATCTGATTGCCCTCTTTACCAAATTCGGTCCGATTATTGTGGTTAATCGCATCAAGACAAAGGCAGGCGGCAACAATGTCTCAATGGCCTTTGAGTCTGCCGAGGCCGTTGATGCGGCACTTGCCGCCAAGAAGAAGGCTCTGACCCTCGATGGTCAGGTTTTGAACGTTGCCCGTCCTCTCAACATAGACGACATGAATGCGCGCACAGTTGTTGTGGGCTTGATTGGACCCAATGCGACCAAGGATGAAATTTCGGCTCACTTTAAGAGCTGCGGCGCCATTGAGTCGGTTAACTTTTCAAACAATAAGCTGATGCCTACGGCTTATGTGCGTTTCGAGGCGGTCAGCTCGATTCCCAAGGCAGTTAAATTGCACGGCAGCGATTTCAATTCGCGCTTCATCACAGTACGCGAAGAGGCGTACAAGAGCAAATCATTGAAAGCCCCAGGACTCACATTGACGGTGGCAAACACTGGCAACCACGAGAGCTACAAATCAGATACGATTGAGAAAATCTTCAAGAAGCACGGTGAAATCGTCGATGTCGATGTCGTCTGCACGCGTGCCATCTTGGCCTTTGTTACCTACAAAACGGCCGACGAGGCCACAAAGGCCTTCAATAAACTGGATGGCAAAACTATAGGCGAACTGAAGATCAAATTGGACAATTACCATTACAGTACCTCCGTGCGTACCATTCTGGTGACAAACTTGCATCCCAGTGAGTGTAAAAGAGATTTATATGAAAATGTATTATCATTATAATATTAATCGAAAATTTTTCTTTTTGCAGCCGTCGATGAGCAGCAGATAAATGAACTGTTCAGTGAAGTCGGTGATGTTGAGAGCATTAAGATGCTGGGCCACAAGGCACTTGTCAAGTTTGCCACTGATGATGCCTTCTGTAAGTCGTTCCTGCTGAACGAGCGCGTGGTGCAGGGTCAGCCTATATTCTTGGAGCCAAACTCCACACTTAAGCACAAGATTATGCAAAAAGGAAAGCATGGTGGTGGTCCACCGGCTGGTGGCCAATTCCAGAAGTTCAACAACGGTGGCAACAAGAAGAGCTTTGCTCCAAAACCGTTCAACAAACGCCCTGGACAGGGAAATGACTTTACACCATTTAAAAAGGCCAAGAGGGCCTAAATGGCCCAATGTCTTAGTCCTAAGTTTTTAATAATTAATCAACCCAGCAATGCAGATGCATTGACTTTAGTCATATAATTGTCTGTTCAAATATATTCAACTATGTTATTTGAATATTTTTCGACATGCAAACCACAAATTGTAAACATTTGTCGGCAAACTCGATTTGCCAACAATTTCGCAGCCGATTTTATGGCAATGCGTCTCCTCTGCCCAAATACAAGCAGTGTAAAAGCTACGAGAATAAATTGCTAATTTCCAACACGTACAAGCTAAACCTGAATGTTGTATATGGCTGTGGATGTAAATGTAAATGTGTGTGTGTGTTTCGAGTGTTGGTGTTTAACCACGTCGAGTGCCTGCTGCCGGCACCCTTTAGCAGCACTTGCATCGCCCCTTTGGCGCATGATTCATTACGCTGTCGTCGCTCGAGTGATTCATGCTGGGCCAAGCCAACCGATGCCGCACGCAACCACCTCATTTCTCTTACTCTAACGTGCACAGCGGCGGCGGCTACGGCGCTCCCACTGCACCAACGTCGTCTTCGTCGTCGTCATCGTCATCATTGTTCCTGAATCTTAGCTCATTTTTGCCCCCACCTGTCTTGGTTACAATGCAAATGAACAAAGGCGTTGGGTCATCAGTTTGGAGGCGCGCCTTGGGTCAGTAGCCATAACGAGCGCATTTGATGGCGCCGCTCCTTGCAGCCGCAACTGTCACAATGAGGATAACAAGGCGATAATAATTTTACGAGCTAATTGCAGGCACATACTTAGCTAATTATCCACCACACAATTGTTGAGAGCAACACTTTGCTCATTTGGGAATGTAAATGCGGGTAATTTATTTTTAATGTGCTTTTAAAAACCGCGATGAAACATTAACTCCGTCTTTAATCTGGACATCTATCGAATATTTATATATATTCTTAATAAATTTTTAGAATCATGATGAACTAAGAATGAGGAATGGATATCTATCCTATCTATGCATAATACACATAACAAATTTGTAGAAATGTGCAACAGATTGAAGCAGGCAATATAAGCTGTGACAGTTATTATGCTCCAACCTAATCGTCAAAAATATATAGAGATGAGGCTCTCATGTAATTTAGATCTTGTTGCAATCATCAACTAAATATAGAGTTCTATGAAAACACATAAAACAATGTATCATATCTATATATTGTCATAAAGCGAGCAACCCTAAAACTAAATTATTTTGTGACTAACAACCTCAAAATAATAATTTTATGAGCATATTTGAAAGAATTTTGAATCTGCACAAATTTTTGGGGTCTATTTTAATATTTTCAATACATACAGTCCGTGTAAAAATAATAAATATGTAAAGAAACTTTAGAAAATGATAAACATTCAGATTTATATTTTTCCCAGCATGTCACTTTAACAGAAATTGCTTGTAATTTTTTTTTATCTAAAAATACTTCTCACAGCAATGAGAATCACTGTGAATAATGAAGTTGTCTAAACCTATATCTTTTACTGGTTAATTAAAGTAATCCAGAAGAGTTTCCTGTAGACCTAAACCCTTTTCAATTGTATACAATAATTGTATAACTATGACAAATCCCAAGGAAAGATAAAATGCAATTCTGTGGTAGATTTTGTATATTTAACATTTATTAGTTTGAATTTCTTGCAATAACCGTTCAATTCAGTTTTTTTTGTTACTACACGTTCACAATATGTACTTGTTGACTTGATATATATGTATGCATTATGTATATGTATGTGTGTATATTAAACGGTATATGATGTACTAAACGTATCCATGCATATCTTTAATCCGTTTGATTTTCGTGTATGCTTTTGTTAATATATGTATGTATGTATGTATGCATATTGATAATATTAGTTTTCACTTAGTATTTTCTTTATAGGTTTTGTTAGTATTCAATATATGTGTGGATAAAGTAGAGCGTGAGTGTGTAGTATCTTCAGTTTTCGCCAATCCTGTCGTGTAAACTTTTATATAAATGTGTAAAAATGTTTTTTCTTTATTTTTTGTTTTTTTTTCGTTTGTTTTTAGATTTGTTAATTAAATGCGCTCTATGGCCTAAATGCAGCGCAATAATCCGCAAAAACACCTCTGCTCGCACCCTCTGTGACGTAAATTGCAAGCCAATAATGAATCACTCGGATCAGTCTTTCTCTCTTGGCCAGCTTGTCTTGGCCCAGTTGGACCTGTGGGTCGGCGCCAAGTCAAGCTAAACGAATTGCGTCCGTGAATGTTATTTGCTTTGGTCAATGCTGTGTTGAGGGGTTGTCAATGCTGAGAGGGTTGGCTGTGTGGGGCGGGCGGTGCAGGGCTGTGTGTCTGGTTTACAACTCTCGTATTACTCACATTCAATTTTAACTCTTTTCATATTTGTATGTATTTAGCAATAAACATAATTATAATTTAGCTCACGCTTTAAGTTAGCAATTTACTTATAATAAGGCAAATGAAAGTGAAGGGCACTGGGGCGGGATTATGCAAACCATTGAAATAACTAACTAAATGCGATTATTATGGTTATTATAATTATTATTATTAATATTATTATTATTATATACGTATGTATGATAATCATAACATACTATATGTATAACTACTATCGATAGGCCATGCAGACGCATTGTATATTTGATTTATGTGTATAGGCAAACTTTCAAATCTAGCAACTTAACGACTAAAATGGTTCCATTCATTTTTGGGGGCTCTTTTAACTTGTACAAAAAAGCAGGCAAAATTGGTATCTCAATGCATAATAAGTACATTCAATAAATTCGAATCGTTGACGCTTTTTGGTAACTCTTCCTTCATCTCTCAAGTATATATTTAAAAACAAAAATTTGTTCAATTAATTGGAATGGGATGATGGGAATTAAAGCACTTGTTGCAAGTTTAAATCTACTAATACAAAGGAACAATAAAAAAAAATAAATAAAATAAAACCAAATAAAAAGATTTGTATAATGTTGTTTGAGATTTTTTTTTTTTTTGTTTTTGTTTTAATTTTTAATTGGTAATATCGTTTTAAACATAAAGTATAGAGTGTGCAAAGTTACATTAAATGTTCTGCATGTGCTTGCTGTTTTAGTTGTTGTTGTTGTTGTTGTTCTCGCTGCATAATTAACAAATTAAAAATTAATAATACAATACAAAATAAGATTGTGTGTTGTTGATCAAAAACAGAAAACTAATAGGAATTTTGTTGTTGTTGTTGTTGTTTTTACTTCTCATTTTGTTGGTGTTGTTTTTCTGTCGTACGACAATACACTGGGGTAAAGAGCTTCTAATCACCACACTACAAATTTAATGTTCGTTAAATTTTGTTTTTGTTTTTTTTTCGAGTAAATTGGAGGAACGTATGCTGCGTATACAATATATATATATACTTATATATTTGTGTGTGTGTGTATTGGGAGTGTAGACAATAAAAAAAGAAACACATTAATTCTATAATATTCAAAATTTTTTTATAGCGCACTGTGGTTCAGACTCCATTCATTTTTTTTTCGTAGCCAAAATGTTTGCCAGCTGCGCAACTTGTTGTTTTTATGTCATTTTTTTGTTTTGTTTTTTTATCTTTTCGTTTCTTGGATTAGTTTTGATTTGAAGTATTACGTGTTAGAATGCCAACTACAAGCTACTTTTATTTTTTTATTTATTTTTTTTTTCGTTTTGTTGCTACACGTACACCACATTTTCTTGCATGGGTTTTACAATTTAAACTCTTTCTTTTTTTTTGTTCGTTATTTGATGATTGTTGACATTTTTGGGTTTTTTTTTGTTTGTTTAAACACTTACATCTTTTTTAATGTTTTTTTTTTCGTTTTTCTTTTTGCGCTCCAAAGATTCTTTCTCGTTCTCAACTTAAATAGACATATTTAAAATTTCGTTTAATACATGAGCAAAAATAACAGAGCGTGAGGAACAATTATCGTATATATATTAAAATTACAAAATGAAACCTAAACATATGTATAAATGAGCAAAAGAAGCGAGCACACAAATTGTTGAACCTTTTACAATAAAAGAATAGCACAAAACACAAACTTTTGGGATTGGAAAGATTTGCAATTGAGCTGCACAAAATGTAGTTTCGAGCCAAATTGGTCGTGATGGATCGTGCTGACTTTGATGAGAATGAAATAGTAGATTGATGCTTGGAAACGGGAGGGGGGCCTATCAAAAAACAAAAGTGGACGCTCCACTGAGCCACAACTTCGAAGGGGGGCGGCGTTAGGGAGAGTTTACATTCTTCTTCTTTCTTTCTTTATTTTTTTTTATATTTTCGTTTGTTTGTTAGCTTTTCACGCGCACAATACTTGTTCATAATATGTTTATAATATTAGTAAAGTAGTTTTCAGTTTGATCTCCACTTAACACATCAACTTTGATTCTTCAGCGCTTTAGAAATCCAGCAGTGCCACCTCAGCGATATTTTGCTGCTGCTGCTGCTGTTGCAACTCCTCAACATTGGACAGCGCCTCTTGCGCTGTCTCGAGAGCATGTCCGTTGCCATTCTGTCTGATAGCCGGCTCCACCAGCTTGCCGCCATCGAGGCCATTTCCAGCAACAGCGGCAGCAGCTGCTACAGCTGCGTCATCAGCTGTTGGCTGTTTAGTTGGCTCAGCTGCTGCTGCTGGGGCTGTTGCCTTGATTGGCCGCTTGATAGCTGCCGGTGAAGATGTTGTTTTGACGGCGGCTTCTTTGGCTTTCGGTTTCAGCGGCGAGCCGGCGGCACTCTTCAACGGCGACGACTTGCGCTGTGCTGTGGCGCCACCAGCTGTTCCAGCAGCAGCCGAAAGTAGAGGACGACGCGCGCCGCCTGCTTGGGTCGATGAGTGCGTCGATTTGGGCGCTGGACGCGCTGTAAAAGTCTTTGTAATGGTTGTCGTTGTAGTTGTGGTTGTTGTCGATGTTGAGTTGCTGCTGCTGCTGCCGTTGGCAGTGGCCGATTTGATGCGAGTGCTGCTGGTGGTGGTGGCGCCGCTCTTGGCCACACCATTGCCCAGCAACGGCTTGGTGGGACTGCGTGCCCCAGTTGCGGAAGTGGTAGTGGTGCCACCAGTAGTCGATGCCGTCTTGCGCAGCGTCGACGACACAGCGCTGCGCGGAGAGATCATCTTCGGCTTGGCGGCAGCTGTGGTGCCGGTGCTGTTGGCGCTTGTGGTGCTCGGCTTGCTGGCGGCAGTCAGCAGCAAGCGTGACTTGACACCTGTGGTTGTTGTTGTTGCCCCATTGGTTGCTGCTGCCGGCTTGCGTGCTGTGCTGGCGGCTGTGGCGCCACGTGCAGCGGCGCCAGTTGCCGGTTGCTTGCTGCCGACGCCTCGGCTAATTGGAGCAGTGGCCGGGCGTGTGCTTGCCGTGCTGCCGGTTGTTGTTGTGGTTGTTGTTCGAGGTGCCGGCTTGGCAGATATATTGCTGGCGCTGAGGGGTTTGCGTGCCGCGCCAGTTGCTGTCTTGGCAGCCGTTGCTGATGTTGCTGCTGTTGTTGCTCCTGCTTTGGCAACGGGTGCTGTGCGTGGACGAGCAGCGGCAACTTTGGGAGCTGCCGCTGCTGTTGTTGTTGCGCTGCTCCTCTTGGCAGCGGCGTTCGGTGATGGTCTGGACTTGGTAGCTGCTGCTGCTGTTGTAGCTGCAGTTGTTGATGTCCTGGCGGCCGTTGGCTTTTTGGCTGCAGCATCATTGGGACTGACCTTAATCTTGGGCTTGGTCGCAACAGTGGCGACAGCAGCTGCAGCAGTGGCAACCGCAGCCGTGACAGCCGCAGCAGCAACAACAGGCGACACCTCCTGCTCCTCCTGAACTGGAGGCGGCGACGATGGCGTCTCAACAACAGCAGCTATACCACTCAGCTCTGCAAGCGCCTCCTTTGGCTCAGCGAGCGTATCCTGCTGAAGCACAGGCTCAGCGATTTGCTCCACAATTGGCTGCTGCTCCACTAGCGGCTCAGCCTTGGGCTGCTGCTCGTTGACTAGCGGCTCGGGCTTCGGTTCCGGCACCGGCTCCGGCTCGGGTGTCTCGTTGTTGCTGGCGAGGAGGCCGTTTGTGTAGGGTGCTGCATCAGCGTTGAGGAGCTGATGGGCATGATGGGACACCTCCTCGATGAGTTCATTCTGCATTTGCAGTTCGTTGTAGTTTTCTTGTGGATTCTGATTCAATGCTGGCTCCTCCAATGTATGCGGCGGCTGTTGCTGCTGGAAGTTTAAGAATTCAACCATCTGCTGTTCCTGTTGGAAGAGCTGCTCTTGAAGTTGTTCCTTCTGCTGCTGCTCCTCCTGGAAGTGCTGCTGCTCCACTTGGAAGTACTGCTGCTCCTCCTGGAAGTGCTGCTGTTGCTCCCGGAAGTGCTGCTGTTGCTCCTCCACGAAGGGCTTGCTCTCCTCCTGGAAGTGCTGCTTGAAAGTATTATGATCCTCCTGGAAGTGCTGCTGCTGCTGCTCCTCCTCGAAGGTATTGTGCTCCTCCTGGAAATGCAGTTGCTGCTGCGACTCCAGCTCATTGGCAAAGTGCTGCACACCCAACAAATCAAGCTCCCGCTCTGGGGCAAATGGATTGCTGGTCACAGGAAGCGGCTCCTCATTGTTGTGGACACCATAGTCGGTAGCTGCATTGAAGTCAGCATACTCCACCTGTGAGAGAAATGAACAGAATGTTGTAAAATGTAAATAAAATACACATACTAATCTAATAATATATAATTTTCCAACATTCGAGTGGATGAAATGGATGAAAAGCGTTTACAGTGCTCGCTCAATAAATAAAACCATTTCATTTGAAAGGTCAATGATTGTTTTTGAGATCAGTTTTTTCAATCGACCCATTATAAATTCCATAAAATCAAGACAAGTGCAGACACAGTTGGGGCAGTTAAATGGAGTAAAAACTAATGAATGCAACGTTACTGTGATTATTATCAAAGCGTTGCAGATGCTATATCCAAATTGAATAGTAATTTATATATAGGCGACTGCTAAAAGCTTTTAACCCATCTTAACACAGCAATTGGACGCATCATGTACGATGAGTTTGAAATGTCAATACCCCGTCCACAAAAGCAGCTGATGACGATTATGATAATGATAATGATGATGGCGATGACTAACAACAATATGCCGAAAAACAAAAGGCACTCTAAGCAGTATCAACAACAACAACAACATTTGTACTTTGTCTGGCTGTCGTCTTCGTCTACTTTACGCACAACAGACAATGTCGACATCGTCATCTTGCCCCAAGTGCCCCCTTGCCCCCTGCCACTGCGTTGCTCCCTGTTAAATCGATAAATGCAATGAGCCGGCACATGTAGCTGGAGCTGGAGCTGGCGTGGCTTGGGATTTGGCGGCGTCACTGCAGACATCTTTATTTTTTTTTGGGGGGCGCGCACAAAGTTTGTTGGAAAAAATATGGTAAAGATTTTGTGTTGCCCTTTTTGTTTTTTTTATTGCTTTTTCTTTTTTAGTGTGTTTTGCAATTGTGCGTCAAGAAAATGTTACTTATGGTGTTATATGTTATAGCTTGTGTTTTTTCACCCCTCAGCTCTGTCTGTCAGTCTGTCGCCTTCACCAAACTGAACTGATCTCTGAGTGCAGCAAGCTGTAAAAATAGCAGCGACCACAAAGTACAAGTGTAAGTAATATATATGTATGGATATATATATATGGATGTATATATATATATATATATATGTATGTATGTATGTATAAATATGCATACGTCAGGGCAGGCCAGGCCAGAGTACAAGTATTTATGGGTGGCAGCCAGGCAAGCAGCGAAAATAAATCACCCAGCCGATGAATTTCCAGCGAAATTCATATAAGATGACTAAGGAAACAAGGCGTACACAAAAAACTATATATGTACTCTATTCTTATATTAAACAAAGTGTGTCAGAAAATTCTATTTAATTTATTTAATATTTGTAGCAAACTTTGTTCAATATGAAAACAGGTTTTGGTTAACAAAATTTGCGTTTACCATACGATTTCTTACAGTTGATAAAAAAAAAATATGTCTGGATGTATAATATGTCAAGTGTAGCGCTATATCTTTAAAATTGTTGTATCTTTACTGCTATGAGAAATCGATTTGTTTTAATATTCGGTAAAGGGGCACCGTAATCGAAAAATTAAATAAGCTTGATCTTTGACGCCTCTTTCTCTAATAGTATTATATTTTCCTATGTAGCAATTGTAATTTTAATTCAAATCCACCCTTTTACTATACAATTTTATTGTTGTTGTATTTTTTTAAACAATTGGAAACGTTATGAATAAAAAGAAATGCTTGTCAATAATAATGTTAACACAGGGTCAGGGTCGCATTTCCTCAAGTATCGCATGGCATAAACATAAAGTAATTGACACCCAACCCCGTGACGTATTTTGAGTTGTGGCAAGTATGTAATCCCCATGTATACTGTGGGTGACGCCGTGAAGCATGCTATGAAAATGGAAAATGTAGTTGTGGGAGTCATGAAGAGAGTGTCAAGTGTTGGCGGTTGCAACATCCCCCAATTAAGCACGAACTGTGCACAACAACAGCAGATTCTGCTCTTCGTCAGCTGTCTGTCTGCGTTTGTGTTGTGTTTATTTGTCCTCTCTGTGTGTATTTGCGAGGGTTGCACACACACGCACACGTACACACACATATTTAGATGTATATGAAACTAACTCGAATTACTAATGCATACAAATTATGATAATGACATCAGCAGGCACAGCAGCAGCAGCAACGAACTTGTGAAAGTAAATGGGAAAGCAGCCAGCACATACAAACACATATACACACATGCATACATACATATTTTTAGCTAGTCTGGCAATGTCATGACAGTTGCTGCCATTGGGCAAGCGCAGCAACAACAACAACGAAATGAAACGAAAACAGCTACAGAAAAAAGAAGAAAAAGCATGTCAGATGACAGGAAACGTGTCGCTGACTTAAGAGTAGCTCGCACTATGTACACTGTGTGACTTGACTTGGCATTAGTTTCGGCGCTGTCCAACACCAAGCACAAAATGTAGCGTCAACTATTTTTTTTCCGGCATTTTTCTTCTAGTACGCAACGCAAGACCGCAGTGAAGTCCCCCTGGGCGTCGCAGTCAGCGCTGCGGTCGCTCGTCGCAGCCACCGTCGCATTTGTTAGTCGCTTTAAAATGTCATTGACCAGCAAATGCCAAAGAGTCGGGGCCGGTGTTGCTACTGCTGCTGCTGCTGCTGTTGCCGGTGTTTTGTCGGTTATTTTTTTTTTGTTTTTTTTTTTGCTACCCACTTTTGGCCCACTCGCGCGCAATTGCTGGCTTTCTTTTGTTGCTCAAGCGTAATGGGGCTAAAAGTGAGCTGAAGCCGAAAAAGTTGAAATCAAAATGAAAATGAAGTAGAAGTAGAAGGAAATATAATAAAAAGTGAACCGCTTAAATATCGCAGCTTAGTCAGCGGCTGATGACTCATCATAAGCGACTTTGGATAATTAAACAGTGGTTGGTCTTCTAGTTATACTTTGCCAATTTGTCATTTATAATATAACATGAATTTAACACTGCACCTCTGGCACGTTTGTCACCTCTCTTGCTCTTGCTCTTGCTCTCTCTCTCTCTCTCTCTTGACCGACGATAATTTGGCATTAAATCAGGCAAAATATGCGTCAGCATTGAACGAGCTGGCAACGCTGTACTGCTTCTCCCGCAGCTAAAATTGCCGGCCGGCCTGCTTGCAAATAATCGTCTCTTGACTTGTTTTGGCTCTTTGTGCAAAAAACACTTTTTGCAAAACTATGATGATTGTATTTGTGTGTACGCATTTGAGTGTGTTTGCAGCTATTATTGACAAATCATTTTGACACTTAAGACGAATGAACGGCGCCAAGCAAATCATGCCAGCAGCAGCAAATACAACAATAGGCGCAACTTGTTCAATGAAAACGACGTCGCTGCTTCTGCTGGTGGGTGACTGCTGATCCAAGATGTGTGTGTGTGTGTGTCGATATTTTTGTGGTTGACTTTTGCCCAAAGAAACGAAAAAATCAAAAGAAAAATAAAAACCAAGCAAAACAAAACGGACCGATGACATCAACATTTTCAGTCTCCACATCTCACACACACATAAACAAACAAACACACTCACGGTGAATTTTAATGTTAATGATAATTGCGAAAAGTGCGCAGCAAAAGAAATTGCACGAACATTGCCAGAGTTGACGTCAACTCTGGCCAGCAGAGAGAAAGAGGGCAACAAAAAAAAAGAATTTAAACAAATAACAAAAAAGAGAAGAGAGAAAGAACAAACGAGGGAAAAGATCAGCAGCAAGCTGTGGGGAGAGTTGCGCTTCTGATTGTTCTTGTTTTTGTTTTATTTTTTGTGTTTCCGTGCAAATTGCTGAAAATCAAAAAAAATGTGCCATAAACAACAACAATTACAACAATAAGAGCAACAGCAGCCAACAACAGCAAAACGCAAATCAAGTTCAACAGATGGCGCAGCAAATTTGCAGCAATTCGGCTGTGCCAGTTCAGGGGCAGCTGGGCCGTAGAGGGGGAGGTGCTGGGTTCACTCACTATAAATTTTCAACAAATCCAAAATGGCACGCAAGAGATACGCAAAGACAATTTATAGAGTCGCACAAATCACTTGTATTGAGTCGTTGTCGTCTCACATGGCTCGTTAGATAGCCAAAACTGGGCAGGCGACAAAAGACATGGGGGGACAGGGGGACATACGGCGGGCGACAGTTGCCATTAAGCGCATACAAATATGGCATGCAGTTGTGTTGTTGGCGGGCAAGCAGGCAGGCAGCATGGTCTAACTTTTTTTGGCCATACGCACACTTCCAATGTATGCACAATGCATATGTACGTACATAGAAAACCCTAATAACAATAACAATAAAATTGCTAAATGCTCAATAATGCGTAGAGGGGAGCAAGAAACAAGAGACAAGAGACAAATTATTAAAAGAGAAGGCGCGCAATGACTAAGCACACGTTGGGCGGTGGCGAAGCAAGACAGCAAAGACCGCAGAGCTATAAAATACAATGCCAAATTAAGCAGCGACACCAAAAATATTTCTCTTCTCATAGAGACAAACACACACACATCACACACACAATATTATTACATATAGACATATGCAAATGTTGTGCGTCTATGTAATTTCTATTTTTAAATGTTTGGCCACACTCAATGTGAGTGACACATGTACAGAAGCCGAAAAAACACAAACAACAAATCAAGTATTGCACTCTCTTTTTTTCTCTTTGCTGCTGCTGCTGTTTAACTGTGCAATAATTATACAACTAATAAGCACTGTTACTGTTACTATAACTGTTACTCTTTGTACATAATGCTAACGATGTTGAAATTGTGTGTAGTGTGTGTGTGTGTGTGGGCCACATGCAACAGCAGCACGCAACATGTTGCCAATGTTGGCAGGCAGCAGCACTAGTCAGTCTAGCTTTATGGTTTTGTTTTCTGTTGTTTCTTTATTATTATTATTTTTTTGTTAGTAGCAGATTTGCAGACACTGAGCAGCAGCAGCAGAAGCAAGGAACAGCAGCAGCAGCTCATGCTGCACATCATTAATCTTACATCTTCCCCATTTTGATTAATGCACAATTTTATGCTATTTTCCTTATTTCTCTACATATTTAAAACTAAAGCCCCACAGCAGCACTCACTGCAGCTGAGGCATGAAACCAACACCACGGGAGGGACGCCCTTAGTGCGCTTTTTGTGTGTTTTCTTTTTAATTTCCGTATGATTTTTTTGTATATAATATTTAATTGATTTCGTTTTTTAATCTATTAGTTTGCTCTCTGGCCGCGGAAAACGGAAATGATGCAAGCAAACGCGTAGAGTGTAGAAAATGCAACGCCATCTTTTATATATTTTGACTGAACTCACACAAATCGAGTTCTGCTTAGTCAGCAACGAATTCCAATCAACAATTGGGAGCAGTAGTTGACGCTGACGCTGCGCTGCACTGTGCTGCGCTGTGCTGCTTTGCGTTGGCCAACAGACCGATAAAGCTCAAACATAATTTTGACAATTAGTGAACGAACGAAACACAGAATTATGGCAGCGACGACGACGGCGACAGACAGCGGCAGCAGGCTGCAGCAACGCCAACTCACTCAATGAATTATGGTGACGCCATTATTAATGAATGAATTAATAAGCAATAAAAAAAGAGCAAATAAGAATGCTCTAGGCGAGATACGATCTCGACTAGAAGATACCCTCTCTGAACACAAATTGTTGTTGGAAACACAAATTTGGGAAGCAGGTTTGATCAATAATATAAATACTCAATTGGAGATTTATATCTGTATGTACCGATATGTATCGATTTGTATCGATGTTCGCTAAACGACGTTGTTATCGATCAAATGAAATACACTCAACATGCGCACCAAATTAAAGTCTTCAAAGTCTTTTAAACGCTCGCATCATACCCTCTTTCCCATATTGAATGGGTATACGGTATAAGAAAAAATAACCGAGCAGAAACTGAGCGAATTGTGTAGGAAAACCGGCAAGTGGCCATGGCAACAGATTTTCGCAAACGCCACCAGAAAAATGGTAAAATAAAAAACAAAAAATAGAAAAAAAAAATAGAGCAGACCCAAAATGGCAAACGCGAGACTTGCGAAAGCAAGTAACATTGATGATATTTAAGATGGTGTTACGATAATCAAGTTGCGCGTCACCATCAGCAGCAGCCACAGCAGTGGCAGCCGGGAGACAACGTGGCACGCAACATGCACACAAGAGATAAAATTTTAAAAAATAAAAACCCGCAAAAGAATAGAAAGTTAATTAAGTTTTATTTCGCGCTGCTGCTTTTTGGGGAGACTTGAGACTTTATTTGTCATGCTTTTCGCAAGGTTTCTAAAGAAAAGCCCAACGCCATAATGATGATGATGATGATGATGAACGAGCTGGGCCCGCCGTCGTTTGTTCTGCGGTTTTGTGTTTGGGGCTATGCAGATTGCCTGGCTTGACTTCGGCTCTGCTTGTGGAAAATTTGTGAAAGGCTTGTCCAAAATAAATATGAGAAAATATCTATTGTAATTTGCTTGAGCGCAACCGCAAACCAAGCTCTTGGGACATTACAATTTTTCACGAGACTTTGGATTAAAGTAGAAAATTAGTTAGCAACAGCTTTAAATTGGATACAGTTGTAGAGTAGAAAATTAGTTAGTAACAGGCTTTAAGTTGGTTACAGTTGTTAGACTTGGCTTAAAAATACATAAAAGACAAAATAATGGCCAGCAGTTTGAGATACATTAAAGCATTAGAATAGTTTTTTTTTTTTTTTTTTAAATTGAAATCAATGAGTATATAAATAAAAAAGAAAACCTCAATTATTCCGAGCCTTTCAAGTTATATGCCACACACAATTTAAGTTTGTGGAGCGAAATTCACTTAAGCCAAATAGTTTCATTCAATTAAAATGTCTGAGCGCATCTAAATAAGGAGGAAGTGCTTTTGGGTCTATTTGAAATTTATTATTTAAACGATGAGGCAGGCAGATAAATTGAAAGCGCTGCTCCGTCGAAGTCGAAGGAAGGCGTTTGTGTTTGCTGGTGAAGTGAAAGGCTTTAAATGGGCAACAAATTGTGCCCATTGCTATTGCTCATAAATCCATTGGCAGTTGTGATAAAGATGCCATTAGCCAGCGACTGTTGCACTCAAGTCAGCAAAAAACAAAGAGCATGGCGCATTGTAAAGTTCATTAAAAAGTATAGCCTAATCTATATAATATATATAGATGTTAAATAGAAGAAAAAAAAAGAAAAAGAAATGCAATCCACAAGCAAATAAATACTAAAGAAAAAAACCATATTGGCGCGCCGACATGAAACAGATTCAACTGCGCTTTTGTGAAAGTATTTCAACGGCGCGCCGCACGAAAGAACCAAAAGATACAATTACAATGAGAGCCAGCTAGCCAACGTTTGCCAGCCAGCAATCGACGACCACATTGCAGCAGTCAGCCATATGAATGGTCATTTAGATAGATAGATACATTAGAATGGCGGCCGTTGCCATGAAATTGACTGCTTTTGTTGGCCATTGTCTCTAACAAACACACAGAGGAGGTGGGCAACAGCAATGAGTAATAGACCGAGTGACTGACTGACTGAATAAATGAGTGACTGACTGACTGACTGACTGAGTGAATGAGCGACTACTACCCAAGACAGCTACAGCTGTGGCTTAAAAAAATGATGGAAGAAAAATTCTTAATAGTTTGATACACATAATACACATATTCGTTGAGCTGAGCAGCAGCAACGGCCAAAAGAAATTGTTAATAGCGCAAATGGTAGTGGTAATAAAAAATAAAAAAAAACACCTGGCCAAGTTAGTCGCTGCTGCCGGTGCTGCTGCTGGACACGAACATTGTTTCGGTTTAACGGCAGCGGCAGCAGCAGCAGTAAGCCAGGCCCCTCTACAAGAAAGGCGCATTTTAAACTTTTCCATAGAGGCACGTTATTACAACTGACACTGCTTCTTTTATTTTTCCTATTTTCATTTTATGAGTTCTTTAACATTGGCAGGCCATGCCCCGTGAGACAGACACAAAGGCTGGGCGGCAAATGCCTTGTGGCAAATGGCCATCGCCAGCGTCGTCGGTCGTTGTCTTTTTGCCAGTGCTTTACACTCTTGGCCAAATGCAGCAAGTGCAAGGCAAATGCAATCAGCTCTGGACAATTTGAAAGGCCAGTTTAGTGCAGCAAAGACATAGAAACCAACTAAACTCCAAACTCTGCTCAACTACCTCCATATATATATATATATATCTATATCTATATCTATATAAAACGACTACTTTTTTCTTTTATTCCTCAAAGGTTTTTTGTCATGTTTAATTAAACTGAATTGACCTGCAGGTTGTGCGGCACAGGGAACCGGTTCGAAAAACACAAATTCATCATTCCTGGGCAAAGGCAAAGTGGAGGCAAGGTTTTCAATGCTGCCACAACTCTGTGGGCTGGACACAGTGGTTAACGTTTCGCCTTATTTATGGCAAACAATTTTACGGCTAATGGTCACGCCCTGTGCTTTGCTTTTAGCTTTTGACTCTCGGCACTCTTGCAACTTTCATTCGCACTTGTCGTAGATAACATGGCTAAAATTAGTCGTGTTGCTTTCTTATTATATCATCCAGCCATATTTCTTTATCAAAGAATGTTCGGCTTGAGTATGATTAATTGTATGTTAACCGGCGAATTCCAAGAGCTTTGTTGCACCAGATATGAAAGTTCTGCTCCAAAAGGCTTATAGGTATTTCGATGTATTTGCGGCATGAGCTCATTACCGGTGCTGTCATCTTACTTAGTCATATTAAATAAATAACACTAACATATATAATCGAGTGATAAGATATCTAATAAGTTTTTAAAAAATAAAATTTCTTATATCTTGAACCCATTAAAAATGAGCAAAGATGTTTAAGAAGGAACTATCTGCGACCCCCCATTGATTTAGATTCTTGATCAGCATCCAGGCTGGAAAATTTATTTATTTTCTTTTATATCGATAGCTGTCCCTGTTTAGCATATATCGATACAAATCGATTTCCAATAGCAATAATAATTAAAAATAATATATGATATACAATATATTGATATATTTTTATAATTAGCACTCTACTGGATTCAAGGTGTCACCTAGACAAGCTGTCTTTAGTAGCGCTTTCTTTAACTTGTTCTACAGCCTAAAACTAACTATTAAAATACACTCCAGCATTAAGTACCGTTGGTCACTTTTAGAGATCGCCCGAAGCGTTGTGTAGTTCTGCGAATTTAATGTGTCCACTTAAAACTAACAAATGGCCAACGTTAGGCAAATTGCTAAACATATTACAACCAATTTGAGTAATATTTCAGTCATTGCGAAAAACCAGTCGGAGACGTTCAACAAGATGGATCACCTCGATCATCAGGGGCGAACGTGTCTCTTGAATGACTTTCAATTAACAGCAGTTTTGGGCACTAGTGACAACTCCAGCCCAGGGGGAGGAGCACCAGCACCAGCACCAGCAGAAGCAGCAGCAGCATCAGCGATTAAAGCCTATTTATATTAGCATGGCTAGAAGAAACTGATGCTTCTTGTTGGCTGCTGGCGACTTTTACTCGCCATTTTTTTGGTACCGCCTCCTGTCGTCTGACATCAGCGGGCGGACAGGAAGGGGGTGTGTCTGTGGCACAGGCAGGCAGGCGACGGCCAGTCAACGCTGCAGGGGCCACGAAAATCCATTGCGGCATTTTGTCTCCCATTTTAGTAATTATTTTTACATATTTTCTTCTGCTTTTTTTTTTTTGTCATTTTGAGAAGCTATTGAACTTGGCACAGGGATTGCATTTTAAAAATAAATTTATACTTGAACATTGGGGAGAACGAACAAACGAACATGCAACAATTTCATCGCAGTATAATGCAGAAGCAGGAAGCAACTGCAAGACATCTAGTTGCAAGCGTACAGAGTACAGTAGTTACTCGCTAAGTGTGACCATTCGAAATAAGTATTTGAGAAAATTTAAGATGCAACTATTTAGAAACCCTTTGAAATTTTCTATAAAATTACTTAAATTAATATAATAGCAAATTAAATAATGCCTGTCTATCTTGACACATTTTAAAGCTGCAATTATTGGAAATTAGAATTTAACAGATGTAGAAAAATAAATAAATAAAACTTCAAACTGAAACGTTCTTCATGTTGTGGGGACCACTGTAAATGCGAATAGATGCTAGCCAGAACAAGCGAAAGTGTCGCCTACAAATACAAGTGCAACACAGATAGACATACAAATGCAACTCTATACACCCATGTGGCAATATAAAATTAGATAACGCATACAGAAACACACAGAATGAGCGAGCGAGACAGATAAAGGGAGAGAGTTAAAGGGGGAGAGATAAAGGGAGAGAGTATGATATTGCACCAAAGGCAGCCGCTTGCAAAATGAGATATTGTATCTGCAAGATAAAAAAGCACTTCACTTCAGTTGATGTTGCTGCTGGTGCCTGTTGTTGCACAGAGCCCCATTTCGTTTGAACTGCAAAATGTAAAATGCTGCAATTAGACGCCACAATCGTCTTCAAGTGCCATGGCTCGAGATACAGATACACAGCCACAGCAACAGCCACAAACTTCAGTTAAAACAACAACAACATCTTCAGACGTGTGTGCTCTTGGCCATTTTGGCAATCAGACGTTACAGTCAACCCACACACAACACACAACACACACACACAACACACACAACACACAACGGGCATTAGCAACAAGCAATCATATTGCAGCAAGAGATTTCTGTTCGTCGCCGTTGCCGTTTTTTTTGAGCCGTCTGTCTCGCAATTGTTCTGCTTTTGGCTTTTGGGGCCTGCCTTCGTCCGCGCACCTCCTCCTTCACCTTCTTCTTCGTTGAGAGACTGCAAAATAAAACTCGTTTTGCACACACACATACACACACACACACACACTAGCACAGCTGGCAAACTCTTGTACATTATTTACCAACAACGCTGTCTGACGCCTGATTTTGTTTTTGGTATTTTTTTTATGCATTTAGGCTGATTTTGGGCGTCAGTCGAGTTACATTTACTGTACGTATGTACGTGCTTATTTACTGAGGTGGGCAGACAAGAAAGATATGTATGAGCACACACACCCCTCAGACTCTGCGGTCTATCTCTGAGCAGCACTTGTCCGTGTGGGCAGATGAGGCTGGGCGTAGGATTGGCGCAGCAGACGCCAAATGCGCTTACAGAGCGCCTTCAATTCGGACCACCCGTTGCCCAAACTGCATGGGTTGATAAAGCCAACAACGGGCAACCAGCTACAACAACACCAAAGATAGCAACAACAGTAATGGCAATAAGTGGCGCTTGTAGCTCTTGCTTGTATTTGTGTGCGTGTGTGTGTGAACTAAATTACAAATGAAACAAAACAAAAAAAAATGGAAAAAAAAGTGAAGAAGCAAGCAATTTTAATTGAGTTAATAATCTTAATGGATTTTCTGACTTAATTACCAGTTTGTGCGCTTCTATTGAGTTGCTATTGCTATTATTACTTTTATTTTTACCATACAATTATGGCTTTAGCAGCTCACTGTTAATGCAGTGTTAAAAAAAATATATAAAAAAAAGTTAAAAAATTAAGTTGGAACAACTATCTTAGGCAAATCGAATATAACATACCCTTGAGGGACGCACACAACTAGCCGAATTCTAAATAACATAATAAATTTAAACAAGAGAGAACGTTGCAGCCGATGATGACTACGGTGGGGGCGGGAGTGGGCGAGGTCCAAACTTTTTCCCCAGATTTTTTAATGCTGTTATTAGCAATATACCTTTCAAATTTAGTGACTAGTTTTCAAATTGTGTGAGATATATGGTTTTATCGATTTACACCAACAGGTTTATCGGTTTAGGTATGATATAGTACTCAAGGGGACATTATGACTATCCGTTTCTCGTCTAGTAATGCTGATCAAACATATATAATATATATTATATTATGGAATATTATATATATTTCAGTTTCAGCTGCATTTTCTGAAAAAATATACTTTCTTTTCACAAGCCACTTCTTTCAACTGTGTATAGTATCTACTGATAGATAGAAGGCATATAATACATTTAAAATATATATTTATTGAGTGATCTTCCATTTCATGCTTCATATTATTATTTCATTCATTCTATTTAGTTAGTCACCGATATGTTTGCTTTGTTTTAAATATTTTTATGGCTGCTCAAATTGCAACAAATATGGTAGTTTTTTTGTTATGTCTATTTTAATTTGTTGTCTTTCTCGTCCGGTAACTGTCATAAAAAATGTAATAACAAATATAGACAAAAAAACGTATTTACATTGTTATGGAATTCTCGCCGGAGACAATGATGATAATGATGACGTTGCTAATTTATGTAAATTGTACAGAATTTATTATGAACACAAGTTTAAACAAATGTCATGCGAATTGTGGCGAAAGCTTTCAACAGCAACAACAACAACAGCAAAAAACCAAATACAATCGAAACAATAAAAAAATTTGTAATTTTATTCCGTAGTCTCATTATGAATGTGTGGGAAGAACTACTCGAGAGTTCCGAGGCCCCGTTGGCCGGGCTGAGTCATTACACAGACGCGTGAACTTTATTATCAGTATCAGCTAGCTTTTTTGTATAATCTCTATATGATGCACCCAAAAAGTAAACACACATAAATATGTATTTAGGTTATTGTCGCCTGAATGGCGCTACCGTTTACAAATATATAAATTTCCCGTGTGCGATAAGGATGCTCGCAAAATCAAGGAAAATGCTTAGAAAATATCTATTTTATTTATTTGATTAATCAGGTTGTTAATCATAATGCGTAAGAGCGCTGTTAATTTTGTTTTGTCTGTTTATTACAGCTTATCTGCCAACAGGCACTTCTCTCAAGTGCTTTGTGATAAAAAAAAAAAAAAAAAAATGCCGGCAACTCAACTCCGGTCTTTGAGCTCCATTTTGTTTACGTTATTCGCCGCACCAAACGATTGGTGACAAGCTGTCTGTTATGTTAATTGTTGTTCTTTTTTCTTGTGGCACCAAGTTCCACTTATCGTTGGAATGAAAACAATAACAAACAAAATATTAATTTGTATTGGACACGAAACGAAACGAAATCAAAGCAAAAACAGAAACATATTCAAATCCACATGTGAAGTGGGGAAGAATGGAGGAAATACATTGAGAGCATTTTATCATTGTTTGGGCAAAATATGTAATAATAAATAAGAGAAAAAAGACACAAATCATGTAGATAAAAATAATATGCAAAATGAGCGGCGAAAACGAAGACAAAGCGTGGCGGGTAAGGGGCCTGAGCATGAAGAAAGCGTTTTGTTACAGGCGTAAATTATATACACAACGAAACTCCCACAGGAAGTTCGATAGCAGGCAGCACAACAAACAATGCCCAGCAGCAGAGACTGCACCGTC
The DNA here is from genome assembly GCA_035044025.1 of Drosophila paracracens. NCBI lineage: Eukaryota > Metazoa > Arthropoda > Insecta > Diptera > Drosophilidae > Drosophila > Drosophila paracracens. The sequence continues at coordinate 4,630,843 of JAWNMN010000401.1, read as the reverse complement.
GACTGCATACATATGAAACAAAAAAAGCATAAAAAATGGTATGCATACATACATATATGCATGCATATATATATATATATATATGTGTTTGTGCAATGCAAGCGAAAACCGTATATGACCCAATTAAGTGAACCCAAGCGCTTGTGTAATTATGAAAGCTGCTGTCTATGTGTGTGTATGCGTGTGAGTGTGTCTGTGCATTGGAGCTGGAATTTGCAACGAAGCGAAAAGGTTGCCACTCTTGCCGAAGTTATTGTTGTTGCTATTAATGCTACTGTTATAGTTGTTTCTGTTAATGTTGTTGTAGTTGTTGCTGTTAGTGCTGGTCATGCAGATTGCAGACAGCGACGAGAGCGCCATAGACACTGAGAAGAGCACGATGTTCATGGCGAGTTTGGCAGACGTTCTCGAATACAAACACACACATACACAGAAACACAGAAACATAGAAAGGAAATGCATTAAGCCGAATCGTCGTTGACCGCGAGCTTTTAGCCCGCAAACACAAAATCCAATTGGAACGGAAATCAAATGCCTAAGGTAGCTAAGCTAACAACAACAAAAACTAAATACGTTAAACAACAAAAGCATCCAAATGGCGACAATATTTTATTTTTAGTGCCAGTCAAGGGTTAAGAGCTTAAAAAGCCGCAATAAACACAAGAATTGCCATAAGCAAAGGGCAATAAAAACAAAGAAAAATAGCAGCAGCAGCAGCAACAACCCCTGAGATGCCCTTAATTATTTTAAAATGGAGTTTAAAGTACACACACCCCACACACACTAGCATATATACAATAGCTATATATATATATGAAAACCCCACCCAAAGCTTTGGCACCAAACCAAAAAAAAAAACCGCACACAAACAAGCACAGTCATGCACAGGACGTACTAGAAAGCACTAGCGTGTCCTGAACGGAAACGTGTGTAAAAAGAGAGAGAGAGAAAGAGAGGGAGACAGAGAGAGTTGGAGAGAGAGACTGAGTGGGAAAGGAAGCGTGAGCGAGTTAACGGAACACACCCCAGCAGCTCTGCTGATGTTGTAAAATTGCATTAGCGCTGCCACATAGACAGCGAAAGAGAGAAAGAGAGTAAAAGGTGAGCAAGAGAAAGGAGTAGGAAAGGGGATGTGCTCAAAATGCATGCAGACAGCTGTGTGAGCATAGAAGACGAAGAAGAAGAAACAAAGAAAAGTATACCAAAAAATTTAATGATTTCTCCAGGTGAGAGAAGAGGCACGGCACGTGGTGCAAGGACACGGACACACATGGCAAACGATAGCGGAAATGCAACGGAAACTGAGTGAGACAAATGTGAAAAACAGGGCGCAGGACGACAACAAATAATGACGTTTCTGACAAAATACACAAAATGTGGCACGAATGAGTCACACAATTTTTTTAGGCCTTGGGTAGAATGAAATATCCCCTATAAAAATTGAGATACTTACAAGATAAAATATCATATTTAAAATAAATTACTGACCAACCATAATACAAATATTATTCTTATTAAGGCAAAATCCGATCAGAAATATTTCAATGGTTCAATGTTCTGATATGATATATAAAGATTTAGATTATTTTAATCTTACCTGAGGTGGAGCACCGGCATTGTAAGCGTTCTCCATGTTGTCCGACAGCAAATTGGGCTGCTGCTGTTGTTGCTCCTTGGTCTCCTCAAGCAGATGCTTCTCCTCGGTGGAGGACGACAGCGGGGAGGGTGTCAAATCAACAATATCCGCCTGTTGCGGCTGCAACTCAAGTGTTGTGGCAGTTGCTGTTCCTGCTGGTGAATCCTCGAGGGGACTGAAAATGGGCGCACTGGTGTCCATCAGCAGGCTCTGATCCAAATTGATGGCTGGCTGAGAGACGCCAGCATCGCTAGAGGTGTGCTCCAGATAGAAGGAGGCCTGCATGGGATCGACGAAATGCGACTGCTGCTGATGCAACTCCTCAATGGAGGGCGATTGCGAGATGAGCTCCTTCTCCTCCACGTTGAGGAGTTCCTTCTCCTTAATCGATGGCTCCTCGATACCCGTTTGCTGTGGCAGCTGCTGCACGGAGTTCAATATGTCTGTTATGGACATGGCCTCTGTTTCATACTGCTCCTTGTTTTCCAGCTGTAGTTCCAGTTGCTGTCGCTCTGGCTCTGATTCCAAATCAACGCTCGTCTCGGGACCATGATCGATGCGCAACTCCTTCTCTAGCTCCTGTTGTGCCTGCTCCAGCTGTTGCTCCTTCTCCTGTTGTTCCTTCTGTCCATTCTGGAGTTGATCGGCTTCGCCGGGGAAGGTGTCATCCTCCAGTTCCAGTTCGTGCGGACGCTGTGCGGCCTCCGAATCGAATTCAACCTCGTCGGGCAATGGAATTGTATCCATATTACAGTCGCGCCCGCCCTTGCGTGGGCTCTCCGCCACCAGGTCATCGGCGAGCAGTTGACGAACCACCAATGCCTGCAGTGGATCAAGTGGAGCCGGCGACGATGGCTGTGAACCGAAGTTGGGCACAAATTCAACGGCATTCGGATTTAGTTGCGAATGAGGCTCCAATTCCAATTCAAGTTCCGGTTCCGATTGCTGTTGTACAATTGGAGCAGCATTCTCTTTGTTGTTGTTTTCGTTGAACTGTTCTGGCTGCTGTTCGCTGAGGCTACTGGTGCCATACGTGGTTGCCACCGAGCTAGCCTCTTCCTCCTCTTCCTCAACCCCCTCACCCTCCCCCTCCGGTTGCTGCTGCTGCACTTGCTCTGGTTGCATATTGACAGCTGGCTCCACTTCGCCAGTGGTAGTTGTTGTTGTTGTCGTATTCGAGTTGCTTGAAAAATCGCCATCATTTTTAATCACTTCAACGTCTTCTTCTTCTTCTTCCTCATAGGCAGCTGCTTTGACGCTGCAAACGCCGCTGCCGACGCCAACGCCGACGCCATTGCCCAGACTCAAGTCCATGCCAAGCGACATGTAAGCGTCGCTGCTGTTGCCAACGTTGCCGTTGCCAACACCAATACCAATAACACCAACACCATTGCCAAAGGTGGCGTCGGCGTCAACGTCGCCGGCAGCGTTGCTAAACTTTTCGCCGTAGAATTGTTGTTGGTGTTGCTTTTCGCTCTGCTGCACTTCTTTTATATACTTCCATTCGCCGTCGTCATCGTGCTGCTCGCCACCATCGTGCTGCTCTCCGCCATCCGACTTGGGCACCAGCAGTTCGGCGGCGACGTCGACAACAGCGTTGCCGGCGCTGCCAGCGTTTTGCAGACTCTCCGCTAGACGATTTTGCAAAAAGTTGTCAAAGTGTGCGTTATCCTCGTGTTCCATTTTGATGATGATGCTAATGATGATGATCAATAATCAATTGCTTTTGCTGGGATAACTGCTTATGCAAAATGCCCAGAAAAAAAGAGAATGTTGGATGTGATTCAGTTTTTGTGCTCGCTCTCTTTTTTGTGATTCACAAGTAGTCGCTGCTTCTTTGGCTCTTCTTTCTTGCAAATTCTCCTTTTTGCTCTCGCGCCGCAAACGCTGACATACACATACACGCACACACAGACACACACACGCACACACGACGAAGAGCCGCCAATAACGAAATGCTTCTACTTTTTTTTGCGCAGTCCTGCTTCCCAAATGTGCTCACAATTTGATTGACTACGCAACACACATTAATTTTTTAAAACAAACTGTTCAGTGTGTAATGTGTTGTTTTTTTTTATTTCGCAATTTCAATTTCTTTGTGTTTTTGAAATACAGTGTCGACGGATTCTTGCGCACATACGACCTTCCAGGTTTAAAACAGAATTCACAATGTTATGCTCGATTGTGGAAGTCGATACCTTAGAGATGATAGCAATATATCGAACTGAAACACCTTGGTGAGTTTAAGTGTTGAATTCACAATTTGAAATGGGGAAAATTTATCGAGCTCTTATTCGATAACAAAATAAGCACGCTGCCAACTTCACTCGAGTCAAAAATGCGTAAACATTTTTGAAATGCTAATTGTGTGTGCACTTGAAAATATATTAATGGCGATGGACACACTACATACGTAACTTAGAGTTTCGGTTTTACTAAATAACTTAGTTAAAATAACAATAATGCTATTATTCATAAAATTAAGGGGTCAAGAACCCGAACAATGCATAGAATGCAGTTCACATTTTAGCGCTTTACAATTTAAAATTGTTGCCCTCAGCCAGGAATCCTTCATGTGAAACCGTTGAAACGGTTTGCTACTATTTAAATGCTTCGCATAATACTTGTCGTAAATCATTTTCACAATCGCATTGCGAACAGTTATTGATGGCGAATTCACGTGCTTCCACTGCTCATCGCTGGATGTTAAATGCATGTCATCTGTGACAAAATCGCCATCATCCCACCAAAAAGGCAATCCTTCCACATTCTTCCACTCCTTCGAACGTTTTACCTCTTTCTTCTCGAATTCGTACAACAACTCCATGTACTTTACTCGGGTCTGACAGCCTGATCCCAACGGCAGGCCCAGGGCTGCAGCAACATCATCCCATTGGTCCACATTTAAGGCACCTCCTCTCGCTCTTACCAAGGCATAAAATCTATGGAATAGAAATGGTTAACTTTTGCAATTATTTTTTTTATGATTCACAAGTACTTGAACAACTTGATGGACCGCCCCTGCATTATACATTCATCCTTCAGAGCACTACGCATCAGAAAATTCCTTTCCAGATGCTGCGGTGTGCTCCAAAACCAAAGCGTTGAATCTGCCCCGGATTCCAGTGATTCTGATTTTAGCACTGGGCGTTTCTGCTCCAGAATAACCTCCACACAGTTAGGCACTGACTCCGACTCCGACCCCGACTCCGACTCCGATTCCGCTTCCATCGAAGATGACAATTTTTGTTGCTCGGCTTGATGTTGGCTTGTTGTTGCCTGTTGCATTGTTGCCGTTTTTCCACTCAGCTCTGCATGCTTTTTGCCTATGTGCCGCATTAAATTGTGCAGCGTTCCGGCGGCATAAGTGCAATGTGGACACGGCTGGTACTGCGACACCGGCACTTTGCCCTTGTCATGGTTGCGCTCATGACGCGACAGATTGAATGCCCTGTTTGTGGTGTAGGTGCATCCTAGTCGACGGCACCGCAGGTGCTCTCGAAGATTGTGCATTTTGAACGTTTGTTTACAGTTTTTGATATGACATATTTGTTCGGCTTGCCGTATATCGCTAACTGAATTCCAAAAACTATCGATACAACGCTGTGACAAATTATTTGCGTTGATCACAAAGCGATATTCCACATCTGCATCTTAAATAATTTAATTTAGATTTCTCGCAGAGTAATACAAAAGGCAGATAGGTCACAACAATTATAAATTATTAAAAAAAGACGCCATCAAGGGATTCTCTTAAATGTATGCCAATAATTTTTAATGAATCTTAGTTTTATCGAACATTCTCGATATTTATTCGGCAAATGCAGAAATTGCTTAATCTCTTCACTGATAAAAATAGTTAACTCCTGCGTATATTAATGCGACAGCTGAATTCAAATTTCATCACAAATAAAAATCGAGTCAAGGGAGCAGGTTGTTTGTGCGTGTAATTTCAATGTTCAAACTGAATTTGACCAGTTCAAAGTTCTTTTCACTCGCAGCAACAGCAACTCAGATAAGGAAACATATCTGTTATTAGCTTATTAGTTCGACGTTAATAATTGGTGACGTACCCACTGACCTTGAAAAAAGAACATGGCAACTGAACGGCAGCTAGATGTGATCATATTCGGAGCCAGTGGCTTCACCGGCAAATACACCGTCTTCGAGGCGGTGTCCGTGCTTAAGGATCTGCGCTGGGGCATTGCCGGACGGAATCGTGAGAAATTGCAAAAGGTGCTCACGGAAATGGGTGCGAAGGCCAAGAAGGACCTGTCCCAAACGCCCATCATCATTGCCGATGTGAACGATGAGGCCTCGCTGCTGGAAATGGCCAAATCCTGTCGCATTGTGGTCAACACCGCTGGCCCATATCGTTTCTATGGCGAGAAAGTGATACGTGCCTGTCTCGAGGCGGGCACCCATCACGTGGACGTTAGTGGTGAGGCGCAGTTCATGGAATCGATGCAGTTGAAGTACAATGAGCGGGCCAAGGAACGCGGTGTCTATGTGGTCAGCGCATGTGGCTTCGATTCCATACCAACCGAAATGGGCATCGTTTTTGTGGAGAAGAATTTCGATGGTGTTGTCAATTCGGTAGAGACATTCCTTGTGAGTGGCGCCAAGGGTGTGGATAAGTCCGCTGGCAGTGCTGGCCTCAATACGGGCACCTGGGAGAGCGCTGTCCACAGCCTTGCGAATGCCAGCGAGCTGGCCGCGTTGCGCCAGCAGCTGTATCCGGAGCGAATGCCCAATTTCTATCCCATACTGAAACAGCGACCGTTGCTCTTCCGCTCCACGGAGGTGGACAAGGTGTGCATGCCCTTTCCGACTCCGGATCGTCCGGTGGCGATGCGTTCGCAGCGCTATTTCTATGAGAACGACAAGAAGCGACCCATCCAGATGCAAGCCTACATCGGATTCTCCTCGTACCTTGCAGGCATTATTGTTGCCCTGTTCGCGACCCTCTTTGGTGTGATGACAAAGTTCGCGTATACTCGCAACCTGCTGATCAAGTATCCCAGTTTTTTTTCGGGCGGCTACGTCTCGCCCAACGGCCCCAGTGAGGCTCGCATGGAAAGCAGCTTTTTTCAGATGACCATAAAGGCGACTGGCTGGCCCAACTCACAGCGTCTGGCCGAGAGCACGGATCAGTACAAGGAGCCACCGACCAAGACTCTAACGGTTAGGGTATCGGGTCCGAATCCCGGCTACGGTTCCACCTGTGTCGCCTTGCTTGCCGCGGCGGTGACCATTCTGCGCGAGAGCAACAAAATGCCAAGCACTGGCGGTGTCCTGCCACCGGCCGCTGCCTTCTCCAAGACTGGTCTTATCAACGAGCTGGAAAAGCATGAGCACGGCATTAAATTTGAAATATTGGCCAACAAGTGATTGTTGCCCAGATTTTTATTGCAATCTTTAAAGTGCATTTGTTTAACATCCCATAGTCAGTAAAAAGCTTAATATCATTGTTACTAATAATTGTGGAAATGGAAAATAAAAGTTACTAATTTTCAAATGAAATATGATGTGCCGGTTGCCACTCGGCATTAAAATAAAAATTTGGTCATCTTTAAATTGGCCACTATCGTTGACACATACCGATAGTATCGATACCTCAAGTGCGTCGTATTGCGAGTAGATGGCAACTCTGTTGTTGTCGCTGTTTTTGTTTACCTGCTCGCTTGCCTGCCGTCGTCGCCTTATTACCATTCTGACCGTCAGCATAAAAACAATAATTAAATAATGAGCGCCAAAATCTCCGGCTTTCGGCGCTTTCTCCACTGGGGCCCAATCACTGCACTGAGTAAGTCAAAATCAACAATTGCAATATATATGTCTGTATATTAGAAAAAGGACTATACGCCCTTCACGAACGGAGTAGTCAAAATAATAATATCAGTGATATATGTTTACCTTATCAGTAGTAGTCTCCAATAAGACCTCGGACTAGTTGCTGATGACAGCTTGCAAATTAGCCTCTGCAAACTTAGAGTGAACGAACCAGCGCCACAAAAGAGAACCAACAAAAAGACCAATGGGAAAATGAAGCACACTTAGCTTAGTCAACTGCTTCTCACTCTCCCTTCCATCCATCCACACACAAATTGTGTTGTTTGTCTGCAGCGAAATATCGCGTTTCATATTCCGAGACGGTCGAACGGCCGTCGCCTGGCGCCATTGAACCCACTTCAACACCTCCCACCCATTTGGGTCGGTGTTTAAGGTTCATAAGGAGGACTGTGGGCTTCAGTCTATGTACTTTAATACGCTTAAAATGCTTCGTTAATGAATTTCAGTTAACTTCGGGATTTTTTTGGTCACCCTTCCTGCCCCAAAAACAAATTTATATATATATGTGTGGCATGCAATGCGACCATTTAGCCAGAGAGAGCATCCGGTTCATGTTGCGGCAAATGTTGATATTGAATTGCGATACAATTGTGAATGGCTTCATTACTTATAATGGTCGTCGCCGCTTGTTGCTTGTGGCTTGTTGCAGAGGGTGCAGCGATGGTGCGATGGTTACGCCTCTGACCTAGGCTTGCTTAATATACATTTGGCCACCATTGCGATAAGGCTTAATCATAAAAAAAAGTAAACTAGAAATAAAATGTGTTCAATTTCAACGTCACGCAAAAAAAAAACCTCTGACTTCCAATTCCCCGCTTAAGTTTAATTACCAGAAATACGCAATTACAAATCTAGCATTGCGATAGCCAAACAAAGAACAAAAAGACCTAAAAAAAAGGGGCAAACGTAAACAATTTAACCATGCGTACGATTTTCAATTATGTTTGATGGTTGGTTTTTTTTCAGGCATCATTAAATGCATAACGCTGACAACGCTTTATATGAACTCGATGTGGTGGCCGCCAAATGAATCGTTTGCTGCCTTTGCACATCAGGCGCTGTTCCTGCTGCTCTCCACGTTGGCCACTTACAATTACATCATGGCCACGCTGACAGGTCCCGGCTTGCTGCCAAAACAATGGCAGCCAAAGGTAAAGAATAGCATCAGCCCCCACACACCCAACTCCAATTCCAACTGCTACCCGCTCCATTAGCCACACAAACAGCACAAGTAAAAAACAATAAAACATTTTGTCGTGACACGCTTTTGTCGCCGCAGCTGACATTGGCATGCATGGGAAATGTTTGTCAACTGGGGTCGGCTGCTCGGCTCCCTTGTGGGTCACTCCACTAATAACCAGGGCGTGTCAGGAGCATGTGCACATATATACCCCCATAAATATATATATATATATAGATGCACTCATTCAGCGTACAGTTTTTGATGTAATCGTTAGTTGGTCTCGAGCTCACTTTGCATTTTGGAACTAATGTGTTGGGCTGGACTAAAGCGGAAATCTTCAATTTAACTTTAGTTAGATTAACTAATGTCATATAATTAGTCAAACCCTAAAGGGCGTAGGCTTTTATAAAGAATTTGCTACATTTACATATTTTTGGCCGAATCTTATACTAAAAACTTCTGCAATCCCTCCTGATCCATATCTTGGTAATCCTAAAGCACTTTGAAGTTGTTTACTCATTGTAAAAGGGCTCCTTAGCCTTTGGCTGAGGACACGCTCGCCTGCTCGGCAAATTTGTGCCGCGTCATCATTGGGTCGGAAACTAGGGTTTAGCACAACAAAATCCGTGGCTGCCACTTGATCGCATGTCCGAAGACAGGCACGGCACAATCTGAGAGGTGTTAGCTGTGTGCAACAGCTGCAATCGTGAATGCCAAAATAGATGAGGTCAACCAATGTTTAGGGGCATCGCGTGCTTAATCCTTTATCGCAGCTCTGACGCGTAATGCAGCAATTAAACGCTGCAACAAACTTGACGATAAGCAAGTTGCCTCAATACACTTAAAAACTGCTAGCTTTCATTCAGGGCGGTTTCAGTTTCAGTCGACACCAAGAAGGCTGGAGAGCGGAGGGGTGTTCAGGGCAACCAAACTCCAACGCCGCCTGAAAAATTTATGGGCACGCGAAGGGGAAAGGCAGCCATTGTGGAGACTTAGTCAGAGCCGTAGTCGGAGCAGTGCTGGTAATGAATTTGCATAAATGTTTTGCAGACGTGACTGAACGTATTGTTGTTGTTGGGGTAGCCGGAGTGTTGGGGTCTCACTTAATGAGCTGTGCGTCGTTACTTTTTTTGCGTCTCTTCTCATAAATCATAAAAACGTTGATATGTCACGCATATTTAATAGAATTTAATTTGGCAGGAGCCCAAGGACGTTGAGTTGCTGCAGTACTGCAAGGAGTGCGAGGGCTACAAGGCACCACGATCGCATCACTGTCGCAAATGTAAGCATATTGTACTCCATATATACCCTGTAAATTTGAACACTATATTTATTGGCAATTTTGATAGGCAATCGTTGTGTGAAGAAAATGGATCACCACTGCCCGTGGATCAATCATTGCGTTGGATGGGCCAATCATGCCTACTTTAGCTACTTTCTGTTATTCTCCATAATTGGCAGTCTGCATGGCTCGGTGGTGCTCAGTTGTTCCTTTTATCGCGGCATCTATCGCTACTATTATCTCACCCACAGCCTGGCGCATTTGGCCAGCGTTCAGTTCACAGTCAACAGCATTATCATGTGCATCCTGGGCATGGGTCTGGCCATTGGCGTTGTCATTGGTCTAAGCATGCTGCTCTACATACAGCTAAAAACAATTGTCACGAATCAGACGGGCATTGAGATCTGGATTGTGGAGAAGGCCCTTTATCGCCGCTATAGATCTGCAACTGATGAGCCATTCATTTATCCATATGATCTGGGCTGGCGGCTGAATTTGCGCCAGGTCTTCAATGAGGAGTGCCAAGAGCGCGGCGATGGCATAGAATGGCCCGTCGTCGACGGCTGCGATCAGTACACGCTGACCGTGAGTATCAATGATCTGCTGCTTGCAGCTCATTGAAAGCTGCTCTTCCTTATACATCAGTTTTTATTTGACAGCGCGAGCAGCTGGCACAAAAGGAGGAGAAGCGTGCAAGGACACGTGTCTACAAGTGCATTAGCAATGTGACGGGTCGCTGGCTGCCAATCTTCTCGCAGGGCTGGCGTGTCTGTGTGAATGCGCCATGCACGGATGAGCCGAGAATTCGGCTACAGCCGGACGACATCATTAGGGTGACACGCTTCCGCCGGCACTGGCTCTTTGGCGAGCGTGTGCCCGGCAAACGGGCGCAGAAGCAGCGACTGCGCAAGGGTGCCATGCGTGGCTGGTTTCCACGTCGCAGTGCCGTTGCATTAACCGAAGTGCCCGATTCGGATAGCAGTGATGATCTTAAGCACACCAAGTCTTCAACTAACAATGGACATAGTCATGGCAAGCAACAGCACCAGCAGCAGCAGCGCAATGGACACAGCAAAAAGTACATGTAGACGCCTTATGCAGCCCTACGTACTGGGCTGGGAGCATGCCATGGCTATTACAACTCAACTATATATACTATGCCATCCACTCCAGATCGGCTTGTGAATAATGATAACGATTACTTCAATGCAGGCGGCCTTCTTCTCGATACAAATTTTAAGCTGAAAGCCAATAAATACAAGTTGAAGTCTCCATCGATTGAGAATAAAAATAATAATAATAATGTTGTGGATTGCCTTTTCATTATAAAAACTATTTAAATACGGTTAAGGAAAGCACAAAACACTGTTCCCTATGAGCAAGGGGTCCGTCCGAGAAATGGCAACTGCAACTAACTATAAAATAAACAAATTAAAGAGTATGCAATATTTTTATTTGATAAGACTATAAATGTTTAAAGAGTATAAAAATAATATGTGGTATATGTTTAATATGTGTGCGGCATATATGCAATTATATTCCATATGCTTGTCAATTTCTATTTATATATATATATATATATATATATATATTTACAAAATTGTAACAATTTATTTGGAAGCCATTGTTTGCTCAATTTCTTCCACAGTGCGTGGCACAATTGCAAAATTTTCTGCACCGGTCTTCGTAATGAGGACATCATCTTCGATGCGCACTCCGCCAAAGTTGCGGAAACGTGCCAGCATCTCCACATTAATATATTTACGTATTTGGGGATCGGCGAGCGCCTTATCCAACAGTTGCTTTATAAAATAACAGCCCGGCTCAATGGTCACATACATGCCCGCCTTGAGGATGCGAGCGAAGCGCAGCTTGCTCAGCCACGGCTCGCTGGGACGCGCCGGCTCCGTGACCAAATAGCCACCCACATCGTGCACATCCAGACCAATCAAATGGCCCAAGCCGTGCGGCTGAAACACTCCCGAGACGCCAGCTTCGAGCATTTCATCCACATCGCCGTTTAGCATGCCACCAGTCTTGAGACGCTCGAGAAGCACCTTGCCCGCCAGCTTGTGCATATCCACCCAGGAGACCCCGTCACGAGCCGTCTCCATGACGGCATTGCGTGCGTCGAGTACCGCATTGTAAATGAATTTCTGATCATCGGTGAATTTGCCATTTGCCGGGAAACTGCAGGTGATGTCAGCAGCATAGCCACAATAGTTGGCGCCCATATCGAAGAGGCACATCTCACCATCGTGGATGGGTCGATTGTTGGGAGCACCAGCGTGTCCGTAATGTAAGATAGCAGAATTGGTGCCACTGCCGCAGATGCAGGTGTAGGAGGCGTGCCGACAACCTCCCACTGCATAGGCATGATGCAGAAAAACGGATTCACCCTCGTACTCCATGCGACCGGGTCGAATGAACTGCATCACCTTGATGTGCGCATCCGAGGATACCTTGGCCACATAACGCAACACCTCAATCTCCTCCGCAGACTTGATGACGCGACATTCCGAGATTATGGGATAGAGCAGATCACAATTCGTCACATACTTCTCTTTGCCCGCAAACTCGGGCGGTTGCATTGTGAGGCCGCTATCGCTATTTGTGCCACTCAGCGTCAATATAAGCTGGGGTGACGCCTTCTCCAGATACGCTTCGAGTTCATCGACATAATAGACCTCATCCACTTCGTACATGGCCTTGAACTCATCGGGCTTTAGCAATGAACCCATCCACGTCTCATACTCATCGGGCAGGCGAGGCACAAATAAGATGGCAGTTGGCTTTCTCGTCTTCGGATCAATGTTGAGAATGCCAAGGCAGCCGGGTTCCTTGGCGCCAAACATATACTGAAAGTAGGACTCCTGGCGGAAAACATAGTCCACATCGGTGTTGTAGTAGCTCAGTTCTTTGCCACCCTCCAGCAGGATGAGAAATTGGCCAGTGCCTAAGTTGAGGCCTTCTTGCGATTTGTCTATTATCGCTTTGCAGAGTTTGTCCCGATTGTTTTTAAACAATGCCATCGGCACTTCGTGACAGGATCCCATTCGAAAGCAAGCCATTTTTTCCACACGTTTCGATTATCAAAGTCGGAGAGCAACTGGTGTTTTTTTTTTTTGCCCTGATTAGCTCGACAATATCTACTCGAACCACTTAAGTGCTGCAATAAATAAGCTGTTATTATCGATTGTTGATGTTGCTGAATTTTTTTTCTGTTGCCGAGCGTGTAGTAATCCCCTTGGCAGTTGGATTGTGTGTGCACTGTTTGTAGAATTTTGTAAAGAGATTGCACTATCCAAATATGTTTGTGTTGTTGTTTAATTTCGCTTTGTTTAATTGGCCTGTTAACTTAACATTTTGCTAAATGTTATTAGCAGCAGCCACACACCTCTCGTAGAAAAGTTGTTGTTTTCTTTTTCCCAAGACTCTTTGGTGTATTTTTAAAACTGTTTTATCTAGCAAGGTTAATTAAATCGGTTGGTAAATAAATATTTTTAAATTTGTGAAAACTTGAAATTTAACAGCTGCTTATTCATAACATAGGCGTAACGTTCAGAGCGATATTCTTAACAGCGAATATTGATAATACAGAAAGAGAGGGAGAGAGCGAAATGTGAAACCAACACAATACAAATGAGCCAATGCACTTACACGAGCTTAGGCTAAATTCAAATCTTCATTAAAGCCCATTGTCACTGCTGTATAAATACCAACTTTATAGAAACAAATAATCAAAGGATGTTGTGGAAATTTTGGAGATTCGAACATGTGCTTTTTATGGCAAACATACTATATTTTATATTATAAAGTATATTAACATCAGAAGCAAAATTACTTAAATCAGTTGTTCCAAATAAACTAGCTCACGCTCACGGTTTGGTATATTTTGCACATCACTATTGACCGCAGTTGGTCACACTACAAACTTCCATCTAAGTACATTTTTTTTGCGAATTCTATTTTCACATTTTAGAATAAAGCGATTTTTTTGAAGAGAAATAGGGCGATTTGGTGCGTTGCTGTGAAACATTGAAATTCATAGCAGAGCAACTCTATATTTAGGCACTTGAACACAATTGCTCTTCGCAAATAGTCCTACATCTCCGTCACGCGTTTCGATGTCGGCGTCGTCACAACGCGGATGCGGCATGAGCTAACAAACTAATAACGCTCTCATGCAAAATTGAACACGCAAGTCCACTGCGTAAATAAGGATACTGATTTCCAATGCACAAGCTGACCGACGAAACATTGCTGCCATGTCTAGTTCGGTGTTCAACGAGACGGCCAGCGTACGACCAAATGGCGCTGATGGAGACTCCAACCTGGTCGTGGTTTACACCAAAAATGGCATCTCATTTGACGAGCGTGCCATTGGAAATATCATGGGTAAGCAAGTCCAGCTTCAGGCCTATATCGTGTATGTATATACAATATTTCATTTTAGAGGAAAAATCAATTGCGAGTATTAGCGTTGTGCGGCTGACGTCGCCAACACCAAGCATGGTCGACCAGGAGGAAACCGAACGTCTGGAGGAGCTGGAGCGTTTCTTAGAAGCGTGCACAGATCGCGAAGATTCGGATGCGGATAGGGATACAGACAACGACAGCCTGAGCGGCGGCGATGAGCTGGTCAGCGAAAAAGATCATGTTACCGGCGATGATAACGACAACACCGGTTGCGAAAACAATGATGACTCCACAGAAACCGAAGCCGAGGCGCCCAAGGTAAAAAAGAGGCCCGGTCGCAAACCCAAACCGCCCAAGAAGCAGAAGAAACGTCGAAAACCAAAGGAACGCCCACAAATTGTTGGCCTAAGCGTTGAACAGTTCTACGCGGAAAAGTCAGCCGATATTGTGGTGAAAAATGCACTCAGTATGTAGTTATGCAATCGCAATAGGCGTGAAACTAATGCTTGTTGTTTTACAGAACTCGCTGGTCTCTCCTTATACAAGCGCACGCCGGAAACCGATGCCCTCATGGAAGTCATCCGAAATGATCACAACTACACGCCGTTCACATCGGCGGAGCAAATGAAGGCGCAAAAAACGGCTGAAAAATTGGCCATGGAAAGGCAAACGGCGCAAGGACGCAAATTTATTGTGCAGACCACAGCGAAGAAGCGGTTCCAAGTAGTGGCCCTGGCACAGGGGCAACCTCCACTCAGACAACTACAGCAATTGCCCCGACAACAGCAGCAATCACCCAGGCAACCACAGCAGCTGAGCAAGCAGCTACCGCAGATGACCAGGCAACAGTTGTCCAAGCAGCTGCAGCAATCCCAGCTAACAGCATCCAAGCAGCAACAGTTTACCACGACGGGGCCACGATCCGCTCGCAGCGTTGTCAATGTGATTAGCAGCGCGGAGGACTTTGTCGACGATGATGAGGAGGCTAACAGTTCGGCGACGGCTGACGAGGAAAATGCCGACACCGAGGAGCTGAGCGAACCAAGTGACGCATCCCGTGAAACAGACAATGATCGGGACAGCGACATTGATTTCAAAATGAACAACAGCCGCAGCTCAAACAAACGGAAACGCATCAAGAAGTTCACACGACGATCCCACACACAGTCCGCCCGTGGCCAAGCCGTTCTGACACAAAAGGCGCCGGTGACGCCTGTGGCGGCGGTGACTCCGCCAGCATTTCCGCATTTAAAACGCCGCAGGGAGCCAACGCAAGATGCTAGTTTGGCTCCACCAGCGATCGGTCAGATTGTTCAATTCAACAATACGAAAGCGCCCGCAACGGTGATTGCCTTGGGTCCTGGCATACAAAGCACATCATTTCTGAAAATGCGTCCCACACACAAATCACTGCCCATATCCGCCGCTGGCTCGTTAGCGCCAAGCCGAATGAGTGCTTCCGCCGTTCTTGCCGTCAAGGTGCGGCGAACGCCAATGGTGCAATTGGCACGTATGGGGACAGCACCACCATTTGTTGCGCCATCGCAGGATATCAAAGAGATTATCATCAACAAGAATATGTCGAGTCCGAAGGGAGTGTTTACGAATCTAAACAGTCTCCTGGCCGAGAATAACAACACAATGCTGACAGCGTCATCGGAGAGCAGCAGCAAGCAGACGATTCAACTCAATTCACCTAGCACTCCCAAGTCCAGCCTGAATGCACTGTCGACAACAGCGGCGTCAAGCAGCAAGGGTTTCACGCCTATTGGCGTGGAGACGACTTCCACGCACAAGCTGCCCGCCCAGATTGTTATCGAGACGCATCAGAGCTCCTCGGAGCTGGCAGCCGAAAATGACAAACAACTTGATCTCATTGACTCCATCGTACAGGATGAGCTGTTGAAGGCTTCGTTGGTCGAGCAACCGCCAGCCGCTGCAGATGAGAATACTATACCCAAACTGGTTAAAATGCTCGAGAGCAGTGCCGCGTGCCTGGATAAAGTGGTCGAGCCAAATGTGGATGTTGTCAGCGTATCACAACATAATTTCGATGCGCAGGCAGCTGTGGACAGCATCGATATAATCGATGGCGATCGCTTGTTGGAAACAGCTGACGAGGATGAAATCACAGCCGATTTTCTGCAACATGTTGTCGGCCTCATCGAGGAGGACAAACAGTTTGAGGCCGAGGTGGTCAAACAAGTGCTGGCCAGCACAGAGACGGGCGGCCTCGATGCCATTGCTAGCGTTGTGGCGCCCCAAATCTTCGATGCTGTCAGCCAGCTGCCAACGATCACACAGGTAAGCTGCATTTATATATACATTAAAGATGCCAAGATTAATAATCTCATCTCTGTTTTCAGACGTTGTCGAATGAATTTCCCGCCAATGATTTAACAAGTTCTTTGGCCAATTTGCCCATAGCCAGCAGCACGCCTGCCCGCACCACAACAATGATATCGTTGGCCTCACGCCCGGACACGAAAGTTGTGCGTAATGGTCGTGTCATTTACCTGCCACCCATCGAGGCGCCCACAACACGAGCCAAGCGACGCGCTCAGAACTTTCCCGCAACGGGGTCAGATGTGAACAATACATCGTTTGGCGAATCGACGCTGGATGGTAGTCAATTGACCAGCAGCAGCTTGGACAGTGACAGCTTTTCATCTCAAGTTGGTGTGTTGATCAGAAAACAGTTGCCCAAGGGGGAGTCTGGCGGCAGTGTAAGGCGGCCCAAGAAATCGGATAAGCAGAGCATGAGCAACGATGCCAATGACCCCGACGCCTCAGAATCTCAAGAGGACGACGATGATCCCAATAAGTAAGAATTGTCTTGAACCATCCCTGATACGGATTCTACAACTTGAGTTTTGTTCATGTTTTAGGCTGTGGTGCATTTGTCGTCAACCGCACAATAACCGTTTCATGATATGCTGTGATCTATGCGAGGATTGGTATCACGGCACCTGTGTCAATGTCACAAAAGCCATGGGCCTGGAAATGGAGCAAAAGGGCATGGACTGGAAGTGTCCCAAGTGCGTTAAAAGGCAGGAGGAAAAGGTAACCAGTAAAACTTACGCATGGAATTGCTTTGCATTTCGAGGATAGTCATACAAAAATTGGCTTTATATAGTTATATTGATCCATTTTTCTTATTTCCACAATTTGGAAAAAACTACATAATTATTTTTGTTTATACAGAGCCAACCACGCATCACGGACATGCTGTTGCCCAAGCCAATTGCGGAGGCAGTGGAGTGTGGGACGACGTTACCTAAGCAACCAAACGACACGAAAGTAACAGTAACAGAACTTCTGGAGCTCACGCCCAGGAGGCCACCGGACGTTGCAGTAACTGTGGCATCGTTACCCACAAGCGCATCTAATTCGTTCAGAAAGCAACAACAAAAACGACTGACGATCATAAAGCCACAGCCGAAAATGCATCAGCAGCAGTTGCACTTTATCAAATTAGGTGGCAGCAGCGTTGCATCGGATACCAGCTTCTGCATCGTCTGCAAGCGGCCAGCGCGCATCAATTCAGTTTATTGCAGTGACGATTGCATTCGCAAGTATGCCCAGAACGCCATCCAGGCGCAGACGGTGAGCAGCAAATCCCCTGAGCCCCAGCAGCCGACAGCAACAGCAACGCAGGCGCCGCTCGCTAGTGCGCTCGATGCCAAGAAGAACAAAAAGAAGGATCTGTTTGAGGATGTGTTGCGAAAGGCCGACTCCCTGTCTAAGGTGGAGCGGGTATGTCGATTGTGGATTATTCAAAAATAATGCTCGCTGCTAATGCTCGTATTTTCTGCGCAGATCAATGTCTTTGAGCGACGGACCGGTCGTGCTATTACGGGTCACTTGGCGCCCAGTGCTCATCAGCTGAAGAAATGGCTACAGGATAATCCCAGCTTTGAGGTAGTCCAGCCGGGCAGTCTGCAGGCACTGGAAATAGAGGTATATATTAGTTTTCAACTAGCAAAAGCGAATGTTAACCAATCGTTTGGTTAACTCTCGTTGCCCTTTATTGTGTTTAATTTTTCTTATCTTATCTTTATCTTACCGCAAATATCAAAGCGATAAAAGAATATACCTCATTTATGGAGTCATATTTGAGCATAATTACCAAGATTACTTCAGATAAAACAGGGTTTTTGTTTTACATTTTATTAATGTATACTCATTTCTGCAATCCCTTACAGAAACGTCTAGGCAAGCGCCTGCCGGAACTGGCCTCGCCGGAGGCAACACCCGTCAAATCTCCCTTGTCTTTTGCAGTACAAAAACCACCCGAAACACAGAGATCTATTCAGCTGTTGCCAACCCTACCGAATATAGCCAAAAAGGAGAAGGTCGTCGCCAAGACGCTGATTACTCAAGGGAGCATACTCGACAAGAGCAGCACGGAACGGTCTGGGAGTAAATCTCAGCCAGAGCCCATACGTTTGAATATACGACGCACGCTCAAGGAGCAGCTGTTGGCGCGCATTAAGGAGGCTCAGGATGCGGATCTGGCAGCGGACCAGTCCCAGTGGCTGACGGCGACGGAGGTGGAGAACTTTGTGAAGAGAGTGGAATCGGAAATGTATAATTCGTTTGGACGGGATGTGGGTGCAAAGTACAAGGCCAAATATCGCTCCCTTATGTTTAACATCAGGGATCGCAAGAATAAAACCCTCTTCGATAAGATATGTGCCAAACAAGTGGAACCCAAGCAGCTGGTGAGAATGACGCCCTCTGAGCTCGCCAGCCAAGAGCTGGCCAAGTGGCGCGAGGAGGAAAATCGCCATCAGTTGGATATCATCAAAAATTCCGAGCTGGACATGTTGGCATGCGTACAAAACTATGTGGTGAAGACGCACAAGGGCGAGGAGGTAATCGAAGCAAAGTTGGATGTAACGTTGCCCGAGGAGGAGTTGGAACCGGAAACAAACAAGGAAATGCTGCTTGACAGCTTCGACAGCAAACCAGCATCCCAGTTTACAGCTGACACTTCGACCGCCACAGACACTTCCAGCAAAGAGCTTGATCGGGAGCGTTCCCATGGCAAGGAGAAAACTACGAAATTGCGGGGTAAGGAGCGCAGTCGAGAGCGTGACAGAGACAAGGAGAAGGAACGCTATAAGCGGCACAAAAGCCGCAAGCATCATTATCAAAGCGGCAGCAAAAGAAGTCGCAGTCGGTCAAGCAGTGACGGCCACAGTCAACGGGGCCACAAGCGGCATCATCACGATCGTGATGCCGAAAAGGTGGAGAAGGCGGAGAAGGAGCCACCCGCACGTGAAAAACAGCTGAGCAAGGAACGTGCCGAAAATGTGCAATCCCCCCTGCATCATAAACCAGCTGCAGAAAAGAAGGTCGAGCCGTCTTTGATCTTCAGTTTGGTCGATCAAATACTGGAGTCGGAGAAAACGGTTGAACAGGCCGCCAATCTCAGACAGCCCGCGAAGCCAACGCTAAAACCATTGCCCCCAAAGCCACTGACCAAAGTGGAAGTGCGTGCTCCTGTTTCGGATAAATACGTTCGCTATTTGCAGGGCATTTCTGGCCCGGCCCTCTGGACTGGCAATCTGAATATGGTGGATGTGACCGATTTTGATGTGATCATACATCCCGTACAGGGCAACACAGGTCAATTGGGTAAACTGCTGCCAGCCAATCTGGATGTTATTGGTCGCATAACGCGAATTAATGTTTGGGATTATATTAAGAAGATCCGAAAGAGTCCCACAAAGGAGATTATAATTGTCAATTTGTATCCTGTCGGCGTCTCGCAGACAGCCAAATTCGACAGCTTCTACGAATATCTGGATTCGCGTCAGCGGCTTGGTGTCTTAGGCGCCGACTCGGAAGAGATTCGAGATTTTTATATATTTCCATTGGGTACCCACGACAAGTTGCCGACGGTGCTGCAAACGTTGGATAGTGTACCATTTTACGAGGACACGCAACGACCAAACACGCTGCTGGGCATCATTGTGCGCCATCTGACCAACCGTTTGGTTAATCTCAGCCAGTCGCTGCCCTCATCTGTGGCCACTGCCAGCAACAAGACTGCCAAGGTGGGATTTGCCTTCAACTAAAATACTCAAATAAATATTGATCCATTTCATTTTGCAGATGTTAAGCAAAACACGTGTTAGGACTACTTTCACGCCGCCGTGCAGTCCGAAGCGGAAGCCTAGCACGCACTCGACCAGCTCCAAGGATGATGAGTTTGATATTGATGCAATCATCAAGGCGCCCATTGCCAAGCTGCAAAGAAGTGAGTACTGTGAAGATTAGCATATATAAATTGGTTGCTTTAATAAATTGTATTTTGTAGCAAACGTTTCATTAGAACCAAGGACTAGCTTAGATGATCAAAATGCGCCCTATTCGCCCGGTGGCAGTTCTGACGACAGCGATGTCTTGTCCGCATTGCCTCCAGCCAACAAGGATGAACTGGAGCGTAAAGTGAATGAAATTAATAAGCAAATCGCTGCACAACGCATGGAAATTGCCGGTCTGCTAAATATGGACGCATCGGTGAGTGCATAAGCAGCAAAATACTTATTAAGGATTGGTCTTAATTTACTTCCTCGGTTCCACAGTCTCTGGAGAAACCCACGTCATCATCTAATGTGCTTGCCGGCATATCAATTCCACCCAATCTGACAAAGATTTTGGCAAGCTTAAAGGAGCAGAGCGAATCGAATAAGCCAGTTTCCAACGATAATTTGTACAATCCGGAGAATGCAATAATCCTAAATAGTTCATACACCATGTGTAAGTGTGAGCTGTGAAATATTTAATGAATCGAACACAATTATTAATCGATATATTGATTTGAATTCCAGCAAATCAAAATCCAGACGGTGTGACAAGGACTAAAAGTCGCTTGGCGCAGCTAAGTGAAGCTGAGCTTCTTAGTATGGTGCCGGATAATATGGTGGATATACCGCCGACGCCATCATCGTCCTCATCTATCAGACACAGTGAGCCCCCACCGCCCGGTGTGTAGACAAAGGCTCAGTACGATTATAATATAATCATAATGATAATAATAATAATGTAGAATTAACTCATGTACTTGACTAGCTCTCATCTACGTAATATTAGTTTTTGAATGGAATTCAATGTTTAATTTTCCTTTAATTTTGCGCAATGAATTGAAGCGCTTCGTTATGATGTACATTCACGTTCAGCGAATTGAATACCATTTCTGTATTATATCCAGCAATCGGAACCATTGTAAAGATTTCATCGTTTGGATACAGTTGGTTAATCATTTTATTAAGCACGCAAAATCTAAAATTGTAGACTTCTCTAAAAAGCATACCAACTACTAACCTTCTTAGTTATTGTACATTTTTTCTTAAATACAAATAAAAACTGCTATGTAACATTTCTAATAGGGATAGCGTATAATCCATACTTGTTGTATTTATTGAATATCGTACTTAGTTCATCTCGCAAGGATCAAACTGGCGATCAAAATGGGCGCACGTTATCTTGGGCCCATTGTGAACACGTGGAATTGCAATGCGAAATAGAATTCCGTTCGGCATGCACACACAAATCTTGTACTGTACGCTTCCGGTGCGTAGACCCAGCTCCGAGCTGACAATGGGTATGCGATCCATGTCGAGAAAAACTCCTTTGCCAGCCTCCAATACAGTGGCGCCTTGTGTTGAATTAATCGAGACATGATGCTCCACCTGCAGCTCTATGGTAGCTCCATCGAGAAATACACCCTCCGATCCCCTGATGGCCATGTGACCGTCGCTCTGCAAAATCAAGGGGGTGCCAATTGGGCTAGTGATGCGGCTACCACTGGCCACTTTGGTCTGTAGCATGCCATCCACTCCGGCGGGTATTATGTATTGCGGTCGGTGCGTTGAAAAAACAGTTGAATGATCGTTCGGATCTTTGACTTCAAAAAGATTTGCTTGGACTGTGATACCATCCTTGTTAAGCACAACCCGATCGCGTTCATCGGAGGCGGCGGCACCACTGACACCACTATTACTATTCCGGAAGACACGAAAATGTACACCACTGTCGCCGCCATCACTGCTAATCGATACGGGCACGTCGGAGAAGCCATGGATTCCAATTAAATTCGTTTGAATGCGATCCAAATCGGTTTCATCGTAAAATTTAATTAGATCCACTTCAGGTATCAGCTCCATGCCCCGCAGTCCCTTGCCCAAACGCAGCACACCCATAATTGTGAGCGTCAGCATTAAATTGCCAATAGTCAACAATAAGAGAATTGTGACAGCAATCCAAAATGCAAGACTATTGCGACCCTTGCGGACGGGCTGCAAATGGGAGCAGCTATCATCATCGTATCCGCAGTTTAGTTTCTCGTCGAAGAAATTCACAGTGTCCGTCTTCGAATCGATGCGACCCAAGTTCAGGTCGCCGGCTCCGATGGGCAGTGTTGCGGACAAAGCCGTTTCCGAGTTCGCTTCGTCCGAGTAAGAGGGCGAGGGACCCCTTACAAAAGTATTTTCGAAAAGGTCCACCATTTAAATCGAAGTTTGCTGAATTGTCTCTTGCAAAATTGTCTGCTGTGTGTATGCTGTACGGGCTTTGTATATATAAATCCGATTTGAAGACATGCGCAGTGAACAAATGAAAACTAATTGGCGCAAAATCAAAAAACCAATTAACCACAGATCAGACTAGTCTTATAGATTGCTTTTCAGGATTTCTGTTGCATTTAATAATTCTTTGGCTATAGATGTTACAAAATTGCATTACAAAATAGTTTTGCTTAAAATAGTTTCATTAACTTATGTTAATTACTCCCCATTCAAAAATCGAACTTAATATTTTTAATTTTTGGTCACACTTGCTCGATAAATCGATAGTTAACTTGAATCACATTATTTAATTATTTAATACGCGCTAAAAAAATATATTATAAATTTTTAAAAGATGTGTGTGCATAGAACGGAACAAATTTATTTTTCTTTACTTGCATTTTCTTTGTAGCTTGCTACTTAAAAATACTTGACGGAATTGCATGCAAGTAGCCGATAGACTGATACAAGTACAAAAAAGCAAACGATTAAACTAGATGAACTTGAATCAGGGAGTTGGTTCGTTCATTTGGTTCAGAATGTAGCTCGATTGAACTTATTCCGAACGATTCGATACAACTCCAATCAATTTTTATTTAATTTTCGCAGCATGAACTATAAGGTAAGATTAAAAAGTTTTTCGATAAACTGTATTTAATAACTTTACTTGAATGTAATGCACAGCCAATCGATCCTAAGCGCGATGAAATTCGACGCTATTTGGAGCGCGGAAGCGTTATTGATGCGCTTACGAAAGTCTTCATACGCGTAATCAAAGAGCGCCCCGAAAATCCAATGGATTACATACGGAATAACATTGGCGTGGTGCGGCATCAGCACGATAAGTACGAACGCCTGGCTCTTGACCTCCAGGTTGCAAACGAGGAAATTCAACGTTTACGCGCTATCATAAATAGCATTAATCCAGATGTACTGCAGCCTGCCGCCGAATCAGACGATTCCGAACCAGTGACAGTTGCAGAGCAACTGGATACTTCGGTCGATTCTGCAAGCACACAGGAAGCTAATTACAATCAGGCTTCAGCTAACGGAGTTAATAAAACGCCAGTGGTGGATGCTAAATTAACCGTAAAGCTCGAAAATTGTAGCATTGAAGAAAACAATATGGCCGCCGAGCCGAAAACCGATAATACAAATAAGCAAAGCTCTTCCGTCCAAGCTGAGCCCAGCAGCATTGACACCGAGTGAATTACGGCTTTTATTCGTAAAGCTTCCACTTAAAACATCCCATTAAAATGTATTCTCATAGAAATGTTACCAGTACGTAAGAAACTAGAAAATAATAAGTATTTTCTTAAATGTTAATAAACGTGAGTGGCACGAAGGCACGTAACTTCCTTATGCGAGAGAGCGTTTCATTCAATTCAGGGCGCAATGTACATTTTTCACATTATTGGGTCTTTCATATATATTTATTGAAATCAGTTTTATAATCCATACACGTGGTATATCATCATTTGTTTATTAATACAAAGGATTATTGATAATACATATTAATAATAGTAATTTATTTTTTTTAAAACACATCTTAAGAATGATAGAGGATGATTAAATAAAAAAGTTGTACATGTAAGCGTGGATCGAAATTTAACAGCTGATCATAATTGGCAAATTATGAGAACGGACTTGTGAAATAATAAACGTGGGAACATCGCTATCAAATAGTTTTGAGTGCAATGTGGACGAACATAAACTGATTTTTATTTCGAAGGTCAAAACTTAGTGTTTACTTTTACTTTAACTTTCTTGGCAAGCGTTTACTCTTCCTTTTTTTGTTTTGTTTATATTCTTCAATTTCTCAATATTAAAATTTTGAAGGCCAAATTGAGTGTTTTCAAGGCCTAAGAACATTATTTTTCTGTTTTTTTCTTTCCAACGGGCTGATGACTGTTGCAGTCGCCTTTGTTCGCATGTATGTCTATGTCAAATAAATGTTGTTGCTTTTACTTGTAATAACATTTTAGTCTCACTTTAAAATTGGACAAAACATACTTATATGTACACGCATATTGGGTGTGTGTGTGTAATTGTGTGTGCTTTTCTTTTTTGGTGTCGCTAAACGACAATGTTAGATAGAGAGTTTGTGTGTGTGTGGAAGTTGGAGGAGGAAGTGTAGGATTTATATTTATCAAAATAAATGATTTTCACGTAAGTTATGCCAGGTGGTTTGAAAGCATTCGAAGGTTGTTTTTGATTTTTTTTTTTTTTTGTAATTTAAGCAAATCTCTTTATTTCTTAAAAGGTCATTAGTTGTCGTTTATTTTAGAGCTTTCGGTTCGGCTTCCTCTGGGCTGCACTTTTGGTTCTATGGTTAAATTAGATTTGCCCCTGTCAACGATAGAAATGCAGATAAGAATTTGATATGGAAAAAAGTTATTACGTTATTCGCTAACTTACGTTGTTGAATCATTTTAAATCGTGTTAGTTGTTGGCCTACTCGCTTTGTAAGAAAAATTTGTCTGTGTATGTCTCTGTATATGTGTGTGAGTGTATGTGTGTGTACGTGTGTGTGTGTGTTTGTGGGAAGTTTATTGGTGACATTACTTTTTACGCTTGTCAGCCGGTTTTAAAATCTGGAATGAGCACATTAGTGTTTCATCCACAGACATCATTGCGCCAGCGTTGTCAAATTCGCCGCAGTAATTTGGAGCCGAGAAGAGCGTGACCAGTTGACGCTTGGCAAAGAACTCATAGCCATCCTCGACAACCTGATGGGCGCGGCAAATGAGATCGAACTCGTGCTTCTCCAAAAATTTGGCCACAACCTCAGCGCCAAATGTGAAACTGACGCCACGATCATTTTCGCCCCAGCCCATGGTGTCCTTGTCCGGATCGGACCACAGCAAATCGCACAGTAAGCCCTGATCTGGGACATCGGTGGGTCGCATAATGCGACGAATTTGCTCCATCGACGATAGGTCGGGACTGAGTCCGCCATGGCAACAGAATATCTTCTCATCCACAATGGCTGCCACTGGCAAACAATTGAAGCAGTCGGTGAATGTCTTCCACAATTTTATGGTGTAGCGACGCTTGCACTCATCATAAAATCCATAGATGCGATTTATGCTGGCACACTCGTGGTTGCCGCGCAGCAAAAAGAAGTTCTCCGAGTATTTGATCTTGTAGGCGAGCAGCAAACAGATGGTCTCCAGTGACTGTTTTCCACGATCGACGTAGTCCCCCAAGAACAGATAATTTGATTCGGGCGGAAAGCCACCGTACTCAAACAGACGTAGTAGATCGTAATATTGGCCATGTATGTCACCGCAAATCTTTAACGGTGCCTCCAGCTCCAACAGTATGGGCTGCGAGAGAAATATCTCTCGCGACTTCAGACAGAGGCCACGAATTTCGCTCTCAGAGAGCTGAACATTTTTGCCTGGCCGTGCCCCACGCACTTCCAGAAGTCGTGATATGATGCTGTCGATATTCATAACATCGCCCATGTTTCTGTTATTTGTATTCTTTCGCTGCCCAGTTACTGTGCTATAATTTTTCACCGAAAAATGGCTAGTAGCTCCAATGTATATTTTTTCACAATATTTTTCACAGCACAGCTACTACCAGAAAATTTCTCCAGTGTGCCCACATTTCACAGAAAAAACAGGAGGAAATGAAATAGGCAGTTAGTCACACTCTTCACACAAATTGTATCTCACTTGCACTCACACAATCGCCCTGTTACCCGCCATTTGCGTCGTTTGGCCTGCATTTGTTGGAGTAAGCAGGAGAACACTAGTTGTAAATGTTTTCGTCTTGCCACCTTGCTTAAAAAATTTTAGATGGCAACATTGGGTCACTTAACAGCATTTAATATAACATTTGAGCATAACAGCAACATTACATTAAGAAAGAACGCAAATACATTTTTAAAAAAGATGCCAGTTACAAACTATAATTATCCTGGGTAATATAATGGGTGTTTGGAAAATAAATGATTTAATTTGGGATTCTGGAAAAAACATTTTTTTTCTACGATGGTCACACAGAAATTCTAATGATTACATACGCCGTTACTCTACTTTAATAGATGTTTCCGTCTCAGTTAATTAAATTCAATTGAATTAAAGTTGTCCAAGATGTTCTTGCTTGATAGAAAGATATGTAACGAAGTATATATAATTGCGGAAATTGGTCAAAATCATCAGGGATGCCCCGAAACGGCCAAACGGATGATACTGGAGGCGAAAAAAGCTGGATGCCACTGTGTAAAATTTCAAAAATCCGATTTAAAAGCAAAGTTTACAAGTTCCGCCTTAAATCGAAAATATGTAAGCAATCACGCCTGGGGCAGCACCTACGGGGAGCATAAGGAATATCTAGAATTTTCCAAGGATGTGTACCATCTACTGCAGGATTATAGCCGTCAAATTGGAATCGATTTCACTGCATCCGCTATGGATGAGGTAATTGAAAATGTTCCTGACCATGACAACTTGTCCGTTAATATTTTTATTTTAAGCGTTCTCTGGAGTTTCTGGCAGAATTAGGGGTTCCGTTTATTAAAATTGGCTCAGGCGATGCCAACAACTTTCCACTTCTGAAAAATGCTGCGAACCTGCAAATACCTTTGGTTATATCAACCGGAATGCAAACCATGTCCACAGTCGATAAGATCGTTGAAATTATGAGTGAGGCAGGAAATGAAATGTATGCCCTGATGCACTGCATCTCGGCATATCCGACACCGCCAACTGATTGTAATTTAGGATTGATATCAGTGCTAATGCGACGATTTCCTAATGTGACCATTGGGTACTCTGGTCATGAACTGGGTGTGTCGATTACAAAGGCAGCAGTGTTGATGGGCGCCCGGATCGTTGAGCGACATTTTACTTTGGATAAGAACCAGAAGGGATCAGATCATCGCTGCTCTCTTGAGCCAACCGAAATGTGTTCTCTTGTACGCGGCATAGATCAATTCAGGCAAAACAAATATCTTCTCAACCCCAATTATGCCGTTGATGAAATAATTAAGATATTGGGCGGCGGAGATGAGTTGAGAGCAGCGCTGAGAGAAGTTGAGAAGGATATTTTAGAGTGTGAAATGCCCTGTCGCCTCAAATTGGGTAAATCAATTGTGGCTGCTCGCGACCTCGAGAAGGGTCACAAAATTCAAGTCTCTGATTTGGCAATTAAGGTCAGTGAGCCGTCGGGTATATCGGCTGAAAAATATTTTGATATAATTGACATGCAATTGACGCGCCGTGTTAATCAAGATGAACCCATAATTGAGAATATGCTGATGCCGTAAACCAGCGTAGTTTATTAGTTTATTAATGACCATTTTGTTAATTATAAAATGTGTGAAAGTCTTATTGCATTTTTTACTCGGCTGCATCGTCGCTGCCTCCATCTTCATTTTCATTCTCATTCTCAATCATCTCAATATCTTCCTCGATATCTCCCTCCTTCTTGTCGGTCGGCTTCTCATAGACGGGTGTCAGCGGCGACACAACTACTCCATTCCAAACCGACATCTCGCGCACAATGCTAGTGTTGCCCTCCAACCCTAGGATGTGCTTGTATCCACCATGTGCCAGCACTCGAAGCAGCGTCTGAGATGTATAGCAGCAGACATCCTGCTGCTCCAGCGTCATTGCTGTGTGGACACGAATGTGACCCGGTTCGGTTGGATCGGTTATACCCGCTGATCCGGGTAGGAAAAGTCCAGCCGACAGCAGTTGGAACACACGACGAAACGCCAAATTGATGGGCAATGCTTGGCGTGATGGATTGTTCATTATTGCCAGATGGGCAATCAGATCGAGCATCCAGGAGGAGAGTGGTGAGAAGGCATCAAACCGCTTGGTCAGATCCTTCAAAATACGTATCAGGACTTTAATTGACGAATGATGAGCATTCTCCTCGAACCAGCGAGTATGCCGTATGGCCGCTAAATGGCTCTGCATATACTTCTGATCCATATGTATTTCCGGCTCCAGTTTGCGCAAATTCTGTGGCAAGGTGGCAATCAGAATGCGCACCTTGGCCTGCAAGTTGGATACATCGAAGCCTCTTTCATGTATTTGTATGGTATGCTGTTCGCCCTTGGTCAACACTTCGGTTTTCATGCTGATTTTCAGATCAGCCTCCACCTTCTTGGCCAGTGCTTCGCAAGCTTCTTTGGTTGGAAACGTTTTGAGTATGACAACCACATCAGCCACATTGTTACCCGTGAGAATGGTGCCCTTCTTGAAAGATCCCACTTGGCGCACCTCTTCCAATTGCTGAAATAATTATGGTCAGTATTTAAAGTGTCCGCTTTTTGAGTTACTTACGCAGGTATTGAAATCGCCCGGAGCAACGACCAAGTTATCCAATACAACTTGCACCTTGGTAACCAAATTGCCAATCGAAGTCTGCTCGGCCGGAGTAGGACTAAGGTCTTGGTTGCGTTTTAATAGAGCCTGTTGGAAAGCAATATAAATACGGCAAAGCAACGCAAATGTTTATTGCTGAATGTGATTTTCTTTTTATCGATTTTACCGCAGTCAACGCAGAATCATCCACAGCCGGCGAAACCTTTGGGAAAACAACTTCGGCCAAAGTTAGATCGAATGGATGCCGCGGAACAAACGTCTTCTTGAACGGTGGCCGAATGCCACCGCGCATAGGCCTGCCGCCTCGCAGTGCTCCCCGCACCATACTTTTATTATAGTGAATAATTTTGGCAATTTTGATTTTTAGTCAACCACCAAGGTGCTCACAATTCGACTTCAATGTTTAACTAGCTAATACGGTTGCATTGTCAATAAATCGATAGTTTCTTTGCTTGGTTGCTAATCGAATAATAATAGATAAGTCAATATTTATTATTTATTTCACATAAAGCCAAACCTGAATGGAAGAAACATTTATTTGACGATTATAACTATTGTTTTTTTCTTCAAAATATCGCTCAGATGCTAACTATCGATATGTCACCATCATTTACCGGCATTGTATTTTTTACTATCGATATTCATGCAGTCGATACCACTGACGACGATAGTGTCACAGCTCTAGATTGTGCTTGTCATCTTGTCATTTCGGTGAGAATAGTCGGCATTTATTTTAAAAATTATTGTAACACAAATTTACGCCAATAATTATGGCCACTGAACGCTACAGTTTCTCCCTAACGACCTTTAGGTAAGTACAAATTTCACTCGCATTGCAAACTTCCAGCAGGCTCATTTTCCCATTGTAAACTCCATGACTGGCATAAACACAACTTTACATCTATTTTTTTTTTTTGCAGTCCTTCAGGAAAGCTCGTGCAATTGGAATATGCCTTGGCAGCTGTGTCCGGTGGCGCCCCTTCTGTTGGCATTATGGGTAAGTCCGATTATTATTTTCCATTCTGGACGTATTTATCAAAGTTTGCCGTTCTTCTCAGCTTCCAATGGTGTCGTTATTGCCACTGAGAACAAATACAAATCGCCGCTGTATGAGGAGCACAGTGTGCACCGAGTGGAAATGATAAACAAGCATATCGGAATGGTTTATTCTGGCATGGGCCCCGACTATCGCTTGCTGGTGAAGCAGGCGCGTAAAATCGCCCAAACGTACTATCTGACCTACAAGGAACCAATTCCTGTGTCCCAGCTTGTCCAACGCGTGGCAACGCTCATGCAGGAATACACTCAGTCCGGGTAAGTGTTGAATATATATCTTTATGCATTCGCCATCTTCAGACAACATTTTCTTTCCCTTAGTGGCGTTCGTCCCTTTGGCGTTTCGTTGCTGATTTGTGGCTGGGACAATGACCGACCATATCTTTACCAGTCGGATCCTTCTGGCGCATATTTTGCTTGGAAGGCTACTGCCATGGGCAAAAATGCTGTTAACGGAAAAACTTTCTTGGAAAAGCGGTAAGCCGATTTTCATACATATGTAATAGAAAATCGTAACGTGATTTTTCTTCTTGTAGTTATAGCGAAGATCTTGAGCTGGAGGATGCCGTGCACACTGCCATTTTGACTCTCAAGGAAGGATTCGAGGGAAAAATGACATCGGACAACATTGAAGTTGGAATCTGCGATCAGAACGGTTTCAAGCGTCTGGATCCCGCTACAATCAAGGACTATTTGGCCAACATCCCTTAAAATTTTAAAACACTAAGGTCCACAAGCTAAGCTTTTCTACGCGTACGTAATCAATAAAAATAAAGTTTGTAAGTGTTGCGGGCTTTTTTCAACGAACGATTGATAACAATTTTTTTTTTCAATTTGATTGGTTTTGTATCATCTTAATTTTATTTGACTTCACTTTGGACTTTCTTTTCCTCAATTTTGGGCACTTTTGGGTGTGTTGTATAAATGTTATTGTATGCATTGAGGACGCAGCTTAAGCGCTATGAGAACTTAGCTAATGCTTAAAAACTATATCAGATCAGAGTTATCGAGAGTAGTTACTGCTTACTGTTACGGCTATGATTATTTACAATTTAGAGAATACATCGAAATAAGTCATACACTCTCGTATGCTGTGATAATGGATTTTGATAATGGATTTGGCATATTCTCCATGCGTTTCCGTCGCGGCCCTGCCGGCCAGAGCCACAATCAAATGTTCAGGCAACGCAGCTTTGTATCCGGCACGCGTGAGGTGAACTCAAAGGTTGGCGGCCGGCGCACATCTTCGTGGGAGTCGCGACGTATACGATCCGGATTCCGACCCATCACCGACGACAACGGAATATCCTTGCTTAAGATGTCCTCTAGCACCAATCGCTCCAACTCAAATAGATGCGCATCCCACACACCCGGTATTTCATCGTGCATAAACTGTGCCAACCGCAACAGATATTCCGCATTGTGGCCGCTCGGTCCACGGCAATTGGCGATTTGTTGTGCTATCAGCGCCAGGGGTGCATCGCCCAGCCAATGCCTGTTCTCCGGCGTTGCTACGTAGATCAATACCTCCACGGCCTCGCCACTGAAGGGCGTGTCATGTGATGCGACGCGGGGAAAGAATTTGGCTTCGATCGTTGCATAGCCACCTGTTGAAAGTCCCAATTAAATTTGCCATCTCTTTCACATATATAAAACTGCTTACCCAATGTGCACTCGCGTTGCTTGAGATACTCCAGAGCCGTTGAGCCCGTTATTCTGTACGCACAGCCCCATGTGATGCCCTGCAATAAATAGGAAAAAAAAAACATATTAGTTAAATTAAAATTTCTAAAATTCAAAACAGTTCTAATTTTTTTTAAGTTGAACAGAAATTTCGTTCAACCCGCATGTTCTATTTATAGTAACATGTTATAGTAATTGCTTAAAATTCCCAACACGTTATTCGGCGAGCAGCGCGTATAAATAGCGGCGAGCGACTCGAATGGTATGCTGCTTTGAGTTTTCCTTGCTTGTCTCTCGGGGTCACAAACGAGCTCCTGGTAGCTCTCATACAATGATCACGCCCTGGGTAAAGTCCCCGGGCCTAGGATAGAAAGTATCAAGGCGTAAACGAGAAAGTATTTGTGGCCGGAGACGGTTACAAATATTATACGCCTATATTTCGCGGTATTTCGCCTTGCGTACTTCAATGAAGAGAGACCCGCGCCAAGGGTCTCGAATTGTTGCGCTCGGTTGACTGCGGGAATGTGCCAGAGATATATAAGATATGGACGAGTGGGGTTTTAGGGGGAGGGGCGTGTCACAACGCCTTCTTCCCCGTCCACACGGAATGGGGCTTACGTAGGGAAATTCAAACGGCGCAATAACTTTTTTCTTTCTGATTAATATATGTCGTAGTCTATTATAATTACCTCTCTGTCCTCGATTAAAGTGGCAACTCGTCCAGGCTGTAAGCAAAATAAAGAAAATCATCAAATACTATATGCAAATATTGTATATGTAGAAAGTGCATTTTCTCTTTCGTGTCTGACTGAATGGTGCAAGGGCGATGAGTTTACTTGTCTATATGCACGTGGATGCGACCTTGACTTATTTTTACATCGTTCATTAAAATAATACTTAACGAGCGTCGCAAAATAATAAATGTTGTACACACGCTATTATTATTATTATTCAAATAGCCGTCTCAAATATGAAAGTATAAAGCTTTAAAAAAAGCATGATCGTTATCTTAATTAATTCAGTAGTCTATCTGGCTACGTTAAGAGTTGTCGAGTATTAACTTCGTGTTGCCGTCACGCTTGCTTGTTTGTTATCTCGCTACTGATAACACACATGCCAATTAGATAATCGGAATTGGCAACAACGTTTGAAAATGTCCGTAGTGATGCATGTGGATGTATAGATTAATTACAGCCGTTATCTAAATCCCAGTTTTTCTCACCTCTTTGTCGGTGCCGCGATGTGTTACGTTGCCCTGCCAGAAGCGCCGCACGTAGCCTCGTATATAGCCCGTAATGCATTTGGTGTAATTGAAGCCCGGATGCCAGCACAAAGAGCCGTAGCCAAAGACCCAGCAGGAAGCATTGGATTCATTGTTGCCATTAACGGCATGATTCTCCTGATCATTATTATTATTGTTGTTGTTGCCATTGCCATTGCCATTGTTGTCATCCTCGTCGCCCAATTGGCCGTTGGTGAATAGATTCTTAAAGTGAGCGGGCACCTCGTTGGGGGCCTGATGTCCGCTGTAGTGTGCCATTGTGTATGTCCAAAATAAAACTTTATAATTTGAGCCCTTATCCGAATGATATATGTCTGTTAATAATGTTGATTTTGATGTTGGTGTGTATTGCTTGGCTCTTATAATGGCATGCTGAAGATGTATATTGGTGGCATGCAACGCATTGCTACTATCTCACGTTTCTCATTTTTCGTCCAAGCCGTTAGCCGTATTCGCCGTGTGTCTGTAGTTGGACGAAAATAAGTTAACCTTTTCAGAAAAATTGCATAAAACAAAAATGTGCTTACTTTTTTAATCAAATTTATGTCAATTGTGCTTTTTTTTTTTTTTGTTTTTTGTATTTGTTTGAAATTTTGAAATGTTTTGCAAATCGCTTGATATCACATTCAACTAAATAGTTCCGCTAACGGCCGGTAATTAAACCGTACGCCTCACGATCCTAAGTTGAAATTAAAGAGCCGTGCGGCCACTACGAATAACGAAAACATTTCTGAGCAAGAAAAACAAATTATTAGAGAATATATATTTATGACAATACGTCTCTTAGTCGTCTGCAGCGTCGGCGCAATGGGCTTATCTGTGAATCTACTCAAAATAATATGTAACTAAACAAATGTGTGTGTGTGTGAGTGCCGCGTATATAATGAAATTGTTGTTATTTTCTGGCACGAGCGATCTATCTCTCTCTCTTTTTTCCTCTCACACAGCTAACAAATGGTTTAGCTACACTCTCTCTCTCTCTTTCTCTCTCAAATTCTCCCATTTTTGTGCTGATAGTGAAACTGAATCGAACAAGTTCTTTTGTTTAACGTTGAGGTGGAGCAGCTGACTTAAGCCATAAGCACGAATCGCGTAACGCGATTCATAAAATAGTCGCCCATCAAGTATTTCCAATTATAAATATGCACAATTAGCGGGTACTAAATTAATTACACGTCAAAAAAGTAGTTCAATAAATTTAGATTATTCACAAACACAGCAAGCTGAAGTGTTGTTTGACTTTGAAAATGTTAATTTTTTGGTCTTGGTTCAATTTTGATTAGACTAATTGAAATCTAATTGATAATGTTGCAGTCAAACAAGCTACTCTGATTTGGTTTTGTGGTGAATAAATGTATAATACATAAATTCTTATTTACCTTTCCACTTCATTTGTTTCCCAATGAGAAATTAATTAATTAGAGTAGGTTAATGCACAGAATCGAAATTTTCACTGTTAAGAAACATTTGCTTCTTTATTCAACATCAAATCACCTTGCTTTTAGAGTACATATAGAAGAAATACTTTTGCACATACAGCTCTGCACAAAAAAAATAGTACCACTGTTGGAAAAATTGACAATGTGGGAAAAATATGTACAAAGTGTTATATTTTTTTTCATGAAGTATAGTCTCTTCAGAAGTAATTAGCATTTGAGGTGCAGCAATTTAGACAAGTCTGGTAAAAAAAAATAATTGAAAATGAATCAATATCAAAATGATCAAAAATACTTTACAAGTATCAAAATTGCGTAGTCTCTTAATAAGACTATTTTTAGAGTAACATGTTGGCACATTTGCTTGTGTGCTTTGGATACCTATAATTATAGAAAACAAGAATAACAAAGCCTCTAAAAATTATAAGTAATATGACATTCTAAAATGCTCGTAAAGGACAACAAGTAAGCAAAAATTAAGATTTAAATATTTAGCTATTTAGCAAAAAGAAATGAGAGGTCAAAAGTTTTTGTGAAAAGTAGCACTACTATTATTTTAACCGCAACTGTATGCGGTTTATATATGTATATAAAAATATCGGACGAAGCTGCGAGTATAAAGACTACTCACACATTTGTAGTGCTGTTCGTTTTGTTTTTGTTTTCATTTTTGGCAAACATTGTTAGATTGTTAGGTTGTTAGGTTTGTGTCCGGGACTTGGAGTCTTTGCTAACTGCGCAGCTGTTGAACAAGAATGGGAACGGGAAGACAGAAATACCCGCCGCTGTTTGCCGTCTGCTGGTGCTCGGCTGCTATCGCAATTTGACACATACATACATACAAACAATGTAGATACATCGATGTATAGGCGCGTATGTATTTACGTATGTTTAGATATTTGCAGTCTGCTTTTTTTATATTTTTATTAGCTGGCTCGTGCATACTTCATGATTTCGTTAATTCAGGTCTATCCCACGCAGCGAGCGAGCGAACGAGCGTTGTTATGATTTTTGTTTTCTGCACGCTCTTTCTAAATAGTAGCGTATTTCTATTTGTTTTGATTAAATATTGCGTGGCGTTCATTTGGTGACCCAAAAAGTGAAATGCGAATGGAAAAAACCAAAAGTTTGCACTGCTCCTCCACCTTAAGTGCAAACACACGCGCCATTCAGAGATGAGACACACACACATACATACATATATGCAAAGTGTATATAGACAGTATACAGATTTGTATGAGAACGTTTTTCATTTCTGTTCCACGATATTCGCTCGTTACGTATACGCAACGTTTGCCGCCTTGCGTACAAAGCAAATAAAGCACAAATTTGGTTTATACTTGTTTGTGTGTGCAAGCATGTGTGCATGCATGTACATATGTGTGTATGTGTGTGTGTGTGTGTGTGCAGTCAAGATACACTCTGTTCGTTTCTGAGTCCTTGATACTGAACTTTTTTCATTGTGAAAGTTTTTTGCAAGCGGTTCAAGGTTACTCTATATTCCCAGCGACTACACAGCTAGCTGAGCAGGGCAATTGACTAGGCATGGGGTGGTGGGAATTGGGGAACTAATTGCTTGCTTGTGTGCCTTTGCCACATTCTTATTTACAATTTTCGTTTTTTTTTTTTGGTCTTTTTTGGTTTTGCTTTTGGGTAACAGGCGCTGCAGAACCTAGTCGCACAAAACATTTTTGCACTTTACAACAGAAACTTGCTGTTGTATATCGTTCGTGTGTGTGTGTAGGTGTGTGTGCGCGAGACTTTAATTCGCCAACAACAGTAATAACAATAATAAAAGCAAATAAAAGCAGGCGGCATAGCCATGTGCCGCATGCATGTTCCGTTGCTTATTTCCTATTTTGCGGCATTTGTGTCTAATATAATATACAATTGTATCTCATACATAATTTGTCACTTTAGCACTGCGCTAAATTGGGATGAATGATGCTCAATAAAACATTCACATTGGCTGCCTCTGTTCGATGAAATGCAACAGTTGTAATTGTAACGTGTTGCTATGTCAAGAAATATATAATATAAATTGATATTATTATGTATTAATTGAACACTTGAACACGACAAGTTGTTTGTTTGTACTTTAAAGAATCAATTATATTAATATTTATTTAATTGTTAAATTATAAATACATTTGGCACGTATTCAAAATGATTGGCTATAAATACGTGGCTAAATAAATAGAATATTAGCGAGGCTGTCTACTGAGTGCTGCTTAATTGAATTGCTTAATAAACTTATAAATCGACCGACAAAATATTTTAACTATCAATCGAAACGCTTGCTTTGCTGATAAGCTTTTATTAAATGGCACTCATAAAGAGCGACTCTTCAAGTGTGCTCCCGTGGGAGACTCGGCCCAGACAGACTACAAATATGTGTGTGTCGAATATTATATTTGAACTGACTGATAAGAGCGAACTCGTCACGCAAAACTAGATATTTAATGTCTGATACATTTAGATAAGAGACAGTTAGATTCGTAATGAGCCAAAAAGTAAACAACATATGTTTTTCTATAGATATTTTTCAAAGTACTTCACCTTTCATAAACTGAAAGCTATGATAATGAACTCAAAAATAGGTATTGCCTTTATCTTTAATGTCATACGCAGCTAGATTATATTATGGAATGTGTCAATTAACCATATTATTTCAAGAACTGACCTAGTAACGGAATCAAACACTTGTATTTTGCGTTGTTGAAACAACAATTTGTCTTAACAATGCGAAAACATGTTTAAATAGTCAACATTACCTTGAAAGAGAAATAAATTTTATAATCAAAAAAATATTGCAATTTTCACTGATACTTATAAATATCTCCGTTGTCTTACTTAATACTTTGCATATGTTAATTTACGGTTACACTTGTTTCATAAGTGATAGTAAGTAAATTAATATGGTAAAAACGCTGAATAAACAACTCAAGAAACAAGAATTAATGCCGGCTTATGCACATAAACTTAAGTATTTTGACATGTCAAGTTAAGTATCAATAATTAAAGGTTTTTTATAGCTGAATTGTTTTAAGTATTTAAGCTTTCGCACCTTTAAAAACCTTCAACTATCGTGCATGTATTAAGTGTTATATTCAACAATAACAATAACTAATCATTTGTATGCATGGGTGATGAAAGTAAACAAATATATGTAGTATAGGTATAATATACATATGTATTTGTGTAGGTAAAAGCGAGCTGCATTTATCAGTTTTCCTTGTAATAAATCTATTTCGCTATCAGCACCTCGGATTCGTGGATAAAACGTGTATGCGACACGTGCCTAAAACTGTGGCTGAGAAATCAACTCAAATAAGTAATTCTAGTTGAGTAACTGTCATCTCAAACGGATGTTGACCTTGGAATGCGACACACTTGAAAAGAGTGTTTTGCTGTCTGCCAGCCCGTATACGAGTATTGTGTATATTTAATATTTATACAGCTTGATAAACCTATTGATGAATCTTACAGCACTTCCCTCCTCTGATCGCCTAGCCCTTTAAATTAATTGGTTACATATGTAAGTTCGTAGAGGTCTCTATGCCTATAAGAGCATATCTAATAAATTTAAAGTTGTTTTGATGTATCGACGACAAGAGCAACGATAAGGAGAACTTAAACAGAAAAATCTTTTTACTGTTTTAAGAGAGTGAAACGATAACAGGTGTGAGAGAGCGAAACAAAAGACAAAACAACACACACACACACACACACACATGCAGGCATTGATAAGAGAGCGTGCGAATTACAACAAAAGTGCTGAGAGTTTTAAGACGAAAACAAACTGAACAGGCAAGCATACACACACTCGCATACAAACACACACCAACACACTCACATACACATATGAAAGTATATGTGCTGACACTGAAGCTTTTGCCTGTGAATGTATTATGTGTGTATTAATGTATATTAGAGAGCCGAGACCTGTCAGTCAAATAGCCTATAAACTCTGGCATGCTGACACACATACGAAGATATGCGCACATGTGTGTGTGTTTGTGTATGCATGTGTGTGTGTACATATTCGCATTGCTTTCAATATCATGGCTGATGCTTATGCTGCGCCTGCAGATTTTTACCTGCTCATTTGTTGCAGCTTTCACAGTTAACACTCCACGAACGGTAAACAGCTATTTCGTTTTGTTTTTTTGTTTAACTATTACAATTTTCCGTTATTTGTTCATCATCTACTTCCGTTCAACTTTTGCACTGGACTCTTCGCTTTTGTCGCCTTTTTCATCATTGTTTATCAGTGTTCTACTCAATACGCATTGTTTACAAGTTACTATGCGAAACAGATTGAAAATTATAAAATTACATTGACGCCGAGTTGCGCGGTGCACCTCCGTCTGCTGCGACGTCTTCAATGTAACTGCGTGCGCTGCCTTTGCGCGCTCAAGTATTATTGCCACGCAATACTCCGTTTCGCTTTATTCACACCCTCCCCAACCCATCCCCCAGCTGTTCAACATTGCAGCATTTTTGCTCGTTGTTGCTCATTGTAAATATTTATATGCATAGAAGAAAAAAAGAGCTTGTAAAATTGTTTTCTTTTTCTCTCTTTATATGTACGCGATTAATTAGTCATTCAGGTTTATACGTTGAATTCAACTTGCCACTTTTTGTGGCACATGCACAGCTGTTGATGTTCATGCCAAAGGCAATGCCCGAGATAAATGATAAGAAAGCTTCTACTCCACCCTCCGCTCACTCTAAATAAAAGCTCACCTTAACCTCCTCACCCTCTCTTTTTCACTCTCTTTGCAACAACATGACCTAGCACATGCGCTCTCATTTACTCTCATAAGCACTCATACACTCATCAACAGCGTCAGTCTCTGGGCCAACATTTTGTTTTGCTGACGTAATTTGTACGCGCATTTGCAACATGGTGCACATTTTTATGAATGGAATCCAGATGGCACTCACCACTCGCCCCTCTCAACATGGCTAAAATCAATTTGCCTAGAGCTTTTGGATCTCAACTAACAGCGTTTTAAGCTAATTGCTTTAATTGAAGTCTTGTCAATTTGTGAATCTTGAAATGCGAACTAGCCGAAGGTGATACAAGAATTTCCGAAATTTTTGCTGAAAGTTTCATCAGGAAATTGAAAATGTTGTCTTGGAAAAAATTACACGTAGCAAAAGATAGTGATCTTGCTACATAGATAAACACAAGGTGAAATGTAGAACAATTTAATTGATTGCTATTATGATTGTGAGTTACTTTTGTTATTTTGGCATAAATAATATCTCACAATTGATGGTAATCAAACAATTTTGTATCACTCAGCTCCTAAGAGTGCATTAATAGCAAAGACTACAACCATGCTCACTTTTGAGCAACAGGTAGCGCTGCTAATGTACTCAATGGGTAGCACTGACACTTATCGTTGACAAAAACCACAGCCAAGACATTTTCAAAAATTGAAAACTTTTTTAAATTCAACATTTTTAAATGATCACTTAAATGAATAATTCAGCTTCGATTAAATTTTTTAAAAACTGTTACATAATTGGGAATTTTAGCTTAAATACAGATACTTTAGTAAGAATGTAACGTCATGCTGTTTCAAATTTAGTTAGATTATAATTGTAGATAAATAATTGTGTATTTAATAGGTAACAGATAAAAATCTCTTATCTTCAATTGGGATAGCTTGATGTTGCCACATATAGGTAGATACCCCTAAATACCATGTTACAAAATAATTAAGAACAAACTAAAACCGACAACATAAACTAACCCAAAGTAAATGAAACTTTGGCAGTTTTTGGTCTTAATTTTCTATTGGGATTATCTTGCGCCGAACACAAACAAATTTTGTGAAAAGCCCTCACCTCAGTGTGTTCAAAATAAAATCAGAGCAAATCAAAACAAAACATTTGTCAACGCGTCGAAGAAATATAGAAAAAGCGGCGACAAAAGAAAAACGAAAGGAAAAAAAAACTGAAAATTTATGTGGAAATGGAAAATGGAAAAGGGAATGCAGAAAACCACGAGACTAAGACAAAAGATTTACAATATCATTCAAGAAGATTTAGAGGTGATTTCCAAAGATATATATTTTGTTTGAGCAGCAATAAATAAACAAATTAGATGTGGGGGAATGAAAAAACACAATTTTTGGATTCTCTCGTTCATTTTCTGGTCAATTTGATGAGAAGCCAAAAAAAAAATGAAAACAACAATGAAAATTGTATGGTAAAATTGTTTTTCTTTTTGTGGGGTGTGTTTGAGGGGTGGGTGGGACGGTGCTGGGTGGACTGCCTCCATTAAAAGTGTCACATTAACGAATTGTTTGCCTTCTTGAATTTATAAGCGATTTGCGCTAATCGTTTGGCCAGGTAGTGTCCAAAATTTATTTCATTTCCTAACCATAAATAAACCAAAGCCAAATAAGCCTTTCACAAACACACACACACATACAGGGAGAGATCTTCTCTTGAGTAGGAGGCGTGGCCAGCATGGCCACACAATTCTCGCGTCCTTCTGCTTAGACAGCCAGTGTCTAATGGCGTTTCGCGTTATAAATAGCTGCCACTCGAGAGCCAGCCACTCAAAACGCAGCAGCAGCAAGAGATGAGAACTGATCAGATCAGATCTGAGCAGATCTGAGCAGAGCAGAGCAGAGCACATGTGGCATCTGGGCAAGAAGAACATTTTCCGAATATCATTGAGCCAAATGTGTCGCGTTTGTTGCGGGCGTCGGTTCGTCTCCTCGATCTCATTCCCGTTCTCGATCCCATTCGCCTTCTCAGTCCCAACTCTCGATTGAGATTACGGAGTGGAGTGTAAAGTGCAGTGAAGTGCTCAACTGATAAGAGGCAGTTAGTTAGTTAGTTGGTTAGTTACTAACTGCTAGTCATGACCAAGTATAACAATACAAATGCCATGATAGCCGGCGCAGGAGCAGTTGCGACCACAAATCATAACATTAAGCAGGAATATCACAGTTATCCACAGCAGACGCATCCGGGTGGCTATCATCGGTATCATGAGAGCAACTTGCTGCCGTCGAATGTGCATCACAATCCGCAGCAGACGCTGCAGCATTTCTTTAGTCGCTTCAATGCCGTCGGCGATGCAAGCAGCGCTGCCTGCAGCTTCAACAATAGAAGCCACCCGGCCACAGATGCCGGCAAGCAGCTCTCTATGACCTCATCGCCCGTCTACACAACGGACTACGACGATGAGGACAGCAGTCTCAGCTCCGAGGAGCATGTGCTTGCCCCACTCGTCTGCGCCTCGGCGCAATCCTCGCGCCCCTGCCTCACCTGGGCATGCAAGGCGTGCAAAAAGAAAAATGTCACAGTTGATCGACGCAAGGCAGCCACAATGCGGGAGCGACGACGTCTCCGAAAGGTAAGCTTGCAACAGAGAAAGATTTTCTAAGAAAGAGAGAGAAAGTTTCTTAATTTAAGAAAGTATTAAATTCAGTTAGAAAAGGTGGAAATGGCTTGAAGGAGATCTCAAGTTTTTTCAGATGTTCATAACTAGTCAGCTTTAGTTTGTCGTACTAGAAATCTGAAACTTAAAAAGTTTTTACTTCAATATATACTTTTCAATTTGAGTTTTGATTTATAGTTCATGCGTTTATTAAGTTCATTATGCTTAAAATAAAAATATATATATATATATAAATGTGTTTAATCGACTTTAAAATATTATAGCTGAATTTGTTAAAATTGAACCTATTTATACATTTTTGAAGAGCGTCAAAATTATTGATGGAGCTATGGTAGAAGGGAGGAAAGATTTGTGATTTTCAAAATTTGCATTTTGCAATTGGGGAGTTTTTTACTTTACGATCGATTGAACAGGTTTTGGAACAATTGTATCTAGCTGGATTAACTTAGGATTGACTTAACTTGTATCAATTCAAATCAGTAGAGATATTAAAAATTAAATATCGTTTAGATGTTTATTAATAAAGAATATTATTAATAATAATGATGAAGAAGACCAAGAATCAGATAAAATATTCTATTTGGTATTGTGGCAATTGCAGCTTTCAACTAGAAAATGTTTGAAATCAAACTTGGGTAACTCATTCCTGCCTGGGAGAAAGACAGAGAAAGAACGAGAGAGAGAGAGAGAGAGAGAGAGAGAGAGAGGGAGAGAGAGAGATAGATTAAAAATGTAAGCAATGTTTCTTATGGTAGCTATTTGATATATACTAACTGTATGCCAGAATCAGACAGATCGACCTTAAAAAAAGATATAGGAAATATCAAATGACTATATGCCAGAATCAAAGATGGATATTTTCCAAGATCCAACAAGATAGCTTTCTCAATTAGAGACTAGTGCAAATAAATACAGATCATAGTACCTAATGAGAACTTAAGAGTTGATAATTAATTATACTAAATTAAATTTAATTATTGATTAATAAATTGCTTAAATATTCGATAGCAATAATAACGATTCTCATGCACAGACTCAGATACGGAAATGTCAAATATGTTTGAATTTGAAATTTGAAATGTGTTTGTGAAATCTAGAAAATTTTTACTCAGTTATATGGCGATGATCGATGCGAATCTTTTGTACACATATGTAGTCTAGGGAGCAATTGCCTGCAACATTGTTGCGCTACAAGAATTAACACATCAACGACGTAAATGTCAGTTGCAATCATTTAGCCCTAAATTTGGAAAACCATTTGAGCTGCAGAGAAGCCTGGGTGGCTGTGCATAAAACTAAAGGATTTGCCAAAGATTCAACATAAAACATTAACGAGCGCCAGCGAGTTCTGCGACATATCATAAAAACTTCCGAGCGACAACGTAGTATTTATAAATCGAAAAAAACACCCCCCCACCCTCCACCACCCCGCGGAAGAGTCATTAACAAATATGAAAAGGGGGGAACGTGCAACGACTGTGGACGTCATCGCCACCCGCGCCCAACGGTTTAATTGTTTAAATTTTATGCGCGACTTAATTTAAAATATGTTTTATTAAAGAGCCACTTAAAGATGAGCAGGCGGTCTTCTGGGCGGATTTTTATTGCATGTCTAATGGATTTCCATGATTCCCATCATTTCGATGATGAATTTTAATTGATGATGCCGCATAACTTGGACACCATTTTGATAATGTCTGCTCTCTCTCTCTCTGCTTTTTAGGTTAACGAGGCATTTGAGATCTTAAAGCGACGCACATCATCCAATCCCAATCAGCGTCTGCCCAAGGTTGAGATCTTGCGCAATGCCATCGAATACATTGAAAGTCTCGAGGATCTGCTGCAGGTAAACAATTATTTTGCAATTACATTTTAAATTGTTAACTGTTTGATTTTTGGTTTGTTTTGTTTTTGATTTTTGTTTTTGTTTTTGGCTTGTTTGTTTCAGGAATCGTCGCCGGCTCGCGATGGCGACAATCTGGCGCCCAGTTTGAGCGGCAAGAGTTGTCAGTCCGATTATCTGGTAAGTTTTGTTGCTGAACGCCAATTAATATTAGCGTTCCGCAATTATTTTCTCGTAAAAACCCCATGCATGAAAAACATTTTCGTACATTTTTCTTTCACTGACGCGCACATTCATCAAAATTCTCAGGGTCTACGACGAGAGCTAGCCGAAC
The DNA here is from genome assembly GCA_035044025.1 of Drosophila paracracens. Classification (NCBI taxonomy): domain Eukaryota; kingdom Metazoa; phylum Arthropoda; class Insecta; order Diptera; family Drosophilidae; genus Drosophila; species Drosophila paracracens. The sequence continues at coordinate 4,586,481 of JAWNMN010000401.1, read as the reverse complement.
GTGAAAATAGACTAGCAAGACTATTGCGTTTAGCTTCAGTCCCCTCCCCCTCCCCCTCCCCCTCCCACCATTCACAATAACTCATAGCCCCAATATCTCAGATCCATATCCAAAAACCCCATGTCGATGTCGCAGTATTTGCTGCTGTTAAAAAAAAAAAAAAAAATATATGTATATTTATGCGCTCGCTGACGTGCAACTTAATAAGCTTCCTCTACGCTGCATATATACATTAATACACCATCGGCTTATTAAAGGGAACAATTATGAATTATGATGGCCAAAAAGACTGGGTTCGATATCCCGAGCACAAGAAAACTAGCCCAGAAATTAACACAAAACTACAAATGGGCATTGCATTTATTTATGTGGCGTTTTTTTTTTGGGTCCCTCGCTGTTGTTGTTGTTGTTGTTGTTGCTGTTGCTCCTGGCTGGCAGCATTTAGTAAAATGCAATAAATAAATTTTGTTTTTAATGTGTTTCACATAGCCCAATCGAGTTGGCCACCCAACTCTTAAACTATAAACGAGAGTCGTGTTGTAAATTAATTTCAACAAATTCGAGTGATGCGCCTCAAAAAATACCTTTCATGGCAGCTTTCCATGCGACACAACTTGAGCTACATTCAAATTTATTTTTCTTTTATACCCTTGCAGAGGGTAGTATGAGGGTATAGTGAAGTTACTCAAATATATCTAAGTGACTCAAGCAAGCATCTCCGACCCCATAAAGTATATATATTCTGGACCAGAATTAACAGCAAATCTGATTTAGCTATGTCAGCTTATATAAAAGTAGCTAGAGACTTCAAATTTTGCATGTAAGTTCTCATATATTACTTGCAGATCAAGTTTATATAATCTTATCGATAACTGACCGAGTTTAGCGAATATCGATACACAATTGTTAAGATGTAGCTTTTCAAGTGATATATAACATGTTATTGATCAATTGTAAACACTTCGTTGGGTTCGGAAAAGAAACATAGATTTTAAACAGAACGTATTTTCGTAATATGTTCAGGGTATCTGCTAGTCGAGCAGTCTTGAGTGCTAAACGTAGCTAAGTTGAAATCTTGATGAGACTTTGAACATATTCGTCCTCTTGCTGCAGCCGTTACACATATCAGAATCGACCATTTCAAACTATCAATCGACAGAAGAGACCTTAACATTTTTTGCTTCCAAAAATATATCCTAAATAAGCTCACTTGTTATATGTGATTTAAGATTCAATCCGAAGAGATCAACATTAGACTACTATGCCATTTGTGGACTTTGGTTATATAGTGTATGTTATCTTCGGCGAGAATCAGCTAGCTTCTTCTGTTGTTTTCTCTCAGAGAGGGGTCGTGGCCTATCTATTCAATAGACTATTTCACAATACGTAAATGTTCGAGTTGAAAAAAAAGGGAAATGTGTCAGTTGACAAATTGCACAGGAAAAACATGACAAGATTGGAGCGCTCTTCCCCGAAAGGTGTTGCAAGACATGGGGCCATGGGGGCCTTGGGACAGCCGATGTGACAGCACAACAAATTGTCAACAATTACGCGAACATTTTTGCAATAGCCGCCGGCAATAACTTTTATGGATGGGCCCCGATGCTGGCGTTGCATACAGCAACTCAGCTCTTTTGCCACACTCTGCTGAGTAATTTCCATGCAGTTTGTTTGAGTTTCTCAAATTTTAATGTACAAATTTGTTAATTTACCATAAAACCTTGCATATTTGTATGGCCGACAGTGTGCGCCCTCAATGGCAGATATTAATGTTCGCCCATAGTTTGATTAAAAACTGGCGAATTGCCAGAGTGCAGACATTAAAATGCATTTCAGCCACAGCCTGACAATCCATCCATCCATCCCCAATTCGGGGTAGCCATGGCAACTAGGGGAACTGGAGTTATTCACATTTATTTTTGCACAAGTGCAAAAAGTCTACTAACCGTTGATAACAAATGCGCCATAAATAAACCCAACCAATGGTCTCCGATATACATTCATTAATTGTGCACTCTGTCAAGCATTGCTTTTATTTTGTAAATGCACTTAACTTTATCTAACAATTCCGATCGTATCAGTCTGACAATCATTTCTGAATGTAATCGGTTATGTTTTGTATATTTTATAGTTGTCATTTATGGTTAGGAACGCGACAAAACTAAATATATTTTTATCTATTTGCTTAGTCAACTTTCGACTGTAAAGTTCCGATAATAAAATATATGACTAAACGAATGCGAAATTATATAAGCTTTATATGTAATTTGCATATGTATAAGTATTAGAGTACATACAGCATAATGCGGCATATCCGCCACATTTCACAAAAAGTCTTGGGAGAAAGAGTTCTAAGAAGAACGCGCCAAAAAGCAGCTTAAAATCTTTGCGCAACTCATAAATGCTTAGGGTGTGATAAGTGGCATTTCATTCAGTTTTTATAACATGCTTAAGTACGCATCTATGTATACTTATTTATATGTTGTTAAGAAATAAAACAACAATTCATATATATATAAATATATATATATATATGTATATGTATGCCGCATATACATATATCGAGCGCACGCTGTCACTAAACGCTCGGAAAATGATAAATCGCTTTATAAAAGTGCAGCCGCGAGTTGTTTTGTTGCTTGTTCGCCTGCTGTGTTTTGTTGGGTGTCGTTTTCATGTCACTGCGCCTATAAATACCACTTGGTGTGTGCCGCTCTGTCAGTTTGATGCTGCCCCAACCTTCCCACTCCCCACCCGCACCACATCATACGTCTGTGATCCTTGCAGACGCTGCGTCGGCATCCAAATCAACCCATCTCAATAGATGTGCTTGCATTTCGGAGTTCCATTCCCACCCAGAAGGGGCAATTATAATTGGCTTAGTGGCCATGCACATTTTTCTAATGAAAATTTGCGTATCTCCGTTTTATTTAGTAGTCTACTCCCTCCCTCTCTCTCTCTCTCTATCTGTCTCTCTCTCTCTCTCTCTCTCCACTAACCCCTCACAATTCCTGTCGTCTGCGTATGCGTGCAAATATTGCAAGCAAATTAATTTAATTGGTAATAAGTGCTCCCAGGGGACTATGTGTTGACGGTTGCGAGACAATGCCTCTGCAGTGGCTCAATGCATTTTAATTGGCTGGCAACATTGTTGGAGCTTTGTTGGTTCTGGCGACGTTTGCATAAATTTTGGCTTAATCTCATCATTAGAGCGCGTTTCGTGCGGCATTTGGAGGCAAAGTTGACAGTTGACACACAGAGACAATTTGGTGCGACAGTTTTGCCATTTTGCTGTAATTTATTGCTATTTTTTTTCTGCTCATTTTGGGGCACATAAAACAAGCGGTGAATGCTCTAAGACTGATTTGTGGTATCTCTCAAAAACAATTTCAAATTTCAATTTCAGAGCTCGTATGCCGGTGCGTATCTGGAGGATAAACTAAGCTTTTACAACAGACACATGGAGAAATATGGACAATTTACAGGTAAAGTTGCTTTTTTTTTTTAGTTTTTTAATTGAATAATACGATTTTAAAGAAATCAGAAAAATTCCCTTTAAATTTCTGCACGCTTCTTCTATGATATTAAGAACTCAACATTATTTTTACAGATTTCGATAGCTGCTCCAGTGCGAAGGGTTCCAGCTTGGATTGCCTTAATCTTATTGTACAGAGCATTAACAAGAACACATCGAGCGCTGTTCAAGCCGCATCCAGCAAGTCAACAACGGCAGCCACAGCCCCATCCTCATCCTCATCCTTATCCGCATCCAACACAACGTCAGCATCCAAGGGCGCGACTTCATCACTACATGCAAATTTTAAGCAAAAGTGTAGCACCTAGCATTAAGCATTAATCCACCAAAAATCAAGCCAGCTAGTTAATTGTAAATTATATGTTAAGAGCCAGTCAAGGGATACGCGCTATACCAAAGGGAAAAACGAAGATGACCAGTGAAAAGTTAGAACTAGTTTAGTATTTTTTCGTTTAGCCATAACAACTACTACTTAATAAATACTAATAATAAAGAAGACATAAGAACAAACGGCGAGAGCAGCGTTTCAGTCCACTTCCAGCTTGCGAAAGGATCCGCTGGTGCCGCTCAGTTCTCCACTGGCCCAGGCATTGGCCAGACCCACGCGCAGCTTCTCATTTGTACCGTATTGGGCATCCTCGGCAAAGTAATTCTTGTACTCATTGAGTTTTTGGCGCCAGTAATCCAAGGCCTCGGCCTGGTAACCATTGCTGCCGCCATACTCGATGATCATCGCCTCCTTTGGCAGATGATTATACAAATCCTCCGACTTCTTGTGCACAATAAACTGCAAGGAATAAAATCTGGGACTACTGAGCATGTCGAAATAAACGATTTAATGTAGGATAAAGCACCTTGAAGGGCATCTTTGAGGGCAGGAACGAGGTGACAAAATTGAAGATCTTCTGCCCCGATGGCACCATATTCACCATGTGTATCTCTGCAAAACGTAGCGGCATACACTGATCCACCAGCATAAAGGTTTTCTTCAGCAAAAATGGATCGTATTGCAGCATTTGCTCCGTATTGACGTCACGTGCATCGACAACAAAAAATAATCCATTTACTGACGCACTATCGCACTCCAGGGCAAGCAGCTCCAGCAGCATGAAGAGGAGTTTGAAAGCTTCGCGGGGATTCGATTGCTTGGGATCGATTTTACAGAATTGCGATATGATAACACGTGGTCCATGCGGACCAACTGGACGGGCGGGTATCACATGAATGCTGCGAACAGATTATAAAGTCATAAATCAGTAAATATATTTTGCTTGATAAGCGCTGAGCATTGACTTGCCCGCGATCAAACTGTCTCATCAGGGCCTCATCCACTTGTCGTGAGCAGAGCACCTCGGGAAAGGGATTGCGCAGGGAATAGTAGTTATCGATGCGCCGCTTGGTCTCCTCCATGCTGAAACGACAGCGACGCAGAAACGCCAGCAGCAGGCGCTCATCAGTCCTCGCCCTTAAATGCGGCGATTTGTGAATCCATGTCTGTAGTGTGGCTATCAGTGCCTCCCGTTCCGACTGCTGCTCGTTGCACTCGGCGAGAGCGAGCGTAGCGAGTTCCGTGTCCAGTGGTCGCAGTCCAGCCATGTGTACACTGTGATAGCTGCAACTCAAATGGCAAGTGACTAACCCTCTGCGGATAGGTTGGACATGTAATCTAATCGGTAACAGCGATAAGGTAATAGCTGGAACGCATACTGTTAGATATCAAATTTACGGTTGCAGATAAGCGAATCAAGCGATAATTTTATGTTCATCTATGATCAAATATTTTTTCAAATTTACAATAAGGTCAAATGTCAATCCCAGTTAAGTTTGCGAAATGAGCCGTTCGCACCGAACTCGGCCTCGTACGTGGCAGTCTCGCCAGGACGTAGCTCCTCAATGGTGCCATACTTGGAGTCCTGCTCAAAGTACGCTCGATAGCTGTTAAACAAATCCTCCATATAGGCAACGCTCTCGGCCATGTGACCATTGGTGCCGCCATACTCCTCCGGCAGGCTGTCCTTGCCAATGTGATCGATCAGTTCCTCGATGGTCTTCAGGACACGTATCTGTAGAGGGAAGTATTGATGAGTTTTGGGATCAGTTTCTGCTATTCCTTCGCTCACCGGAAAGTTCACCTGCGTGCTGAGCACATTGTAAAGAAACATAATGGGGCCCTGTATGTCCTTCGGCATATTAATGACATACACCTCCTTCACCCTCACCGGACTGCAGTCATGCAGCCAAATCCACCATTTGCGAAAAAAGTGCTTGTCCATGCGGCGCATTTGCTCCGAGGTGATGCCATCACAATCAATAATCTCACATACTCCAGCCACAGATGCATAATCATTCTCCAGCGCAATAATTTCCATGGTCATCGATGTGAATTGATAGATTTCGCGCAGACTATACTGATTGGGATTGAACTTGCCAAACCGTGAAATAAACAAAGCAGTGCGATTATCACATTTGGGCAAGTCCGGATACACGCCAACCCTAACATTTAACATTAGCTTTCTTCAGTTTCTTTGCTTTATTAGTCACTCACCCCAAACGATTGATATCCAGCAATCGCTGTGTAATATAACGATTGCTCAAAAACTCCGGGAACATATTATAGCACGTAAAAAAGCGATCCAGACGTCGCTTCGTCTTCTCCAAGCTGTAGCGACATCGTCGCAAGAACGCAATCAGAAAGTTATCCTCGGTGCGAGCACGCAAATGTGGCTGCTGGCGTATCCAGACCCGTAATATTATGATGTCCTGCTGTATCCGATCGGGTGTCTCGTTCAGCTGCTCGGCCAGCTTGGATAGCGTTGGTGACAACGGACGTCGCATCTTGTTGCTGGCTATGGCACTTTTGATTCTGTAATAATCTATGACATTTTGCCCACTGCGGAACTGGCTGTACTGATTGACTGATTGTGTTAATTGGGCTATCTAATCTGGTAAATAGTTGGGAAAATACAATACATCATTTAGACAAAAACTGCATGTGTGAATGGGTGTTATATATTTCATATGTTTTTATTTTGTGTGGTGACATCCTCTTATACACTGAACCCCTTAAAATTGTGTTAAAATATTGGTTAAGCGAGAATTAGATGGCAGAAGGTTGACAAAACCATATATCGATGACTACCGATGTTGGATCAAAGTTTTCTATATAGTGTATATATATGAGAAGGGATAAAGCATAACCTTCAATAATGTATAAATGTCTGGAAAAGAGAATTTAAGTAGAAGTAGTAAATATTGAATTACTCCGCTAAAATCACATAAAATTAGGAAAAGAGTATATCGATAGGTATAGTCTAAATTTTGAGCTTATAATGATTAAAAGCAAAATTTTGAAAAGTGTACGGGGCTCAGATAAAAAATCCTAAAGCGCATATCTTGTCACGTGCGTGCTTTTGTTGAAGTGTTCATTCAAGTAGCTGTTAACAGTGTATCTGCTAATCGGGCACTTTTAGCCGAGAGCACTCTTACTTGTTGTATATCAAACAGTCACATCCGGCGCCTTTTACCCGCTGGCCACTTAAGTGCAGCCCCATTACAGAGCGCAACTCTGGGGCAACTCTGAAATGTGATCGCCGTCTTATGCTTGAAATAAATCTGACGCTAAATAGTATTCAGTCTCACTCGTTGTGTGTGTGTGTGTTGAGCATTCAATTTGAGTGCCCGTCACAGAGACGACATGTGTAGGAGGAGGTGCCTTTGCTGATGAGGAGCGCACCTACTACCTTCAGTTCAGCAAATTGCTCTGACATGGAGCTGTCAGCTGTTGACAAGCACGCGACGCGTTGACGTCGATGTGGACGTGGATGTGGACGTGGCGAGGCTGCCAGGAAGCGGATCAAGCAGTGAGTAGCTGGAGCTGGAGATGCTATACTCCAATAACTCAAAACACATTATGTACATGGGTGGGTATGTGCACCCTGGGAATGGGTACTGATCGGCTTTGATCTTCAGCAGGCTGACGAGAAAGCAGCGCATGTAAATTCCCTTACTGCATTCTTATTACTTATGACACAAACATATCGCTGCCATATTCATAATGAGGCTCATTAACTTTATGCACTGCAAACACCACAGCTACAACAACAACTAAAAGAAACACTCAACACTTCGGTTGCCATATCCCACAGCGACTCTGCCAGTTGGGTATTAAAAAAAAAAAAATTGAAGAACTTCGCTGACGAAAGTTACCCACAACTAAATGCTCTATTTGAAGTGTATTTGGAGCTCAAATTAGAAAGGAGACTTTTTGATAAGGAGACTGGCACAAACATTTTTGGTTTAAACTTTTAATTGCCTAAATAGATAAAAATGTATTTCATATCTAAGGCGGATATAAATTCGATGCCAATAAATCAAGTCAAGTGATTCTACATTTAATATATTTGTCAAAATAAAGATTTAATGATTTCCTGCTACTCATATAATTATTTTAATTTTTTTTTATAATTTCGATTTCGATTTTTTGATGGAATAATTTTCTTTATTTTTTGGCTAAACCAAAAACACAATATACTTCTTAGCCGACCAAAACCAGTGTATAGAAAAGGGGGTGTGGGTGCATCATGTAATTGAAACGCTGATGCCTGATAAGTGTATTTTGTTGTAAGTAAGCACTTGAGAATATTTCCCAAGACGCATTGACAAGCTGTTGCCACTTGCTACTTGCCCCTGCAACATGTAATGAATGCATAAAAATGCATTTACCCTTACATATGCCACAGTATCGATATATGCTCTCGCAATGAGAAATGCATCTTTTTACTTTTCAAACATTTTCGTCATTTGTTTGGCGTTGTTATCCATTAAATATGAAGAGTTTCTAGTATAATTAAGCCAATTGCAAAAAATAATAAGATTCTCAGTGTCGCACTCATTGGTCATATAGGAATTATGAACATTTCATGTTTAATTTATAGATCTACATAAAACGCCCCATTTTGTGTGCCAAGTGCGATGCATATACAGTAGCAAATGCATTTGCTGTGCGCCCAATTGACAATCATATTTATAGAGCATATATGCTCATATACATATGTATGTATATACATATATACATATATAAATGAAAACTGTAAAAAAAAATCGTAAGAAAATATTTATACATAAAATGTTTTTGGTTGTTGGTCGTTGTCGCCGCTCGACTGCCAGTTGTCACTCAACTTGATCCAAAATTTTCGTTTGCCGTGCCGCTAACGCAAGCCATTCCCATGGACTGGGCTGTGGCTGGATGCAAGGGTGGGAGGGGGGGCGGCTATACACTAAACGCCAAATGAAATTTCATTGTAAACAGACGTGTTACGGCAAATTGAGCAGCTTAAACAAATTTCCGTTGACTTTGTCGTTGCGCTTGGACAAATCTCCTGGGTCTCTCTAAGCAAACGAGCATCCGCATCCTGTTACGTGGCAATTTATTGGCTTCCTTTTGTTATGTCACTCGAGTGGCAAACATGTATACTATCCTAATTGGTCCTTGGGCAGCAGCGACTACGTGCACCAGCTGGAACTTTGTTTAAATATATATATATATATCTTATATCATTTTACGCTATGCTTAACCCATTTGAGGATTCTCCGAATTCATCGGCCAGCTCATTTGTAGATCACCGTATGCCAGGAGCGAGCAGGCAGACGTACAATTAACGCACCACGTTGACTGTCATTAAGGGACACAATGACGGGCAAATTTTCGCTGCAGGAATGAAAAATATCTATGAGATGCATTTGTAAAACACATAAGTAAATGCTGTCTACATCTTCGAGTGCTATGCGCAATTAAGTGGCAGCCACTTTAGCGCAGTGCGATGCCGAAAATAGCTCCATCATCTGCACACACTTGAGGTCGTAAACAGCAGATCTCGTGCCACACATACCCATTGTACAAGATCAACGCCACACTGCCATCCGGTCTTTGGAAGCCCACAGCACTCAGCTGGGAAAAGGACTCAGTTTCATTGGTCCGTGCCTCGATCCGCATAGATTGCTCCGGCACAAATTTGCTGAAATGCCCGATGGCATAGTAAATGGGCTGTTTGTAGAATTCGGTGCGACTTGTTGTATTCACAATAACCGGAGAATCCACAAAATTGTGGACATAGTTGGGACCGCCCTGCTCGTCTAGCAGCAGATTCCAATCTAGCCACCCATTAAAACTATGCAGCAGGTCCTGCATATAGGCACGCATATAGCTCTCGCCGCGACCCCAACTGCCCAGTTCGGGGCCATGCGTCTGCCAGGGCTTGTCGCCGATGCAAGATTCCGTATTTAATATCAATTTATCCGGCATTTCCTTGTGCGCCTCGTCTATAAGCTGCGGCCCAAACACATCATCCCAGTACCAATGCACGGCCAGGCCATCGAGATAGTCGAGTGCCTTGGTCCGAGAAGAGCGCATCTATACCAGAGATAATAAAGTTATAATTAAATTTATCTATTTTTTATAGAAGCATTACAAAAAGTGGGACTACAAATCGATTTTTCTCATGCCACATTTTTTAATGCTTTAAAGCTATACTGGCGAGATTTTTATCAGAAGTAAGTAAATAAAAAGTAAGTAAGTAACGAATTTTTATGGAGGAACTTTCAATCTGATATTGAATTTTCTTCAAACTTCTTTAAAATACTTCTTTACTAAGGTCTTGAGCTTAATTTTTAAAATTTTAAAATATTTCTTTTAGCGCTTAATAACAGAAATAATCGTTTTAAGATATTTTTCTTTTTCAAAAATTTATTTTTGGATTGTCAATGATTTTTAAGGATTATTTCCAAATATCAGTGGCTTACCCCGATTATATATATCAAAGTACGAAGAATATAATGGACAACCATCCTTATAAAGCGAACATTTCTATAGCCCAACTATTGGACACTTACCTTGCGAAACCAGGAGGGATACGTGTAACGCTGATCGTCGTTGCCAAATATAAGCACATGACTTTGGGTGGAGTTCTTAATGGTCGGTCCAAGATAATCGCTTAGCCAAATGGCCTATTAAGGATAACATATACAATAAATGCATGTTTGCTGACTAGGTAATAAAATGGGTACCTGCCGCCAGGGCGTCCATCCCATGCTCATAAAATGTACGAAAAAGAAACCAATGACGCCGTTTAACGGCTCATTGCCGGTGGATATGGCCCAGACGGACATATTTTTAGACTGCATCAGCTCGAGAAATCTGCAAAAAAGATAGTGTCCATTAATTTATATAAAAATAGCAAATGGGCTGTTAAGTGTACACACTTCAAATGATACTGTGCCCAGGTCTGATAGTATTCAGTTTTTAGTTGACCGAAGCCCGTCCATCTATCGTTGCTCTTCATCCAAGTGGGCGCACTCCAAGCGGCGGCCATTATTTTCAGATCATTTAAATGGGCAACTGATTTTAGACGTTTCAGCTGTTCAATTTTCTGCAGATCTCTCTTATCCAGTGTGGTAAAGTTGCTTAATGAGAGATCATGGCGGGGCAGCTCGTTGTAGGCCCATGGATGTAGATCAAAGTCGGAGCCGCCAATCGACATGCGCACTGAGTTATAGGCGATACCATCTTGATGAAAGTAGGATCTACACATGATGTGGAAAATAATAAGCATTTTCAAGACTTCAGTTGGACACACTCACTTATAGATATGATCCTGTAAATCAGCCGGCAATTGGTGTATAATATGCGAAACGCTGCCCGTGAAAGCACCTCCAAAGTTTGTTATCTTCTGATAGCGCTGCTCGCGCTTTACCGTTAGCTGCACCGTCTTAATGCTGACATTGAAAGCTATGCCGTGTTGTAAAAGTAGAGTAAAACTGGTAAGTGTTGAAAAGTTTATTTTGATAATTACCAAATCGCTGAGGAATATTTGCAAATTGCAGCCAGGCTTTGTTCTGCTCTACAACAATTGAATCGGCAACAAAGTTTTCATCAATTGACTGAAAATCCTGCACTTCGAATACCTTGTCCAGAAAGCTGCCATCGAATCTCTTAAAACGCAAGCCACTCTACAAACATATATATATATATACGTTTTTGGTTTAGATCCGCATTGTGTTAAAAAGTATTCCCACCCACCTTGCTCGAGCTAATCACCACAATATGAGCGTTATCATTTAATTCGGGCTGCTCTAGGTAATCGCAATAGCTGCTGTTGCAGACGCAAACGCTGCCGTAGTTTGTTTCCCTTAGCTGGCAGGGTGTTGATAAGGCAGCTGCAGCAAAAGAATGCATTGGTATGCTATGTATATATGTATGTAATCCGGAGCAATACACAACAATACACTTACCACCGCGCATTGCCCAAAAGGCTGATACGAACAGCAGGCAAAAGCAAAACGCTTTCATTTTTGCCCAATCAAGAAGCAAGACCAACTGAAAAACTGCAACGAAACGCGCGCTTCGAATGCGTTCGCCCAACTGAGCCCAGGCCAGAAAAGAGAGCTGAGCTGTTGAATCGTTTGCGACAAAGTCGAACGCGTTTCTCTAATCAACCTTAAACGAAATTTGCTCATGCACACGCATATGTACATATGTATGTATGTTTGTATGTTTCTTGAGAGCTCATTTTGGTTGTTGTTTATATTGTGTTTGGCATCTGACCTGCGCCAGCTGTTGATTTGATAAAGCAGCCGGCAGCGAAAATCGACAATCGCCGATCGACGTCGATTGCGCACTTCAAAAACGTCTCATACATTTGGCAATCAAAAGTAAAAGTTATGCAAACGGTAGCGACACCGTCTCTCTTCAATCATTTTGTACTCTTCATTGAAAGGGAAATGTGCTTTTACCTTTCCTTCTCCCTCTCTCTCTCTCTCTACTCTCTCTTACACTCTCTCTCTCTGTGAAAAGATGAGCGTGCTCGAATAACATATACCCTGACAAAAGGCCTGAAGTGTGTAGTTTTGAGTTAAGTGTTTGGCTCATTCTATAATTGATTGATTGTTTGCACTGTCAAAGTATATTAAATTGTATTAGCTTAATCTGGGTTAAGTTTTGACTGCATACATCGGACCATGAGATACCATATATACAATATTTAAAAATTTGCACTAGGAAACAGGCGCTTGAATTGCTATGCTTGGAATTGTGTAGCATATTTCGTGCTGCGCCGCAGAGCAGTCAACAAGTGGTTACCCTGCTGTGCTAGTCCTTTCAGGATAACAGATGTATTTCTTTTTTTTTTTAACAAAATTAAAATATTAATAAATCAGAGACTTATTCATATTAAAAAAAATGTACTTTGAGCTTTACATTTTATATTTTTATATTTTATTTTCAGGATTTAGTTATAGTATATTGTATGTATGGACTTTGCCGGCACGTTTACTTTTAGGTTTCCGCGTGTAGCGTCAACTATGCTAATGTCCAGATCGGCACGACCACTATTGAAGAGCACGGCAACAATCTGATCATCGGGTCGAATGAACGCAATGCAGTCGAGGTTGATATTGCTGGCCACTGCTTCAATTTGAACGGAGCCTTCAGGCACCAGCTTGGAGAAATGGCCCATTATGTAAAACATGGGCTGTTTGTAAAACTCAGTGTAGGCTGTTCGAAAGGTGTGTTAATCAAAATGGGTGCGCTTCAATAGTGTATTTCACTGCTTACTTATTGTGTCCGCAATAACTGGAGCATCCACAAAATTATCGACATAGTTGGGTCCTCCTGCCTCATTCAAAATGATATTCCAGTCGATCCAACCATGGAAGCCTTCCTGCAGATGGGCCAACATTGAACGTGCCAGCTTCTCTCCTCGGTCCCAGCTGCCTAGCAGTGGAGCTGCCTTTTGCCAGGGCTTGTCACCGATGCAGGATTCAGAGATGATTTGTATTTTATTGGCCATATACTTGGTAGTTTGTTGAACAAAGCTATCACCAATTATTTCATCCCAATACCAGTGCAAGGCAACACCATTAATATAGTCCAACGAATTGGGTCGTGTGCGATTCATCTGCAAAGTGGATAAGGTTATGTGATAACGTTAATCAACTTTAAAATCGACACCTAATCGGTTTTTATTACTGCCTTACCACTTGGAACCAAAGCGGACTAGTATAACGCTGATCATCGTTACCGAAAATAAAGAGATCTTTGTACGCTGAATTGCGAATTGTGGGTCCTAGATGATCATTCAACCAAACAGCCTGCGCTTGTGGCGTCCAGCCCAGGCTCATAAATTTGACGAAATACATGTACGCTATTCCGTTCAACGGCTCGTTTCCTGTGGAGATAGCCCAAATGGGCAGACCATTGCTCTCCATCAGTTCCAGCCACTTAAGATGGTAATCTGCCCAGGTCTGATAATACTCTCGCTTCAGTTGTCCGAAGCCGGTCCACTCATTGTTTGTCTTCATCCATTTTGGTGAACTCCAAGCTGCTCCCTTAATGCGGAGATTTTTCACGCCAGACACTTCTTTCAGTCGCTTGATCATCACTACACGTAAGGCATCACGATCATCCAGTTTATCCATGCCGGTCAAAGCAACATCATTTTCGGGATGCTCGTTGTAGGCCCACGGTGCTAAATCAAAATCACAACCTCCAATCGAAATACGCATTAAATTGAAACCCAGACCGTCTTCGGCATAATAGGATTTGTAGAGATGATCTTGAATATCCTGATCCTTGAAGTTATCCACCAAGTAGGTCACAGCTCCTGTGAAGCTACCTCCAAATCCTTCAATTTTCTGAGATCGCTTTCCACGGTCAACCTTCAGCGTTACGGATCGAGTGATGCTGCTAAACGGAGCAGCAGACTGCGAGAAAATACCGCCAAAAGCATGATCCCACAACTTTGACAGAATCGTTGCATTGCTGGTTGGGGATTTGGATGCAGGCTCCACATAGTCTTCTATGGTATAAGTCTCTTTGGATCCAAAACTACCAGTGTTCAGTTCAAAGCGTAGTCCCTGTTTGCTGCTGGAAATGATCGCAAAGTCGTCGTCATTGCTCAGCGTGGGATTGTCCAGATAGTCGCAATAATCCGCCGTGCAAACACACACCTTGCCATACTTTTCGTCCTTCACTTTGCAGGGAACTGTCTTAGCCTGGCCACCTGCAAGCACACTTCAATCAACAGGTGTTCTTTATGACAACTTAATGTGCGTGACACTTACCGATAATGGCTATCAGCAGCACGAATGCTCCAAGGAGCCCGATACTTTTGAGCTTGAGCATTGTTTGACTATTCGCTTGGAATGCTGCACGAAAACTAATTCGTTAATAGTAAAAATGTTGAATGCTTGTGGCACCTGTAAGCTGTTATTCTAATCTGAAGTGGCTAAGTGGCGTTGCGCCGTTAGGAAGTTGCTTGCAGATAACGGCCTAGGATGGTATAAGTGCGTTTAATAAAAGTATTAATCAAATATTATCAAGGCCTGTTCTGTTCCGAAAAACATATATTTTGTTTATATATGAATTATAAATAATAAGTTTAATTATGCTAGTTGTTGTCAATTACTGTATTGCTTGAGTTGATTATTGATTGAATTGATTAATGTGCGTTAAAAAGAATTTAGTGGATTTCCCACCACTAATCTTATCTTGGCCATTCTAAAATTACCGTAATGATGAAACTCAACGTTAGTTAATAAACAGGCGAGGTTATCAAATGCCAAACAAAAATAGAAGTTGAAATGCTCAAGTAGGGAAAAGTTTCTCATTTAGATAATTTTTAAATGCCCATCGAATCTGCAGAACTGTGCCACAGTCATCTTGTGAAATACTGCAAGTGTCAATCACGAGCTTGAATTTTCAAAATATGCTGTTTTACTTCGCCCCCAATTGACGCAAATCGTCACAAAATGTGTATTGCATGTTGAGCGGCTGTTTTCCCGGTACTAAATTTAAACCGTTAAATGCTCAATGAAATGGAAAATGATTCGTAAGTCTGAAAAATCTACAGCACGCTTATCAGGGTGCAGGCATGGTCACAGGCCTTCGGCTTGTGTGAACCTTAAGCGCTCTTTGTGGGTGGTGGCATCATGTTGTGGCACAAAAGAAACAGGCGCAATAATAGTCTGGTAAATATCAAAATGACACGCGGCGACAACATGAAACAGGCAGTGTACGACGTTAAGTTACTCTATGTGGCAATTTGAAAGTTGATTCAAATAATTACATTTTTCAATTTCAGTTTGGGTATTTAAAGATTTATTTATATTTGTATAGGTTCTTGCCACTAAATTACGAATTTACTTATTTTATTCAACTGCTAATGTTGAATAAGAAAACATCATATATTAATTGGATATATTGTTAAAAAATGATATATTTAAAAGAAAATATTATTTAGTATTTAATGTAATTAAAGTTAGTCATTAAGTAGTGCATATGCTCTGCATTTGCAGCAACATGTTTAAATTCAGATGAATTACTTTGCGCTCGCTGTGCGCTCGTTTAACTGGGACTCGTTTGTATGTTCGTTCGGTTCGGTCGGTTCGCACGCTGTCAGTAAAATCATGCGGCAGCTTGTTGCAGCCTTTCAATAGCCACATATACGTTGACGAGGCAGCAACACCACCTGTTGGCTAAAAGCAGAAACGTTCTTCTTCACTGTACGGGTTGACTTTGATAGTGTGTGTGCGTGATTGTATTTGTGAGTTTAAAAGTTTCTGTAGCATACTTTGTGGCGCGCCTTGTCTTGGCCATATGGCTGTGAAACAACCAGAGGCCTTGGTGCGTGGCTGTGTCTTACTGGCCTATTTTCAATAAACTGCTCATCATGTCGGAGAAATCAACTAGTGGCCAGGCTGCGGCCAAGCTAAATGTGTCCGGCAGACGCAGCTCGACACCGCCGTCCAATAGCATTGAGAATCGTTGTATCATCGCTGTTATTGTGTACATAGCTCTGCTGCTCGACAATGTGCTGCTGACCGTGATAGGTAATGCCAATTAATATATGGTTGGATACCAGATAACAGCTAACGTGATACATATGTATGTGTGAACGATTACAGTACCCATTTTACCCGACTATTTGGCCAGCCTGGAGAGGCAATCAGATGTGGGCTATCGTTTGGAGGAGGGAACATCTGCTACGCCCCATCATCTGGCGTATCGTAATGAGGAGCAGTCACAAATCTACATGACCAAGCATCCAATACCCGGTAAATCGATGGTTAATTTTACGTTGCTACAGCTCCTGACGACAACGACAACCTTGCCCACCAATATGCTGGCCAGCAATCACTTGAGCGGCACTAATGCGACCGCCGCCACAAAGGTCGATAGCGAAACCAATACAAACAGCGACAACAGCTACAACAAGAGCAACAACAGCCTGGGACTGGCGAGCGAAAATGGCTCGATTGGATTGCTGTTGGCCATGAAAGCCATGATTCAATTAATTTTCAATCCCATTGTTGGCAATATGTCAACCAAGTGTGGCTACAGACTGCCCATTGTTGTGGGCACCTGCTTCCTTCTACTTTCTTCACTGGGTAAATTATATCACGTGGCAAAAAATAGCATACTTATTTTTTGTTATTTTCACAGTGTTCGCTATGGGTGAATCCTACTGGACGCTATTGCTGGCTCGGGCCGTCCAGGGCGTAGGCTCCGCCTGTATTGGTGTGTGCGGCATGAGCCTGGTGGCCCAACACTATCCGGAGGAGGCACGTCGCTCCAAGGTCATGGGCATCATACTGGGCAGCATTGCATTGGGTGTTCTGATTGGTTATCCTTTTGGCGGCATACTCTACGATATACTGGGCAAATCGGCACCATTTATAATACTCTCAACGGTTATATTTCTCAGTTTGGGTGTACAGCTGCTCACCATGGATCTGTCCGTGCAGCCAGAAGGTTTGGTAATGGAACACCAGACCAAATGGAGCACGCTCCTTGAATCCAAAATGATACTGTCCATTGTGGTTGCCATTTGGCTGTCCACATCCACAATGGCCATACTGGAGCCATGTTTGCCCATTTGGTTGATACAGTACTTGCACCCAAATAAATGGCAATTGGGCACGGTTTTTATTCCGGACTCTGTGGGCTATTTTGTGGGCACAAACTTCTTTGGCAGCATTGCCTATCGTTATGGCCAGTTAAAAGTCTCCTGCATCAGTCTACTTCTGGTTGGATTCGCATCCATATTGGTTAGTAATCAACTGACTTTATTCTACATATTTATATAATAAAATTAAAATGCAGATTCCCAGCGCCACAACTGTGGCTCAGTTACTCTTACCCCACTTTGCCCTGGGCTTGGGCATTGGTGTAATTGATGCAGCTTTAGTCCCATTGTTGGCCAGTTGTGTGGATGCCACATTGGCGCAAGATGAAAACGGCGAGGCTAGCAGCTCAACGTCCAGCTATGGCACCGTCTATGCCATACAGCAGACCTCAGTTAGCCTGGCCTACTGCCTTGGTAAGACATCGGTGATCCTTCAGTCGAGATACACATTCGCTTCTACCATTATTTTTAACTCCTGACAGCTCCTTTGATTGGTGGTGAATTGGCTCAGAGCTTTGGCTTTGCTTGGCTCATGCGTATTGTGGGCATCTTCAATATGTTGTACGGCCCCATATTGGTTTACCTATATAAGAAATATGATCCAAAGGTGAAGGTGCCTCAATTCACAACAAAAAAATATCATACTCATACCTTTTATTAACAGAGCCTGAGGGAGCATCAAAATAATTTGCTTATGCAATCCAGTGGACGTGGCTCCCGCTATAAGCAACTCTACAACTCCATGGACTTGGAATAAACATTGCATTGAATCTAATCCCAAGCAATATATTTCACATACTAATCAAAACCTCATGAAATAGTAGCATTGCCATACCACCTAACTCATCCATAAATGTATTTTATTTACAATTTCAAAATTACTTGGCCGTGACTTAAAATTCTCATGGTCAGACTCTACACATATTCGAGAGTTCCGATAGCTTTCATTTGCTTTCGAAACCCGTTCGGCAAACAACTCAATAGAGTTTCAAAATTAATCGTATTAATTTTTCTAATATTGCAATAAACTAGAAAAGGAACATGGCGCGTAGACCTTTAGGTAAGTACATCATAAGTCCTGTAGGGATACAACTTACGTAATTATTTAAAATAATTCTGCAGGCCCTGGTCCCGGCGCTTACGGTTTGCCCACAACCGTTGGCTACGAGAAGCACGATAACCGTAAGCAGCGTATGCCTCAATTCTCCTTCGGTGCCCGCACAAACATGCTGGGTGCTGATCCTGGACCAGGACCAGGCGCCTATCAGGTAGACAAAATAACGCGCTATGGCAAGGGTGGCGGCTTACAATACACTATAGCTCCCATGACAAAGATTATAGGTAAGTTTTGATTTCATAGTTTTAGGTCTGGCTTAATTCTCGTTTGATTCGATTGCAGACAAAAGAGTTGGTCCTGGCCCGGGAGCACATGATGTCCATATCAAACCATTCTTCAAGGGAGTTGATGCGCCAGCTTTCTCAATGGCAGCACGTAATGATTATAGTTTCAAGAAGTATGGACCCGGCCCAAGTGCCTACATGTTCGAGATCCAGCCCATAAGGCCAAAAGCACCAGCCTACAGCATGTAAGTATTGCGTATATCCCATTTTCTTGGCATTGAAATAAAAATGAAATGTTTTTTTTATAAGGGGTGTGCAAACCAAACTGAATCGCAAGGGAGACTCGCCAGGACCGGCGGCTTATGCTGCCGGCGATCTGAATCTCAAGCTAAATCGAGCACCTCAGTACTCAATGAGGCCAGCTTATAATGTGCGAAGAGAGAACGTTGGTCCTGGTCCTAACTATTATGATTTGATGTACTATCGTCCTGGCAAGACTGGACACGCCTACTCATTTGGCACGCGCCATTCGCCATATGCTCCACCCATGGTGGTCAGATGTGATAACATGTAGAGTTGCAATATTAGAGAAAATTATGTAATCGCGATATAAAGTAGTAATTAAAATGTACCTAGTGCGTATTTGAAATCTGAAACTGATTGTTTGAGATTTGCATATTGTGCGTGTTCGGTCAATAATGTTACATATTATAAATAATAATTAACTGATCATCTTTGATAATATCGTCCGATAATAATTGTTATTTATATTGCTAAAAATTACAGCAGTAAAGTATTCTCTAGCTAGCCTACCTATCAAACCAATTAAATGTGTAAAGAGCTAATAATAAAATTATTAAAAGCCTGTACAATAAAAATTCTTCATGGGCTTAGACTTAACCAAACAAAGGGCATCAATTCGACTTTGTCTCGCTGAGGATGATATGGTTAATCCAACTATGTATTATGTAGACTTTATTTGAAATCTATTCAACCGATATATAATTAGCATTGGTATATGTTAGATTTTACTGAGATAATGTAATACCTATATGCTAACATGGTATTCGAACGTTGGGTTTCTTAGTGATTGAATCAATAAATCAGTTTGGCAAGATAACACTTTTTATTTTAAAAACAAAGCATGTCGTGCTTTGAAGTTTAATTGACAAATATGTATTTTACATTTCAGCATACACTTTTGTGAAAAATTTTTGTGAATGCAACACATGCCAGTGAAATTTGTAAATAAGTGCAATTTAACTACATTCTTGTGCAAAGTGCATTTGTATTTTAAAAACGAGTAAGTATTAGTTCACCATAATTTTTCTGGTATTAGATAAGTTGGTTTTTATTTAGAATTCTAGCTAGCTTAAACGTTAAACTATATGGACGCTGTAGTATTTTTTTATTAAAATGAGTATTTATTTATTTAACTGAATAATATTTATGTAGGTACTATTGAATTTACTTCAATTAAAATTTTGGATTTTGAATCTCCGCGCTGGTTCCTAAGCCTTTATTAAAATAAATTTGTTTTCAACAATCATCTATTGAATTTTTGAATGGGCGAAAAACAAGAAACAACTTTTTCAAATTAACATTTTGCGCGGGCTGTTAATAACAGTACAGCCAAATGTTAAGTTTTGCAGCTGTTCGAAAAAATTATCTTTGTGCCCAACTTAACTAGTTTTCGGATTTTGCTGCTGTATTTTAGTTTTTTTGTTTTAATAAGTTGGCAAACTTATTTCATTGAGTCGTCCTGTGCAGTTGAAGATTGTTGTTCATAAGGCAGTATAGAAAATAAATCTAAAATTTGTAAGGCATCTCGCACGTTAATCTGTTGTAAATAAATTCAATTGTTTAGTGTAAGTGCAACTCCACACACATATATGTGTTTATGTGACCGCACAATTCTTTTAGCGAAAAGCGGCACATGTTAAATATACAAATATATTGTTGGAGAGGAGAGGTTTAGAATAGAGAAATAACTGAGTCAACGCGTACACTCTTGCCAGGAATAGCAATCTGTTAATTTTAGATTCTGATGCACACAGTTCACAATTGGTAATATGTTGAGTCAAGTCGCGGGTGCTGCCAAAGGCGGCGGCACCCCTTTGGAGGCCGCTGCAACTCCTCCAGCCGTAGCAGTACCTAAGGCAGTTGCGTCAAGGCCGCCAGCAGCAGCAGCAGCCGAAGAGGCGAGCAGTCCCACTGGTAATCGTAGAGCTGTTCATGGTGCATCAGTATCTAGAAGTTCGGACAATCGCGAATTGCAGTTCTTCATAGAGGACGAAATATTTCGAATCGATCACAAGGGTCGGGTTCGATTTGGTGTCGTCACTAAGACGGCCGAGTATGATTCCTCGGATGATGAGGCGGAGGAGGTAAACGAGGTGGTCGGCAACGGTGAGGTGCGTGTCATCTTTTATCCAGATGAAAAGGAGGTTGTGAGAACCGAAAAATCGGTGAGTATGTTGAGGTTATGTAATTGCCACTGCTTAACTTTACTTTACCTACGCACATGGGTTTGTACATGTGTCTGTATTTGCGTACGTATACGTGACCATGTAGCTAACGGTAAATAACAGTTGGTTGTGTTTTGACAACTGTTTTTGGTATTTTCGACACACACGTGTTGTTTGCCTTCCTCTTTTGTGTTTGCCATGAAATTCGTTCTAGAATTCTAACTTTCATTATTATTTTTTTTTAGATTGGCCTCGTCGACCGCACCCTGTTGCCAGGCGATGTAGTGCGACGCCGCCTTCCCGGCCAGAGTCATATGTCCGGCCAGGCTGGCTATGTGCGCGATGTTAACGTCCGCGCCGATGTCAAGGTGTTGGGCACCAAGTATGTTATCCGAAATGTGTCATCGGAGCGCATGAAACCGATATCTGAGTGGTCGGATAGTGTGCCCGTATGCTTGGGCAATTGGGTTGGCTACACCCTCGACGTAGATGAGTCTGCCGTGCTGAAGTGAGTAACCCGTCGAGTGTGGGTGTCGTCAGCAATTAATTGTCGTTAATCTTTTGTAGGTCAAATCATGGCGCTCTTCTCGAAATCACATCGGACGATTTTCACAAGTTCAAGGATGCTGTGGGAATGGCTGACCGAGATGTGTTCACTCCAAGTGTTTACTATCCAAATTTGGTTATTGGGCGCTTGCCGCCTTTGGATCGCGTCACCAATCTAACACCGGACCTATCTTTGCGAACTAACCGCAAGCGAAAATGTTTGGTTAGTACACATGTTTCCGACCAAATTACTCTTACTTGTAATGAAGCAATTTGTGTTAATTTTTAGTACACTGTGCAATCTGTTAAAACTACTTCTATAACTGTGGATTGGACTTTCAAAGCTGCACCGCAATGCGACAGTTGCACTGACACAGATCCGCTCAAGCAGCCAAACAGCTGTATCAAGGGCGACGATTTGGCCAACGTTAAACGCCTCAACATATACGAATCGTATGTGCTGCAACTTCACGATCGATTCTACCTCAAATATTCGCAATGTGATAAACTTATAAAATACTCCGACTGGGAACAGGAGCAGGGTACGTTAATGTTTTTGTCGACACCAGATGATTAAATCATTCTAATCATTTTAAATATTGCATAGCTAAATCGACACATAATTGAATGGATACATTTTTGTTTTATTATGCAGCTAAACTATTTAAAACCATATATGAGCGCCAAAAGAGGGAGGAAAATAAGCAATGCGAGCAATCGAAGCAGAATTTGATTAGGGGTGGTATTGATGTGCCGTCGACATCGGCGCCATCTAGTTCTCGAAATGCTCATATGCACAAGATGCGGCGACACAGTGGTAAGTCCAGCAATCAGCGTCTAAATCGCTCGCTGGGCGAGAGCGAGGCAAGTAAATTGACGGTTAAGGTGTGCGCAGCGACAAACACAACTGAAACCTGGGACACTTTGAACGACGAGGCCGAAGAAGAAGCATCACAGGAAACTCAGGGGGCAGCTGGAGCGTCTGAATTAGCAGCCTCTGCATCAGAGAAAAAAGTTGTGAAGAGTCCCTTAAACTCTTTTACTTCACCCTCACGTAACTTTAGTCGCCGATTTGGCAAGAAAAAATGCCGTCCCGTGAAAATACCAGCGGTTTTACAAAAGCAAAGTGATCCAAAAGATGGCGATACGATGGTAGTAGAAAATTTGGTTGTTTATAGCTCACTAACGGTTGTGTGGCAGGATGGATCTGTGGAGGCCGGTATACCATCGACCGAACTCTATCCGATACACCATTTGGACAATCATGAGTTCTTTCCTGGTGATTTTGTGAGCAAGGCCAATGATTACAGCCCATCACAAATGGATTACGGGGTCATACAATCTGTAGATCACGATGAACGCATTGCCAAAGTCAAGTGGTTCAACATCTATGGCAATATGAATCATCCTGTGTAAGTATCAGAAAATCACATTTAACGCCTATATATTACTTAAAGTAAATTTTTAACAGTCCTTCGTGCAAGGAAGTGGAGGAGCTCAGCGTATACGATTTGAAAGATCATGCAGACTACCAGTACCGACCGGGCACCCTGGTGATTAGAGTGTCAAATTTTACTGGAGAGGATATTCATTCTACTGCTGGTCAAGTAATTGATAATTTCCCAGATGGGCGGATTCGAGTTTGGTGGGCGAAGGGCCACATTACCATGTGTTATCCGCAAGACCTGTTTGAGATCCATCAGATCGATACGCAGGATCCGTACGAGTCAGATGACTCTGAGAATTCCTGGGAAACCCAGTCGGAAAACAGTCAAACAATAGACAAAAGCTTCTGCTTCGAAAATATGGATGCCGAGCAGTATATTATTTCGGGCATCGATCGCGCAAAGAAAGCCATTGAGCGTCTGGAAAAGATGTTTCATGTGCTGCCTGAACAGCGCAAGTCTGAAGTTCTGAAAGATCTGCTGGCTGTATACACCAATTGCCATTGCTTAGATCGTTTCCTTAATACGTCTTTTTTTCACGAAGATTACTTTAACGGCATTCTGCGCCGCAAAACTCCAACTGAATCTGTTTCATCCAGTGGACAACAAACTGCTGTGGATGCTTCTCCAGCCGCTGTCGAGGTACACCTCGTGGGCTCTTGCTCACCAATCGGTTGCACCGGACTTAAACTGGAGTTGCCAGTCAGCGGACAAATTACATCGACATCGACGCCAAATAAACGAAAGTCGTCAACGTATGTTGACGAGGTACAGTGCAAAAAGTATAGCAGCAGCGAAAGGATAAACGTTGATCCAGCCGAGCAAGCCTCGCTCCTGGACAACGTTGTACTCTCCAAGAGCGAGACCGAACTAAGCTACAGCGATCTGGTTAGTAAATATCGCAGCGAGTATGCGGATATGATCAGATCGGCACGCGTTAGCATTGCAATGGCCTTCGAAAAGTGCAAGCAAGCTAAGGTAAGCATTACATCTTACGCAAGATATAAGTATAGAAAAGTAGTTTCAGGTTAATTAATTTCATAATTCTTACAGAACGACTCTGGTGTTCACTCACGTGGCGAAAACAGCACATACGACTTCAAGGATACTAATTTTATGAAATTCTCCGTCACCGATGTTGAGTTAGTGGCGAATCTCGATGCAGATATCTGCGAGGTTTTCTGTTTCCTTCTGAAAGAGCGAATGGAAAAATGTCGAGAGGGAATTATGGAGACATTTGCTAAGAACAAAATCGACGGCAAGGATATGGATGAGGAACATATTAGCGATGTGGATATGGATGTAAATGTGAATGCAGATGAGGATAAAGATATGTCAGATCAGGGTATGACTCCCGCATATAACAAAGATCCGGATCCGGTTACGGAACAACGCTTGAATCTCAATGCACTTTCTGAATCATTGCCACCTCTGGAAAATCCAACGGCTTGCGTATCACTTCCAATGGAGAAGGTTAACACGGCGAGCAATAGCTGCTTTGAAGTGGTTCCAAATGCAACAAAGTCTCATCACTTCATTGGAAACATTATACACCCAAACAACAAATCGCAGTATCAGCGCGCAATTCAGCGCGAATATACTATGCTGCATGCATCTCTGCCTCCCGGCGTTATTGTGCGTGCCTATGAGGATCGCATGGACCTCATATCCGTCATGATGGTGGGTCCCAAGCGTACACCATACGAAAACGCCCTATTCTTCTTTGACTTTCAAATGGGTAGCGATTATCCAAAGAATCCGCCCACATGTCATTACATTAGCTATTGTACAGAGCGTCTCAATCCGAATCTGTATGAGGAGGGCAGGGTATGCGTTTCGCTGCTGGGCACTTGGGCAGGACGGGATACTGAGGTGTGGTCGTCACATAGTACAATGCTGCAGGTGTTGGTCTCTATACAGGGACTCATACTGGTCGATGAGCCCTACTTCAATGAGGCCGGATACGAAAAGCAGCGTGGTAGGCTATAAAATTAAAAATTAATTCAGTTAGGATTCTATGATACTATTGCTCTTATATATTTAATCCTAGGCACTCAGCTGGGCAACGAGAACTCGCGCGTCTACAACGAAATGGCTATTATAAAAATGGCACATTCCACAGTAAAGCAGCTACAGAATCCTCCACAAATCTTTCGTAAGGAATTAATTGAGCACTATAAGGAATTTGGTGGCGAATTACATGGGCGCATGCAGGCTTGGTCCGAATACTCCGCCCATGCTCAACGTCTAAAAATAACTAGCATTATCGGTTAGTTATATTTATTTTCAGACATTTCAGATATTATTTATAAAAGTGAGTTTGTTGTGCCTTTATAGACATGCCGAAGGACTATAAGATACCATGTGAGATGCCAGAGTTTCCACTTTTGCCCTGCAGTCGCGGCTTTTGCATTGCAGTCAAGGGTGTTTTGGCCGCATTGCAGACCGAGTTAAGTGCCCTCGAGAGGAACGAAGAAAATAATCCGGATGTTGTTGTTCCCGTTCCGGTTGTGGCCACAGCACCACGAGCTGCACCTGAGGATGTATGATTGATACGAATGATTGCATTGCTCAATGTCTGTCAGCTTTGCCTTTGATGTGGTGCCTATTATAAAACGCAAGACTATCGCCACCTGCTCTTGAAATTGATCCACTAACAATTTATATTATGTATTTAAATAACCACAGCTCGAATATGTGCAACCATAATTAATAGGCTTAGCGATAAACTAACAAACATAAAAATCAACCAAAAAATTCAAAAAAAAATTTTTCCAAAAATTTGTCGCATGCTATTTGTAACATATTTTTATTTACTTAGTCCCAATTTCGTTTTGTGTTGGCTCTAGCTCATGTTTATACTACAAGAAAAAATGTTGTCTATAAAATGTGTACTGTCTGAATTAATTTATCTAATTGCCAGCATTATTATTTTTTTTTTGTAAATAATCACATATTCCGTGAGCTGAGCACATGTTTATGTATATTTTTGTAAATTGGCGAGAGGCCTACCAAGATATTTGCTCGCATGAACTTATTTAGTTTATACTGCATTAATTTTTGTACGCTAGTCCAATGGCGATGGCCACATTCAGCTTGGAGCCTTTGCATTCCACACATACACACACTAATGTAATGTAGTAAATTGGGCCAATTGGCCACAGTGCATCTTTCTCTCGATAAACTAGAAAATTCAAGTTATAATAAATTGTCAATTTTATTTATCAAAGTTATACATCGGATTATGCTTCCAGTTTCGTCTCAACCCACTCAATATAGTTGCCGACTCGCGTGTAGACACCTGGCCATCCTTGAAGGCCGCACGGCGTTGGGCCATATGAAACGACACCGGCCACAAAGAAAACTTGCTGCTCGCCCACATTGCTTTTTATCATTAGCGGGCCGCCGGAATCACCTTGGCAGGTGTCAATTTTGACTTCGCCGCCAGAGCATAGTTGCGAACCGCTTATATGCCTCTGATAGGAACGATATTTGTTCTGGCATTCCTTAAGGGCCCACACATCCACGGATATTTTTTTCTTACGAGCACTTGGCTTATCATCCTCGGTGACACCCCAACCCGCCACAGCCATGGCAAAGCCCTCATAATTCTTATTGCGCACATCTTCGGCAACTGGCAAGCAAATGGGCACCACATTTTCCGTATAGCTGACCGTTTGCTTGAGTCGCAGCAGCGCAATGTCGTTCAACTGATCAATTGAATTTGGCACATATTGTTCATGCATAATCTGCTTTTCCACCTCAATATCAAGGTGCATGGGTGCGCAAGTACGCTTCATATTACTCAGCACTTCACAGTCGGGTGCGGTGGTTGTGTCCCATTCACCCAGACGCACTCTGTGCATCTTCCAGTTACCCATGTCCAGCTTTGAGCTTTTCAAGCAGTGTCCGGCTGTCAGCACGTAGCGTGAATTGATCAATGTGCCGCCGCAAAGGAAGCCCATCTCATCTCTTGCTGCCAGTTTTTGAAGCGAAATCAGCCAGATGATAAAACATTCATAAAACATTATAACTTTAACACTTACTGTTTCTGTACTGCACCAGCGCCATCCAGGGGAATTCGAAGAGCGAAGTATTAACGCCGCCCAAAATGCGATTTTCAAACATTGTACCACAGGTGCCAATGCTCGGCAAAACGTTGCCCGGCTCCTCTCCAGAGCGACTTGCGATTGGTGATCCGGCAGCAGTGCCAGCGGTCTGAATTGTGCGTTTGCTTTCGGGGCAGCAAACTAGAATGCGCTCGACCAAAGTCGTTTGACGTGTGTTATCCAGCCCACATTGGCTATCGGATAGCAGTTGACGCTGTTCGTCTGTTTGTTGCTCGATTTTGAGTATCTCGTCCAGAAATGGGCAGTTCCGTATGTGTATGCATAATCCATGCTCCTTACTCTTCTTCACCTCACAGTTGCCATAACTAAATTGCGCAGCGGCGGCAGCTATTGAATTAATGTCAATTAGCATTACAATTTTACAGAAACCGGTAAAACCTGTTGTAGACTAAAGGAGAGCCCCAAAACTATACCAACAAGATTAGCTCAGTTCTTGCACATTTTGCATGCAATGATAATGCTACAAGGAGTCGCTGAACTGCTTACCAGCAACCACTGATCCAAGCAAGATCAGTTGCGTCAACATGACGAGATAACGTCCCCAAGATTTGTATGAATCGAACACTTCGAGCTTCACGTTGAGACTAAACTCGTTCTCGCATTTTAACGACCACTTAAGCGAACAATGTATGCATTGAGAGATAGAGTCAGTCGACTGCGCGTTATCTCAACAAACTTGATGTCAGAGGTGATCGATTGTTAATCAGTGCCTGTCCGGTTAGGTAGATTGCACCACCCGGCGATCCAGTGCCCATACATATGCCATATGCACTATTAAGAACACAATACATTTTTTTCCAATCTGTGCTTTACTCGGCCAACTTAAAATCAATTGATTAGTACGAATGCCAATCGCAGTAAAATTATTGTGATTTGGCATTGCTAACCGGTTATTGTTGTTTATGCGATTAAATACGAGTTGCTGTAAATTGTTTGTGTGCTTGGGAACTGATGGAAATGAGACGCAAATGTCTAAATTTTATTGCTGTTGTGGGCATAGTTGTAGACCTGCTGGAAAGCTTCATTATCATCTCCCTCGCCATCGTCCGAATCATCTGAATCGAATGTGTTATCGGGTATATCGTACAAGCGTATAATCGGCTTGTTGGGATCCTTCATGATCAAGTATTTGCCATCCTTCTGCTTCATTACAAGGTCAATGATGCATCGCAAAATGCCCCAGGCGTTGTCCATGCTCAAATTGATCTGTGTGGCAAACTCGTGAGGCTTAAACTGCTGTGTGCCCAGGATAACGTGACGCGAATGATCACGGGGGTTAATACGCGAAACGTAGCCCAGCTTTAGCTGATCGGAACCAGCGAGCACCGCCTGCACAGTCCACTTGGCCAGTTTACAGGCATTATTTCGCAGCTCGTTGGCCAACACGGCGCCACGTTGCGTGTCCAGCTTCTGACGCCACTCAACACCATTGGCCAGCTTCGAGTCCCACTCGTTCAGTGCCTTGATGGACAAGAACTGCGGCTCTCCACTGGGCGTTTGTAGCACACCATCATGTTCGCAGCGCGCCACCAGAACCTGTCCAAGATTTTGATTACAGATAATATATACTCCACTGACAGACGAGAAGTGCTTACAATATCGCTGCCTAGCTCCCATTTCTTGTAGCGATAGCCCACACTGGCCACTTGTATGTCCTCATCCTCGCTAATAAATGGATTGGTTTCCTCAAACTTGTACTTTGCCTCTTGATCGCCGGTCTTGAGCACCTGCTGGCTAAAGTTGTGATTTATGAATGTGGCCTCAATGGCCAGGTTACGGGGCGAATTGCACGAGCTATCGTCATCGGTTGGTGGCTCCACGCTCGACTCGTTTACCGTCAGCAAATCGAATTCTGTATGATCGCGTTTGTCCATGAAGATCTTCTCACCTGTCGAATACAAAAAAAAAATGTATTAGTTTATTTGCAATTGGTTTTTATTATGTAATTGATGACTTACCAACTTTTTCGATGACAATATCCCACGAGTAGTTGGAGCGTGTCGAGCACATAATGGTGGCCAGAATGGCATCCGTTGCGAACACATTGCCAACCGTCTTGGACAGACGACGTATGACCGGGTCATCAGTGGTGGTCACCGTGTGCACAATGCGATCAATCTTCTGCAGAGGCTTCTCGTTCTTCACATTGATGCGATCGTACGTCTTATCGTAGTATTCCAGGGTTCCGCAAGTGGCAATGTCCTCGCCCTCCTTGATGTTCGGCAGCGACAGCTTGATGAGACGCGGAAAGTCCATCTCCTCAATGGACGCCCAGTCGGCGCGCACAGCAACCGAAGATTCGCGCATCTTGGGTGGAGGACCACGGTGGCCAAATCGCTTGCCGACACCACGACGCGTATCGCGTGCCTTCACATTCTTGCTGTTCAGCGTGGTCATACCATGGCCGTGCGTGTTGAGGCCACCCCGTGCATTGCGACCGCGTCCCGAACGCGAGTTGCGCATGTTGCGGAAGCGGCCGCGTTGATGCGGTGGCTTTTGGACGCGAGCCGTGTCCACCAGATGGAACGTTGTCTCGTCCTCTTCATGGTAGTAGGCATATTGATTGCCGGTTCCAAAGGTAGAAGCATATTTGTCTGCAAACAAAAG
The DNA here is from genome assembly GCA_035044025.1 of Drosophila paracracens. NCBI lineage: Eukaryota > Metazoa > Arthropoda > Insecta > Diptera > Drosophilidae > Drosophila > Drosophila paracracens. The sequence continues at coordinate 4,556,451 of JAWNMN010000401.1, read as the reverse complement.
GGATTACTCTCAAATTCAGCTGCCACGCGACGCACACAAACAGATCACCCAAGGCCGACATAACCTCACTTTGTGCATATGCGAAGAAATGAAATTGGTGTGCCTAACTCACTTTGGTACTTCTTGTCGTTGTTCGAGGTGCTGGTCCAGTCGCATATCTTGCCGAGGCGATCGTTCTTGCTGAATGGCTGATATGGCACATCCTTAAATGTGTCCGGCAGCTCGCATGGTCCCCAGCCCTTTTCGTTGAACTGCACGGTCGGTTTCTCGAAAGTCGGGAACTGCGCCGCGGTGTTAATAGTTTCGCTCATCTCACGCTCGTAACTTGTTGTTGATCTTTTTTTTAATTAATAATCGCAATTAAAAACTCCTATTAATTATTCTGCCAGTGTGGAAAGAAAAAAAATTGTGCGGCTGGCTCACGAATATGGTGCGAAGGAGAGAGAGAGTGCGACAGTCAGCGCGATAATTCTTAGAGATGTGCGATATGTATGAACCAGTAACAGGGACACATAAAAGTATTTGCAACGAGGCACAGATCAAAAAGAAGTTATCGATAATGTGACCGCGAAACTAAAATTCGCATTGTTAACTCACTGTTGACCTGTGCGTATTTTGTGAACAGCTGTTCGACGGTTTTAAAATGATGAACTTTGACAGTTATTGAAAAACCACCATTGACGCGGCAAGTGCATCGAAATGGGAATAGTAAATTATTAATGAAAAATGATTTTAATATACTAGAAAAAAGTGTACTCATAAACCCCGTATAGGCGAGAAAATAAATTTATCACATTTTTGCCTCTGCAGACATGGTTGATTTTAAGTCCAACAACCGAAATATAATGCAATTTTGGTTGATACATTTTTTGTTGATCTGAAAACTTGGCACTATTTTTTGAAAGCGTAATGCGCAACTTAAAAGAAAAGGAATTTCAAATCAAATTTTAAAAAGTATAAGCTGCTTCTTATGTTGTTGCTTTTGTGTTTTTATTCTTAAGGAATCCTAATATAAAAAAAGCAACTGTGTGCGAAGATAGCAGCACCACTCTATGCTTGTCTTTTTGTGAGCGAGCTGGCATGGTGCACATCTAAAGCAAGGTATCATTGTCTTGACTTAAAAAGTAATTTGTTTCTCTGCGGGCACACATACGAGTATACGCAAATATATAAAGATGGAATTCAACGAGATCATGTCATAGTGCGCAGACGGCTGTTCGAATAAATAATTTCGCATGTCGAGACAATTATGATTTCCACTAAGCAATGTCGTTAGACACAAAACCGATCGAAAGCTAAACTCATGGGAAGGAAATCAGATCCAATCCATATCATATCCACTACAAAATTGTTTTCTAACGATATTGCTTAGTGGAAATCTTGTCTGCTTAGTGAAATAGTTTAGCTGAACGCGAACGGTTGTAAATTCCCCTACATGGAACACTTGAAAAATCCTCTTGGATTTTGAAACTTTCCTTACTCTTGTCTCTTTTGACTAGAGCACTCTTGTTTTACATAATTTATAAAAATTGATTTGTTTAATAATCAATTTAAAATAAAAAATATATACATTAAACAAAATAAAAATTCCCACAATCGATCGATCGATTAGAATCGGCCCTTAAACTAAAAAGTTTGAATCAAATCAAACTATATTATGACACATTATCAGAAGTAATTACAATTTTCAATATTTAGTCTATGCATCGCTTTAAACTTTCTTCAGTTTGGCTATCAGTTATATCATTATTATTTAGCAAGTCAGCCTCTAAAAGCGGTGACAATTCAATTTTGTCAAACATTATAAATGCAGCTCGACTCAACGGTGAATTCAACAGTCAACAGTTAGAAATGTGGAAGGAACCGGAAATAAACGAGAACAATTGGCCCAGTGCTGACCAACTATCTAGATTGTGGCTGCACTTGAGAGGAGAGCTAAGCATCAGGACCTTGCTGTATTATCAGGCCGCAAAATGTCGATGCTGGATCGAGCAGTTATTGAGTGAGAGTAACATGACCACCAGCACTTTGGTATTTGACAAGGAGTCGGATGCACCATACCTAAAATCACAGCATAATGTGGAAATGCTGGGATCGATATGCTTGGAAGTTGACGGATTTGAAATCGTGTTGAGTACGCTGAGTGTTATGTTGAATCAGATGAGAGAGGTGCCACTGCTGATTCAGATGTGCACGAAGGATCGGACTCAATCAGAGATACAAGGATTAGCAACGCAGATCTTAAGGCGTTGCCAAGAGCTCCTAATGCCGAATGTACTCCTGCTCTTAGGCGATTTCTTTAAGACGAGTCATATTTATGGCTATCAATATTTTCCTACATTTCGCCTAACAGCGCAGGCTTATCGCTCTAATTTGACGCTGTACCCCAACAAATTGGATAATCTATATGGGCATGTTTTGATGACACAGCCAGATCTCTCGCAACCGTACACATTTATGTACAGGGATGACAATGGAAAGCTGGTAATATCCGGTATGACCTGGCATTTATTGGAGGAGTTTACTCGCCATCTGAATGCATCGCTTCAGCTCAGCTTTGAGCCAACTGCAAACAAATCCGTTCAAAAAAGTTATTATACAATGATGGAGCATGCCCGTAATAGGACTATGGACATATCCTGCAGCTTTTTTCCGACAAACTTAGGTGAAAACCTCCACTTATTCAGTTATCCAGTATTTTCGCAAAGCTGGTGTATCATGTTGCCAGTAGATCGTGTTGTGAGTCCCCGTGAAGCTATGATCGGAGTGTTGGAATCGCCCTGGATGTGGATATGCTTCGGAATTATCTACCTTTTGTTTCGTTGGCTTCATGGAAGACGTATGCCTGGAAGACAGCTACTTAAACTGATCCCTTTAATGGTGAAGCTTACTCTGATTTGCTCGGTGGTTGCTCAACTTTCTGCGCTTTTAATTCACCCACGAAAATTGCAATCGATTTCGAATTTAGAGCAGTTGAGCGCATCAGGTTTACAGATAATGGGATTACGTTCCGAGTTCAGTTATTATCCGATTGATATGCGTATCAAATATGCCTCGTCTTTTATATCGTTTGAGAACCAAACTTCATTTATACTCCAGCGTAATAGTTTCAATGTCTCTTTTGGCTATACAGTTTTCGAACCGGAATGGCTTATATATGCGGGATGGCAGAAATACTTAAGGCAACCACTATTTCGGTATTCTAAAGATTTGTGTGTTCGTCAATTTATATTTGGTTCTCTTATTCACCAAGAAAACTCCATCTACCGCGATGAACTAAACTTGTATATTCTATGGCTGCGCCAAAGCGGTCTTCCACTATATTGGCTTGATAATAGTTTCTATGACATGATACGCGCTGGTTTTTACACCCGTATCGACATAAGTCAACTATTGGAGGCTAGACCGCTTACATGGACCGACTGTAGTTTTATTGGGGTGCTCTATGGATACGCGATTTCCATATCACTGCTGGTATTTGTGCTTGAGTTGTTAGTTAACTATATCAATGTTTGCCTGCAACTGACTTAAGAATTTCTTATTATCAAAATTTTACGATATTAAATGTTGACGTTATTAAATACTCTGAAATGAAAGAGCTATATAATATTTATCATTAATTTTAAATATGTAAATCCGTGCACCACAATGTCAAAAGAATTTCATAATAAAATCAATTTTAACCTATATAACTATATTTGTCTAGTTATATTCCAAATATTTTTTATAACCTAGCCAATCATCCGTCAGATCGCTTGCGTGGTGGAGCAGCAGTGATCAGAAAATCTTCTCTGCAACATCGTGCGCTGACTCCCTTAAGTTGGCTCTGCGCACAATGTGCTGCCGTTAAAGTCTCTAGTAATCAAGCCGAAGTAGTCCTAGCGGCTATATATTGTCCATCACGATTTTTTGTGGACATTAGAATACTTTAAATGTCTCTTCGAAGAGCTTGGCCCCTAGTTCCTGATTGCTGGAGACTGGAATGCTCAACACCATCTCTGGGGTGCTGCTTTGAACACACGCCGTGGGATTTCGCTTGCGGATTGCGTGAGAGATTCAAAGTGGCTTCCAGAGTGCCATTCCTGATCATCAGTTTGGCTTTAGGCATCACCATGGTCCACCGGAGCAAGTTCATCGAGTAGTAGAGCGTGTCCCCGAGGCCTTGCAAAATAAGCAGTACAACTCTGCCGTCTTCCTGGATATCCAGCAAGAGTTTGATCGCGTATAGCATGATGGCCTGCTTTTTAAGCTTAGGTCCCTACTACCATCGGCACAGTAATTACTGCTCAGGTCTTACCTGCTTGGCCGTTCTTTTATGGGGCGAGCGATCAATCATTTGTCCTTGGACCTGACCTGTACACATTGTACACCGCGGACTTGCCGATTCCGGTAGCCAGAAACACGCTGATCATACGCAGATGACACTGTGTTCCTTGCTAACTCCACAAATGCTTGGAGAGCAGCAGCGGTTACGCAAAGGTTTTTGGATGGTTTTAGTACCTGAGCCAACCGGTGGAACATCTACATCAATGAGAACAAGTCTCAGCACTGCACGTTTGCGCTCAGGAATGCTAACTGTCCAACCGTCCGACTCAACAACACGGTCATACCTCAGGAGAACCATGTTCGCTACCTGGGTATGTATCTGGACAGGAAACTTACCTTGCGCAAACACATACAGATCACGGCAGCAGCGTGCAGATCCAAAAGGGCGAAACTCAACTGGTTGCTTAAGCCATCCAGCAAACTCAGCTTGAGCAACAAGCTGATGGTATACAGGAGCATCATCGTACCCACATGGGCATATGGGATTCCATTTTGGGGCACAGCTGCAAAATCGTAGATAAGCCAAATTTAAGTCTTACAGAACAAGGTGCTAAGAGACATTTCTGGTGCTCCACCCTTTGTGAGCAATATGACGCTGCACATTGACCTCGGTGTACTGACAGTCATGAAACAAATAAATCGTCATACAATTCGTTATAATGACCGGCTGCATAACCATGTCAACCCATTGACTTGCACACTAGGGTCAAACACAACCCGCAGACGCTTACAGCGCCTTCACACCATCGACCTCTGCACAGTTGGACGTTAATTGTTAAATTAATATGCAACAAATAATTTGTTTAATGTTATGTACTATTGTAATATGTTAAAACCAGTTCTATGTTTATATGTTTATGTTATATATTTTAAATTCACTGTTATTACTTATACCTCTACAAACAATATTTTATCGCCATTCAATACGTTTATTAATGTTAAATATAATTGCTACATAAAAAAAGGTTATATATTTATTATTCAGCAAGTCAGCCCCTAAAACCGGTGACAATTAAATTTTGTCAAACATTATAAATGGAGCTCGACTCAACGGTAAATTCAACAGTCAACAGTTAGAAATGTGGAAGGAACCGGAAATAAACGAGAACAATTGGCCCAGTGCTGACCAACTATCTGGATTGTGGCTGCACTTGAGAGGAGAGCTAAGCATCAGAACCTTGCTGTATTATCAGGCCGCAAAATGTCGATGCTGGATCGAGCAGTTATTGAGTGAGAATAACATAACCACCAGCACTTTGGTATTTGACGAGGACCCGGATGCTCCATATCTAAAATCGAATCATAATGTGGAAATGCTGGGATTGATATGCTTGGAAGTTGACGGATTTGAAATCGTGTTGAGTACGCTGAGTGTTATGTTGAATCAGATGAGAGAGGTGCCACTGCTGATTCAGATGTGCACGAAGGATCGAACTCACCCAGAGATAGAGGGATTAGCAACGCAGATCTTAAGGCGTTGTCAGGAGCTTCTAATGCCGAATGTACTCCTGCTCTTAGGCGATTTCTTTAAGACGAGTCATATTTATGGCTATCAATATTTTCCTACATTTCGCCTAACAGCGCAGGCTTATCGCTCTAATTTGACGCTGTACCCCAACAAACTGGATAATCTATATGGGCATGTTTTGAGGACACAGCCAGATCCATCGCAGACGTACAGATATACGAAGAGGGATGGAAAGCTGTTAATATCCGGTGTGATCGGGCAAATAATTCAGGAGTTTACTCGCCATTTGAATGCATCGCTGCAGCTCAGCTTTGAGCCATCTGCAATCAAATCCTTTGCAAACAACTATGATACAATGACATCGCATGTCCGTAATAGGACTATGGACATATCCTGCAGCCTTGTTCCGACAGACACAGGTAGAGACGCCCACTTGTTCAGTTATCCAGTGTTTTCGAGCAGCTGGTGTATCATGTTGCCAGTAGATCGTGTTGTGAGTCCCCGTGAAGCTATGATCGGAGTGTTGGAATCGCCCTGGATGTGGATATGCCTGGGTATTCTATATTTCTTCTTTCGCTGGCTTCATGGAAGACGTATGACTGGAAGACAGCTACTTAAACTGATCCCTTTAATGGTGAAGCTTACTCTGATTTGCTCGGTGGTTGCTCAACTTTCTGCGCTTTTAATTCACCCACGAAAATTGCAATCGATTTCGAATTTAGAGCAGTTAAGCGCATCAGGCTTACGGATAATTGGATTACGTTCGGAATTCAAAATGTATCCGGAAGAACTGCGTATCAAATATGCCTCTTCTTTTATGTTGGCTGAGAACCAAACTGCATTTTATCTCAAGCTGGATAGTTTCAATGCCTCATTTGGCTATACAGTTTTCTACCTGAAATGGCGTATATATGCAGAATTGCAGAAATACTTAAAGCAACCTCTATTTCGGTATTCTAAGGATTTGTGTATTCGTCAAGATTCATTGCAATCTCTTATTCACCAAGAAAACTCCATCTACCGCGATGAACTAAATTTCTATATTCTATGGCTGCGCCAAAGCGGTCTTCTACTATTTTGGCTTGATAATAGTTTCTATGACATGATACGCGCTGGTTTTTACACCCGTATCGACATAAGTCAACTATTGGAGGCTAGACCGCTTACATGGACCGACTGTAGTTTTATTGGGGTGCTCTATGGATACGCGATTTCCATATCACTGCTGGTATTTGTGCTTGAGTTGTTAGTTAACTATATCAATGTTTGCCTGCAACTGATTTAAGAATTTCTTATTATCGAAATTCTACGATATTAAATGTTGACGTTATTAAATACTCTGAAATGAAAGAGCTATATAAAATTTATCATTAATTTTAAATATGTAAATCCGTGCACCACAATTTCAAAAGCTTTTCACAATAAAATCAATTTTAACCTATATATCTATATTTGTCTAAATATATTTCAACTATTTGTTATAACCTAAACAAATTACTTTTTAATTTAATTTTCGTATCACGTATATTTAATTGAATCATACCCAATTTGTTAATAGTAGAAAGGACCTCACAATACTCCTTTTTAATTTCAGATAAGCTTTTATTCGCATTGAGTTTTTAGGAATGAACAATAGCTTCTAGTTGGCTAAGAACTCCTTTCAGCCGTTGATCGTATTATAAACTTATACACAAAAATGATCCGAAAAACTAAAAAAAAAAGAATTCAGTTTCCCAGTTTGCATAGTAGAGAATTCGTAAAATAATAGGAATTTGCTTCTGCTTTTTATATAATTGCTTTAGTTTTGTTCCTTATTATCTGTATTTTATATTGATTTAATTACACACACACATACAATACATTTGTTATGGAAATCATCTTGGTCATACAATGTTCTCCCTTAAAATGCGTGAAAGGATATCAAATTGTGTATTTGTTATTGAATAGCATATAAAAAAGAATAAATTAATAGAAAAGATTTGTACATGAATTCAAGTTTGCTCTCCCGAATGCTATATTCTAGTTTAGCTCCTGTTTAGAAAGTTAATATAAAGAAACTATCTAAAATATGCGTATATATACAAAACATTTAAAAAATCTTGGATATTCAAATTTTTATTTTTAATGTTAGAAATTAGAATTAAGTAATGAAAACACTTCGTTTTTAGAAAGACACAACCTTCCGTGTCCGAAACAAACTCTGAATAATAAGGTGCGTTACTCTTGGTAACAAAAGTATTCAGAGCGATATTTTTTCAGAGTATCGCCTAGTCGGCCACTTTGGACTATTATGAGAACTAAACAGAAGCAATTTTAATTTTCAGTATTAAGTCTTTGCATCGCTATAGCTTTTGTCCAGTTTTGCTATCAGTTTTATGATTATTATTAAGCAAGTCAGCCCCTAAAACCGGTGACAATTCAATTTTGTCAAACAATATAAATGCAGCTCGACTCAACGGTCAATTCAACAGTCAACAGTTAGAAATGTGGAAGGAACCGGAAATAAACAAGAACAATTGGCCCAGTGCTGACCAACTATCTGGATTGTGGCTGCACTTGAGAGGAGAGCTAAGCATCAGGACCTTGCTGTATTATCAGGCCGCAAAATGTCGATGCTGGATCGAGCAGTTATTGAGTGAGAATAACATGACCACCAGCACTTTGGTATTTGACGAGGACTCGGATGCACCATATCTAAAATCGAATCATAATGTGGAAATGCTGGGATTGATATGCTTGGAAGTTGACGGATTTGAAATCGTGTTGAGTTCGCTGAGTGTTATGTTGAATCAGATGAGAGAGGTGCCACTGCTGATTCAGATGTGCAAGAAGGATCGAACTCAACCAGAGATACAAGAATTAGCAACGCAGATCTTAAGGCGTTGCCAGGAGCTTCTAATGCCGAATGTACTCCTGCTCTTAGGCGATTTCTTTAAGACGAGTCATATTTATGGCTATCAATATTTTCCTACATTTCGCCTAACAGCGCAGGCTTATCGCTCTAATTTGACGCTGTACCCCAACAAACTGGATAATCTATATGGGCATGTTTTGAGGACACAGCCAGATCTATCGCAGACGTACATATATACGAAGAGGGATGGAAAGCTGGTAATATCCGGTGTGAACGGAAAATTAATTCAGGACTTTGCTCGCCATTTGAATGCATCGCTGCAGCTCAGCTTTGAGCCATCTGCAAGCAAATCCTTTGTAAACAACTATTATACAATGATATCGCATGTCCGTAATAGGACTATGGACATATCCTGCAGCCTTGTTCCGACAGACACAGGTAGAGACGCCCACTTATTCAGTTATCCAGTGTTTTCGAGCAGCTGGTGTATCATGTTGCCAGTAGATCGTGTTGTGAGTCTCCGTGAAGCTATGTTTGGAGTGTTGGAATCGCCCTGGATGTGGATATGCCTGGGTATTCTATATTTCTTCTTTCGCTGGCTTCATGGAAGACGTATGCCTGGAAGACAGCTACTTAAAGTGATCCCTTTAATGGTGAAGCTTACTCTGATTTGCTCGGTGGTTGCTCAACTTTCTGCGCTTTTAATTCACCCACGAAAATTGCAATCGATTTCGAATTTAGAGCAGTTAAGCGCATCAGGTTTACGGATAATAGGATTACGTTCGGAATTCAATATGTATCCGGAAGAAATGCATATCAAATATGCCTCTTCTTTTATATCGGCTGAGAACCAAACTGCATTTATTCTCAAGCGGGATAGTTTCAATGTCTCATTTGGCTATACAGTTTTCTCCCCGAAATGGCTTATATATGCGGAAAGGCAGAAATACTTCAAGAAACCTCTCTTTCGGTATTCTAAGGATATGTGTATTCGTCAATATACATTTCAATCTTTTATCTACCAAGAAAACTCCATCTACCGCCATGAACTAAATTTCTATATTCTACGGCTGCGCCAAAGTGGTCTTCTACGGTATTGGCTTCAAGGTAATTTCTATGACATGATACGCGCTGGCCTTTACACCCGTATGGACCTGAGTAAAACTATCGAGGCTAGACCGCTTACATGGACCGACTGTAGTTTTATTGGGGTGCTCTATGGATACGCAATTGCCATATCACTGCTGGTATTTGTGCTTGAGTTGTTAGTTTACTATATCAATGTTTGCTTGCACCAGCTGTAAACTTTTGTCATTAATAAATAGTAAAAATATTGATTGCCGATTATTGAATACCCTGAGAGGCTCTAAAATAATCCAAAGAGATATACTTATGTCGCAGCAAAGATTAAGTGTCACATTATAACAAATATTAAACCAAAATCTTTGTATCACTCTTTTAAAAACTCTATATTAAAGTATAATAAAATAAAAAAAATAAAAATTTTGCTTAATACACTTATCATTTTATGAATAGCTTTGAATTCTCGTCATAATTGGAATTTTGCCTACTAAGTCGGTCATAACCTATTTTGTAGAGTAATTAAGACCTAGGAATGTACCTTTGTAATTTCAGTTGAGATTTTAGTCGCCTTGAGTCCTCAGCTATGAACAACAGTGTTCAAATCTATGCTGAACTTCTTTCAGCCATTGTACGGTTCAATAACTTTAGTACAATTTTGTACTTTGATCCTAAGGATGTAAAGGAACACTGTCACTTGGAAGGATTGCTGTCATTGGCAGGAAACGCGATTCCTTTGCTCTTGTGGAGCTCAATTAAATCTATAAAACTGAGCAGCCTTTTCAACACACAGCTACTGGTCGTGGCTTGTCTACCGGAAGTCTATCGTGAGGAATTCTTAAACACCCTTTCGATCAGTTTGCGATATATGCGACAGACTAAGCTGCTCATTGAACTGGTCGCCAATCAGGATGTGGATCTAGCTAGCCGAGTCCTTCAGTTTTGTCTACAAAATCATATGCTTAATGCGGCCCTAATCTTTGGTGACTTTGGGCAAACCCACAAGCTCTTCAGCTATGAAGCATTTCCCAATTTTGTACTAAATGATCAACAACTGACGATGGAATTGCTCAACATTTATCCGGATAAAATTCTCGATTTGCGTGGCTCAATGATACGTGCTATGCCTGATCTCTCCGAGCCGAATACGATTCTATATAGTGATAAGGAAGGCAATGCTCGAGTGATTGGCTACGTTTGGAACATGATCGAGGAATACGCTCGCAAACACAATGCCGGCCTGCAAGTTATCGATAAGGCGCTGGAGGGCAAGCACTTGACTCGCATTCAACTGTTGGATATGGCACGGGATAATGTTGTGGATATTGGGGCCGGTATGCAACCGTTAACGCTGCGTAATATGGATGAATATCGTGAGTACACATATCCGGTGCAGATTGCCAGCTGGTGTACTATGATGCCTCTGGAGCCGCTCCTTGAAGTACGCGAAATGTACACATGGATGATGCCGGGAGTTACTCTCGGTTTCCTCTTGCTGCTTTGGCTAATCTATGAACTACAAAATGGTCGTTGGCATCGCCACAGACGTCTCCTGGCCGTTGGCTGGAAATTGTTGGCGCTATTGCTCGCTTGCAACGTTCAGGGCAGATTGATTACGCTGTTTATTGCGCCACCCGCAGTGCCACCGATTTCCAATTATGATGCACTCTCCAATTCTAGGCTGAGAATCTTTAGCCTACGTTTCGAGCACAATTTGTATGACTTGGATTTGCGCACCCGATATTCTTCTGCATTCTATCTCACCGATAGGATTGAGGAACTGTTCCAGCTGCGGAATTCTATGAACACCACCTACGCCTATACGGTGACCCGCTTGAAGTGGGAGCTATATGCGGAACAGCAAACATCTAGGTTACGGCCCTTGTTCTACTACTCGGAAAACTTTTGCTTGTATCGGTCTATGTCTTTTTCCTTGGTCATGCCAGAGAACTCGCCACATCGCGACAACTTTCATCATTACACCCTACAACTGGATCAGTCGGGCATCCTTCAACACTGGGTGGGCAAGAGTTTTTACTATATGGTGCAGGCGGGCAAACTGCACAGGGAGGACCTCGGCGAACCGATGCATTTTAACCCATTAGCACGGCAGGACCTTCGCTTTATCCTGCTTGCCTACGCATTGGGCATAGTAATTAGCTTGACCCTCTTCATCGCCGAACTGCTCATAAATTGGTTCAGAATTTGGCTGTCAATTTAGGGCGTGAGGAGCGTCATAGGGCAATTAAGCATACAATTGTGTTAGAAAGTAAACCAACAACACTTTGTGGAAATAAAAGCGAGTTAAGCCCACTTCAAGGATGTTTAATTTTGTGGCGCATACGTAATAAGTACATAAGGGCGTAATTAAATGTATGGAGTAATAACAAGCTAGTTTGGTCTGGATATATTGATTTGCCAAGTTTCAACAAAATAGCTTTGAAGCATTCGTAATATAGGAAGCATTCGTACAAAGGAATTCATGCGTATTTATTAATTTTAGAATTTTTTATATGCAGACCTTGTTGAATGATGCCAAATCTATTATGTTGTTTAACACTGAAAAGCAGTTCAAATAATTAACCCTGGAACTTGTTCTATGGAACGACAATGAGCCAGGAGATGTTCATTGTGCTATGTTTATCACTGTTTCAGTTCCTTTAATTGTTTTTCGCTTTGTTATTTTAATAAAAGATCGATAACTTTTACCGTAGGAGCCACTAACTCAAAAGAATACGGTCACACTATCGAGTACTCTTTTGCATGCATTTGATCAGCGTTCTATCATCAGCCAGGGCTGAATGTGCCCACCTGTGGCATTTGTTTTTGTTGACATGGGCAAGAGAAAGTTTTCGCCACAATGGTATTGAAAGGTTAACTTTCTAAAGGTGAGTTGCATATTAATGTCACTTTTGTAATATGTATTTCAATTTACGCATTTACAGTCCGGTGCGTGGCCAGCGCAATGAATTTTCGCGCCTGCTTAGCCGTTGCCAGCGTCTTCGTGGGATGTTGCTGCGGTGTTGTGTTTCTGGAGTTGCTTGTTAAATTGGATCCGGGTGCGGGCAATTTGATTACCGCTGCGCAATTTGCATTTATTGCCCTGGAGGGTTTCGTCTTCACGGGCAAATTTGGAACGGCGAAGCGTGTCATAAGTCTGCAAAATTATGCGCTGCTTGTGGCAATGTTCTTTGTGACGAGCGTATGCAATAATTACGTGTTCCACTTGAATGTGCCGATGACGCTGCACATGATAATCCGTGGTGGCAGCCTAATATCGAATATGTGCTTGGGCACCATAATACTAAAACGACAGTATCGATTGAAGCAGTATATATCCGTCTGTATGATTACACTGGGCATCTTCATCTGCACATATTTCTCTAGCCGTGATGTGGAAAATGTTAACATCGCCAACTCGGATGCGACTAGCAATATATTCTGGTGGTCAGTAGGCGTGGTGCTGCTTGTACTCGCATTGTTCATCTCCTCGTACATGGGCATTACCCAGGAGCTGTTGTACCGTCGACATGGGAAATGTGCCCGTGAAGCACTTTATTACACCCACCTGTTGCCGCTGCCCGCCTTCCTCTTAATGTATGACAACATCAAAACGCATTGGACTTTGGCATTAGCAAGTGAACCCGTCAGATTGGCTTGGCTGGGAGATGTAGCTGTGCCGCTGCTGCTGCTTTATCTGCTCGGTAACGTTCTGATGCAGCACTTGTGCATTAGCTCCGTTTATTTTCTGACCACCGAGTGCAGTTCGTTGACTGTTACTTTGATCTTGACATTACGTAAATTCATCTCATTGGTATTCTCAATTGTATACTTTCGTAATCCCTTTACACTTTACCACTGGCTGGGCACATTACTCGTCTTTGTGGGTACATTACTGTTCGCCAATGTCAGTCTCAGTCGTCCAACGTCGAAAAGAAATGCTGTGAAAAATGATTAAACATTCCAACTTAGAAATAATGATGCGCATAAACGAATAATGAATATTTTTCATTTACAATTTAAGTACAAAACAAGTAAATACACAATAAAATTATAAGATTCTCATAGTTAATATGAAAATGGACATTAAAAGTAAAACTTTACACGATGATTCTTTAGTTTAGACGGGACAAATGACCGTACATTTTGAAAAGATTCTATCTTCAAGCGCTTAAGTGGCTTCTTTGGCTTTTGACTTGATGCGAAACACTCGACATAAATACATACTAAATGATACACATAAATATACATAAATGCACTGCTTCTGCCACATGCTACAAAATTAAGAATTCCAATTTGATTCTCTTGCAAAATCTAATACTGCTTCATCCCCAAGCCACGTGTTTGGTTGGCGTTAATGTGTCTGTCTCTACGTGGCTTCTGTTAATGTGGTGCCAGCTTCTCGTTGCAGCCATTTAACAATCGATTTGTAATTACGATTCATCCAGTCCACATTGATTTCCACCTGTTCCACAATCTGCTGGATGGGTCTGTCATACGCCCAATGTGAATCGCGCACAAATTCCTCCAACTCGGCCAGTTGAAACTTGGAGTTCATCCGCTTGCTGCCAAACTTGAGCAGCGTGTGAATGTTGGATATCTGGGAGCCCATGCTAAAATTTACAAAAAATATGACTAATTTGCATATTTAAGTATATGTCAACTGAACTTACTAAGTATTTATCTCTTGCCAGTTGTTGCGCAGAAAATCGAAGGCAATGTTTTGACCCACCACTGTGTTGGAGACAGCAGCAAAAACCCGGAAAACATCCTGCTTGCGTATATGTTGACCAGCAATGCCACGCCGTAGATAGCGATACAGCAGCCAAGGCTCTTTCGAGCAGCCCAGCGCGTTGAGCAGCAGCTCCTTCTCAGCCGGAACTGTTGTCTTCAAATACCGCTCGAAGGCAAAGTCCCATTCGTACTCCGTGCCGTATTGTATGGCCGCACAGTAAACAATACCGCGCATATTTGGATTAATGCTGACGGGGAAATAAAGCAAATCTTGTATTCAACATCTGTCAACATTTTACGATCGTTGCTCAAACTTACGTATTGTATGCATCAGGATTCGGCGATTGCACCCAGTTCTGGAATTGTTTGGTGCTCTCCGAGATGCACGGCTGATAGCCCAGATGGCAGGCCATGCTGAGTATCTCGGAGCGCTTCAAGAGCAGTGGAATGTTTTCGTTGTCGCCCTGCGAATCCTTGTCCTCCACCTCGTTGTACACCTTGCGCAGCAAATTCAACAGATAATTCTGCCAAAAGCAAAGCAAGCGAAAGGTTAGATTTGAAATATGCAAATATAGTTTTGGTCTTACCTTCAGCAGATCGTAGTCGCCCGAGTTGACAAACATGGAATCGATAAAGTTAAAGTTGGTGATGGCCGCCTTCCAGGGCACATGATTTGTCTCGTATGCCAGATAGCGAGTTAGATTCATGGCCGTGTCGTATGACAAATGGTAGCCGCGTGCCAGATTCATGACATCATCAATCAGCTGGGCGCGATTTGCGGGCGCTATTTGAGCAAGGTGTGCAGCATCCATCAGGTGTTGAGTCACCGCACGCCAGTTGTCCAAATCGTAGTTGACACGATAGTAGCCCGTCTGCTGTATGTTGAAGATGAACCACTTGGCCGTGGAGAGATTACGATTTGGCAGCTCATAGGTTTTGGTGCATGGTATCCACGTTGTGGGGCGAGTGTTCTCAAAGTTTAGTTCAGTGTCGGTGGTATAGGTAATGGGTATCCACCAGAGTGGACGATCTTCCGATTTGCTGCGATTGCCATAGCTGAAACGCACCTGCTCCAGACGCACTGCATCCGAGTTGGGATGACGCGAGATCTTAAGCATCGGATAGCCAGCCTGCAGTGTCCAGGTGTCCATGATAGCCTTGACGCTGGTGCTGCTATCCAGAAGACCCGATGATTTGGCCTCGTCGGTCAAGAAGCGCCACAGATCGTCCTGTGTTGCCGACTTATAGGCCATCTCGCTGAGATACTTCCTGAGACCACCGCGAAAGACGGCATCGGTCAGGAAGTGGCTCATCATGCGGATAACTGTGGATCCCTTGGCATACGATATGCGATCAAATAATTCGAAAATCTCCTGGGGATTGCCAACCTCCTGGGAGATCTTGTGTGTTGTGGTCAGGGCATCCAGTTGGAATACGGTCTGCAGTTCATTCACCACAAACTCATCGAGCAGCTTCCATTCGGGCGCCACGGCATTCGCTGTTAGATACTCCATGTAGCTGGCGAATCCTTCGTTTAACCAAATGTCCGACCACCAGCTGGGCGTCACGAGATTACCGAACCACTGATGGGCCAACTCGTGACCCACCACAGAGGCGACACGCTGCTTATTGCTGGCCGTGGCCACACCCTTATCGTACAGCATCGCCGTCTCCCGGAACGTGATGAGGCCCCAGTTCTCCATGGCGCCCGCCTGGAACTCGGGCAGCGCTATCATATCGATCTTGGGCAACGGAAACGCAATGCCAAAGAAACCCTGAAGAAAATCAAGAATCTTTGGACCCACACTGAGCGCATACTCAGCAGACTTAATGGCATCCGCACGGGCCCAAACGGAAAAGTTGCCAGACGAGATGTGCGTAAAGTCGGATATGGCATAGGCCACCAGATAAGTGGACATGGGCACAGATTCAGCAAAGTGATCCCACACATAATTGGGTAACGTTTCGCTGTGTAGAAAATGGAATAGATGATATTATTATAAAAAACATAAGATCACTAAGGAGAGACTTAATTGCAGACATATAGCAGATGAACGATGAACGATCTATATATATATCTATATCTATATCTATATCTATATCTGTATCTGTATCTATATCTATATCCATATCTTTATCTTTATCTATATCTATATTTATATCTATATTTATATCTGTATCTATATCTATATCTTTATCTAAACCAGGCTTTCGATGCTGAACCAATCAACTTGGTGGACTATCAGAAATCTCCTTCAAATTGTGCGCTGCAATTTGGCAGGGTGCATAAAAGTGCTTGGCTACTTACTGATTATTGCTGTGGACAATGGGCATATTGGAGATGGTGGTCAGGTGGCGTGGACGTGCTATGTGCATCGTAAAGTTGGCCTTGAGTGCTGGCTCATCGAAGCAAGGAAAAGCGCGGCGGGCGTCGGTTGCTTGAAACTGGGTTGAGGCCACCCACCTGCGAATACAACATACAACATTAAACCAAGTGCGACTCTCGAAAAAGGTATTAAATCCTCTACTCACCTGGTCTCATTGTGTACCTCGTAGGAGCTGCGATAGAATCCCTGCAACGAATCTTTTATGATGCCCGCAAAACTAATGTGGACCACATATTCCGAGCCGCTTTTCAATTTATCATAGAGTTCAATGACGAAGAACTGTTTGGATCCAACCAGATAATGTTTACGGATGCGCAAACTAGTCGGTTCCCATTCATCCTTGTTGCCATTGGCCAATGCACGATAGACGGCCAGATCATTGCGTGTGATATTCAGGTCCTCGGCATGCATGGTAATGTTATAGCAATCCTCCAGGACAAGCACACGAATCTGGACGCTGCCCGTGAAGCTAAAGTTGCCGCTCATCTGTGGCTCCAGGGTGATGTTGTACTCAATCGGTTGGACGGAGCGCGGCAGGCGAACATCCTGATCGTATTTGGGACCATCATCGGCGCCATGTGAGTTTGACTTTGAGTTGCGCAAATGAGCGCTGGTGCATACGATGTCCTCGACAGCATCCAGATGGGCGCATGTCGCAAAATTGTATACAATAAAGCCCACGGCCAGCAGGCTGCAGACGAAGAAGGATGCCAACAGTGCGGCCGTTGTCACTGAGGTGCTGAACCGCTTGCCGGTGCTGGTGAATGTGGTTGTGGGCGTGGTGGCACTGCTTGTGGCTGCCAGCGAATTGCCACGACGAGTCTCCATGTTGAGATTCTCGTGAAGGGGCATTTCCTTAACGACCATGTCGTCTCGGCCTTAACCTGTGCACAGATTGATAGAGTTGATCGATTAGTAAGCTGAAGAGGTGAGCTGAGACACCACTTCCGTTTCCACTTCCACTTCCGCTGGCAATTTTGTAAATTTCGAAATGTTTAATTGAGTGCTAGTTGCATACGGTAATTTAATATAGGTCTGCAGGTTATATTGCAATCTCTCCACGGCCACTTCAGCGGTTTCCAACAACCCCCTTTTGGGACTTGTTGTCCTGATCGAGTTTGTGATAAGTGAACATTGTTCATTGTGGTTGAGACTGTTGCAAAATGCATGCCACAGGGGGTTGCACACATTACGTCGCATGCATTGTTATATAATTAAGCCCTTCTGGTTTCTCAAGTTTCACCCCACTTACAGAGAACAACTCTAGGCTTATGTATCAATATACATATTATTTACAACTCATAAAGAACAAAACTATAATTTACTTAGTTATGCACTTTTTGTATGCACATTAAAAGTTATAGCTTGTGTACAATATATATTCAAATCTTAAATTGTAAAGCCAACCATTTGTCTCGCATAATTATGTGTGTCATATAACAAACTAACGTTCAGTGCAAAATACAAGTTTTTTTTTACTAGCTAGCTTCTGACGAACAATGTGCTCACATACACTCATACACACACACACACACTCAGGCACATACGTCATCATAGCAGTAAAAAAAACCCGTCTACAGTAAATATTGTATTGTACAGTATTTCCCAAGCTGGTATTATAATATTTGCAACTAGCAAAGTGATTTTAATAATCTTTTTACCAAGTTAATAGGTTAATATCCCAACGATAATTTCAGAATGATGATATTTATAATCATCGCCGGGGTTTACCCTGTCCAAATTTGTATCTCTAAATTGGCAGCCCTATTCAAATACACTTACAGAAGAGGTCAGTGTTCAGTCAAAGATCTCACAATCTGCTGGGAACGTACATAATATATATATATAAATATATATAATTTGTTGAGTTTAAATAAAAACATTATATATATATATATATATATATGCGGATAAGGCCATAGATTTGATTACAAACAATAAGCAAGTGTGACGAATTGACTAACAAAATAATGTTTTTATTTAAACTCAACTGTGAGTTTTAAGGTATATGTAAGCTCTCAATTTTTGACTAGTCAGGTTATACAAAATACCCACTGTACAGTAGTCTCAACGTCTCGTGTCACTTGAGAAATGCGTTTAATGAAACAGATGTTACTTGTTCTATAATTAAATTCTTGAATTTCTTATCGTTAATAGTCTGATGAACTAATCTTTCCAAGTAAAACTGGATACGCAACACTTTTCAAGTTGAGGTTTTACCCACCAATGGGCTTAATTCGCATTAAAATATCCATACAATTAGGCGGATGATAATTAGTCGTTGTCTTTATTCTTATTGAAATTGCCAGCCAGAATACAATAATATCATTAAGAAGATATTTCATTCATTTGCATACATACGATGTGGAATACATGAATTAATATCGCAAAATGCCGGCTAATTGAGTTATGACATTAATTTGATCTGCTCGCTTGCAACAAATTGCTACAATTAAATGATGGCCATTTGGGGCAGCGATGCCAGCAGCATAGTGACCTTCATTAAAATCTAAAATAATACGACGCCCACGCATACACACACATATACATGTGTATATATGTGCATCTCATGTGTCGACACACTCCCACGGGGGGAGGGTCAGTGGTCCCACAATGAGAGTTCAATTTATGGCCATAATTTATTCATCAAATGCTTTAGAACAATGATGATGATAATCATCAACAACTTAATTAATGATGATGGTGATAATGATGACGATGACACGTCGTTGGCAGATAATTAAGACAAGGACATGAATTGCAGAACGCCTTTGGCAATGTGCGCTGCTTACCGACATATTTACATATATGCCTGCATATGTGTGTAACACACACTGTCGGCACATACACACATGTGTTTTGATTATATGCATGTACGTATACTTGATTAAAAACATCAAAACACACAGCATTTTATCGGTGGCTGCCCCGCAGCGTTGTTTTCAATCTGTTGGATATATTTTGTATCTGTGTGGCACTCACACGCATTTTAGTTGCACACACGAGACCATAAATTAAATAATAATGGAGTGTGTGTTGTGTGTGGCTTCCAGCTATCTTATGACAAGCTTATTTGCCACAGCTACAAATGAAGAAGTGATCATCACTTGGATCGCTCAATTTACACTTGTGCACTAATTAAATTTCGACAGCCGTGAATTCAAATATACAAAGTTAAGCAGAATCTTTTATACCTAGTTTTTTTTAGTTATATTTTTATAGCTAGCAATGTCTATAAATTTGGTTTGTTATATTCAATCGATGAATGAGTGAGAACTTAATAAAGCTTAAGCTTGAGCAAATTAAATTTATTGATCCTGCCATAAATGCTGAGCAGCGACATATGGAAGCAATCCTATTGATTTAAAATGTCTGCAAACTGAAATTAAATTTTGCTTATGTTCAACAGATGTAAGAGGCCGAACGATGCTCGAAAATGTGCGCAAGCAACAATATTTAAGACCAAAGTGAAAATTGTATACAAAATAAACAAGAAATACGAAATGTGTGCAGAAATAAAAATGAAATTATATGAAGTGTTGATAAGTTCACGGCTTAAAAGTTCTATACAATAAACATATAAATATATAAATGTATATATACGTGCATGCATAGCAAGACCAACTTTTCAGCAGATCGCAGCTGGATACGGGGACGATGAGCAGAAAATCAAATTAAAATTAACATTAAAATTAAATGAGCAACTCGAATGTGCACTTTACCTCTTTTCTTTTGCTGATACTGCTGCTGTTGCTGCTTCCAATTTGATCTCTCTTCTCTCCCCTTCTCTTTGCAACTTTACAGCTATGCAGTTTTGCGTTATGCTTTAGCGGAGCAAATGCAAACGCATATGACATAAAAACTCCGACACCGACACACGCACACACACAGCTAAAGGGCACCGAGTGGTCACTTATACAATTACAAGCGCAAATTTGCCTTGATGTCTGGCGGTCAAGGCAACACTTTCACAGGCGCGCGTGGATAATTGAATTAATGTAAACAAGTCAAGCTACCAGGAAGATGAGTTTGCTCAAATACATGCAAATGCAATTTATCCAAGGTATTATTGACGACAACGAACAGTAGCAGCGATAGCGACAACCATACAGACAAATAACACAACCGTTAAGCGTAACGGCCGGGAACAGACTGAAATCGCAAGCAACAAAAGCCAAAGCATAATCGTATCCAGCGTATGCATAGATCGAAATCGAAACGAGAGAGAGCGAGAGCGACAGAGAGTGAGAGAATCTACTTTAGCCACTGCGTGGATGACAAAGCGAGAATATAAACGCAAACAGTCACGAAACTACGTAAATTATCACATCATAAATTCCTTACTATTGAACAACTAATGTGGTGAAAAACTTTATGTTAATAAAATAGAATTTAAAATATGTTAAAGCATCGAAATATTAGAAAAATATAATGAGTGAATGCAATACAGACACATCCATAATAATAACAGATCACAAATTGAAGTATATGTAGTGATTTTCTTCCATCTTTGCTCTTACTTATTATTAAGTGTAAAATTATTTAGTATATAAATTTACTATTTTTAATAACAAAAAATAATAATAAAGTTGATCAGTAGCACAGTAGATAATAATTTAATTATTGATTAAAATAAGTAATGAACACATATCTTTTGAATTATCGTAACGGTTCTTATACGGCAAATTATCGATATCAATAATCGCAATACAAATTGTAGCGATGATTAACCTGTCGGTGTATTTTGTCATCTCTAAGCGTCTTGGTTATTTTTATTGTCCGCTTTATTTTGCTTACAAAATGCATTTAAAAGTTGTTTACGTCACCGTAGGCACCACACAATTCGATGCACTCATTAATGTAATGACGTCCGAGCAGGTTTTGTGCGCATTGCAAAAACAAAAATGCCAGAAACTTGTATTGCAGCACGGCAACTCGACGCCGGTGTCGGCGACAAATCTTTCCCAAATCAATAACAAATACGGCATTCAAGTGGAGCAATACAAGTTTCGACCAAACGGGGAGGATATCAAGGCTGCCGATGTGATCGTTGGACATGCGGGCGCTGGCACCTGCATGGACATATTGAGCAACGGCAAGCCGGGTCTGATTGTCGTCAACGACGAACTGATGGACAACCATCAGCTGGAATTGGCACGTCAATTGGCATCCGAGCAATATTTGTACTACTGCCGGGTCAACGAGGTGAGCGGCAAAATTGCCACTTTGGACTTTGAAGCTCTGCAGCCCTACGAGCCGGTCACAGAGAATATGCAAAAGTTTGTAAACGCATTAAACGAACTGATGACCCATTAACATATTGCAATTACTGTTTTTTTGTTTTTGGGGCGCTGACGCATGGAGCGGGCGCTTTATATATATATGTAGATATATTTAGATGAGTAAACACGATAAACGGCTATATAGAACGTTAGATATTATAGGGCTAGACAATACATAAATTCACGATTATTTAACATTAACATATAGAACGATTACTAAGCATATGTTTGTAAATTCCATTAAATTGTTATTAAATATAGCTGCATAAGTTATAAGTTATACTCTTCACATGCTTTGGTTGCTGTTTAGATCATCCTGCTGCTGCTGTCGAGCGTTTAATCGGTTTCGCCGGTGGCAGAGCCACCATTCTCAATAATGTTGTCGAAGGAGAACGGCATGAAGGCATAGCCCTGACCCAAATAGAATTTACTCTGGAACTCCACCCTGCAAAATGCAAATAAATGTAGTCCTTTTAAGATTAGTTTCTTGCTGCATCGCATACCAGTGCAGACGTAGCGTGTGGAGGAATGCTGATAGACCCTCCATCAGGACTAAAATGCCCACGGTTAGAATGGCCCAGAAGGCAAACACGACGGTCAAAAAGATGCCGCCAAATGGCCCCTCCTTGTTAAGGCCAAGGGACAACACCATGTTCCACAGGACCTCAGCCAGTTCTGTAAATCAATTCATTTAGATAAAGTGATCGAAAGCTTTAGTTGTAACTGAAGTGACTTACGGGCATGGGCCAAGGAGAGGGCCCACAAACGCAAATAGGATGCGGTATGGGAAACGGAGCCGAGCACATATTCAATGGTGTGTATGCCCTGGTGTATGAATATCTCCGACATCTCCTCCTCATCATGGTGTCCACCAGCACCGCCATTTGGCAATGCACCCACTTCCGCATCCGATGAGCCAGTAATGGGTTGCACCTGCTCGAACATAAGAATAATGTGCATTAGTTATAAACTTAAGAAATTAGAAATTCGTAATTTTTGTGAAAGAACAAACGACACGACTAACCTCTTCCTTTAGCGTTTGGATTGGTTTGTGTTTTAGTTCGTGTTTTATTCATTTTTTTTTTTTTTTGTGGTTAGTTAATTGGTGGTGGGCAAAGACGGGGGGGCAAAGCATAAATAAACAGAAGTGCAGAGAACACAAGGATGTCTGTTAATTAAACGCTCATGTTTCCAAAAGCTTGAAATGAATGTAACGACGATGTGACGGGTGACTAGTGAATGCGGACTGAGCAAGATTTGCAGATTAGGCTGTCTACTTACGTTGGCCAGTTTGCGCGCCTGCATTATCTTTATGGGCTTGCCGAGCAGCATGACTGGAATGCAGCCGAGGGCGATTACCACAAAGAAGGTCTGGAAGAAGGACTGTCCCCAATACATGTAATTGGGACACTTATCGTGTGTCTTCGACTCCTTGAACAGCACCATATCGATGAATGTGATCAGAATGGATGGGGCACACGCCTCCGTAAAAGGCACTAAAAATGACAATACAAATTCATTTATCCACTTAATCAGTTACGTGCATAGCCAATAGAAACTTACTTTCATTTTTAGCCGCATAACGATTCCATTTGATAAACATTAGCAAGACCATATAGAAGAAGAGCAGCACCAGGAATATCAGCTGTGGAATGAACTCATAGATCAGCGACAAACGATTGCGGAAATAGGTATGATTGTGCCAGCTCATGATGACGCCAAAGATCATGTGCAATACACCGAATATAATTGAGATCTTCATCTTGTAGGCATTCTGAAAGACAATCTTATTGGATGAGGCCACCTGCCAAATGGGATCCATGCCAAATGGATATGGTGTGCCTTGGTAATCATCGGTCGCCGGACTCAACTGTAGGTATGTGTTATTCCAAACCGTTGACTTGTTGTACGACACATGCCAGTGGGAGCCAAAGATGTTCAGCGACTTGGAGAAGATGTCGTTGTAGATCAGGCCCGTGTACATGGAAAATACGCCCATAAGGAAGATGATGTAGCGACCGCCAAAGAAGATGTTCCAGATCTCGTTGTCCGTCTTCTGTGCAGCAAGTCCCTTCTCCTTCCGAATCATCCAGAGGCCGAAGAGCGCCATTATAGCACCATGGCCCAAATCACCAAACATCACCGCAAACAGAAATGGGAACGTAATGATGGTATATGGAGCCGGATTCATTTCCCGATAACTGGCCACACCATACGCATCTATTAAGGCCTGAAACGCTTTGGTAAACTTGTTGGTTCGATTATATGTCGGTGGATTCTCGAACGTTTGCATCCGATTCAGAATCGGTGGCACCGACGAACCGGAACGCTCTGTGCCACGTCGCAACGCCAACTGGATGGTCTCAATGTCCAACAGCGGCACCCAGCACTCGGCAATCAGACACTTTTGTGTCACATCCAAATTGAAGAGATTCAGCGTATGATAGATGGCCTTGATTTTGCGCACCTTGACGAACCAGTTCTTCAGATTCTTAGCCGCTGCAACTAGGACACGATGGCGATGATCCTGCGTCTGCCCGAGCACCGTATTCAGATCCTCAATGCGTGTCATCACGCCCATGGCCATTTCACGACGATCGGCTGGCGCCTCGGGGCACGGATAGAGTGTGGCACGGAAACCCTCGCAGATCTTCTTCACGCGCGTCTTCAACTGATCACCTTGAAAGAATATGATGAACACCGACTTGTACACCTGATCGCCCTGCAAAAGCAAAATCGAAATTTTAAAAATCAAGTTTGAATTGCTATTGCCGCTGGCGCTTGCTACTTGCATTGGTGGGATCCTCGAGCGGTGACTCAATCATGGCCTGACGCAGGAACACATTGCCACGACAGGCGCGCCACAGCATACGCTCAAAGGCGGGCAACTTCTCCCGCAAAATGACGCCGGCCACAAAGCTTAAAGAGATAAAAAATTAATCGATGTTCGCATTTGGAGCAATTGTGGAAATGTGTAACATTTCGGTTAGTTTATGGCAAAAAGGAAAACCAAACTCTCAAGCACAAATACCAATGAACGCAGCATGGAATGGAACGTGGCGACAGAAACATTCAAAAGGAGAGCACGTTTTGTCTTTTGTTTTTATTGGGATTGGGAATTTTGGATGGATTTGATGCGGCGAGCGAAGCTAATGACCACAAAATGACAATGACTCTATATACAGAGTTGATGAGGCGCATTCCTAGACTAATTTTGAATTGTGGGATACCAACCATGGCAGATAATCCTCACGTTCAATCGATTTATCCATAAAACTATCAATTGTTAAAGTTCAGAAACAATTTTTTTTTTTTTTTTTTTGTTTTTGTTTTTTGGAAGAGAGGAACAGAATAGAGAACGGTTTTGGTTTTAGTTCTTTAGGATTGTTTTTTTTTTTTTGCACAGAAAATTATTGCTTCAAAAAGAAATGGGTACAGGCTCCGACATCTAGGAATGTTTGGTGTGAATCATGTGGGTTTATTTTCTCAGTAAATTCAGTCATTGTAGATCGTTTCTTTCTTTTTTTTTTTTGGGCATAAGCGCAGCGTTTTTGTTTGCTAGTTGGCGACGGCGGCGGCGTTAAGCAATAATTTTTTGTTGCAAGTAAGTAACTTAAGTAAGTAAATTTGCATGGCAACAACTGCCACAAGTTGTACGTAGTACGTAGCTATTGGTATTGGTTGGATACGTACCCAAGCTGTACGGGACCCATGGAGGCACCGGCGGTGCGCGACTCATCGACGATGAGGGCCCGCGTCATCGACTCTGTTGTGTGATTGAGGCCGCCCTCTTGCTAGAAATTGTTGTAAAAGTGGTTTTTGTTTGGTTTGTTTGGATTTGTTTGGTTTTTGTTTACGACAGATAGTAGTATCTTTATAATCATATATTTTATTAGTACTTATTTGGTTAGTTGATTGCGGTTAGTTTGCTGGCTAGTTTAATTAAAGCTATCCACCTCCAAATCGTTGTAGTTTAGGTTTTTGGGTATTGTGTATTAAGGTTGAGGAGGGGGTGTTTATAGAAACCATCACCAGTGTCATCTCTGATCTTAATACGCACATTGTACATAGACATATACACACATTCACACATACATATATATATATATATATATATATATATATATATCATGGAAATTTGTCGCTAAAGAGAACCTAAAAACCACACACACATACATATATACATATATATTGTGCATTGTGTACAGATAGGACACGCATAACTGTACATAGATAACGAAAAACGCAAAAGTAGCCATGGAGAATGAGAGCGAGCGAGCAAGCCGGGTTTGGTTTTCTCTTTTTTTTTTCTGCTTTTGTTTTACACTTTTTCGAACGTTCTGTTTTGTTTTTACTTTTGTCTTTGGTAAATGCGCAGGCTGAGTTTAGTTTTCCCCCGTTTGATGTTGTTGTTGTTTGTTTTCTTTTTTGAGGTTTCAATATTTACCCAAGTTTCAAATTTTGGCCCGGCTGATTGGCGCGGACGCCCTCCTCGCCCAACAGCTGCGCTTGCTCATCCTCGTTCTGGTTGTCGGCCATCTGCAGATAGCGTCGATATTTGTTTGATGAACGATTTGTTGTTGTTGGGAACGATTTGTAAATCGTTGGCACCGACTGGCAACACAACCGGGGCGGATAAACATGTGTGTGTGTTGTTGTTGTGTGTATTTTGTGGTTGATTGTGCATTTGCATTTGCAGGGTATTTCGGGGTCGTTCGTTTGTTTGTTTTTGTATTTTTTTTTTGGGTATTTTGCATGGGGTTTTTTTTTTTGCATTTGAATTGAATATGAAAAAATAAAACGTAAAAAACAAATAAAATAAAATAAACAAAAAGTAAATAAATATTAAATACAATTAATTATACATACGTAAAAACAATACACACCCATACATACATATATACATAAATAGAATTGACTGCCAAATAGGAAAAAAGCATGCGCATATAAATTATACTCGTCTTAAATTAAAATATAATTGAGCAACTGGAAGAGCTAAACTAAAGCTACATAATCACAACTGCCTAAAATAGTAATGGACATATTGGCGATAGTATGTGCTGTATTATGTTGTTCTGTTGTATTGCGTTATAAATTAAATAAATACTTAAACAGAAAGAAAAAGCTCTGCACCATTTGCTGTGTTGTCAGACTGGATTATTGTTTATCGAATTAATTCATATGTAGGTTAATCAATTGCCAACTCGATGTTGTTGTTGTTATGTCTTATCTGTTAGCTGCTGCTGCTTGGGGTTTTGCCTATAAGAAATGTTAGCCAAAAACCGTAAGCATACCTCATCGAAGAAGACCTGCGTCTTGCGCAGAATGTGCTTCAGCTCCGTCAGCTCCAAGAAGTTGCGCTTCAATGCCTCCGCATTTTGGTTGACCTCGCGCAACTCGTTCTCCAGTTTCTCAAAGGTGGCCTGCATGAAATGAGAAGCCATATAAGTTATAGAACAGCTAATGATTTAATACACTAGTTAAACAGTTAAGCAATAATATCATTTGTCTAAATCTACAATATTGCTATGCTAACATATATATAATATAATATAATAATATATATCTGGCAATCGGAGCTTGTATTTATTTTACAAGCACATATTTACATATATACATTAACTTTAAGTATTTGCTTATTAATTTATGGCCGTTCAAAACTGGTCTCCAAATCAATCAGCCATATAAGTTATAGAAAAGCTAAAGATTTAATATACTAGTTAAGCAGTTAATGATAAAATATAATATATATGTGGTAACTTGAACTTATTTCACCAGCACATATTTATATTTTATGTAGAATATTTAATAATTTATTGACAGTCAAAACTTACCTCCAAATCAATCATTTCACGGGGCTGTGGCGCCTCGGGACTTTCGCCGGTGTCCAGCATGGGAATGCCATCCTTTTTGATCTCTTTCTCGAGGTAGCGCAATTTGCGTTCCATTTCATCGCAGCGGCGCACCTCGTTGACGAATTTGCGTTGAAATGCATTTACATCCGGGTTGAGCTGAGCAAAAAGCACAAATTAGGTATGCATAAATCCATTTTACAGCTTTTGAACAAAAGACTTACATCACGAAACTGAACCAATCCCAACTCGCCCAGTTCGGAGACACAGGCATAGGCCGCCTCGCTTTGTAGGAAGAGCTGACAGAGCGCCATCTCCTCACTACGGAAAAGTGAACCCATTTTGACAGATCAAATTTTAATCAGCACTCGCTGCAAAGGGACAGATAGAAGTTCCAAAATGCAGTTATTGTGTTTTATATATAGCAATGATACATTGAATAATTATCATCTGTTTAACATTTAAAACGATTCGTCAGTTCTTCGCCTTTCGCTCTCTTCCTCTCTGTTTGCGAGAGTGGTCTGATTAAGTATTAAATACGCCACGCAAAATATAAATCTCTTTATAGATTTATTGATTTTTCACTGTGAGTCAAAAATGAATAGAAAGTGCTGCGTTGCAGTTATTGTTTTCATCACGATTTTCACTGCAGTATGTAATTTAATTTAACTTTCTCAAATTAGTTGTCTTATCTATTAATTTGGGCGTACGTATAGTTTTTACTTGTTAAATATTTTAAAGGCACAGCTCAGAACATTTAATTACCAATATCTTTTAATTTTTTGTCTCGGTTGCAGTGTGACCGACTTTGCATATGGCAGAAAACACAAAATTCCAATACCAGAAGAAAAAAATACCAAAATATATACTAAGCAAAGCTAAAGCAAATTCAAAGCATTGAAAAATTTGAAAAAGTGGCACTTACAACTAATGAGTAATTTTGCATTAATAAAAATTAAAAACTGAATTTACTCCAACCAAAAACTAGTTCCTACGACACTCGCTTATTGATAGCTGATGTTTCGATATTTTGCGCGCACACTTTGAACATGAAAATATGTTTTTATTTGGTTGAATTTTTACTTTGCATATATGCAGATAGCATAGCAACTTTAAGAATAATTATTCAGCGAAAAAAGTTGTTCTCTGAATATGCTTTTTTACAATCTTCATGTTCGCTACGGTTAATGCTGTTAATGGTTAATGGGAGTTCACAGGAAGTGGTAATGTAATGCGACGGGTGCACTCTAATTAACATTAGTATCAATTTGCATTTATTATGCAGGCAACTAAACTAGAATGGCTAACGCTGCAGCTTTCGAGTGTTTAATAACACCATCACGCCTTCCGCTCTTTAACGTGGTGCGCTCTTAAGCACAAAGAGCGGGGGCGCCGGTGAGTCCTTGGCTACACAATGACGAAGAACTAACAACACCAGCATCAACGACGGCAGCATCCGAACGATGAAAACGAACACGATGGCGACATTTTTCGCTTGGCCCACGATTCAGTGTGAATTTGTAACTCGAGAGCGACGGAACGACTGCGGCAAAAGGCTCGGTAAATGGTTCAGGCAAAATACTTCAGCAGCAGCAAAAAAAAAAAAACATGAAACAACAAACACAAGTGAAGAGGCATATGACGGAAAGTGGAGATGGTCAAAGTAGATTTTGATGCTTGCCGCTGTTTCTTTTACTGTTCCTGTTACTATTCAATACTCGTGCCCCGTGCGCGCTCCTGTGTGTGTGCGTGTGTGTGTGTGTGTGTGGGTCAGTGTGCCAATTTGCAATTCACACAAAATGTGAAATCAGACAACAAAGGCAACATTTTTGTAACTGAAAAATTTATTGCTTGTTACATATGCGCGAGTTGCTGTTGTTGCTATTATCCAGCTACTTCTTCTTCTTCATCTTGTTGTTGTTGTCGGCTTGGTTCGGGTTCGGGTTCAGGCAGACGGCGCACCGCACCGCAACCCCCAAAAGTATGCTAAGCCCACAGAGCATAGCCAAAAAAAGGCGAACAAAAATGAAGAAAATCAATCCCCCCGCTTGTCATAAGTAGCAGTTAATTTTGCGCTTAATGGAATTCCCTTCAAATCCTCTAAAAAAAAAAGAAATGAAAATAACTACTAATACCTTATAGAATTGGAGTAAATAACTGGCCAAAAGATTTACCACAAACAGGCAGCCAGCCAAAATGAAAAAGAGAAAAGCTTTTGCTTTTCTCTGCAGCGCTGAGGCCGCTCCCAAAAAAAAAAAACAGAAAAAAGAAAAGCAGCAGCAGAAAAAAAACAACATGTGAATTTATCAACAACAAGCAGCGAAAATTGTCAAGACCCAAATTTTGGGCTTGCAAATAAATATGTAAAGAATATATAAAACATTCGGTGTTAAATACAGCATCTACAAATGAAATAGTTCTTTATTTTTTGTTGAGATGCGACCTATTTAGGTGCTAGATGAAGGTCTTCTTCTCTTGGTCTTATCTTGTCCTTTTGCCTTTTGACTAAAATTAACTGATGTGAAAACTATTGAAAATTTCCACACACTTACACAAAAAGTGCTAAATTGAATAAGTGCAATCGGCGCAACGAGGTCATCATAAATCATAAATCTAGCCGATTTTTTTTAACAAGCGCTGATTGCACACATAAAAAAAAGAAAAGAAAAAAATTTGAAGAAAAATAGTTTTAGTTTAGTTATTGCGTGATTTGCCATTAGGTCTACTTAAGGTGTTCAAAAAGTAAACTGACTGAAACTAAATCTAAATCGGTTTATTTGCTCACTCTTGATTCAATCAACACACACATTCCGCGTGTGTGTGTGTCTCTGTATGTGTGTGTGTGTGTGAAAGACTTGATTGTAAATTGGATTTATTGTGCGGTCAATTGAGGCAGCTGAGTGTTGATTTCTGCGACTTGGGCGCAACGCAATTTGGGGCCTTTTATCTAATACACGTTTAGTTGCAAATTCTCGCGACTTGCGTTAAGATGACAATAATGTCGCACAACTGAGATACCCACACACATCTACACACAGTTACACACACACACACCCACCTACACCCACCTACACACACATATATATATGAGAGATGTATAATTGTTAATGTGTGTGCTTCAATTTTCGTGCAGTGCAGTGTGTAATCATTTTTTATAAGGGCTTTATCCTTACATAAGGATACGCGCAGATATTAGCATGCAGTAAAGGCAAACAAAGTGCAACAATAGCAACAGCAACAGCAATAACAACAACTACAACAACAACAGCAACAATAAAAGTGTTCAGCAACAACAACATCCACAAAACAACCTCATCAACAGCAAATGCAAAAATACAAAAAAAAGTAAGGATTTAGGACAAAAAAAGCAAAAAGAATTGCAGCACTCACTTAAGGTAAGTAAATAAATATTAGCAATACTTAATTAACAACAATAACAAAAGCACACAAAGAATAGGCATAAAAACACTCGAAAGTGACAAAAAAAAAAAAGAAATGAAAACTCGAAATGAAAATGCGAATGCTGCGAATACAAACATCAAAAAGGGCGTGTTGTGTCTTCAGCTGCTCTGCTCTCCAAGTGTGTGTGCGCGTGTGTGTGTGTGTGTGTTTGTGTGTGTGGTTGTGTGTGAGTGCGCTTTTGTTGTTGTTTTTGAGTTCTACATCATCAAGTTGCTGCTGCTGCTGCTTTTGGCTTTAGCTGTGGCTTCGGCTTCGGCTTCAGTTGCGCCTCTTTACTTTGTGCGTAATAAAATTGATGATAAAATAAAAATGGATAATGGGCGATTTTCGGCTCTGAAGCTTGGAGCGAGGCTCTGTTTACCGTGCAGCCACCGCCACCTATACCAACGTGTCTATGTGTGTGTGTGTGTGTTGGTGTGTGTGTGCTGAGCAGAGTTCACCAACAGAGCTGAGCTAGGCTGAGCTGAGTTGAGGCATTGCCTCAAGTCTTTCTCTCTTTTTTGTCTACTCTCTTCCGTTTCTGTATTATGCTCTTTTGTGCATGGATTGGGTGGGTGGATTGGCTGTGGCTCTGCCTGTGGCTCTGGCTGTGGCTGGGTCTGGGAGCGAGGCACTGCCAAATTCGTGGCTGATAAGAATGCTGCACAATTGTTAATGGCAACGTGGCAAACGGTAAGCGACAAATTTGACTAAAAATTGCCTTCTCTTTATCACAATAACGCGCAAATCAAATCAGAAATGAATAATATCGATATAAAATTATACGCATGTTAATTATGTGCTTAACTAAGCAATATTTATTTAAGTTAATCCACATTAACTTAGAGGCAAACATCTTTTGCAAGTTACATCACTTTTTTCTACTGTCAGCTAAAACTGACTGATTCTTAAATATATTTTTGCTGGCTAAAGTAAAATAAAGTGCTTTTTTTTTGTGTTTTATATTCTCCGATATATCTCGAATCTCGTCGGGATTAGTGTTAAGAGAGAGTTTTCCAGCCTCCAGTCCAGTCAGCAGTGAGTTGGAAATTCAATCAAATTTGGCTAAGCTGTCAAAAATTTAATCAAAAGCGCAATGAAGCCAAAAAAGCAAGTGACAAAGTTACTTACAAGAAACTGACAAGAAATTATCTGATAGAGAACGGCGAATTCCTGTACCTAATTCAAAGAATACCCATATCTTATATATATTATTACAATTGGGCTATCTTTGTCAATGCTTAATGGTTTAAAAGGATGCTAGTGCGAATGGATGATGTCTTACATAAAGGTCATAGTGGACAGAGCCTTTTAAAAGCTAGATTCATAGTTTTTCTATATCCTTTATTATATGTTCACAACAATTATAAATCATTTAAGAAATAATTATACTGCAGGTAATTACTTTTCAGTCAGCCGTAACCGGATGCGGCATACTCTGTTACCAATCGAACACCAGCTGATAGCTGGTGAATAATCATTATTGTACTTTTTAAATTTGATGATTTTAGTTCTTAAGTTGTGGGAGATATGGGCTATTATGACTTTTGTGGTGTAGGTGGGTGTGTCGGGTATTATATGCTGATCACCATCAATCGTTGCCCCGCCTTTTGTCACTTTATCATAATCGATTGGCATCAAAAGATGTTATCGATTTCATAGTCCCATTTACCAGCATGCTCTAATTTTCGCAAAGTTTTTCCGTTTTCGTTTTTCACAAAAATTTACCGTCTCCGTTTCTGTTTGTTCCGTTAAAAATCTTTCTCCTAGAACCATCTAACACTGGCCCGTGGCACATATCTCAGCATTTCGCGAAGTGTATATTCCAAATATCAATTCTCCAGCCTTCACGGTGTCATACAGACGGAAGGACGAATGGATGTAGGGGCGGACAGCATGACGGACATTGCATAAAACTAATAGCTATACATTTTTTGATCAGAGAATGTATACCAATAAATTGCTCAAAGAAGTCTAGATTTAGGACGATTTGAATGCATGGAAAATGTTGTGGCAATCACTTTAATCTCTCACAATTAGAGTGTACATGCTACACACAAACACACACATACTAATACACAGCTCTCGTTTACTTCGTTGTCTATGCTGTGGGGCCCATTAACATGGCGCACGTAGCCTGATGGTCTCAAATGGAAAATGGATGCTGTAAGCTGGCAAGTGGCAACTGGCTGATGGCTTTGTCGTATGCCTGGTCGCATAATTTGGCTATAGTAACGCATTTAGCTGGGTTAATTACCGAATATCGTGTTGATAGCTTAAGCGTTTCATGAGCCACCATAATTTGGCATAACCCGGAATGCCTTAGGCGCTGCTTTTAACTTGAAAATCGAAGGAAAAACAGCAAACGTACTACAAATAAATGTTGGTGATAAGGTTAAATATTTAATGGTTCTTCTCAGTCAGTCAGTCAGTCAGTCAGTTAGTCTATTTGTCTATCTGACTGTCTGATTGTCTGCCCGTTCTATTTGTTTTTTATTCTGTCAACGCTTTCGAAAAGTTTTTGCAGCTGCCTTCGTTGCTTTTGTATTGGTGTTGTTGTTGTTGTTGCCCCGTGGCTTTGGCAATAATAGCATTGGCAATGACAATGCCCCAATGCCAGGCACAGTTTAGAAATAAATTAAAATTTCATTCAAGTGCTTTGCTGACAAAACTTTCTTAATTACAAATGTATTGCTGCTGCTACTGCTGCTGCTGCTGCCTCAATAGCGGCTTCAAGGAGTTTGAAGCCTAGCAAAAATGCTGTAAAATACAATTTTCATATTTGAACATCATCTTTCTATACACTCAGAAAAAAAATTATATTTCGGAAGGTGGTCTTCTCATTTTCCTTTCTTGATTACAGGCTAAAATTTTCAGTGTGTTTTTTCTACTTTTTAGAAATATTTGCTTTAATCAAGGAATATATTTCTAAAAAATAAAAATTAAGCTTTTTAAATTTTTAAAACCTTTTTTTGCTTTTGCAATTTATTCTAGAATCTAGAATGTTTTTCAAGCTTTCTGGGCAATTTTCATTTTTTTGAATGTATAAAGATGAAGATTTGGAACTTGGTAACAGTAGGCTGCCACGCCCACTGGGCTGAAAAGTCGATAACAACTCAAAACACATAAAACTGAAAAAGCGATCAAATCTATAAACATAAATCTATAAATAAATAAATAAATCAAATAAAAGATGATTAAATAGTAGCAAAGACAGCGAAGCGCATAATGACAGAAATAAAGTTGAAGAAAGCAGTAAAAGCTTGATGAAAAGTTGTGGAAACTGTTGTTGAATGGTTTTGAGAAATGTATATACAATAATTCTTTTCTGTTTTGTGTTATTCAAATGTCCATAGCTGTAAAGAGCCTCTCGCAGCCCGCTTGCCATAGTTTTGAAGCTGTAGTCACCAAATTCGCAAAGTGTATCAGAAAGATAGTTAAAGGTAAAGTTGGGTATATAAAGTTGGAATCATAAAGAAAAAGCTTAAGATAGACTAGACTAGATATTTAGGAAATCCATAGAATTATACAATATACAATTTCACTTATATGAAGCTAAGGGCAAGTTAGACAAATATGGAAGAAAATCATTGACCTCTCAGTTTGTATTATTATGTAAATATTCTGCAGCAATTATTGATGATTGTTTTTTAATTGTTACTAAAAACCGATGCGCCTAAGCCAAAAACATTTCATAATTAGCCATTCTGCCTAAGTGGATGCTACACAACATGTAGTTAAACGTTGCATAACAATTGACTGCAAGTGGCCTAAACACACAGCGAGAATTACATTTGCAAGTCATGTGCAGAGTTCACAGCCACAGCAAACAGCAAGAAAGAACCAAAGAGTTGTGCGCATAAATATGTTATGAGTAAATGTTGATTGTTGCCTCATTGCCCATCGGCAACAAAATGCTGGGGAGGCCACACAGTGGTGGTCTATATGCAAAAATAATACTCAAATGACACACTGAGCACAAAGGAAAAACCAAACAACAACAATAACAGTGGCAGTAGCAAGAACCACAGGGTGCCAAACAAAAGCAACAAGCATTGCACTCGAAACAAATGCCCAAACACACACACACGCACACACGCACACACACGCACACGCACACACAAAGGGAAGCACAGAAACCTGGTCGCTTTTTGGAGCGCACTTTGTGTGCACTTAGATGAAAATGACAGCAGAAACAACAACGACAACAACAACAACAACAACTACAACAACAACTACGTCGAGTAATGACAGCAGCAGTCGCATTTAACAATGGGGCCACTGGCTAAGCAGCGGCCACGCCCACTTCTCTCTCTGTGGGCGACTGCCGAGGGGCGAATCTGTCATTCATTCATTCATTCATGCGCTCCACTTGTGCAGCACTGGACGCTGCCAGTGGGGGAGCGGGAGTGGTAAGGTGCTGCATCTGTGGCAGACTCGTTGTCAGCGATGTTGCTGTTGAAGCAACACACTTAAGTGGTCGCTTAGAGTGCGCCACGTTTTGTGTGTGTGTGTGTGTGTGTGTGTGTGTGTGTCGCTTGCTTGTTTATGAATAAAAAATAGTTATTTGCAAAACGTTTAGCAGCAGCAGGCGAGGGCATCGTTAAGCTGCAGCAGTCCATAGCCAAAGGACAACATGCAGACACAGCTATATAAGTATTATAAATATATATATGTTACACGCTTGAAGCGAAAGTAGTTTAGGACCGAGTTACGCTTGGCAGTTTTTTTTTTTAATGAAATGTCAAAAAATGACGCTGTACGCAATAAAGAAGCATCTTTATTTGCTCTGGCTTCTCTAAGAGTGTGCAATGATGTCTGTTGTGTGTGGCAATTCAATTGACGGCCTCCGGCCGCAGAAGCGCACCCGAGAGTGCCATTAAGGGGCCTACTGCGATGAGCCAAGATAATTGTTACGTCATTAAGCGGTGTCTGCAAGACCATTAAAAAAATATATATGTACATATATAAAGCACAGCATACAACAAAATAAATACAACATATAGTTAATAGTGAAAGAGATACACACACACACACACATATATATGAATGTAGTCTACTTTTGGGCGTTTGTCAATTATATGTAAACTTGCAGCGACATATGCGGCAAAGCGTAAACAAGCCAAGCGAAATGGCAAATGCCAAAAGGTAAATGTTAAAACAAAAAACCAACAACAACTGTTTGTGGTGTGTGGCGCTCGAACCAACGGGATGAATACAAACAAAATATACAAAAAGGGCGACGCTGGCAGCAGCAGCAGCATCAGCAGTAGCAGCATCAGCAGCAGCAGCTGCTGAGAGAACAGCAGCATTGGCAGCAGCACATACAAATTCACGTCAGCTCTCTTCAATATTCGCCGCTCTTATGCGTTGGTGTACGGCGAGAAGCGCAGACGCGCTATCCTCTCGTTACAGCTTAGACTTTCGCTCTTACGCCTCGTTTGTGTGCGTGTTGTGCGAGTTGTGTGTGTGTGTGTGTGCCGTTGCTCAGTAGCTGCTTCTTTTTTATTATTTATTTTTTTTTTTTTGGCAATGTCAATGTAACTTTTATCCAACAGCCGCTTCAGTGGTTTCTTTTACTGCAGCAGCTGAAAGAGCAGGCAGAGGCTCGTTTTAGGCGCTGATTTAAATGCTGCTGATAAGGCGGCATTATGATTCGAACAGTTTCAGCTACAGCCATCACATAACACGTTCTAGCCTAGTCATTGTCTCTCTGTCCCTGTGTGTGTATGTGTGTGTGTGAGTAGTTTGTAGCTGTGCCTTTAGGCGCATAAGTTTACAATTGACTTTTAACGATATGATACACATGTGTGTGAGCGCGTGTGTGCGTGTGTGTGCGCGCGAATTTATGTTTTATCATTTATTGTTAGTGGAACGTGCAGACGTCAGCTCTAACAGCCCAACCACGCCCCTTGTCGCCTATGCTGCGTGCCGCCATTTTGTTGCCCGTGATTGCTGTAGATGTGTTGTTGCTGCTGCTGCTGCTGTGATAATATGCTGCGCCTTTGTTTTCGCAGCAATAAAAATTGGTTGTAATTTAGTCGTGTGTGTGTGTGCTGCGTGTTGTGTGTGTATTTTGTTGTTAAGATTGATACGCGTTTTTCTATTTCTGTTGTAGTTGTTGTGTGCTTTGTGCCTTTCGTTCGGTCTGTCTGTCTGTCTGTCTGTCTGTCTGTCTTTGTCTATGGCTTACCAATTAATTCCATTGATATGCGTGTTTCATTCTTTTCTGTGCTTTCGGCCTTCTACCGCATAAGCTGTTGTATACATTTGTATTGCATACTTTGCGGCTGGCCCCCCAATTTGCATAGCCTTTTGGCAATTATGGAGGTTCGTTACGTGAGCGGCATAATTGACCAAAGAGCAGAGCAGAGTCCCTTATAGATATAGGATTCTTATACAAATCGCGTACGTTGAATATGTTGACTCTTGAATTAAATTGAATGTACATATATATATATATATATATACACACAGATAGATACATATTTACTTAGCTCTGCAGCAGTTAGAAATGCAATGCCATTGCGCTCGTGCACAAACACATACAACTTGTGCAGAAATTACATTATCCACCCGTTGGCAAATAGATTGCAACAGTGGCAAACAGCATTGGGCAGACATTGGTTTTTATGCGGCGCCAGTTTTGCATTTGCATTTTCCATCATCAACTTGACTTGGCAGGCAGCAGTTGCTCCACTTTTGTTTTTCATCACAAATGCTCTACTCACAATTCCCGCTCTGATTCGCTTATTCTTTGTCTCGTTGCAGCCAGCAATTTCAACATTGGAACAAAGGACTTTGTATAGATATATATATATATCCATATATATACTTTTTTTTTTGGTTTTTGGTGCTACTGAAGCAATTAACTGAAAATGTAGCGGTGGCAAGGACATGGCCAAAGTGGAACAGCAAATGCCATGCGATGCAACGAGCATAAATGTAAGTATGTAAAATGTGCGCGCATCTGTATGTGTGTGTGTGTGTGTGTGTGTATATATATATCTTGGCTAATTGCCTTGGTTATGCGCAGCGGCAGGAGTCAATAGAGACATTGAGCAGCGAAGGCAGACAAGACAGCTTTTGTTGCCGCGGCTGCAACTGCAACTGTTGCAAGTGCAATTCAGTCTCATTTGCTTTCAATTTGCAGCAGCCACGCGTTAATTCTGCTTTTCACAGCTGGCTCCCTGCCTCCGTTTTCCCCACTCGTTCTCT
The DNA here is from genome assembly GCA_035044025.1 of Drosophila paracracens. Lineage (NCBI taxonomy): Eukaryota > Metazoa > Arthropoda > Insecta > Diptera > Drosophilidae > Drosophila > Drosophila paracracens. The sequence goes on along the minus strand of JAWNMN010000401.1, from coordinate 4,517,809 downwards.
TTCATTTTGTACATCAGTCTGGCTGGCATTAGAAAAAATGTGTGAGAATGTTTTCAGTGGCATTGGTTATGCCATCGCCGGTCCGCTTAGTCCTGCAGGCATTTGGCATTTCTCATTTGTCCTCCTTATATGCGAGGACAGCCTTTGTGCGCTGCACTAATCAACTGTTCTAAATGCTGCACACGCCTCGCAATCGGACACACACGACAGAGTGTGGGGGACGTGAAAAGAATAATGAACATATCTCCAGGCTACATACTTATTGAATAACTGCACAGATTCAAACGCGTAAATCACAGAGACATCGCATTTTTTTTTTTTTGTTGTTTGATTTTAACTTTTTTCTTTGGGGCTATTAATTCAAACTAGACATAGTTCGAGGCAGGGGCTTACGCAGGGGTAGCAGACGGGGCCAGTCGTTTCCTTTGATTATAATGTATGAAGTGTGGCCCCTTTTAGACAAGCTGGATACGCCCTTAGTTCTAGGACTAAATTGAATATATTATAATATTTTTTTTAATACTGTACTTAGGGACAGTTAGTGGCTGAAAGCTTCTTATAGCATTTTGATTTTACGAGGTGATTATGAATTGCGAATAACTTCAAGTAAATTACAGTAAGCTAAGAAATCTGTAGAGGAAATTCGACTAGATGATGCTCAGAACTCAGCCGTTGAGTGTATTGAATTGATTAAGACACAGATTACAGTTTTATAACTTTTATATGGCTTACCAATTAATTACATGCAAACATACAAGTTTGTTCTCAATTTTGAAGTCTGGCGGATTGCTCAACAACATTTTTGAGCAGCAAATATTCTTATGAGCAGAATTTTTCTCTTAGTAGAATTTCCACTAGCTGTGAAAATTTCTTTTTTATATAAGTTAATTAAACCAAAGTATAAAACTGTATTTCTAGTCATCTCCTTGACACACATAAGAGCTTCAAACAAATGCTCACTGCACGTATAAATTTAGGTCGCTGCAGCATACACATACACTTACTACAGCCAGTTTCGCTTATCATGCTGCTCTCTGCTCATACTTAAAGTAGTTTGTTCAATTTGAAAATACTTTTTGGTTAACCAAGTTTGTGATTGATGTAACTTTACAGTTGATTAATATTAGGTCAAAAAAGATTTTCAAATTTGTAGATTTTACTGCTATTTGAAATTGATTTTTATCGATATTCGATATCGAAGCGGGTGGAGTTATCAATATAATTAAATAAATATACGAGAACTTATATGCCAGCTTTGAAGTGATTTGAATGATAGATGAACAGCGACTAATCCTAATCCTAATCAAGAAAATATATATAGCATGCTTTATTCTGCATGTATATATACATATATATATATATATATATATATATATATATATAATAAGTTACCTTAACTCCATTTTAAGCATTTTTTAAATTTAAAGTTAGTTTTGCCTCAACTCGGACTAAATTCATTTCAAAACACAAGCATAACTTTTCAGGCACTTAACACGTTATGTTTGAAAGTTGAAATTTGATTTTCTTTTGGATAGAAGGCAAAAGCAGTAAGCAGCTTCTGTTGCAGGGACACATTGCAGCTGTCGTTGACTTTGTGGCAGTTGCAGTGTAAATCACTTTTTCCATCTTTTGTGGGCATCCTTTCAGCTGCTTAGCCAAAGTTGTTGCTGCTGCTGCTGCTGATGTTGATAATGTTGTTGCAATGTACAATGCAGAAACAGCAAAAATGTCCGAGCTTGTAGCACGATGCCAGGTACAAGATAGTTAGGCGCTGCAGGACACAACATCAGCAGCTGGGGCAGCCGGGGCACAAAAGACAAACACAACTGCATAACAAGCTTTTATGCGACGGTGTCGCTTTTGGTGGCTCCCAGCAGGCGGTGCAGCTCCCCATTTTACTTAGCGACGATGCTTGCAGCATGCAAAACGACATCCAATGGGGGCAGGTAACCGAAACGAGCTAGCGGGGGGCGCATGGGCGTTGCCAGTGGACATTGTATGGGGCGGAAGTTGACACAAAGGCAGCCGCAAAGCTGAGGCGTTGGCTTGTCTTAAACGAGGTAACGAGCCGAGATGGCTATGGGTGTGTCAATGTGTGTGTGTGTGTTTGTGTGTCTATGTGTGTGTGTGTGTGTGACCTTATTTGCAACTGTAGCACATCGTGCCTTGGATACCTGAGCCAAAGACCGCGGACCGCATTCGTGCAACATTCGTTAGTCGTTAGTCTTATACAGCTTTCAGTTTTCAGTTGGTCCGACCTACTCTTTGTTGCCTTCTAAGCCATGCATCATGTGGCACGGCACGTAAATTCGTTATAAATTTGGAATTATGTGCACATTTCGTGCCTTTACTTGCCGAAGGCCAAGCCATTTGCAACTTGCACTTTCATAATTTATGTTGCACACAACCAGTCATAAATATACTTCATATGTGTGTGTGTGTGTGTGTCTCTGATGCGGCGGGGGGTTTTTCAATTTATGCCATGAAAATGGATTATGCTGCCAAGTCAGGTTGGGTCTTTCACTGACAGCCACATGACAGATACACGCTTCATGGCTCGTCTCGTCCTGTTGCCATAAATTCCATAACTGATGGCTAATTGCACTCATTAAAGCAGCATTTTGTGTGTTGCTGTCAGCTGCATTTGGTAATTGCAAAGCTGACAGCTGCAATTGATTTAAGCAGTTTGGCCAAACACAATTCGATTTTCCCAATTGACTCCCAGTTCCCTTGCCCCTCGCTGCTGTAATTCATATCGTCTGTCATAACTGCCTTCGTGTAGCGCTCATAGCAATAAATTATGGAATTATCAATACATAGTATTCCAATTAAACTATAATAGACCCCAGATCAACTGTAAAAACTTGATTAAAATTTGACAAAAAACGCATGTTTAACAAACTGCTTAAATCTGGATTTATCCTGGTCGAGCCCTCTCGACTGAAGCTACTTTTTTTTTGTTTTATTTCTCTGTATCGAAGACTGCACAAATTGCCATTAAATATTTATATTTAACAACTCTGATGACACAAAAAAATGCAATCGCAGAAAAAATGTACAAAAATTGGTCTATAAATATACAATTTTAATTTTTTATAGTGAAATAAATTTATGGGAATAGTATTTTCATGACTGAGACTTAAAACGTATTATTTTGTAGCATGCTCTCTATTCGTTATAAATAAATTGTATTTTATCTTTGCTATAACATACACAAATATAAATTTCTCACAAATTAAAATCAGCTAATTAAATTTAAGCCTAATTACACAACATTTAAGATAAAGTTGAAAGCTAATTCCAAATAAACTATTTATTAGATTATTAGTCTTTTTTCCTCTGGCTGTATTTTAATCGAAAGAAAAAAACGAGTGAATTATTTGTGGGTGCAAATAACTTGTTCATTGAGTGTATTCATGTATTCACACACATGCAATGCCAATTACAATACTTTTGTATTAAAAACTTGATTGCTTTTCCATTCGGTTGAAATCCCATTTAAATCCAGTTCTCATCGGATTATGAAAAAACTCAAAATTTGAACAATAAATATGAGTTAATATTGCAGAGGGCTTACAATATATATAACGGTGTTAAATTCGATTTTTGTAATGTAGCAAAATGTTGGTAAATTTAAAATGGCAGTCAACGTTCCCCCCGCCCTCGTCTCCCCCTTGCCCTTATCCGCTCCCCCGCATTGACGTATTTCGGCAGAGAAATTGATTGAATTTGTTGCTGGAATTGCATTAAATTTGCTGACTTGGCTTTGATTTCATTAGCGTTGCTAAATGGCATTATGGGAAAACCAATTTAAGCGCTGGTCAAAATAGAGAGCGCAATTATATGGCATATATATATATATATAGACAGATATATAAATTCACATTCACATACAACTTTATCATTATTATTGTTGGCTGCAAATGGTATGCGGGTTCGCATTGATTTTGCTGTGCTTTGCGAGGGGGTTGCTTGTAATGGTTGGGAATGAAATTTGGCACTCAATGGATGGCATTGGATTTGCCTGCAGCTGCCCAATGAAATACAAACAAAAAAAAGAAGAAGAAAAACATTAGGAAAAACAGCAACAATTTTAAACAATTTCGCTTGTGGCAAACAGAGCAAACATTTGGTGCTGTGCGGGTCAGAATGGCATTCTAATCGGATTTTGTTGCAGCTGTGGCCAGAGCTGCCAGCAACAGCAAAAGCAAGAGCAAAAGCAAAAGGCTTGCCAGCAAATTGATATCGAGAGCAATTTGGCGCCGGTGTAGTTTATTTTCAAATTCTTTTTTTTATTTTTTGGCTTAAAGGTATTTTCAATTTCAGTTTACTAACTGGCTGTCAAACGCTGCGTATGCGCAATTGCATAATCTGCGACGCTTCAATTCGATCTAGCCTAGCAGCTTTTGTAAGCCATTTGGCAAGGACTCCTTAGTCCCGTGTACTCTGTCCTCTGTCCTGTGTCCTCTGTCGTGTGTCCTGTCTCGTCTGTCCTGCTGGCTGACGTTGATGAATACAGCCAAGGCGATAAATTCAATTACAAGACCCAGCCAGCGTTGGCTATAACTCAGCTTCAAGCTGACAGAGACTGGAATAGATGAGTGGGGTGGGAGTGGGAGTGGAGTAGGTGTGTGATGTGGGAAACTCTTTACTTTCCACCTTACACTTGACTATGGCTTTTAAAGTGTTGCCTGGGAATTGTTAGAGAGCCGCAGACACGCACAATGAAATGGCACAAGAAAACAGTTAAAAAGCAAGAACAGCTCAAGAAAAAGGCAAACAACATGAAATAAATGTAATAAATTTTAAACATAGAGATGATAAATTGCTCTGGGATTTCGGCTCAAAGTGCTGCCAATGCCGAGCAGCTGCCTAAAGGCGTCCCCCAATGCCCCACCTCCCTCCCTCCCACCCGCTCGCCTGCTCAACATTTCTTTTTTTTTACAATTTGCGGCTTCACTTGTCCCTCGCCAGCAGTCTCCCCTCCCCGCCCACACCCGCCGTTGCCACATGTGTCTGTGTGTGTGTGGGTGTGTGTTTATTTTATTTTACTTTTTTATCTGTTTGGCCGCATGCTTCGTTGTCGTTATTTAATTCTCTTTCGCTTTGAAATTGATTTGACGCATGGCTTTTATTTACTTTGCTATCAACTTTCTCTTCTCTTGCACCTCCCACCGCTCCTTGCCGCTCGTCAAACCAACTTTTGACTGACAACTTGCATGCAAAAGTTGCACTGTCTAAGTCTCCTCTATCCCGTCTTGCTTATAGTACTTAAGTTCATTTGCAACTTGTTTTCGTGCACTGCTCTTGCAGTCAAATCTTAGTCGATTGAGTTAAGCTTATTTCTTTGCTCGTCTCTTTGCAGAAACTTCAAAAATTCCGTGAATAGGACGTGGTGTACCCAAGCGCTCTAAATGCAGACGATATGGTAAGTAAATTGTACTAGCTTAATATATAAATACTTTTTAACTAAGCAAGAAAGAACGGAAAGTTAGACACACAGATAGGTAAACACCTAACCGTGTTTACTGCAGTTAAAATGCTGACATCTAAATATTAGTGCGGAGATCGATATAATAATGTGTTATGTATATATATATATTATATATGCGTGCTTTATATGTTTTCAGTTTCGCGACTGGCTGTGAATTGTATATTCCACATTGGTCTAGTTAAATTGCATCAGCTTTGACTTGAGACCCATTTTAAGATTCATTTTTCTACTGATTATTTCAATGGTTGCTATGTGCGGTCAGTTTCAAACTGTGTACAACTTTCAAGAAAAATATATCCTTATATGTGAAACTGTGTGAGTTGCGCTCATTCAGAAAAATATGACAGACAATTTATCAGACGGAAATGGCTCTACTCGACTCGACTAGTCATGCTGATCCAGAATATATGAACTTTCTAGAGCCGGATACAATGCGGAAGCGGGAGAAGACGATGCCAGCCAATTTTTTTGATTGTCGCTTTAAAATTGTGGGAGATATGTATTCCTATCAATTTACTATTATCGATTCTAATTTCTATTAGATTTTGTCCTCCAATCTTCCAAAGACTAGTATTGCTTCAAGGATGTCGAATAAGATGCGTTCATACGGGCAGACAGACAGCATGACGCATGTTGCACAAGACTAAAATACTTTTATAAATTCGATATCATTTTTTATTACAATTCTTAAATCGATTTGGCAATCTATGTTTTATGATCAGTTTTATATGCATATCAGCGCTAAAGCCCAAATGGCTGCCAGCTTAAAAAAAAACATTGCCTACTTTTCAGGGCAGCACTCGCTTGGGAAAACGATGCAAAATTCCTGTATAACGTTGATTATTGTTGATATGCAGTTCAATGCTTACGCTGACTAAACACAACAAGCAACAACAACACACCACAAAAACACACAACACACAACAATGCACTCATGGCTCATACATTACGCATACGACGCATATGCCCAGAACTATTAGCAAGCGCATTGCATATTTATGCAAGGCAGAATTTTGAATGGGTAAAATGTGCATTGCTGAACAAACAGGTTTCAAGAGCTGCACCCAGACAGATAATCAGACAGTCAGACAGTCGGACAGTCAGACTTATGCACATGCAAACAAAAATGAGTTTTTTGTGCTTGAGCCGACAAAAAGCTGCAGTAAGTTTTCTAATTAAAAACTACAAATTATTTTTGCCAGCATATATAAGTGCACAACGTACACAGACGCACAAACACACCCGCACACACACACACACACATACACAACCTCTCACACGCGCTTAACACTCACAAACAAAACACATTCTTTGCAATTTAAGCACCGTGTGGCAACAAAAGCCAAATTAAAATTACCATTTGTCATAAGGGCTGCAAAAACAGCAGCAACAAAAGCCAGAACGACAACTACAGTCAACATTCGCACACACGAACACAGCTGTGTCGTTTCGCTAATTTCCACAGGCTGCACTTGCTGACGATGATGATGATGCTGCTCATGATGATGTGCCTTGACTTTGGCATCGCCCTGTGCTGCGTGGAACATGCATATTGCATTTGCTTGCAACTCGACTGCTTGCATGACTGCATGCCACGCCCACCGGCTTTCGCCCCCATGTAATACATTTCATTGCATTCAGTGCTGCAAAAAGTCTGTGGCAACCAAAAATCTATGACAGTCGAAATGACAATTGAATACATATATACAAGTATGTGTATGTATTCACAATTTTTATATATATATTTCCGGTTTAATATATATCACTATTACCAAATCAGAGCTTAAGAATGGTGGCTGACTTAGTTGTCTGAACTTTGCTTTCATATTTTGTGTGTTGGCCTTTGTAAGGCGACTACCGAATTTCTCTCCATCGGACAGTTATATCGCATCGGTCGGCTTATTCAATTTATCTTGAAATTTGGATAGCTGCAGGTTGACTCAGTTCTTGAACCTCGAAGTGGTTTCTAAAACTTTAACTTATGGTTATAGAGTGTCCTGCGCAGTGTCCAGATCTGAACCTAATAACGAATCTTTGAGCAGGAAGGAAACAACTGTCTGATGGCAACTCCATGAATATCGAAGAGCTACGGATTGTAGCTTAGGAGTCAGCAAATTCGATTTAAAAAAATCAAAAATAATTAATACACATTTCAGCAGCAAATTATTGATTTTTCTTGCTTCATTTTAAATTACTTAATTACTCAAAAAGTATGTTTTTGAAAAGTCAAAACATGTGGAATTCTTTTCATTAGATGATTTTTATGCTGCTAGTTCATCAAAATATTCATGCTTCAAAATATGCTAAGCTGATTGCTATATATATATATACAGTTTGGCGGCATGCCACATCAATAAAGTGGTGCAGATTGATTTTCTCTCTGCGGCTAATGTTGTTGCTTATGCAACATTGGGCACTTGCTGGCTTCCGACTGGCTTTCGAATTGCAATAGCAGAAACAGAGCAAGTATTTTAAACTTAGCTGACAGTCTGTCAGCTCGACAGTTAGTCATTCATTCAGTCAGTCAGTGAGTCAGTCAGTCTTCTTGTTTTGTTGTCATAAAATATAAACAACGAAGGGTGCACAACAACATTGAATTTGCTCTGGTTGTTGCTGCTGCTGCTGCTGTTGTTGTTGTTGTTGCAGCTACAGCTGCTTTTGCTGTTATTTAGTGCAGTTTTTTAGTGCTGCATTGGATGCCATTTGTTTCTGGCAACCATTTGCTAACTATCCATTCTTGCTTAGAGTATTTCAACTAGTTTACACTGTTTGCGAAGGTCCTTTCAAGGGGAAATCTCAAAGGTAATCAACAACAAACACTATTTTAAACAAAGGTGAGGCTAATTGGCTCTCTAAAAGGAATGCAAAATTAAAGCAATAACTTTACTTAATTTATTTGTATGATATTTTGCAATTACTTGTTTAAGCATATTTGATTTAAGCCATCACTAAGTAAATGTTGCAATCTGGCTAAGGGCCAGAGGTAGTCAGTAGCTGCCTCTATGATAAATTGTTCAGTTTATAATTTGCTTTGCATAATAATAATTAAAACTAAGCAAATTAATTGGCATGCTTGGTCAGATGGACTGATTTGAAATTATCAAATACATTTAATGCCATTACTTGCATTGATTAGTATCCCTTTTGGCAGCTTTCTCTTCGCACTTTGAATACGCCCTACTTATTTACTCAATTCCAGTTTAATTGCTGTTTATGTGGCAACAGGAAAACCAGCAGCTGATTGCCGATTAACCCGCCATTTAACAAAATGGTTTCTCATTGCCCGAAGAGGTTGTGGCAGGTGTGAACACTCTTCCCCCCCACCTGAACTTGGTGGCTGCCTTCAGTTGAGCTTGGTTGAGGATACTTTTCCGACTGGATTGTTTTCCCTTCATTTAATGTTTTCATTTTTTTTTTTTTATTAACTTACGCACTCTTACACGATTTCAATTACAAAGATTATGCATGTACTTAACTGCTTGAAACCTAATACACCACGATTAACTACTTGTGAATACTTCCGTCAGATTATGCGACATCTTAAATAAGTGTGGAATGCCAGATGCTCTTTTGGCTTGATGCATCAGGATGTGTATAGAAATATATATACATATATAGATATAGAAGAGTAGATGGGATTTCATTTGCTTTTCAATCAAACTTTATTTGGTACTATCAGTTAGAGTATTTAGATAGTCGGCGTGAAGTACATTGTCTATTTTTATTCGCATTAATCTTTTTTTGCTGCTTTTTCGCATTGCTTATTTTGCAGTCTCTGTTTTCTGCGCTTACTTTGAAGAGGTTTCTGCGCTTTAGTTCCCTCTAATTGGCTGTGGCTGGCTTTTAATTTAGCTCGGTTCCTTTTTTGTTGTTGTTGTTTTGTGTATGTGTGTGTGTGTGTGTGTGTGTGTGTGTGTGCTTTTTTCCCATTACTTTTTCTGTGAGTGGGAAATGAATTTGGAGCAGATGCGGCTTCAGCTTTAACCGTGCCCATTAAAACGCACAGTGCGAGCTGACAAATTGCCCAACTGGCCGGGAACATAATTACACTCGAAATGTCTCCATGTATGTCAGTGTGTGTAAGTGTGTGTGAGTGTGTTTTAATGTGTGTGTGTATGTGCAAATGCATTGCATGAAAACTAATTGCAAAAATGCAAATGCAAATGGGAAAGAAGCAACAGCAGATGAAGCAGCACATTAAATAGACACTGCGAAAGCAGCAGCAAAAGCAAGCATTAACAACAACCAAATATACATATGTATATTTACATATATACATATATATATATGTGCACAAAAAGACAAAACAAATGTCGTTTCATTTGCTTTTTTGCTTGTCTTTTTATACCATTGTAAAATTGAGAGTATTTCAATTTAGTTTTCTTGTTTGTAACGCATTGAAAGAGACGTCTCAGATTCCATAAAGTATAATCCTGTTCAGAGATCAGACTTGTTTGTCAGTATTAATCAAACTTGCCAGGTAATCGACTTTTTGCTGCAGGCAGTAATCGGTTGAATCGGATCACTATATCAAAACAAAAAATATCAGACTACATGTTGCTACCAAAAGCATAATCCGTCAAATAATTTGTTACTGTATGAAATAATTTTTGTCTAATAAGATATCCAAACGAAACCTTCTCAAATGCGTGTTATATTGATAAAAATATCGTGGATATCGGACTTATATATATATAGAATATCACATATTGTTGCCATAGGAATAATCGGTCGAAATTTTAGTTCTTGTTTACCAAGATATCCAAAAGCAACAAACAATCGTCAATTTGACTTCAGTCTATAAGTGTATTTAAACTTCGGCGTGTCAAAGAGTAAGTAATATTCTCTGGTTTTTCTTCTGCTGCTGCAGTTGCAATTAAAATCCACAATGTTGTATTTGTGTATGTGTTGCTTGCTTGCATTGGTGTGTGTATTCAAGCGCTTTTGCCAGCTGCATATAAAGCAAGGAATTATGTGGTAACTGGATTGCTGCAAGCGCATTAAAGGCGCGTTGACATTGACAGGAATTGCCAGCTGCTGTTTGCATTAATTATTTAGCAGGATACATTTTAACAGGTACACACACACACACACATGTACACACAACTCTATATGGAATTAATGGGAAAATGTAGAAGTGCTACAAGAAGCAACCGCAGAGCTGATAGACGTCTACAGGAAGTAGCATACTCGCCACCTTTCCGGACAAACAACATAAGCACATACCTCACACACATGCACACACACAGATACACATCACCCAGTTACGCATATGTCCTGATGACATTAGTGCAGCATTGCAGACATTTTTCTACACACAGCAAACCGAAAAATTTACTGGACACATGGGCAACTGGGCAACTGGGCTGCTTAGCTTGCCATACCAAACTTTTATTATTTTTTTTTTTTTGGCCAATTTCGGAGGCTGTCCTGAATGGCAAAGGACACTCAATGCGTTAACAGCAAGTGACATGCGTGTGTTTATATGCGTGTGTGTGTGTGCCTTGGAATTTTACGTTGATTACGAGCACTTTATGTGTCCGTGTTACGTGTGGGCGTTGTGCTCAGTTCTGTTTCCGTTTGCCGTTCATTTCTCTTGGTGTGTTTGCTGCTCTGCTCTCTTTTGTGGCAATGTCTGTTTACCATCAGCTAAACATGACAATGAGACAAACTATGCGTTCATTGTTGCAATTTTTACTTTATTATTAGTGTGTGTAATCACCATAAGGACACACAAGCACACATACACATACATAGGCAGAAAATGTGTGTTAGATAACCCCAAGACAATAGTGAGAATGGGGAAATGAGCAAATGAGTTAGACTCTTGTCATTCTGCTATTGACGTCGCAAAAATTTGATAAATGTTTCTGTATGTGTGTGTGGGTGGGAGACTTAAGAATGTGGGCGTGACGCCCTAGCTAAGCTAATGTAATGCACTTGAAGATAATTTATTATTATTCACAGCTGAAGCGTTATGATACCCAATATTAGTTATGACCACAAACATGTGCTAAAAGCTCTGTGCTAAACATCCCAACAGTCCCCATGTACAAAAGGAAAGCTGAAAAGCTTTTCGAAGCTTACAATGTAAAGAAACTTTGCTAACAGCTTTTGATAAAAAGCTTTTGATTGCTTACACTTGCCAGCGCCATAAAAATATCAAATGCTTATGGCTGTTGACAGTTCTAGACGGTTAACAGTGTTTGACTGTTAAGATACAGCAAGCAATAACAGCGGAGTTTAAATAATATTCTGTTTTTATTTTAATTGATATTCTGAAATTATAAGTATTAAGACTTAAATACGATGTGCGGATTGTCGACTATTCGACTTAACAATCCAATAGAATTCAATTAATATCTTTTTGCTGCTTACTGCCTAATTTGAAATTTAAATAACTCTTTAATATACAGTTAATTCTTAAAAATAAAGTCTGTGGAATTAATCTTTACCACGCTGACTTTTGAACAGACGAGTTAAAGCTAGAATGGAAATATTCAAAAACAACAACTGATTATCTGTCGCACACTTACTCAATGCATACATATACATAAGTAAAAAATCCATTTAAGCGATTTAATAAGATGAGCTTCCAATTGTTAAACAAAAACAAAGATATCGAAAAGAGAAAGAGAAAAGAAAAGAAACCTTTGGCAATTGCAAATATAGAAAGAGAATGGTCAGACGGACCGTCATTCGAGTCAAGAAATGGTGAAAGGATTGCCTCGCTGGCAAAAGCCTCTGGAAATTGATTAAAAAGTAGCACAGATGGCAGATAGCCTAAATACACAAAGAGAGCGAACATCAAGCGGTGCGCTTAATCCTCCCGGCAGGCGCACAAAGTCAAAAGGAATACCCCATTAAATAGTGGTCTCCCGAACTCCATCAAAATCGCATCAATGCGTTTGGGTCTATTGGTCAATCGCAATGTGCTCAATTTGTGTATTATTTGTTGGCTGGGCAACTGGGGACATGTGTGGGCTTTTGTGCTCAGTTAAAGGACTCGTTTTCTGCTTCTTCGTTTTTTTTTTTCTTCTTGTTGTTGCTCGCATCTTTTTAACATATTATCTTTCATGCTCTTTCCGTTTTGCAGGGCACAACATGGCCTCAGCACAGATACGACATTTCTATAACACACCAACAACAACAACAACAACAAACAATTCTACTTCTTCCACAACACGCCAACTCTTACAAAAACAACAACAACAGCAGAACACGGTCAACAGCAGCAGCAAACGGAAGCAATTTGAAAGCGAAACGTTTCTGTGCCACACATCAACAACAGCAACACAAAGTAAATTGGAACCAACAACATGGCAGCCACTCACGCCAGCAACACTCGAGGCACCATCAGCAACAGCAACAGCAGCAGCAGCAACAGCAACAACAGCAGCAAGCACAGCAGCAGCAGCATCATCAGATGATGTACAAACGAACGGAAGTAAAAAAGGTGCGTCAAATTGGTTATGGACAATCCACGAGATCGCTGCCAGCAGCAGCAGAAAAATCAGGATGCTACCCCATGTTGTCAAGCAACCGCAGCAGCACCAACGGCAGCTGCTGCATCAGCAATATCCTGTCGCAGGCTCATTTGGTGCTAATGTCAATGATGGCCACAACGCTATTGGTTGGCAACGCATTGCTATTGCTACTGTGGCTGCCACTGTTGCTGCTCAACATTCTCAACAGGCTGTCCACGAGAACAACAACCACAACAACAACATCAGCAGCAGCAACACCACAACAGCAACTGCAACAAACAAGAGCACATGTCAAGCAGCAATACAATCACGCTTATCTTCCAAAATCAAACACGACGACCAAGGTCAAAACTTTGCAACAACTGCAACAACAACAAAACAACGAACATCCTATCAACACTGCACAAGCGATAACGCCGACACTTCCTTTGGCCCACGGACTGTCAAAATCTTTATGGATATGCAAAAATTTGCACGCACTATTTTTCCGCTTGTTATTGTCTTCAATCTGCTACCTTTGTTCTATGCAGGTAAGTCCATTGTTTATTGGTCATTGTGTATTGTTTATCGGCAGCACACACACACACACACACACACTAAATTAAGTTTCACAAAATGTACATTTCTATGTCAATCCATCAACAGCAACTTAACTGCACTGCACAAGCTGAGGCCAAACTTGGCCTTTGTTCTAGCCAAAAAACATCCTTGGAATGCCAATCAAGCCAAGTGTTGTTGTGGCTTTGCTTGCCACTGGCGCTAAAATAGCTTGATGGCCTGCTTGAGTAAATAAGCAAAGCAACTGAAGCATTTAGGCTCTACTTAAATATCTTTGACAGTGTTTGCAAATTGGCCCACTCGCAGCACAAGCACACTAACAATAGCGGCCGGCCGCTCATTATTTATATTGACATGCAAAAGCCAAAATCAAAAAAAAAAAAAACAAGAAAAAAAAGGGCACAAATTTAATGGCCAGCAATACTGGACATCGCTCCGGGGAGATTCGCGCGCGAATCCCTTGCGCCAAACTTTTTAACATCCTCTTGGGCTGTGTTTGACTTTCTTCGTTTTGTGCTGTTCATTTTTCAAACAAACCAACAGAACACAAAAAAAGAAATCAAAAACAATTTAGAAGGCTACAGTCGAATGAGCTCGACTGGGAGATACCCTCTACCCAACAATATAAATGTATTTGTTGCTTAATCTGCTGTTTTTCTTTCGCGTGAATGAAATTTGTGCAGCTTATCAAAAATATGTCAGGGTACTTGTGTCTTTTGTTGCTATTGGAAATCGATAAGTATCGATATGCGCAACATTGGTGCAGTTATCGCTAAAATACACTATAACTTGTCTTCCAAATTCAAAGTCTATAAAGCTTATATCTGCTTGTTGCCAATCAAGAATTTATATAAATGGTTTCCAAGATGCTTTCTTGTGCCTTTTTTATACGTTTACACAACTTTATTATATCCTTTATAACCATTTTCAAAGGGCTCAGGGTATAAACATTATTATAAAGTTTGGTTGACAGAGACAATGGGCGGCGACCTTTTTTTTGGGCAAGTTTTTGATTTTTGTTGTTGTTGTTTTTGTTGTTGTTGAGCTGGTGCGGCAAGTTTACTAATTAAATGCGAAAATAATTATTTAAGAGTGTATTTGCCGCGGCAAGCAGCTGCTTGAGCAAATTCAATTTGCGATCCTCAGTCGATAGACGAAAATGGCGGCTATCAAAAGGTTGAGCGGGCTGCGCGGGCTGGTGGAGGGAGAGTGTTCTGCTTAATGTACCAAAAAACCAAAGGCAAACTAAAGCGAGGCGAGTTCAAAAGGAAATCAATGACAATTCGTTAAAAGCGCCTCATTATTATTGCTACCCGCAGTTATCCGAGCAGCGATTAAAGTAAATTCAAGTCTGTCTCGCCTGCTCATTACATTCTTATCAGTTGAGCCAGCAACTAAGCAGCATCCAACTGCTGCTGGTTCTATTGTTACTGTTATTCGCTCTCTCTTTTGCTTTCGCTCTATCTTTCTCTCTCTCTCTCTCGGTGTCTCTCTTAAAGCTCACGTCTGCGCAGTTTGTTGGCGGTGCTACCTTATCACGTCCTGAGTTTTTATCAGTGACTATTGAAATTGCTTATTGGGTATTAAAGCTATTGTTTGGCGCGCACAATTCGCTGACTTTTACTTCCTTATATCCTTCAATTGTCCTGCGCTGGATAATGCGACTCATTTTTTTTGTAAATGCCCAGATAATAAAAGCTAAAATCAAACTTAAACAGCAGCTGTTCAAATGCCAACTTATCGAATGATCACAATGAAAATGTGGCCGGGCCCTGGACACAAATGCACTAAGCGAGACTCACTCAGCCGCCGCTGCAGCAATTGTAATAAAATCGGAGAACAAACACTTAACAACTAATATAAAGCCAAAGCTAAACAGAAGCTTCAGGCAGCCAGAGTACACGAGCGAAAAACATGGCGATGAGGAAGAGTGAGTTGGGCATTAACAAGAAACAAATACAAAAAAAAAAAGTCGTAATAAAAAAACATAAATTCAATTTGATTTAAGATTTATTGGATGTGAGTAGCGTCCATCGTCGATTGTCGAGCAGGCAGCCAGCGAGCGCTGACAGAGTTATGGCAAAAGCTTTCCCACTCCTTGCCTGCACACACACACTCTCTCTCTCTCTCTCTCTCTCGAAATATTACATTCTCTCTTTGGGTTGGCTGGCGAATGCTTTTATTATTTTATATATACTCGTAGCAGTGCCCGAAGCTGTTCAGTCGATGACAGTCGGCCAAGCACGCAAAGTCGCTTCAGCCAGCGCTTCAGCATCAGCAGCGGCAGCAGCAGTCAAAATCGTATTGTGTGGCAAGCTAAAGCAGCAGCTTAACCGTTACTTTTTGGCTCGTGCTTGCAAGCGTCGCTTACAACTGCAAAAGATTGCTTAAATCCGCGTCTCGCCCTTTTTTTAAACGCTTTGGTGATTTTCAGTTTTGCATAATTTATATTTATTTGTCGTCCCATGCTCTTTGTGTGCTCAATTCGCGATTTTTGTTCACAGCGCGAGTTTTTCGGTCATCATTCAACGATAAGATTGAGTAAAAGAGCTTAAGCAGTAAATAAACATAATTAAAGGATAAGGTTTCACATATACAAAGCGTAAATATAAATAAAAAATAAATAAAAAAAATGTAGCACAAGAACTATAAAGATTTCTAATACTTAAGTCTGTGCACAGTTGAAATACAAGTGGGGATGAATTTAGGTCTTGCTGTGGATTTAGGATTAACATATTATATATATAGTATTAGGGGATACACATGTTAGAAATTAATTTGAATTTTAATCCTAATGTTTGCTATATATCATCGAATTCAACATAATTGTTTCCCCCTCGTTTCTCGTACAATTTTGTTGGATTTGTGTCCGAAATCACAATGAATTTATTATAGTACATGTATATATAGCTTTGGTATACAACACTCAACAGGCAAACCAATTGCGACAGATTTGGCCATTGTTGCCACCGATTTCCATGAATTCCTCCTCACAATGGCGACGCACACATGCGAGAGCAATGTGGTTTGGATTGCCAAGTTATGGTTGCAACAGAAGAACTATCTCATTATGAAATGTCAAAATGCTGCATGCTGGGGAACAATTGAGACGCAAATCTAATTGTGTTCATACATGATTTGCCTGCCACTGACAGGCGACTGGCAACAATATTGATAGCGCTACTCATTAAATAAACGCTAAGGTCAAATAACTAATTAAAATGCTTGGGCTGCCAGAAGAAAAAAAGAACACAAAGTGAGTCAACAAAGGTGTCGATTGGAGTGGGGAGGAGCCCACTCCACTTCATGCTCCTCTGGCCTGTCTGGCAACAATTTGCCAATCGATGCAAGATTGAAACGTGCCAACTGTGCAAATAGTCAATCAATGGCCAATCGCTACCAGTTTTGTACTCGTATTTGCTTGTGTTTTTGTACTGCTGGCCAGGTGATAAGCAAACGGCAGATTGAAGTGATAGCCACAACCCTTTTTCCATGTGTACGAACTCAGAACTTGCCTCCGTTGCCACCTTTCGCCCTGCGGCTAATGGAGAGATAAAAGTTGCTACGTGTGGTAAATGCTAAAAAAGCAGAAGTCAGTCTGACGACTATAAATATGTGGCCGGAGTATAAGCAGCGTCTGTCCTTGGGTTTTTACGCATAAATTATTTATTCATTTGCTGTCGCTCGGTTTTTGTGTGCATCATTAAAATCACGATTGGTCGGGGCGCTGTGCCAGAATCCACGTCTTATGTAGGTATTTTCTAATGAGCTGTACTCGCTTAGCTCGAATATAGACCCGTGAGAACCTTTCACCAGCCACGCCCTCTGCTCATATGACTGAACTTTTGCCGTAACTTTTTTTGCCGCACGAAATGCAAAGGAAAATGTTAAGCATTGAGAGTTGGGCGTTTTGCGGGTTATGGTTTGGGTGTTGCTTTGCTAAGTTTCCGTTTTGTTTTTTGATTATTTCCGGGACGCTGCGCTTTTTCATTTCTATTTAGCGGCAAAGGAAAGAAATTATTATAATTTTGCCCATTGGCATTGGTTGCACGTTGCGTATGCGCAACGTTTTCAAAGCCATAAGTCGAAATTAATTACCATTTGCAGCACATGAGCTGAAAAGCGCTTTAGTTATTTACTTTTCTACTTCTGCAACTGCTTGGCATTCTTCGCTTCCTCTAGCTGTGCGAATTTCCGACCAGTTTTCCTGTCGTATGATATGAAATATATATATAAATAAATATATATAGAAAAATGTTGCAACTTTTTAATGCTATCAACTGTGAAGCCTGCCAAGCAAAAAGTTTGCAGGCAACCAACTTTAGTAGCGGACAGCTTGCCCCTGGCAATGACAGTGCCAGTTTTCAGCAATGGGCGTGCTCACGCCCATCACTTAAATGGGTTTGTCAACAGGCCTAATGAGGTTGCTGATTAAAACGTATTAATTTCCCAATAATCAACCAGTCCTCATTTCTGATGGTCCACGAAAATACAAAGTAGCTACAAGCCAACAGCTTAGCCTCCTAATTGGCGTCATGACACTTTATTAATTGTGCGCAGCATCAGAGTAACGGCCATAATTGTCAAATGGCAAATAAATGAAGTATACGCATAGGCTTCACTATAAGGCAGATATAAACATTGCTTTCTATTTACCTGATTTTAGTTCTAGTACTCATTATATATTTATATATATACTGCATTATGACTTAATCAAAGGAAAATGATAGATGACGTAACTGCTACATTTGTAATGCTCTCAGTGTGCTAAATATTGATCAATTTGCTTGTACATCTGTATATCAAAATGAAATATTCATGTGTATTACATGTGTATTATTTTATTTATTTTATCATTAGCTTTTGCCAAAGGCACAAGTCAAAAATTCAATTGAAATCCGCTCTGGATATGTTTTCATATTTATAACTGAATGCCAATTCGATTCCATTATTCAGGCAATCCAATCAATTAGCCTTCCAGATGCTCAAGCCATTTTCACTCAACTGCAGCCGGACAATCCGTTTGAATGCTCAATCGAAGCAAAGTGACTAAACTTGACAGCATTACGGGGCGCAACTTGTGCGATGTTGTAACAAAGTAAGAAACTTTGCTGCATTATGAATGTATGGCTAGCAACTGGGCATGGCGATTGGGGATGGCAGATGGTTTTGGGGGCACAGCGTATCCCAATCGTGCAACTCAGCAACATTTTTGGACGATTCCATTAGAAACTCGTTAATGTGCGTAGCTGGAAAAGTTTCCTGAGGCCATTAAGTATTAATCGCAAATAATTATGATAATGGAGCTACGTGCAGCTCTCGATTGGATGAGCTCGAATAATATAACAAAATTTCTTTTTAAAATTCATTCCATAAACTGATTTTATGAATTTTGTAATAAATCGTTTTTTCAACACTTTCGAAAAGTTGCAAAATTTGTATACATTGAATTATTTGATTTGGCAATATTGTTGCATATTAAATTTGCCACATATGTTTCTTTTGTATAAATATTAAAATGATCTGTACAAAAGTGGCATTAAAAAGATTCAATCAGGCAACAGCAATATGAATTATTATTGTGTTAATGACCCGTTTTCGCAAAATTGTGCGCATTTTAAGGCATTCGAGATAATTAAAACAGCTCGACTAGAAGATACCCTAAACCGAGCTGTTAAATACATGTGAGGATTGCTGAGTAGTTTATTCAATCTGAAAATACGTTTGGACTAACTAAATGAGGGATTCTTAGCCGTTGTTAAGTAAATATTTACAGCTTATCAATAATATGTCAGATTTTATTATCTATCAATTTGGAGGCTGTATCTTCACATACGCCAACTTATAATTAAAAAATGCAAATTTCTGTATATACTTTATGAAATCGGAGATGTTTTTTTGTGGCAGTTGCATTCTTGTTCAGAAACCTATTATAACTTTTTCCCTTTACGAATGAGTTCAGTCATAAATAAATAATAATTGGCAATGGCAAACAAATCAGTTTAGCTTAAAAGTATAATGCTTTCCCATTTCCCGAAAATGTGGCAACCGTCAGCCACTGCTTCCCCATGTCAGATAAAAAAGCAATACTCACAAAGGTTTGAGACACCAATTCATGAGGAGTGG
Source organism: Drosophila paracracens (assembly GCA_035044025.1). NCBI lineage: Eukaryota > Metazoa > Arthropoda > Insecta > Diptera > Drosophilidae > Drosophila > Drosophila paracracens. The sequence continues at coordinate 4,498,144 of JAWNMN010000401.1, read as the reverse complement.
ATTGGATAATGCTAACCTACTTGAAACGTGTTGATAACCAAGCGACCAATTTAAGTAAATGTATATAAACAGGGCTAAGACCCACACAAATGGGAATGTCAGTTAGCAAAGAATTTCATCAATCTTCGTTGGAAGGCAAAGCGTTGGTTCACAAAGCGGCCAGAACCAGGCCTCGCCTGCCATATTACGATATCGCTTGTGGCACAAAAAATGCCATTGTGTCGCATTTGCGTAATCTTTAAAGCATCTTCTGAAAGCGAGGCATGCAACAGGACAGCTAGGATTGGAGGGGAGAAGCGAGGGCGGAGGAGAGGTTAGTCCAGTGCTTTGGAACACAACACAAGGGCAGGCGCAGCCTCTGTGTCGAGGTTAAGTTACTTACACATCAGCCATGAGACACATAAATCTCTCTTCCTCTCTTGCAACATTGAGCGGCAGACGCGGCAGCGTCTGAAAACTAAGACAAAAGATATTTTTGCTGCAAAAATCGGGCTTAAGTGTAGTTCAGTGACGGAAATACTTATGGCATACACGCACACCCACACACTCAGACACACAGACACACACACACATGCATGCATGCACACACACCTGGCAGCTATTTCTGTGTGCTCAAAAAATCAGAAATGTTCGCTGACTGCTTGGCTGCTGGCTGATGGCTGCTGGCAGCAGTTCCGACTAAGCAAGTGCAATTATTTTAATGCACTTTTGACTTTTGACATTGCAAGAAAACAGCTGCTGCAAACAACAACAACAACTGCTACAACAACAACAACAATCTTAAAGCACTTTTGAAGCATTTATGCTGCCATTGTTTGTCTACACAGCAAGTAAACCGCCCATGGGGGCCAACACTTGCCTCAAGGTCAGCACTGCAGTTGAACTTGGCCACAAAGCTGTGCGCCTTGCCCCATTCCACGCCTCCATTGCAATGCGTACGCAACTCAGCGCCAAACAATTTACCACAATTTGCTTGCCAGCAGTTTTTTGCTCGCTTTAAAGTCACTTTTCATTTTTTGCTATTCACAAATTGAATTCATGCAGCAGCTTTAATTTTGACAATTATTAGTCCAGTAGTTAGCAATAGTTTGTCACTTTGTCACTTTGTTACTTTGTCACTTTTTCACTCTTTCCATTTTTGATTATTTTTGTTTTCTCTTTTTTTTCACAAATTGAATTCATGTAAATGCTTAAATTTTGACAACGTCACCGGCAGTGGATGATGTCGATGGCGACGTATTTCGACGACCCTATCGGCCAACTGTCATCACTTGCTGTAACAGACGGTAGTGACTGGGAGGCAGCATTCAGCATTCAAATTTCTGCAAATGTGCGCATAAAAACTAAACGAAATTGCAAAATGTATTTCATTTCACCCGAGAATACGAGAAATACGTGGTGCGTGGTGGCTGATGTGCTGTCATCTGGGGCCTGTCCTGTGGCGCGTCGCTTTCAAAGCCAGCTGGCTTTTGTTTTTTGTTTTTTTGGTTTTTTTTTTTTTTTATTGTTGGGTCGCCCTAATTTAATTAAGATCCAGCATAAACAAAACGGCTGGCGATATGTGTCAGTGAAATGTGCTGTTAGTGTGTGGAGAGTCTCCCCTCGTCTGCCCTTAGCCCTATTGTTCACTGGCTGGCTGTAAAAAGTCAGCCTGCTAACATTGCCTTTATTCCCTGGTCACATGTGTGTCAGCACAATGCGAAAGTATGAATACTTTTCAGGCTTATTATCGTTTGCCATAAAACACGCACAATGCGAGCCACGGCCTAGTGTACGTTACGTATACGCACTGCTTGCCTTGCATTTTATTTATATGTATTTGTGTATACATATTTCAGCTTATCGTGCAACTGTGTAAGTAGGCAAGTAAGCTGATAAATTGACTTATTACAATATAAACCACTGAGGCAAAATGCTTTGATCATCAGCGGATGTTAACTGGCTTTATGATATCTTTGACTTTATGATGTTGTTGAATCTTAACCTGCTGGGGCACAGCTCACGTCGAGGCAAAGCGTCATAAATTATGCGCCATCTACATTTATCACACAGCACGGGGCATTTAGTTGGCGGGGGCGGAGGGTTGAAGCGCTGGGTAAGCGCTGCCATTTCATTAATATTAATTGACCAATTCAAAGGGACAGCGATAAGGGACCTCGGCAGCAAAAACAAAACCAGTTCAAACTATGCTTTGCTTAAATATACATTTTCACTTCCGCACAAAACAAGCATTAAAAAATACACACACTTAGAAAATGAAATGCCGAACAAAAAACAAATTTTTGGGCAAGAAAAAAAATCAACATAAAAAACCCATAAATAAAGTCGGGCATTAAAGTAACGCCAGCCCAAAGTGAATAAAATACAGTAAAAATATTTAAATAACTTTGTGGCCGGCGTCTTGCCAAATCGCATATCCTGTCAGTTGCCAGTGCTGGGCTTGGACAAATTGCGTACAGCGACCCGGCCTAATTAGTATGTTGCCTGCCGCAAAGACTGCTTACTTTAATATAAATATTATTCGATGATTTAGGCAACTCTCGACTAGAAACATGTGTTTGCCTTCTGCTCTCCCTTTTCTGTACAAATACAGCTGAAAATTGAAATTGAAAATATTAAGTGTGCAGGTTGAAATGTTTGCCAAGTGATTTCCCAGCCGTTCCCCATTTTTCTGTGCAAACATTCAATTGAAAATTTCTTTGTAACTTTTTTTATTCATTTTTTTTTTGTATTTATTTTTGTTGACTGGCAGCTCGCAGCTGCGACCATTTGATGGTGTTGAGCTGCATTAGTTTTTATGCTCAATTCTGCTCACCTTCCGCTTGGTTGGCAGTAGGTTCCTATATATATATATATATATATTTTTCAATTGCATTTTTTCATTGGCAAAATGTCAGCGAAATCATTTCATTTGTGTGTTTGAATGTCAGCTCTTTATTAAACTTGAGCTTCTAGTGAACACACTTTAATCTAACCACACTTTTTCACATGTTTGCTTGACGGAAATGGAATTTTCCTGCAGTGCCTGCCTCTTCACTCGGCTGGAAATGTCGTGTGTGTCAATTATTACAAAACTCGCTTGCCAAACATGACATTATATCGAATTATATCAAACTGTTATTGTTGGCAGACACATTAATAGACACTTCAAATTGCACTCAGCTGGCAGCGAGTGCAACACTAGATTTGTATTATCTCAAGGATATACAGCACACGTAGACAGCAGTATCGACAAATACATTCATCAAATGTCAAAAGAAAACACAGCCATACACACGCACACACACACACATTGTGTGCGTCATTGTTGTCGCCATTATAGGTCGTGATTTTTGTCAAATTTCCACTTGTGCGCTTCCTGATGAAGTGCCAGCTCACACACAAATCCACACACACACAGATTATGCAATTTGTTTCGGCACAAAAGCGAGAAGCGGCATATGACAAGTTTTGGGGGCTGTCCACAAGCTGTCACACAGCGCAATGGTGATTGGGGAGTTGTTGCAAGAATGTAGCCAGAACCATCCGGCCAGTGTTTTACGCAAAGCCAAGCGACTGATAGGCAGTTTTCGGGATTTATGGTTGGCAATTTGTTTGTGTGCCGCCCGAAGCAATGTAAGGGCATCTATCAATGCCAACGGCTGGGTCGTGGCAAGTTATGACAAGCGATTGGACAATGGGTATACATTAAAGTTAGTCCCCGCGGATGATTTCAACTGTGCACAAACATAGCCGGGCCAAAAGCAGCCCAAAATAACCAAAAAAAAAAAGCAGAGGTAGCACAGAGAAAAATACAAAATGTCTGTATCCCAAACAGCAACTGGACGCAACTCGCTAAAAGCTTGAAAGCATCCACATCCACATCCGGAGGAGGAAAAGGCAGACGTACGCATATTAAACACCAGTATGAGCAACAGTGCCATGGTCGCTGTGGCCATCTGCTGCATCTTGGTGCTGCTGGCGGTGTTCATTGTGATCATCATTGTGGTTGGGCAGCAGTTTGAGGAGCCCAAATGAGATATGCTCCAGCTGGGACCTGGCAACTTCCCAGATGGATAACAGAGGATATCAAATTGTTAATTGCGCCCAACCCACACACTTCGCGGGCCAATAAACAAAGCCAATCACATCCACAACAACCACCACCACAACAACAACAACAACCACCACAACAAACAGCAAGCCGCCGTCAACGATCGACGTCAACATAATCATAATCACCCAATCAGCGTAGAATCTGCAATCCAACCAGAATCCCATATGCGACGAGTGAGCGAGAAAGGATAAGGAGAACTGTCGGAGCAAGCAAAAGGAAGACGAGAGCGAAACGAGTGACAGCGAATGCGAGAGAAAGAGAGAGAGAGAACGCATCCCATCGTCAGTACCCATTGGCTGTGATGTGAAATTATTAGGATATGTGAACAAAATTAATAAAATACATTTTGATCATTCCTCACGCCGAACACATTCTATAAGTAGTAGTTACCCTTGTGTGTTAAGTGTTGTTATGAACAAAACTAAATATATTCATGTATACATGATATATATCAATATATATATCAATATATATATATAAATATCTATATATGTAAATACATATATACATATATATGTAACCCAACCGTCGTAACATCGCGATTTTATACAAGTGTTGTTAACAAGTTTTTATTGATGTTTTATTGATGTTGCATACAACTTATACACACACACACACACACAAACACATACACACACACACTCACACACAAGCAAAATAATCAACTAAGCGATATGTAAATGTAAAATGTACATTAACTGTAACATCTCAAACAAAGCCAAAGTCCAAGCACGCCACATGTGGCCAGGAGCAGCGCTGATGAAAACCCATTGAGTTTGTCACTCCCCACAAGTAGTGGATGAGCCCGGAGCAAGTACAGCAAACGAAGGACAATAGCAAGAGCTCAAGAAGCTCAGCTTAACTCGAAATCAAATTGATACCGATGAATACTGCTCAAAAACTGCACTTGTTAATCGCAGCAAAGTTACACAGAATGTGAATGGGGCTCAGTAGTCAAGCTGTTGGCATAGTTCTAGTAAATGATATGCATTTTATATATCAAATTACTTTTGGATAAGTTTTATGTGTGTGTATTAATTCAAGTATATATATAGATATACATAAACATATATATAAATGCCACTTAAATACCAAATACATATGGTTAAATGTACGTAATTAGTTAATTTTCAATGTATACTAAAGCGTTATGTATGTATGTGTCTGTTCAAAATGAGAAACCTATATATAATCCCAAGAAATGTTAATAACCGAGTTGACTCGAAATTCAATTGAAAAAATATCTAAATAAATAAATGTTTAAAATCAAATTTCAAACGATAACTTAATGCAATAAACTTCAAAGTAAATACAATTTATGCAAAAACGCGCGCGAGCTGTAAACAACAACAAAATAATACAACAACAATCAAATGAAGCCAATTCTATTATTAATAGCTGCAATAAAAAAAAATATCAACAACTTTTGTATGGGCAACAGAACAAAGCGATACAAAGTGTTGCAAAAGGTAAGCTCCACTGAAAGTCGTAAAACCGCAATAAAGTGAAATTAATAAATAATAATACTTAGTTTAGGGGATAAAAATGGAGCACTATTAATGCTGCAAGAGTAAGCAAGTGCCACTTATGCTGTTGCCATTGAAAATACTGTCAGACAAGTGTTGCCAATGGCAGCCGATTGATGTGAAAAGGCTTGCCAATAAATTCCCAATCAAAATTAAATTCAATATTAACGCTTAACTATGTCGTTTGCCACGCAATTATCAACGAGCAAGTGCTTGGTTTGACTTCTTTAGTTTTATTGAATTGTTGAGCAGGTGGCATGCTGCAAATTGTGATGCAAACACATATGCAAATTTGCCAGCTATCTGGCATTCCAAATTGCCAATGTCAGAGGAGCGCCATAAAAACGCTCTAGCTGAGAAGGAGAGGTGACAGCAGGAGCCTGAAAGACAACCTGCACTCGGGCAATAAAGTTTTTGTTGAGCTACTGAGCTTTTTCAGTAGCTATCGAAATTTTCAAATATCCAAAAGTTTAAGTTTAATTATAAATTTTATTTGTATTATATTATATTATATTAACAATTGTTTTAAGCTCCGATTGAGCTTTGCACCTTTTATTATTCGAACCGATCCGCCGACTTGCGGTGTCGAACACAGTGCCGCGAAATACGAAATAGAACTTTAATTCTCGATTGACGAAATTGTACTTGCATTCTCGATTGACGAAATTGTACTAATTAGCTGCCGAATTGCAGCTGCTGCTTGCGCTTATCTAAAGCAAAAGGCAAGCAAAGCGAAAACGAATAAAACGAAATGCCGATGAGCATATGCAAAACAACAGTTATGATCTTTACGTTAAATTTCTCTTTATGCTGCGCAGAGCATAACTTATCAAAGAGAACAATATAAACAGAGAAGCTGCTTTAATTGTTGTTTGGCGCAGATACCTGCGTAACCAAACATTCTCCCCCCGTTGAAAGACACGGGCTTTCAACAGCATCCTCTTTCGGAAGCGCACACAACTTGCGCACAGCTCTCTTTATTGTTCCAGTTGACGTCTTGAGAACAGCTACTCGGGAAACGCCGTCAGCACCAGCAACAAGCTCGACCACACGAGCCAGTGGCCATTTAAGGGGTGGCAAGTTTTCATCCTTTACAAGGACAACATCGTTGATGTGAACACCCGGGTAGGATTTTCTCCATTTGGACCGTTGCTGAAGAAGCGTTAAATATTCATCACGCCAACGACTCCAGAAAATTTGCTGATAATAAGCTATACGCTGCCATCGATCTAGGCGGCTAACGTTTAGCTTGGTGACATCCGGCTCCGGATAAAGTGTGAGTGGCGCAGTGCCAAGGAAGTGCGCAGGAGTTAACACATCCAGATCTGCAGGGTGCTCTGAAAGTGGAAAAGAGGTCGAGAGTTTATTATTGCCCCAATGTGGCAAACCAGTGTGCGCAGATCATCCAGGGGCAAAACCGAGGGTCCGACCGACCGATAGAAATGGTATTTTGCTGTCTTCACCGCCGCCTCCCAAAGTCCACCAAAGTGTGGTGAGCGAGGTGGGATGAATTCCCATTCGATGTCGTCAGAGACACAAAACTGTCGGACAGAGTCAATGTGCTTCTCGCTGAGGAAGAGTCGCTTGAGTTCAGCTAAGTCATTCTTGGCTCCGACGAAATTTGTCGCATTGTCCGACCATATGCGAACAGGTTTACATCTGGTAAGAATAAACCTCTTAAGTGCATTGAGAAAGGCTGCTGTTGACAAATCAGGAACCAGTTCGAGATGCACCGCCTTTGTTGCGAAGCAAATGAAGACCGAGATGTACCATTTTACTGGTCCTTTGTTTTACGAATCTCGCTCTTGTAATAAAACGGTCCACAATAGTCCACTCCAGTGACAGCGAAAGGATGCGAGCCACTAACACGATCGCGGGGAAGATCAGCCATGATTGTCTCAGCCAGGACCGGTTTTGCTCGAAAACACATAATGCATTTTGTTGTTACGCTGGAGACAGTCTTACGCCCACCAATAGGCCAATAGTGGAGCCGAATATGAGCAAGCAGAGAACGAGGTCCGGCATGCAGCTGACGCCTGTGAAAATGCATGATGATGGCGCGTGTGACAGGATGATGTCCCGGAAGTATGATGGGATGCTGAGCGTCGAAATCCAGGCTCGTGTGTTTTAGACGGCCACCAACACGAAGAAGTCCAAACTCATCGATGAATGGGGTAAGCGAGGCAATAGAGCTGGATGATTTGATAGTCCGTCCGTCTTGAAGAGCCCTATACTCATCACTCAGATTCGCCATCTGGATGCTACGCAAGAGTAGTTGAGTGCCCTTGTGTATCCAATCTACCGTTAGACTGGCATCCCTGATGCGATTGCGAAATTTATATATATATCCGAAGACACGACGCAGGTTATGAAAAGAATTTGCAAACTTGCATCCTAAGCTGACATCAGAGCATCTAGAGATGGTAACTAGCACCTTTTGCCGCAGCTCAGGAAGCGTCCGGGCCGGTAAACATGATGCGGGCCAGTCGCACTCTCCTTTGGTTAAGAAATCGGGACCATGAGACCACAACGATGATTCTAAAAGGTCGCTTGGAAGTGCTCCTCTAGAAAGAATGTCTGCCGGGTTGCATTCCGTCGGTACGTAGCGCCATTCCATTCCTGTCGTAAGCTCTTGTATTAAAGATATCCGATTAGCCGTGAACGTTTGGAAGCGCGAAGGCTCATCACGTATCCAGGATAAGACAACTGCCGAATCCGACCAACAATAGTATCTGCAGTTAAATAACTTCATTTGAGCTACTTCGCGAATAAGTTGAGATAGCAGTGCAGCAGCAGATAATTCCAACTTTGGTACTGTGAGAGTTGTAAAGGTGCCACACGAGACTTAGAGCACAACAAATGAGCTATGCGCCTTCCCTCTGTTATGGATACAACGTAAATGCATCCACCGTAAGCCTCAATGCTCGCATCACTAAAGCCATGAACTTCGATGATGCCCTTTGGAACAACGACCAGTCGAGGGAGTTTTATTTGCTCTGTGTTGCAAATATCGGCACACAAGCTATTCCAAGAACAGTGCAAAGAAGCAGGAAGACAATACTTGCAGCGACTTAGCATGTCCGACTCCACAAGAGACATGTGATTCAAATCCAGATACTCCTTGATAAATGCTGAATATTGCGACTTCAAACCAGGATGACGTTCTAATTTGCGTTCCAGGTTGCAAAAACGACGATATGCCTGCTGATACGAATCTCCAATTAGATCCACAGCATGCTTGACTGGAAGGCGAACCGAATGTTCGCCAGTGTCCAAACGAGCAAAAGTTTGTTTAAAATGCGCTTCACAGTCAAGTTCCTCCTTGGTAGATTCATTGACTAAACGGGCGGGAACACGATTCTACCTCCTTGTGATCTGGGCTAGGATTTGGCATCATAACCGAGCTAGTGACCATCAATGAGGCAGGGCTGGCTGAAGAAGTTCCTCCTGTCACTATCCAGCCCAGTTGAGTTTTTTGAAGAATAGGCAAACCAGGAGCGATTTTGATTTGACCGACACACAACAATTCAAAGAACAGGCCAGCTCCAATTAACAAATCAATTTTGTGCGCCTTGAAGAACTCTGGATCAGCCAAGCGAATATTTGAGGGTATATTCCAGAGCTCAGTGTCGACATCGTAGCTAGGCTGATTTCCAGTTATAGATGGAGCTACGAGAACTGAGATGTCGGCAGAGTAGGCAGATGCTCGCGATTGAAAACTTATATCGGCTGAATAGCCTTCTGAGGCAACAGTAGACTCCCCCAATCCTGAGATCAAAGTAGGTGAGCGATGCTTGCGCAGCTGGAGGTGTTGAGCTAAACGAGATGTGATGATGTGCACCTGCGATCCAGAATCCAGTAGCGTCCTCGGCAAGGGACTAAAACTCCAGTACGACTTCTAATGTTGATTACAGCAGTTGCCAAGAGCACCACGTCTTGACTAAGATTTTGGGCTACAAGTGTTGCCGAAGGGTTTGCAGCAGGCGGATGCGAAGCAAAGATAACTTGAGAGCCGTCAATCTGCTTCTCAAAATGCAGAAGCGTATGATGCTTGGCCTTGCAGCGGTTGCAGGTAGTGGAGCTGCACTCCTTTAGCCGATGACCTTTACACAGGCAATTAATGCAAAGGTTGAGCTTCTTTACCTCTCGAAAACGCAGTTGCGGAGACAGATTTCCAAAACGGGAACAGTTATAAATTAAGTGGCCAAAGGTCTCACAGAACACACATTTATTTGTGTTGGAGTTAGTAGCGACAAAGGCCTTTCTGCTAGTGTTAACGATTTTACTACTTTTTCCCACCTTAGAGCTAGGCGTATACGTTGCCATAGCTTGTTCCAAATTTTCCAACCTTTGACATCGTCGATCCAGAAATGCCAAGAACTGCTCACAAGTAGGAATAGTATCCATCGCTGCTGTCTCCTCCCAACTGATCTGCGTTGCCTTGTCCAATTTCTGCAGCAAACTGTACACGATAATGAATCCCGCAATCTGCTCAACGTTGCCCAGGCTTTGTAGAGCGCGCATGTTGGAGACAACCGTATCCGAAAGGGTTCGAAGTTTTACCGCTGACGTCGACTCGATGCAATCTAATCCCAATATCTCCGTGATATGTGCTTGGAAAATGAGACGCTTATTGTCAAACCGTTTTTTAAGGAGCTCCAATGCAACTGGATAGTTAGCGCTGCTGATTTCCAACGAAGAAACACTATCCGAGGCTGATCCTTTCAGACACGATCGCAAGTGCTGAAACTTCTCCACATCCGAAAGTCCTGAGTCCGCATCAATGACTGAAGAGAACATCGCTATGAACTCTGCATACTTTGTGTATCCTCCACTAAACTCGGGCAGCTTGATCTCAGGCACCCGGCTTCGGCTTTGAGACAATGTGTGATTGTCACCGCAGGTATCTTGCCTCATAGTCGAGCACAACGGCGACGACAACTTTCGTTTGTTAATTTCGCGTCGCAAGCTAGTTTCCACTAATATTGATAAGTCATCGAAACATGCCCGTAATTCACTCCCGATTTCATCATAATCCAATTCCTCCAACGCATCATGCATATTGTAAAATGCCTGCTGAGCACTTTCCAACGCCTTGAGCCGAACAGCCAACTCTTCTTCGCTGAGTTGCACAATTTGCTCCGGATCGATTGCTTTGGCCATCCGTTTTACCTGCTCATCAATAGCCTTTGCCTTGGCTTTGTAAAACGGGGCAGCACGAGACTGAACGGCAGCAGAATTATGCATTTTAATATTCCTTTAGGAATCACGGAATTTTTCACACACCAGTTCAAACGACGAAATGTCAAACACCTTGTTTATAAGCGCAAGCAAAACGAAACGGACAAGCAATAACAATGCAGAAACGGCTGCTGCAATTGTTTAAGCAAACGCGATAAGCGAATTGACTGCGCAGGCGCCAATGTCAATTTGAGGTCAAACACTTTGTTCATAAGCGCAAGCAAAACGAAAGGGACAAGCAATAACAATGCAGAAACGGCTGCTGCAATTGTTAAAGCAAACGCGATAAGCGAATTGACTGCGCAGGCGCCAATGTCAATTTGAGGTCAAACACTTTGACCGAAAGTGAGCACAAAACGAACCGAGAATATCGACAACAATGCAAGAGCGCGGGCGCGAGTTTTATTAACTCTTTACTTTAAATAATTTGTATTTATTTAAACAAACAGAGTTAATTGTATCACGTCGGGGTCACCAATGTTGAGCTACTGAGCTTTTTCAGTAGCTATCGAAATTTTCAAATATCCAAAAGTTTAAGTTTAATTATAAATTTTATTTGTATTATATTATATTATATTAACAATTGTTTTAAGCTCCGATTGAGCTTTGCACCTTTTATTATTCGAACCGATCCGCCGACTTGCGGTGTCGAACACAGTGCCGCGAAATACGAAATAGAACTTTAATTCTCGATTGACGAAATTGTACTTGCATTCTCGATTGACGAAATTGTACTAATTAGCTGCCGAATTGCAGCTGCTGCTTGCGCTTATCTAAAGCAAAAGGCAAGCAAAGCGAAAACGAATAAAACGAAATGCCGATGAGCATATGCAAAACAACAGTTATGATCTTTACGTTAAATTTCTCTTTATGCTGCGCAGAGCATAACTTATCAAAGAGAACAATATAAACAGAGAAGCTGCTTTAATTGTTGTTTGGCGCAGATACCTGCGTAACCAAACAGTTTTATTAGTGCAGCTCCTGTCAACGATGCTTGCCAGTCAATTGATAAAAAATTGAAACTTTGCTGTCGCATTAAAGTGCAGCTTGCCTTTGGGGATAAGCAAGGAAAATAGAAAAAAGAAAACAGACAGTAAAATGCATCTAAAATCATGTAATCCATGATAGTCAAGCTAAAAGCCAAGAAGTGGTGCTTGAAAATAATTGGTATAAGGTGTAAATTAAAATCGTATTACTACACACAGATTTTAGTTACAAGCTCTCAACTAACGTAATCCGAACAGGATGGGAATACCTACATACTTATACACATTCCCAAATAAAATTCTTTGCACTTATCACTAAGCTTAAGTTTTCTCTATTGGAAAATTTCTCCCATAGCTATTTGCTCAAGTCTTATGAGCCAAGGACTTTGTCTTCCTTGCACAATGCGAAAAATTAAGCTCAAATTAAAATTACTTACTTGAGTGATTGATTTTCGCAGCACTTGCCAAATTTTTATATATTTTCTTCTTTCAGACATTTTTTTCGTATACCCTTAAATTATTTTTTTGAAAACTTTGCATTATTAAAGGAAACCCATTTCACTCCATATGGATCATATTTTGAATGATGTCGCCTGCTTTTGTCATGTCTATTTGAAACAGAGTTTAGATTTTATTAAACTGTAAATAGTTAAAACTAAACTAAAAGAAAGCGGATAAGTTGTTTGAAAGGATGTTGTTCTAGATCAGATACTTATAACTGCCAAATATCTTCGTCAATATATTTTGCGAGTTCTCATGGACCTGCAGTCAATTGAGTAGAGTTGTTATGTGTCGTGTCGACTGGTCTTGAATCTGTTGTGTCCGTTATATTTCCGTCTGAAAGCATCAAGTAATCATAAAGTGATGGAAATTCAATTTACACAATATTAAATATGGCAAGTGGGCAAAGTTGAGAACTCACAACACGCAGAGGACAGGCCGTGTAGGGATTTCTGCCTCATGCTGCAAGACTGTGTCAGCTGGGGCGGCAATTTGGTACTTTTTGTGTTCGGAATTGAGTCTCTGATGTGTGTATGTGTGTGGTGTGTGGTGTGTGTTGCGTGGGGTGTGTGTGTGTGGTTTATTATTATGCAGATTAGACCAAGTCGTTTGGTTTACCTTTACCTTTGGCTTGACAAGCTCCACAACGTGCGTGGCATTGAATCAGTGTGTTTGTGTGTGTGTGTGCGTGTGTGTCTGAATGAGTGCTCATAAAAATCTACACACACTTTACCCTGCCCTAACAAACGAGCATGCAGTATGTAAATTGCGTTTCATTTTGAGTTTGGCTACCTTTTTTACTGAAAGTGTTTATGTGTCCATATATATATATATATATATATATTTATCTGTGTGTACTGTCGCATATAAGCACACATTCGCACACACACGCACACACTCACATAGGTATATTGACACACATGTTTATGGACAGTCGATTTTATTATCTTTTTATTTTTGCTAAAATTCGACCTCTCGTCAAATGACACGTTTTATGATTGCACGTTTCAATATCAATATTTTTCGTGTAGTTTGCTCTTAACGCTTTCAACATGGCCAATATACCGTGTTCTAAGTCCGCATTATGCAAATGTTGGCATTTTCGGCGCATTGTTCGCATTACAAAATATCTATTCGCGATATTTCAAGCCAACTGTAATTAGCAATTAACAGTTTGAAATGGAAAAGTGACAGGCAGACAAATACAGTTACAGCAACTCGTCAGAGCAACTCGTCACAGTTCGACAGAGGTGGGTTGTGTGTGCGAAAAGCAATTACCCAAAGGAAATTGCGCAATTTGTGAGCAAAAATCGAAAATAAACTAGACGCAAAGTCAGCTAAAGAGTCAAATTGTCAACTCTCAACAAATGCGGACACCCTAAAGGACCAGATTTTCACTATCTCTCTCTCTCTCTCTCTCTCTCTCCCTCTGTCTCTCGCTTAATCTATGATCTAAAATTGTTGACCACAATTGCGAATTGGCTCATTTGCATGCGAAAATTGTTGATTTGCATGGCGAGATAACGTCAGGAATTGCAGTCAGCGATGTGTAAACTGCAGATAGAAGACCTCCAAGAAAATGAGGGCCAACTGTAGACAGATAGCCAGAGTCTAATGGACTGAAATTTAATGCAGTTTTGTGTAATGTGACAAAGGCCAATCGCTGCACAGCCCTTATCACATTTGGCATAATGGTTATAAATAAAAATGCTGTACATTAAGCGTTGTGAGCAATGTCAATGGCCAAAGTGACTGTGCGAATTTGAAAATGCCGCTGAGTCAATAGACAATTAATCATATCGTTTGCCTGGCAAATGTTGCCGTCTAGGCCATCAATTTAATATGCGCACGTTAAGTCACTGCCCAGCTAGACGGTGAAGCAGAAGGAAGGGGAGTTAGCGGTGCAGACGCGTCGGCCAATAAATGTTGGGCCAACAACATGGAGCGTAACAAATGTTTGGGTTTTCAAAAACGAAACTGTTTTATGCTGCGTAAATAATACACAGATTTGTGTTATACTTGGACAAGCAGCGAAGCGAACAGAGGGGAACATATTTTATTTTTGACATTTGTCTGTTTTGTTTACCTTGTGGCATGCCTTGTGCATTTTAATGTCTCGGCCGTGCCGCATATTGTGGCAGCAATTTATAGGCATTTATTGAGCATAATTGTTGGCAATTCAGCTCAAACAGCTGCGTGCCATTCATTATGAAAGCCAATTTTAAAATGGACGCCATCATCCAGATAGCATTTTAATAAGCATGCCCCTCCCCACCCCACCCCAGCGATTATCTAAGCCAACTTGACGCTGATGTCACGCACAAAGATGTTGCTAAAGATGAAGATGTTTGTTGTGTGCTGAAATGAAGATTTATAAACCTCTTAGCGCTGTTTTTGGGCTCCTCGACTCAACTAAGACGGTGCGGTTCTGAAGTGTGGGTTCAGCAAACCCATAAATCTTGTGCAGAATCTTGTTTAGTTTATTGAATTATCAACGGGCATATGTGTAAGTATTTATGTGCCTGTGTGGGTGTACGCGTGTGTATGTAGGTGTATGTGTGTGTGTGTGTGTTTGACATTGTCTGGCATAAAACTAAAAGAAATATCAAACACGTGCGCCAGCACTTATGTAAATAAGTTTCAACCTCTCAGCAGAAGAGCTCAGAGCGACACACAGATTCGCCCATATTTATAGTTTTATTTGTCTTACGTCGTATACTTAGCTTTGGCTTATCTATATCTCGCGCATTTCTTGAATTACCTTCTCCTCTGACTACAAGTGTGACTGACTTTGACTATGACTGTAACTCTGACTCTGACCCTTACCCACTTGCCTCAGTTGTGCGGCAGTTTCGCTTAAGTTTCATGACTCATTTGAATAAATTTATTGTTATGGCATTGCAAGCCTCAAGTTAATTTTGCCCTCAAATTAAATTAAATAATATGCTAATACAATCAAAGCCACACAAACTTTCTGCTATTTCAAAATGGAAATACAATTTTCGCAGCATACATTCCAGCAGCATTGTTGCCAGAGAAGTCATCCGAACATTTGATTGTTTATTTAAATTTCTTATTCACAAACACAAAGGACTAATATTAATATACAGAAAATATATGTACAGGTTGGCAACACAAATAAAGGCCTCGAATAGCAACCACCATAAAATGAAACCAACAAAATATGTATTTCCTGTTTACAATAAAAATAAACAATTATGAAGCGACGACCGGAAGCGATATTAGCTGAAAACAGTTGGTAAAAAGCAGGTCACTTTAAGTTTTGAACTCGAAGCCAATGACCTTAAAACGTTGACTTTATAGAAGTAAAATATATCATTTCTAGAAACAGGTTTCAAACAGATAGTGAAATTTGTGCTATCAGAATTAACAGTAGTTTGAGTTGTATAAACTTTATATGGCCTCTGCCATAAGATGCGCTTTCTATGGCCTATTATAATAATGTAATAATTTCTAGTGCCCATCAACGCAAATTAAAACCTTAAGATTTCACGCCAAAAGGCACAGCAAAAACATGGAACAAGAATGTAGATGGCAAATTTCAATGTCTAAAATCTTAACATTGACATGGTAGCCGCATTGACTGCAGCGACAACAGGCACACAAGATTCCATAGAAAAGGGGCACTAGATCAGGGTTACGAGGCAGCTGCAACGTATGCCACTTGAGCAACACCCCCGAGCGCTGTTCTCTGTGCTCGGTGCTCTGTGCTCGGTGTGTACTTGGCATCAATCAATAATTGCCCATTGAGAGCGGCAGCTGGAAGAGCAGTCGCTCTAACTGCAGAAATGATTGATTAGCAGCATGCAACATGAGGTGCTTCAGCACACACGAAGGAACACACGACCAGAATGCATAATGCTTTCTATTGAGTTGGTGCTATAAACGATAGCTATATAGCTAAAGCTATAGCTATATTTTCCTGCAGTGTTATATGATTTTTTCATGCCACGGCCACAGGCAATTTTCTGCGTGTGTTTGTGTCTCCTCCAAGACGCCTTTTGTATACGCCCCGACGACAATGATGAATGCTGGGCCATGTTGCAATTGTTTCTGCATTTAATGACACACACACACATAAATAAATTGTATCTTTGAAGTTGCTCCTTCAATATTCTTATCGCCGTCTGCCTTGCACACTCTCAGCCATTACTTAAGATTCGCATCGTATCATATTTTAAGCCTTAACTTTTCCATTATCATGCGCAGATGATTGCAATTAACTTTTAACTCTCCACTTTTATTAAGATATTTAATTGGTTTCTTTCTCTTTTGCAGGTACGTTCCAACCAGCCAACCAAAAGCGTAAGTAGTTTTCCGAATCGCTTTTACTATTAGCCACTTATCGATCAAGTTGCCTTGAACGTGCACAAAGTTGGCAGCTTGAAGTGCTCCTCAATTGCCGTTTCCAAATCATTTAGTTTTTGACAAACGAAAACAAATACATATACAAATATATAAATCAAATATCAAATCAAACACAAAGTTTGGAAATAAATTCTAACATCTGCGCTGGCACAGTTACTGCTGCTCGACGTTGAGTGGCGTCGTTCAGATAAATTTGAATAAAAATGAAATTTAAAATCGAAATCAAAGTGAAAATGCAAATGGAAATTCCATTGGCACACAGACCACTCCAGCCAAAGTCAAAGTTTGTGCTTTTCGCCTTGTGCCCTTTGCCTTGGCCAAGTTCCCAAGTGGTCTTCAGTCGCAGGACCTTTCAAGCGCAGTTTTGGCCGTTGCGTGAATTGAAAGTTAATTAGCATGCCAGTGCTTGCGGCATATTAAAGCTGTTGGTAGAAGCAACCACTGTTGCTGCTGCTGCTGCTGCGCAATGATTTTGTTGGTGTTACGTAAAACGTTTAATTAGCAAACGAATTATTTATTCAATCATTAATTGACTGGCGAGGCGTATGCGCAATATTTAGTGTACTCATTATATGCCTATTGATCTTCTGTTAAATCTGAAGCCATTTGCAGCTTAAGTGCCAATTAATAGCGGGTCATAATATTAGAATTTAAGTAGCCAACTAATTGGCAATAAATCAAACTCACCTTACCAGCTCTTGTAGCCGACACAAATATGCACTAAAGCCTTGCAACATAATATTCATAATTATGTATGTCAGCACTCGAGATTGAGATAACGAGTTTGCGCAACAACAACAACAACAGCCGAAAAGAAAAACAATAAAAGCAACAAGAAAAGCAGCAGAAGGCGAAGCAGGTGTGGCAACTTAATTCGCATCCTTGGCGGAAGGCTCATCTTCAACTTATCTGCGCAGCTGTGCAAACTGTCGGCCCACCTGCAGCTGGCGTTGCCACTGCGTCTCTCTTAATCAACGGGTTTTATCGCCACGATTTTATTTTCGGGCTAAATAAACTATTAGGAAAACTAATTTTCATGAAAATCTACATTAATTGCTGTTGCCGTTGCTGCTGCTGCTGCTGCTTGTCAACTGCTGTGGTTACGCCCACCCATGCAACAACAACAACAACAACAGCAACAATAACAAGCGTACGGCTCTGGTATCTCCGTGGTTTGGCATTTGGCAAACGGCGTTACTTGTAAATTTAACGCAAATTGTCTGTAACATGAGCTGTTCGACTGAGGTGTCTCGAATGCAGGACGAGGGGGCTGCTGGATGCGGACGGGCACTCTAAGTGCCAACAGCAGTGTCAGCCATTAAATTTTCAAGTGTGTGTGTGTGTGTGTGTGCGGGTGTGGGAGTGAGTGCAGGCAGCAGACAGGCAATTCGTAGACAGTGCCGCTGAAAATTATAAGTGGCGACAAAAGTGTCAAAAGCGAATTGGCTTATGCTCTTTTAGTAATATATAGATATATATAGATATAGATAGAAAATACAAATACTATTGAGAAAACTGATGAAAATACTTTTATTTCAGTTATAGTTATACACATAACTAAATAAAATAAATAGCAATTAAAAAGAAATTTAACAAAACTTGAGGAAAAGCAATTTTCGATTGCTTCCAATGCTGACAATTAGCATTAGTATTAAAGACGCCACACAAATTATGAGACAATCACACAGTTAGCTTGATAAATCAATTCGATAAGATGCTGATCTTCAATTAATGAACTAACAAGAAAAATCACACATAAGTAAAGCTGTACCGAAAAGAAACAGCTTAGCCATGTCGCCTGCCAGTCTGCAAGTCCCCGCAGCTTTCACTTTAGTCACCTTTGTGCGTGCGTATGTGTGTGTGTGGGTGTGCGTGTGTGTGAGGTGTAATGCGTATGTATGAATACTTGTGGTTATTAGCGTAATGTTATGTGGCTCCTTGGGCCTTGTCTGCCGCCAGCAGAAGGAGTATCGAGCATCGGCATCATCATGGTTCCCATCAAAGTTTTTGATCTCCACGCATTTAGTGGCAAGCATCCTTGGAGAGCAATTTGCAAAAGACTAAAGCTGCGGTTACCTCAACTGCCACGTGCCACCTGTCACCAGCCACCTAGTCGGTTACACCTGTTTCCGGTGGCGCTGTTAAGTTTTGAATATATATTGCCAGACAGCTTGTTTACATGACTGTTGCGCGGATTATGGCAGTCATTTTGCGGTTTTTGATCGTTTTAGTTGCACAACATGCAATTAAAACATGCATTTAAAAGCTGTAAATTAACATAATGTCTAGGCAGGCAGAGGAACAACAATTGCCACAACAGCAGTAAAAATGCTAAAATATATATATGCCAATGCAAATGGCGTCTGCATAAAATTTATTGACACTTTACGAGGAGAGCTGACTGCCGCATTGCCATTGTCATGGTTAGGTGGCAGGTTTTAGTGGGATGCTAAATGCTCAATGCTCAATGCTGAATGCTGAATGTTGAATGCGGCATTGTGCAGGTCTCTTCCGTTTGTCAGATTTTGCTGTGGTTGACATTGTTACACCCATGGCCACGCCCCAGGCCCCTAGCCCCATGCTCCACGCCACCCCATGCCATGCGCCACATGCTATCACGGAGCATTTCGTCAGATAGTACAATACAAGCGTATCCTGGCATCCTTGGTGTTTTTCCCATGATTCGTTCTCATTTTAATGAGCAAACTTTTGGCATGTGCGCCATCTATTTGCAGTTGAGGCACGCATCCCAGCAACAAATGCAGATAAAATTCGAGCGAATCTGCTGCATGAAAATTAATTTACAATGGTTGCACAACTACCAAATGTCTAGATAATTAAATGACTGTGTGATTAAGCATCACTCGTTACACAATCGTAAACCAGCTAAGCCTTCAGGATCATAATTAAATCTATTTATATATTGAACTTAAAAGCATTCACAATGACAAACTATTGTCTGCTCCTAAAATCAGCCCAGTTTGATAACGTAGTGGGAATTGAAAACTTGTACGTAATTTGTATGCAACACGCACTTTTGTTCCGCTCAGATCTTGATTCGCATTAATAACCTATGCAGCTATTTACAAGAAGTAATCCTTCATAAGCCTTTTGGCACAATGCTTCGCTTAATTGAACGATGCATATTTCAAATTATAATAAATTACGTACACATATTATAATAATATTACACGTCAAAACAAATATAAATTAAATATTGTTGCAGCTACATTGAACAATCACAATATTTGTACAGAAAATTGTGTATTCGATGTTGTTTTAACCTTTGCCAGTATCAATTTAAATTGTGCACAAACGTTGAAGTAGCAACTATGCCACAGCAGTTGCAGCTGCTAGCCGCAAAATGGCAAATGAGAGCAAGACTCGAAACCCCAAACTAAACCGATAAAACCCGAAATATGTTGGAAATATGTAGGAAATGTTTCGAAGCTCGTTTAAAATGTGCTCCAAAATTGTATTTAATTCGAATTAGAAGCCACAACCACAAAGTGTCGGTTCGCTTTGAAGTCAAATGATATAAAGTGAAATATGAAACTGAAATCATAATCAAATGAAAGCAGGAGTTTTGCGTAAAAGGGTAAATAAAATGGCAAATGTGATTTAAAACACGCACAAAGGGAAGGGAAGGCTGTGGCAAGTTTTAGTTGCAATCACCTTGAAATTTTACACCAAAGCGAACGGAACTGAACTGAACGGATTACTGTTCACCATATATACTCATACTGCTGTACTTGTGTGTGTGTGTGGGTGTGTGTGTTTGCAGATGCAGCTTTGACACTACAGTTTCAACTATGTTATGCTTAAATTTATTATGATGAAAACATGTTATGCGCTCCCACACACTAAAACGGTGCTGATTGGCAGAGCAACTGGAGCAGGGAATCTGTCATAAACACCAAAGCGTTTTTCCATGTTGTACGTCAACTTGATATATGATAGTGCATACACGACACACACACACACACATACCACTTACAACAACAAATCATTAACACCATGTATTTGTCTTTCGTCTATACTACCACCACTACCACACACCACCCCCCCTCCACTCCTCTAACAACTCCAACAACCTATCTAAAAATATCCGAAACTCAGTGGCTGCCACTGAGCATTTGAAGTCGCCTGGCGAGGGTGAGGGCGATCCTTGGATGCAGCCGGTTGTGGCATATTTGGAGGCGGCGGTGCGGCCCACAAAATCGCCAAGTAGGTGGCGCCACTAACAAAACTCAATATCTCTCGCTTTCTTGTTCTCCCTCTCTCTCTCTCTCTCACTCTCTGTGTCTCTTGATGTGTGTGTGTGTGCGTGTGTGTGTGTGCGTGTGTGTGGTTGGTTATGTGTGTATGCGTGCGTCCCAAGCCCGTAGTTAACAGTTATATTTAAGTGTCTATCTGTAGTTGAAAGTTAACTTAGTTGAATAGTTGAATATGAAAATGCTTTCTAGTTATACAAACACACACATGCATATATACACAATACACACAAATACACACACACACACCAGCACACACAGCAGCTGTTTTGCATACGGTTAAACTATTGAGTTACTGCTACGTTCTGTGTATGTGTTTGTACTAGTATATTATATTAAATTGTGTGTGTGTCTATTCCTAACCATTATCATTAATGCAGCGACTTGTAACAACTCGACTTATCAATGCCAAAATCACACACAAACTTTACCTGCTTGTGTGTGCAAATCTCTCTCTCTCTCTCTCTCCCTCTCTCTCGCCCTCTCTCGCTCTCTCTTTCTTGGTAATACAGAATGTGATCAGACATTTGTCTCGCGCATTGGCGGGCCTCAGAACGGCAGCTTCACGGCCCCGTTGCTGCACAACCATCGCAATCATTCGCGCCAATGCCTCTACACATTCCTAGCAGGACCTGGACAGCGCGTCGAAGTAGTTTTTAAATCCTTTAATTTAAGAGGAAGTCCGCCAGAGTGAGTTCTTCTTCCCTTCTCCCAAACACACACACCCACCACAGCCAAACTCAATTAATTAATTGCATTTGTATTGTACTAAATTTCACAGCGGTTCGGCCGTCGGTGAATTACCAAGGTGAGTGTAATTAATTAACGATGCTGCAAGCGTGGATAATGAGATTTCGCATTACAGTTGTGTTCATGAGTACATGGATATTTACTCGGAGGTGCAATCGTCCGAACCAGCGGAGCTGATCAATTCGCCATTTGGTGGTCGCTACTGTGGCACAATTCCGCCACGTCGTCGCATTTCCATGTACCGCGCCGTTGCCATCTCATTTTTTAGCAACAAGAATGTATCGACGGACCTGTTCGAGGGCACTTTTAGGTTTATAAATGCATGTAAGTAAACTAAAACTAAAAACTAAAAACTATTGCCTCAAATTATGTTTCCATGTTTTGCAGCGGAATATGAAATTGGTATACCAATTGCTGGTTCGCCATGTTCCTACACGATAACGCCTAGCATGAGTATCAATAAAACTGGCGCACTCATATCGCCAACCTATCCAGGTGCCTATCCGAAGGATATGTCATGCACATATCAATTTCTTGGTGAATCGAATCAGAGAGTTAGATTAGAGTTTCGTGATTTTGATCTGTTTTTTGGTGGACCACAGTGAGTACCCCTAATGCTGTACAAATTCAAACAAATTCAAACAAAACACGGCACACACAAAACACAAATCACTGTAAACAACAATTTCAAGTCAAAATCAAAGCAAATTCTGGAAAACTATACTAGCAATTTGCTTTGACACGCAGCTGCCGCACACACACACACATACACAGATACAGATACTCACATCTTCAAACTATCTGCAAGAATTGTTTATTTGAAATTCTATGTACGCTCTTTTCCCTATTGCTGTTACAATCTATTCGTCTACAACAAAATTACTACTGCTAACTATCAACATCAACATCACCAACAACTACAACAACTACAATAACAAAATAATCATACAACAAATTCAGCTGCCCATTTGACTATGTGAAAGTGTACGATGGTCCAGATAATTCGTCAGCATTAATCGGTACATATTGCGGACAGCAAAGAAACTTAGTATTGTATTCGAGCGAGTCGAGCCTTTTTGTTCATTTTTATACCTTACCGCGCACCGCAAATACACAAAATCGTGGCTTTAAAGGAATTTATGAATTTAGCGAAAGTTTTGTTAAATTAGATTTTATACGTAAGTATTGTCCAACCATAAACCAAATAATATGCATTTATTTTTTCAGTTTGGCCAATTAGCCCAAAACTGCGGCCATTTTGTGGCGCTCTCGCAACGCCACGAAATGGCCGCCAAACAAGATGCACATTTAACGGCTCAGTGTATGTGTCTGAAGCCCCTCCCTCCCTGATTGGCATTTTGTTACATTTTTGTTGCATTCTAATTACAATTGGTTACCAAACACGATCTAATCAAATTTACCTACAACTCAACTATTTTCCCCTTTCTCTCTGACTGGCTCTAATCCTTCTTCAACTCTAACTGAAATTTCTGACAAAAACAAAAACACCTACTACAATATCTGATGAAACCTGCTGCTACTGAACTATACAAATTTCTGCTAATCAACAAAAAATGCAACACAAACAAATACAAAAAAAAAAAAACAATTAAAAAAATAAATAAATTATAAATGGCGACCATCAGGTGAAAATGATGGCATTCACATACGTGGCTCTGAATGTGATCAAAAGATTTTATCGAAGAAGGAATCAACTGGATTTGTGCTCTCACCCAACTATCCCTATCCATATATACCAAAAACTGTGTGTAGGTAAGTCTCAAGGCATCAATCCTGAAGCGAGTCCCTTTATTATTTAGTGCCGGATTTAAATGTTCAATTGCCTTTCGCAGATATTTCATTTATGGCATGCAAGATGCACAGCATCTGGAGCGTGTGCGTCTCGAGTTTACCTCTTTCAATATACCCAAGGTGGAGCACAAGGACAAGAGCGAGTACGCAAAAGCGCGAATCCCTAACAGCCCAGCGTAGTTGGCTCTAATTAAATGTCATACTTTCAATTTCAATCTACTCCAGATCCAACTGCACTGACGGTTATCTAAAGGTCTATCTGAAGGGCCAGGAAACGGCCGATGCGTATGACAAGTTCGACTACGAACTGTGCGGCAATGAGACGCAGCGCGTCATCAGCGATGGGCCACGACTGGCAATGGTGTTCAGTTCGGGTGAGCTGCAGGGGCGTGGCTTTAAGGGCAAGTATACATTCGAGACGGAGTATAAGATACCCGGCACGGCGGCACCCGATGGCACCTGCAGCTTCACGTATGTGAGCAGCTCGAAGAAGCGTGGCGAACTCAACAGTCCGCGCTATCCCTCCAACTATCCGTCGGACACGAACTGTTCCTATTTGTTCTTGGCTGAGCACAACGAACAGGTGACCATTGTGTTCGATCACTTCAAGGTCAAGGCGGACAACAATGTGAACGCCACGGCGGGCTCCTATGGGTAGGTTAACCACCATCATCCACACTATTAACTGATGCTAATCTCGCATTTTACATGCAGTTCGGGTGCCTGCTTTGAGGACTGGCTGGAAATGTATGTGGTGTATCGAGATAACAATGATCGTTTGCTTGGCCGTTATTGTGGCCTGACTGCACCCGGACCCGTTGAGAGTCCCCGTGGCGCAGTTGGTCTGCGCATCACCTTGCACACTGATCAGTCGAGCGTTGCCAGCGGTTTCAAGGCGCGCTACTTCTTCGAGTCAGCCAAATCCGATGCAGGCGACTGTGGCGGCAACTTCAGCAACGAAGACTCGGGCATCATCACCTCCCCGAACTATCCAGCTGGCTACAAAGCGCCCGGTCGCGGCATGGCTTCCAATGCATGCAATTGGGTGATGACCGCACGTGCCGGCTACAAGTTGTCCATCAACTTCGAGCAGTTCGGCCTCGAGGGCGATCCAGCGAGTGAGTAAAATAACTTACACAATAATTATGGAAAGACCATCGAGGCTATCATTTAAATCATTTATCATTTAAAGAAATTTAAACTTGTTTAATTATTATATATTTTATTTATTTTTTATTTTTTTAGATCGTGGTTGCCCCGCTGCTGTGCTGCGCATGTGGGTAAATGTCGATTCGGATCAACCCCCCGTGGAGTTGTGCGGCGAAAAGCCGCCCATAGAGCATTGGCATTATATATCCACTGGCCAAACGGCACGCATCAGCTTCACCACCAGCGACAAGACCGTTGGTGCATCGGTGAGTATTGGGGTGCTATATATTTTAATGTGGGGGTGGAAGTTTTTTTTTAAGGGCAATCGCAAAACTAATTAATTATTTAATATGCGCAGGGCTTTCGCATTGTATGGACTGAGATACAGGATTCGGGACCGGGACCACCATCAATCGGGCTGCTCTGCGAGTCCACATACCACTTTCAGTGTGCGGCAGGATACTGCATATCGGACAAGCTGCGCTGCGATGGTGTCAAGAACTGCGGTCCCGGCGATGATAGTGACGAATTGCATTGTGAGTCGTGAGTGAGTCGAACGGTTCAGTTCAATTTTTATTTTCCTTTTGAGCTACTTACTTTTATACAATACTTATTTCTCGTTTTTATCGTTGAGTTTGTGTTTTCAGTGCGTCCAATGAGAGACCATGAAAACCGTATCCGTAATCGTTTTGTTCACAGTTCATGATTTCCATTTAATTTGTCTTTCGATTTGAGATTGACTGCAGTCAAGTTATAAATATTTTTTTTGTTTGTTATGCTTTTCATTTGTTTATAAAATTCACGAAAACTTGAACCCGACGAAACACTTGCTAAAAACTATATTAACTAAATGTGCTAACTAATCCAAATAACTTATTACTAATATTAACTAAATCAACTCAGAACTTAAACCATTTGAGCTCTACAAACTCAAAGCACCAAAATTAAAACAGCTCTGTATTGTTTTTCTATTTATTTGTCTTTTATTTTCATGGCCAGATATTTTGTACATAGAATTTACAATTCTTTAAAATTAAGGTTCATCCGTTCAAAAACTCACCCAAAGCTATGCATAAGTATTATTGTACCCACACACTTTTGCTGTTCTTAGTCGCAGTTTGAACATATCAAATGGCATATTTAATCGTACAATACCAAAACATAAAAAATATAAAACCTAAAACCAAAGCGCTCTCAGTAATATCGAAAGTAACGCCCACACTAAAATCTATCTCTCTTTCTCACATATCTTCTTCTATTTCTCTCTGTTCTTTCGTCTATCTTTTATATACTTTCTCGATGTGATTTTCCACTAAACTAACTAAAAAAAAAAAAAAACATAAACTAACAATCTTAACTAACCTGCCTAACATTTTCAAACTCCTCAATATCGAAAACAACCCGAAAAAAATGTCCGTGATAATCACACACAGGTGACGCAAACTCCACGCATTTGCCCACATTTCTACAGACATTTGTTTTAGCAATTACGGCATTAGTCTTGAATACGTACAACTAAAAAAAAAAAAACAAAAAAAAATCAAAAGAAAAATTAAAACAATTAAATCCAAAATTTTAAATTGTATTGCTAAATCAAAGGAATTTCCACGAGAATCAAAAGTGATGCAAACTATTACAATAAAACAACAGCAAACAAAACAAAGAAAATCAAAAAAAAAAAAAACAGAAAATAAAATAAAAAAAAAAACATCGCAAGAGATTTTAATAATTTTTCTATGCATAAGTTACACGCCAAGTAAATGCTAATGTATAAGAATAAGAAATACATAATTCTTTTGGTCACATATAACACGTGAGTCCTGCATAAACTTGTCTCAAATCGCTGCACACGCCCACAACGCCCACAATGCCCACAGCCACAATCACGACACACATGCAAAGTACCCACTTAAATGAGCCACTCCACCCACTCTCCACCACTCGCAAAACACAAAAGACTTGTTCAAATTATGCATCGTTTTATAAAGACATAATGTAACATAATCTAGAATACTTATTCCAAGCTAAAGTCCCAACGTTTATTACATTTTGTTTGCAAATTTCGCTTTGAAATTGTTAGAAGGCATGCTGATGGAAATTTCGTTATTTTTCTGGCTTTTTTATGTTCTGCACCCGCAATAACTTAACTACTGTATCTTAAACTGAGCTGCATTCTTAACTATTATCCCTAAAATACTATCTACTAATATGAAAGAAAATAAACACAAAACTTTAATGCCAACACATCCACTGCACAGCAGTACAGCAAGAAGAACATTATCGGTCAGATTGCTAGATAGTCATTCATTCATTATCTAAATAACATTTACATTAATCATAATAGCAGAGTTTTGTGAGAAACCTCTGATAATGCGTATGATTTGATAGCTAAATACATATGTATTAACAAGAATCTCAATTTGTTTTGTGCTTTGATTTATTTACGTATTAATTCCTGAAACAGGTATCACGGAAGCGGCCGAGGAGGATCACGACGTCCTAATTATAATAACACTAGTCGTCGTCTCGTCCCTAATCTGTCTCCTATGCACACTCTGTCACTCCAGAAGAAAACGTAGAAACCATGTGCGTCAATTGGGTTTACATCGGAATGCACATTATGATTCGCAGACGAGTGCAACGGGTAAGCAAAGGTTTCATCAAAGGTTCCCATTTCAATATTATGTTTATGCTTTCGTATTTTAGGTTTTCTTTGATTTTGTTTTAATATCTTATCGTTTCAAAGGTAATTATTTTTTTATTGAAATCACTTCACAAATTCATTATCAAGCTGTAACATTTTCATTATTGAATTATTCCCCAGCTGGTCTCAGTTCCAGTCGGCGGCATTTGCAGAGTGGCGGACCGAGTATTGCAGGCAGTCTGCACGGTATTAATAGTGGCACCTTGATCATTCCACCCGCTCCGCTGCCACCCACAAGCGTGCCACCGCCCCCACATATATGTATTGCCGGAATTGATATGTCACACGGTCTGATGTCCAACGACGAGGACGATGACGACGATGATGACGATCTAGATCTGGACGAGGATCAGCTGGCATCTGACATATTCATAAACGATGTGCATTTCGACGAGGATAATATCGACCATATAAACCAAATGGCAAACGTTTAACTATGTTTTTTAAGCATTTTTATCGCTAGTTTCACTTCCGCTGTAGAGCGCTTTAGGTTAAGCCTTCGCAAAGGGGCACATAAGTAAGTGAGTAATGATTAAGATGAGTACAAGAAGAGATGTGCGAACTTCTGGTGGAGGATCGCAGTGGTTGAATGTTTGTATACAGACTGCGACACTCAGCAAAATGAACTTGAACATCAAGAACAACAAATTCAAAAGTTAACAATACCTAAAAGACGAAAAATTATGCAAAAGTGCGAATTGATTAAGACATAAATTTAATAAGCTATTATCGAGGCGCAAGTAAACGTATAAAGTACAGTAGGGCGTAAACATTGTAGTAGCGATTAACGATTAACGATAAACGATGAACAAAAAAGACAGACAACAAATAATAATTACATTTAATTATACATACATACTATATTATACACATAGCGACTACGTATGACAGGAAAATGCGAAAACCACTTTGTTGGTTTGCATCGATTGAAAAACCAAGCGGCAAACATGTAAAGCATTGCATTTTCTTAGCCACAAGAGACCGCAAAAAGTTGTTGATTTTTATATTTGATACGAGTAATATTTAGGTGAAGCATAAATTGAATTAATTATACAACAAAACCAAAAAAAAAAACCAAAACAAAAAAGAAACACAAAGCAAAACAAATGAAAATAATACACATTCAGATGAATAAATAAATTTGAACGCAAGCAAAGTATAAAAATTCTACTTATTAAAAGGCATAAAACAATAACACAAATACCTATAGTATATCTATAGAAGCGAGAATAACTTTTATTTATACTTTTTTTACAATAAGCAAAACACTCTCAAGCAACACACAACTTTACATTTAAAGTTTAATTTAAGTTAAACAAAATCACAAAGTTTTTAACAATTACATACATACATAAAAAATGCATAAATAAAAGAATTAGTGACTATCAAACCTGTATCTTCCAGCAAAAGTTAAACACAAAATCCTTTAATTGAGAGATTTGTATAAATAAATAAATAAATTTATGAATACAAATAAATTTAGTAGCGCCATTTGTCGTGCGCACCAAATTCCAGAAATAAATTGATAAATTCAAAAGATTTTTGTCAGTTTAAGCACATTTTTATAGACGTTTAAAGGGAATGTTGCAGCGACATTAATAAAACAAACAAACAAACAAAACTATTTATAAAAATGTACACGCTAAAGAGAACGATAATAAAAACTTATACAGTAAATTAAAATCCAAAAATTAACATTACACAACTAACAACTGATAAGAAAATTTAATAATTTTTACCCAATGTTAAAAATAAAGAAATTATTATTTTCCCCTATAAGTTATTATTAAGTTGATGTACTATTTTCATATTCTTCCCAACACAATGGATATAAAGAGACATTATTTCTTATGTTATTTTCGAATACTGAGAACATTGAATAATAATAATAAATCATAGATGAAAGTTTGAGAATATAAAAAAATTATTGGTTTCATAGCGCTCGTACGTTTTGCATAAAACAAAAACATTAAAAGAAAGCTTAAATAAATGAGATAAACTTAAAAACAGTTTGACGTAAAAATCATTAATAATAAAAGTATGTAGGTGTTTAATAAAAACGTAATAAATAAAACGAAAACATTGAACAAGTAAAACGTTGTTAAATTGTTGCAAAATGCATTAAGATCAACTATTTAATAAGAAATAATACATTATTTTGAAATAATTTCAAAATATAAATAAATGAATATTTAGTTTAAGTGTATAAATTTTGTTGTTGTATGACTTTAAAATGAACCCCAATTAAATTAGTTAATTAAAAAATTGAATTTGTGTTCTAGCAATAAAAACAAACATAAATTAAAAACCTATTTACTAAAAATAAAAAAAATAAATTAAAAAATGTTCGAGAAACACACGGCAAATCCCCGTAAAATGTTCTAAGCGTTTACTAAACAAAACACAAAGTTAAATTAAACAAGCAAGTGTTAAATTTACAATTAAATCTTTAAATAAGCAAGGCAAACAAACAAAAGAAAAATAAGATATACTAAACAATATGTAAAGCCTAAACCAAAAACAAAACCAAACCCAAGCGTATGCATTGGCATAGAGCGCTGCGCTTTAGCAAAAGATAGTTGATTAAAAAGCAAAATTTTAAAATTGAACAAAAAACACCTACAAAAACAATTCCATGTTAACATTAAATATAAATAAAGGTAATTAAATAAATGAATACTAAACCAAAATCAAAATAAGACAATTATTTAAAAGCTATTATAGCAGTACTTCTTGCTTCTGGGAAAGGACAGTGATTTGTACAGGTGTTTAGGTTCTTAGATGATCCCATAATCTTTGAATGCAGTTCGATGGAGATAGCCCTTGCGATTGTAACACCCCAAGTCCTTTCCAAATCTGTAAAAATATGATCTAGTTAGACACAGTTTGCGTATCACATGCGCATTCCTCAAAGTATGCTACAATATTAATTGCTTAAGTCCAGTTTATCCAATACAACAACCCAATTTGTATGACTGCAAACAGAAAGACGCAAAACAATCGACAAACTAAATTTAGTATACGATGCGTTTTTTTATTTTCAACTTGATTTTGTCCTTGTTACTTACGTACTAAATATTTACTACGTGCTTAGGTAACTAAACATCAGTGTTCAAAACTGTAATTTCTGGTGTTTATTTGAGACATATATAGAATAGAATTTCAACGCGTATCGGTGATTTATAGTCGCACAAGAATCCAATAATAAATGTGGTTGTATTTTAGTTTTGTGAATTCAAACGAAACTTGCCCAACATTTTGTTGATGGCCTCAGCATCACCGTCTATTTTAGCCCTATCCTGCTCCAATATTTGCTCAAACGTCTTTCGTTTAGTGCCAACCAAATAAAAGTCTTCATCAGCTATAGTAACCCGACCATCGGCGTCAGGTGCCTTGCCTTCATAAATGTCCAGAGCTTTGAAATCAAAGACTACAGTGAGACGGTCAGCGGGAATAACACAAAACGAACACTATTCTAAAAACTCACCCATACTTTTGATGAGTATGCCATCGCTGTCCGTAAAATTGAACTGAAATGTGTTGACTACAGTTCGTTTGCCGGGATCCGACTCCTTCAGCTTATTGCGTATTTTCTCAATTATTTCGTCGCTTTTCATACTGATCGAGGCACAAGTGGACCGGTTGACTGCAGTTGCTTGACTAATTCAAGTCTGGAGACCAATTGAAACGAAGACAGCGGATTACCGCAGCCGTTATCGTCATGGTTTTGCATAATTCTTAATTAAAGTCAATTGGTTTGATATGAACATGATTGACGATATTGATGCAGGGCATGAGAAAATCTAAACTTGGCTGATATTGCAGTACAGTTAAATTAAATTAAATTATTCTGACAGGTAAAAATCTAGGGAAACTAAATAAGACTTAGCAAGCGGAAAAACTTAAGTAATCTATGGCTTCCATAACTTCAGCAGACCGTCTTCACTATAGCTAGCCAGAAGATTCTGATGTGGGTGATGGGTTAGGCCAATAACGTCTTTCTCGTGTACCTAAAACCATAGAAAAATGTTAAAGCGATTTTAGAGAGAGAAACAATAGAATGCTCACGTTTAAAGTACGCTCTAGTTTGCCCGAGGAGACCGAGAAACAGTAGAGCACTTGATCCTCTCCGGCACAGTAAATGAATTCTCCTCGAGGTGAGAGGGTTGCAGAGATAAAGGCGCCGCCCTCGCGCTTGCCCGACGAGAACGATCGTACAATCTGTCCCTGCATGTTCATAATCACAACCGTGTTGGATCTATTGCAGACGATGAAATGCTCCGGATTCTTTGGAAGTATAAGCACCGTGTTAACGGCAAGTTCGTTACCCAAGGGTTTGTACGTAGACACACATTCTGTGGTCTTTAGCGACCAGACCTTCACGGTGCCGTCGGAGGATGCACTTAACACACTGTGGCCATCTGGCGTGAATGTAGTTTCATTGACAAAAGACGTGTGCCCCTTGAACTCCTTCAGCATTTTACCGGACTTGAGGCCGTGCAACCGCACAGTGTAGTCAAAGGAAGCACTGAGAACATGGCTGTTATCCCGCGAGAACTGCAGACAGGTAATGCCCTTGGTGTGTGCCTTTTCGAACTTGCGCAGGCATTGGCCAGTGATGATGCGCCACACCTTTATCTGGCCGTCCTGTGCGCCAGATGCAACCATCTCGGAGTCACGAGAGAAATTTAGTGCTAGTACGGCTTTTTCCATCATCATGAACTGGTCCTGTGCTTGGTATTTCAAATCTTTACGTACTTTGCCAGTGGTAAAATTCCACACTTCGAGAAAGCCATCTACACTGCCAGTTATCAGATACTGTCCGTCTGGTGAGAACTGTGCACACTCTACATGTGACTTTTCGCCGAATTTTATCTGCCGGAACAGCTGCGTTGGATACATTTCCTCCTCCTGATCCTTCATGGCTGCTTTGCCACGGAACAAATCGATGGTGGTGCCGGGTGGAAGGAGACCCTGGTGCTGTTGCCACTTAAGAGCCTGGCCAAGCAACGCCAACAGCCTAGACGAGGGCACCACATGCACCTCACCACTTAACTCCTGGGCAATTGCCGTTCGACGTTTCTCCTTGCTGCTGCCCTCCGCATAGGCCTCTCGGGGATCGAAATACGCTCGCTGCAGCATGTTTTCTGATAGACAAAACTGTTTTATTTATTCATTTTTACAGAATAAGGGTATTGAGTATTTACTCACCTAGATGTATGTATCGCTCGGGCTCATGCTGCTTCAACATGCTCATTGGATCCGTTTGGCGAAGTAACGAACGGGCGGCGCCCAATTCTCGCAACTCTATTAGTTCCAGTACAATTTGCTCGTAGAGATTAAGCAGCTTTTTGTCGGGAAGCTTCAGTGACTGCGTTACCTTGAGCACTGTGTCCCAGTGTCCATTCGAGATATCCTGCACAAAGCCATCGACGCTGTCTACAGTATTGAGCGAGACGCCAGTTTCCTCCTACAATACAGCCTGTTACTACAATACTTAAACCAAGGAACAGGAATCTTACTTGTAAAGTTTGCAGCGTCTTAAGCAAATTGGATTCCTTCAGATATTGTTGAATTAGTCGTATCACGCTGCAAGGGGGACGTTTAGAAAATTGACTACACAGCGGACTCAATTATGCACTTACTCTGCAGATTCTATTTCGATAGACATTATTAGTGATAAGTAGCTTTTCTGTTTTATTTACAATTAATTCTTGAAATAAAAAACGCGTCTTTTAAGGAGAACTGTGCATAGATGAGAAAAAGTTCATTCGAATCACTGACTAGTTCAATAGTTCATTGTTAGCAGTTTGTTTACCTGTTAATAAAAGCCGGTGTTCAAAGTTTTTGAAAAATACACAAAGATATAAAATGTTGCCAATGCAATTTGTCGTAGACAATTACATGAATTTTTTCCGGAATTTACTTTGTATCAATGCGACGATATGGCTTAATGAACATTATCAAACTGATAACAGAGGCATAATAATATCGATAAATTGTATTAACAACCGATAGCTCGGCTGTCGGCTACAGCTGTTTGGTCTTCTTCTTAGCAAACGCATTGGACATCTTTGCATAACATCCAAGATCTCGATTTGTTTGCAAATTAAATCAATTAAAATGTCCAAAGCAGCCGGTAAACTAAAATCACTCAAAAAGACAGTGGAGCGTGTGACACACACAACCAAACTGAAAACAAATATACCCGCCGGCATGGCAGCAGCAGGCCCGCCTTTGGGTCCCATGCTGGGTCAGGTGGGTATTCAAATTATATTGAGTATATTATATATTTGATATGTGTAATTCAACAGCGTGCCATCAACATTGCTGCCTTCTGCAAGGACTTCAACACGAAAACAGCCGACATGAAGGAGGGCGTGCCACTGCCGTGTCGCATCTCAATGAACAGCGATCGCAGCTATGATTTGGTCATACATCATCCTCCAGCGACTTTTTTCTTGAAACAAGCAGCGGGCATCCAGCGCGGCACGATGACACCTGGTCGAGAAGTTGCCGGCATGATTACCCTAAAGCATTTGTACGAAATTGCGGCAATCAAAATACAAGATGCACCCAACGCGCTGCTTACGATGCAGGTAAGCAGGATGCTCTGACTAACTGAGATGTGTTGAATTGATTCTCATTTATACACAGCAAATGTGCGAGATGCTCATCGGCATTGCCCGAACCTGCGGCATCAAGGTGGTGCGCGATCTTGACTCCACGGAATATGCTCAGTTCCTCGAGGAGCGAAAAATTATTGTCGAGGACCAGCGGCGAGAGCTACAGGAGAAACGCGAGGCTAAGATGTTGCGAACGGGTTAAATACACAAAATGTGAAAACACAATTTTATTCGTTAATATACATTTATAACTAAGCTGGTATTCTATTCTATGCTAATGCGCTTGCGATCCTTGGCGGCGTTCTTCTTACGTCGCTTTTCAAGATGTTTGTTCAGTTTCCCAGTATCCTTCAGTCGCTCAAATTCAGCTACCAATTCCTTGGCACGCCTCTCCTCTGCAATTGAAGATGTGATTAGCTGCCGTTATTCATATTTTAATAACAACTTACTCTTCGTAACGTAGTGCGGCTGCCGTCCCTCATCGTGCGCTTTCTGTATATCTTCGCGCTCCTTCTTTAATAAGTCTTGCTTATGGTGCCACTTTTTGTCCTCCACATTCTTATTCACAAGTCTTTGCATGGTATGCCTGATTTTCTGTTTCTCCTCACCGTTCTGCACTTCGTCCAGCTGTTTCCGCAGCTGGACAACCTCTTTGTCGCGTATATTCGTTACGAATTCGTAGTTTTTCTTGAAAGAATTAACGTCATAGTTGCCCGATTTTTTATCGAAACGCGGATCGCGCAGTTCAGTCTCCCTTTTACGCTCCACTCGCAGTTCTGCACCCAAAAAGGGCACCTGTCGCTTTGAACTGATTTCACGAGGACGATTCTTATTTAACCGCTTGAGCTCCAATTTTGTTTTTGGCTGTTTTACCTTGGACCTTTTACCGCCCAGTATTGCCTCTTTGTAGACCTTTGCGCCCAACTGTTCCTTGAGATGCAGTATTTCTTCGATGGTCATACCTTTAAGATCCTCGCGAATTGCGTTCTGTGGCAAAAGCAAATCTTGAAAGTGCAAGTGTTTGGCATACTCCAACAAATTATTTACCTGCGTCTCATCCTCGCTACCTGCATCGTGGTCAGATGCAGCCGAGGACTCGCTTGACGATGCCATTATCCACAACCTTTCCTGTTAATATTATTGTTTAAAACAGATTTCACGTGTTTTGTTGTTTTTAGGCTGATTTAGTCGACTGAACTATCGATATAAGACTATCGATATTAACAGGGCGTATATTCTGTTTTCGTGGTTAGTTCACAGATCTGGCAACGCAGTAAATCCTCAATTTGGCGCTAAAATTAATTATTTTAAAGGTATTGAAAGGTGTGAAGCGCAACAAAATCAACTGTCAACAGTTGGTCGCATGTTGTTCTCTCATTACTCGCATAGATAACTTCACGTGCACAATAACATTGACCTAACTCTCCGCACATAAACGTAAACATCAGTAAAATCCACAGGGGGTGGTATATTGATAACTATTACTTACCTTTTTATGGCCCATGACTGGGGGTTCTTACCCGCGATTTGTTTGCATTGCATTTGTAGCATGTCGAAGGGCTGGGTCACAAAGACAGTGAAAACTAAAGCATTTAACGGTCATGTGACTTTTAGTTAAACATACATAAATGGTAGTTTGAGTGTGTGTGTGGCACATGCCAAGCTTGCGTTCAATTTCATTTGGAAAGTCATCAGACAGGAGCGTTTCTGAATATGTGAGCGCCCCGAAGCATAACAAATTGTCGATATTATATACTAAACATTTTTTTTTCGATTGGTGTTTTACCATGACGACTTCTTGTAAATTTAATTTTAAGAAACAAAAATTGTTAAAAATCTCAAATGAGTATTAAATACTTAACAAGTTTACTTAAGCTTAATGGTAGTTAATGTGAGAGAATTACTTGACTCACACGTGGGAGTATTCCGTTTCAGCAGGCGACCCTACGAGTCGTGTTCATTGACCAATTACTCGCGTTTATGTATCGCGCCATTCGCTGCGTTGTCCTTAATTTCTTAAAAAGCGTTTAAACATCTAATGAAAGCATTTGCTCTGTGTGATTTTCGCTGTCAGTCGCTTTAGTTGCGTTTGGAGCTTCGCTGAGTGCGGTTCGATTAGAAGTTAAGCGTCTCCTTTTGGTCTTGTTAGCGAATTCTAACGGTTAGCAGGAGCTGAGGGCCCATGGTGATGATGATGTGATCATGGCCAAGATTATATCAACGATTAAGGCAATTCTCACGCGCATCATATTCAGCGCACACAGTTTGTTGGCCATTTGGCAGGTGACGACATTCAAGAAGGATATCATCTATTGGACACTATGTGGTCCACTACTGTTGCTGCTGCTCGAAGGCATCTTTACTATAATGATCAAGAAGACGCAAGAGTGGCGCTGGTAAGTCGACAGATCCGGCAAATTACCCATATATATCGCTTATATACCTAGTGGAAGGCAATGTAAACAAAAATCTTCTGATACTGACGTCATGTTCGCGGTTTTGATTTTCAATTAAAAGTGAAATCATGTGTTTAATGTGTGTGTGTGTGTGCCCCGTTCCAAGTGGGCAGTCCAAACATCCCCTTCAAGACCAGCTTGCCACAACGACCACTCCTCCAGACAAAAACCACCCACGCTCTGTTGTAGTAAAAACTTTAATGGAATTTCACTTTGGGTGCCTTAGTTTGTGTCTTTCGTTAGATGTTTACTTTTTGGCGCCTCACTTTGACCTGTTTGTTTGTTTTGGACATTTGCTTTATGCCTCCATTCTTCCTACAGGTTCTGCCCCTCGGTTTTTCTCTACCTGAGCAGCATTGTGCCGGCGATTTGGCTACTCGAACTGGACAAGATTGAGCGGC
Source organism: Drosophila paracracens (assembly GCA_035044025.1). Lineage (NCBI taxonomy): Eukaryota > Metazoa > Arthropoda > Insecta > Diptera > Drosophilidae > Drosophila > Drosophila paracracens. The sequence continues at coordinate 4,461,233 of JAWNMN010000401.1, read as the reverse complement.
GACTCCAAGTGATAAATGCCTCGTTGGCCATTGTGAATAGCAGCTTTGCCAGCAATGACAGCAGTGTCATCAGCAGTAGCACCACACACACCGCCGTTCACACCGCCACAACCACCCCAAACAACAGTGCTATTGTACCAGTGGCGGATCTGCTGGATGACGCTGGGATCACGCTGCCCGTCATCAGTCCAGATACGTGGACCACGCTCATCGAACAGTTTCTCATGCTAATCCTGATTGTCGGTCGCTGGCTGTTGCCCAAAGGCGACCTAACACGCGATCAGCTCAGTCAGCTGCTGTTGGTTTACATTGGCACCGCGGCGGATATAATCGAGTTCTTTGACTCCTACAAGGATGATTCTATTGCACGCATTGGTTTTTTGGTCTTCCTCACTCTGGGAATTTGGTCCTGGAGCCTAATGCAGTTTACGATTGTGCTGTCTGCGACGCGAGGTAGACGACCTCGTGGCAGCGGCTCCCATCATAAAGAAGAGTGAGTCCATTGAACTCCTAACAAGCCCAACAATCAATACTATTCAAAATTTTACAGACAAACGGATTGCTGTCAAAACTGCTGCTGCGGTATTGATGTCTGGGGTATGTTATAAGTACATAAGCAAATGTACAGAAATAAATTAATTATAATTTTTTCATTTTTTGTACAAATTTATAAAGCGCTTTAATCTATATGTATACGTATGTATCTATGTTTAATAACAATATATTTCTTCAGGCATAGTGCTTAACGTAATACTGCAGGATGCACCATTTCTAACATTCCGCTTACTGATAATATTTCAATATAAGATCATCAACTATATGAACGTGTTTTTCACCTGTAAGTTATAAAAACAAAATCCAATGTGGTAAATATTTATTAAAGCAAATTTTACCATTGGCAGGCAAGAACTCCTTGGTCATTATACTCCAGCTGTACCGGCTGTATGTAGTCAACGCTGAATTCTGGAAGAGTCGTCGGGAGAGTAAAATGAATAAAGCGCGGCAATATCAGTCGCGTCGACGGGTTCACGAAACGGATCAGAATAGCATCTATATGATATCCAATGAACGTGGAGGCGATGTCAAGAAGAAGATTAAAAAGTGAGTAATTCAATGAAAACTTTAATTAAAATAAAAATAGCTTACACTTCCCATGAACTAGAGCCAAGGATAGAGATTTTGTGGAGCAAGAAGCCAGTTACAGCAAAAAGAAAAGAACCAAAAAGGACAAGTAAGTCAAAGTGAAGTTAAGTTAAATGAAATAATATATTTAATGCATTTAACAGAAAAAAACGCAAGCGCAAAGATACGGGATACTCTACTGCCAGCTCGCAAAATCTGTACTCCACCAAGGCTAGCAACAAGGATAAAAAGGTTAAGAAATCAAAGCGCAACTGTAGCAGCTCACCCAGCGATTGCGATCCGATCAAGGCCAAGAAACTGAAACGGGCTAAAATCGCCGAAAAAGCTGAGAAGAAGTAAATGGTAATAAACTGTTGCCAAAAATGTGCCTCACTCCAATCCTGCTATTTTAGAAAATCGCGAAAAATCGAGGCCGTTATTGAGGAATCAAGCACCACAAGCAGCAGCAGCTCGGATTCGAGCAACTCCACATTGCCCAGCTATGAGGTTATAGATGAGAAGAAGTCACGTCGCCGCAAGCACGCCCGCATCACTGACTCTAGCTCCAGTTCCAGCAGCTCGGACTCATCCTCATCATCGTCTTGAGCTTTGAACAGAACTTTTGGACTAACGGCATTTCGAACGAGAATGCAACGTTAGGGCAACAATCAATTTTGTGACAGTCAAAATCACGTTTGGCTGCGACGCTGATAAAAAGCTGTCGGTTTGTTCTATGAGACCCATATGTGGGGTCCAAAACTTTGTCAGAAAACATACATACATATATTTTTATATGTTTGCTAAACTAAACCCAAATTCAAATAAATACAAATGGCGCATTGATTTGCAAACAAGTTGGCAGCCGCACGCATGAAAATGACAGTTCTCTTAGCTTTTTGCTTGCAATTTTTGTGCTCTCTTCCACTGCTCTCTGAACATTGAAAAGCTTGAACCTAGCAACGGCGGCAGCTGATGAAAAAACTATAGCGTAAAACTTTTGTTGACACTCACAGATAAGCAAGCGTCTATGCGAGTGGCTTTGTATATGCATGAATGTATTTGTGTGCCCCAGAGATATCTGTGTGTGGTTTTTGTAATAACAAATAGTTGCTGTTGAGCGTTCGAGCACTGTGGACGCGTTGCGGGAAAAGCTATTTGTTTATCGGGTTCAAGTCTAGTGTGAGTGTTCTCTATTGTTGTACCCAATATATATGTAATGGTACATTTGTGCTTAGTATAGCACATGAACACACACACACACTCGTGTGTTTGTAAGTTTATAAATTCTTATTCAAATCTGTAGAGCACTGTCGATCTCCCACACATACACAACAATAATAACAAAAATAACGTCGCGGGCCGACTAGCGCTTGTTGCTATCGTAGCGATACAAAAACAACAAAGATGATGAAGAAATTTGTTGCTATAACAGTTGTCAAATCGAAAACTGATATAATTTAAATGATAATTAAACAGGTGTGATTTTCAATTAAATTTAAAAAAAAAAATCAACATTTTAAGCACGAAAATAGTTGGCAAAGTCAGTTAATTCATTAAGAGCTGGAAATTTACTTGGGTGAATGGTGATTGAGCAACAATTGAAATCAATTTATTACGCGAGTGAATTTTTTTTTTTTGTATTACCCTGACAGTGATATACAACGAGACAAAGAGAGCAGAAGTCAGTGCTGCTGAGTGTGTTATCAGGCCAAAGAGTTGTTGTTAGCTCTTCTAGCTAGCTGTCCCGCATTGTACCTGAACATAATCGCCTAGTGTAGTTTTCCAGCTGTTCGTAGACATACATACATAGTGAACACAAAACATGTTTCCACTTTACAAAAAAACAAAAAAAAAATGCTATAATATTTTAGTCGCAGACCGATGAACATTTCGTTTGTGTTGCCTATGCTTGGAGCTTTGTTTACATACATCACGCATGCTGAAGGTTAAAGCGTATTCCCCAACTAGCGTTAAGCTAGCACACACAGATATCGCGTGCCGGTTGTACGAAAAAAAAACATGCCAAAAAAAAAAACCGATAGCATAATTATCAACAACATTTTGTTACCTTTATTATAGCATTTCTATATACAATCGTAACTATTTGCCGGTTAGGGTGTTTGAATTTGTAATGGTTCATGTTCTATATACGTGTTTCATTGTTTCACCGATAAAAAGAATTAATTAGTCCTAAGTACATGCTGCATATATACATATAAAATGATTTCTTAGCCGTTATCGGATATAAATAATAGCAACTTCATTAAGCATTCGGACAGTGCCTTTGATTCTGTTCCTCATGACAGCAAGAAAAAAGAATAAATACATATACTTTAATGGGTGTCTTATAATGTGGCATGATATTGCTTATATCGTCTGATATTCTTGTATATATACATATATATGTGTGCCCATAGATACATACACCTTTACATAAATATTTATATTGCTGGCAGGTTTTGCATAACTTGTTTGAGATTTCTCGTAAATCAACTTCTATGTAAAATATGTAAGCAAGAGTGAAATGAGCTAAACATGAATATTTTTATAAAAATATTTATTTATATATATATATATATAATTTTTATTGAAGCACATTACATGTGATAATAGCCAATTTGTTCCGCTGCTTCTGTTTTAAAAGCCGGAAACCTCTGACTAATCCGCATTAAATTATCTTATCTTATTCCTCATATATGTAGGTTCTGTTTTTACGCTAATTTACACTTCTTACACTTCTATTTATTATTTGTTTGGAAGCATACATTCAATTTCTTGTTAGGGGGCATTAATAAGTCAAAAGAAAAAGCCACCGATTATTTTTTTATGGAATTATTTATTTACTTTAATAAATTTCATTAATGATACTTGTTCTTTCTTTTCACGATTCGCTTGCCTTGCCCTAAATGGCCGATATATATTTTGTTGCCTTGAATTTAAACTTTGTAAAAAATAATACAAATACAAAACAACTGCGTTATGACATTTTCTTGATTCAAGTATAAATTCACAGCTGTTGGGAATTAAGAATATTGATTTTTTGACTTAATGAATTTAGTGGCAAATTCAAAACAAAACACTTGAAATAAATTCAGATTATTGAATTTAAATTGAATTCTCCATTAAGCTCAATAATAAATGCATATTTTTACGAATTTCCTGATTTAAGATGCACATCAACACAATTTCCACATTTGCATTGCATGTTGTTATCAGTCAGCTGCCAATAAAAAATTGACAATCATATTTGTGAAGGTCAAAGAATGCCTACCATTACGGATAATCAAATACAGTTTACTCATTCGATGTATCCAACGTAATTACGTGAATCCAAGCGTATGAATAAATTGTATTTGTATACCATATATTTGCTGTCTATTACATACATATTTCGCTGTTGTTTCAGTTTATTGCATACTTGACATCTTCCCGTGGGAAGTTGTCTAAGGGCTTGTTGACAGCTGAACCTGTTGACCACTCTGGAATGCAATCTCATTTGCATTTATTATTCGGGGCTCACGTGGCTGTCACATGCGATAACTTAATTACCAAGCTGAGTGGCTTGCGTGATTCATTGAAAGTCAATTTCTAGCCTATAAATGCTGGCACACTTGCAGCTTGCCATCCAACCATTGTGCAAGAAATTGCTATCGAGACAATCAGTTAACGTATTTAATTACAATCACAATAGCGCTATCTTTAATTATTTGTTAAAATGTCTGGCACTGCAGTTGCCTAGTGGCCATAATACGCCGTATGCATTGATAAAAAACAGCAACAATAAAAAAAAAACCGACTGCGACCGCGAATGACTTTCGACAAAGAATCGGAAAAGTTGAAGCGTTGCATAGATGGGCTGCTGTTTAAAGTCCACATGACGCATGAGTGATGTGGGTAAATGCACGTATCCGCCGCCAGCACCACTAAGGAAATTGGTTTTTGTGATTTCAACAGCATGCAACTAGGTAGCGCCTCATCATTCCACCAAATATAGGAATTGCTAAGATTGTTAAAGAGCTTTCATATATATTTAGTTGCAAATATGAGCATTCACATTCATATTTAGATTAGAATTAGTAATGCTCTTGTCACGCTTATCTAACAAGCAGATGTCCTACAATCCGGTCTAAATATAAATATAAGCTCGTAAGTATTTGATTGCTTGTTGCCAACTGACAAACAAACATAAATTCTTGATAAAAAATTTGCAGGGTATACATAAAAATATACAACCTTCACCTGTCTTTTGTAAACACAATTGACAATTCACACCCTTTAGCCTTAGATACTTATGCTGATCGTGATCTGAATTCTTGATTAAAGTTTCAATTTGAATAGTATTCGCATGGCTGAGTACCTATGCACTATTGACACACTGCTTATCGCAAACAACAACATGCACATACATTTGCCTTCGCTGGCTTCAGAACTTTCTATTGTCAAAGTGCACAGACCCCAAAATAGATAACAGATATTAGTATGCGGGTATCTAAAAAAGAAACAAACCCATAAAAAACATAATTTAGTAATCAACTTAAGCGAATCCAAAGTCAAGCAATTAATTTAAGAAGGAAAATTGGACGTCTATAGGTTTTTATGATAACGGATTAGTAGTAAAATGCTTATCAGTCGCACAAGTTTTAATTGAATTAACAATGCACAAAAAAACGACAAAAATTATGATTAGAACATTCGAATATAAAATACCCTGCAAACATGTTCGTACTGATCAATTGCGGTTATATTCATCACCGCAAACGAGATGGCGAACGAAACATGACCAATACCTTATTTCTAAAACAATTACCAGACTTATATTGTAATAGTAGCTGATGGAAATAACTAATTCGATACACATATTACAGAGGAATGAAACCTAAGTACCTTACTTTGACTGGAGAGAAAGAGAGAGAGGGCGAGATTATGTCCGATAAGGTATTTACTTGAAGGCAAAGTCGCCGTAGAAATTGTATATAAATAATCTTCATATATACACCGACTTTCCTCACTTGATTACGAGGTATGCAAATTTAATAAGCAAATGGATAAAGAAAGGCATTTCCCAATTAGGCACGACAAGCATGACTTGGAGGAGACGCGCACAGATAAGAATTGAAGAAGCCTTTTATGTGTTATCGCTTTATTGAATTCTCTGTTTGTATTTATTGTGCGAGAACTATTGGCCATGTCGACAGTCAGATGACTGCAATTGAAGTGCTGCGGCGTGTGGCACTCGAATTGGTGTACTCGGTACTGAAAACTTGATACTTGATATTTGTGTTTGTCGCATTTTTTTTAGTGGCACTCAGAGCACTCAAAGCTGTTTGCACAGCTAATCGTGATGCCGAATGTGGTGCACATCCGTAACTGTAGCCGCAGTTGGGGCCTCGGCTCCCGCCAGAAGGTGCTGCGCCACAGTCATACTTTGATTTGCATTGTGAGCGGTTCACTCGTCCACCCCCCAAAGAATCAAGTGTGTGTAAGTCGAGCCATTTAGCAATGAGTAGATGACGCAGTTTACCCATCCATTCCCCCCCACTGCCCGTGTAAGCAGCAATCATCGTCAGTAGTGCTCAGTTGAGGTATTGTGTTGTGTTATTGTTATGCGGCTGCCGCATCTGCTCAGCTTTGCATGTAAATGCAAATGTCCAAATGTCAGTCGCAACTTGCTCGAGGGTACAGTTATTTCAGTTTGTTGTTGTTATACGTACACAAGTATCTAAATATAGCAAAAAAAAAAAACTTTCGCTGTTTAAGCTAAGCTCATTGTGTGTGTGCCCTTGTGCTGGTCCTGCTACTGCTGCTGTTGCTGCTGATGCATGCAACAAGCTTTGCCCTTTTTGTGTGTCGTGGCACACAACGACCCTCAACTTGAACCTTTCCAGCGCACTGTGGCATGCGACTTGCCACATAACAACTGACACATCGACTACTCATTATGTAGCTATTCTGACGTCTGCTTTGCTGATTGTCTAATGGGATTGCAGCCAAACAATTACAAATATGATTGACTGTTCGCAGGTGCTACGTGGGAAAGAGCTGTAGGATTATCGTTTAGCTTGAATAGCACTTGAGTTCGTAATTTTTATTGATCGATATAAGTAAAATATTTGCTTAATATCTATATGAGGTGCTGATTTATTGCTCATTCTCCTTAACTAACCACAGCTATATAATAAAGTGTTCCGATGATTATGATGTTTGTGAATAAACGAAGAGAAGGATAGACTAGTGATGCTGATCAATAATATATATTATATTTGGGGTCAGAGATCTCTTCTTCAATATTAAAATAAATATTAATAAATAATAATGTAAATTTGTTAATTTTTGTATTCGTGTGAAATTGAAAATCGCATTTTGTTTAATATTCTTATATGCAATACTATATATACATTTAAACAAGGTACAAGGTACAGATGGTACATATACAGTACACACATTTATTTAATGGACCAGATATTTAAATTTCGGTCAAGTTTTTCTCGCCTTCAGTCAGATTCGCGATTGTTTCAAGTTCCGACATCGTAGGCTTTTTAACCTTAAGCAGCTTTATATTCGTATGTCAGCTGATAATATTTATAATTTTAATAAAAATTTAAGCTGTTTGCCGAAAATATTTTATGCAGCGACATATACTGCAAAAAGCTAGTTAACTAGTGCTCGTTCGATTCACAAATATCTGGCCGTACCACACGTCGCATACGTGATAAAGCGGGCCAGTGCATATTTATTTACAGCCTGGCAATTGCCACTTAATTTTAAATGGTAAACAAATGTGAAAGAGACACAACACTGGTAATAATTACACTACATAAATGAGAATGAAATAGCATTGACATTGAAACACGCAGGACTGAGTGCACATGCATGTTAAAATACAATTCGATTCACATATATTTTCAGTTTAGCGCGCAGCTCTCGGCGGGCAATATGTTGAATTTGCGCTAATTGGCAGCCAGCCATTGACAGAGAAAGCGACAGGGTCAAGAAATAAAAGGGCAGCAAAACCATTTGTTATCTTCGAGCAAGCAAACAGGAAAAACAGTCGGAAACAATACCAATAATGTCTACGAGTACCGAAGCCCGCAACCAACACAGCGCTGAAATCAATATGAATAAAAGTAACAAGTCAGAACTACAAGACACAGAAGACAATTACAACAACAACAACAACAGCAAAGACAACAACATCGACTTATTGCTACACTCAATCGATGAGCATTACGTGTGTGATATTGCAATGATGCATATTGCGGAGGAAGTTGGCCAAAAGACGGCCCCAGCAAACACACTGAATTCAACAGAGAACGAAGTCGAAATCGATAGCCAAGAGGAGGAGCAAGCAATTAACCAACTGGTGCGCTCCTCCAGCGGCAATGCGTTCATAGAGGCGTAAGTTGCCATTGCATATATTCCAAAAACAAAAAAAAACAAACATTTCAAATTGCTTTTTTAATTTATTATATTCCATTAGTGCCAACAACAGTGGCAGCATGCGTGTTGTCTTTGGCATTCTGGTGCGTCTGATGCTGCCACTGGCCCATAGCGTTGCCCGTGGCATTAAAGGAATTCGGGATGTGCACTTGCTGCACAATATTGCCTCCAGCCGGCAGGCGCTGACCAATGTGGTGGCTTTCGCGGCAAATAGCATATCGATGAATCTATCCTCTGTACAAGGTAAGAGTTTGCATAGAGCCAACTGAGAGAGCAATTATCCAACGTGTGAAATATCATGTTCATAGCGTACCTCACAGCTTTTCATATCAAATGCATATCGCTCTATTCCCAAATTATCTCGTTGACAGTTTCCAATCGTCTGGGACCTTTGCTCAACTTGCTCAAGTTGCGCAAGTCCCAAGATGGCTTGGAAAGTCTGCCCGATACGCTGACAGCACCTACACCGATCACGCCCATAACGCCCACAACGCCCAGCAGCACAACGTTGCAGCAGCAGACGATATGCACTCTCGAAACTACAACCGGCAGCTGTTGTACTCTCAACGTTCTTGCCGCACCGCCGCCGGGCACTCCCATCCGAGCGGACATAGTGCTCGTCCATGGCCTGCACGGATCGCTGGTGAACACTTGGCGTCAGGGTCTCTGGCAGAACGAGCGGCATCCGGTGGAGTTTGATCGCCCGCCGAAGCCGCCCGTTCGTCCACCCAAGCGACCGCGTCATTTACGCAGTGCCGCCGTACATCCAGCACCGCGGGAGAAGCGTGCCAAGCTTTCCTCCTTCAAAGGTGTCCCAGACACGGATGCTTCAAGTGATAGTGCTGCCTGGCAGCAGACACAGCCGCAACAAATACCTGATGCACGGACATATTCCCTAAGTTCTTCCGACGATGACAGTGCCGAAGAGTGAGTACAATCACATTAAATAAATAAATCCAAACTTGATTTAAATATTTATTAAGTATAAGATTTGCATGCAACAATCAAAAAACTCACTTTTCAACTCTTTGTTTCCCTAGTTTTGCCTATGTCTGTGGCGAGCCGGAGGATATTCAGTTCTGTGAGGGCATCGAGTACAGCTTCCCAGCATTTCGTGTGCGCATGCACGACAACAATCGCCTGTTGCAGGTCGAGTTGGAGTCCATGCTGGAAGCCGAAATCAATGCTAGTTCCAGCACGGACAGCTCACAGTCCGCCAAGTCGCACAAGACGTCTGGCAAAGGCAAAACGAAACCATCTGCCAGTGATCCCAACTACTCCAAATGCTGGCCCGGCGATTGGCTGCCCCTGGACTGTCCAGGTGTCAGAGTCATTGCTGTCAACTACACAACGGACCCGTATCTCTGGCGTCCGCTCTGGAAGAGAAAGGAGCAGCGATCCAGTCTAATCCAGCGTTCGCGTGAAATGGCTTCACTCCTTATGCAGCATTCTGTTGGCCATGGTCATCCGATCATCTATGTGGGCCACTCGAAGGGTGGCCTGTTCATCAAGCAGCTAATTGTCGATGCCTGGGAGAGCGGCCGCCCAGCAATGCGGCCCCTATGGCGCTCAGCTCGAGGCTGTTTCTTCTACTCGGTGCCGCATCGTGGTTCCCACTTGGCATCCATTAAGGCGCCGCTGCTGTCGCGCTCTGTGGAGCTGCTGGAGATCGAAAAGAGTAAGATAACGCTATTATTATACATCTAAATCCAACATTTTATTTTGAATAGAAGAAGAAGCTAATTTAATTCCCTATAGTTGTCATTTATTATTTATTGTGTATTTATATATTAAACGAAGCATATTTTTTTTCTAGACAACAAGTATCTTCTGGATCTGCATCGACGCTTTGCTGGTCTCTATCATATGGGTCATTTGAAGATCGAGGTTTTCAGTTTTGTGGAGACGGCCCTGACGCTTATGTCCGTGTTGTTTATGCGTATTGTAGGCGTCGATTCCGCGGGTAAGCTATTGGCTATTGACTAATACCCAATTGTACATAATTAATTAACGCTTTGTTCCATTGAACAGATCCTGGTTTCGGGGAGGTATGTGGGATTCGTTTGGATCATCGGGAGATTTGTAAGCCGCGCAGTCGGGAATGCATTCTGTACAAAGAGCTGGTGAAAATGATAAAGAAGGTGTGCTGAGCGTAATATAATAGGATAATGCAGCAGGACCTCAATAAATTGGAAGCTAAATGTGAATGGGTTTGCAACTCCAAGTTGCCCGATAATTATACGCACCTAAATTGGATGGTGGTTTTTCTTGCTATGGTGCAGAGTACAAACACTTTTTTTTTAAATCCATTATTGCTTGGGATGCTTACAATTGGATTCTTTTGTAAGTCACACTCAAAATGCGTTCAAGCATGCCATTTAGCTCGTAAATTAACCCTCATATGATGAAAGTTATGACAATTTATGCAATTTTATATTGTGATCATTTGTTCAATTAGTTGTGATGTGATCATTTACTCTACAGGTTTTATATATGTACCAGAGCCAATAGATAGCTACCTTTATATATGTACAAAGAAAAAAAAAAGTATATTATAGATATGAACACCGCTGTTAAACGTTACCAACGATTTCAACCGGGCGGTCAATTTTTTTGTAAGGTATTGCCCATTTGATATTAAATGTTAACCTGATAAGTACTGAAACTTACTGATGATTTACAACTAAGCAACAACAGATATTGTATATAATTAATAAGCTAAATAAAAATGCATATGGTATGTTTTGTCTCATAACTTAGTTTTAATATATATGTTTAGTTTTTTTTCTTTCTAATAGTTAAGGTTGCTTTTGCAGCGTTCTTCACCTTTCTCACGTACATAAATCATCGTTACATTTTATTAGACTCTGTAGCCGCGCTAATTGCTGGTTGGTATGTCAAATTACTTGCACCGAAAACTTTAACACGATTCTACATATATATATATATATATATATATATATATAATATATGTATATGCCAGCTTAGTTTCTACAATACAATACAATAATATTTCTGTAGCATATACGATGTATATAAATTACATAAAAAATACATTAGTTTGTTTTTTTTTTGTTTTATCTATCGTTCGATTTCTGTTTAGCATTTAAGCAATTTCGCATATAAACATGTTGCGGATTGGGGAACGAATTAAATACATATGTATGTTTATAATTTAGTTATATAATTTCCACTCCACTAATGAGGTATACAGAATGAGGACTTAAAACCCAAACTAAAATTACGTATCAAACATGCTTAGTTAAAATAATGATTAGGATCAGCAATACCAAAGAGTTAAGAACATAATTTGCTTACAATTTTAGTGGACTCTTAGTTATTGATTGGTTTTTCGTTAGCCAAACCTTTGCAAAAGTCGCAATACGCATTTCCATGCCATCAAATAATTAATTTCATTTTTATTGTTTTCGCGCTTAAATATTTTAAACATTTATCACATCCACTTATACAGCGATCACAATCGCAGTTATTTTTCTTAATTTCACTTTCTCCTCTACTTTTTTTTTCTTTTAATGTGTATTTCTTATGAGCTAATTTCAAATATTGTAATAATTACATAAATGTTCTGCCCTCTGCTGCATAATAATTTTTAGTAATTTATTTTCTTATTCAATTTTTCATTTTGTTTGTAACTTTTGTTAAAAATTTTCTTGCGTTCTTTTTAGGAATTTCGAGTTCATTTACGGAATATTTTGCTTGAATTAAATGCAATGTTTACGTGTCAATCCAAATTAGTTATGCCTTTTATTTTTTTATACTTTTATTTGTATACATTGAGATTGGGTTTTTATATATTTTGTTTTTGTTATTTATTTTTGGAACACCATTAAAGTTTCGTATGAGTTAAAACTATGTTCTAACAGTGGTTTCGGAAAGCAATTGTTATGGAAATTTGGTGGCTTACTTCAATATGAACACAAATACGATTGGTAGATAATGCTGGCTGCCTGTGAGCTGTGTGTGCCCTGCATAAGCAGAAAAGTTAGATTTCTGTTTTTTATTTTTTTATAATAGGGCACGTACATACATATACCATCAAGGATGTATTTATTTATTTACTGTCGTTATGCAAATTATTTTACATTGTCGCTTATGTGGAAAGGTACTATTGTTTGTAATTATTTTTTAACTTTGTTTGGTTGGTTTTAGATTCATGGATCTTTTAGGTTCATATTTGTTATTGCACTTAGGTCTAAATACGTATACAGTTACAGTTCTTATAAAACGCATTCCGCTGTTTTTAAATCGTACATGGACTATTGTTGAATTCAATTTACATATTTTAATCAAATTCGTCTCTAATTAGATTTCAATTTTTATTCTGTTATATATGTATGTATATATTAAATACTTCTATGGAAATGGAATGTTTGCGTATGTGTGTGTATGTGTGTGTATCTCTTAACAATTTTCGCTTTTCGTTTTGAACATTGAACAACAATTCACAAAATACATATTATAGATGAGCTAATATTCAATGATACGCTCATTGTTAAATATTTTCTATATAACTGTCAATGACTGTGTTGGGTGTGTGTCTGTGGGTGTGTGTGTGGGTGTAGGTGTATTGGTTTATGTGGCATAGCTAGAGGTTTTGTTGTTTGTACAAACTAGGTACAGTCGGTAATTGGGATAGACTCGTACGATACGGCTGCGGTACATTTTGAATGCGTGTTAGGCAATAAATGAAAAGTCGGTTAAATTAGAATGCTAATATATGTGCTTGTGATTTGTGTGTGTGTGTGTGACTGTGTTGGTGCTGGAAATGAGCGCTTAACGAAATACAAAATGATTATAATCAGGTACATTTGATGTATCGGTTAAACAAAATATATGTCAAATACAAACAAAACACAAAATGCACCAATTAAAATGCGGAAAATAAATATTAAGCTTAAACATGAATACAAATTGCAAGAAGTATTTGCATTATATCGATATGAACACTTGTGACTATTGTGGTTGAATATGTATAGGTGTGTGAGTATGTGTTTGTGTGACTGTTGGGCTATTGCATTTATTGTTTTTGGCTATGTGTTGATATATATATATATGTATGTATATATACGGTAGAATATTACGGCAGTTTAATTAATGTATTTTAATGATTTGTTGAATGTATATTTTATGTATATACGAAAACGTATGCTACAAATGATAATTAGCCTCAATTAACGAAAGAAAACCAACAAAAACTAAAACAAATTTATTGTAACATTTAGTAAGAAACGTCATATGCTTAACTTAATTTAAATATATTTGTGTTTATCTGTGTGAGTGTGTGTGTGTGTGTGTGAGTATGCATATATAAATATGCTGCTTATGTACTCATATACTCAATAGTTAAACTTCAGCTCTTGAAGCCAAAAACATTTATAAAATGTATCCTCATCTAATTAAGCATAACTACTTATGTATCCTTATACCGATCTATCGCATATATAGGGATCCACAATGTTTGGAATGTGTCGAGCTGCGAATGTTTATATGTTTGTGTATGTGAATGTGTGTGTTTGTGAGTGTGTGTGTATGTGTGTGTTTATGTGTGTAGTAGTAGCTTCATAGAATACTTTTACTTGGCGAGGCAAAGACGACAATGGTTCAAAATTCAAACTCATCCATTTGGATCAACTTGAGCACGACGATGCAGAGCTGTTGACGCTGGCCACGCCTGTTTGGCCATTGTCGTTGTTTTTTTGTTATTAACGCCCACAGAGTGCCGAGTCTGTGGCACGTTGGCAGGAACTATGGATGCATTTAAATGCTGCTGTTGCTGTTGTGACGGCTGCTTTTGAAGCTGCGGCAGTTGCCGATCTTTGAGGTGAGCAACGGTTGGCTTCTGATTACCGCTATTGCCGCTGCTGCTGCTGCTGCTGTTATTGTTGTTGCTGTATTGGCTTTTACTTGGCATCTGCTTTGTCATATCGGCGGGCAATTTGAAACCATTGGTGAGACTAACACACGCATACTCGTGCTCCGACGTGGGTGTGAGCGTCGCTGCCGACTCCTCCTCGGCCAGCAGGCAGATGCCGTCGTTGGAATTCGAATGTCGCGTAAAATTTGTATGGAATTGTTTTTTGCTGCCATTGCTGTTGCTGCTGGCGCTGCTGCTGCTCAGGCTGCCGCTGCGACGGCAGCTAACGTTGCCCAGCCCTGGCACCGTTGTGACCAGCGGAAGGGAGTTGGGTGGGACAGCTACCTCCAAACCGCCATCGCCGCTCTTCAAGGAACTTTGCTTGCAATGGATGGCATTCGGGTTGTTTGCGCTGCCGGTGGCAGCCTGCAAAGCAACTGCATTGGGCGGCGTATGGCGATAGGGTATGTAGAAGGCCTTCGCCTCGTGCAGCATCGCATCCTGCACGGTTTTCCGCTCCGGCGAACCACCGCCGCACAGTGGCAACTGTGACAGATTGTGCACACCAGCAATGCTGAGTTCCAGTTGCACCTCCTGATCAGCAGGACGACGAGTGATCGGTCCGTTCCCATTGCCATTGCCATTGCCATTGGGCAGTGTTGCGACTGTCGCGGTGCTCGTCTGATACTCCAGTGTGTGTTCGGGCAGCAGTTCGATGTGATAGCGGGAACGGGGTATTAGCGTCTGCATCTCATGACAGTCCTGCTGCAGCGTGCTCCCACTGAGGCCGCCAGCACTGTCGCCGGGCATACCCGAGGCGCTGCTCAGATTGCCAAAATTGATATCTGTGGGTGTGGTCAGGTGTGTAGGCCCTTGGACGCGTGCCTTGAAGCGACGCCTCTGAAATATGATGAACAGAGCAAATCCGAAAACGCAAATTGTGGACAAAAGCGAGCCAATGGCGATGCCACTGTAAACCTCATGATTGGAGTTATTGGTCACCGTTTCCAGTATGCGATGATTTACGAGGTCAAAGAACATGGGCGCTCCCACGCCCGTTTCACCGACCACCCGCACTGCCACATGAATCTTGTCCGTCTCCGAAACGTTGGGAAACTGAAACATGAAAATGGAAATGATTATACAAATTTCAGAAGGCACAATAAAATGTCTTAATTTAAATTTATGAAAAACTGCATAAGCAGATTTGCAGCTATATGCATAAATGGAGCTTGCCTTATAGGAGCAACTGCGACACTCGAGCACATTTGCCTCGTGCGTGACATTGCCCAAGGTCCAGAGTATATTGTAGTGATGGACACGTCCATTGGGATGCACTGGTGGCTCCCAAACCAGTTTGAGCCCATTGTGCTTAACCAGTCGCGAGTTGCTAATGGTGCCTGGTGCTAAGCGTATGAAAATATTAATATAATAATACTCAATTCAACTCAAATGGAGTTAAGCTCATGCTTACGATCTGGCAACGTCTGCACATCCATTTCACCATAGAAGATCTGCGGCTTGCAATTGTAGAAGTGGAAATTGTATCGCTCATTGGCGATGAGGCCGCTGACGAGCAACACCGAGTTGACTATGGTGCGCTCCTTGCACTTGGGCTCCTGTTTGCGCAATGGCAACTGGACATGCAAATGGCATTCGTAGACACAAGTGTCATTCAGGCTGTCCAGGAATTGAAAGGCGAGCATGCGCGACTCAACGGTAATCAAACGGAAGGACATATTCGATTGGTCGGATGTACCATTCTCGATCTGTGCGGAAGAGAAGACAATCGGAGATTTTAGAGAATGTAATGGAGGGCGCTAGACGCTGGAATTGCTGTTCGTTGCCACTACAGTACAGTCTACTCACAATCTTCCACTGTACGTAGCGAAAGTCCTGGGCGAGGAACTCGTTCTCGCTGGTAATAATTAGTACACGCATCTTGATGCGACTAAAGTGCTGCAGCAACAGACCCGTGACATTAGCATCTACCACCAAACTGAATATGTCCTCCTCCATTTCGAGAGTGACATCGTCCACCTCATTGTCCAGCACCTCATGCTCTGCATTACGCAACACTGTGGCAGCATCGGTTTGATTGAGAGGCCTGATAATGGTTAACTGACGTCGCACCTCATCCGCCTTCTCCTCAACGGGCGTCAGAGTGCCATGCAGTGGACCATTCAGCAGCTGGGAGGGATGTGGATGTGTATGATTGATTGAGAACTGCAGTATGAAGTACTTCTTGTTGTCTAGCTCAGCCTGCGACCACTTAACAAAGGTGTCGTTGCCCAAGTGGACCAGTCGCAGCAGCACTAGAGGGGATTTAAAGCAGAGCGTATAAGAGAAGTTTGCCACAATTGTGTATTCAAGTTTACTTACATCCCTGGGTGCAGCAAACGACAGCTGGACTCCGAAGTGAGCTGATCATCATCTGCTGGGGTACTACGCTGCCCGAGCGCACCTCCGACGTGGGCAGCAGGAAGCGTGTGATGAGCGCAAATGGGCGATAGATGGGCAGGCCGGTGGAGATGACCACAAATGAGGTGTGATTCAGTTTCATGGGTGCAAACGAGCTCCACTGATGCGGATTGCTGCGCACAATATGCACCACAAACATCGACTGCAAAAAAACAAGCAATTAAAAAAAGAAAACGTAAAATGTTTGATGAATCACCTCGAGGGTACGGCTGTCAAATGTGACGTTGATGGTGTGAAAACTGTGGGGATAACAGCGTATGTTCTGCAATGGATTCGTTTGCTGTGTCTGGCGTTTGAAACGCATCTCGCCGGTGACCGAATCCTCGCCGGCAACATTGCGAGCAAAGCACTGATAGATGCCCTCCTCCTCCGGATCGAAAGAGTGTATGTACAGCTCATTGCCGCTGATGTAGCGTGTGTAGGAACTGTTGACCGCTGCCCCATTGTGATACCAGCTGATCTTGGGACGTGGATTTCCCTCGGTACGACAGCTGAACGTGGTCGACATACTGAAGTAGCCCAATTCCACGGGCAGCGTATCCACAATTCGTGGCGGACTGGTGACAATCACACGAAACGTTTGCCTATCGGTGGGACTGGTGCACATGTACAAACCCTCATGTTCGGAGAAGCTAGCATTCGATATTTCCAGTATTACGCTGTTGTTGCTCAGCTGCGATAAGGAGTTGTTTGGATGCTGCAGCCACCATTCGATGGGCACGTAGTCCCCAAAGGCCTGACACTGCAGACGCAACGCGTCGCCGGCGGGCACATAGAGTGTGGCATTCTGGAAGGCCGGCAACAGATGCGTTGCCAGCTGTGCGCTGCTGCTGCTGCCACTGCTAATGCTGCTGTTGGTATTCGATTCAACGCGCACCAGCCACACGAACTGACGATGGCTCCTGCTGGTGTACGGGTTCTGGGCCACGCATCTGTAACGGATAATGTTTCACACAATAATTCGCATGGATGGTAGGCACGCCAGCCACTTGTTGGTGATAATTAATGCATTGGCTGGTTAATGCATTCTATACTTTGTGGTGGAGACTCTAAGAGGGTTGTTGCCTTGCTGCTGATGAGTTGATGGATCGTTGCCAAGGTGTTGATATGCAACATCAGTAAAGGCAGTGCGGCAGCAGAATGCAATTATGAATTAAACCTCAAATCACCAGTTAAAAATAACAACTAGTACAACAGTAAGTCAAGAAAGATGGAGCCCTGTACGTAGTACATGTAATAATCGGAAATGCCTGCGTGTTAAGCATATTCATACGCAACAAAACACCACTTACAATGTGCATTTTAATGAATATTTGCAGTAGTTTATATTTAGTGCGTGTTGCAAGAAATTAATTATTTCAATTTCTAAATTAAAATATTATGCTCTTAGAAATAAACAACGCTTAGGCCTATAGCATTATGTTTTTACTTGAGAAGGGTTAAGACCGGGATTGTTTTTTTATGAAATTGTTTTATTGTATCGAACAAAATTTCAAAGTTTTCGATACAACATTATCAGGGATTTAAAAAAAGCGAAATACATGCTTAATAAATGTGCGAAAACTATGGTCGAAATCTTTATATTTCAAAACTTCATATTCGATTTGAATAATAAAGTCAGAAGATCGTTTTAGTGGTTTTCCGCTGGGACTTCGGAATGACCAGATTAAGAATGTATAATAGAAGTGGTCAACACCGGATTTATCTCAGCTCAATAAACTTAAGCTCAACACTTACCGGTATTTGCCAGCCTGTTCGGGTCGCAATTGTGGCAGTACGAGCGTGCCGTTTGTAAGGATAAAGACGCTGCAATGGATAGAGAATGGGAGAATACGAGATTAATGTCAATTCTCAGTTGAGGAAAAAATCGAAATGTCAAGCGTCATTAAAGCCATCAAGCTGCTAGGCGGCGGGATAAAAGAGCATATAATGATCAACATGCAGCCGCTGCAAGCGCTCGATGTAACAACACTGATCTTTACTCGCCTGTTGTCATTCGCCAGGGACTCGTTGCCAAAGTACCAAGTGATGCGTGCAGCTGGCACACTAAGAAACGGACAATCAAGTACTAGTAATCGTTGCTCCAGTACACTGATGTTGGCACTCTGCTGCTGGCCAACAATTAAACGTTTCAGCACTGCAAAGAATTTATAAGAATGGATAAGATTGAGTGGATAAGATTGAGGATATTGTTAGCTCACCAGGATATTCGACTGTGATGCTTTGGGATAAGACTTTCATTTCATCCGCCTCGATTAGGCAGTGGTAAACACCGCTGGCACGCTCATTGGGCGGCAAACGCAGCGATCCATTCTTAAAGATGAAGAACTCATTTTTGCGTATTGCCAAATGCTCAATGGCCTCATCATTCCGATACCAGTTGCAGAAAATGGAAACTTCATCTAAGGTGAGTGCAAAAATTAATCATTATATATAGTAATATATATGGACATGTATGTATATTATGTACTTACTTTGATAGTAATCATAGGGATTTAAAATTGGGTGGCAGTCCAGTAAATATGTAGCGTGTGGATTGGTTATGGTCAGTCTTGTGTGGTTGTGCTTTTGTATCTGTAGATACGGCGTTAATGTTGTTGAGTTCTTCGGTTGTATGGCGGCAGCAACTGTAATAAATCAAAAAGCAAAAAAGCAAAGAAAGCGATTAGAAAAAAACAAAAATATTCTGTCTCTCATAATCAAGTACACTTTGGGCAGACAATAAACAAAGCGAAAAACATCAAAAATTTATTTATACTTCGGACTTAATCTATTGGTAGCTGTAAATTTCACGCTTTTCACTTAGCACCGCCGTCGACTTGTCTGCCTTTGTTTCAGCCTTTTTTGCAGCTTTTTTTTTGCGTTTTATTTTGTTGTTTTTTTCTGCTCTGGACACCCATAAAATAGATGGCGAAAAATGGCAAATAGCAGCACCCCATGCTGGGCAGGGATTTTGATGCTGTTAGTGCCTTTGTTGTTGTCTCTCAGTGTGCTCCTGATTTTCTGGTACGTGATGCAACCGAGGCCTGGGAGTGTTAATTAATTTCTGCGGTTACAGCTGCTGCTGTTGCTGACGTTGCAGCAACGCCTTAAAGACATTTTATTTCATTAAAGTAGAGAAATGTTTCAAGGTAAGCTTCGTATACGTAATATTTCATAATACCAAAGTATGTGTTAACTTTCTGTGTAGCATAACAAACGGCATTTGCATACGAAATATCTATTAGCTGCAATAAGTTATCTGGCTGCTTGCTTCCTTAGAATTTCCCAGTGTCGAGTCTGAAGTGAATAAATGGTGGCAAGCAATGCGTTGCACTGTTCAAAATAACAAATCGCCAAACATTAGTCAAATGCGTTGAAATTTATGCTAAAAATGCAATCAAATAGCGTTCCGCTCCAGCTACGGCCACCCAAGTGGCAGCCAGCAAAGCGGACAAGCGCACTCACTTGTGGCCATCATCAACTAGGCTAACGAGCCCAGTCAACAGAACAACACGAATAAAACGATGACTCTCGTCGAGTTCTAAGGAAACTGTGAAAATTTGTTCAACTTTTTGATAAATGTAGTGAAATAAATAAGATAATTGCCCAAGCACAACAACAACAACAACAACAACTAACTGAAATGCCGTCTCAGAGAGTTTTGATCGAAATGCGAATGATGCCGCTCCCTGTATATGTTGCATGTTTGTACGCAATGTGTTGTAATTTTTATTACTACAATTACACGCAATGCACCGGCACCAATTTGACGCATGAAAATTCCTTGGACTTGAAGTTAAAACTACAACTGAAATGCCATGGCGGCAACAGTAGCAGCAGCAGCAAGCGATACTAGTAACTGTGCTAAATGCGGCAAATTTGCAGAATGTACCGCTAAAGCAAATGCACGATGGGGGTGTGTGGTGTGGTGTGTTGTGCCGACTCTTTGCATGTGCAACCAAAACATAATTGTTAATGACTGGGCGTTTAATTGCGCTTTAGAAACTGCACTGCGATATTTATTTGTGCCTTTGTCATTGCCTGCCGCACGCTGCTGCGTTGCCCATTTATCATACCTAAAGAGGGGGCGGTGTCAACAGCTGCAATGAGCCGGAGCGAGCCATTAGCAGCGGACGTTGGTAGGATGGATTAATGTCGGTAATATTGAATTTAAATTGCAGCACTTCTGCACAGCTAAAAGTTGACTACAAATTTATTTTTCTACACCCATGCTCACAATCATTTATTAGAGCTACTATCTAGATGCTGGATGCTATCAGTAGTGATGCAATTTTCATGTTGCCAATTGTGGCAATAACTCAACCGAGCTTCAGCAAGATGGACTATCTCAATGATTGAACTGTCATGCCACTCTCCTTTTTTTTCTGTTGCAGCACTTTATCTGATTATCTATGTCTATGTATATCTGTGGGTAGCCATAGCCATTTGGCCCTACCGTTATTGCAATATCTTTAATATAATTTTTGCTCATTTATTTTATAATCTGGTCCGCATCAGGACAACAAATCCAAAGGCAAAAGCCAAAGCAATGCAAAAATTCTTGAACTCAACTCGCTGGGGAAGAATGTTTCCCAGAATCGTGCTTGAATGCTGTTTGACAACAAATACACGCGCACACAAACAGATACACATACACACACACACACACACACACACAATCAGCCAGTTACTAAGTTGTAGCAAGTTGCAAGTTAACGCGGGCTTGTGGGAGGGGAAAGGACTGGGGAAACTTGCACAAATTTGCATAGTTGAACGCACGACGACGGCAGCAGCGCATTCCAGGCAGCAACTGTTGCTGCAGTCGATGATGAATGCAACTGCAACTGCAACTGCGGCGGTGGCGGTGGCGGCACATAAATTTCCGACTTGCTGCGCAGCGTTGCGCTTATCAAACGGCAACATCTTGTGCATAGATAAGT
Source organism: Drosophila paracracens (assembly GCA_035044025.1). Classification (NCBI taxonomy): domain Eukaryota; kingdom Metazoa; phylum Arthropoda; class Insecta; order Diptera; family Drosophilidae; genus Drosophila; species Drosophila paracracens. The sequence continues at coordinate 4,439,396 of JAWNMN010000401.1, read as the reverse complement.
GAGGCCCGGCACCAGCTTTTGAACGGCCAATGGAATTTCACAAATTTAAATTGCCTGGCATCCTTTTAGTGCCCCCTGCAGCCAGCTGCAGTCCCAGCAACTGCACCAGATTCAGGCACAGATACAGACATAGACACGGACACAGACAGGGGCAGAGGCACAGATTCGGATTCAGGTCCAGGCTCAGCGAGCACAGCTGTTGGCACACTTATGCGACCAGTGTTGCAAACATTTTCTGTAAAATGCAGCGCGCGTGAGAGAGATAATTTATCGCCTAATGACGTGCTGCTCTAAGGTTGCCCCGTCGTTGTTGTAAAACGCGGCAATAAAACGCAGCGGCAGCAGCAAAAAGAAAAAACCAAAAATAGCAAAACACATAAAAGGAAATAAAATATAAAATACTATTAAAATAAAATTAAACTGCAGCAACTTACAGCTGCCACTCCCCCCTCCATTATATACTTTGCCACCATTTGCTGCACTAGTCTTGCAGAATGGGGCATTCTTTGGTGCTGCGGCCTGCCGCTTTGGGACCGCTCAACGACAATTTATGAATGTGCAAATGTATACGACAATTTCGCGCTTAAGTGTAAGCTACTACCGAGCACAAGGCACACAGACAAACTTGCATACACTCCACAACGCCTCTGCCACCCATTGCCCAAGAGATGCTGCAGCAGCAGAGTACACAACACTTAGGAAAATGTGTTCTGTAAAAAAGGGGAAAAGCTCAGTTTGAGAATCTATTTTTTTTTTTTAACATAATGTTTTGATGAATTAAAAAATATAACATTAAATATAATAATGTTACAGTTGAAATTTTTTTACTCGATTGTTTAGAGGAAAATTCCATTTATCTATTTCTACTTTTATGCAGATGTAGAATTTTAATTTGCAAATTTGAATTAGATAAATTGATACATTTTTATAAAATAAAAAACTCGCTCTTTTTTGCGTATTGAGGAACATTTTCGCTCTGTGCAGTGTAGGTCTGGCACACACCCACCGCAACCCAGCGGCAAGTGGGGTCGCCGGCTCGCATGGCAATCGAAGATGCGTGTGCACATTCCATGGCATTCTGCACAAGCATGTGGGAAGTTCTACGGTTGCACTGCAAGTATCTTGTATCTCGTAGTTGTGGCCGCATCTATTGATTGCCAGCACCACACAGTTCATTGGCGAAGTAGAGAGCAAGAGAGAAAGAGGTAGAGAGTGAGAGAGAGATAGGTAGGGAGAGAGAGGGATAGATGAAACGCGCTTGCCACATTTTACAGTTGGAGGATTGTGGATTGGGTTGCCTGGCTGCCTGCCTGCATGTTTGCCCGGATGGCATCCAATTGCAGTCGCTTTACGGCTGCTGTTTACAGTGTTTTATTATTGGCCTGGCATCTACTACTACGACGATGGTTGCCGCTTATTTGGGTTAGCAGCTCAAATAGTTTTTACGTGCGTTTTTCAATGCAATTTCCAAATGCCGCAAGCAATTTATGAGAAAGTCTTGCCCCCCTCAACCATCCCCTTGCTCTTTGTAAACCCAGCGCAATTGCAGCAGCTATGCTACTGCATAGAACGCCCATTGTTTGCCTAATGCCTTTTGCCTAGCAGCTCAATTGATTAAGCATAATTGTGTGTGTGTGCTTCTGTGTGTGAATGTGTGTGTGTGTGTGTGTGTGAGAGAGAGAGTGGATGGAGTGTGTAATTGAGTCGTTGAGAATGCTCGAAAATTTGCTACCAGCTCTGCGAACTAGTTAAAAGCGCTTACTAGACATACACATACAAGCACACACACTCACACACAACCAGTGGCATAACTAACAAAACGAAGCAAGCCAAGGGCTACCCCACACATATGCATATGGTTAGGGGTATTCCTCGATTCTCGAACCACTTTAAACAATAGCGGGAATTTACTTTGCTAAAGTCAAAGATAAATTGCCTTTTAAACTACAAGCTCCGTTCGGTTAGTTGGCTTAGTTAGCAAAAGTCCTGAGCTTTGTTTGTTTGCATACAGCCACGCACACACACACACACACACACACCCACACACATGCAAGATATTCAATTGACATATTTGCTTAACTTTTGGCACTATAGAAAATTCGCAGCAAGCAATTTGAATAAATTGTCTGCCAATTTGCATTGCGAGACCATCGAATTTTTGGTGTTGGCACAGCCAAAAGAAGTCTTATTCAAATATTGCCAAATGGGATGCCATTGCTGCTGCTATGCCAGCTTATAGAATAGAGCCAAAAAGTTTGACAATCAAAGGCGATATCCACAAAATCCCCTATATAAATTGGAAATGGAGTAGTTACTAAGATTTTAATTTGATATAAGTTGCTGCAAATGCCAATGAAAATTGAAGCAATTGTCACAAAATGTAATCGAAATGGAAGTGTTCATTTATTATTTATGTCAATAGAACGGTGTGTAAACAAATATTGTCCGCAATTGGACAGCTTTTGCAAATGCCGTACAAATACCTTCCGATTGCAAATAACTGCATTGAGAGAATTGTCAAAACAGCGGATAACCAAAATACAATATGCTACACCACATACGAATTCATTTCCGTTGAATTTTGGCAGCAGCAACAGCAGCAGTAAAAATTTTGTATCCCGCTTCCATTGCACACTCAATATAAATCAAATTGCAATATTTCCGTTCAATATTTTGCGCTGGCGACGTAAACAAACAGTAACAAATTGAAATACACAGAGAGAAAAAAAATGAGAGAAGAGCACACACAACACAACAAGCTTCAAGTCGATAATTCCAGCAAATTTGTTGTTCTTGCATGAGTTTTGTTTTTAAATTTTGAATTTTTTATTTTTGTTTTTGTTTGGGGAACATTGTTTGCTAAATGCCATTGGTGAGTTGGGGAATGTGGGAAATGCGTTTGGCAACTTCTCCGGTCGCTTTGCATTTTAAAATGGGTTAAACGTAAACCGTTTACCGATGACTCAATACAACTTCCTGGAATCGAGCGAACAATATAGCCGCAGGAGGCAGCGCAAGGGCTTGCGTAAAGAGGCAGGGGCAGGCATACACAGTGGGTAGGAGCACACACACAATACGATAAAGTATGGGGCAGAGGCAACATGCATTAAACTCAAATAAATAAATAAACCGTTGAAAAAGTGCTGAGCTCTGGTATGGATGGCCAATAGTCAATGGCCAAATAGCAGAAAATAACAATGTTGCCAATAGCCAACGAACCAAGCAACAGCAACAGCAGAAAAAAACAACAACAACAACCATCAAGCTAAGCGACTCAGCGTGCACAAAAAAAAAGAGGCGAAACGAAAAGAAATTATAAAAAATGTTTCATTTCAAGCTGAGTAAATATTGAAAGGTACACACACTCACACAGTCACACACGATTCGGGCAACTGTGAGTCGAGCGTGGCTTATGGCCACGATGACCAACTTGGGCGGAGAGTACTTGGGGCCAACGGAAGCCAAGCGAATTTTCATCAGCCACGTAGCAAGTGACCAGCTATCCGCAATCCGCAACCCGCAACCAGCTACAGTCAGCAAATTTTCTGGTAAAGGTGGGCGTCCACGTGGGCGTGTTCGTTAATGTGGGTGCGGGTGTGGGTGTGAGTTTGAGTCTGAGCGAAATGGTAAAAAGGGCGAACGAAGGGGTTACAATGCACAAGTGCTGAGTAGGGACTGAGTATGGGATGAGTAGGGACTAAACAACGTCCGGCAACCGTCAACATAATGCGAAGAGCCAGGCCAGAACAACAGACAATGGGACAGATACTGCGTCAAATTGCATATTTATTTATTTATAAACAATAAATTATTTGAACCCTATGACAATCTGAATATTTTGTTCTCGATTTGTTGATAATTGCGTTTGTAGTGATTATTTATTAATTCTCTGCTTAAAATTTTTAACAATTTTTCGCTGATGCTCAAACTTTTGTTGAGCTAATCAAACGTTGAAAACAGAGTTTTATCCCAAGGAATACCTTTTAGCCCAATGTGCAGCGTGATTCTATCTCAGGGGAACAGCTCTATGATTTCTTAACCACTGTCGCCGCCTGGCATTGCCGTTGGCCCATTGGGATTGGGATGGTCCCACATCCCATCAACGTTCCCGTTGCCCATGTTGCCCGCTTTGCCAGCAAAGCTCAGCAAGCGCGCTCTTGCTCCCGATTATTATGCATCATTTAACAGGCAACATTGTTACAGTCAATGACTGGAGCTGGGGGGTTTTTCGGGCCGCACTCCCTTTATAACTTTGCCTTTGCCAGTGGCTGTCGCTGCGACTGTCCGGGAATGTTGCATGAGTATGCGGCGACTTAACTCTCTAGTCGAAAGAGGCAACGTCACGAACATCGACATCAGCAACTACAACGACGAACGTGCCGCAAAATGTTATACTGAATGCGAATTGCGAAGAAAAATTATTGTTATTATGAGTTGCTAATTGAATGAACTTGGACGGGATGTGGAAACATAGACGGGGAGAAGCAGAAAAAATGTTGCTGCTGCTTCTGCTCCTGCGTAGCCGCCGCAGTTGTTGGGCGTACACTGTGACAAATGGTTGAGTGTTAATGCTTGACTTGATGAATGAATGACTTGAATGATTAAGCATTTGGCAGCGCTGACAATATTAGCAAATCAAAACACTTAAATTTAAGCCAACTGTTGGCTGTCAACCAATTACGTGATAAATCAGTACATCAAACCCATGTCAGACCCAATTCTCGCTGTGTAACTCAACCAGTTTTGACTGACTGTACAAATGTAAATAAATGTAAAATGTGAAAATTTCTTTACCTTTCTATGGTCAACAACATGAGTCCGCCCCCATTCTTCTCCTCGTTCGTCTCGTACTTTATGTAATCACCGGTTCGTTCTGAGGCTCCTTTGAGCCGCTGTGGACCAGGGGTCATGATGTTACTGCCAAGTTGTCAAAGTCAAACTCATACATGATTCTCGATACTCGACATGCGAAAGCCAAAAGCGTACAACGGTTTCAGCAATTGCGACAACAACAACAACAACAGCAACATGAAGTCAAAACGTAGCTATGCAAATGCAATGCGCATAATTTACAAAAAAGATTCTCAAAATGTTGGACAAACAACGTCTGCAGGTGAAATCTATTTCCATTTATCGTTGAGCTGGAAAATTGCAAACTAAACTGGCAGCTGGGGAAAATGGTTGAATAATGGGGGAAGTGGGGAAATAAGCTGCCAATGTGCGTCGCATGCAACAAACAAACAGCTCAGGCAATCGATGGACAAATTACTTTACTGCATGACTTTAAATGCATTTAAGTCAGCAACAGCTATGTGCTAAATTTGTTATTTTACTTTGAACTCGAATTGAATGTCAGCAGCAGTGTTCGGTAATTAATTGTGCAAGCAACAAACTGAAGCAGCACTAGTAATAAAGCAGATGCACCCAGAAAGTGTGCCAGTCAAAACGCTTAATGGTTTTGCATTAGTACGTAAAAAATCTAAAAAAAAAAAAAAAAAAGGGGAGAACTGCCAACAGATGCTGGTCAGACTAAAGCGATAAGTAAACGGACGGACCAACCAACTAACCAACCAGCCAGCCAGCTAGCCAGTTAACCAAGCAGCCAGTTAACCAAGCAGCCAGCCAGGCAAACAACCAACTAACCAGACACTCAGCAAGTCAAGCGACGTCACTGGATGCGTTGTACTTGTTAATTGCAGCGGAAGCACTCAATTAAAAGCGCGTGAAACGTGAAACGCCACCTGCGTATGCAACTGTGTGTGTGTGTGTGTGAGTGTGTGTGTTTGTGTGAGAGAGTGTGAGAGAGTGTGTATGTCTGTGTGTATATTTGTTTGTTTATATAGCGCCTGTCATTTAACGACTGCGACGGCGACTGCAATGTGGAAATTAAGGCCACAGGAAACAAACAAATGCGGCGTAATCAAAAAGCGGTAAATAGCTGATACTGTAAATAGTTTATGGCGATTGCACAGAATTGCAAATTGCCCACAAGCGAGCGAAAGCCAAACCACATTAAAACTAAGCCAACCAAAACCCCAACACAAAACCCAACTCCAAAAACCGACTAAGCCAAACTGCAACTGTTTGTCAATGTTTGAAGAGACTAATTAGATAGCAGTTGGCTAGTTCAAACAGAAATGAGATGCATACCAATAGGCTATGCAAGCTGGTTATGCAAACAGCGTCAACATATATGCAATAAATGAAACCATTTTTTTTTATAATTAATAGCATTGGCTACGAGGATTAAGGATTTGAACCCAAACTACAGTGTTTACTCACCCAGACAGCTCATCTTAACTAATATTTCTTGTTTTTTTTTATTTGTAATTAAAATAAATGAACAATTTCTACTTTTAACCTTAATTATCGGTTTTAAATTAGATTAATTATTGTATTTACAGTACTCCGTTCAGTTCCACTAAGAATTACAAAAATAAACCTCTTTAGCTTTCGCTTACATTAAGTTGTTGACTGAATTAAAACTTTTGAGAAAAGTTGGACCATTTCTTAATCTGGCACAACTATTTAAGTAGACACTACATTTTGCAAGTTTGCTGAACAGAGCACATTCCAAAAGGTTTTCATGGCTTGAGTGGAGAGTTTATTCACTTAACGATTGATATCGATGTGCAAAGTATTGCCCAACTATGTTTATGGTTTTTATATAATTTTCAACAGTGAATATCGATGAAGTGAATTCATGAATTTGTAATTTCCCTGATGCAAATACCAGTTTATTTATTTTAGTTTTTCCATCATACAAATGTATGCATATAATGATTAATTGACTTATCAATTGATATCGATTGGCGCCCTTTTTGTAAGGCATTGCCTAACTATGTTTAATTTTCAGCAATGAACATTGGTGCAGTGAGTTCATGAATTCATAATTTCCCTTATGCAAACACCAGTTTATTTATTTTAGTTTTTCCATTTGCATAATAAATTTGGATGCATATGAAGACAGCCATTCATGCTGTGCATAAACATATATTAAAGTCGCTTTTTCTGTATAGTCATCTCCATTTAAAGTAGACTTTTGTGTATGGTCATCTCTGCAATAAGTGCAAATGAACATTTGAGTGATCAGCTGAGAGCCGAAATGCACAACTCATTGATCATTAATAGGCTCATTCATCAATGTTGCGCTCTTGGCTTTGGGTCTGTCCACATAATGCTGCAGGATGACCACTGACAACACACAGAACACACACAAGACGCATACATTGACACTATGCTGGACGTGCAGTTATTGTTGATGGTGTTGTGGCGACTGTCGTGACATCATAACGCAAAATGTCAGCACTTTTATTATCGGGCACACGCACAAATTGTCGCCTTTTGTCGCTGACACACAGAGACGGAGACTACGACGGCAAATGGAGACAGAGGCTGCCCTGGCAACAGCGACAGCAACAGCTGTTGTTGTTGTTTCGGGGTTATATATGCATTGCACAGTGTGTCGCATAAATAATGCAGTTCATTATGTCATTTAGCGGCATGTTGCGTGCACTGCGACACACTGGACGCAGCTGAGCAGATGACGCCAACTTTGAGTTCCATGATCTTAAAGCGGATCACATGCCACAGCTGAAAGCCGGTTGTTGTTCTTGTTCTTGTTGTTGTTTGGTGTTTGCCCTTGTTGTTGCTGGCTGTTGCACACCATGCGCGGAAATGAAGTTGTCAATGAGCCACTTCCACAATTTATGAGCGATGCTGCCGCTGTGGCCGTCGCCTGCCAAGATCTTAATTATGACTTGAGTAATGTGGAATAAACGATAAAGCGTGCACACGCAAATACACTGCAAGAAATGTGCCAGAGTGCTGCGGTCAGTCTACACTTATTGCCAGCTGCCAGTCAGCTGGACAATCAACTTTATAAATCAAGCCACTCTCCAACTAAGGCAATGCTGGAGATTATTGCTATTCAGAATCGGACTTGGACATTGGAATGGCAAACAATGTCGACGACTCATAAAAATGTCAAATAAAAAAATGTGCAAAAATTTTTGTGTATTTGCCAAATTTGCACAATTTAATTGTGGTAACAAAAAAAAAAAATCAAATAAAAATATGCGCTCAAATTTATGATCATTTTATTACAGTCCAGAGCCCTCAAGTCTTGGCGTCTGACCAACGCAAGCCCAAAAATGCCTTTTAAGTCCCGCATTTCTAGAGCAGGATTAAAATGCCAAAGATTTATAGATTGTTTGTGTCAAGTCAATTCACTGGAAACTCTACCAGATGATGCCCCAACATCTTTTTCTATCTCTCTCTACCTCTATCTATATCTATCTTTCTCTCTCTATCTATCTGTCTATCTATCTAACTCCCACCCAGGCTGCCTAACTTCATCTACAAAGCCGTACAGAGCACTGGCATTAACGAAATTTTCATCAGACTTTTTCATTGAGTGTGGAAATTTCATTGTAGCAAATCAATTAATGCCTATCAGGAGAGAAGGGGAGGCTGGAGTGGAAGGAGGTGTGTGTGTGTGTGTGTGTGGGCAGAGTTCAGCCGGTGGTCTGATTCCTGCTATTTGGCGCGTTGTTTGCTGTCGGGCAATCAGCAGTAATCAACGTGTCCGGGAGTGGGCAATATGGTCAGACGGTTAACTGTTAGCTGCTGCCGGTTGCTAGTTGCTGGTTGCCGGTTTCTGCATGTTGCTGACTCTTGCTGGCTGTGCGAGTCCTGCCCCAGACATTGCGTCGCACGTCTGAGTGCGCAGGGCCCCAAACACCGCGACGTTGCAAATGGCGGACACGTGAGTGTCGTCGTCGTCGTCGCTACCATCGTCGGTATTACTGGGATTTAATCGATTATACGATTTAATTGAAGTAAAAACGCTTAATAAGCACTAAAAGCACACACACACACACTTACACACACTCTCTTACATGGAGCTCAATTTGAACTTGCAAGCAAGTAAAACAAATAAAAATTAACACTTAAAATTACACCACGTAGACGTTGGCTAATGAATGCAGTCAAGTGGTGCCAACTTTATACCCCTACCATCTGTGGAGCCCTTTTTCCCCAATTGCACAGAATGGCAATAAAATTTTATTTTCCACGAAATGAAATTTTGTGAACCGTTGAAAACCACTTGCCACACGGTTGGCCAACAACAATCACTACAAATATCAAAGCATGCCAACTAAAAGTAAAGAATACTTACGAGAATATTACATTTAAAAATAAAAAGGCTACTGTGTGAGTATGCTTTGCTACGAGATACTCTGCGGACATGTCTTAATGCTGTATATCTTAAATATATTACGAAAATTGTTTACTCAATATTGTGGCTCTACATATTATTATTATGATATTATATCATCGCTTATAACGTGGCCTTGTGGGCTAGATAACCAAAATATAACATTCAAGATACTCAGACGTAGACATTTATCAAATTTTAATTGTGTTATGTAACGTGTTTACCAATTGAAGTGTGCGGGTGCCCGCTAGTGTGTGTGTGTGTGTGTGTGTTTGTTGTGGTATTTGAGGGCAAGCAAGGCAAGCGTTGAAATTTTTATGGTCAGCATTAAGAGCTTAAAAGCGATTTGCTTGCAAATGGCAGAGCGATTATAGCCATGTTGTTATAGCAGCTAAGTAAAACAGCTTTTGAAGGTATTCAGAACAGCTATCCGCTATGAGTCTATATATTTGTCAGAATCTATGTATTTATGTCCGAATATATGCCTGTGTGTGTGTGTGAATATACGATGTATGTGCATATGTATATGTATATACAACAAATGAATGTAAAATCAGCTTGGTAGCAGTATATTCGTCTTGTGTGCATAATCAATTAAATTGCAATTTAAACACTGTGCCAGCACTTTGGGCATGTTGAGTTAAGTTCATAAGAACTAATATACATTAAATAAACCCATTTTCAAATGGTTATTCATTTAAGATGAAAATTGAATTACTCATCCACTTTATTAATCTGTTATTTCTTAATTATAAAGCAAACGAGCTCACTGAACAAATAGCATTGATCCCTAAGCGCCACTCAGTTGATTTATTCAATTATGTAAACGGTCAAATATAATAATGATAAAACACCAATAATTTAACTGTTCAAACTGTTCTGTGTAAAAAAGCTTAAAGTGCTGTCAAAAATAAACAATAATTAAATGAATATTTTAAGCCCTTGTAAAATAAATGAAAATTGATTTAAATTACAAACAGTTGGCCAAGCTTACAATGGGGTTTAGCTTATAATTCCCTTTAAAATGTTAACGCGATTTGACATCTGTGTTTGCAATAAAAACAATAAATAAAAATATTAAAATATATAAAAAATATAGCCGAAAAAGCAATTTGTGTATAATTGTAAAAGTTTTGTGATTATTATTTGATATAAACAGACTATAACAAGATTTTGTTTTACTAATTGGGAGCTAAAATGATATATATATATTAAGCTAAAATTAATCGTTATACAATCAAGTCAGACTATTTAATGATTTTCATTCCAAATTAAATTAATCTCACTTCAGAAGCCCATCAAATTGTTATCTGACTGTTAGATAATCTTGCCAATACCGTTGGCAAAGAAAATGTTTAATTAAGGCACACAATTTCTAGTCTTCGCTTGATAAATTTCCATTTAATCATATAAACTGCTGCCAGCCAGCTAATATGCCATCATGGCCAAGATGTGCAAAAATGATATAACCAAAAGTTCAATGAACGCGATGCGTGTGCCGAGGATTTATAGACGATGACGATGACAACTGGCAACTGGCAACTGACGCTGTCGAGTGCTTTAAATTTAGACAAACAAACACAGACGGGCGGACAAACAAATGTTTGTGTGCTTGTTTCGCTTGTTTGTTTGTATAAGTGTGCATGTGTGTGTGAGAGAGAGTGTGTGGGAATGCTTGGTAGCGTCTAACATATGCGCAATTTGTACGACATGTACAATGTGGCGTATGCGTAATATGCAATTTGTTCTACAGCTGCTGGCAAATTGCAGCGGAAAACAAACATAAACACACATACGTATATAAACGTCAATATATATGCATATTTCACAGATTGCACGTGCAGCTTTGTTTATCAAAGCGTACATATTGTGTCGCTAACAATTTGTTAGTTTTTGCTGTTGTAATGCGATAACCGATATGACTGAAACAAAATAAAAACATTTTTGCCCGCCTATTACCCGCTTGTAATTGGAATTGCAGGTATGAATACATACGCCAACGGCAGTCGACCGTTCGTTCTATTAACAAATGAATTTTAAATAATTAAGCAAACAAAAACAACAACAGAAGCATGCAAAATGCATTTATGTGCAGCAGCCCTTGTAAAAGTAATATGGTTAAAATATTGTCATATGGTACGGGGAAGTGGTATAATACAATAATACAAATAATTTAATAATATTAATAATGTCACCATAATGAAAGCCGACAGTCCAAAGGGTCCACACACACACACAAAAAGAGGGGTGGTCGAAAGAACACAACTACACCATCACGACATTCTTAATGTGCGCACATAATTGAGCTTGGCGCATGAGAGAAGTGAAGAATTGGTGAACTGGAGAAATGGAGAAGTGAAGAGTATGTTTGCCAAGTCCTGCTGCATATGCACAGGGCATTATTATTATTATTAAATGCGCATGTTAGGGGGAAAAAAAAAACCAAAAATCAATAAAACTGACTAACGATGGAGCTGAAAAATATGTGAGAGTGGGTTATATATACACACCTATATTCATATATATCCATACGTTTAGGTTACGGGGCAATAGATACCGATAGACGTGGAGCCTGGCAACTTGTTCCGAGGCGGAAATGGCGTGCAAAGTGAAGCGGATGCGAGTGTTTGGGAAATGGGAGCAGAAACGCACCATCGCATCCCCCTCTGACCACTTCAGCACACACACACACACACTGCTGGGGAGGGTAGGAAGTGGGCGGCTGCAGTTGAATAACCTCTGCTTGTATCTCTCTGCTCCGGTTGCCACCTCGCTAGGATCACACACGCCCCTAGACACACACACACATACAGACGGACAGACAGGCAGTCAGGCGCACTCAGAGTATCACACACACACACACACACACACACGCACACACATTGTAACACAGCACACAGAGCGTGAGATTATTAAGTATGAGGCTCCGTCAGGCCCATTGCCCATATGAGGCTTTGGCGCAGGCTACTTCATTACGGTGCGTGTTGGGTTAACAGAAACACTGCAACGCCCACATGGCACACTCCAGCACAGACAGCACAACATAGTTAAAGGAATGGGGGCGTGGCAGTAAGTCAGTTAATACAGCAGCTAGTTGGCTGCCCGTTTGCCATATGAAAAGCGGTAGAAAAACAGCACTCGCAGCCCTACAAAATAAAACTCAACGTAAGCGCCTTTCAGGCTTTTTAGTTCAGGCAACAACAACAACAACAACAACTAAAACAGAGACAACACCATTGAGGACAACAACAACAACAGCAACATGGGCAATAAGCAGCAAACAGCTTTTGGGGTAAAAAGGAGTTAAATTAACACGTGGTTTGAGGTTGACACTCGCCCGATTTGCCACTGAGCTGCCTCGGCTTTTGTATATATATATATATATATAAACAAATATATATATATATATATATATATATATTTGTGTGTGCTTACATATATCTCATTATGGCCTTAAATGTGTACTGCTGTAGCTGGTGTGGTATATATATATATATGTACATATATAAATATATATGTGTGATATTTACGCATTTTTGCCCTGTTTGTGTCGCCGTTGAGCTAATGAAAAGCGGAAATGAAACTTTTGTATTAAACAAGTAAACGCTGTTGCTGTTTTATCTGTATTTGGTCTCCCCTGTCCTCCCCTCAGCCACACCACCTCTTTTGTTGGCATGTGTACATGGAGGGCGTGTTTGTTTGTCTGCCTTTCAGCTAGCGTGCAGTTTACATTTTTTGAAAACATCGTACACACATTCAGATTGCGTATACGCAGCGTGTTCTATACAAAATAAAAGACCCCCCAACACCCCAAGAACCAGCTCCCCCAAATTGCCTACCGCCCCGCTGGCCATGCGTCTTTATAATGCGCTCGGATTAAATGATGTCCTATTAAAATAAAGTAATTTCTGCCGCGGCGCCGCAAAAAAACAATTCTGCACCTACGTGGCAAGAAAACCTGCCCCTTTTTGTTGCCGCCTGCTCGGCTAGAAACTAAATTGAAAAGGCGCTGCGCCGGTGACTGGTAACTGTGTAAAATGCGCTTAGTCTTTTGGATCAGAACAAAAAAACCAAACAAAAAAAAGGCAAAGAAACCCAACAGAAACTGCGTGTTAATATGCACACCAAAAAAAAAAAACAAAAAAAAAAATAGAGGACAAAAAAAGCAACAGCCAGCAGTGAAAACAGATAGTAGCGTGTGAGAGAATGGGCCGCTTGCGGGTGGGCGGCCATAACAAAAGACCCGAATAAAAAAAATATGAAAAAAAAAATTAAGAAGAAAAAAAAGATGTTGGAATTTTTATGCAAATAACATTTCATTTAGTTGGCTGGTATATTTGCTTAAAATTGTGCAGAGCGAGAAAATATTAAATGAAAACTAAATAAAAATTAATTGAATTAAGCGACCCGTCTCGCTGGATGAGCTCCACCAGCAAGTAACCGAAAGATAAAAAAACCAATGAATAATGAAAAAAGAAACTTTTGTAATAATGTGCAGCAGAGTGAAAATGTTCGTTTGCACAAAATCTGTGCACGAATCATAAAAAACTGCAAAAGGATGTACAAGTTTTATAAGATTTAAAAAGTCTAAAAAAGTTCTTACTGCAATAGGGAGGCCCGATGCGGCATACATACATATATGAGATATGACTTATGCAAAACGAAACTCAAATAAATTTAAATAAATATAATAAAATAATTGTAGTACAGCATTTTGGTGTTGGCAAACTTGCTAGACACATGTATATTTGGATAGTTGAGTCACTTGCACAGTTGTCATTTTAAAGCCACATATCAAAAGCAGTCAGCCACGAATTGCTTGATTTAAAACTTTTTAGTTGTGTGAGTTGTGGGGAAGGGGATGAAGGTACTGCAGAAAGATGCATAAACTAAAACAAATTATGCCCACGTCATTGCAATCTCAACAGCTTGTTATCCAGTTCCACACAACGAAACAGAACAGAACAAAACAGACGCCAGCAGACAGAGAGTATCAACTGCATGTTGCATTTGCAAATGACGCCATCTTGACAGAGACAAGAGCAGCAGCAACAGCAGCAACATCATCAGCAACAGCAGCAGCAACAGCAGCAGCAACCGCATAAACATCACACACACACACACCCGCAAATTGTCTACCTAGTAGACCTACTAGGTGTATATAAATGACATATATATGTGCACATGTACGCAATGTATATGTGTAGGTTTGGGCAGACGCATTGCCAGACAAATGCGCGTCAAGTTGACTGCATGTCTCGAGGCAAGTCATTCACATTCGTCATCAGAAGCAAGGCAGGCCAAGAGCCAGACAGCCGCAAAACTCTCTGCAGTTTCAGCTGCTGCTGCTGCTGTTGCTGTAACTGCTGGTGCTGCTGCCAAGGTGCCAAGCAGCAACACCCACTCGCAGCTGGGTGTCGTTCAACGGCACCGCTTTTGGGAGCCAGCCAGCCAGCCAGCGCGCCAGCCAGCTTGCCAGTCAGCCAGTTCGCAGTAGCAACATCATCGGTGTTATTAATCTAACGCAATGCAAATACACACTCCAACACACACAGCCACACACACACACTTACACATACATAGGCACAAGACAGCCCACGCCCTCATTTTCAGGTGGCAGTCGTAGCTTAAAGTTACGGCTGTTGCTGCTGTGGCGCGTATTTTGGTAGCCACTGTGCATGTTTGTGTGTCGTTGGCAAATGAGTTTTTTGGCTAAATGAGTGTATGGCCAATAAATCGAGAGGGGGCACGCAGTCCAAGGCAAACAAAACAAAAACTACGTGTAACTTTGGGCGTACTTAAATTGCCGTTTAAGCATTTTTTATGAGCATAATTTATCAAAGTTACGTTAATAATTTTATAAACATGCACAACACACACACACACTCACACACACACACTCACACACACACAGCAAGACTTTAATGTGGGCCGTTTCTGTTTCTTTATTTATTTTCTGGTGTCACAACAAAATAGGAATGAAACAAGAATGCTCCAGTGGAGAGCGCTCAACTAGGAGATACCCTGCACCAAAGTCTATCAAACTGCAGGCACACTCTTCACATCTTTTCTTGCCATGGGTAATAGATTTGTATCGATATTAGAGAGGATAAGTTATCGATAAAATGAATTAAACTCGATATGCGGATGGTATATGTAAAACTTACATTCTAAATTCTAAGTCGCTCATAGTCTCTGAGTTGGGTTTGTTCATACAAACGGAAAGACGGAAATGGCTAGATTTTTTCGGCCGTTGATTTTAGTCAAGAAGATATATACTTTATAGTAACCGAGATGCTTCCTTCTGCCGCCTACATACTTTTGCACAACTTCGTTATACCCTTTTACCCATTTTTAATGCGTTCAGGGTATAAAGAGAATGAACACATAAAGTATTGCAATTTAATTTGCATAAATTGAGCTAGCAAGCGGACCTGGCTAGCGCCACACACACACACACACAGAGATACACATAGAAAAAATACCGGAAAAATACCAAAGAGAGAAAATAATTTCATAGCTTACGTCTAATACTGCAGTGAGGCAAACTGACAACGACAACAATAACACCAACAACAACAAGGATAACCAAAAGGGTTTTCGTGGCAATTTCAGTGTGCTGTGCTCATTTTGCTGGCAGTAAATTTTGCATGCTTATTACGAAAAGGAGTAGAATATAGAATATAGAATGTAGAAAGCACATCATTTGAAGCATTATGTTAAAATATGCGACTCCTTCATCCCCATTTTTTATGGGGCAGCTGCTGTTGCTGTGCTCTGAGCACAATTTCTCGTTTGAAAGTTTTTTGTGAGAAATTTCATTATTAAAAATCATGTTTTTTGGTATGTCGAGTGCAGGGCACTGATAAGCAGCCAGGGTAACAGCAACAGCAATAGCAAGGCTAACACCAAGACCAACCCTAGCTGCTGTAACATCATCATTAAATCCAGCCAAAGCATTTAAATCAAGCTCATTACAGTCTTATCAACTTTATGTTTATAATGCGTACTTTACCTCTTCGTCTTTTTATTTCTGATTTTTTAATTTTTTTCCCTCTGCAGTCAAATCCAACTCATCTGCATAAATCGAAAGCTGCTTAAAAACAAAGAAAAACGAGAAAGAAATTCAAGCAAAAAAAAAGTTTTGTTAAAATCTAGCCTTGGGAGCGGTATCCAAGGCACTGGGCAAAGGTTAGGCGGATATAAAGCGACTTCAATTTGCTCTTCATTAACATTTTAGGATTGGACAAGAATTCCTTGAATGGGATTATCCATGCCCTAAAGTGCTTTAATGGCCACTCTAATAGGACTAATTGAACACTTGAAGTAAGGCAGATACTCGAACAATAGTCTGCAATTAAGACAGTATGTATATACAGAATGTAACCAATGTGCACATGAATAGTCTTGGCGCCTTTTGTATGCTCCAACTATCACAGCCACGGGCGATAAATCTATGTATGTGAATGCCTCATCTCGACAGCATCTTAATTAAGAACATGTCAAATTTATCTGTCAATCTGCATAACAAGCATTTACTCAGCATTACTAGTCCAAACAGATCAGACAAATTGCACTAGCTCCACCCGCCACGCCTCCAGCTTCGCCAGCAAACACCCCCAGTAATCAGGCCGAGAGTTTCATTTGTGTGGTCAAATGGTGCCTTGGCCATTTTAGGTAATATAGGTTTCCATCCTTTGCACTTTTTGCATTATTCCGCAAAATGCTGATGAATGATGGAGTTGCTCAAATGGTTGTTTGATAACCACTCCCCCCTCCCCGCCCGGTTAAAAGCAAACTTTTCTTTGGCACATTAAGCCGTTTTATGCAAACTGCAAACTGTGAGCTGTGAACTACAATGGCCCAGAGCAAAAGGTTTTGGTTTTGTTTTTTGCTGTTTTATGTGTTACGTTGAGGGGTTCGTTGTTGCTGCAAACACTTCGATATTGCTGCTAATTTTCGTATCGTTCGAGAGTTCATTGGCCTATACATAAACACACACGCACACACAGACATACACCCGTAAGGATTCAATGCATTTTCTCCCTGTCTCTATCTGTTATTCGCTCTGCCTCGCCACAGGAGCGACACTTATGAGCACATCAAAATGCAAGCATTCACCGAAACCTATCCTAATAAATTTGTGCTTGATGCGCTTTCATGATGCTACCTGCCTCGACAACGTCTCGCTCTCTCTCTCAGTCTCACTCTCTGTCCCTCTCTCTCTCTAATACTCTGTCTCTGTCTCTGTCTAACACTCTTCCCCTCAGTATGCATGCTACCCTTGCGCAGGCATTATAATGAAATGCCACACACAGGCATACACACACACACACACCACACACCTAGTCGCATATATAGCAAAGTTTATTGCAATGCGACATTTGAGCTTCAACACTCGACGTCTGAAGTCTGTTACGTTGCGGCTGCTGCTGTTGTTGCTATTCCTGCTGCGGTTGCTGCTATCCTCCAGCCTCAGCTCTTCCTGCCCCTGATCCTGCCGTTGCCAAGTGAAGGGGTTGCAAAGCTCACATTGCATTTGGCTGAAGCCCGCAGCGCCAGCGGGCGAATAACAATGCTGCTTATGTATTATATAACATGCTACATGCGTATATGCGTATCTTTGTATGTGTATGTGTGTGTGTGAGTGTGTGTTTATGTGTGCGTGTGCGTGTATTAGTGCGTACGCTCCGGAATCCTTACGAATCCTTTCGCACTGTACATTTTTTGTTGCAGACCGCTAGCTTCGCGTCGCTTTACTTAATAAACAAGCAACGAGAACAAGAGGGAAAAAGAGACAGAGAGAGAGAGAAAGAGACAGAGAGAGACCATAAATAGAATGAGAAAACAATTCAAAGCCCTGCCATCTGTCATAGATACTGTCAGTTTATATTGATTTTCGTTTCGGGCTTTTACAACCAGCCGTGGCAGCATTGAGGACGACTACCAACGACAATTGGCAACAATGAAGTCGTCATCCGACTAAAAAAAAACCTCCCCCTCTGCAGTGCTTTTACCTGAATATTCACGTACGACTTGCAAATAATACAAAATGCAAATACCAATGTGGATGAGTCAAGCCAAGCCAAACCGAACCACTTTCAACGCATTAACTTCACTTTGGTTGCACACACACGCGCGCACACACACGCGCGCACACACACTCGCACAGTCGATCACTTACGGTTTTGAATGGCAGGGTAGATGGCGGAGTGATGTGTCGTATACGTGTTATGGGCAAACTGCCAATGGGGCCAACAACGCTGTCAGTGCAACCAGCTCCATTTCAATGCAAACAATGGCTAATAGTGCTAAAACTTACTCCCACAACAAACAAACAAACAAACACACACACACACACACACACACACACTAGCGCACACATTGGCATTGTCAATATTTGCAACAGTCAACGATGACGCTGCCACCGACAACGTCACTCAGTGGCAACTTAAGCTAACAACAATAAAACATCAACAACAACCGCCACTACAATAACAACAGCAACAGCTCCAACCTCAACAAAAACAACAACATTGCATTAGCTACACGGGCAGGCAACCAACACATGTTCAACAACATATTGAACAAATGCATTTCAATAAGCCAACGACAGTCGCTGAGGCCGCCAACCGACAGCCACCAACCACATCAGCAACAACGGCAACAATCAACACAACCAGCCACAAAGCGATTGACAGAGCGAAATAGATAGACTGAAAACCAATAGAGCGAGAGAGCGTGCGAGAGCGACAGAGAATGCTAGTGGGAAACCTCTGCAACAGGGCAGGTTCAAAGTACCTTCGCTTCAAATAATGGTCTGGAACCGACTGCGTTGAACTTCAAAAAGCAAGAAGCTGTAAGTGTTTGTTTGCCTATACCCTAGACCCATTTAAAATGCGTAAAAAGGGTGTGACAGGCAGAAGAGCGCGTCTCTCACAACATATAGGATATATCCATATCCATCTGGTATTCTTTTCATCGCAAAATAGAGAAACTGGAATCAAGTTTGTTTTTTATTATCGATAATAGTCATTCATTCGCAAATAATGATAATAATCATTTCCTTTCTATATATATAGATAAATACATTTTTTCAGGGTATCCTCAAGGTAAAGCTCTTTCAAGTAGAGCATTCTTGCTTGTTGTTTTTTCGGGCTAAGATCGAGGTCTAGGGCCCTTTAATGTTGTATGCGTTATGCACGCTTCAACCTCAATTGTTTGCATTAAAATTGCACTTCAGCTTCGATAACTTCAGCAGCTTAAAAGGCAGTCGCACAAAACGAAGGCGTGGCTAAAATAGCTACGCAAAAATTGTTTGACAACATTGAGGAAAATAAGCAAAGCGAGCAGAATGAAAAGCAACCAAACAGCAAGCAAAAGGATTTGGCTGGTTATGGCTATGGCTATGGCTATGGGAAATGGCTGTGGTCTTGCCTGTGGCTGCTGTAGATGATGCTAAGTAAATATGCAAATAAAAATAATAATAACAAAACGGCACGATGACAAGTTGGCAGCACAACCAGAGTAGCAACAGCAACAGCAGCAAGAACAACATCAACAACATCCAGCAGTCAAGTCAGTGTGACATGATGAGTGAATGATACAAATACAAAAACTATGGTGCACTTCAAGTTGCCCAGACTAAAGATTGTGACAAACACTGCAATGGAGGAGTACAGCGAGTAAAAAGTACTCGGTAAACAAAATGTAGAGCAACAGTTGCAAAACGACAGCCACTTCTGAGTCACAGCTTAGCAAATACACATTTTGCATATTATTTACAAATTCCTGACATAAGTGGCTAAGTGCTGCCAAGAAGGAGCCAATCAAAAAACTAAGTGCATTGCTGACTACTTTACCTGGATGCACTTGCAACATTTTACCATTCCGCTCCACAGGTTTAATGTGTTGTTAAGAGAATGCGCTTTTCAGTTAAACAAATTCAAAATTTAAAAGGAATACTTTCTAAGAAACACTAGCTTTAACTTGTTAACAACCTACACTCTTACATTATATTCCAAGACTATTACAATTAAACAAAAATCTTAGATCAGATTATTTTTTCATGGTCTGAAAATCGAAAGTACAAAAGTACACAATATCTCCACATAAGCGCTGCAATTTTCAATCACAGTCACAAATATTAGTTTAGTAGATTTCCTCACAACATAGCTAGATTCATTTTCGCCACTGCAACCAACAAGTAATTTCCTGTTGGCGGTTGCTATTATATTGGAAACCGTCAGCAACATTTTTAACTTATGTTGACTGGTTTTCCCATTTGACGCGATTCAAAAACAGATGCTCTATTTTACGTTGGCATATTACATTTAAACTTTAAATTGCAGCCCTTTATTGCCAACGGAAAGGGCGAAAAACATTTAGCAGGGCAATAAACAGATTGATTGTGTCACAAAAAGTAGTTCGGCATGTTGTTGATGTTGTAAATGTTTCCAACCGCCATTTATCTTGCTCAACTCCTTGGCACTGGCAAACTACTGGCATCTGATTTCCAACATTGACTTTCGCTGCACCAAACTCAAAGAGGAAGCACTTTTCACAAATCCAAAGGAAGTCAGTGTACAAAATTTTAAGCGTTTCATAGAGCTAAAAACTTTTTGGCCATGACAACTTCCCCTTGATCCGGCTTCAAACTCTGAATACCGAAGCTCAATGTCTATCGCTCTCTCTCTCTCTCTTCTCTCTCTCTCTCTCTCTCTCTCTCTCTCTGTCTGTCTATTTTTCTCTTCATCTCGCTGTGAAATTCGACTGCTTATTCAAACTGTCTGAAGAGAACTTTTGCAAACTGCTTGAAAATTATGAAAGTTTCTCCCTCAATGCATTTTAGACATTGCCAAGATGCTGTTGAACAGTGTTAACGTTTTGCATTCAGTGTCCACTGCAATGTAATCCAATCAAACTTCATTATTATAATGCCGTCAACTGAGCCGTACACAATGGCTGACAGAGAGGGAGGAGACAGCAGACAGTCTCTTAGCAAAAGTTAAAGAAAATATTGCGTTACACTATTCAAATCGAATTTGTGATGCAGTCACTAGCCTAATGAAAAACTCTTGCAAGTGGCTTAGGCAAAGGCAAGACAGCAGCAGCAGCAGCAGAAACAACAACAACAACAAAAGCAAGAGTTGAGAACAAAAGGCAACAGCAACTTGGCCGGCTTTAAACAAAAGCAAGGCGAAGTGAATAACATGCTGAGGATGTGGTGATGATGACGTTGGCGACCCGTCGACCATGGCCTACGACAACGTGATTTTTAGTAAGTTTCACTGTGTTGCCAGTGTGTGTACGCGTGTGTGTGTCAGTGTGTGTGTGCCTATGTGTGTATGTGTTGCTGGTGGTCGTCTGTCAATTGAATGTCTGTTGCGGCGACGTCATCAACAACAATGCGGCTGCAACTTTGCTGTCGTCTCCGTTGCAACTTCATTAACCCTGGGCAGCCGTATAAAACTTTGCTGTTGTTCTCTCCTTTTCTCTTTATATCATTCATTCTTTGTCTTTGTCTCTGTCTGTCTCATCTTTAATGCCACTTATAACATGCTCTCCCTTGCACGCACTATGCTTAACTCTTGGTGATTTACGTTGCTTTGAAGCATGACGTCAAATTGTAGCCGACACACACAACAGCAACAAAAGCAACAAAAATAAAAATAACGCAACAAAAACATTGACAAGTTTGTGTGTGGGTGTTGCACTTATACAACGGACAAAGTTTTAAGTACAACGAACGCTTTTATAGATATAGAGCCCAAGCGAGCTGACAATGCGTCTTCAGAGAGAGCGCTGCTTTTTGGCAGTTCTTTATTATGGTTTCCCTCTGGCCCCCCTCAACCACCCCTCCCCGCACACACACACACACACAGTGGGAGTGTCGAGTGTAAAAGGAAAGCCCCGTGGAAGGGTTTTATTGCCTTATCGAATTTTATGGCTTTATCGATGCTTGTAATGGGTAGGCGTGGCCAAGTAATGTAGTTGCCATTGAAATTGACAAAGCATTCGCTTCTTGAACTGCAATACAATCTACTAGTCAATATAAATTGTAAGAGAATGAAAAAACGAAAGCCAAAAGAAAAACGGAAAAAGGTTAACAGTCTTAAAAAAGTTTCTTAAAGAAACAAGAAATGAACAATAAAAAAGAAAACCCGTTTGGCTAATGGATGTCGAAGTTTAAATACTCTTGTACATACTACCATATATAAATCTTATTGTTAGGGCCAAACTTATTTTTCAATTGATTGATTTTATGACAAAAGAAAAGGATATAGTAATTTGAACAGATGAAGATTGAATTTGTACAAAAGGAAAAGTATTCGTCATCTAATTTTTGGACCTCTGACAACTGAATCGATAAAAACATTGTATATGCAAATTAACTTATCCTCTCAACTTTATATCCATATCTCAAATTTATAAAGTTGAGTTCCTTAAACCAAATAAAAGGCGTTTAATATTAAAAAAAAAACAAAGCAAATAATGAATTTACAAAATGAACATACAAAAGAGATGGAGCCACAAAACGTCAGAAAAATTAGAGAATTAATTACAGAAATATTTGTGAAAACATTTAAACCAGAGTATTTGGTGCGTAATGCAAGAGGAACAATGGTTGTCAGCTCGCACATGCCAAAGGCTTGCAAGGGTCTTAGCAGTATTAGGATCCGTATCAGTACCAGGTCCAGGACCAGTACTAGGACAACGGCCAGGAGCTGTAGCAGTGCTATGCCAGACAAATGCCATTTGCATGCAAAAGCAAACAATGCCACATCGTCGACATGCTGGCAATGGCAACGGCATCGCTCGGGCCTGAGCTCGACATTTTGGCAACGCAATAACATCATTTTGTTTTCACTGCTCGCTTCCATTTTTTTTTTTTTTTTTTTTTTTTTATATATATGTTTTTTGTGTCGCTTAACGGCATTTGCCTTTGTTGAGGCAACGGGAGCTGTGCTGGAGCACAGGAGCTCTCGAGGTGACGAAGGGGCTGGCAGCGCTTAATGAAGCAACCCTTAAAATTTGGCACGATTCGTTGGCTGCCAACGAAAAGGAAAACGAAAATGAAATTTCACTCGTATAGTGCAATGAACTCGGCCCATTTATACAGATTATCTGAGTCATTTTTATTATTAAGTATTCTCTTTTTTATTTTTATTTTTTGAGTGGTATTGTTTGTTGTT
Source organism: Drosophila paracracens (assembly GCA_035044025.1). NCBI lineage: Eukaryota > Metazoa > Arthropoda > Insecta > Diptera > Drosophilidae > Drosophila > Drosophila paracracens. The sequence goes on along the minus strand of JAWNMN010000401.1, from coordinate 4,415,981 downwards.
GTTTACGGTATGGGTTTCATGCATTATCGATGCGTTGAAGCGATGACCAAATAAATCAATCGAGCTGCCATTAAATATTTCTAAATATCGCTGGTTGTGCGTCTGCAGCAGACGTCGATTAAATTTCCATAAACACACAATCCAAAACTTTTGCCAGCGAAAATTCTTGCGCAATCAGCGTGCGAGATTTGGTTCCTGTGTGCGTCAGCACGGGAAAAGCATCTGATCCTTTTTCTAATGGTGGGAACTTTCATTAACAAATTGCATAGCCAGTAAATGGCTGAAAAGCAAACCGAAACCGGCCGGCAAATGGCGCTGCAAATTTGTTTATGCAAACGACTGCCGGACGGGGCGGGATTAGGTCTTTGAGGTCACAATGACTCGGACGCCGACGCGGACGTGGACTCCCCGCCGCACTTACATCTGTGAAACGGACGCTAGCAATTTGACCGAGTTAAAATATGCGCCGCTGATGCTTATGTTAATTTTTTCGCTATACGTTACAAAAATATGCAAAAAAAAAAAAAAAAAAAAGAGCTGTAAAAATTCTATAAAAACGCCCAAAATAATGCTCGTCACGTTTGCCACGTCTCGCAGCGACGGCGGCAGCTGCAATAACCAAAAAAAAAAAAAAATAAATAAAAGCCAGCATAAGCTAAACAAATTTTTTGCCTCGTTGTAGCTGTGTTAATTGCAGTTTTGCAGGGCCAGCTTTGAATATGGCCTAATATTGTTGAATTTACGTAGCAAACAAACCCTAAAAGCGTCTTCTGCCTCTGTGTGTGTCTGTGTGTGTCGGTGTGTGTGTGTGTCTGAGAGAGTGTGCCTGCTGTTCCCTCCTGTATTTTATTCATTAACATTATCTACCCTTTGTAATCTTAAAAGTTTTTTTTTTTATTTCTTTTTTTTTTGGCGTTTCCAGTTCTTTTCTACACACACCGCGCGCGCTTGTTTCTTTGCCGAATTCATTTCATTAAAATCAAATTAACTTGTGATAAATGTTGCAAAATATATCATAAGCAATATATGTCTCGTATATATGCACTCGTGTACATATAATTGTCTAGATATGGGTATGTATATGTATATATATGTGTGTTTATATGCATGTAGCGTATCTGTGGAGAGAAAGAGGGCTGCTTTAGCCTGCCGAACAATGAACGTTCTATTTGATATTTATCTGCTGTTCAGTTCTGCTGCGCAAAAGAGACACAGCAGCTTGCTCCTCCCCTCTCAAGCTCTACCCTTTGCTGAGCACTGAGCAAATAAAATGCGATATCTGATTATGTAGAGCACATAAAACGAAAGGGCAGCAATGTAGCCAACGTGGGTGCACACACAGAAGCCGAGTGGCCGGCATCCAAAAGCAGCAGGGTGGAAACGACACACACACACACACACACCAAAAAACAAAACAAAGAAGAAAAAAAAGATAGGAAAACTACGGTAGGAGACGCTTGGCATATTAGCGGAGACATCATGGAGTAGATAAAGTAATGGCCGGTGGTGCAATGAAAGCTTTTTACTCTGCTGCCTTGTCACAGATAACTCGATGAATTGTAATGTTTGCCCATCGTGATGTTTGGCAGCAGCATCAATATCGGTGTGGCTGTGATGCATAAGCTGGGTCAAATGCCAGATAATGTGACTTCTTTTTCATTCTCTATTTTACTTTCTATTTGGAAAATAAATCCGTGCTTGGTTGCATTGGTGATCTTAGCGCTATTGGTGCCTATCCTAGAGCCAATTCAACAATCTTTAAGCAGCAACTTAAGAAAAGCTGTCAACGCTCTTTCATATTTAAGCAGATATCATCTAGAAGTTGCGTATAGCCAACTTTTTGACAAACTTTGCGAAAGTCATCCATTGCTTGGGCAAAAGTTGGGACCAAGTTCTGCTTCCTGTCACAGCTCAGCGAAATGTAATTGAAATGATTTATAAACTTTTCTGGCTTACGAAATGAACACTTGGCCACACAGACCGAAACACAGATATATGGTCGGTCGGACACACACAGGCAGAGGCCCCACCATGAACGAGTTGCTGTTAAAGAAGATATTACGCATACGATGCGTTGTACGTACGCTAAAAATCCTTCGCCAGGCAGGCAGACAGGCATATGCATGCCATAAATGACACCCCTGTCGGGGTTTGGCTGCTTAAAATGCAATTGCCAAAATGCAAAAATAAAAAGATGTATAAATACCAGATATTTGACAGTTTGCTCGCTCGCTCTCTCCTTATACAGACAAACAGCGGCAGGAAAAGCAAAAGGCTGACAAGGATGCGGCTGGCAAATAACTTGAAACGCAAAAGCATAATTACAATTTGGCAAACACTTAACGCAGATCACGAAAATTTAAAGGATAGCTAGGGGTCGCTTTTTGCGACTAGGGTGCAGCAGTCCCCCCTTTACACAAACCCTTTACAATTTGAAGCGACAGGCAGACAACAACAAAAAACAACGATAACAACAAGAACAACAACAATAGCTTTGACGCTGGCGTGAAGTAAAACTGCCAGTTACGACAGCTGAGTCCATTCCCCAGACTCGGCTAGCGCGAGCTGGTCTGAACGAACCGGAGCAGAGCAGAGCAGAGCAGAGCAGAGTAGAGCAGAGTAGAGCTGAGCTGAGCCTCGTGCCAAGAGCACAACTTGAATTATGTGCGTCCTGTCTGTGTCACACTCAGAGTGTATTTGTATGTGTGTGTGTGTATTTATGTGTGTGTGTGCGTGCTGTGAGATGAATGACTCAAGGGAAGTAGCGTTGAGCACTGCCATAAGGAAGCATGGGCAACAGCAACGAAGCGGGAAGCCGTTTCACGTTCCTTCCACCTCAAACTTATGCAAAGTGGCAGAAAGGCTAAAGTCGTCCTACAGCTGTATATTTATAGTTGCACACACACACACACAACACACGCACACACATGCGCACGCAAACACACACAGAGCAGACAGGAAGCGTTAATGATGACGATGATGTACTACAGGATGTGTTTGGTCTTTTACTCTTTGCTCTGATCAAGACAAATTAAAATCAGCCCGGTACGCAATGGATGCGACATGATAATTATGCTAATAGATGCATGCTGCATGAATGCTCAAGCTCGACAACTTTACCGAAACTCTAAAATTATATTATAAGTGTTAATTATGTTGGTAGAGCATCGAAGAAGAAGGACCAAGAGAAGAACAACGCCAGCAACCCAAATGGACACCAGCAACTTTTTTGAGTTAATGTTATTGCTGCTGCCGCTGGCAGCTGCCATGAGCAGTAATCTACACGTTGTAAGGAAAAAAAAAACGAAAAAAAGCAGTGTGGGCGCCATCACCTGAGCCGCATGTGTGCGCATAAATTTTGTGCCCCATGCGGCAGAGCCTATAGAAGAAAAAAAAAATAAAATTAGAAGAAAAAATGCTTTTATGATTTGTCGCAAATTACTTTAGAAAAGTTTGGCGTTCGACAAACAACAATAAATCATTGAGTCGAACGAAGGAACGAACGAAAGCTGGGCGGCATTCGTTACACATTTGTATGTTTTGTAAGCACATCTGAAAAGTTCAGTGGTTTGGTGGTTCAATGGCACTGAGTTCATGCCAGTGCCAGCAATTTAATTAACAAATGCCGAAACGACCGACAAATGCAAATCAAACGCTTCATTAAACAAGCAGCAGGTTGATAATGTCTATATATACATATGTCTGTGAATTTGTGCCTCGGCTTTGATTAATGACAGTTGATTTCGACGACATCTGTTTAATATACTTTAGATTGATTAATTACACTAGTTTATCAAAAGATGCTCAGCATGCGCCATTTATTTTCTTCTTTTATTTTCTTTTGATGTCGCGCATCAATAATGCCAAAATATTCCTTATCGATCCGTACTTTTGAGTGTTTCAGTGCCAGCAAAAAAAGCATTCAAAATTTAAAACAAATTACAGCCTCAGGCTCTGTTCTATGTATCTAGACAATAACTTATAATTATAAGCTAATTTTCGTTTGAAGTTGAACTAAAAGTTTGATACTAGCTCCATCGCATATGAATTACATTTTCACATAAAGCTTGCTCAATTTAGTTAATCACATTTTCATTATACAAATTTTTTAATACAAAATGCTTCAAGGTTGTGTTGCCAAAAAAAGCACTAAGTATATTGTTTGTGTCTGTTGTTATTTTTTTATTCTATTATTGATCTACCTGGAGGCTAAATCCAAATTGTACACGAGCCACATGCTGATAGAATTCGGCTCATATAGCTCAGTAAATTTCTTAGCTCAGCGCATGTGTGTGGGCTACTTGAGACAAATACCCTGGCAATTTATATGTTGTCGTTGTCAGGACACATATTAAAAGCTAGCTGCGTCTCTAGTTTCTATGACAATTAAATGGAGTGGGCATCAAAATGATGTGGCTAGCATACACATAAAAAATAAATAAGTAAATAAATAATAAAAACAAAAAACATGTTCATCGAGTCACTGCTCAGATCAGCCTACGCACACCCGCTCTCACACACAGGTGAGTGTAGTTTTGGTACAGACACTTTTATTAGTTTACACTTGATTGGCGCCGCAAATCAACAAGTGTCTTTCATTTATCAGAAACAGTTGAAACAGATTTAATGCCATTGTGTGTGTGTGTGTGTGTCTGTGGCATATAAAATAAAATTAATTAAACACAAATATAGTGGCCATAAATGTATCAAAATGAAAAGAATCTTGCATAATGGAGCTGAGCTGCGGGGGCATACACACATTCATTACGTATACGTATGCGCTGGCCAGGACAGCTCACTTATTAAGCAAGCGAGCATTAAATCGCTTGCATAAATCACTCGCATGTGCAGCACCATTGAGCACATTAATTATTGCAAAGGACCACTCTCGATTGGTACGAAACGAATGCGAATATGTTCAAATTACAGTTCAATTTTTCTTTTTACTTTTTTCTTAAATCGCTTGAATTATTCAATTATTGGCGGAGTTTCCGTTTAAAAAATGTGCATAAAAAATATGTAGGAATCGTTGTTAACGATCCTTGCAATTGCATGCATTAAGTTTATACGATGACAATTCAACAACAATATTGCATATTTGTTACCATTAGGAACAACTTAATCTGACACTAACAGCTTCAACCTTTAACATTTATATTCATTACACAACTCGACTTTCGACTGTCAAACGAAAGCTTCTTTTTTCTTCGATTAGGAATATAAAATGTATGATTAAATTTTGATATGTGACACAAGACGTAAAAAACTTAGAGCACTCTCGGCAAATATAGACAAGAATTCAATGCGCAAACAAAGTACAATTGAATCATATACCACAAGCACAGCCACTGTCATTGAGTCCCTCAACGCCCGTTTATATGCTCTATGGTTATGTGTGTGTGTGTGTGTGTGTGTGTGTGTGCATGTGCATATGTATGTGTATGTGTCTGTGACGCTTTCAGCACTCTCCCGGGGCAATATGACAATTAGTTACCAAAGCAACAACAGAAATACCTACAAATGACAGCAAATACACAGGAGACAGACTGTCGCAGATTGTGGGGGGGAGGGGGTGGTAGGGGAGCTGTGGAAGGGAGGGCAGATGGCAGAAAGCACACACCGCATAACATGGCCGCATGGCAGCCATTTTGATGTCAGGACTAAACAGACGACAGCACTCAATGTAGGCAGGTGGCGGCTATTGTAAAATGTGGCCGAACGCCGAGGGGTGGCAAGAGTATGGCCAGTAGGGGGGGACTGAATGGGGAGTTCAGGATTTCCATTGCCATCGCATCATGGCACGTGCAGTTCAGTTTTTTAGCGAAAGCAACAGCAGCAGCAAGCGACAGCAGTAGCATTTAATTAGAAAATACGTATACGATGCGTATTACGTGCCGTTCGTCGAGCGGCCAATGGCCTTGTTACTGTTGTTGTTTTGTTGCAAGCTCCTGTCAGCCAATTCATACATTTTACTTGTACATTTTCACTATTTTTGCGAACTGCTGTTGCCTGATTCGATTATGAGTCTAACGTAACTCGCGCAAGCCCCTCTCATTTTTCATTTGTCAAAGGCCAAAAGGCAGTCAAATGTTGCCAAATTGCCGCAACATGCTTTTGCACTTTTGCACCGGCGCTTCAAATTTGCCTAATGCACATAAATTACGATAGCTTCAAAACTAATTAGTCGCGTTATTTATTACAATTACCTGTCAACCAGTTAGAATTGAGTGCATGCAACCCACCAATGATCATAATGCATAACTATTTGTATCAAGCCTTGGTGCAGTTGGCGCCTTCTAACAACTATTGGAAAACTATGCTAATTCGTGTGTTTTGCTTGCATCTAGTTTAAATGTCACTTGTGTGTGTTTGTGTGTGGTTGTGTGTGTGTGTCAAAACAGTGGGACGACTCCATGAAACGTTGTCACAGTGCAATGACAATGCTTGGCGTTGCCACAGTGCAATGACAATGCTTGGAATTCATGGAAAATTGCCAAGCGAAAATGTCACAATATCTTAATTACAATGTAGCATATATATTTTACGAGCTAATCCGCATAAAAATTGTAAATGTATGCTTGCAAAGCTATAAATGTGTAGTTGTTGTTGTATAAGATTATTCTTAACCATAAAAAATAAGCTTTCAACATAAGTTACAACTGCTAATGCAAAGCGGCTTTTGTATTGTAAAATTCTATATTAATAATTAACCTTTCAGCTCAAAATTAAAGCTGAAGCATTAATAAATAACTTTTAACCCAACAAATCCGAGTCTTTTGACACCAAGGATAAACTAATCCATTACATATAATTTAACAGCCGCAAACTTTTCAGACCATTAAGCACAGAACTCAAGAATGAAAAAAGTCAAAGTTCGAGCAAGACTTGCAGAGCCGTGAATTACAGTGCCAAGATAAAAAATAAAATAAAAAATAAATATTTAAAAAACTATGCAGTTAAGCTGAAATGTTAATTAAAATTTCGTCTCTTTTGCGCTGCTATCTTTAGTGATTTATCTTTAAATGTGCGGTGGCGTTTTGAGGCAGCCAACTAATTTTGAAATAAAGCTAATCGCATTATTGAAATTAGATACAATTCGTAGTACAATAACGAAACCAATTCATATCTATATATGTAGGTATTATGCAAATGAGCAGCAACTGAGCTAATTGAGTATTAATTAAATAATCATAAGCAGTACATGTGTTAAAGTCGGATTATGCATAGCCAAAGCAATTTATACATGCACACATGCACACACACCCACACGCACAACAATAAAATATGAAACAAAGGGGGATATAGAGTCAACAAATAAACTGAACAGTACTGATGAACTGCCGATTTCAAGTTGCCTACACACACACACACAAAATACAAACAACGTACGTACGTGAGCATTAGCAGTGCTTCCTCTCTTTTACTCCAACAGTTTCGCCCTCTCCCCCCCTCTTTGTGGTAGCCATATGCTTTGAGAGCGAACAGCAATTAGCATAAACAATTAATCATGCAAAGCGCGAAACTTGCACGAAATTCTATAAAACTAAATATAGATGCGAAATAAGAAAGGAAAAGAAAGAAAAAAAATCCCTTCCAGAATCTTGCGACCGCAACCGAAAGAATTAAGATAGCAATTCAGTGCCGCAAACTGTAGCAGGTAAGCCCCGACACACTCGATACAACGCAACGGGCTGAAAATTCATAGAAACTGCGTTTTTTCGTTGCTGCTGTTATGGTTGCTGTTGTTGTTGTTTTTTTTGTTTTTGTTTTTAATGCTGCCACTGCCGCATATGATTCAATTTTGTTTTCAGCCAAACAACTTGGCAACTATGCAGTAAGCGAGGAGGCTGGTTGACTGGTAGAGAGCCAGGCTAGTTGGCTATACAACGTGGCCCAAAAGAATGCAGTCCGGAAACCAGTTTGGCGTACAGCCTGTGTCTCAAGCACAACAACAACGTGCAGCGTTTATTATTTAATTTTTTTTTTTTTTTTTTTGCTTTTTCGTTTTTTGTTCAGCAACAGCAGCAACGCAACAACAACAAGTGAACCAAATTCTTTTTAACGAGCTTGCGCCAACATTTTATCCCCTGCTCCCCAAAATGTAGGCAACGCCAGGGGCAGAGCGTCAAGGGTGCGTTCTCTGTGCCTGTGCTTGCCAAAAACAAAACACAAAACACAAAAAAAAAAAAAAAAAAATTAAATTGCAATCCAAGCCAAGAAGTGTTAAAACCAAGCCAAGTTGCTTCACTTTTTGTCTGTTCGGTATCCATGTCCGTGCTCATATCTCGTGTCAATTTGCAAGCTGACGTTTTTTCTTTCTTTGTTGCTGTCTTCGTTTCTTTGTATTTTGGTTCATTTTAGTTAGCCATTTATTTAATGCATGTTTAGTTGCGTTTTTTTTTGTTTGTGTATTATGCCAATTTTTGTTATATTCGGCGCGTTTAATTGCTGGCCGGGCACACCCTTTGCACACACCGACCAGAGTTTTTCTGACTTGAAATGCTTGGTTAGGTTCCTGAGGAATGAACACGACACATGCAACATGTATGCGAAGACTGACCACACTCAAAATAAATGTAATTATTTATGTATTTAAGAAATTTACTTAAATATGCATTATTCTGGGCAACGTCTCCATTAATCTCCGCCACTAATTGCCAAACCCAATAAAATAACGAGAATTTACGACAAATGTAACAAATTTCAAATTTAATTTAATTTAAGCTATCAAATTCTTTGAATCTGCGATGTTTGCAAGTTTAGATGATTTTTTATACCGAATCCAACAGTTTTGTTATTTCGCCCACATTCGAAAAGCATTAGCAGAGAGTCATGGAACGGATATGCTGGGTAAGACAGCGCTCACAGCTTACAACATGACCTGGTACAAAGAAACAGAGACAACAACCAAAAAATAAAAAAAACAACAGATTTCAAAGTGGATAAAATGACAGAAAAATGTTTTCAATTTTGCGCTTTTTCATGGCTTTTGATTTGCAACCGTGTCGGGCAAATGCGCGCACTCCATTTTTGCCAATTGATTCGCCTGTCTGGCTCTTTGAAATACGCATTAATTTCATTTATTGCAATCATCATTGTCGCAGCGACATGGCAACCATGGAGAGTAGAGTAAACACAGCACAAAAGTTAGAACAGAAGCAGAAGCAGAATCAGAAGAAAACTGTGAGTGTGTGGGTGGCGCCGCCAAGGAGCGAACAGAACGACGCACTGACTGAGACAGAGACTGAGGCAGCGACTGAGGCATTGGGTAGGTGCTGGGGGTTGTTGCAGGCGATAGGGGCTGGCAAAAGCAATGCTAGTCAGGGCATGCCTAGGCACTGATTGTGTTGATTACGCTGACCCACTTTGCCTGCCAAGGCTCCGTCAGCGAGGGGAGGCCAGCACGCTGGCAGGCAGGCAGGCTGTCAGTCGAATTCAATGAACTCGAAACCTGCTGATAATACGCGCAATAAAAATAATAATAATAGTCGTAATAATGTTGTTTTCAAATGACATGAACACCAGCCAAAGGAGGAACACAATGCTGTCACTCAAAAACTGAGCGTCTTCTCCATATTAACTATTCCTGTTTATAGACACGATTATATAACGCACATAATGCTTTATATGTGTGTGCGTGTGTATCTGTGTGTGTGTGTGCGTAATCTTGGGTAACTGACAAAAACAAACTACTTGAAAGCCAATAGCTATTTTTAGTAAACAGCCAACAGGCAAAACACCACCGCCATTTTTTTATTTTGCCTCAAGCTTAGAATGACCACGCAGAGCATAAATAATATATATGGAGCCGATTTCAAGTTCCGAAAATAACTTCCACATTTCGTCACGATCATAGTTTAGTTTATTTTCAATTGGCAGCTTTACGAGCATTATACTGTCTGCCCCATTACGAACAAGCGAAGAAAACATGAGCAGCAACAAAACAAATGCGAAAAACATGAAACAGCCAGAATCAACTTGAAGCCGGCTTACATTTAATGGATTTTATTTGTACTTGCCACTGTTACCAAAACCAATCGGCCAATTGTGACGGGCTATAAATGTTTTTTGTGTTGGTTATGTTTGTGCCAACAACACACCGACACTGACCAGGTATATAACATATACATGAATAGTATGTATAGTATGTGTAGTGTCAGAAGGCACTTACTTGTTGAAATTGATGAGACATTAACATATGTACATAAACACACGTCTAGCACTAAACAGAACGTATGTATATAAGCTCATTAAGTTTTAAAAAGATTGATTGCCGACGGACAGGCTTCTGCCGGCCATCAATAAATTATTAACTATATACTTGGATATTTAGCAAAATATTGAACACTCTGCAAACTAATCAGTTTGTAGGAAAAGTCTCTTCATATATGTGTTACATGTTAATTATCTATTATGTTTTCATTTTTCATGTATTCAGCTTATAAACCATAAATGTTTCTACGAACGAACCTAACCAATCTATTGTTATTCATGGAGTTTCATTTAAATACGAATAATCCATTAACTGCGGCAAACTTATCTTAATCAATTGATTCAGAGAATTGCCTATCTTTTCTTTATTTTGTGTCCCACTCTTTCTCTTTTCTTAACGTTTTTACTTTCCTTATTACTTACGCCCTAACGCTTAACAATTTTCAATTTGTTTGGGTTTTTCTGGGTTGCTACAATCTTCGCAATAAATATTAGACCATTTTACATTTTAATATGTGCAGATTTTATATTTGGTTTCTTTTAGATAATTTACATTTGTGTTTATAAAAACCTTAATTAGTCGATATTGATTAAATAAATAAATAGAAAAAAAGATTTGGATTGAGTCAAATTGTGTTAACCACAACCACAAACAAATAGCCAAAACAAAACATTCTCTCTGATTTGGTTTCAATTTGTATCGATTTTTAAAGAGTTTTTTTTGTTTTGGTAACAGCATTGTTTTAATATTTCCGCTTATATACTTCTCGAACGAATAAATTAATATTAGTATTTACACAATAAAGAGCTTTTATACCAGCAAAAAAAAAAAGAGCAGAGAATAGAGAAAAGCGTTTGGCTGTTTCAGGCTGACCAATTTGAACTTTTAAGAACTTTTCTATGGACTTTTAAAATTGCCATTTATAAAGGCATCTTAATTAGGCTTGCCGCTCTACTAATTCATAAAGTTGGCAAACTTTTCTAATGTGGCGCCACTTGAAATTTTGCCAACTAACTTCTAATAATAATAATAATAATAATTTTAATTGCCAAACGGCGGCACTCGTGCAATATAGCGCACACGCTATGTGGATGGAGTTTAGACTTCCTCTTACATATGTACATATACTTGTATATATTGTTAAGAAGTTGACGCACATGCTTCCAAATACATACAATTTGAAAAAATCTATGTATTTAAAAAAAAAAACCAAACATCATGCTGACTAAGGGGTTTTTTTTTTCATGTGGTGTTTTTCTTGTTGCCACTTTGCCTACAGGCCAAGAATAAAAAGTTTCCATTAAGTCGTCTCGCAGTTGTTTCGTTCTGCTTGGGGATGACAGTCAGAACAAACGAAACCACTGAGCATCTAATGGTCTTTCAATTGGCAACTGTCAACTTGTCCAAATTTATAATAATAGAGCATCAATAAATAATGTACCGAAAAAGTGTCAACTTTGGGTTGCAACTGAATAATAGAACATTCCAAAATAACGCTAATTTAATATTAGAGTTTTCTCGATCCTCTTTAAGGTAATAATGAATGTTATGCTGATCAAATTATAAATCAACTGTATGCAAAATGTTAAAAAGAAAACATTATTGTTTATGTTATTATTGTTTATGTTTAATAGGGAAATGTTATATATTTTGTACGCTCTCCTATTATTGTTTATGTTAAATGACAGTTGTGATTAATGCTAACTAACAATTTGTGCAGTTTTTGTTCATAAATATTACAATAATATTAATACTGGAACTTTTACTCAGTTACTCTTTAAGTAGTGCATAAGTTTTAGCTTTTGGCTTCAGGTTATAGTCTTAACTGTTTTACAGGGCATATTGATGAAAATGTGTGAATTTTTAGTAGGTGTTGGACTATTTAGCAAAACTATAAAAGGTTAATTACATATATAAATTTCTTTAATTGTACATTAAAGTTGAGCGATTACTTTTTTTTATTGCTTTCTTGGTAATTTTACAATTATTCTGACATTTCATGAGCATAAAAAGAAATAATTAAATAATGCGATGGAAAATCCCAGAATTGTTAGCTAGTGCAGTAAAATTCTTGGAAAACGAAAGAATTGCTAGAAAAAAAAGCAAAGCTGCCTGGGAAATGTGTGTTGCAGCCACAAACCATGTTTAGTAAGGGGCAACATCCTTAAAGTGCGCAATGCTCAGGTTGTCCACATTGCGAGTGTACAAATTGAAGTCGCAACGCAGCTGTCTAATTGAACTAATAGAATTTGGTTTTTATTCACACCCGCACGCGTCAGATAAGAGCAGCTTTGGGGCGTTATTAATGGTGAGGTCCACAACAACAACAACATCAACAGTGGGAGTAGAAAAATATGTTTCAAATATATACGTTGTGACCCTGGCCGCTGTTCGCATTAAAAAATATGATTTTTCTTTCCACAATTTACAGGTTGTGGGGGTTGGGGAAAGAGGGACTGCTGCCAAATGTAATCATTGCTGCTTTTAGCTGGGTGCCAAATGCCCAAGGCGCAGCTACATGCTGTACTTAACTGATTTCCGGGAATCGCAGGACGGACACACACACACAGCACGTACCACTAAGGTCCTTCGCAACTTGAGCTGGAATTGGGGGAAGCGGAAAAAGCGCACAGGATGTTGCCTTGGCGACCAGCAGCGAGAGCAATCAGTTTAAAGCTGTCGAGAATTCTCAATGATAGCCATAAAACGAACCAAATTGCTATAACAGTAATGCGTTGCAGGCAAACATGCATGTTTGCCAATGGTATACTTTAACATAACACATACAGACCCTAACACACACACAGGCACACACACACACAGCGCTTTTGGTCGGGCTCAAGATTTCGGGCAGCCTTAGGTGAGGCTTAAAAGCCGCAAAGGCGCCACAAGGCAATGTTGCTTTAGTACACGATCCCAAAGACCCAAGACGCCAATCCCTCACATAACCGAACACAACGCAGCAGAATATAACACAAAAACCACTTGGTGGTGCTCTGGGGCGCCTGTGGCTATTCTGGCGAGCTCGTCATAGCTATAACCATATCCATAGTCATCGGCATAGACATCGGCATAGGCATCGACATCGGCATCGGTCTAGTCATAGGCGCAGGCACACTCAAACAGTCAAGAGCAGCTCCAAATGCCGGCGCAGCAGAACCGATTTGCTATTTATGTAGTTAGTGGCAGCAAACAACAATAAGAGCAGCAGCAGCAGCAGCAGCCGGGTCAGGAGAAAGACGGAGGTGGCACTCAGCTTGTTATTTCAAATGTTTGATGTTGTTGCTGTTGTTGTTGTTGTAGCAGCCAAGTAACGCCTGCTTGAGATGTCAAATAGCAACAACTGCAAAAACAGGAAGCACTTGAAAATTGAAATCAAGCGCGGGGCGCCACCAACGCAACAGCAACAGCAACAGCAACATCAAAACCAGCAACAACAAGAACAACGAAGAATATTGCTTACCCAAAAATAAAACAAAAACAAAAATAAAATACAAAATTCAACAACAATGGCAACGCAGCTGAGCCCGAAAGGTCCTCCAACGCAATTTGCATATGAATATGGAGAGCTCAGAGGCAGCTTTTGAGTTGCTACGCGGCACGCGGTTTACAATAACAACAGCAACAGCAGCAACAGCAGCAGCATCAGCAACAATAGCAAATGATATGTTGTTTGCTATATGAATAAGCCTGAAAAACAAAAACGAGAAAAAAACCGGAGCATGATGTGAGAGCTGCTGTTCCAATAGCTTATGTTGTAGTTATTTGCCGCCGGTAAAAACAAGAGCAGAAAGTACCAAAGATCTCGGCTAGAAGATACCCTTTATGCAGTGCCCTAATAAACTAGTTTTGGGCATGTTGTGAAGAGGGTAAGCCAGTTAATAGTATTTGCTTGCAGTACAGTTTTCCCATCGATATTGTGTTCATTTGGGGAAAAATGTGGAAAAGATAACAACAATTTAAAGGCCCTAAATAATTGGTTATTAACGCCCAATACTTAATGGATATCGCTCATTCAGTTCCTAAGATTGGCATATTAATTAAATTTCGCACCTTTAATTGCAAAGATTCACAGGGATATAGTCTATTTGACTGGGAAACTAATCCTTATATTGAATTGTGCTTGATTAATGAAAGTAAGCAGATTAGATAGATAAATGAACACTTTGTTTAATTAAGACATGAATATGTAAACCCTAATAGCTAATTTAGTAACTGTATCTCGACCACTTTTACTGCTACAAATATTATTATTCTACATAATTAAACGTTGGTGAGCAAGTCATGCGAGCGTCCTTACGACTAGTTAGCCAATTTGGAGAGGTAACAATTATTTTAATATTTGATTTCAATATTTGCTAGGGAAATGGAAAACACCTACACCAATTGCATTGGCTCTAGCGCTAGACACAACAGTCAATAAATAATATCAACCTCTGCCTGTTGCATAGATTTGCATTTATTTTGGTTTGTTTTTTTTTTTGCCAAAGGGTATATGGAAATCGTTGTATGCTTCTTTTAGTGGCATTTGTTGCTGCGGCTCGGCTCCCTAGTCTCGGGTTGCCTGTCAGTAGTGGGCGCTAGATGGCGCCACACGCCAGGGCTAAATTGAATAAGCGGCCAGTGGCCGCACAGGACAGACAGAAAGCTAAAGAACAACATACACCCATGCACCCACACACACACACACACACACACACATGTGTTTGTATGTATCGGCTAAAAGTTATGTAGTGTACTCGAGGCTACCTTCCTTTATGGGCGCTTGTTTTTCTTTGCTTTTCCCTCGTTTTTTTTTTCATTTTTTTTGGGTTGCTTTGAATTTAATGGAAAATTTATTGACGACACGCCGCTTAGTCGTTTGACTCGGACTTGGTCTTTTGCCACATACTCGCACACACACACACACCCCAACTTCCTTGCCATCATTGCAAAGCTATTGCTGTGCTATCACGTGTACAAAAGTTTTCACTTTGGGGTTATATGAACTTGCCCATGCCCTGCACTTTTGATTTCGACCCTAGGAGGAGGAAAGAAAAAGGTTGCAAGTGAAATTGTTTGCATTGATTGATTGTTGAATATTTTCAGTCTTGCTGCTGCTGTGGGTAATTTCGCAACGGTTAAATCTTCAAAGCAAACATTGAAGTCTTGTATCGCAACAGGGTCGTGAGAATCGAGCAGGCTGTCTATCTGTGTGTGTATGTGTGTGTGTGTGTTAGAAGGCAAGGAGTTACACACATAAATACATATTTAATCGTGTTGCGCACTCCTTGCAACTTGTTCACTTACCATAAATTAGAATTATAATTTCGCATAGCCAAATCAACGACGCAATAAGCCAGTGCCAATGGCACACACACATGCGAAAGGGCTATTCCAAGTTAAAGAGCGTACCAGAACGGATCAACCCCCAAAAAACAACGGGGAAAAAAACAAGCAGACACGGAGCCAAGGGTGGCAATATTTGTAGTACATAGCTACAAATTTGGGCTGTTGGCCAAAAAATAGAAAGAAAGAAAAAAGCAACAGAAATGAACTTTTCTTGCGTGTTTCAATAACTTTAATATTTTATACCATCCATTTTCTTCTGAGGTGAACTCAACAAGTTCTCGATGCTACTTGGCTAAGGACACGCCCGCACATTTCGGGCCATTAGTTTATGATTATTGAGAGTTTGGCAAGGGAATCGCTAAGTTACTCACCTGTTGTCGGCAACTTGGTCAGCAGCGTCGGTTGTCCATTGTCATCGGTCGTCTCCAGCAGCAGCAGCAGCAGTATTTCAATTATTATAATCACAAAAATGCGTCGATTGTAAAACAAAAACATTGCAATCTGGCGTCAATTTCCCGTTGGTGTTTCTCTTCCAGTTTCGGGCCAGTTAGCCGCAGTTATCGCAATCTCTATTTTATACGTCTTTGTTGCTCGATTATTATTATTTTCTTAAACACAAACCGGCAGCTCCTCTTCACGTAGTCTTCGTCTCTTCTTACTTCTTTATTCGCATTTTTAATGGTCTTCTTAGGCGCATCTTCTCATTTGGGTTTCTTTTTATGCATTTTATGCACCAATACTCACGCACGCAGGCAGCTTACATTGTTTGTGTGCGACACTTTCACGACTCTTCCTGTTGCCTTCAAGCACAAAAACGAATTCGTTTTATATATATATATACACACACACACACACACATGCAAACAAGCAAACAACAAACAAAATGGCGAGTCGTTAGGCATCCACAAAAGTATGCTAATATAATTTAGCTATGCTTGAGAAACATGCGTAAATATTTGACATGTGCAACAGTGCGTATACGTCATCTGTTTAATAGGCCGCAAAAGTCTGTCATCGCCAGAGGCGCCACCATCAAAACGTCATTCGTCGTCATCACGAGCTGTTGTCAAATTTATGTGAATTTCTTTACCTAAACGTCAGCTGATTTTTTTTAATGGCCAAAATAAGTACAAATTCCTAAATGGTAGAAACTCAAATTATGGCTACTATAAAAATTGTACAAGACATTATCTATTAGCGGTAATGAGCGCATAAAAAATATCCTTAAACTGTTTTAAAGATTTCATCCCAAAAATATGCCTACATATATTGAATATACTCCAAGAAATCGGAAGAAACAACTGAAGCAATTGTTTGAATATTTATTTTATGAAATCCTCAAAAATTCAAATCGGTAATTGTCATAATTTCGTGAAAGCCTATGGTGGTATATAGATTACTAAAGATCAGTCTAAAGCCATTGTTGCTATGAGTACAAATATTGCCAATAAGCGCACATTTAAAACCACTTCATTTCTGGCATGTTTTACTCGTTTCAGTGATTTGTGTTGCTCTCTCTTTTGGCCTTATCCTGGCTCCTCGTTCAGCATCTAATAAAAGTTGTGTTTGCCGATTGTCCTCGTTGCGTGACAATCTTTGGCAATCTTTTACGCTAGCTTTAGCCAGTCACCCACTCTGGCTGGCGCTTCATTGTCGGCATCTAGAAGCTCATCATTATCATAATGCGACGTTGCGACGATTGGATGATAGGATGGAGCGGCGTCTGATGATGATGCCATAACAGGCTGGGCACATTTCAATTTCACAACCAATGCTAAAGACAACACAAGTACCCGGAATGCGCGTGTTTCTATAAGATACATTTCTAGCTAGAATTGTGCACGAATTTGCGCGGCAAAAAATAAGAAGAAAAAAAAATGAAACGAACGAAAACGTCGCATAAATGAATGCTAAAATATATTTTGGGCAACGCTGACATCGCCATTATTGTTGTTGCTCTTGTTGTTGTTGTTGCTTCAACTACTATCAAAGGCTTTGCAAAGAGACGAGAAAAAAAGTACAAATAAAGCAGATGATGACGCCGACAGCGACGGCAGCTGCGGCAGCGGCGCTGACGTTGCAGCCAATATCAAAGCTTTACATACGCACCTTTTTGTGTGTGTGTGTGTGCGAGTGTGTAAATGGATGACAGTATCTGTTAAAGCGGCATTTCTGAACGCTATTGTTAAACTTTTTTTGCACAATTTTATATACACATTTGTACGGATGAACAATAAAAAAAAGTGCAGCAAACAAAAATTTCAGAATAAATGTAATATTGGTTTTTATTGTGTTAAGTTTTTGGCTCATTGTTTAAAACTTGTATTTATTGCAATAACCACGCATTTATCTGTTTGAAAAAGTTTTTGACAATGAGCAAACAACGATTTTCTCGTTGGTCTTTCGCAACCAGCAAAAAAAACACTGCAAACCAAAAAAAAAATAAAAAATTCCATGCTCAATTGAGAGATAAGGAGGAAAGAAGCGCAACGGAAATCATATCGGGGTAGTTGAGAATTATATAAAACAAATTTGACTATGCGAAATACACACATACACAAACACACACACAAAGAAGCGAGCACACACACAGGCACGCATGGATAAAAGTTTGTTTTGTGCTGCGGCTGCGGATGCCGGTCGAAATTGAACGACGACGCAAATTTCGATTTCCTCGAAATTCTACCTTGTTGTGCCTTCTATTATGCTTATTCTTATTTTTCGTGTTCTTGCTACTTCATCATCGCCATTCTCAGTCACATTCTTCATCATCATGAGCGACGCTAAGCGTCAAATACAATTTGCACTTTTGCTTGCAAAACGACAACAGCGGCAGCGGCAGCGACAGAAGCAGCATCACAGCTTACTAAGCTTTTTCTGAGCATCCACATTCGCATCAACATCAGCAGCAACATCAGCCCACTCTCACTTTGGTTGTGGTCCTCTGCTGATGTTAACGCCAACGCCAACGTTGCACAGTGTTTTTCAGGCTTCAAAAGTCGAAGAATATGTATTCTGCTATTGCTTATCTAAAATAATATACAATATATAAGAATAATTACTAAATTCAATCTAAGCTCGAAAAACCAAATTGAAAAGTTGATTTTCTGATTCTAACATTAGATATGGTAGATTGCAATTAATTTTATTTTAATTAATACTATTATATGAAGAAAAGCGGGAGATTATTTTAGTTTTAATAGTTTAAAAAAATGAATCAAAAATGTTAAAAAGTGGAATGTATTATCTGAGACTCAAAAGCACTAAAAACTATTCTAATTTCTGAGCGTTTCAATCCTCAGTAATTTTAATTTTTTTTAGTTTTTTTTTGCAATTGTTTCTATTGTTATTAATCAGTTTGGTACACTGTGCGACGTTGCTGCTGTTTTGCTCCTTGTTTTTGCTACGCTTTCGCTTTGTGTTTTGTGCGCCGAGCTTTGGCTTTGCTTTGCCAGCTTGCCTACAGCCGCTGTTGCTTTCGTCGTGGCCTTGTGTTGATGTTGCTGTTGTTGTTTTTGTTATTGCCCAGCTTGTCACTGTGTGCGTGCGTGTGCTTTTTTGGTTCGACTGCCGCTACTGCTGGCTTTGTGGCCTGGCCTGGCCGAAGAAGAAGAAGAACTATTACTACTGTACTTGGCGGCTTTCGCAGCCGCAGCAATCGTTGGCTTTATTGCGTTTCATATCCCTTTTTTTGTTTGGCATCTTTTGTCGTGTTGTTCGCATGGAAATTCTCATTTTAATATATTCATTTCATATTTAACACCGATCCACACATACACACGCACAATCACACACATACTCAGGCCGCACTTGATTTCTTTGTTGTGATGCCTTATTATGTCATAATTGATTTGCAAAAGGACACAGGAAATCAACAATGCCGGAATTTTAACAGCAACGTTAACAGCAACAGCAGCAGCCAATAATGAATCACATTTCATTTGATTTGCACTTTAAAAACATGGCCCATGTGGTTCTTCCCTCTCTCTCTCTCTCACTCTATTTGTATGTGTGTGTTTCTCTCTTCATTTTTCCCTCTCTCTGTCTCTCTTTGTGCACCGGCTTTTGTTGCCGCCATCGCCTGTGCCCGCTGCTCCCCCACGCTCTCTTTCTCTGCTGACGCCATAGCCTTTACTTTACTTTGCTTTGTTACTACCTTTGTTATGTGTTTTTTTTGCAGTTTCGCTTTGCGTTTGTATTTCGCTGGCTCAGCCTATCAATTTTTTATTTTGTGTTGTATTTGCAATTTTCGCACACACACACACGCACACATACACGCTCTCACGCACACTTTAACATTCGACGGCGACATCAACGACGACGACGACGCCAACGTCGACTGCGGCCGCCGTTTAAATCAACAAATTACGAGTATTTTCACTGTCGCTGTCGAACATAATTTTCGCAATTGTTGTTATTGTTTTTGTTGTCATTAAACATTATTTGTTTGTTGCTTTGTGGTGCTTTGCGCGTGCATTAACAACAAGATATACACACGCACACACACACGCAGAAAGTTACAAAAATATTTGTCAACGCGCTGCTGTCGAAGCGCCGTTCGAAATATTTACAAGCGCTGCACTGCGAATTTAAATGCGAAAGTGGACTCGCGACGTCGCCAGCGAGCAGCAAACACGTCCAAACAGTTTGTACGCCATTCGTGTACTGGAAGCTTTGGTCCGAACTGGCGCTGCTGCTAACATGTTCGCTCGCACTAATACACACGCAGACTCACACGCATACTCTCTACGCGGCAGTCAGACAAATGCTCCTAAGCTTGCATTTGCCGGCGACGTCAACGTCAACATCGACGTCGACGCTGGCGACAACTTTTGTTTTTGTTTGCGCTGCAAAAAGAAGAAACCAATTTCAATGGCAGCGTCAAAAGCTCGCCACCATGAATGAAAGTTTGCCCATAGCGAAACGGAAGAAAAACGATGCACACAATAAACGAACAGAACTTCTTATTGCCTCTTGGCGTTGCCGGATCAATTGTGCATATTAAAAACCATAAATTACTTGAAGCATTTCTTAATTGCATAGTGTTTACCGTAAAAAAGTCACTTATAGCAAGGTAATTTAAAAAATTGCGGATATGTAATGCTGAACTATTTGGCCATATGGACGCAACATAAATAATGATTTCGAAATATTAATATTTGGGCATTATTTATTAGTTTGGTGGAATGGTCCGATTCGATATTCGATAACTTACGCGCCAACTTACGTAACGTTACCAATCGTGCAGTAATGTAGCAATGAGCTTCTGTCATACACGAGCTGAGCGCGCATTATGAATAACTTTGCCGTAAGTTATAAATAAATAAATAATAATTATAATTATAATATTTTAATAGACATTGTTGTGTAGTAAATTTTGGTTTTATTGGGCGCTAGAATTGCGTAGAATTGGTGAGCTGATTTTTACATTTGCATTATGTGTTTACATTTTAATATTTATTTTTAATTGCTTGACTGTGATTGATCTCAATGAGGTGTTCTTCTTCTTGCCCCTAATCCGAGTCGGAGCGTGTCGATTGCTTTTTGGACTTTTTA
Organism: Drosophila paracracens; assembly: GCA_035044025.1. NCBI lineage: Eukaryota > Metazoa > Arthropoda > Insecta > Diptera > Drosophilidae > Drosophila > Drosophila paracracens. Next base: position 4,394,881 of record JAWNMN010000401.1, on the reverse strand, counting down.
TGCTTGCGCTTCTTGGCGTCGTGGCTGCTGCCGCGAATCTCGCGCTTCGCCCGACTCGCCGCCGCCGCTGACGCATCCTGCTCCTGCTGCTCGGCGCGCTCCTCCTCCTGCAGCTTCTTCAGCGTCTCAGCCTTGAGGCGCTCCAGGTCGTTCAGCTCGCGCGCTGTCCGCTCTTTCTCCAGCTCGTCCTGGCGCTGCTTCTCCGCGCGTCGCTCCTCCTCCTTCGCGATCTCCTTGCGCATGTGCTCCTTGAGCAGCAGCGCCGCCTCCGCCCGCTTCTGCATCTTCTCGCGTGCTGCCTTATCCTTCTCCTCCGACTCCGCAGCAGAAGCGGTGGCGACCTTTGCCACACTGCGATCCCGCGAGCGACGCTGACGAGGCCGGCTGCTGCTACGGCCACGACTGCGACTGCGTCGGCGCTCGGCGGACGCGTTCCGCTTACGGTTGGGCGAATCGCGTCGCTTGCGTTCGGCAGAATCGCGTCGGGAATCGAGACGCTTCCTTGGTGGCGCTGGCGATTCTTGGCGTCGTCGCCGTTCGGGCGACTCTTGTCGCTTCCGCACCGGCGACTCCTGACGTCTCCGATTGCCGGGCGATGCCTGCCGCCGGCCCCGACTACGCTGGCGTTCCCGGGAGCTGCGGCGTCGCTCCACCGGCGAGCTGCGTGTTCGTATGGGCGACAGCGGGAAGCGATTGCGGTACTCGTTGTCCTGCGAACGCTGGCGACGATCCCGATCCGCAAACGGATTGCGCCGGCTGCGACTGAACTGACTCTGAGCCATGTTGTTGTTGTGATTGTTGTTGTTGTTATTGTTGCTGCTGTTGTTGTTGTTGTTGCTGCTGTTGTTGCCCTGTCGCTGGCGGGCTGGCGAACGCTGCTGCTGCTGCTGGCGCCGTGCCGGCGAGCGACGGCGTTGCGGGGAACGGGAGCGACTCTTGTTGCGATTGCGGGAACTGGAACGTTCACGGCTGCGCTTCGATTTCTCCGGCTCGCGATGCCGGTCGTCTGCCTTGCGTTCGTCGCGCTTCTTGCGAGTGTCTGTCGCCGGTTCGACAAGCTTTGGCGGCGCTGGCTTGGATTCGCTCAGCTTGCGTGTGGGTTGCTTGCTGGCTGGCACTTCCGGCTCCGTGTCTTCGCTGTCCGTCTGCTGTTCGTAGTCCAGGGCATTCATGTCCACCGATTTGCGACGCTTGGGCGGCACCTCCTCTTTGGGCGGCTTCTCCTTTTCGCGCTCCTTCTCCTTGGGCGGCTCGTGCATCTCCTTTGCTGGCTTCGAACGGTCGGAAGCAGCAGCAGCATCCTTGCTGCTGCTGTTCGGCTGGCGTTTCTGTTTCGATGGCGAGGATTTGTCGGGCGTCACTTTGCCGCCGTAGGTGCTGGCGTGGCTTAGCTCAAAGTACGATTTCTTTGGATCCTTGGACGCCTCCTCGTGTCGCTTCTTGCGCTCCAGTTCGCGACGCCTCACCTCCTCGTCCCGCATCTTGTTCTCCTCCTCCATGCGCTCCAGATCCGACAGCCTAATGGTGCGCTTCTGCGCATGCTTCCAATGCGGCGGCGTAATGCTCTTCGAGCGACTGCGCGACGGAGTCCGATAACGCTGCAAAATGTGAGAGATGTGAGTTATAGTTTTGATCTGTGGTTCATGGCCGGAGTTTAGATGGCTCACAAAGGTGCCGCGTCCCTTGACGATGCGACCACTGCGTGAGGTGGGCACCTGTTTCTTTGACCAGCCGTACGCATTGCGATTCCGCTCCCTGCCCCGATCCCGCTCATCCCGCTCACGCTCCCGCTCATGGTCGCGTTCACGCTGGCGTGCCTCGCGTGACACCTCGCGTCCTCCGCCACGATCCTCGCGAGAACGCGATCGCTCGGCGCGCATTAGGAATTTATTCGACACCTGCACCGGGATGGAAAATGATGTCAGTAAATTGGCCAATACAAATAATCAATATATCAATGGATCAAGCACTGCTCAATTTTGTACCTCGGGTATTTCGCTCGGATCGATTTTTGTGAGGGTGACCAACGGATGCACTTCGCCCTGCTCATCATGGTGCTCCTCACGTCCATTGCCACGCACAGCACGACCCGAGTCGCTGCTACAAATAGTTGCCATTAAAGCAGTCTGTTAGTTGCATAATTGTTAATTTGCCATACTTTTCACTGTCGCTGGATTTGGATTCCTTGTGTGAGCGCTTCTTCTTTGCTTTGTCCTTGCGCTGTTGCTTGGCCTCCACCAGCTGCTCATCTCTCTCGCTGCCCGATTCCTCAGTGGCCGTCGAACGCTTTCTGCGTTTCTTCTCCTTCTTTGCTGCAAGCCACCAAAATATATAGAAATTTCAGCATTATGGTAGGATGGGATCGGTAGGATGACTCACCCTTTGATGGCTTCACCAGTTCGCCACAGTTGGCTATGGCTGCGTCCTGCAGCGGGCGCGAATTGCGATCAATGGGCAGATCCTCTAATTGACGCACCAAATCCTGACCGGATAAAACATGACCGAATACAACATGGATACTGCAAACCAATGAGAAATATATATTTATTTATAAGTCAGTCTGTATTTGATGGGTATTAAGTTAAGCTAGCTCAGACTAAACTCAGATATATATAGTATATATATATATATATATGTTTCTGATCAGCATTAATAGCCGAGTCAGCCCAGCGACTCTAAGAGCCAGAAACTTTAGATATGGAATAGACGTTATCGTTTGCTCAAGTTTATATCATTTCATCGATTCTAATCGATTTCCGATAAAAGACAGAAAATATAGCATTCTGATTGATCGAATAAAAAAATATATGTATTTAAAAGCTTTCTCGACTAGAACCTTCTAAAGTATTTTTCATTTTTAAATCTTTACTTTGTGACTTTGATAATCTATCTAAATATTTTGATATATATATATATAAATAAATGATTATTAAGATGATGGATATACTTACTTGTCCAAGTGTGGCGCAGGCTGTGTTGTACTACAATGAAAAACAGAAGAGAAGAAAAATATTCTTTACACATTGCAAACTTTGGTTCGGTTTGTTGTTTGGTTGTTCTGGTTGGTTGTTTGGTTGTAGTTTTCTATTGTTGCTGTTTGTTGAGGAGTTGTTGTTGTTGTTGTTGCTGTTGTTGTTATTATTGATGCTGTTGTTATTGATGCTGTTGTTCTTGTTCTTGTTGTTGTCTGTTGCTGTTGTCTGTTGTTGTAGCTGAAGATGGAGACAACAAACTAAAAGATATCAAGCTGAAGACAACAACTGGGCAGCAACTGAGCAGCCAATCCCGACCAGAATGCCATTTCATCATCTCATCATCATCAGCAGCATCTTCTTGTTGTGGTTGCTGCTGCGGTTGTTGTTGTTGCCAAGGATAGCCGAGTGAAGAGGAGAGGAGACGAGACATGGGAGGCTGACGCAGAGGCTGCCCCCAGGTTTCAGCTACGCCCAGTTGCACCCACAACGCACGCACGCACACACACACACACGCACACACACAGACACACACTCACACACAGATATACACACGCTTTGGACCATTGAGGGGTTGGGGGGGTGAGTGGTGTCGGTGGCGGTGGGTGGTGCTTGGTGGGTGCCCAGTCGTCCAGAGAGTGACAGAGAGTGAGAGAGCGCGAGAACTGGTCTCAGAGAGAACTCGCATACTCCCTGCTATACGGCAATAGATCAATGAACAACAACAGTATTTTAAATCGATATGCAAAGTACAAAAGTAAAATAATTATGTATGAATGCATGTTGTTTGTTTTATCGCTGCAAGAGAAACTATTACAATTCGATATGGATTAAGATATAGCCAAAAAAAAATATATATATATATTGTGATTGAGACGTTGCGACGACGCCACATCTAAACCACTTACATAAAGAACTGCGAGCCGTTTGTGTTCTTGCCACGGTTCGCCATCGACAGCAGAAATGGCCGATCGTGTTTCTTCTCAAAGCACTCGTCTGCAACAAAGTTGGAAAAAAAAAAACAAATTAATTATATTGATTAACAATTAATTTTGAATGGAGTCATTTGATTATTTATCATATCCAATGTGCAATTTTCTCTTTAATGAAGAAAAAACTTGAAACTTCGCCAAATTAAGCTAAAGACATAAAAATTTATTGCTGCAAAGCGCCTAATAAACAACTGGCAAATAAATGCAGATTTGTAATGCTTTCGTGTCATGCAAACAGCGGAGGACTAATGCATGTCATGCAACGGCAAAACACACATATTGTAATAATAATAACAATATTCAGGCTGTGCCATTAGATCGAATTATTTGATAGCAACACACACACACACACAAACACATGAACTTTATGCTTTGTGTATGTATGCATAAACACACACACACACACATATGCACAGTTACACACGCACGCACGCAGAACTTACCCTCGAATGTGCCGCCATAAATTGATTCGCCGCCGGTGCCGTTGCCCGCACTGAAATCGCCCGCCTGCACCATAAAATCCTTGACCACGCGATGGAAGATGACACCCTTGTAGTGGAGTCGCTTGCCAGTGACCAGTCCGGTGCCCTTTTCGCCCGTGCACAGCGAACGGAAATTCTCAACGGTCTTCGGCGCAATGTCCCCAAATAGCTCGAAGACGATGCGACCGACGCTACAACCACCGAGCGTTATGTCGAAAAAGCAACGCGGTCGCGTCGCACTCGCGTCCCGCTTGTTGACCGTCATAATTGTCGCTTTTTTCGCTATTTTTATTTATTAATTATTCACGTTGCACAACTTTTTTGTACGTTTAGTTTTGCTTTTCCACTTCTGATTAACTCTGCATTTTCGGCAAAAAGCAGGGTTGTCGTGCAGCAAAAGAAAAATATTTATTAGCCAGGGCTGCAAACGTACCTTGCTTGGCATGTTGGTGCCCTAAAAAAGTATCTAGTTCCGCTCATGAAGTGATTCAATTTGAAATAATGAATTGTAAACTGTTTTTAATTGTAAACAAATTCGATTTGGATTATAAAATTTATTATTATTATACACAAATTAAATAGGATATACAATTATTTATATTCCAATTGCACACAAAATCAATGTTACTTTTTACGGCACAAAATGATTAACAAAGGGGAAAGAAATGCAAATTGCTCGATTCAAAAGCAGATAATAATGATGGAACCTAGACTAAAGATATATATATATATTACGGACAATACATAGAATAAAACGCTCTGTGCGGTCAGCTAAAATGGAAAATGGAATTCTTCTTGGGGGGGATGCACTGCATCTGGCATCTCTGCAGAGGTTTTACTCAACTGTCACCGATTTGGCCAGATTGCGAGGACAGTCGACGTCGCAGCCCCGCAGAACGGCGATGTGATAAGAGAGCAGCTGCATGGGTATCACAGTGAGGATGCCCTGCAGGCAGTCCACGGTGCGGGGTATTTGCAGCGAGCGCGTGGAGAAGGCCATCGTCTCCGCATCGCCCTCCTCGCAGATGAGGATCGGTCGGCCCTTGCGTGATGTGACCTGCTGGAGGGCATTCATGCACTTGGTGTACACCGGATCACGCATCACGATCATCAGCACGGGCATCTCATCGTCGACCAGCGCCAGTGGTCCATGCTTCAGTTCCCCCGCCAAGATGCCCTCGCTGTGCATGTAGGTCAGCTCCTTGACCTTGAGAGCACCCTCCAAGCAGGTGGCGAAATTGAAGCCACGTCCCATGATCAGCAGCGACTTGTGCTTGTACAGCTCCTTGGCCAGCTGCTGCACCTGCGAGTTCAGCTGCAACACCGTCCGGATATGTGCATCCAGCTGCGACAGGCCGGCGATGATCTCCTGGCGACGCTGCTGCAGCGACAAGCGATCCTCGGACATGACCAGGGCGAACATCACCAGCGAGATGAACTGCGAGGTGTACGCCTTGGTGGAGGCGACACCAATTTCTGGTCCCGCATTGATGTGGACACCGCAATGAGATTCGCGGCAGATGCTGCTGCCCACCGTATTGGTGATGCCCACGATGAGGGCGCCACGCTGCTTGCAGTAGCGGAGCGCCATCAGCGTGTCCGCCGTCTCGCCCGACTGCGAGATGAAGAAGCACACGTCGTCCCGATAGATGGGCGTGTTGCGATCCAGGAAATCGGAGGCCAGCTCCACCATGACCGGCAGCTCGGTGAGCTCCTCGAGCAGTTGCCGTGTGGCGACCGCACTGTGGTACGAGGTGCCGCAAGCGATGAGCATCAGGCGACGGCAGCGCTTAATCTCCGGAATGTACTCCTTGATGCCGCCAAGGACAACCGATTGGGTGACGAAACGCACGCGTCCACGCATTGTGTTGACCACGGATTCGGGCTGCTCGAAGATCTCCTTGAGCATGAAGTAATCGTAGTTGCCCTTCATGATCTGTTGTATCTCCATTTTCAGTGTGATGATCTCCCGGGCATGAGGATCATCCGAGGATTTGTTGAGCCGGTGTATGCTCAACGTGCCATCATGCTTGACGGCAGCCACATCATCATCCTCCAGGTAGATGACACGATTCGTGTGCTCGATCACCGCCGATGCGTCCGAGGCAAAGAAATACTCCACCTCTTTGTGCTCCAGCGGCTGAAACTCGGCGCTGACTTCCACATTCCTGGCGCCGCTGCTGCTGCTGCTGGTGGGCAGCAGATGGAACTGGGCTTGGTTGTGGGGACGATGCGCCTTCGTGTACAGTATGGGCACATGATCGGTGGCCAGTTTCGTCTTCGCCTTGATGCCCACCAGGAGCGGCGAGCCACGACGCGAGGCGACGCACTCGCCCGGAAAATGTTTGGACTTCAGGGCGATGGCGAAGGCGCCCTCGATCTGCTGAATGGCCTGCTCGACGAGCTCGCCGAAGGTGTAGCCCGGATGCGATTGCCACAGATGATGCACGAGCTTGGCGATCACCTCCGTGTCCGTGTCCGACTCAAAGACATAGCCTCGCTTCTCCAGCAGCGTCTTCACATCCTTGTAGTTGGTAATGATCCCGTTGTGGACAACCACAAAGCTATTCTCCGTATCAGAGCGTTGCGGATGCGAGTTCAGCTCTGACGGCACACCATGCGTCGCCCAACGTGTGTGCGCAATGCCAATGTGAATGTCCATGGACTGATCCCAGTTGCCCAATCCACCACTCCCAGATTCCTCGCTTATCATCTCTGCAATGGCATCCTCGAGCATTTTCACCTTGCCCGTCCGCTTCACCATGAGGATGTCGTGTCCCGCCTCGTCGCTGGGCGCATCGATGGCCAGCCCGGTGGAGTCATAGCCACGATATTCGAGACGCTTCAAGCCGTGCACCAGCAGCTCCAAAACCTGCTGACGCGTCTTGGGCGTCAAATAGTTGAGATAAGCAAAGATCCCGCACATTATTCCAATTTATTCGCCTTTAGTTAATTCTTTTTGGGCCACGTCGACTAGCTTCTGCTTCTGAATGTAAACAGCGAATGTTAATTTTTCTTTTTCTTTTCTGAGAATGATAAATTTTGTTGCCCTCCAACACACACATGCACACACACCAGTACAGACACACACACACTGTAATCAGCAGTTGACGTGCGCAAAACGTAAACAAATAGCACTGCAGAGACTATTGTTGTTGTTGTAAATTTTTGCTAGCGAGAGCTGTAATCAATAAAGATTACACAATGCTGTAAATCTAAAGCTAGTTAATAAAGATATACATAGGTAAATATAATGTCTTTTAAATAAGAACGCTAAAATGCAGCGGCATTGCAGCGTTGCCATGTTGTCGCAACTATGCAGAACTGTTGCACTGTGAATGGTCAAATGGTCACAGCATATATCGATACATGTGCTATGCACAACGCCCGCGATAGTGAGAACAGCCCTGTTCTTTTCCTTTTCGACCGCGACGGGTAAAAAAACCACATGTCTTGCTCGGTATCCGAGATTTTGTGAAATTATGCTGCAAAGTGCTGTTAAAACACAATTAAGTGCTAATCGTGTCAACTACTAACTGAACAACATTGCAATTTGTTAGAATCTGTGTGAAATCATTGCATTCGTACTAATTCGTAACCACACAAAAAAAAAACGTTCTAGCTACCAACCAACCCACCAGCGCGTGAGTGAGCGAGCAAGAGCGAGTGGGAGAGTCGTGAGAGTGTGAAGAGTACGAAAATCGCGAAGCAAAGCATACGAAACAAAAACAACAACAACAATACCAACAAAAACAACAACGTTGGCGCATACGTGAAACAACGTTAGCAAAGCATAAAGCAAAGCAAAACGTCGAGTTGTGTATCAATTCTTGTGTTGTTTTTCTCGTCTACTACTTGCAGTTGTTAAATAAAAAGATAACGTACACGTCCCATTGTGATTGGTGCGTAATATTTAAAACATTTCATATACATGTTTTGTTATGTGTGAGTGCGTGTGTGTGTGTGTACTGCGTGCTTCTCTGAAATTTGAGCTTGGAGATTGGTGCAGCAAGCGCAGGCAGGCTGCTGAAACAGCTGTTCGCCGTCCAGGGATGCACACAAAGCAAGCGTTGTTGTTGCATAACCGCAATTGCCAAAGCACCCGTTTGCTGACCCATCTCCATGCTTCTTCTTTCCAATTTAGTGTAATGAGCTTGTGTGCAATTGATTAAAAATTTGAATACAGTCTCTTTTGTATTTTGTATTTGGCTATTGCGTCGCATTCAAATTCTATACTGGACTTTGCAGCAGGTTGGCAGGGCCGGCGAAGCAACTAAGCGCTTGTTGCTCTTTGCGCTGCTGCTTCGCACACTCTTGTGGGGGGGGGGCATTCATTCTGTGACTGCTGCTTCGCCGCCGCCGCGCCTTAACCTCACTTGTATTTCTGGCTGTGTGGCTGGCTGCATAATATTTTATACTCCTCGTCAGTTCTCAGTTCTTTCGCGTTTCGTCTTTTTTTTTTTTCAATTTATCGTGCTTCAGTAGCCGAGCGCGTATAATGAACCATTTTTAAGACGTCGAACGACAAGGAATACAATTTGCAAAATCAAATTCGTAAAGCAGCGTGAAAATTGAAATTAAATATTGAAATGCAATGTGCCTTTAAATAGCCAAATGCATAACGAGAGTGAGAGATAGAGATAGAGTCAGAGAGCGAGAGGAGTACGGGGAATATGGCACTTTGCTAGAGCATTGTTTTTTTTAAACGGTAAGCCGCATGCATTTAGGAAAAGGTCAAGCTGCAACCACGTCTGTGTGTGTGTGGGCGCCTCTGTGTGTTTGTGTGTGGAAGAAGAAGAAAAGCAACAAAAATATCTAACGTGATTTTCTTGTATCATTTACAGTTACAGCAGCAGCAGCAGCAGCTCGTCTGTTCGATCTCGTTGATTACGTGCATATAGATTATATATAACTTTTTTTTTTGTGGGTCTGGCAAGGAAGCACCAAAGAGTTTCCCACTCCAAACCAACAAAAAAAACAACAACAACAACGAGTTTAGAGCAGTCGTAGCAGCAGAAGATCCACAATCTGGAGTAGAGCAACGCAAGCTGCCCACTCAGAGAGAGAGAGAGAGAGATATTAAGAGCAGAAGCAGGAGCAATATCAACAACAACAAAGCATAGGCAGAAGAATGTCCAGCAGCAGCAAGGAGGATGGAGCTGCCACAGCGTCGAATGCTGGCATCGATGCCGTCAACGCTGCCACAGCCACCACCACCTCGTATGCGACCGTTGTGCAGAATTTGGACACCAAGAAGGGAACAGCAACGGGGGCAGCAGCAGTTGGCACTGGTGTGGACAACAACAACAAGGAAAATCAACCGAATCTGAAGACGCTCAAGTCGTGGAGCGAGGAGACCGCAGCCGCTGAGGCAGCAGCCGTCGATGATTTGGTGGTGCCACCGAATGTGGGCGAGAAGCGTGCCGCCGCTGGCGGCGACAATACTGCTGAGAACTCCTCGGAACTGGACGACAATAATGATTTTGTACCGGTGCTTTCGCATCATCGCAATCGCGATCGCAAAAAGGCGCGCAAGGAAAAGACGACGGCGACAACTCGCGACAAGCAGCAACAGCAGCAGACAGCCGGAGGCAGTGGCCCGGGTCCGGGTCAGAAGGCGGGGCGACGTCAGCCTGCAGGCGCTGAAATCGATGGACGCAAACAAACGACGCGCTCTCGAGCGCCACGAGGCAACAACAATGGCAACAACGGCAACAATGGCAACTCTGGCAAAATGCAAAGGGAACGCAAATCGGATACATCGCCCAGCGCCAGTTTGGAGGCGGCCAACAACAGTAGTGGCAACGAGCCCAAATCCGGTGACATCGATGCCCAAACAGTTGTTGCCGCCTCTTCCTCGACTGCTGCAGCTGTAACTGCAACAGGAGCAGCAGCAAATGTGGCAGTGGCGCCACAGCCAAAACGCTTTGTTGCAGCACCGCCGCCAAAGGTCAACGCTTGGAAGGTAAGTCAGCTAAATCCCCTAAAGTTAAGCTTAATTTAAGTTAAGATCATATAATCTTAAGAAATTGAAAAGTCATTTTTTTAATTGAAATTAAACGATTGAAATTGAAAACCGCAACCGAAGTTCGACATTTGCCATTCGCCTGTTTCGTTAACAGGCAATCAAAGCGGAACCGAAACGGTTTACCGATTAAAACCTGGAACCGTAACTGAAATTCGATTCGTTTTGATTCGCTTATCTAATAGAGTGTGTACGTACATACTTAAACAAAAAAATAGATAGATAGGCATTTTCAATTTAAAATCTATAGAAATTTGAAAAGTCTATTAATGCTTGTGTTTTCAGATTGATTCCTTTCCTAAGAACTAAGAAGCTTATCTTGAAAACACTAGTTTTATGCAGAGTTACCCTTCAAATAGTTTTGTTTATATCTTTATAAGTTGGGGTAACGCTAAAATGACCGCATGGCTTGTGATAGATCATCAAAACAAAAAGCTAGACATGGGTTGTGGGAAGGGAGGGGTGAAGCAACGAATGCCCATAAGCGAGATACTGTTTTTGTTTCGTTTGTTGATCTGCTGTTGGTAAACAAATGTGCGTGGAATGGCGTAAGCGCAGATAGAGAGCAAAGCATAACAAGCGCGAAACAAGAAGCAGCAACACAACTCACAAGACAAATAAACACGAGACGAGCATTGAAACGTGTTTCTGTCTTTTGATTTTGTTGTTTTTGGTCATCAAATATAATTACAAATTATATTATCTGCACTTTGATGTAATATTTACTTTTGCTGGCCGATGATGCCCTCGCATTGCATAATATCGAAAATAGAAGCGAGTTGTGAAAACAAAGAGAAGAACAGACGAAAAACGACGACAAACGCAACTGTTTTTTTTTTTGTTTTGTGTTTTACATGTTATTTTGTGTATTATGCAACACTCGAAAAAAATTCAGACACTGCCGGCAACTGCTGAATTGAATTGACAAACCCCTCAAGAAGCACGCCCACAATAACAACCAGAATAACAACAACAAAAATAACGACAAGAACAGCAGCAGCAGCGAAATCAATCGGTCGTTGTCTTTTGCTCTGTCGTTCACATTTCAGCGAAAAAGTGTGCGATGCGAGAATCCGACAATCTAATTCGATTGTTTATTACGTTATGTTCTATTTTCTTGTTGATGTGTATCTCTTTGTGTGTTCGTCGTTTATTATTGGACGTGTGCATTTGTGTTCGCCTAATTGTTGGATATTTATTTTCGATTGTTTGTTTTCGCGCATCTATCGCACGACAACGACGGCGAGCGAGCGAAAAAGTAAAAATTTACAGTTAAAAATAAATGTCAAGGTCAGAGCGCGTGCAAACGCCGCCGGCGGCGTCGTCATCAGCGAGAGAGCAATTTTTAATATGTTTGTTTGCTTATGAAATACCTAAAAATTAAACGAAACTTGTTTAAACTACCCTCGCACAACTGACATTCTGTTTTTTTGGGGCCCCTATGCAAATATTCGTACTAGTAGTAGTCATGCAAATTAGTCTAATTAAGAAGATGTTGCCGACTAAAACAGCAACAGTTACTCTCGCTTTTGTTTCCGTTTGTTGTTGTTGTTGTTGTTCTTGTTGCTCTTGCAGTTTTTGACCGTCGCATGAGTTTTGAGTAGTCTGTCGCGTCTGTGTACTCTTCTTGTTTGTTAACTATCGACGCTGACGCGTCAACGCCGCCGTCGCCACCTCTGCTGCTTCACGTCGACGCAGCGATTTGAAAACCAAAAGTTAAATCAACCAGTTGACGTGTGCCATTTCAGACGTTCGCAACGTGCGCGTTTTTTTCTCGACCTGCACAGAATAAACCAAATAAAATATCAATAAAAATACAAACTATAAAGGGTCACCCTATCACTATTACTTACCCATTCAAATTGCCAGCACGTGTGCCTCGTAAATTCACCACATTTGTATGGTGGTGAAATATTAACAACAACAAACAAAACCGCAAATATAAATATAAACGAGAAAATGAGTACTTGTTGAATATCATCATCATCAACGTGTTACGCTTTCTTCTCTCCACCACTCTCTGTCCCTATCGTTCTGTTCGTGTGCCTTTAATTCTCGTGTCGTCAATTTATTATTACGTATGGGAACGCGACTAGCTACGTCGATAAGCCTCACAATGCAGATATAAATACACATATATGCACATGAGTGCGTAAGTGTGTGTTGGTGGCTTTAAATTACAACGATAACAGGAATAAACAACAGCGCCGACGAGTAATACAAATAGCAACAAAAATGAAAACGAAAGTAAATATATACAAACTATCAATTTAATAACACTTTTAAATAAATACAAATTTTTGATGTCGATTATAGCAATCCATATTTAATATTTCGAAATCAAAAACACTCAAATTGCAAACAATATATAGTAAATAGCAAATAATCAACTGAATAAACATAATGTAACTTTCTACGGCGCATCTAACTGTAGAATGAGTTGTTGTAGATTGTTGTATTAGTTTCGTTCAAAAGCAGCTCCTTCTAAAATGCACACTGAATAGATACAAACCATTAGTTCAGCGTCTTATCTGTTTTGGCTTCGTCTGTTTTCATTTCCATTCCTGCATTTACATCAGACACACCAACGCTAAGAATGAGCAGCAAAATAAAAGTGGAAAGTGCATTAAGCGGCGTTTTACACTGTGCAAAGATAATATCGAAATGCATTCGTTTTGTTGTCGCATTGCCTTCCTGCCTGTTTATCATGTTGCTACTTACAATTTCGTTTTGTTGTTATTAATGCGGCTCTCTAAAAATGTGGAACCACCCGAGTACTACCGATTTCGCGCAGTGTTCGTATACATTTGCACTTTTATCTTTTTCTTTTCCATTCTCTTTGTGGTCGACTCTGTTGTTCATATAATTTTGAATATGCTTTCTTTATGTGCACTTCTTTCTTTCTTTCCTTTCTTTATTTTCTGTTCATCCACGTCAAAGCTTTAATGCTTTTTCTGTTTCCTTGTGCAACGTATTTAAAATGTGGCAAATAATAAGCAAAATGTCTTTATTTAAGAATACTTCGGCTTGCCAAAAGTTTGACACATTTTCGATTGCTTGTCAGTTATGGTATTATTTTCATATTTTGTATTTACGTATGGGTTTATGTAACTCATTATCCAGAAGTAACAATGGGAACACACAACCTTTGTTGTTTGATAACCTATATTGATGACTTTAAATATATTTGCTTTTTCTAATTAAGATTTAAGTGTTATTCAAAATTATTTCTGATTCATAATTTAGAATTGAATACAGTTCTGATTTGTATATATTAAAATATTAGCAACATAATTTATGAGTTTGTTGGTTTCTATGGTTCGCAAGGGAATCTCCAGGTTATTTTCGAAATATTGTATTAAATTTATTTAATTTTTTCAAGAATCCATTTCCTCATACGTTTTTTCTTTGTGCTTGACTTTTTTCTTGCTCTTGAGGTTGCTATTATCTGAATAACACATTATATTAATTTTGAGTGCTCCGCTTTCCTGGATATATGTATGTGATATTTTAATTTCTACAAAAATAATATATATGTAAATATAAATATATGTATATATTATAATTTACATAAATGTTATATGAGCAAGAGTATCTATTCGATAGAGTCATCATTAATGCAACGGATATAGCAATATTTATTGGCAATTTTTTGTGTGTTGGCTGAACCAATATAGTGAATAACTTTCGCTATCGCTTATCGCGAATTAGATACGTCTGATACCGATTGTAAATATTTCATATGGAAAGTCTTTCGGTCAAGGCTTCTTGCACTGGGAGACCTTTATTTGTAGGCAACCTTAAATACTTCTATCCAAACCATTCTATTATTAAAATTTTGTTTGATATACTATATTTTGTTATGATCTGAAAAAAATGAAAAACAATATTATAAATAATTTCGCATTTAAATGATAACCAAAGTGTGGGACTAACGTTAGTAAATATTGGAATGATTTATTGAAATTACCACTCTAATCGTGCAAATTATTCGGGGCTCTAATGTGGATCGTATTTTATTTATGTACATATACGCAAAATGTGTTTACACTCGACCAATCAGAAAGGAGATTAAAAAAATATAATAGATCTTTCCCCCGCACCCTGTTTTTTTTTATTCTTTCTTGGGGGTCTTGATAAAGATTGCTGCGCAGTAAAGTTGGGCCGCCCACAATCGCATGGCAAACAACATAAACAACACCGGTTCACCTACATCTAAGAACATTGACACACACACACACACACACACACAAACACACACACACACACACATTATTTGTTGTTACCAATTTAATGAAAATGCGTAGAAAGCAATACTAATAAAAAAAAGTACTTAAAAAGCACATGGCAAAAAGTAAATAAACTTTGCTCATAAATCTGTTTTGACCTTATTGTTTTTTGCTATTTTGCATTTTTCTGTGTTCGCTAATACTCAGTTTGAAAAGCTGCTTCATTAACGAGCTCTCCCGCCCCTTCCCTTTCCGCCTCGCCCTCTCTACTTGCATGCATTGCTGTTGATTTGATTGAGATCACGTTTTGTGGCTGCAATGGAAATAAATATGATTTAGTTCTATTTTTGATTTTTACATAACGAGCATTTGCGACTGGAATTTGTTGCCGCTTTGGTCGCACGCATACCTGTGCAATCTACTCAATTTACTGAAACGTAGTAATGTGCATAATACCACCCCAACCCCGCCCCATCTATTCATGGTGATAACGAACCGAAAACAGTTGCGGGCAGAGAGGAGTGAAAACTTGAATAGAGAATGTGGGTCTTTTTGCAATTTTTTTTGTTTTGTTTTTTCGCAACTGTCGTTTTTTATTTTCATACGCGCTTTGGCTTGTAAGACCTGCCTCGATTCTTGATTCTATTGCCTGCCAGCGGCGCTGTCGACGTTTACTGCGCTGCCGCCTTTTGTGTCTCTCTCGCCTGTTTAAATTTGTCATTTTGCATTAGAATCGACTCAGTTGTCTTTCAGCGATCGTTCGTTGTGGAACTAAATACGATTGAAGATCAATTTTTCCAGAAGCTTATGTCTATGAATGTGAAAAAAAATAAAATAAAAATAAAATAATTTCAAAAGTGCTTCACCATCAATTTTAGTGCGCATTAATCATTATTGTGCTTCTGCTCTAACTTCGAATTTGAGAGGCAAGTTCAAGTTTTGTTTACGCAATTCGCACATTATTGCCAAGCTTCTTTCGATCATAAACGTAATGACATTTTTACTACGTGCAATAAAGCACAAATAAGCTTTAGACTAACCAAGTTTGTATGCCATTGTAAAAAGCTCTTCATATCGATGACCTTGACTTACCAAAAACTACTACGACTACGACTACTCACACAACCATCATGATTCTAATCTAAGTGCAAGTACATATTTAATTTTTGAACATTTTATTATTATTGTTTAGCAACTACGTCAGAGAGTGGTGACCGGGGAGTTAAAATGCCTTGAAAACCGATAACGGTGCTAAAAATAAATAATTAAATTTGTTGGCTTCTATAAGTAAAAGTATATAGCTTACATGAGACATGCTGTTAGAACGTGTCCCTTGGAGTGGAAAACTACTGACCCCGATAACATTTTTGGGATGACTCATGAAACCATGGAAGGATTTTCCAATGAACAACAATGGATACGTTTTTCTTATACATAGGATGAGAGTACGGGATGTCTCTCACAACAATCGCCAATTGACGATTCTTGGGGTGCATCGTAGAAGAGGACGTTTTAATTTTCTTCAATTTATATTAAAAAAAAACCAACTTATAATTTATATATGCACTTTGGTGCATGAAAAAACCACGCGCACCTCGCTCATTGCGCTCTCTCTCATTTCTCATTTCTTTTGTTTCTCTCTGCGTCTTTGGTCTGCGGAGTTTTTCAACCACCCGCGAGAGCTGCTGCCTCTTTGGCCTACGTGCCGAAAATCACATGTTGTTTGTTTTGCTGTTTTTCACGTTACACTTTTACAACATTTTGCGAGCGAACGAGACGGCTAATGTTTATTGCCATCTGCTCAGAGTTGCTCGCTTGCTAATTCAATATGGGAATGCTCATATGCAAAACCTCTAAATATTCATGTATATTGAAAAAATTGAGAAATGTGTTGTTAAGATAATGCTAACGAAAACAACACATCTTTGTGCTGCACGCAAACATTCGAAAAACCTGTATCTACAATCCCACTATACAGGGTGCCTTGGCCCCGGCAAATTACGCCGCTCATGTTGTTCTGTTGCTCTCTACCGCTCGCTCGCTCTTAAGCATCATCCAACCGGCGCATCGGCTGTTTTTTGTTATTATTTTGAATCGCCTTTTCAACGTTGTTGTTTTGTAAAACCAGTTGTTGTTGTGGTTTTTGTTGCTGCTGCTGGTCGCTTGGCCCTCTTTGTCCGCAGTCGTTTCGTTTGCATTCCTATTCGGTTTTGCTCACGTAGTCATCGCGTGCACAGTGAACACCAACGCGAACAGAGACGCGAGCAGCGCGGCAGAGTTGTTGTCATTGCGTTCGATTCGTCGCTTGTCGTGCACAGAATTCAGCGAGCAGTTAAAGAGAACGGACGCGTCTTTAAAAAGTGTTCCACGCTAAAAATAAACGCAAGCATTTGTTTAAACAATTTGCGAGAGTGAGAGCAATTGAAAAATTTATATATATTTATATATATATATATATATATGATCAGCAAAGCAAACAAACTAACTTTGTGTGCGTGTTTGCGATAAGATATGAGAAAAGCTGCATGAGGTCGTAACAAACTTCCTATTATGAGTTGCTTTTTGGATTTGTTGCAACATTTGAGCATCTGTTAAATTATTTAAGGTAATTTTCCAAATTCTTGTGTATCTGGCATTGATATATGGATATAGATATTTTTATAAGTTTGTATGTATCGGGTCATGAACCGAATCTGGGTTAGGGACACTCCCAAGAGCATTGCTTTGTTGTTGTTGTGGCCACATTTTGTAGGTTAGGTTGAGCTCTGGAAAGTGAGTAAACTGGTAAACAAAAAAAACGCATGGAAAATAGAACTAAGTTAAATTGATTTTTCAATCATCTCGGACACACAACCAATGCTGAGAAATCTGTTAAATACTTATGTGTATTTTATACATTTTATTTTTAAATACAGATATCTTCAAAACAAGTGGGCAGCCCAAAAGCTAGCACCTCGCCATTGGAGAAACGCGTCTTGCAACCAAAGACACAACAACAACAACAACAGCCGCAGCAGCAGCAGCAGCAACAACAACCGAAACAGACTGTCAGCAATAATAATAATAATAATAACAACAATCAAGGTGCACAAAACAGCAGCAGCAGCAGCAGTAACAGCAACAAAAAGACACAACAACAACAGCAGCAACAGCAATCAACAACAACAACAACACAGACGGTAGTTAAAACCACAACAGCAACAGTAACAACAGGAGCAGCCACCGCAACAACAACAAGCAACACTGTTACAACAAATGGTGAGTAAAAGTTCCTTCGCTCTCTTTCGCTCTCTCTTCTCTCTTCTCATTTTGTCTGCTTTTATTTTACTCTCGGCGCAACTGCGTGTCGGAAAATGTGATTGGCCTGATTCGAAATAATTCTTATATTTCTTAAATCTATTTATTTTTCCATTGTTTCAGTTGATGCGACTTCTGCGGATGCGCTCGCCCCTGCAGTGGTAAAGGACAAAAAGAAGGTCAATCAAAAGGTAAAAAACAAAAAATATAAGCAGAGCTCGCATCCTGTAAATTCTTGGCTCGATTGTACAACAATTTCTTTTTACATTTTGCAGGCCAGCGATTTTAGCAACGTTGGCGAGTGGCCGACGCTAATTGGAGGAGTTTCTGGCAGTGGCAAAGCCACAGTTAACGAAACCAAACGTAGCTCAACCCGAAGACAGTCCGCGGCCAAAACCGCTGTAGCCACAACAACAGCCCAACAGCCCGCAGCAACAACAGTCGCAACTGCAGCAGTAGCAGGAGCAGCTACAACAACAGCAACAACCACACCAGCAGCAACATCAGCAGCAGCTTCAACAAACGAAGCTCCCGTTGAGTCAACCGTTGTCCCCGTTGTTGCCAGCAATAGTAGCAGCAGCAACAGCAACAACAGCAGCAGCAGCAACAACAGCAGTCAAGCAAATAACGCCAGTACGAGTCAAGATGCCAGGAGCCAGCGAGAAGCCGATCAATCCGCTGGCAGCACAACTGTCCCAGCTGTTGGCACCCTTGCCGCTGGTGCTCCCATCAATAAGAAAATGCCCAAGCACAAGTGGCGTCCACTGCAAATCGATCTGGCCAAGTCTAGCCGCGCCAAGCCCATTGGTGGTCGGCCCAATCGCCGGTTCACCGATGATGCCTACGAGCAGCGCCGTCCGCAGCGTTCTTACAATGAGCGTGGCGGCGGCGGTGGGGGGCCAGCTGCAGCAGCAACCGGCGCAGCCGGAACAGCAGCAGCATCGACTGCCACAACATCATCATCAATATCCAGAGGCGGTGAGGGTCAGCAAGGAGGTGCAACGGATTCGCGGCCATATGGTGGCCGTTATGCGTACAACGCACGCACGTCTGCTGCGCCCGAGCGCGTGGATTCCTGGCGTAGCAGCGGCCCCAGCGTCGCCGCTGCCAACGATGAGCAACAACGCTCAGGGACAGGCGGTGGTGCAGGCGAAGGAGGGGCAGCGGGTGCCGGGGCAGCGACAGGGTCTGGCGGTGGATTGCGTGGCCCGCGCCGCTTCCGGACGCCGTATCGGGGCGGTCGGCAGGGGCGTGGCGGTGGATTCACAAGACCGGGACCAGGTCGTCCAACTAATCGCATACCACGCCATCTGTTAGCTTCCGGCGAGTATGCCAACTATTTGCCGGCAGACGCAGCCGGCGCAGATACTTCGCAATCATACGTGCTCATGGGCACCCACTATTTCGGCAACGTTCCGGCTGCGTATATTGAAATGGACGCCGCCAGCGTCAAAGAGGCCATCAAGAAGCAAGTGTAAGTAGTTCTCGCCTTTCACATCTGCTGGCATTCAAGATCAAATTTCAAGACTCACACTTGGGGAGGGAAAATTCACCATGCAACCAAAAATTACGACAGATCTATTCATTGAGTTCTAGTTAAATAAAGCACGAATTTAAAATAATTTATATTCCCTTCTAAGAATTTAATATATAAAAATTTCATAAGTAAAAAAACACATTAAACAATGTTATTCAAAATCGATTTGATATTCAAATATGTAATGTAGGAAGAGACGTGGAGAAATCAAGAAATTTGAATTGTATAAGAGACGTGGAGAACTCAAGAAATTTGAATTGTATAAGAGACGTGGAGAAATCAAGAAATTTGAATTGTTGGTGAATTTAAATCGATCGCATTTGTGGCCATTTGACGATAATGTATGTTTACTTTACTATATCTCACTTATATATATTCTGCACATTATAATTAACTAATTTTTTCCCCACAGTGAATACTATTTTAGCGTCGATAATCTTACCGGCGACTTCTTTTTACGCCGCAAAATGGACCCAGAGGGCTATATACCGGTCACACTGATCGCCTCGTTCCATCGCGTACTGGCGCTCACCAAGGACGTGGCACTGATTGTGACCGCCATCAAGGACTCGGACAAGCTGGATCTTTTCGAGGGCTACAAGGTGCGCACAAAGACAACGCCCACCATGTGGCCGATTAGCGATGCAGTCGATCCCAAGGATCAGCAGTCCCTCACTGGGTCTGAGGCTGACAACAAGTCCGACGCCACAACTGACAAATCAGAGAAGCAGCTGCAGAAGCAGCAGCAGGATCAGAAACAGAAGCAGCAGAAGCAAAAGGTGATGCCAGAAAAGCAGACTGAATCGGTAGCAGCAGATGCAGCAGCAGCAGAACAAGCTGTCGCAGCAGATGCGGCTGTGAAACCAGAGGCGGCACAGTTGTCGCCAGCATCGCCACCAACTACAGCAGCCATATTGACCTCGGCCATGGCCGGGATACCATTGAGCAGCATACCGCCGCCGCCGGTGCCACGCAATACGGTGCCCAAGATGCTGCTGGAGAATAAGCAGAGACCGACTTTGTCGGGCACGAAGTCCTCGGCGAATGCGATCAGTGCCCTCACACAACGTGTGGAGGGGGCGGTTGGCGGGCAGAAGGGGGCCGGCGGTGTTGGTGCCGCTGCCGAGCTGGCCGATCATCTGAGCGGCCTGGCCGAGAGTGTCAAGCCGAAGAGCAGCTCGACGCCGGAGAAGCGATCGGCGGCAAAGGCAGCTGGTGGTGCGGCTGGTGAAGGTGATGGGGCAGCGGCTGCTTTGGTGGCGGAGCCGGAGGGCATGTGGAAAGAGGTAAAGAGACGCTCCAAAACAAACGCTTTAAAAGAAAACGCTACTAAATCAATCAACAACAACAACAACACGTCAACACAACAGCAACAACAACAGCAAACGCTTTCACAAACGCTCAACAACAACAACAACAGTAACAACAGTAACAGTAACAATAACAACAATAACAATGTCAAAAATGTTAAGACGAACAAGAACAACAATACCGTCACTGCAAATGCGTCCTCCACCACTACGTCCTTGTCCACCACCTCGTCCTCGTCCACGTCCACGTCCAAGTCATCGTCTGCATCCAACGCCACATCCAATGCCTCATCAGCCAGCAACAACACATCCATCGCTGTCTCTGTTACCACCACCACCACCACCACTACCACCACCAATACCACCACCAACAATGCCACTACAAATAACAACAGCAATCAAAACCAATCATCTTCTGGCAAAGCTGCTTACACCACCAACTCCCAATCCTCCTCCAAAACAGCTGCTGCTGCGCCATCCGCTCAGTGCCATGCCGAAAAGGAAGAACTAGACTTTCAATTTGACGAGGAGCTAATGGACCCCATACCCGCCACCGGACGCATCAATAACTTCACCGAAAACTTCTCCGACGACGACGAATCTGATTACGAATTTGCTGATCGCGACATCAACAAGCTGCTCATCGTTGCCCAGGTGGGACGTGCGCCCAAGCATGAGGGCTACGATCGCACCGCCGATTTCACCTCACGCACCAAAATTACTCAGGATCTGGAGAACATCATCAACGATGGACTGGTTAACTACGAGGAGGATTTGTGGACAACCACAAATGTGGTGCCCAACATTGATTATCGCACCGTCAACATCATTTCCCAGGCCGACTTTGAAAAGCTTGCGCCCAACAAGAGACAACAACAAAATCAGCAACCACCGCCGCCACCGCCAAACTATATAGACGATAACGAACAAGTTGCCGAAACTACGCTTGTGGATGCTGACACCACTCTGAACTCGACACTGAACTCCACACTGAAGTCGCGACGTGCCCGCTTCTATGCCGCACCCAATTCGCACTCCATTGATCCCCGCACGCCAAGAAAACGTAAATTGCGACACACCGCCAATCCGCCGGTGGAGGCGCATGTCGGTTGGCTCCTAGACACTGTGGAGCATCGGCCGCGGACCACGTCGATGGGTTCATCGACGGGCACATCGCCGACGACATCGTCGTTTGGTTCATCGGTGCCGCAATCGTTGCCAGTGTTCCAGCATCCATCGCATGCGCTGCTCAAGGAGAACAACTTTACACAGCAGGCCTATCACAAGTATCATTCGCGCTGCCTGAAGGAGCGCCGTCGCCTCGGCTACGGACAATCGCAGGAGATGAACACACTTTATCGGTTCTGGTCCTTCTTCCTGCGCGAGAACTTCAACAAGAGCATGTACAATGAGTTCCGTACGCTGGCGCTCGAGGATGCGGGCAATGGCTTCCGCTATGGTCTGGAGTGTCTATTCCGATTCTTCTCGTACGGCCTGGAGAAGAAGTTCCGCCCCAATGTCTATCAGGACTTCCAGGACGAGACAATTGCCGATTATGAGACAGGTAAATAAATAATCACAGCAATTTTTGATTTGATTTATTTTTTATACATATGTTTTTATTCCTCTTTGCTCGTCTCGCTAGGTCAACTATATGGCCTGGAGAAGTTCTGGGCCTTCCTCAAGTACTACAAGAACGGCGAGAAATTGGATGTGCAGCCAAAGCTGGAAGAATATTTGAAGAGCTTCAAGAACATTGAAGACTTCCGCGTTGTGGAGCCAGAGATCAATGAGATGCTACAAGGCGTTGGCAGCCTGACACCAGGACGCCAGCTCAATCGGCTGCGCAGTGTGTCCGAAAGCGATGGCACCGCTGTAGTCACTGCCGGTGGTCGTCGTCTAAACACCACAATCACCAATCGCAGCGACTATGTGGGTCGTCTGCTCCAGCACCAACAGCAACATCAGCAACAGCAGCATCAACATCAGCATCATCAGGGTGGCGGCTATGGCGGTGGTGGTTATGGTGGTCAGCAACAGAATCGCCGACGCACTGGCTCCTTTGGCAGCAGCACTGTTCGCATACGCAGCGGCTCCCTGGGAAACAAGCCGCAGGTGGCCAATCGCAACTACCAGCAGGGATCACAGCACGAGCTGCGCCGCAACGGCAGCAACTCTGGCTTGGCGCCACAAAAACGCCAGCAGCAACAGCAGCAGCAGCAACAAAAGCAGCAGCAGCACAAGGCAAAGGCACAGGCACCTGCACAAATTGGGGCACAATTGAGTGCAGCACGGGCCACGAACTCGTTGTTGAGTGCTCAGGTGGCAGCGTCCACATCGACGGCAGCAGCAGCTGCAGCAGCAGCGTCCGTATCAGCAGCGTCATTATCCTCGTCATCGTCAAAGAAGTAGAAATGTTGTAGAAACCGCAGCCACACACACATTTGGATTAAGATTAATTATGACTTACTACGATTAGCCTGGTGTGGAGCCTTGGAGTGTCCAAATGCTCTTCTCTCTCTTTTGTTTTTTGACTATTATTCATCATTTTTTAATCAGTAGCAGTAGTATTCGAGTGA
The DNA here is from genome assembly GCA_035044025.1 of Drosophila paracracens. Lineage (NCBI taxonomy): Eukaryota > Metazoa > Arthropoda > Insecta > Diptera > Drosophilidae > Drosophila > Drosophila paracracens. The sequence continues at coordinate 4,371,458 of JAWNMN010000401.1, read as the reverse complement.
AGCGCGTAATAATGGGGAGATATCCGTTAGCGTTAGACTAATTAAGTTAAATTTGAAATTTGTTTATTGCAATTTGCTTAGCGTTGGTTTAGTAGTTATGATTAATTGTTTCTATTGATTTCTTCCTCACTCGTGCTCTACACACACACACACACACACACACACACACTCACATCTAACTGAAACGATTGCTTGTGAAATGCTCAATGTTTGTTAGCACACACACACACATACACTCGCACACACACACCAACATATATGTATATATAGAGATATATGTATGCACAGGCAGTCTGTGCCCAGTGCCAATCCATCCGCTATCAGCTAAATTTCTCTCCAATTTTCATTATTATTATTATTATATAATTTCAATTTTTTATATTTTGTTTTGTGTGTGTATTTTGATATTCGTGAATATACATTTTCAACACAAGAAGCAACACAAATATATCCTACTAAAGCAGCGTTCGATAATTGAGCGCAAGGCCATGAACTGTTGTACTATATACGATAAACATATAACGATAACGATAACGCAAGAGAACATATATAAAATAAACCTACTACTATAATTACCAAAACGACAATGTAAACGAAATTAATATATACAGAAACCAAATGATCTTAATGCAAATCAATTTTGTACATTTACTAATCAAAATGTGCTTGCCCAAAAGTACATTCAAGTATATATATATATATATATATATAACTAAACATGTATATATATATAGCAGCAACATGCGTATATATCAATATATATACATCTATATATATATATATATAGATAAATGTATACTTTCTGTGTGGCCCAGGCGTAAATGTAATGTTATTGTTTAAGAGGCAGCGTTTGTTAACCTTTAATGCAATCGAGGCAAGCAAGGCGCCACAGCCAGCGAATTTTAGTAATTTAAGCATTTAAAATGTATCCGAAATGCGCAACTCAATTTAAAACATTTGCTACCACTGTGCGTAAGGAAAAAACAAAAAAAAAAATCACGAATCATATATTCGATTCGCTTTGATTCTTTTTCTGAGCATTGCACTGCCCCTCTTTCAACCACACACACATACACACACCACCAGTTCATATAGAAGCTACCAATTGGTATAATGATTCAGCACTTTCTAACCCGCCAAGCATTTAAAAAGTTTATGTTCAAAAGTCAAAACCAACCGAAACCCTTTATATTTTAAGTTATTGCACTTGTTACATTTATTTGAAATAAAAAACAAAAAACAAAAAAGTTCTGAAAAAAAATTTAAAATTCTGAAAAACTAATGTCATGTAAGCGAAACAAAAAAAAAAAGTTTAAAACTTTCAAAAAATGCAAATTGTTGCCTATGAAACTAAAAAGAAAAACTAAAAGAAAAACAAACAAAAAAAATCAAAAAAAAAAAAAAAACCTTATGAAAACCAATAAAAACAAAATGTGTTTTGCATAGCTATTAGAATTAGTCTTAAAAATATGTGAGAAATCAAATGTAAGCTTACTACTGATAATTATCTATATACGATATACATATGACTCTAAAGCGTAATTACAATTTGAAAATATAGGCGATTAATCCACGGTCAAGTTTTGTTTGATGCTCAGTTTGCAAAACTGTAGATCGCATCCCACATACGTACACACAACATACATACATACATACATTTATAGAGAAAAATCCCAAAATCCAACAAAAAATGAACTAATCCCAAAATCTATTAATATGTTCTTGGTTTTCGCTACGCTCATCCTAACAAATAAGCAAACAAAAAAAAAAACACAAAAGAAAAGAAAAAAAAAAACGAAAAAGTGCAAACATTTTGTCAGTACCCCAATTATCATATTAATTTTTAACGTTAGTTATTTGTAAATATTTTTTCCTGCTTTTAAATTGTCGCTCCTTCAACAAACAACAACAGAGAATTGACCACATTTCTAATGTTTCTTCATAATTCGGCTGTTGCATACCTCGTAATTTGTTGTACATTCATTTGCGGTCCAAAAATGTTTTAACTATTCATTTTTTTCACACTGAAGTGCGCAAATATGATTTCATTTGATAATTTTTAACGTATTGGGAACACATTGACTTTGTATGGGAACCCTTTAAGTTTTCGATTTTTTATATAATATACATATTAAAATTAATCTATGATACCTTTATATACAAACTACGAAATGATGCAAAGCCCAAGTAAACGCAAAACAAAACAAAACAAAAACAAAAAACAAAAAGAAAAACAAATCAACTTATAATTAATTTTGTAAGCTACTTAAATGAAATTGCGAGAAAGTAAGAAAAAAAAGAACGAAAAAATATAATTGTGAAAAACGTGATAGTTTAAACCATAAAGATTAATATTTACTATTATTATATGAATAATTAATTATAAAGTATAAAGCAGAGAAAAGAAAAAAAACATAAAAAAAATTTATAAACTAACGTAACAAAAAAAGTATAAAAATTTTTTAAAATTAACAAAAAAATGTTAAAAATAATTGCGTAGAAAAACTAAAACACAAAAAAAAATGAATAAAAAAAACTTGAAAAAACTCAAAAATTACGGCTTTTGAAAATGGGGAAGGCGGAAAAGTCAAATTAATGCATTCGAAATAACGGCAGTTTAGGCATGCTGCTGTGTTGCGCGTAAAATCCGACAGAGGGCGCGCAAATGCTTGGCAACATGCCGAATGTTGCCGCAACATATGCGGTTATAAAGGAATTCTTGGCGGAAGTGGAGGAGGATGATGAGGAGGAGAAGGTTGGCAAAGACTAACATGACCATAAACATATACATCAACTTAATAAACGCGCTGCAAACGCACACAAATTGACCTTATGAGTAATTAACCCCTTTGAAGTTATGTGCCATTTGTCAAGCCAGCAACAAAGTGCACACAAAGGAGCAATTTATACACACTATCCTCCCCCGTTCCCCCTGCTGCAATTCAAAGCCACTGCTCTTGAGCTTACACACCTTGCTACGCTGGGTGTCACAGATTAACGCCTTACTTGAATTATGGGCGCTGTGGCACCAGAAGCCTCGACCGGGGAGCAAACTACTCCGCAGCAAATCCGAATCAGCAGCAAAAGTCGGCGCGTGGAAAAATCATGTATAAAACATAAGAGCGACAAACACGCACACACACACACACCATCCCACACAAGACTGTGCACCGTAGGAGGAATGCCGTAACACCCCCTCTCTTCAACAAGCATATGAACATGGCCAGGACGAAGGCGGCGTGAGGCGTTTAAAAATTGAAAACCAATTTCGTAGCGACTTAAAACGTTTGCTGCCGTTCGATTTGAGCGGGATGTGTGTATGGGTAAGTTTGTGTATGGGTGCGTGTGTGTGTGTGTGGCCCCACTCATTTTGTGACTTTTCACACTTCTGTGGGCCGCCACTTGGGCTCAGTGTTTAGATTGTGTTACCAATATTTATGGCTTAGCAGGGCGGCGCCACCGTTTGGACGATGGGCGACGGTGTTTCGGGGGCGCAACTTTTTGGCTGGCATGACCGCAGCCTTAAAGGATCGGGACATGTCTAATCGGCTGACCCCTCGGGAGCAGCTTTTCGAATTCTGAACCATCGTAACTAAATTTAATGGGCGTTTAACCTGTGACTGCTCCTTGAACATTTGTCCCCTTTTGCTTGCAACCAACCACACGCTTACAACCTGTGTGTGTGTGTGTTTATGTGATGTGTGTGTGTATGTGATGTGTGTGTGCCTGCACACATGTCCTATGCTCATGGATGAGTATGCATTTGACGGAACTATGATCACGCCTCGATTCCAGTTAAGCATAACTATATATTTGCTAATGCTGATCTAGAATAGGTATACTATATACATATATATATTTGGTAAGGATGCCAACAGCAGGAAGATTCACGCCAGCTAAGGATTCGATTCATGCACTAAGAAAAACTGGTTGAAATAACTACTTAGAGGTTAAAATAAATGGTTAAGAATGGAGTCAAATAATATTGAAACAAGGTAAAAAGTAGCAATCGCTTGCAGGACTATTTATCGATGATTATCGATGATTATCGATTATTCTTACTTTATTTCGCCCCAGTATTACTAGCATAGTCGATATGGCATTGACATAATAATGAGAAAAGACGAGTCTCGGGTTGCAGGACTATATCATACACCTGCCATAGGAACAATCGGTCGACAAATAAGTTTTAAGTTGAAGAATCAAGATAGGAGTAGATGCACATGTGACCCTTTCTGATAGAGTATGTGAAATGTTCAGTTAACAACAGCAAACAAAGATCGTATAATATTTAATATATAATTATTATTGATAATCAGCAGATTAACTCAAGTCTACAAGGCTAAGTAATGTTCAGCGTGTTCAATATTACGGTTCTTACATAAGCCTGGCAACCAGTAGTCATCGAGTCAGTGCCCCATTCACCACCCACTTGTTAGGTAGCCGCACACACATACATATGTAATTGTTGTGCCCCAAATTTCCTTTGTAAAACATAATTTTTTGTGTTTTGTAAATATAAGCCTAATTGGATGGTTGGCTTTGATTTCTGAGCTGAAGCCTCACATTTGGATAATCCTTAGCATTGGCAGTAATATTGTGTGAGAGAGAGATAGGGAGAGAGAGAGATAGGAGAGGCGACCACTGGTCAAAAAAATGGTATAACGGCTTTAGCGCCATTATTTGCACAAGCCATAAATAACATTTTTGAGCTGCCACATTTTAATACGAAAAGGTTCGCTTTGCCGCACCGCGTAATTAGTTTTGCCCGATTTCTGGTGCAAGTGTGCAAAATTTGTCACCGCATAATATCGGCTCGTAACTAATGCCGCGATAAACTGCTCCTACGATATTCCAAATAATTAAATTAAATATTTCATCAATTTGCGCCGTTTGCTATAGGTGCCAGTGTGTGTGAGAGTGTGTGTGTGTGTGAGTATGTGTGCGAGTGCATGTGTGCGAGTGTGTGTTTGCCCAAAAGATAATTATATTTTAGGGTTTTTGGTGATACATTTGGATCAGGTAAACAAGCGAATCGGCCATAAAATATTGGCTGCTTTGTCTGACAATTTTGCGCTGCGTTCTTGTGTAAATAAATATCTAAATGGATTTATTGTTGTCCTAATATTATTGTTAAAAATATATATCTATACACGATGGGGTTGCAGTAATGCAAAAAGTTTGGAGTACAAAGAGAGCATTTTCAAAAAAAGTTGAGTTTCTTATTTAAATTTGAATTTCTTAGTTTTTTCGTCCACATCAAATAAATAAATAATTATTACTTAAAGTTTGGCTGTTTTTATAATAGTTAATATTACTAATACAGTCTCTATTATTATTTAATTTACTGTTATTATTGGAGTCACTATAACTTTGAATCGTATCATACAAATTGATGGCGTTGCTAGCACTGAGTAGTCGTAAGTTGCAATTGGGTGCGGTGTAGTGTCTGCCTACATAAAAGATTACTAGGCAATTATAATACATTAAAATGCAGTCGGGCGCACATATATAGTTAACTGGTCAACTTGACAAATTGTCACAAAGAGCGACAGATAAATCTACACAACGTTTCTATGCGGCTAGAGCGAGAGCAGAGAGCTGAGAGGAAATTAATGATACGATTTCCCAAGTTAAGGACATTAACGCATGTGCTACTTATGCGTATATATAACAACAACATCAACAACACCAACAACAACATCAACAACAACAATGATGAGCATACAAAATTGTCTCTCTTTGAATTTGGTCTAGAGCGGACAGGAAGCGGAAGTGCGACATGGTTTGCCTCGTGCTATCTCTATTGCACTAGTCGAGTGCGTGTCCTTGTGGGTGTGTGTGTGTGTACGACTTGGGGGATTTATTAAAATGTCAAGCTGACCAAGGATCAATGGCTCACACACACACACACACACACATGCACACATACATATTATACGCACTTGCAATTAGACTTATACAGATGCCGCATTATTTCCACATTTTTGCTATAGTACACATTTATCTGGCAGTCGAGAAATGCAGGAATTGCGTTAAAACATTTACCAACTAGTCAATGTCCTCACTATCTGAATGTCTTCTGTGTGTGGCTCTGTATGTGTGTGTGTATCTGTGTGTGACAATTAGATAAATACCAAGACACGCACCGCGTTGAGTCTGTGGCTGCTTTATTTTATTTCATTTTTTTTTTTGCCTCGTTGGCATTTTTCTACACTTTAGCTCCCGGTCAGCTAAGCTGACAACGTTGCGGTCATTCTTTGTCTGTGTGTGTGTGAGTGTCTGTTTTCTAAGTCCTGTCAAGCTGCTGCCATTGTTGTCGCTGGTGCTGCTGCTGCTGCTCCAGCTTCTCCCACTTGCTGCTCTTGTCTGATAGTTGTAATTGGCCAACTAAAATCATGTGACAAATTAACAGCGCAAAATTTATTGCTTGCCCGCCGCCTTAAGCTGTTGATGAAGAATTATTGTGTGCGTTCCATTCGACCTTTACTTTATGTAGTCTAACCCGCCACACATGTCACACACACACTCACACACACACACACATGAGACAGCGTTTTTCCCAAATGCCATCAGTCTGCATGGATTGCTGTAAAAATTGCAGTGAAAGCGTTTTCTTTGCTGTTGCTTACCTGTGTCTCTGTTCGATTTTATTGCTTCAGTCAGTGTTAAGCAAGGAGCTATGGCAATTCGCACTTGAACTTAAAATAATTTCCTCAATAGATGCTTGAAGCATCGAGTGAAAACTTTTCAGAGCCACAACTTTGCTTAATGTTAACCGATCTTCTGAATTGAAAGTCATGTCAAAATTATACTCTCAAAAAGTGCTTTCAGGGACTGGTTAACCGATTTTCAAAACCAGAGCTTCTTAATCTTGGTTGGACCTAAGGTTGGACCCCTAGATTATTTACTATTAAGCTATACACAGGGAGATGCTTAACAGATTGAGCTAATTATGGATGCCCTATGATATAATCTGAATCTTGAGAGTAACCCTTTGATTATTATGTATAGATATGATGCATAAGATATATAAGATGCAAATGTCTTGATGTATTTCCACTGCTGCTTACTTGCTCATTGAATTGCTTCAAATGCCATACGAAATTGTATCAATTTCAGTTGGCTTAAACTTAATTGATAATTGCAGATATTAAAGACAGCAAAGTGCAACAATTAAAGATACCCTGTCAACAAGATCAAATGGAGCTAATGATTTCACCAATCGATGGGTTAATTGTGTGCTGAAACCGAAACTTAATCTTAAGCTTGATTAGTCGCATGAATCTCAAAGAGCTCAAGCAATTGAACAGCTGCCATTTATTAGTACAGATACAAATGTTGATGACTATCGTAAGTGCATTCAACAGAATTTGAACAAGTTATGGCCTTGGTCTAATATTAATTTTGCTTCTAGGCCGACTTACAAACGTGTGTGACACGAATATATCTTAGATTACCTCAGACTAGACGAGCATTCGCATTTATTTCATCAGATTGAAATTATGCTTTAAATACTGCATTTATATATTATGCATGTATAGCATATATGTATTTGTTATACATATTAAACATACACACACACACACAGTTTATGCATAAAGGAAGTTGTTGTTTTTGCTGCTGAGCTGCTCACAACATTAATTAATGCGCCTGCAGCTAAATGATGCCATTTTGTATGAGAAGTCGCCATATTGTGTGTGCACAGCCGTTGCTCTCAGCGGAGTAGGAGTGGCTGGGAGAGGGGAATGAGGGCAGGTGTGTTAAGGTTTGTTGTGCTGTTTAGGGAGTGTGTGGCTGGCTGCAGGCGGAAATACCGGAAGTGCATTCGACCATTCCAAATGCGTGCATGTCTTATGAACAATGCCATTTAAGATGACTGCACGCTGGTGTGTGTGTGTGTGTGTGTGCGTGTGTGTGTGAGTCCCCGAAAAACATTTAGCCACACACTTACAGACACACACACACCTGACTGGACAACATGTGCCTGATTCAATTGCTGCAGGCGGCGCAAAGTGCGCCAGTGCCAGAGCAAACAACAAGGACACAAACACAAACACACACACACACACGCGCGCACACACACACACACACAAACACATATGGCCAAAACTAAAAGCGTCATGTTTTTGCACGCTCGACTGCAGGAAACGTGAAAGCAACAACAACAGAAGTAACTGGACAAACAACAGAATCTGCAGCAGTTGCCGCAATTAAGCACACAAAAACCAACAATGCTGCGAGCATTTCCGCCACGACCCTCCAAACAAACCTTAGCCCAAAAACTGCTGCAGCAGCAACAGCAGCAGCAGCTGTTGCAGCTGACTTCCGCAATTAAATTAAAAAGTGCTAGTCAAAAATGAAATAGTTTAATACACGCTGTGATAAGTTTTAGCCTGACTTGATGCATTTTAATTAGCCTAACATTGATATGCATACGATGTTTATGGCCAATTGATTTGCCTGCCGCTTCCACAAGGCTGTCTCTCTCTCTCTCTCTCTCTTCTTCTGCTCCTTGTGGCAGACAACATTGCATTTATTATGAAAGTGGTGCTCGAGCAAAATGGAAAATTTATTGCGCTGACAGTTATGGGTCCATAACAATAATAAAAACAGCAGCTCCAGCAGCTCCAGTAGCTAAAACCAGCTCCGGCTGCAGCAACAAGGCGTCGCATTCGGAATATTCGCGTCCTGGCGTTGATGATGATGGCAATGATGGCGCTGATAGCCGACGATGCTACTTCAAAGTCAACTTCAATTGCTGCACCAAGGCTGGCAAGGACACTCAATGGCTTGACTGCCAGCCAGCCTGGTCACAAGCCCATCTATCCTCCATGCGGCTCACCCCCCACACCGCTGGCCACGCTCTGCATTGCCTGCCACTCGTGTCCTGCTGCCGTTAAGTGTGTTTCGCAGTGCCCTTTTTGTGCAGCGCTCATCAGTGTCGCATTTGGTTAATGGCAAAAAAAAAAAAACAACAACAACAAAAAGAAAAGTGGCGCCTGTCATAAGTGTGTTGCCACTGCCAGTGCAGATGGCAGACTCCAATGCCGTTTATATTGACAGCCTGACGACCGTTTGCCACCTCTTCTCTAACATAGTCATCCACAATGGGCGAGACTTGCAATCTAGCTCAATTTGCGGCACATCTTCTAATGATGAACTGTGACTTTATGATTAGGCATTTTTTAATATCACAACGGGTGTGTCATCGTTTCTATATATTTGACTTGATTTCTAATTTCGAATCTTAAAATAATACAAATTCTTACCCTATGCATATTAACTTGTTTTAAGCTTGTCTGGTTTTAGTTTAATTGCAATTTATTTCTTAGTTGGAAACAGAACAAGAATGATAAATATTTATTGCCAATATGCAAATAAAATGCTTGTAAATTTTTATATTATTTACTTATTCATATTAGTATTACTATTAAAATAAATATTTGTAATTCAACAAATTGAAATGGAAAATACAAAAAATGAAAAAATAATTATATATTCATTAAAATACAATGTACAAACAAGGACTAACTGACCAATAACTAACTAACTAAATCTGTGAAATACTTTATTTATTTTGTAAAAAAAAACTTTGGTTAGTTAATTTAATATTCTTGTTTGTTCGCTTTTCAATGCTTCGCTCCACTGTGAGCTCGATGGCATTCATGGTACGCATTCAACCCTTTTGCTGTGTTAATTAACATTTGGCACTTGCCTAGTTGCACTTAGCGAAACTTGCGTTGAGTTTGCCACTGGGCAGTTATAAGACACGCGCACACATACATAAACAGCCACACACATTCACACTCACACACACCTGTAAACAAGCAGGCTATTTATGCACTACAAACGAACCTAAACCTTGAAAGGACACCCTGCAGCAATCAGCTTTATCGGCATTAGTTCTCACTCATTTAACACATGCATCAGATTTTCTGTAACTGAGCCGCATTTAAGTTTACAGTTATCAATTATCAATCAATTAATTAGAGAATTTTGCAGAAAATTGCATTAATTAACTACATTTACAAACAGTTTGCAGTCAGCCATGTAGAAACAATTTGATCGGGAATTTTAAAATGATTAGGTTTTACAAACTATTCAATAATTTTGTAATGGAATTTTTATTGACAAGGAAACTATTTTATTTTATTATATATATATATTTTTTTTTTTTATTTATTATTTTATTTTGTCCTTAATATCGTAGATTTATTTTTGTATATTGATTTGCTGCTGATGTTTAAAGCCAGAATCACTTAATTTATTGACGGCTTTTGTCAATGGTCAAAGGCCCCTCTTTGCCATCTGTTATCAGCTAATACATTGGTATCAGAGGCAACATGTTTTTTTACTTGAGACTTATGGGAGGATACATAAAAATCACCTTTGCCTAACATAAACGTAATATTGCCCCACTTTCTTCATACATATTGTGCTGCATAGTATTTTAAACATTTTTATTGTGCAACCTAATGGGCGTTTTGTTGTTTGCGTGGGGCGCATTGACTGAACACACACACACACACACACACCACACGCACATAACAACTGAGCTCCTTCCTTAAGGTACAAACATGTACTGTTAATGCATGCCACTCTGCCTTTATTGTTGTTCTCGTTGTTGTTGTTGTTGCTGTTGTTGCTGTTGTTGCTGTTGTTGCTCAAAAGGTAAACTAGCCATACAAATCCAATCAATACACACAAAACACTCACACACGCACACACACACACACACTCGCTGCTCGTCCACTGTTTGTGTGTGCATGTGCTAGTTTAGCGCTTAAATAGAATGCTTAAGTGTTGCACAATACGCGCTCGCTTTTTCTTAAGCTATAACAAGCACACATTCACACACGCAAACACCCACACACACACACACACACACACATACACAAAAAACGCCCCACAAGGAGGTATTGCCCATTGGTATAGCTATAAAGTAGAATATTTTAAGATTTTTAAACATGTTTTGCTTTAAATGGACGCCAACTGTGGTGTGTGTTAGGTTGTGTGTGTGTGTGTGGAGTGTGTGTGTTTTTTTCCTGTGGTGTTTATTCCATGTTTATTGGCTGGCTGATCTTTGTGCTAGTTCTCGGAATTGAAATCATTGCCACGTTCGCACAGCATACAAGATTATGAATTATAGTTTCCTTGCGCTCGACCATCCGTTGTCTTGTCCTAATTTTATTTATTCCTCCTTTGTCCGGGTCTAGGGCTAGTCTCGGGATTTACGAGCATACCTAATTGCATGCGACAATAAATTATCCAACTGTGGCAAAATATGCTCAAATAATTTGTGCACACTGCGATTCTTTTCCTAAAATATAAATATACATACATATATATATATTTTTTTTAGTGGCGCCACCGTTTTATACGGCTGGGCAAAACAGATTTTATTTATGCACCATTATATAGAATATAGTGCAGTGGCACTATAGAAACGGATATTGAGCGGGACCAAATGTAATTTAAATACAAATTGTGTGTGCAGTGCAAATCTGAAATGCACGACTGATGTCATTTATTTGATTATTCATATATTCCATAATTTGCAGCATGGCTTCAGAGCGTTCATTGCCTGAATGAGTGAGTGAGTTTTAACCAATTTTTGCAAATCATTTTTTTTAGTTGAAATTATTATTATTTTTTACCATATTCAAATGATAATTGAAGTATGAGCAACAATTAGTTGGTTTGATTTGGGCAAATATTAGAATCAATGCGGAAATAACTTTTATAAAAAAGCTGCTCTTAATTGTTGCTCTAAAATACGCAAACTTTTGGAAATGATGTTAGTTTGAATAAACTGTTTTACTTATATTATTATGTATACAACCTTCAAAACAATATTTTATAACCTTTCAATAGGTTGATCAATATTAAAAAAAAAGAATTAATATCAAATTCGAGCATATTTTTAATTGTTGCTCTTAGTTTGCTGATCTTGAGAGGAATTTAGTTTAGCTCTGGCTAATTGGAGGTTAGCTTTTGTATTTTATCTTCTAGATATACTTGGACATTGTTTCACTTTTGTATGGGGCTTAAGGTTGTTGAGTTTGGGTCTTTTACGATTAGTGCTGCATTTAGGATCTGTCACGCTTCGCCTTGTCAACCGAGACGCTTGAGTGCATCTCGAACTGTCGCTGCAAATTTGCATTTACAAAACAAACACAATGTGACGACCGCCCCTCCCCCTGCTCACCCTTTTTTTGGTCGTTCGGTTGGGTCGGGGGGGGGGGGGGGGGGGGGGGGGTGAGAGGGGGCCTGCTCAGTGTTAGTTTTGCCTGTTTGTTACACGTTTAAATGTCAAGTACGCAACGCTTAACACAATTCCTAAGCAAATCGCACAAAATGCGGCACATAAAAATGTCAAAGTTGTGCCATAGTTTTCTGAATGCAACCCCCCAACCCCTACCCCAACTAAAGTTCACCGCATCCCTTAAATGTGTAGCTATTGTCTGTGTGAGAAATGTAAATTTTATCTTTGGCAAAAGTAACTTTTACAATTTCATTATGTTTCATTTGCATGAAATGCGTGTGTGCAGCGCGACGCCGCGCCATTGCATGCAAATGTGGCACGCCCCCACGTTGCGTCTGTGCGTGTGTATGTGTGTGCGGTTGAGTTGGGCGTGTTGCTGATAACCGCATTTGATGCTCTCCTGGCTGCGCAATGTACGCGTTGCCGATGATCCTTTTGGCTGCACGAGTAACTTTTTGATTACCTATCCTCGCCCCCCCCACACATCCTGCTACCCGTGCACACCCACACCCCCACATCTACGTCACCGCTATAACAACAGTATATCATTATTTTGACTGCATTCGGCAACTGAATGATTTTTGATGTGCGCTGCGACCTTGTCGAGTTTTGTGTAAAGTCAAAAATTTGTCCTTTGTGTGTCACAGGACATTTGCTGTTTGCTGCTGCAATTTCTTGCACATATTTTATTTTTGGTTTTGCTAAAAAAGTTCTTTGGCAGCGCATTTTCTTTTTGCCCAAGATTACTCATACGCAGCGTTGGCGCAATACTTTTTAAAAATTCCCTTGCAAGTGAACTAAACATAATTAACATATGCTTTTTGTCGCCCCTTCAGCTATGATTTCATGATTTGATATTCCATTTGGGCATAGCTGCTGTCCTCTCACATCCTCTCCATCCCCTTTGGCTATTAATTTAATTGGACCATGCGCAATGCGTGTATGGCTCCAGATAATGTGACTACTAAACCAGACGAGGCAAAAACTGCAAAAAAAAACCAAACTGGCACAGTTTTTCTTCATTTCGCTTAATTAGAAGCTACGCGCCAGGACATTGCAAAGGGATAAGCGCAAATGCTGCGAACTTTCGAGAGCTACAAATTCGGTTTTGGGTTAATTAAAATGGGAAGCTCACGACAAGCATAACTATAAATAAAAGGTAGTTACTTCTACCTGTAACCAACTGTATCCTGTGTGTGTGTGTGTGTATGTGCATCCTTATTTATTCGCGCTAAGCGCATGAATAATAATTTGCATTAAGTTCAGTCTTGGGTAAAAGATACGACAAACTTGAACTCTTAATTTGTGCACTTGGCTAAGTGTAAGCTGCCTCGTTCATTGTAAATTCCGTCTTTTACACCTGTTACACGCAATTATCCGGCCACATGCAATGAAACTTTCGGAGTTTGGACTGCACTTGCTGAAAATCTTTGACAGCGCTTCATTTCCGCACCAAAGAGTGAAGCTGGCACGGAAGGAAATGAGTTTTGGATTAGGACACCAATCGAAACGCAGAGAAGGAGCAAGGGGGCGGGAGTGCGTCAGCTGTCAGAGTGCTTTATAAGTAGTTTGGGGACTAAGTGCCACCAGCAATGTTGAAGTGGAGCCGTGTGGCGACTGCCACACGCACTGATTGCCACTGAAATGCATGTGAAATTAACCTCGAGCGCTGTTCGGTTTAATTTGCACTCGACACAAAAAAAAGAATGTAACGCATGCCTCTGCAGGTATGTGTGTGTGTGTGTGTGTGTCTGTGTGTGTGTGTGAAGAGAACGGGAAAGGAAACTGCGTCTCAAATGGAATTTTCTTTTACTTATTTGCTGGCTGGCTGAAGGCTGATGGTCTGGACCGGCACGTGAACACGTCCGCCATCTGCATCCAACTGCGCCCAACTCATCCCAACCACTCCTCCCTCGCCACTGTCAACATTCACGCTTTTTGCGATGCTTAAGCTAACTTTGTTTGCATTTTGTTGCGGAAGCTGTCTGATATGCGGAAGCATTTGCTGTGCACCACTCCTGGCCAAGCATGCTAATGAGAAGTGTATGCAAGCTGAAGTATATACACTGTTATTGATTGTTTATTGCGAAACTGAATCGAAAAATATCGAATGAAGTTAAAGCAAGTCTTGGCGATGTAGAGGCAAACACCGATCGCTCTAAAAACCAGCAGGTTTTACTAATTTATATTATTAGAGTTATTATTATTTATCTGAAATATTAAAAAAAAGAATAATTTATGTATTTTGAGTACACATGAAAATTGTGTTGTAATATTTAAAGGTTAAACTTTTATCAATTATGAAAATCTTATAATTTTTGAGAATGTTGCGGAGCTGAAAAATTTGTTCTCGTACCTCTATACTTAGATTATTATTTATATATATTATTTATTTTCATTTATGTACCAGAGGTCTCTATCTATAAAAAAAGAGAGATAATGCTGGTTTATCTACTCCTGAAGTGACCTCAAGTATTACAAAACATTTCATGCTTCAAATGTAACAATTATACATATAATATTGTGACCTTCCACAAGAATTAATTTCATTGCAGCAATATATAAACGAATTATCTCGCAATCAAAAAAGTCGATTTGCATAATCGTTGACCATTTTTTTTTTCTCGCACTCAGGCAAAACAACACAAATAAATATCAGATTAATTTACATTAAGTGCACACATTTTTACATATGTATACATTTAATGTATTTGCAAGTTGCAGCCTCTCATAATCAGCTTATGAACGCTTCTCCCCATGCATATACTCGTACATGTGGGTGCATATGCAGCACAGATGCATTATGCCTTTTAATAGGTATTTGATTTATATTTATTACATTTTTAATGAAATGCACAATTCATCTTCGTCATGCAGTGCACGCAATAAAAAACTGTGCGTGTCAGTTTAACAATCTGTGCAAATGTTGATTGAGCGTTAGCCAACAACAGCATTTAAATTGCAAATTGCAAATAGTGTTGACACAAAAATGTTTGATTGATAAGTGAGCTTGAGCTTGAAAACAGTGCCAAATGCCTCCCATTGGCACTAGTTTTGTATATTCGCTCAATTTCAAAAATGCTGATCCTGGCAGATTACAGTTTAACATAACTATTCATGACACAGCTCTCATATGTATAAGATATGATATATTTACTTCCCATAGCAAAGTTATAGATATCTTGCAAGACTCGGCAGTCAAAGGGGCATGAATTAAATATATATGTATTATATATACATATACTCGATGGACTCAAAGATGTCTCCATCAACGCTGTACGCGCTCCTCTTCATAGGTAAAGTACCCAAAATAAAAGTACGCAAGCAGGCATTTGTTTTGATGGGTTGGTTTTTATTGCTATACGTGTGTGTGTGGGTGTGTGTGTGTATGTATTTTAGCCAATGCGCATAAGTACAATAAAATTGCAGAGAAGAGAATTCGAATTGATTACGTCCGCAAAAATATACGCATGCAAACGCACGCTCGCGAAAAATGACAAAAAAAAATAAATATATATATTCATTATCACATGAGTAAAACGCAAGAGAACATTGCCATAAATAAATAATTGATGAATTGCAGATGAATTTTCATATTTTATGATGTTTAAGTAGTGGTGCTGGCGCTTGAGCCTACGCCTGAGTGTGGGCGGCATTGGTCTGTTGTGGAGCTTTCACCACAACCAGCTGTGCAATAATATTATGTTAAAATATACGATTTCGATTTGGGTATTTTTTTTTTCGTATGTTTTTTTTTTTTGCTTTTACGACTCGTTGCGCTGGGCGCTACTTTGTCGTACAACGGTGCGTATGAAAATTGATTGTTGCTTTATTTATGATGTTCGCGCACTCGCAAAGTAGAAATAAAAAATTAACACAAACATAAAATGCAATCATGCAGCTCAGTTGGGTTCTCCACGCGGGCCGTCAACTCTGTCGCTGGTGTTGCTGCTGTTGCTGCTGTCGCGGTCGGCGTAACATTTTTGTCCATTTGCTTGATTTGCTTTTACGTGCGCCCAGAGACAACCACTGATGGAGTCGAGGCCACATAGGGGTCTTGGCCAGGCAATAAAATGCGTCAAACTTTGCCTCTAACGAGCGCCGATTTTACGATCATGCTAGCCAACATCGTGCCATCGTGACAGCCACGCCCCCCCTCCCGCTGAGAAGCGGCTGGTGAACCAAACACAGCTGTTTGCTGTCTATTGGACTCCCTTGTGCATTTGCAGCGAACGCTTTATGATTTGTTATGTGGTTTTAATGCCTCTTTTGGGCGTTGTGAGAGCCGCTGAAAAAATTGCCCAACAAATGAAAGGGTTGTATGTGGAGCACAAGGACAAAAGATTGAATAAGGATTTGAGTAAAAATGCCAATCAATTAAAACTAATGACTTGAATATGAGTATTGATGGATGTTCAAAATTAATAGTGAGTACGAAATTTAAACTTATTTTCATTAATTTGTGTGTGTGGCGACTATAAATGTATTATTAAATTAACATTATTGTTGAAATATAAACTTTGTACTTTAGATATGAGACGGGATATCTTCAAATCAAAAACTTTTATCTAGACAACATTTTTTTATTAACTTCATATTCGCATAACAATTTTGGAGATAGGATGAAAAACATGTTTATCTGAGACTTGAACTAAATAACTCTTAAGTTTTATTACTTTCAGAGTCGTGTAATAATTTTGAAGGAATTATGATGATTGAAAGAAAGTGAAAAACAGCTCAACCCTTTTCACACTATTTGATTTCGATTACAATTCTGAAGTGCAATTGAAATGCCACAATTGCTGAAGCATGCAAAATATGTAATTAAGTTTAATGAGTGTGAAATGCTCAACTACTTCTGATTGCTGATGCCAGCCAACAACAACAAGAACAAGAACAAGTTAATTCACAAATTTACAGAGCCTGCTCGACAGAGCTGAAAATGCCGCCAAGCACAGCAACTCATCCATTTGTCAATATAACTACAATGGGCATCTCGAGTGCATTTGCAGCAGCAGCAGCAGCCAAAAACAAAGGCCTTCACAACCCTGCTGTCAGCCCCGGGCCATTCTTTGACCCTTAAACATAATTGCTGTTGAGTTGTTATGAAGTCAGTCTGCTTAGGCGTCAATTTGCCAGAGAAGACTAAGAAATGCCATTGCAGATGTCAAAGGAGCTTTGTAGTAATTTTAACTATTTCAACTTCAATTTTCAATCAGTGCAGAGCTAAATGGTGATTGTCGACTGTTTGATCCAATAGCAGCTGTAATGTGACGTGAGTTATATTGATGAGTCTGAAGGCAGTTATCGATAAATTAAAATGAACTTGATCTGAGAAGTTAAATTTCAAATTTACTTTCTCTAGCTTTTATAATCTTTGAGATCGGACATGAATAGATCGACTCGGCTTCTGATTATGATCAAGATGGAATATGCTTCCTTCTGCATTTTACATATTTAACACAACTGCAATATAAACTTTCTTCCCATTATCTTCTTTTACCCACAAATTCCTATATATGTCGGCCATCGATGTCGACACCTGCTTGCAAAGTCCAATCAGAATGCACTAGCGATTCATCAATTCATCAATAGAAGCATGCAACGCCCGGAACAGTAAATGCGAATATGCGAACATTTGCATTATTAGATTGAAACGCAGCTGGAGGAGGGAAGAGGCAAATGATTCGTTTTAATTATGCTAAACCTATTTCGATATTAAATTTTTCACCAAATTTCTGCATAATGAGAATGCATTTCACTATTTTTGGGTCTGCCTGTAAGCGTGGCTGGCTCATATTTAATATTCGTCCATCATTTCCTGTGTGTCGCTGTGTGTGTGTGTGTGTGTGTGTGTGCACTTTGTCTCGGTTTTCGTTGGTGATATTGTTTTTGTGTGCGCTATTTTAGAACTAAAACGATTACGAGTTGTTATTGTTATTGCTGTTGCTCATAATGCAGCGCTAAGTGCATTTGGCATTGGTGTTCCCCAAACAATTTTTAGTTATGCAACACACAAGCACACATCGAATTTTACGCACATATAGCCACGGTGGCATGCAGCAAATCATATTTTTGTTATACTCTGTTTAAAGATGTGCCCTTGGGTACATATTACTACATATTCTGTAAATTCTTCAAAAGTCATTCAGATTTTTGTCAAATTTTGTATTAATTTTATTTTCTTCAATTTTTGATTTACGTTTTTCTACACACTCTTAACTATCAGAACCAGAGAGAGTAATTCATAGTCAATCATTTCCGTCATACAAATATTTATTGTTATTGTAAAATTGTCGAAAACATATTATTTCAGCGCTTCATTCAGCTGCTCAGTATTGGTGGATGTGTTTTAATTATTTCATTTTGGCATTATTCTATTCAAAAGAATAATGTATAATTATGATGTTGTTGAACTGATGAGTTTCGAATAGACTTTTTGATACATTAACCTATGGCAGTTTGCATTACCAAATATTGTTGTTTGCTTGCAAATTAAATTCGAAGTTATATGTGAACCTAATATATTCAAATTATATTTTAACATGCTGCTTCAATTTTATTTTCATGTATTTAAGGGCTTCAAGTTATTATCTATGAAGGTAGAAAACCCAAATCAATTACCTGATAAACAGCTTAAAGTGGCAGCTCTTTAAACGGTGTGTGTGTTTGTTTAAACGAAACCAAATCAAATACGCAACTAACTGCCACACTTGCCACTTCGCTAATCTAAATGAATGCCCCTCATTCACATTGGCCGCAATCGGAGTTTTATAATTCAATTAAAAAAAAGGAAACGCATGCATACAAAATGTGCCAAATGAAAACAGGGAATTTTCATTCTATTGCCCAGCAATCCCACAGCACAGTTCCACAAGTAAGTATGTTGTAGTGAAGCGTGCACAAATAGTAGTTATCCTGTAAGTAAAATAAAATTGTTAAGAAATCGGAAAATATATATCAAAATTATTACGCAAATTGAAAGGTTTCCCTATCTATTAATATGGTTTCGTATAAATCTAATCATCAATAGCATACTCAATCAAATAATCAATGGCATACGTTTGGCTTGGGTGTATCATGATCGATTTTGAGAATTTCGCTTATAGCTGTAGGGTATGTGAATGGGAAAAGAGAAACGCATTGGCGAAACAATTTACGCCGCCGACGAAATAATGAAGTGTTTAGTTGATTATCTGAACGCATGGGCCCGACAAACGGTTGAGCAGCACTACAATCCGCAATTCCAATTGCAAAAGCCTATTCACATAATGGGCACCCAAGTCGAATGCAATCAGACAACGTTGGGTCTGTTTTGCTGTTGCCTTTATTTTTTTGTTTTTGGGAGGGGTCTTGAGGAGCGAGAGGGCAGACAGACAGACGAGTTGGGTCTGTCTATAATGCGCAAATAAACAGTCAACAACTTGGCCATAAAAACTCTAAAAATTACCTCTAGCTCGAAAGGGATGGTTGTGTTGTGTGTGTGTGTGTGTGTGTGTGTGGCAGTGTGGCACGGCAGCGGATGTAGATTACTAGGGCGTGCCACGCATTGTTCGTTGTGCGCCTTTTAGTGGTGCATAGTTTTAGGCGCAACGCAATTGCATTGATAACCCAAAATGTTGTGTGTGTTCTTGTTTCGTGCACGGCTCACATATTTCAACTGCAAATCAAACACACGCCAGCTAAAAGGTTGGGCGTGTGCGTGGGCGTAGGCAGACGCACAGGTGCAATGCTTGCAAGCACAGGTGCATTTGCTTGCCGGTCTGTTTACTGGATGGCTTAATTAAATTTGATTAGATGTGTTTTGCGTTTGCTTGCCGGCAATTAGTTACTTTTGGTTGGAAATTGATGAGCATGTTGAACTAATTGGCTAATTGATTGATGACTGACAGACAAGCAGACAGACAGACGCCAGGAATGGAGTGCAGCTGAAAAGTCCAGCTAAATGTTTACCTAATTGCACTTAAGTTGCAATTGCATACTGCTGCTGCACAGCTTATCAAAAATACATACAGCTAATGCGGTGCAAGTTCGGGTTTATCTTTGACTGACTCGTGACAACTGTTGTTTGAAGTCTTGATTGTTGCATGTTGCTTGCGGACTCTTTTTTCCTTACTTGGCAGCGTCCACCATCAGATTGGCAGCGACTGCATAATGAATATGGAAATAACCTTGGTCCGAAATGCGTCTGAAGAATAACTGCACATTGTTTGCAACGAACAACTTTGCTTTTTCCGTCTCTTAGGTGGCTTTTCGCGGTGGTGCGTTGGTTTGGTGTGGCGGCGTGGGTGGGTTGAAAAGTGCTAAAGTTTGGACTGAGCCCATGAAATTTTCACTTTAGCTGTGTAGTGTAGTACATTTTTTATATGTTGTTGTTGCTGCTGTTGTTGATTTTCTTCATTGTTTTCATGCACCCCCCCCTTTGATACACTGCACTTTCCTGCGACCCCTCAGCCCTTGGCGCGTGCTCATTTCGAGTAGTTGAAATTATTTTATAGTATAAAACTTTACTTTTTTAACTTTAGCCTTAGCTTTCTTGCTGGCTGCCATTCTGGAGTTTTGCTGTTCTGTGCTGCTCTGCTGTTTTACTGTTGGGCTGTATACACTGCCACTTGCCACTTGCCACTTGGCATTTCCCCGCATCTGCCCCTTAAATGTATTTCTTGTTGTTGTTCTTCGTATTTCAGAATATTTATATTTTAATAAGCATTCTTGCAGCTGCGCTCCGGCGCCTGTTTGAATGCTGCGCGTAATTTTACTGCAATTTCTGACGGTTTTAGAAAATCATGGTGAAAAGAACTTATGGACCCACCCTCCCCCCTCCGCCACCCTGGGCTGAATGCGGCTGTCAGTTGCAACTGGTGGTAGGTGGCAGTGTACTCGAATATCTGCCAGGCAACGTGCCGTATGATTGTTATTAATTTCGCATTATGTTGAAATAAAAGCGGCACTGTTTCTTTTCTTGCAATAAGCAATAAGTGTCAGCTCAAATGATATTTAGTGTCTGGCATGGAGTTGAGTGGCGAAACTGGTTCATAGAATTTCCTGCTCAACGTTAGACAGCCGCAATTGCAAACAACCAGAAACGAGAGAGAGTGAGAGAGAGAGATAGAGAGAGGGTAGGAAAGTGAGATAGATTGTAATAAATGTTTATGCTCACTGCTTACGTAGACCAAACGTGGATGTCATTCCCCATTTATTAATAGGTATAAAATGTCAGTTGCGCGCTAAGCAGAGCTTATCACAAATTGCATTTCTGTGGGCTTCGGCTCGTTAATATCTTTATAATAATTGTTCAATCAGTGCGCACAGCAATTCAATTTGCCAGTTTCACTGTGTTATCGAAATGCAATTAAAACGATGTCTCTATAAATGTTTTAGCAAAAATAGAACAACGTGAATGCGTCATAAACACTCACGATACTTAATTTTCGTTGATGCGCAGCTTATTGTTGTTTTTGCCACAATTGTTAACCATTTACACTTCAATACATTTTGGCTGGCAGCTGTGCATGTGTGTCTGTCTGTATGTGTGTGTGTGTGTGTGTGCTTGTGTGTGTCTGCCAGTGATTGTTTACGGCGTCTGTGTGCGTTAGCTTTGTATGACATTGTGTTTTTGTAACAAAATATAATCATAAACGTAATTTAATCGCGCCAAACCGCGTCTGTCACGTACTTGCCAACAACAACCGCACAGACACACACATAAACACACACACACACAAACATACACACTAGGGACAGCACATAGATACACCGCTAACAATGTTGGCAACGTTGACAGCAGAAACTGTTATAATAATTCAATAGACACCCATTCCACAATAATATGTAGTAAATTCGCTGTGAATCGCTGCGACCTGCCAAATCTATTGATCACCTGTGTGTATGTGTGTGCTGTTTGTGTGTGTGTGTGTGTGCTGTTTGTGTGTGTGTGTGTGTGCTATTGTGTCTGTCTCTTTGGGTGCCAAGAAATTGATTTTGTTATCCAAGCACGTCATGGAACACACACATAAAACTATTGTCTATTGAATTAAATTGTTTTCATTACAAATGCCAGCCAAAATGAACGCGTGTGCGCCTGCCACAAACAAAATACAGAGAGAGAAACAATAATGGCTTAAAACTTTGTCATACAGCAAGGCGAAAGATTTGCATTCATTTTTCAACACTAGATTTTTGAATTACTTATAAATGGATGTATTATTCAGTTAAGTTATAATTCAATTTCGACTTATTATGTGCGTATGAGGAAAACTGTGATAGTTAATAGTTGGAATGAAATAAATTTCAATTATAATGAATTAAAATATATTTTATTTATTATTTAAAATGTATTTTAATATTTACATATTTTATATATTTAATTAATTAATCAGATTATGCTTTATATTGCTTATCGCTTTTATTTCCATTGGTTTTAATTGCTGATTTGGTAATTTAAAAGTCTGACAGACTTGGTTCCACCAAAAAGCTGTTTGGCTGTTCCACACAACGTTGAGCTATGAGGTGCGTTGTTTCTGCAACTTGCGAGCAAGTTAAAATGCAATATCAGCGCATCAGGCATTCTGTCAGGAGCAGAAGGATGTACAGGGAGAGACTCCTGGCTGCTTGGCTGCTTGGCTGCCTGGCTGCTTGACTGCGTGGCTGTTTGAGTGCCTGGCAGGTCTGACCCTCAGTCACGTGTTAAGGGGCAAAATCAAAACGATTTGTGGTGCGTTTGAATCTTTTGTTTGTTGGCGCGTGTGGAACGTCGTGAATGCGCGTAAATTACGGCTGACAAGCGACGTCTACGGCGGCAATGCGTGATTGATGTGCTTGCCTATGCAGCGAGTGCAACTTTTGCCAACCTTGTGCCAAGCCTGTATTAGAATACGGATCGGAGCGCTGCACGCATGACAGCTGCCACATGCCAGGGCACCAGGCTAGTTTTGGCTTTGGCTTTGACTTAAACTACGGCAGAGATGCACTTGCTCCATCCAATACACAGTCGACATGTGTGTGCGTTGCCGTGCCGCGCCATTGGATGCGTTTATCCCAGTCACCTTTTAGTTTTTGGCGTTGACAAGCGCATACAGTTGACAAGGCTTCGCTTTTCAGGCTAGTGCATTTATCTCAGCAATCCCGGACGACTTTTGAATAACTTGCCATATTAGCGTTTCCGTTTCCGCTTCTCATATCCCTTCAGACTTCAGTTCAGTTCAGTTGAGTTCAGTTCAGCGCCATCCCTGTGCGGGTATTTGTCAAAAGGATTTTGCTGTGATTTAGCAACTGGCCCCCAAAATGAAGGCAAGCCAACGAACGAACGAGCAAACGCCTCCTGACGGACAGCGTCCTGACAAGGATTCGCTGCTATGTGTGTGTGCGACAGGATTAGCACGCATTGCCCCACATACCAGCACAAACACACAAACACACACATATACAGGCATTGGGCTGCTGCTGCCTGAGCGTGTTGCAAATTAGCTGCCTAATTGTTTGCCAAAGCCGCAACTTTGGGGCGCTTCTTAGCGAATGGCTCTCGCTTTGCCGCTCTTCCAAATGACTGTTGAATAATGTGCGCTCCATAAGCAATTAACGCGCCTACAGGGCTTACACACAGACACACACATTGTCGTATCTCTATGTACGTGTGTGTGTGTGTGTGCCAACAAATTGAGTCAATAATTTGGCTCTGGCGCATTGTACGGTCGCCAGGCACATTGTGCATAATAAATAAACGCCATGAAATAAGCGACTTAACACGCAATGTGCTCTGCTTTCTCGTTCTCTCTCTCTCTCTATCTCTCTCTTTCTGTGTGCGTGTGTGAGTGAGTGTGTATGCGCCATATGACACCACCTTGACTCATTAATTACGCACTGGCATTTTTATTTTC
This sequence comes from Drosophila paracracens, assembly GCA_035044025.1. Taxonomy (NCBI): domain Eukaryota; kingdom Metazoa; phylum Arthropoda; class Insecta; order Diptera; family Drosophilidae; genus Drosophila; species Drosophila paracracens. The sequence continues at coordinate 4,347,314 of JAWNMN010000401.1, read as the reverse complement.
ATTGCATACTTTCATAAAATTTATTATTAAACTGCGAGGCAACAAACAAAAAGAGAAAATGCCCGCAGTTGAAATACAAATTGCCATTTCTTTGTTTTTGTTGCTGTTGTTGTTGTTGTTGTTGTTTTATTCAGATGCATTTGTGTGAGTTATTGACAGAGACACACATGGAACTGCGGCAGGACAAGCCACAAATAAAACGTGTTCTCGTTCATTTCGGATTGGCTCTCAGCTGCTGCTTATTTGCATAGTTGCCACAGCCTTCATCTGTTTACCCGCTGGCCCTCAATTCGATTGCCAATTGAACCAATTGGGGTATCTCAACTTTAGCATTTAACTGACAGCGCTCAAACTGATTGAATATAGCCAATGAATAGCGCTCTGAGCATGCGATAGCGATCCATTTCTTTTAGTTAGTGTTAAGCCTTTAGTGGGATTAATTCAGCCTGCTCTATATGCTATTCGACTCAATAAATGAGATTAAATTAATCGCTCGTCCCAGAAAGGAGTTATGCCATTTAAGAGGATTACAAATGCATTAACGATGTAAATGTAAATATCAGAAAAAAGCTTAGCTATATAATGTAAAAATCTGAGACTTAGTGGAGCTTTTTTTTCATTTTTGTATTACATTATTCTCATCGATTTTTTTTATATTTTTATTTTTATTTTTAATATCACAAATTGCATGCAATTTATATTGAAAAAAAAAACCTCCAGCTTAGCCTTAATTTACATAATCATTTTTTTTTTTGTTAATGCCAAACGAATTTATTTATATATATTGTTGATACAGTAAATACATAGTATTAATAAAGTTAAGACTGATTACATGGCCTCATTGTGCTTCATTTATTTTTCAGGTTTTCGTTTTGAAGTTGTAGCGAATTTCAGTTTCGTCGAAAATGCAGCTGAATGAAATAAACATTCAGTTTTTATTCTGCTTCTTTTTTGGGTTTCCATTGTTGTTGTTGTTGTTGTTGTTGTTATTATTGTTGTTATTGCAACTGCTCTGTATGTGTGTATGTGTGGTTGAATTTTCCCCAAAGAATCTGACGCACTTATCGCAAATTACTTTGGCAGTTGCAACTGCGCTGCTTTTGTGTATAAATTTAACAATTTACCCATACACGTGCATGCATGCGTACATGGCGTTCACAAGGGATTGTAAATTACACACACACACACACAACCATACACATATAGCTATACAAGCCAGGGAAAGCTGCTGCTGCTGCTGGTCCTGCTGCTGCTGTGGCAGCTATAGCTGCAGGCAAATGAATTGAATTTGTAGATACTCGTACTTTGAGAACCCCAAAATGAGACGTCAGTGGTCAGGCAAACGTATAACAACAAAAATGGTGCAAAGTTTTTGGGCAACAGCAGCGTTGAACACGTCGTATATGTAATATTCCTTTGGCGCATATGTCCATGCAACAACAACAAACAAGCAATGCAAATGTTACAAGTAAAACTGCCAAGCTGCAGCTGTAGCTGCAACAATATGTGTAAACTTTATAGCTGCAGCTGCTCTTACTGTTGGTAACACCCACAATTAGCCGTACGGCTCATTAAGAGTGAGTGACAAATTTTGTTAAAGCACGGCTCTCAATGACGCAACGATTGTCAATTAGCCATTCTTTGGGGCATTTCAATAGCGCGCTTAATGGCCAGCCAACTACGGCTGCTGCTCATAAGTTATTGTTGTGTTTTCCGCTGGCATAAGATGTTAACGCGCACTTAATGCCACTTAAAAATATACATAAATCGTGTGGCGAAACTATGAGAGTGGTGGCAACTGTAGCCGATGGGTCACTTGTCCTCTTACATGGCTACTTACAACGCTGCTCAAGCATATGCAGATGACCATGTTTGCAATCAGGCGAACCAAACTGCCCCCCGTCCCCCCCATCTGCTCTCATCCCATTAGCCTGTTTTCGTGTCGACAACAGCTGCACATGCAGCAGCAAACAAGGCCAGCGCCGCCGCGAAAAGTGCAGCAACTGTGACTGTGGCACACAATTAAGTGCATTTAATTAATTATTGTTGATAAAATAATATTTTTGCAATTCATTGTGCATACCTCGAAACGTTGGACTGAGTGCTGGCCCATTTTTGTATATATAATTATATATATATATATATATATGTAATATTTATGCATATGCAAGAGCGTTCATAAATAATGTGAATGAACCCGTTTGCATGCGCATACTTTTGCGATGACGCTATCAGCGCTCTGCCAGCAGTTGGTGGTGCAGTGATGCGATATCGCACCACTGCTGTCCTGTTGACGTTGCAGCGACATTGCCTATCGATGCCAGCAACATCAGCCCATGGCAGATCAATTCGAATAACAATAATTTCTTCCGGTCGAATGACAACGAACGTCGATGCACACAGATACACACATTGACAGGCAGACAGACGGGCATGAATGCAGACAGTCAGACAGTCAGACATTTGGGCAAGCTGACAGTGGGTCTGGGCATGACTATAGGCTGCCGCATTTACATACCGGATGCGCATAAGTATACAGCGATTGACAGGATGTGCGGGCCGTGCACCCGCTTTGTTTGCCGCCATTGCCATTTTGATGAGCGCCTCTGCAGTGCACAGCTGGAAAAACGTTTTCATACTTATCGCATCCAATACAAATGTTTGCATTGTGAATCGCATAAAAAAGCTATCGAGCTGTAATGCATGCTACTGTATATAATAATAAACTTATGTATTGATACCATGTTTTTTTTGGTATTCCAAAATTGGAATCAAACGCAAGTTAAATGCTGAGTTCGCCCGCTTAAGGTAACTTTGGTTATTCATTTCTATTGACCTTTAAGCTCTATCATCAGCCATCCAAATATAAATTTCCACATATTATTGGTTTAATAAGGTTAAGTTTATTTGTTGAATGATTATACTCTGTGTACGTTGAAAATTATATAAAATGTGTACAAAAAATTTCAAATCAATTGGACAAAGTAATAACACGAATTTCAGCTATGATAACAAATTAAATTTTATCAAATAATTGATCGAATAATTTGTTAAATATTCGGATGTCATATTTTGATATGACCCGATTCCAGTTAATTATTTGTAGTTCACCTGCATAACTGCATTCAGGTTTGCCATTAATATAAATAATTGTATATTGTTTGGAAACATAAATTATGTTTAATGCCTGGTGAACCGCACTGAAACCCAAACCATTTTTAATAACGCTTTATTGCATTGCCAATTAAATGCCTGTGCAAAGAATGCGGTAACATGCATCTCATCGCATATATATTTACAAACATACACATATTGCATGAGTGGCATTGGCTGTTGAAAGCGATGAATCTTTTTTTTTATTTTGTCATACATTTTTTTTTGATTTAGCTAAAGATCACTGTGATAAAATATCAGGATTTAAAAAAAAACCTGCAGCTTAACAGAGAACTATATATTGATATATCCGCATAGGTGGGTTGCAATCAGCGCTTTGTGCATGTCAACATTTTGCCAGACAGAAACCCATTCAAAAATAGTTGAGCATGTGTTGGTGTTTCAAGAGTGCTTGGCTACAACACACTCTGTACGCACATAACGTAAATAACCCCAAAGACACGCTTTTCATAATATAGTTAAAAAAATATATATATAAATTTTGTATAATATATGCTTCTCCAGTTCGCACACACATTGTGCGATTTACCTTATAATACCCATCTTCATAAATTTGGTTGATACAGAATATACAAATGAACAATATTGAATGTAATAAACAAGCTCCATTCAAAGCATTTTATACAAAAAATGGCAACCCACATGCAAATAAAAAAAGTGACTGTCGAACAGCGTGAATCAGAATTGTATGGCTTTTCACAAAATTAAGTTCATCGCATAAAAATAAATTGATAAATATTTTTTAAGCCATCAAGATTTCGTTGATATAGCCAGCTTGAAATTTGCTTTAGTTCAGCAAAGCCCATTTAGCAGAGAACGTTGGCCTGAAATAACAAGGATTATGCGAGTACAAGCAAAACAGCAAACTACTTAGCCAAAGGGCTTATCAGGCAACTGGCTCAACAGCTGCTGCTGCTGCTGTTGCCGCTGCTGCTGATTTTCTTGTTATGGTTACAGACAAAGCGCCGGCTAATCCTGCATTCAGCTTGAAGCAAGATGAGCCTCAATATGCCCGTCAAGAGCTCTTCAAAAATTGTCAGCTAATAATGCAAGCAATAAGAGAGGGAATATAGTCCAAGATGAGACCCAAATTGGGCACAATTATGTCGGGTGGCAAGTTGTTTGACGAGTGTGCGGTGCATGGGGTCGGGGCCAGGCAACACTTGTCTAAAGCGGCGCAATTAGCGGGTTTAGTGGGGCAAACTTTGCGACCGGGCCATAAATTGGCGGCCACAATGCCTGCAGGCGTTCAGATAGAGCGGCAAATGTAAGCTGTCAGTTGCTCTACGGACTGTTGTGTTTCTTCCTCCACTCCTCCACTATTGTTATTGTTGTTCTTGTTATATTCCTTGCTGTTGCCGTTTTCTGTTTATGCCTGTTTGGGGCCAGGCAGCTGATTTCGTTTGGTTTGGCTTGGCTCTCATTCCGCTCAATGTCGCTGCCCTGGCATATTTCTTTAATGAATTTAATCGCGCGTAATAAAGCGTACAAGGCACTTATAAAGCACAACAACACACTTAAGTATACACACACAGTAGCAGCAGCAGCAGTAGCAGCACCAGCAGCAGAAGCCGCAGCAGTAGCTAGTTTTTTTTTTGCGGCCCGTGGCCGCTTATATTGTTTGCTTCGAGTCTTTGTGGTCGTTTGACGATGATAAGCATTCTGATTTATTGACAAACAAACTGTGTGGGCCGCGCATCGGTACGCACTTCAGGCATTTATTTAAATTTATATATTTATTTATGGCCATTGCAAATGCAAACACAGCATTGCAGTCAGAGACATGGCCAGTCGGACAGTCGTATCTGTCTGATGACGCGATTTAAGCACACTTTTGCACCGTTGTACGTCCGTTTGCATTCAATAATTTAAACTTCCTGCATAAACCGGAAATGACAAATAAAATGCAACATCATTCAGGTGCACTGTGCAAAAGATGGCTACAATTCGTTCACATTGCTAAATGAATCCATAATTCAATTTTAGTCTCGAGTGTTTGCTTCTTTTGGTTGTGCATCATTTGTATGCGACAGTCTCAATGATTTAAACATTTTTAAAAAACGAATATGAAATGTTTTTTTTTACTTTGTTAAATTTATTATTTATTTTATTGTTTATGCTATGCTTAAATGATAAGAAAATCATCAAATAAATTACATTTAAATCTATAATTGTACAATTTATCTTATGAATTTTTAATTTGTCAAGTATTTTATATAGCCCCCCATAAATTATTTTTTTTATTTATTTAAAATTAAGAAAGAGTTCTGTATGCGCTTAACAAAGATCCACTCTGAATAATAATATTTTAATTGTATGCACTCGAATCTCTTAACAGCATTTAATTGGATTATTTTCAGTGAATGCTTCATCAAATGCATTGAACTCAACACGTTCAGTTACTCACATATACTATATACATATATATTTTTTAATGTTTGCTTTTATCCATATGCTGTTGGTTCGACAAAAGTTCGAATTTTTTGGATGTTTAAGTCGTGGATTATTCCATACTGATCGTATTTGATTTTCCTTTTGAAGTTTGATAGCGTCAGCTGTGTGTGTGTTGGTGCGCTTGGCTTTAATTACATCAGGCGCCTTTCGACTGCAACTGCACGGAAATCACATAAATTACGTGATTTTCGTGTACGCTTCTTTGGCCAAATCCGAGCATAAAATTCATGGCGAAAAAATTCAATGGATATTTTTTGTGCACATATACACACAAACACATATTGTAGTCGTACATTGAATGACCATGAATTACATAAAATGCCGCAAATACCGAAGTCAAAATGCGTTGTCCCAAAGCATTGTTGCTGACTGCAAAGCATACCAATGCGAATGCAACCGTTGTAACTGTAACCCGTTGCCAATGTCCTTGCAGCAAAAAAATGCCACAACAAAAATAAATAAAAATGTATGCAAATATATATTTCAATCCTTTAGGCGTACGAAACATAATGAAACGAAAATGCTACTCTGGCAGCTACAGCTACAGCTACAGCTACATCTACAGCTGCAGTCGTGGCAAGGACAGCACGGACAGCCCCGGTCCCAAATGCACAATGCGGCGACTGCAACACGAAGCCATCCGCCGACTACAGTCTTCCGCCTGCCACCACTCGCCTGCCTGCCTGCTTGCCTCTCGGCCGCATGCCGAATAAGGAAAATAAATAAAAACATGCATATATTTCTTTGGACAACATTTTAACAGTCTGCTGCTGGCTTTGCCCTCCTCCTCCGCCCGTTTGGCCTACCAATTCGCAGCAATTTTTATACAAAAATATTTTATGTATTTATTCTGGGCTGGGACGCGTCCTCGTAGAGGCCTGGTCCTGGCGCTGCTCCTGTGCCTGATCCTTGTGGTCGCCGCTTGATTTATATTGATGAATGTCCGTTTGTTCGTTAGTTCCGTCTTCACAGACTGCCAAAGAGATTTACTTGCTGCATACTGAGAGAAGGCGGAGCTGGCGTGGTAGTTACTTTACACATTGCCTTTGCTGCTGCATTTACACACACTCATACACACACAAGTGCCGTTGCTCAGAGCCAGAAATTATTGCATACTTTACGGAAATTAACCGCATTTCCATTTCTTGCACGCATGCAGAACGACCACAGTGCCACTCCTCTCACTCCCCTCCTCACCACACTTTTGCCCGCCTCCCAGCCCTACCTTACACACATTACAAACTCATACATTCCTCTTTTGAATATGTACAATTTTAATGACTTTATTTGTGTGCTGCAATACAATATTTTTATACTCTAGCATTTATTTTATTTATTATTTCCATGGCGTTTATTTTTGTTATTCGTTTAAAATTATTTGAAAGTTTTTCGTATTTTTATAGTTTGCAATTAAGAGTGGTGTAAATTTGATTTCAAAATGTATATTTTATGTTTGCCACAAAAAATTATTTACGGGCAAAAAAGTAAATTGCATAACGGTATAGTGATTAAAAAAATATCAGCGCCTTTTTGTTTATGTCCCTAAATATAATTGAGCTAGTGTAAATGTATTGTATATAATTGTACAATGCCATTACAATTTGTTTCTAAATGCATTTTATGCATTTAACAATAGATTCAGTTGTGTTGCTTTTATTTATGCTATATGAACAATTAAAGCAAATTCTGGTCATTTCAAAAATAATAATAATTTGCAACAAATGAAATACTGGAAATTTATGTGAATTATAGTTTATAGTCACAAGCAATCAGCATTGGGACTGCAAACTGGGATGTACATTTATACAATTAAAACAGAAGCTTATTTAAAAATATTTATATACGCTTAAATTCGCTGATGTGACTCAAATAAAAATTGCTCAATGAGAGTATCACATTTCCGACTTACTAAATAAATATATAAATATATCTTGATACTTTTGCGCTTCTGATGTTGCCGCCTGGTCGTCCCCATATCATCTGAAGTGCGTGCAGATTGAACAAGTCGCGGAGTGGCACAATCCAGCATATTTCTTTGTGTCATTTTTCTTTTGAATTATTAATGAACCGGGAGTATTTATAATTTATGTCGACGTGCACTTATTTATGTAATTCAAAACACATCGAAAGAATGGCAATAGGGGTACATCATTAACAACTCTGTCTTTGACTTTTTGAGTGTCTTTTTCTACTTTGGAGCGAGCCATTTCCGCCGAAGGGCTTCACATCTGCGAAACGTGTTGAATATTTAATGCAAATTGCATATCAGTCGCATTTCGAATGCAACATCGGGGGACTCTCATAGCTAAAAAGGTCACGCAATGCCGAGCCACCTTTAACCCTTCTGGTTGTACTGAATGGCTGTGATTTCTTCCAATTCAATTATTTCTGGAATTCTTTGCCTGTGTTGTATACCCTTTTCGAATACGCACATGAATGAAGAGGAATTGTGTGCAAATAAAAGAAAAGAAATGGATTATTAGAAAGAGTAGAAAAATCAAGTCTTATCTGTCAAATATTTTATTCTATGAAATAAATGTATATTTTATTATTAAAATAAAAAGCTGATGAAATAAAGGAAAACAGTATCAATGTAAAGAGAAAAAAGGCTAATGGGAAATTTATTAAATTCTTTAATTAATATAGAGTGCAATAATTATTAACAAATAGTATGTGTATTAAGAAATAACAATTCTATTTATATTTAAACGACTCTTCCACAGTTGCGTTTTTAATTTTCAAATACACTTCTGGTAAAATTGGTGAGGGTACTTCACATCTGATAGCAGAGTATCTGTGAGTCATACTCCAGCCATTTATTTTAATGCATTTAAATGCAAGTCGTTTTATACTTGACTGGCCCCAAACAAAAGACGCAAACTCATTTCCATTACACAAGTCTTTCGGTAGGGTTGCGTGGGGCACGTAGCAAATAGAATCTCATTTCCGCTGCTCCGGAGCTGAGCAAAGAAATTCACATGCAAATCGCGGCGAGGTGCAAAATGAAATGAAAGCCAAAGATAACGCAAAGGAAAAGACTACAAGATGCTCTGGGCTGGGTTAACTAAGCCACAAAATAAGTTACCATAAGATACCAGGACAAAAAAAAATGGAAGAGCGGGAAAGATGTGGTTCCCTTTCGATTAGAACGCCTTAATAGGTAAGGGCTGGCATGCAGCTACTATTTCCCCAAGCAATTTCCGTCATTTCAAAATTCACCTGCCCGGAAATATGATTCGAGGACTCCAACAGTAATATTCCAGCGGAGAACTGCGAATGGTGCCCAGTCAGTCAATCATGGGAAAGAAATATTTTGATTGGCCATACATACATATTTACACGTTTAGTTGCAACGCCGTCTACAAATGCTCAATTTCGATGGCATTTTATCATAAAGTTCAAGCGAAAAACTCTTGATGCAAATACGAATGCGAATGTGATCGTGAATACGGATGTGAATGTGAATGCGGATGCGGATATAGATGCAAGTGCGGATGCCAATTGGCACGCTCCGGCGCAACATGCCATGTGCGTAACCTATTTCAAACACAGAAACTGAGAGACAGAGTGAGAGGGATACACACATTTATAAATGTATATATATATATATATATGTATATGTATATATAATATATATATATATAAAGAGAGAGATGGCATGCAAATCGAGCTGTCGCCTGTCGCCTGCACAATACAAAACAATTTGCTGTCGTTGCCACCGCGCGCTGCTCGACTACTGTCAGTAGGTACGTCCTTCCGTTCCTCCATCCGTCCGTCCGTCAGTCAGTCAGTCAGTCTATCAAATACACACACATATAGCGCAATTGCATATAAAATGCAGTGTAATACTTGTTACTGGCGCGTCTAATATTAACAATACTAGTGAAAGAGTTGCTGCAGCAGCAACAGCAACCAGCAGCCAGCAGCCAGCAACCAGCAGCCAGCTGGCAATTTAATGTAACAAGCATATTGACTGCTGACAAATAGCATTGCATGTCAATTCATCAAAAGTAAAGATGGAAAAAATACAAAAAAAAAACGAAAAGAACAGAAAAGAAAAGAAAAAACAGTTCCAGCGAACGCTAAACTATTGACAAGCACGCACCAGAGAGTTGGTATTGAGGCAGGAGATGCAAATGGAGGCCAACAGTTCATGATCCTGGCAAACATTTGGCATTGCTGGCTCAGCAGAAGCGGATGACTGCAAATTTGCTTAGCTGCCAAACAAACTTCGATTGCAGCGAGTGTGTGCAACTTTTGCAAATTGTTTTGAAATGAAATTCAAGCATCATTGAAAAGCAATGTGTATTTGGTGTATTGTCTTGCGGCTAAGCGAAATTCCACAAAAGTGGTAACTCGCTATTTATTTGAAATTGAAAATGTACATATGCTGCCCAAAATGCGTGCACTTACGTGCAACGTGTTATGCAACAGTACACAGAGTATCAAAGTTCTTGCCGAAATAATTGTTAACTTTACATTGGGTCAACTAGATTAGATTTGAATATTTAGATTTATAGAATCATCTCCTACACAGCATGGCAGTTTTGCCATGCTTGGCTTTATACAAAATTTACATAAACTTGAAATGTTAATTTCTTCAAGATATTGTTGAGCATAATCCAAGTGTACTGAAGCTCCGCTTCTAGCCAGTCAATTTCTCTATTCCCTTTATAACAAATTGGCTCAATTATTTTCCTTTGCCACCATTACCTCGACCCAACGGCCTACGACTTTATTCCGACAGCAAGGTATAAAAACTTTATTAAAAACTTTGTGCCCAAGCCTTTTTTTGGAACCTTCCACGTTTTATTACACGTTGTCTGCTGCCTTGTTGGTCTGACTCGTGTTTATATATATATATATACATATATATATATATATATTTATAAAATATACACGCACATTTAGGCACCGTACACTGTACTCCAGGGGCGTTGAAGAAATCAAATTAAGAAAATTTCCTTTTTCGCAAAAGTTTTGCGCCTGTTTAGAGTTTTGTAATACTTCAACGTCTCCTAGATGTTGGCCCCAAGTTACTTGTTCTTACCATTTCCAGACCATTATGGCCGCTTGGCCTTAGCCCCATGTGGTTACTTCAAAAATGCTAAATGGTCCCAAAGCAATTGCAACCGCAACAGCTGAAACAACTGCAAAAAAAACGGCAACATGGGAAGACATCAGTTGGCTTTAAACATCAGGTTGTTTAATAAAAAAAAATAACTAAGACAAGTCAAGACAAGTTTGCCTTTCCTTATGCCATTGCCGATGGTATTGTAATTTTGTCACAAGGTGTGGAATATAATATCATGGAACAGCTCGAAGAGCAAACATATTTTAAGGCTCCGTTTTAAAGAACTCTTTATAAAACATTGTGCAGTTGCTTAATGATCCAATCACCATTATTGGTTTCCCACATTAACAATATTTGACAACCAAAGATAACAGGTCAGTCAAATGGGACTTTATTAGAGTCAAACTTCGTCTATCTGTGGGTAGCAAAAATTGGATAAGTTAATTTTCACCTCTATTTTACCTTTCTTTAGTCTTTTCAATTTGTTTGTTGGTTGTTGAGACTTAATTAAATGTTTTAGCGTAGTTTTTTATATGCAGCTCAGGGAAGATTGCTCATGAATCTTAATAACAATTCGATGCACAACAAAATCTTAAATATTGAGTTGAATTTCCCTTAAATACTAATACTTATTAATATTAACATGCAGTACTTTTGATTGTCTTTATGTTGTTTCCATTGTCAAAACTGGCTTATACTCTTTTTGCTCACACATGTTCAAGGTCAACTGTTTGGCTTCTGTGCCTTTGGCTGTTGCTGTTGTTTTTTGTTAGCCATATTCCCTTTCAGGTTCAATAATGTCATAGAGCGTGTCGCAGGCCAGGCGCCAAAATTTATTACCAAACGGTTGACCTAATGCCAGAGCCATTGAGTCTTTCGACCAGCCAGAGATCGCAGCACGTGCTGGGCCCTGGAAAATAATTTAGCCGAAAACATGAGCAGCTCGCCGTATAAATTATGCACACAGCAACAACAACAACAACAACAACAACAACAATGCACACACGAGATGCTCGAAGGTATTGTCTATGCGACCTGCCCTCAAATGCAGCGCTTTCCACAAACAACAGCACAACCAACAAAAAATAAAAAACACCAACAACAATAACAACAGACATTACTCACTGGCCTGGCCTTTTATTTTATTGTATTTTATCTTTTGGATTACTTTTTGCCATGACCACAACAGATAAACCCGAGCATCTTGGAACATCTTCGAGCAGTGGGAAATGCGCACAAGAAAGGAAAATACAAAGACTATTGTTGTTGCTGAGACTTGGCTTGGCTTGGTTTCCCCTAAGGGCTACAAGACAACGGCAACGGGCAACGGCAATGGGTCCTAACAATTGCGCATGTTAACATACTTGTAAGTAGTTTTTCCACTTTGCCATGTTCTTCCACCGTCACACCTCCCACCCACATAGACCATACAGACGCCATGGCAAGGAGTATTTGTACATTTGTTTTGGCCACCAACTGGCCTCCAGCAGTTGCCATTGTTTTTGTAATTATCTGCACGTTATTTGTGGGTCAATAAAACTTGATATTCGTTGTTTGACCAGCGTTTAACGCTCTCTTCGCGATACGATTTGTGCCATAAGCAGGGGCTAATTCTCAATGCCGCTTAACATGCCAACAGATTAACATTGCCTGTACTATTATCTTGAGATATTTGGACTATTTTTTCCTCAGTAAGCCATTCAAAACATTTTAAACGATTGCAATAGTCAAAATGCACGGAGTTAGCAAGGGAAAATAACAACATAAAAGTATATAAAATTCCATACTTTGAGTATTGTAAAGGCAACTCAATATAGTGGTGGATAACTTAAAAATATCTCACCATTCTGTTACTAAATTAATTAATAATATTTATACTTTAATACAACATTAGAGTATTCTGCAGTGAGGCGCAATTAAATGTACTTTTATGTCTTGCTTGAAATATGTTAATGTTTTTGAGCATTTATCATTGGTTCTCCTAGGTAATTAACACATGCCCAAATCTGATTTATTTATGTGAGTGTCTGTTGCTGCTAAAATATCCTGCCTTGCTGGTAATTGTAGCTGCTGTCAATGGCTCGAATGGCACCCAAATTTATAAGTAATTTGCTTTGGAGGCGAGCACCCGGACAAGGGCTAACTGACAGCATACCTTGTTAATACCCCGTAGCAAGACAGCCAAATAAATGATATACAAGACTATCTGAAACTTTTCTGAAAGCTTAATCTAAATGTGATTTTCAATTAATAGACTGATCCTTTGACTGAAAAGTTCCCTTAGAGCTTAGTTCGGCTTTCATTTATTGGGATAAAAACAGTCAGATATTAATTGCTCATTTTCTCTCAGTACATTTCACATATATTTGGAGTGCATAGTTATTTTATAAGTTTTCATATGGATTTGTATTTATCATCACTTACAGGATATGCTTAAGCTCAACTCTCCAATGGCCTGCTGTTGGTTCCCTTGCTCTTGCTTTTCTAGCAATCATTAATGATAAATTACCAGCATTTGGTGTTCAATTATTTAATGAAGTGGCCAGCGCGTTAGTGTTGGCTTTATTACAAGCTTCGCAGCGTGGCTATCAAATTTCAAGCAATTTAAGTGTGTTGTTTTATGGCTGCTCTGTATTTGGCTAACTTCGTTGGGTGTGGCAACATTTTAATGAAAAATAATGTGCCATTTTCAAGTTGACCCACTTATACATAAATATTAAATATCAACAATTATTTAAAATTAATTATAAATATATAAATTCTAAGTGAGGACGTTTTTAAGTTGAATGTGTTCATTGTTCCCATTGATATTTAATGTTTAAAATATTTAGCAACAATGTATGTTATTATTTATTTAAGTCATCAATTGATTGTTCATGGAATAAAAGTAGTCTTGTGACAAAGCAAAAGTTTAGCAACATGAATTACGCTGACCGGACCAAAAACAAAACACAAACAACGAATTGAAAGCCATGAAATACCAATCGAACAAAATACATATAAGAGAGCACAACTAAAAAACAGATGAAACAGAAAAAACATAAACAAAAGAGGATGAGGCTATGGCATGTGAGTGTGGCAACTTCAATTGTTTAAAAGTGAAAATTCGATTTTGTGGTAAGGCAGAGTCAACTAAAACTACAACAGCAACACAGCAGACAAATGGCGTGCAAAAATCAAAAGCAAAAAGAAAAAAGGATATTTATATATATATATATGTGTATTTTACTTGTGTGTGTGTGTGTGCTTCATTTTAGTTTTAAATTGCCTGTTATTGTTGTTGCCTGGGCATGTTGATGCTTTGTGTCAATGGTTGGACAGTTAGTTGTACGTGTATTTGTGCATATGCGTGTTGATGTGGCCAAAAAATATATACAAGAAACGTGCAAACAACATACACACAGAAAACACAAAACGTTCGAAAGGGAGTGTGCTGGACAGTCGAAGACACAGCCAACATTTAGAACCTGGATGAAACAGCGACGTCATGCATGTGCAGAAAAAAAAATGAAAGAGCAGAAGAATCGAGCATCGAGTTGGAGTGAAAGACCAGCAGGACTAACAAGAAATGTAACGATAACGAAAAACAAACTTTAAAAATTGGATTCTTCATTTGCATCGGCAATCCAATCAGGCCAACGTAAAGACCCCGACCAGACACATGCACAACATAAAGCCGAGGCAGAGGCATGGACCGAAAGCTACCCAAAAACCCAAAGCGGCTCGGCATGAAAGTTGCCCACTTTACCAATAGAGGGGGTTGGACAACGTGTATGAAACGTACAATAAATGAAAGGTGTACGCCGCATGTTTGGCCATATAGTTGACCGTTGCTTATGGGCATGGCTAGCTGCTGCTTCTTTCCTGCTTCCTGCCTGCTGCTTGCTGCTGCTTTCTGGTGTGTCCGGTTGAAAATTGGTAACGATTTGTATTGCAATGGCCAGCACAAAAGAGGCTGCCGTTGTGCATGGAGTGTCGTGCATGGTGTGGAGTGGCTGTTCAAAGTATTTTCTCCTTTTTTTTTTTCATTCTGTTTTTTTTTTGTTGCTTGCCTTTAGCTCTTTTCGCCTTCGCCATCCCATTATCCTTCGTCTTTATGTGTGGCTGTGGCATTGCAAAATTTTCTTATTTGTATGCCTGGCTTACCTGCCGTTATCCATCTGTCTTGTGTCTTCATCAACTTGGCCTGTATTAAGTCGCTTGTTGGCAGCTGCCGCCACTGACCATCCCTTCCCACCTCTATCCCTTTCTCTCCATCTCCCTCTTACTTACTCTTTGTCACTGTTGAGTTGTTGCTGTTGTGGTTTTGGCACACACATACTGGCAAAAAAGAGGAGAGAAAAAACAGTAGCATACTTTTTGGGGGCTGTCCGCTTCAGTTATTGATTGCAGGCATACGTTTGCCATTTTATTACAAGCCCAAAAATGGTCAACGACAAAAAATGCTGCAACATTGTTATTTTTTTTTTGTTTTTTCTCTTTTGGCCCCGTTAATTGCCAGCGAAACCAAACATTTGCATCCGCCCAACCGCAGGCAGCGACGTCAGCCTCCGTTTCAGCCAGCGCCTCAGTCAACAATGACATCGACATCGACATCGACATGAACGACAACATCAACCGCCACTTAAATTGCCCAAACCGCGACAAGTGTCCTGCTGCGACTGCTGCTGCCTTGGTTGCGGCCTGCCATAGACACAGCCCATTGAAGCGCAAAAGAAAACCATTCATTAGCGCTTATCAAGTCGGGCCGGCCTCAATGGCACTTTGATTTTGCGCTTAACCTAAACTACACAACGTTTTTTTTTTCTTTTTTTTTTGCCAAGTATATAGCATTCGCACCCGGCAAACGCTGACGTTTATTGTAAATGGCTGTCCAATGAAAATTGTTGTGGCCTATCAACGTCAACGCGGCCAGCCAGCACGGTGGTGGTGCTTACATGGACAGCGGGGCCAGAGGTAGTGTCCTGTGTCATTAGTGAGAGCAAAAAAAAAAAAAAAAAAACACTTGTCGAGCGAATGGTGAAAAAATAACTGGCATTTTTATCGGCCTATACAGTGGTAACCCACACTCCCATTCCCCATTCCCAATCGCAAAACTGTTTTTTGCTTGTTTCCACGCTTTAGTTTAATTGGCACTTGACAGTGTGGCCAACAGGCTGCTGGCATTGGCGGTGCTATCAATCAAATTGGCTCCTTAGGCTGTGGTCATCAGGACAGGACATGTGTGGAAGATTATAAGAGATTTGCTCATTGGATTTATACAATTTCCCATGAATATTCAACGGATATGGAAATTGATTGTATAGTATAAGTGGTAAAATGTGACCTGAATTCTGATTTTTCAAATGAAAACGAAACATTATTGTTCCTGTAGCATAAAGTGCTATTTGTGTATAACATTTCAAGAATACACCTTAAGCCTTTTATAAAATAAATAGTATTTAACTTAATTGCAAGTTGTGAGTATTCCGTTTGACTTAATTGAAATTTGATTATAAGGATTAATAGCTAAAATGTTGCTAGAAGCAGCTTCAATAGTTTTTCAAATTGTGTTTTAATTTATTTATTTTTGGTCAAACATATACATATATCAGTTGAATAAAGTTTGATTGCCTTGTTTGTCTGCCAGTTCCACACATTTGCTTATGGGCTATTAATTTTATATGCACAGCGCAATTCTGTGAACAATTTTTTTTGGCAGAGTGGCAGCAAAAACCGAACGGTGTCCCAGACAACTTTTATTGCCATAATTTTCTGTTATAAGCTAATTGCATTCCCACTTTCCCTCTCATACCACTTGTTCATTTGTCTGTCTATCTCTGATTTGTTCATTTCGAAATGAATGTGCATGCAAACAGTAGACATTCACTAAGCTGGCCACATAGGGATGCCTGCCTGCCTGTTAGCTTTTCACAACTGTACGACTGTACCGGAATATGTATTTGCAATGCAGTAAGCTATGCATTTACCTGGCCCATTCATACCAACTGTGTGTGTTTGCTCTGTCTGCCCCTAATGACAACGAAGATGCCAGCAAGCAACAAATGTTGTAATTATTGTTGTTGTTGTTGTTGTTGCTGTTGCTGTGTTGCCATGCAAACAATGAAATTTATGCTCAAGCGCGCTTCATACTCTGCCCGTCTGCCGCTTGGTAGTCACACATATGTATGCACACATGACTGATGCTGATGATTGTGGCAGGGCTTATTTGTTGCTGTTGTAGGCAGCCAGCTAATGTTTTATTAGATTGCAGATGGACGAACCTTACCAACGGGCAGTCAGACAGTCATAGTCATCGTCATCGTGATTTCAAATAATAATTAAAACCCGGCGAATGTTGTTTGATGTTTTCATGTCGCACACAAGCAGCAGCTCTCATTTGTGTGTGCTTCTGCGTGTGTTTGTGTTTTTGTGTGTGTGTGTGTTCATTTTCCAGGCAATGGATTAAAGTCAGCGCATGGTAAGTCCCAAAGCGTATACTAATGGCAAGGCATACGGGCCCCATCACTGACCAAACCATCCGACGGCGCGACTGTGCAACTGTTTGACTGTCGTTAGTTGCCTGACGATACAAATGAGTGTTGCCTAGCGCTCTGGGCATGGAAGGATATCGCGATGGCATCTGTGGGCTGCTAGCTGACAGCACACTAAAAAGCGACGTTGCTGCTTATACATCCTGTCAGCCATTGCAGCCCAAATGCTGTGTTATTTGAATAATTGAGAGGCGCTCACACACACATATACACAGACACACACACACACACACACAGATGAGCGGACTTTATATCAGCGGCAAGGACCAACGGCAAAGGGAATTATGCATACATATTTGTTTGTCTAATGTCCTGATGCGTCCAACGTCCAATGGACTTATAACTGATTTCTGGTGATTTAGTTGGCCTCACAAAATGTAATGAGACGAGGCTCAGTTTGTGGACCGGCTACTCTCTCCTCCTCGGGGCTACTTAGTGTGCCAAATCAAATTTGTGCAGCCTGGCAAAAACTGCACCTAAAACGCGGCAATGCCAAAATTTCAACTTAAAGTTAAAAGTTAATTGAAATTGCTATCGAAGCATATTCGATCAATTTAAATTAGTTCTGCGGTGCTGTGGCACAAAGTTTTGGCAGTTAACAAACCGCCAGTTGTTGTTGTTGGCCGTGTTAATTAGATGCGTCTTCTCAGTCGCAGCGAATGGCAAAAGTTTTCAGTTTGCCACAGCAATGATAAGACATTTGAGCTTCCCCTCTCCATCCCATTAATCAATTACTGCCAGTCAATTTATTGCGTTGCTCTTGCGCATTGCCAAAACAATAAACTTTTGGGTGACTGTCAACGAAGTGTTTATTAAAAAATTCATGCGAAATCTTAACGTTAATTGAACCGACATGATGTCAGTTGCCTATCTCTCTTCCGCAAGTAATTGCCAATGTTATTTCCTAATATCAAATGCCAACAGACTCCCAGCCTGTTGACAGTGTCAAATTCCAATCAATATGCAAATTAATAATAAACGAAAATTGCTGACATTTGCGTGAACTATGTGCTTTGATTAAATTCTACTCAAGATATGCGGCTAATTTCAAATGCCAATCGGTTGCTTGACATTGTGGTCACCAGCTCATTACTGATGAGTGACTACAAAATGCCTAATAAATAAATGCATTATATTATGTTCGAAGGACGACGTCGAACATAATAAATACAATATTATCTTGATCCTCGACCTAAGCTAATGCCAATTTTGCTATCTCTAGAACTTGGGTCCACTTATTTATAAATCATCCAAATCTATTTTGTTATGTGCTTAATCCAGTTAACTATTCACGCAGTGGTAGTTAACAATTAGTTAAAAAAAAACTTTATTGTTGTTATTATTTAATGATATTGGCCAACTTTACAGTAAAGATAAGAGCGTTATAAAACTGCTCTGTTGATCATATTTAACTTTTCAGAATGGACTTAATTATTTAGTGCGCTTTGCTGCTGTTTATTTTGTTGATTAAATGCGCTCCAAATAATGAACACGTGGGCTAAAAGTCTTTTAATAAAACAGAAATGTGAGCGAAGTTAGGTAAACAACAGCAGCGTTATTCAGAGATACGTCAATCAACAGGAATCTGCTGCCACGTCTCCACTCCCTATGCGTAAAACACAAAATCAACCACTGCAAGCCAAACGCAAACCTACCGCTGAAAAATGGGCAGTCAAAGCAAAGTTGCTACAGTTGTTTCGCGGTGCGGAGAGAGAGACGGACTTTTTGTGGGGGATAGAGAGTAGCGCTTTGCGCATATGTCTGCTTCTCAGGGGTTTTTGATCTGGTTAAAGCAGAAGGAAAATCAAATTTCACTGCATGCCAACGCAGCGGCGACGACATCAGCAGCAAAGCGACTGACAGCCAACCAACTGCCATGTGTGAAAATTTTTAATACATCAACTCAAAGGCGAACCACAACTCCTAACCTCGAACCCACGAGCAGGCACAGTCTGTCCACAGTAAAGCGCAGTCCCAAATGAAATGCATAAATAAACCTTGCACTGGGACAGTAGAGGAAGTATCCCGTTTGCCTCTCCATTTGTCTGTGTGTCTGTCTGGTTGCCTGACTGACTAGTTTGGTTTGGCGCAGTCAAAGGCGCAAAAAAGTCGCTGCACCCACATCATAATCATGTTTACGAATGTGTTTAAACACATGAATGTCTATGTGTGTGTGTAAGTACTATATATGTCTATGGGTGTGTATGCAAAACTGAAACTGAAAAGCACCACCAACACAAATGCATACACAAACAATTTAAATATAAATAATTTGTTTACTCATGTTCATGCTCATTGTTCATCCTCATTTGTTGCCATTATTATTGCTGTTTTTGCTGTTGTTGCTGTCTGTTTGGGTGCTGCTGCTGCTGCTGTTGCTGTTGCTGCCGCCTCATGCATAATAAAGTGTCTGGGCAATCATTTGATACTCTGACCGGACCGACTGTGGAACAGCCGTGTCAGTGAGTCGCGTTGGTTGCCCCTCTCACGCTGAACGCTGCAAGCTGCAAGCATTGGCACGGACTTGTGTCCGTCGCTGGCCACACAACCAACTAAATAATTTATGCTGAGGCCAGTTGCCGCTGCAGTGTGCGGCTGACCAGTCAGCAGCCAACAATTCACTGCGTTTTTATATATTGTATATTAAACACATTGTTAAGAAGCCGCCAGAGTTCAAACTAAAGGCAGCATTCAACAATTTGCGGTAGCGGCAAATCATGAAACTTGTGCAACACATTGTGTTGCACCATAATAATGTTGCAATTTATATTTAATAGTCAAACACTTACCAGGTAGATACAACTTGCATATAATTTCATTAATTTTATTAAATTTTTAAACATGTATTTAAAACGAATTAATGAAAATTTTAGTTTCTTTTTTTTTTTTTTTAAAAACCCTTTAGCCTATGCTTCCGGTATACTAACCTGTTGGCTTTGATTCTGGAAAGTTGTGATATGTCTGCCAAGATTGATATGGAGGCTGTGGACAGAATAAATTCAGAGTCTATTCCTCTTTTTCTTAATCATGGGAACTTTCGCAGATGAAACTAGAATTTGCGCAGTTATTAAGCGATTTCTTCGTCCAGATTTCTAGGTGTTCAAAACTTTCGCATACTATGCCGTGACTATGGAAATTTCCTCATCCCATCTCCGCTAAATGAGAGTCAAAGTCCCAAAGTCCCAGACCGATGTAGTATTGATATCAACCTGCTCTGCCATCTTGCTTAATACCTATCATAAAATGCTGATCATTTTCTATTTCTTGTCAAATAACTTTTAAATTGTGCATTTTTATAAATGTACTTAACATGTTCACATTAATATGTCTTTTGTTATGAGACAGCAGGACGAAATTACCCTCAACTCCATGAACATTTATTACATTTATTGCAGTGCTTTGAGGGGTTCTTATGTTATTACCATTGTATATGCAAGCAGCTTTGCCCGGCAATAGTATTACTTTTCATCTAACTGGTACCACTCAATTTTTCCACGTATTTTTATATCTTGTCAGCAGTTCACACAGAGACACATGTGTGTGTTGTTGTACTGCTACCATCACAAACTCGTCATTGTTTGAAGGCTTCCGGTGTTTCTGCTGCTACTGCTGCTGCTGCTGTTGCAAGTGCCGCATATCCCAGCTACTTAGGTTTCTTATATATACTGATGCTTCCTATTGTCGTTACATGGATCTTGTCTCACTCAAACTACTATTTCTGAATAGATTTCAAGTTTGTTCGTTTTTGATGCTGTTAGTGATGCTGCTGGTGATGGTGGTGCTGCTGCTGGTGGTGGTGATGGTGCTGCTGCTGCTGCATCTGTCCTTGATACTAAGTGTAACGTATTGTTGTCAGACTTTTTTGTGTGCTGCCCTCGCAAATGCAAACATGAAAATTGCATAATCCACGCATTGCGATTTATGACTTTTGCATAGAGCTGAGTGATGGCAGGACAAGCAAATGTTAAGGAAATAACGCAAGAGAACTACGAAATGTAACATCCTGCGAGATGCCTGTCATTTCTTTTGCAACACCATTCGCTGTTTTATGAAAATACATTTTTCATGTGCTTTTCTGTCAGTTTGCCATTCGTCCTTTCATTTTAAATGTTACTTTTTTTGTTTCGTTTTTGCTTCTCTTTTTTTGGTGCTATTTTAATTTTATTTTTTTGCAGTTCTGTTTGGCCATTTTGTGGCTTTCATAAACCGTGTGGAACGTCGTGGAGCGTGTTGAGATTAAGTTTGAATCGTGTGCAGCGACCGCACGCACACATTATCGGCAACATTAAGAGCTGCTTCTGAGGTCAATCAGCAATTAACTGTGCAAATTGATAGACGCACTCGCGGTCGCAGCTGCATTAGATTGTTGGCTCCATCCCCTCCTTTGTGTCGGTTGCAACACCGATAAGTACGAATAAACCGCAAGCGGGTTCCATTAGACAACCGGCATCAACAGCGGCAATTGCAATTGTTTAAGGCACTCAACTCTTCTACAAGTATAAAATTAATTTCAGATCCGTGAAGTATATATAAAGTGCAGCTCAAGTGGCGATCCTTGAAGAGATGCATACATTTTTTGGCGTCCTTACTGGCGTGACTTTTCTTGTTTAAGATTTTTGCCTCGCCTCTTTATGGAGCGCATAAATTTCGTGACATTTTTTGTGTTATTTTACGAGGCAGTCCATTAAAATGGGGGCACACTGCACAAGCCACGGACGCGGGCGCGCATGTGGGCCACATGTGGCAACCCCTAAGACAGTGGCAGACGCGGACGCTGCAAATAAAATGAAATACATAAATTTTGCAACGATTTGAGAGACCGCATTTTATAATTGAATCACGTACGACATTTTCACAGCAACGCGGAAATAGAAAATAAGTTTGCCACTGATATAAATTAGAATCTTAAGGGATTGCCAATGCTGGTCGGCTTTCCCCTAGCTTTCGCCTGCTTGCTTATCTCGAGTTAGTCAATAACCGAGAAAAAACCAAAGCCGTTTTGCTCAGTGCTTAAAGACGGCTTTTGCTTGGACTTTAAGCGCACATGGCGCACTTTTTCTGAAATTTATGTAACTTTCCTTTTCTTTTTTTTGAATTCATTTCTTTGTTTGTTCTTTGTTCATTTTTTCTGCAACAACTTTCATGTGCTTCGCTGGCAAAAGTTGCAAGTGCACATTTCCGTTTCCGTTTATTAGGAAAACCTTTTGATTTACTTTGCAAGTGGCCGAAACAATTGCCAAACAAAGTACTTACTAGCTGCGCCGAGTCGCCAGCCAATTCAGAAAGTATACGCTGCGAATTCGAGGCATGCAAACTTACACCACAATACACCACAGTCTACACACTCTCGCACTCTCATATGGCCTGCCGCCATTTTGTATCAGTGTGTGCACACTCCATTGAGCATCAATGATGCGTGCAAAATGCAACGGCAACCATTTTTTGGCATTTTCCTTTCTTTTTTTTTTTTAATGGTAATTTTTTTTGCTGCTCTGCCGCTGCCACTGCCACTGCCACTGCAGCTATTTTACAAGCAGCGCACATTACACTGTAAACCCTTTGCCCCATTTTGCTCTCTGCTTTTTCATTTGCATTTATTTCCCATTTTGTTGTTGTTGGCTGGCCTTGTGTCCATAAAAAATTGCATTTACTTTAACAATTGTAAAAATCAAAATTATTGACAGATCCGCTTCTCGCAATAAATTGGCATCGATTTGGTCTAAGCTGTCAGAGCGTGCTTTTCCATATCATAGAATTTATTTGTTCGTTGCATTATCGTATTTCATGTATTTGGTAAACGTATTTATCATATTCCATTTACATTAATGTTTTCTGGAAAGTAATTAAGCAAAATGTCAATAAAGTAACTCTTAGTTATTTATTTTTTAGCTTAACAGGTTTTTTTTTTGTAATTATGTGAATAGTAAAAATGTGAAACTAATGGATATATAAATTATGTTAGTGATTACAAAAACTAAGCCAATTACTTAAAAAAAACTATATATTATGATTGTTATCAATAGGGCATAAATTTAAAACTGACATATGTACATTTGCCAAAATCTGCTAAGCGACTTATTTGCGTATTTGATAGATGATCATAAAACATTCAATTTTCATGAAAATTAATGACATTTTACAGTGTGCGTGTATGTGCGCAGTCTGAACACCATATTATGTTGCCATGCAAATTAGAATTAAATCAAAGTAATTTAAATTATTTACAACCAAATAAATAACTTGATGGCCCTAACAAATAACCAATCTTACAAATCAATTTACTGTTCAACTCTTAACTTAGTGTGTCAAGGACTTGGACAATAGCTTCGATGCTCGTTGCAATCTGCATTTCTGCCAGCCCATTCTCTCGTGTTAACGAATATATTTAGCAAAGCAAATATGCTGTAATGTTTGCTATCCTGCAGTGAAAGTCAAGTGGCAGCAACAACTGCAAGCGTGGCCAGAAGTCGTTGACTAAGCTAAACAGGCCTCACTTGCGGTGTTGTCTGCTGCTGCTCTTGCTCCTACTGCTGCTACAGCTTCTGCTGCCGCTACTGCTTCTGATACTGCTGCTTCCTACAGTTGGGCTTCATTCTTCTTCATAGTCACCCTTAGCTTGCTGCCCGCCTGAGGTTTGGGGCTGCCTTGCGGCATTTTGCCGAGATTTGTCGAAAATTTATGCGCTACCTTAGTGAATTTATGAGTTGCAGTCGAGTGAATTATTTTATCATACGCATGCAGCAACAAGAACACACATATTATGCAGTTACATGTGTATGTGTGTGTGTGTGTGTGTGTGTGTGTGTGTGTTTGTGCTGCTCTATTCATATAGGTTGCGAGGCATGCCACAAACAAGTTGCAGCTACATACTAGTACAAACAGTTTTCCCCTCCTTTCGCTGATGCCGTTGCACACAGTTTAAGCTTCTAATTTCACATGCAAAAGTCTGCACTAAGCTGGCATTTTAATCTTAGCCAAGTTGCAGACGACTCGCACCAAGTCAAAAAGTGGGCATGGTCATGGGCTTGTAAGTAATTAAGCGCTCGCACTGCCAAATTGCCTACACACTAAATAATAGCAGCCTGGCAGGCAGGCAGACAGGCAGGCAGCAAACAGGTCAGATAAGTGCACGGCACGCCAAAAGCCAAAAGATTTTTGCCAGTGCAGGGATTATAGTTGTTTGCAGCACGTTGTTGTTTCTCTTGCTCCTGTTGCTGCTGCACTAAGTCGCTCTCGAGTCTTGTCAAACAGCTGCTGTTACCGCTTTTGCATTTACCTTTGTTCTAAGGCCTAATGCGTTGCTGTTGTTTGCGGATTGCAGTTGGATAACAACTGCTTTACTCTGACCAGGCGCACACTTCACAGCTCGCAGCTCACAGCTTTCATTTCAGCCAATGATGGGTTTAAGGTAATTGATTTGCATATCAAACCAATGCGTGCTCACGTCCTTTCATCCTCCCATCCATTCGCTTCCAATTTAAGTTGAAGACTGCATTGAACAACACTGCCCAAAATTACCCTTTAGTCTTCCGCACTTAAAAAAATCGAAAGCATTTTATTATTTATTATTATTTTTGCTTTTTTATGTGAAATTCTGGGAGGGCAATAATAAAATTGTTCTGAAATTTATTATGCAACATACTGCTGCAGGTTGCCAGGCAATAGAATTTAATTAAAAACTTATTGCCAGCTAAAAATCAAAGGGTTTTAGTTGTGAAGCGGACACTCGTAAGACTCGTGTTACCTATTAGTTAAGGTTGATGCTTTGATGGGGACATTTACGGCTAAAGTGGGTCGCAGACAGCTCCCAGTCCTAAGCACTGTCTGCATAATTTAATTAAAATGCCAGCACATAAAATGCTGAGTGTGTGTTTTTGTATGTATTAGCCGGCTACCTTGACGCTTTTGCTGGCATAATTGGTTCTTTACTCATTCATGCTTGTATTAATTCATTAGAATGGAATGTACAGCTTAATTGAATATTCGCCTTTGACTTTATATCTCTACTCAAAGTTATACAAACTTTTGCGCCCCTAACGTATAATAGTCATAATATTTTAATAACTGCGAAAAATGCTGGAATATTTTGCTATTAAATAGATAAATCCGAAGGGAGTGAGATCAATTCAAAGTATGCATATTTAAAGTGATTTTACTTTACTAATTTAAATTATTCTCGTGAAATGTGCAAAAGACTTTAATTATAAGCCTAGTTTATTTAACTATATTTTAGTTGTATGCTAAAGACAAACAGTTTTTGTACATTTTTCAATTTTACTTAAACTTTGAGTTTTGTTTTATTAAATTCATAGTTTAAAGAGAATTGATATAGTTTCTGAAAGGTTATTTATATAACTATTTACATTCAACTCGCATCACATTTTTCTAAATTTGGGCAATGAAAAGTATTCCTAGAAATGATTAACATGACCGTATCTAAAGTTAATTGCGTCAATTTGTTGATATATATTCAATGTGGCTAACAGTTGCTCGGGTTACCTACGCAAAACTTTCTTATCAAAAAGTGACTGGCAAGCCACATTGTTAACGCTAGCTACTAACTTGGCTGCCGGCATAATGTTCATGTTACTTACATTTCGCTGTCATATTTAATTAAATAAGCTGCACAGTGTGTGTGTGTGTGCGTGTTGTATGTGAAATTTCACCCGCCTTTTCGCATATAGGTTTGTTGGCTGAACTTGCCAAAAATTGCCGCAGGTCATACAAAAGATACATGTGTGCCTCTAGTTTGAAGAGTGTGCGTCATCTCCTCACTTGTGCACCTGCGCCACGGACAATATTGAACATTAGTTGCCTTGTAGTTGTCGTCATCGTTGCCGCTCCTCTTGAGAGCGTGGCTTTTATGAAGTTCATTAAATCCGTCTCATTAGCCAAAAACTTGCACAGCTTGTTTTGCTGGTCGTGCTGATGCCTTGCAGCCTTTATAAGCATTTAACGGTTACCTCAATTTCAAAACACATACATATACATTTCTTTGAAGAGCAAATGAATATCAGTTTGTTTGTACAAGTCGCATCACATTTCGAAAGTAGCAATCACATCAAATATTATGTTTGAATTTAAACAACAGCAGCAAAACTCAATCAAATAATGCATGGGCAACGTACACACACACACACACACATACGCACACACAGATCGAAATGAGTTCAGATGTCAGCCGATGCAGCATCAACCCGCACACACACACCCCTCTTTATTCAATAATGTAATGCAATGCTTCGGTCTTTTTGTGAAAGCCAAGAACAACAAAATCCCAAAGCAGCCATATGATTGTGAGTTGAGTGTGTGTTTGAGCTGGGCTGACAAAACAGCTTAAGGTCTTAATGAACATTACATACAGATATTTGTATGTATATAGATATATATATATATATATATAGCAACAGACATCATCCTCATCATGATGATGATGGCTGTATTCGTTAGGGGGCATTTGAAGCCGTTGAGCAGCATCTGTGTCTGTTGCCATCCTCATCGAAAATAAACATGGGCGCTTTGGAAGGCCTCATTCATTTGGAGATTACCACCCGGTAAGGTAGCAATTACTGTTTCTATATGCATTTGTTAACATTTCTGGTTTGTAGCCACATTTTTGATGCTGTTGATGTTGCTGTCACTCTAGCAATGAAGTAAAATTTAAATTCATAATTCAATTGGACTTGTGCTTAGCTGCACAAAACCAAACAACAAACAATCAAATGAAATGTTGCAATGTTTGGTTGTGAACGGAATTTTGGATTGGTTGTTTTGATAATGGTAAATAAAGCTGGAAGTTGTGTGTATGTGTGTGTGTTAATTGAAAGTCCATTTTTGTTTTACTTAACGCCAACAACAACAAAAGAAAGCGCCAACAAGTATGCAATGCAACTTCATCAATTTAAATCTCTTTGCTTTTGATCCATGGGGCAGCCAGACGACAATACTAAATATTTGAAAAATAAAATGCAAAGTTTTAGCTAAATTCATTCTTATGCTGGCTGTTGTCGTCCATTTGCTGACATTTTGTTTAAAATGCATAAATCATCGCCTGCTGCAGTGCCATAACTGGAACCAAACACAGATACAAAGGCGCCTACACTAAACAGATAGCCAAGCACATGTGTGCTTCTGTGTGTGTGTGTGTATGTGTGTATATTGGAAACTCAAAGAAAGGATATTATTATTTTGTGAACACAGCAAAAACCAATGGCAGCAGAAAAAAGGAGATTCCGAAGAGCCAACGTGCAAATCAATGGCAGCAGCAACACGAACTGCTCTCCACAACGAATCTCTGACCCCGCTTACCAAACTCAACACTCGAACCCCTTTAATGTGTGTATATATGTGTGTGTGTGTGAGTGTGTAATAAATCTGCTGGCGTAGTCATAAATATTGATTTCGAAATTGTCTGCATGTGTGTGCGTTGGCAATCTGAAAACACCCCCTTAAAGAGGGAGAGAGAGAGAGGGAAAGATAGAGAAAGTCCAACCTCGTTTAGATTTGTCGCTTATATTAGCTGCAGAAATGAAAATCGCTTTCCAATCGAATTCTTTGCCTCTTACCTTTTTGCACATTTCCCTTGCTGCTGTTGTTGTTGCTTTTGGATTCGATGTCTGTTGTATGTTCCATTGAAGTGTAATTTGCAGCTGCCATGCCATGCCTTGTCGTTGTTATTGTTTTGCTAACAAACGTTCTTTGGTTCTCTACCCTTGGCAATGCTGGGTATACGAATACATCCAGAGTGCTTGCCTGCATCTCAGAGGCCAAGGTATAAGAAGAACAAAAAGGAAAAAGTATTTCAAAAGGTAATACGAATCGAACACGAACTTTGAAGTAGTAATCTAAACGTCACGTCTTGAACCTCTTCAGAAA
The DNA here is from genome assembly GCA_035044025.1 of Drosophila paracracens. Classification (NCBI taxonomy): domain Eukaryota; kingdom Metazoa; phylum Arthropoda; class Insecta; order Diptera; family Drosophilidae; genus Drosophila; species Drosophila paracracens. The sequence continues at coordinate 4,319,204 of JAWNMN010000401.1, read as the reverse complement.
ATTGATATGAAAAAAATATGTTACATATATAAAATTTTATAAGGAATCAGAAAATGCTTTGAATTGAATCATAATATATTCAAGTGTTAAAATATACGAAGACTTTGCAATATTGATTCACTTCCGTGACGTTAACTTTCTTCTTCTTTTTTTTTTGGATTTTGTAGTATAAAGTGTTGAACTCAATATTCGCTCGCATTTGATGGTTTCGTCATTGATTGTTGCCCCGATGGCATCATCTCTGTCGTTGCATCTGCAGTTGGGCAGAAAGTTTTCAATTTATGATCCATCACTGGCTTTAGAATTATGGCCATCGTATTTTGGTTGTGGCAACTGTCAATTGACGAATACGAGCAAGCACCCAGTTATCCATTTTGTAAAGCGTAAGAGGACAAAATCCGTCCAGTCTGAAATTGGAATTAAAGTCATAAGTCAAAGTACAGTGGCATTCACCAATGAGGCTTGCAGAATGCCCCTCATCTGCTTAAACCAGGCAAAGACTATCATATGTTGTGACTATGAACTTTTGTCTTTAGCCGGTTGTTGGTACATAGCCGACAGTTAAGTGGGCATTCACTTATGTGCCATGATGATGGCAGCACCTAATCTTACCCATCGGAACAGCGGCGGCAGAAGCCCCATTAATATGCCTTTGTCTGTGCCTCGCACACACAGCTTTGATCTCCATTCCGACCTCATCTTTTGGCCTAACTTGTCCCCTTGGCCAACTATCTGTACGCAGACATGAGAGACTGAACCAGTTTGTGTGAGTGCCAGTTATAAAAATGTCATCATACTCATCAGAGGATGTTGTCTCATTATATATTCCTCAGGGACTTGGTTGAGCTGCTCAACTAACGTTCCCATTGCCACTCTCATATGATAAGTTGTCTTTTGTTTGATGGAATTTTATTGTTCCAAAAATGAAATGATACTTTTCGCCAGTTTTATCTATGTGTTTGAGATCGATTCGCAAGTATGGGCATCAGTATTATTTTATGGCCCAATCTATGGAGACAGATTTGTGAGTGCCACAATTTCATTTTTTGTTTGTTTTTGTCTTTTTCTTTTGCCTTAGGGTATAATATAATTTGAGACGATTTTTCACAGCAACATTTCTTTTTCTTTAAGTAGAACGGCTTTGCTGTCATGGTTATGAACAGAAGCTGATAAGAATGGTTAGGATGAATTCTTAAAAAAAAAAAATTGTGAAATAAAATGGTAGTGTTGAATTATGTATCCGCATAACCGACTGATAGATACCCACATCGATAACTACTGATAGATGAATAATCAAATTTAATGTTTTTGTTTTACACTGTCTACTTGATCAATAATGCGCAATTATTGTTTGCTCGCTCTCCGTCAAAATGTAATTATGTTCAGTTTAAAAGTATTCATGGCAAGCTTTTTCTCTGCATCTGTGGATGTACGTATGTACATACATATGTATATATAAATATATATAAATACATATATGTGAATTCATATAATTAGTTTAGCTTATGTGTACATTTTAATTTTGCAATTAAAAGTGCGCATTTAATCGAAAACAAGTCTGCAAGGCATAGACATGATGATAATAAATTGTGGAGATATGGTTGATAATTTGGCCGGCCTCAGAGCTTAGTCACAGGCGATTGTGTGTGCTTTTTGTGTGTTAAGTGTGTGCGTGTTGCATTGTTTTAAATATTGGCGCTAAATCAAATTATCTGCCATTTGTCAATAAATAACACGGACACAAAGGCGAACTTTATTAAAATTCACCACAAAACGTTGTTGTTTCCGGTTTCAATTACATCATAAATTTTCGATAGCACACTCGCACACAGACAGGGAACACAAAGGTGCACATAGCTATAGAGGGGGCATGTCGGGTTGGGTTGGCCGCAACACGATGACATGAAGCCCGAACGCAGCAATATTGAAATTTAAAGCACCCATTGGCAACTTGTCACAATTCACAACCTGTCCGGCAGGAGCTGGGCAAGCCGCCACCTGAGCAAAATATGAGCCAATATAAAACCAATAAAGCACAGCCAGCAAATATAACAGCAGCAGGGGGCAGCCGGCAGCCAGCAGCAACAGCGACAGGAACCATAGCAGGAAAAGGCAGCAGGAGGAATGGCAACATGGACACGGCAGACATAGCAAAATCAAATCGCTCTAGAACGGATATGTGGTTTTGGCGCCAAATTAAAACTTGCACATAGTGGCTGCGCTATGCACATGCATAGTTTTTGTAGTATACATGTATGTAGTGCTTATGGTTTGGGTGGATAGTCAATGACAGCTTGAATTATTATAAACGGAACACGGATCTAAACTATGAATTGCATTAGGCAATCAAATGCCCACCGACAGACCTATTCAGTCATAAACATTAATAACCAATATGGCAGGAGTCGATCCAGGTAGCCGTCAGGCAAAAGACAGCAGCCGGCAAGCGGCTCAAAGGACAAGCGTGTGAAGCGCATAAACAAGCTGTGGATCCTTATGGGCCGTGGAGGGAGTGCAGCAGAGCGGATTCTACGTAGTTGCCAGCAAAGCCAGTTTTGCAATTTATGGCAAGCGTACCAAAAGCAAAAGCAGCGCAAAGTTGTTTTTATATTCGCCCTTGAAGAGGGTATTCCAATTTCGCTGTGAAGCTTGTAACGCATTGAAGCAGACGTCTCCTAACACATATAGTATATATATGTTTGATTAGTATCACTAATCAAGTCGCACTTGCAAAATTGAGTTGAAAGTCGCTTTTGCCAACCAAGAAATTTCGATGTCGGCAGTTCAACTTCGGTCTGCAAGGGTATGTAGTCTTGGGCTTGCCGTTGTTACTGATTTTTTTCGTTCACCTTGGCACTAACTTGGCTAACGCCCGTCGCTGTGGCCGGGCGATGATGCATTGAAGCGGGATTTAAAGTTTAAAAGGTTTCGCGGCTTGCCTAGGGCCCAGGTCTGACAGCCATTTGGCATTTTGGCGCATAATAAATTGGAGCTGTAGACACATGGTTTAATTTATCATCAAACGGCTGCAATCAGTTTGCAGCGTACTGAAAGGTCTCGAATTTATTGGCCTGAGTTATGTTGGATCCCGGTGTGGATTTGTGTCCTGCTGCAAACTGCCTGCTGCCTTGTATGGAAGGATATTTGTTATAACTTGGCAAATTGACATTTTAATTATTTTGCGATTGATGCAACTATTTGGTATATAATAGAATTGTTGTTGCTTGAGTACCTTGGCTTCTTATTAAAAAATTCAATTATGCCTTTGACTGTTGTGTTTACATTTAATTGGTTATTCATTGGCAATTACTCGTCGCATGAAAGCACAACACTCATCATTGTGAGTTAACAATTGCCCCTTTGCCACTGCAAGCTGTTAGCAAATGGAATATTATAAGAATAGTAATTGAATTGGCCAATATAAATATGAATTCCAATCAATTAGCCCATTCAGTATACAGTCGCTTGCTTGCAGCGTTTACTGTACAACATGGACTGTACGGTTTAAAATGTACGGGTTTCTATTGAATTGAATTTTATTACAGCACATGGCAAATGCAGGATAACATTGTTTTCATGGCACACAATAAGTGATGGCAAGTTACCAGCAGCAAAAAATAAAACAAAAGTCGTAAATGCAGCTTTAATCAGTATGCTTGATAACATATATGGCCAAAAATGGCGTATGCGTATGCGTAACACATAAAAAATAAAGCGAAAGAAAAACCAAAATCATTTCGTTCGGAATAAAAAGTAGGTACTTGGAAATTGGCAATGACTTGGCTGCTTAGAATCACAGACTGCACAGCTACTCCAAGCACATTAATAATTTTAAGCATTAGATAAACACATGAGGGGATGTGTGGAGGGGGGGGAGGGAAGGATTGCGAAGGTGTGGCAGTTTCAGACTAAGCATGACGCTGCAGCTCTGCTTTGCTGATAATCATAAAAGGATACGCTTCGATAGGCAGCGTCAGCTCCTTCAAATCAGGCAGAAAAACGCTGCCGTGTCTGACTAGCAATTGCCATAACACCACCCTATTCACAGATAGTGTACGTGTGTGTGTGAGTGTGATTGTATATGTGTTTGTGTATCTGTGTGCCACATTTCATTACGTTGAACATGACGCTGCTCGGCACTTGAAGCACGTAACAAGTTTAAATTGCGCTCGTTGACTGTTGACTGCCGGGCATAGCTGAGGCCGTTGCTGAAACCATTGCTGAGGCCATTGCTGCTACTGCTGCTGCTACTGCGACTGCTGCTGCTGCTGCGGCTGCTGCTACTGCTTCTGCTGGCCGAGTCATGGTTCAGTCTCAATTGAAGCAGAAAAGTGTATTTATATGTAACGGAAATGATACTGCACTTGTGCGCCGCCTTTTAGCAAATGATCAGAGTAATGCGATATGGCCAGGAGACGGGTCCTCTCTAGCAAACAGGTCAAATGGGTCAAACGGGTTGCTTGTCCCAGCAATGAGCATTCAATTTCTTATATGCTCATAAATGCGCCTGTGATTTGAGGCGCTAATAAATGCTTATGATAGTCATAGTCAAATGTCTGTCAGCGGCAATTCTGTGGCTGGCGATAAGCGCTATTTTATCGCTAATTGTAAGTGAAGCGTAAAGTCGCTGCAAGGACTCGCCGAGTAAATAAAGATATGTGTGTAACGTGCACGAGTGCCATTTGCCGAGCATTAGCATTACTTTTTATGTACTCGAATTGATGCGTGGCGTCTGCAGGTGTGTGTCTTCTGTGTGTGATTCGACTACAATTTCGCACCTGAGAAATCAGTCGACTTTGTTGCATTTTACGATGCCGCACAAATTAAATTATTATCTATGGCAGTTCAGCTGGCATCATAAATATGTGTAACTGTTGTATTTGTCTTGCCGAGCAGTCATTTGCATTTATTGTTGCAGTCAAAGCTTGGCCTCCATTTCAAAGCCATTCATGCTGTCAAGCGTTAAGTGCTCACACACACACAATCAAATAAACACACACACACACACAAACAGTCAACTAGACAGATATGCATATTAATGCTTCGTATACTTTATATTTTCAGCTGCTGCAAATGTTGTAATGTAAGCGCCGTTGCTCAAGCCAAATATTTGAGCAGCGGGCACACAAATGTGTAACCAACACGCTATTTGCTTGAGGCAACCTATACAAACACTGTCACACACACACACACACACACACCACACATGAAGAGGTAAGCGTGTGTGGCAGACACATGTGACGCAGTGTAAATAAAAATCTTTGCAAGCGCACACAACATACAGAAAAAAAATAAAAATAAAAAAGGTGAAACGTGTATTAAATAATTCCTTTGTCGAGCACATTTTAATCGTGCCGCAGCAACAGCAAACAAAGCAACGTTTCAGGCAGTAGTGCCAGCAAAACTGCCCAGCGGGCAGAACAAATAAGCCCCAACCTCAATGCTAGCGTCCGCTACGTTGTCAGCGGCTTACTAAAAAATATAACAAAAACTCCAACTCAAAAAAAAAAAATAAAAAAATGCGAGCCTTGTAAAAATTCACAACTGCGGCCAGCGACACAGACGAAAAATGTTGTTGTTGTTAAATTTGCTGTTGCGGATGTTGTTGTTTTTGCCTTTGTTGTGTCCACGTACGCGAGTCCTTCCAGCGATGCCAGGAGTTTTGCTCTATGGCAGCGCATGACAACTAAGCGAAGCTGGCCGAGAACCCACTAGGTGTGAGGGGCCGGTAAATGGATGGGAGCGGTGCAACGGTTTGACAAGCGCGTGAAGACAAATTTCTGCATGTGTGCCGCAGAAGGATCCAAAATATAACACAAACACATTCACAAACGTTGAAATTGTAAAAACAAATAAAACGGGAAGATTACTTCTTTTGCTCTCTCACTATATGGGTTTTTATGTTTCTGGATGTGTGTGTGTGACTGTGTGTGTGTGTGTGTGCTTTATAACTGCTACGTGTGTTGTATGCTTGTTGCGGCTTTGCAGGCATCAGCATTGGCTAAGCCAACCCCATCTTTTTATTTATTTATTGTTTTTGTCTGTGTTTCTGCATTGGTGTTATTAGTGGACACCATTGTTGGTTTTTTTTCTTTTTGTGGTTGCTGCTGATGCTGCCTCTGTTGTAATAAAGTACAGTACACGCCAAGGACATTTCTTTGGCGCCAGCTGGCATCACTCAAAATATTTTTTATGTACCATGAATGTATGTGCTTGAAATATGATCAGCCGAAGGATTTTAAATTTCTTATGCCCAGGGCTTGCAAAATGTGTAAAAGGTATACAATAATATAAATATAAGGTACGTATATCTAATCGAATCAATAGACGAGGCGACCTAACCATGTCCTTGCGTCTGTTCCTACAGATTTCAAAATTGACACTCTCTCTGTAGGGCAACCATTTGGATCTATTATGCCTCCGTTATTACTATTTTGCTTCCGTTTTGGAGATTACTGATAGTTGCGAAAGTTTCACTTGTTTCCGCTAAAAGATTTTTGCTCTGAGCTACATAAAAACAAAGAAATTTCGATTTTTTAAATTTGCATGTCATTTTATTTTATTTAAATATTTAATTTTTGATACCTGAAACTGAAACTTATTCTCCGTTTTTCTCTACCGTATGGGTTTTGCTCTCTGGTGATTACCCACTAACGATTGTCTTTGCTGCTTTGACTATCCAGAACAACTTTATTTTATTTTAGTTTTGGTTAAGAATTTTCCAAGATTTGTATGGCTCGTTAAGCTTTGTACGTATTTCTTAGAAAATTAAAATGACGCTAATAGCCATGAAAACACATGAAAAAGATTTATGGGAAATGTTTGAAGTGCAACGCACTTGCAACTTGCCTGATTTCCCCTTAGGATATTTATTTTAATTAAAGATAGCATAATAACATTTGCATGCCTCTAAAAAGAGAATACGTATTTCATAAAATGCAATATATTTCGTGTAAATATACAAATTGTAATTTACAAAATGAATGCAAATAAATACATATCAAATAATGATGAGGCTTGTCTGACTGAGTGTGTGTCTGTGTGTTTGCGTGCGGTTTTTGGTCAAGTGATGACATATTTCTACATATTCGGTTAACTTTTCCAAAAACTTAAGCAATAACAAATGTTACAATTAATAGTTACATAAGAAATGTTTACGCTTGTGCGCTGGGGGAAATCTTTGCATAAGCAATGAAATGTAAGTGCCGCAAAACCAAATAAAATAGTTACATTTACACTCAATGAGCTAGGGGATGCAAAGCGAGGCGACACCTGTGTTGCTGAGGCAGCAACCACAACAAAAGCACAGCCACAACACTGAGTGCGACGGGCAGCCAGAAAACATCAACAGCAACAGCAACGATAACAACAATAACAACAACAACAACAACAACAACGACAACGACGACACCAACAACAGCAAACAATAAACAACAATGGCCAACACTTTTGTTGGCTTCTCATTAAAGATTCAGTTTGGTTTCATGGGAGAATTAAATCTTGACATGTCAGTTGCTAGTGGACAGAACATTGCCACAGCCGCAGGCTGACACGAACAACATAATTTTATGGGGATTTATGCAGAGAGAGCAGGGCAGGGTTCGGTGTGGCCAGCTTAAAGCTGATTTTAAATTTGACCAGAAACAACCCTCAACTACCCGCCACGCCCCTCCTTGTAACCGTCGACCATCACAGTCACTCAGGCATTCTCAGCTTGGGCCAGCTACTAATGTTAAGTGGTTGATGTTAGTTTGTTAGTGTAATGCATATTTTATGCGACAACCTGTGATTTGTTGCTGTTTGTTTAGCTGTTTCTGTGTGGGGCTGAGCAAATGAATTTTGGTGTTTTGTCTGCGGTATGTTGAAGCAACAATCAATGTTGCTGGACTACTCTTTGCTGATGTGATATCTTGAGAATTGTATTTGCCAAACTGTTGCATCCGACCCGCAACCAATGAACCACAAGTCAAAGGAATTATTATTATTCTTTTTGCTGTTGTTGTATTTTTCATTATTAATGTTCTTTAGCATTCAGCTGGCTGTGCCAAGTATTTCTCAGTTCTCCACAGGCAGGAATTTAAATAAATCATTTCGCATGAAATGCGTATCACGAGACGCCTCCAATGTTATCAAATCAAATGAATGAATGAATGAATGAATGAGTCAGTGAGTGAGTGAGTGAGTGACTCGACTAAGCTTGAATGCTGAAAACGGAAAATGTAAAATGGAATTAGGGGCTCTTAGCTGCTTGGTTGCTCTGCCAGCGGCTCATTTCCAAATAAATAATTTTAGAAATGCTATCAAGAAATTCGCTGGATGCGTTGTAAATCAAAAACGCCATCGCATTGGCAAAATATTAAGGAATTTGTATGGGAGGAAAGTGATGAGCGAAGGGATGGTTGGGGCAAGCATGGCGAGGCCGCTCAGGGGTGACGTTTAAGACAGCATCAAATATGCAAATTGTAAATTGTAAATTGTTTGCTTTTTGTTGTTGTGCTCTTTCTCTCTCTCTCTAGCGGTCTTTCTCTCTCTATCATTGTGCGTCTGCTGCGTGCGTTGCCATAATTTTTTTTCGTTGTTACACACATTTTATTGGACGCACGAAGCTTTGCTTTTGTCGAATGGCGTTTGATTATCAGGTCGGAGCACTTATCAGAGCGCATAAATCAGCCAAATCACGAACCAACAAATGTTTTGCCAACTCATGACGCGTGCGGGGACACCTGAATCATAGAATAAGGACGTCAACGAGCCGCTAGACGTGTTGGCTTGTTTGTTTTTTTTTTTATTTCTTACCCAAAATATGTAATGCATTAGAAGAGGTGTTGTTCGATTCCATAAGGTAGTCGAACAGCTATGTGGTAAATGTAGTTCTTACTGCGTTTTATTATTGAAACATGAACAATAATGTTTTGCTGTATAGTAAATTAATCCTACACCTCAACACAAATAATGCTTCAGTTAATTATTTTTTTTTATTATTATTTTATTTTATTATTTTTTGATGAAAGCTCACCAAAGGCACAATTGCTGTAAGTAGTTGAGTAGATGCGGGCTCGTTTCATCACATTATGTACAATATAGCTGTTTCACTTCAGTTGGTTTGGGGTAGAATTCATATTTATGTATTATGTTGCCGCAACGTTAACCCCAAGTGTAAGAAAGCGTGTGTTGTGGTTGTGCCACATTGTTTAATTTACAATTTGCGCATTAACTTTGTCACATAATTCTAATTAGCGCTTTTAATTTGTTTATGGGGCACTTTACACCGTTACCTAAAATTATTGCTGGCTAAAATTGCGCTGGAAACAGCTTAAATATCACAAGCGTTGGACGCTGCCAAGTGCCCCATTACCGGACAGTATGGAGGAGGCATCGCCAATGGAGGCGGCCACTATTTTTACGAGTCAGTTGCCAGGAAAGTCACACAGCCAGGGGTGTTGGGTGCTGGGTGCTAGGTGCTGCCATGACAAAGTCGTTAAATGCGACGCAAATTAGATTTATTGTGCGCCACTGCACCTGCCAGGTGGCTGATGCTGCCACTATAGGTGGCACCCCTACTCTGCCCCTGTGCCGGCCACTGTGGTCGTCTGCCTGACCTGCCGGGGACGTCGTTAAGGGGTTTTTTCCTGCTACCTCCATACCACTTACCCACCAGCACTACTGCCCCCCAACAGCTCAACAATAAATTTACATTAGACTGTTACATATTTGCACTGTTTGCCGCGAGCATTTCAAAAGCAGCCTCTCCCATGCCCGGCAGCCATCGGGCAGCTCTTTAACGTGCTGCAATTGCACACTCACACACACACACACATTTGTATTTAAGTAGCTAAAACGCGGTACGCATTCACCGTTAACTAGCGCAATGATATGCAAATAAGGATAAATCCGTCACTCGTTGCCGCTGCTGTCATTAAACCCCAATGCCATTAATTCTTCCTCTTGTTGCTGTATGTTCGCTGTAATTGCTTGGAATAGCAAAATCAAAACTAAGCAAAGAAATGTGAAAAATAGAAAAATGAAAATTATAACGGCTAAAAATCCCACAATAAATGTTAAATATATTTTATATATATTTTTATGTATGAAAAGCCTTTAAAAGGTTTTCGGTTTCGGCGTACTTTAGCAAATTGCCAAGAAAAAAATTAAAGTTTAATAGTTGAATTTGATTTAACTTATACTAGAGGCAGAAAACAGATATCCGTTTAACATAGTTATTCAATAGAAAAGTATTAGAGAATATTTTTATGTTTTGGATTTGAGAATTTGTGAATATTGAAATAAAGTTAGCCCTTTTAGCTTATATTTGACATTCATTTACATTTAGGTTTATGCTTTTTTTATGGTTTTCAGAGAAATCTAATTTCCTAACTCACATCATTTAATTTTAGCAAATATCACAACCTGAACAAAAGCCATTGAATGCAACTGCCGTACGGTGGATGACTTTGGGTTACAGAGCAGTCCCTAATGAAACAAGAAACAGCAGGCAGAGCAGCAAACAAAATACAAACACACACACATATATATATATATATATATATGCATATATAAATATATACACGTATTTACACAAACATACAAATCGAGAGCAGAACGTGCAGAGCGAGACAAATGGCTGAAAACGTCTGTTCCTGCTGCTACTTCGCTGAGTCGCATTTCGCATTTCGGTGGGCAGGTGTCTGAAGCCGGTGGCTGGAAGGTGGGGCAGCGGTTGGGAAATGAAGCTGGGGCAGCAGCGTTGAAGTTTTCGCATAAACAAAAGCAAATATTGCGCACTTGTGCAATTTATATTGCAAAACAATTGTCATTAGAAAATGCCGCACGAACAAAAACGGCGCAGACAAAAGGAGCCTTGGGCCCAAGGCCCAGGCCGAAACTCACCAAGGACTCGCTCGACAGTCAAGTCGATTCGAGCCCAGGCACAACTGCAACTGTCACATGTGTACCAAGGAGAACCAGCAACAGCAACAGCAGCAGAACCAGAACCAGCAGCAGCAGCATTTTATGGCACAGCTTAAGTGCTTCAAAAATTCCACGTAATGCACTCAAAGCAACGTCTGCCCAGTCTCTTCTATGCTCCCCTTAGCCCCGCTGGGAGAGGCAGACACAGAGGGAGAGTCGCCCCTCACCCAAAAAAACAGACGGCAAATAAGAAAACGTGCGAGCTGTGGTGCAAATTAAAGTTGCTGGCTGGGCAGGAAGCCGGATTCTGTTTATGGTTTTTCGCTGACTCCTCAGCTGCTGACAGGCCAATGTGTTTCAAGCAAGTCGCTGCATTCTATGCCCCCTCCACCACATCCATACCCTGGCACTTCCCCTTTATCAGGCAAGCCCCATTCCTGTGCTACGCCCCTATCTTCACACGCTGTCATTCGTCGCCAGTCGTTGCTTTTTCATCTTTGCGCGCCGTGCGGCATTTTCCTTATGTAAGTGTTTGTGTGTGCAATTCGCACACTCTATCACACACACACACACACACTCATACATACATATACTTTTTGTTCATTAGTGGATAATGAACAATTGCAGCATTATGACAGCAACAGCAGCAGCAGGAGCAGCAGTCGGACGCCACTGCAGTTGGCCAGTTTTTTGCTCACCTTTAGCTATCTAGTTGCAAGCATTTTTATTAAAATTCCTTGCGAGGACCATTAATTTTCCTGGTGCAGCAGCTCGGTGTTATTTTTTTGCTCTTATTTAATTTTCTTTCGTTTTAGGTTAGAGATGTTTTGCTCGTTCGCCTGACGGTGATGTTAATTGTAGTTAATTCTTGCCAGCTTGGCCGCTTTAACCATTTGCCTGCGGACTATTCTACACTGTTCTCAAAATAACAGAGTATTGATTCGGTCCACTATTTACCCCCTTTGAAATGCAAACAGATTATTTTAGGCATTCTCCTAAAAATCAAATACAATATACAATAATTTGATTTATGAGTTTGTAGATGATTATTATATTTCGTTGCTTTTGATTTATCCTTTTCTAATTAATCATTGATCAACGCTTCTATATTTGTGTTTGATATAATCGATAGCACGAAATACTTGTGTTATCTCAACAAACCACCTTTTCACTGACTTCATATACATGCAAATTAATGTACACATTAAATTAAATTAAACAACAGAAACATAACAAAATTTAAAGATTTGACTCTCGCCCTTGGGAGAGATGTAAGCAATAATTGAGGTATTTTGCACATTTCAAACGATGCTGCTGCACATGAGGGATAGTCAGATTTGTGGAGAATGGGATCAAAATCATATATCATGGTCATATGCAAATTGCCATCCATTTTGCGTTATGTACAATCAATGTTTTGTTGGCATATTAAACAACCACTGGCAGTAGCAATTAATTTGGCTTAGTTGAGTTTAGTGCACTTCCGTTGCACACGGCGGCCATTTTGTCGTACCGCCGGATGAGCAATAGACAGACAGTCAGACAGACAGGCGAACTGGGACAGAATGGATAGGCTGGCAGGTGGTCGGACAACTGTAAATGCATGAGTGCTCAAAAGCAGCTTTAGTTTTTATTACCATTAAAAGCGGATGAGGATGGCCCAACGCCCCAAAAACAAAATGTCGCACATAACTCAAATACATAAATACAAGCGCAGACTCTTTATATAAAACGGAGGCATTTGTGTTTGTGTGTGTGTGAATGTGGTGAAGAACCCTTGCTGTGCACCATTGTGTGGCACGTTGACATTGCGTTCTCTCCCGCTATCGGTGTGTATGTTTAACAATTTTGGCAATGGTCTTTGCTGGTAACACCTGAAATGAAATCCAACCATGACCCCATTGAGCTATCCGTAGTGCATGGCAGCCACCACCGTCATACAGCATTGACAATGACAACGACAACGACAACAGCAACAGCAACAACAACAGCAGCAACGACAACAACGGTTTTGAAAGGCACAAAACTGAAATTCAACTAACAACATTAACAGCGCAACGAAATTTTAGACGGGCTTGGACAAGAGATTGGAATTGGGATTGGCATTCGCTTGGTTTGAGGTTGGGGCTCGACAAGCCAGACAATAAGCGCTGCATTGCCGCTGCTGATGGTTCTGGCTCTGGTATCTCTTTGGTGGTTCTCTCTGGTGGTTATTGCATATGCACACACGCAATGTAAGCGACAGGGTTGAATAGACAAAGCAATGCTGCTGCTGCCACGGCTGCCTCGCCTGCCGCGCCTGCCACGTCTGCCACTGCTGCTACTGCTGCTCCTCTTGTTGCTGTGCGAATAAATGTATTTGGGCACTTCAGTCGCTCTTGTCGCAGTCGGAAGGGAGTGAAGTGTGGGCATCTCGGCGCTCCAGCGGCATCACATATGCGCCTAACGATAATAGTTTTCTGCGTAATTTGTTCGCAGTTTTAGAGTATACACTAGCAGTGTAGATATCAACGTCGGCAAACTTTGCTCAACGCATTTGGCGATGCGTCCTGCAGGCATTGTGTGTATAATTTAGTATTCCTGACCGGAGCGCCCTTTTCCTCGCTGACACTCTTCTCTTTGACTCGTTAAAATTCATTTTAATTTGAAGTTGTAGTTGTAGTTGTAGTTATTTTGGCGGGGCCATGACGCTTGGCCATAAACCGAGTCAAGCAGTGTGACAGACAGACAGAGACAGCAACACAAAGACAGAGTCAGAGAGCTACAGAGATAGTTGTGAGGGATGGTGGTAGGCGAACAGGATGCCGCACGTGTCTCTGATGCCGCATCCTGCGTAGCTTTATAAACAATTTTGAATTTTGCGGTTGTGCGAAAATTAATGGATGCCTCGCTTTAGTGCGGTTTTTGGTTGCGCTGCCAGTGCTGCTGAAAGCCAGAGTGAGTGAGCGAGGGAGGGGGTGAGAGGCGGAGAGCACATGGCTGCGGGGCAAGCAAGCGAGTGCCACATCGTTTGCTTTTAGCGCTGGCGACGATGGCGGCTAGATTTTAACGTTTTGTCATTAGTGTTTGCATTCTAGAAGCGAGATTGTTGTTTGCCGTTGCGGTGGCGGCAAGAAATTGCAGCTTAATGGTAACATAGCGAGTGTGCAAGAGACAATGAGACAGAGAGCAAGGGATCGAGCGAGATGGAGAAATAGAGAGAGTGAACAGGGTTTGTTTGCTTGAACATCAAGAGCATTTCAAATAGTTGGCTTATTTATGGCCAGCTCCGCATCCAGCAATCAATTAAATCCATAACAAGGAAGCTAAACCAAACAAAGACCAAGGCTTGCTTAACAATAAAAACAAGAGCAACAACAACAACAACAACACACCCAGACCCACAGACACCCACACACACCAACACACACGCATGAAAAGTTTGCTGCAAGTTGCCAATGATTGTCAGGCAGTCGCATGTGTGTTATGAATAAGCTAAGAAACTTTTGCCAAAGTCGTTGCTATCGTTGCAGTGCAACGCTTCCAAGCCACCTAAGGAACCAAAGCCGGGGCTCTAGTTGTTCCCGTTGCCGTTGCTGTTGCTGTTGCCTTTGCCGTTGTTGGAGCCAGCGAGTGAGCGTGGTTAATAAAACAGACAAACACTCAAACTTTTGCTATAAAAATATCTGGATGGGTAAGCGCATGGTGCGGGGAGAGATGTCTTTTTTAAGTTGCCAGCGTTGTTTGCTTGCTAAACAAGTGCTATTAAAAGAGCATAAAGGTGAAAGGTGGGCGTGGCTGAAAGCACTCGTAGCGTGCAGCGCTTGTCGTAAAGGGACCCGGTTGTTTGCATCTGTAGTATATACTACCTATTCTGAAATAAGCCCGTCCAAATCTATATGCAGTTCTCAGTACCTGCAATCGCTGGATGCTTCCAATACCCTCTAACCAAAATGTGAATTGGTTGGGTTACTTTGGCTTCATGAAAAGTATTGGAAGTCGCAAAAAAATAGTAAGTAAAATCATACATATTCAGAGTCGTTTTTATGAATACCGATAATTCCATAAAATGTTGTCGAATTATAATCTTTTAATCTATCAATATCAGTAATTAAATATATTTATTCTATTTTAAATATAAAACTAGCTCAGTTTGCACAATTGGGGTATTTGATAGTTGATCAAATGATGCTTGCATCACTCTTGGTGAATTGTTCTGTTCGTCGTTTTTTATGTTTTATTTAATACATAAAGAAACTTAGGTGCACTTTTGTATTTGCCGTCTTGCCGTGCTTTTTAATGTGCCACAAAAAAACAAAAGGTTGAAGCAAAAAAAATAAACAAATTATAGCGAAACATGCAACACAGTGAAATTTTATAAGATAAGTTTTTAATGCTTTTTATTTTGGATTGCTGAATACTAAAAAATATTATACTACTTCAAATGCTTTGACTCCTGCATAGTATACGCTCCTTCGAGAACTTTATTAATAAACAACTCTAGTGTCTATAAAAAAGATGTCATTACAAAATAAAAAAATACAAAATATTGCCAACAATTTTTAATAGTTGTGAATATCAAACAGGGATTCACAAGGCAAATTAAAAACACAATATAAGAACTGCTTTTGAGCAGTTTATTTATTATTTAATTACAAAAATGTATATGAAAAATATAAGAGCTTTTACTAACTTTTCAATGCGTCTGATATGGAATCACCATAAACTATAGACCAAAATCAACCAGGTGGTTTCAATGGATTCTTCTTGTCGAGTTTATGTACGAAATTCACATGAAGTTTGTTCAATGCTTGGCAGCTTAGTGGTAGCCAGCCACTGGGAGTATGAGTAACATATGCACTTTATGTAGGTTTGTAGCTGCCAATGGATAAACCTGATTGCTTAATTTTCGTTTTTAACCACAGTTGTTGTACCATTTGAAAATGGCAGCAGCTAGAATGACAAAAGCGTCACCGTTGACCCCAAAGTGCAAAATGCAGTGAAATATTGAAATTGTACGGTTTGCTGTTGTGCAATGGTGCGTAATGAAAGTAAAGTTTTTGCCGTTGACAGCGAATGACGCTACAAGCGAGTTGAAAGGTTCACTCACACAGACTCTTACACACACACTCACACTCACACACACACACACATACACAAACACACATAGTGAAACGTATGCGCAAAGAGATTTTTGTTATACGTGACCAGCAATTGCAATGCGCGTTCTTGTTGCACGAACAAAGCAAGTCAAGTGAAAACGCGACATGTGCATATATCGAAAAGCAGACAGACTTATACCATATATAAGTCTGCACCATATCATATACAGTCTTTGGCCATTGCTGCAAATAGCCAATTGCAAAACGGTATATTCTTCAAACAATCATTCTTGGCAGCTGAAACATTCAAAACATTCCCTCTTGGCAGCTGTAATATTGCACTTGTTCTTTGTGTGAACTTGTGTGTAATCTACATACATATACATATATTATATATGATACCTTTCAATCAACACGCAATTTAATATTCACTTACCATTTTTCGTTTTGTTCCCAATCCCGATCTGTATTCGATTAAGACAAAAGAAAAACTGCAATGATTTTTAATTTTTATTTTTGATTAACATTTTTCCATTTTATTTGATTATTTCTCTCCTGCTTTTCCGCATTTCCCTATGCATATATTAACGTGTACACATGCACATTTTGCGTGCATTTGTGTGTGTGTGTGTGGGTGTGTGTTGGTGTGAGCGTGTGTATGTGTTGGTTTGTGTATGCATGCGGGATTATTCTGGGGGTGTTTCGATCGATTTGATTGGATTGGATAGGCTTTGAAGAGCCCTTAACATAATTATACCATTCTGCTTTCACGCTGCTCATAATTGTTTGTGGGTTTTCCTTTTTGTTCTATTTTCCCTGCTACTAATTCCAATGCAATTAAGGAGCTGTTTGAGTGTGGGTATGTGAGTAAATGTGGGTGTGTGCAGCTTTTTCATTTTCAACATGTTCTGTTGTTGCATGCAGCTTTGTTTAATCTCTGACATGTTCCTTTTTTATACATTTAAATTTTTATTTTTATTAATTTCTGTTGTGATGTGTTCTCATGTGTTTTATTCGCATTTGTTAAACACACATACATTTATTGACGTTCTTTAATTATATGCATTTCTTTTTATAATATAATTATTTATATGTACATACACAACATTGAATCATTTATTGTATTACATATATGTATATGCATTTAGCTTAAATCGTAACTATGTATACATAATTACACATAATTATGCTAAATACATAGGCATATCTCATATTATAGGTAATGGTATTATAAATATTACTGCTTGTTCTTCCCTCTCTCTTTCTCTCTCTTTATTTGGATTGCTATCTTTTTGCTTATAATTTTGTTGTCGTCCTTTATTTTCCAACATTTTCATTTGTTTTTGCTTCTTACTTTATATTATCTCTACCATAGTTTTTTTGTTTTTTTTTTATAGTGTATTTTATGTATTTATTTAAAATTATGCATAGCTTTTTGCTCTTGTATAGCAGACATTTTTGTTGTTTGCTCCAATAACATTTAGTTATATACATATGTATATATATAAATATATATATATATTGTATGCATATATATATATTGTACGCATTTACATATACATATATATATATGCATATATATACATATACATATATATATATGTATATATATGCATATGCATATAAGTATATGTTGATTTGTATGTAAAGTTTTGCATACAATGTTGCACAGTTTTTGCCATTGGCTCTCAAAAAACACGTTTTGCCAAGTTTAAAAAATAAATCAGTTTACTTTGTTAATAGCATCGTTTACTCTCATCGCATAAAATCACAACTTATAGAAATTAGACGCACTTTCTGTTTGGGCTCTACACATCCTCCAATGCAAAGTGGGCTAATTTTTCGTTTCTTTCGTTTAGCGTTTTGTAAAAAATAGTTTACAATATTAATGATTTTCCATTTAGTTTTGGTTGTCTCTTTTTGTAAATACCATAAATAATTGTGTTTCGTTAACAGTTAGCATATAGTTTTATAGATACAATTACAATCTTAACTAAACATTGACTAAACTTTGTAATTTGCTTTTGCTACACGTTGCAGTCAACGTCAGAGTCGCTGCATATTTATATATGATTTTTGTTGTCGGGTTCGTTCACTCTCTCTCACTTTTTTATTTATTTATTTTTTTGCTTTCTCTAAATATTTCACTATTTTGCCTCTTTCAGCTGTTTGCTGTTACATAAAGATTTCTTTGTTCACATTTACATTACATAGATACATCCATAAGTTTCTATATGTGTTACCCATCGATTAAATACCAAGTGCTGCTTACATAAATAGTTGTAGCTAGTCATGAGTACATCTACATGCATTTTTTATTTTGATTTTTTGATTTTTTTTTTTAATGGTTTCTTTTGGTTTGTGTTGCTTTATCACTATGTTTTTACCTATGTATGTATGTGCAAATTATCTACTTTATGACTTGTGTTTACATTTAACTATTTTGAAGGTATTTTGTGTTTTTCTGTCTTCTTTTTTTGTAGTTTAATTTTTTTTGTTATTCAATTAAATTAAATTTAATTATTATTATTATTATTTTTTCTTAATGTTGGTTCCTTTGCTCGATTTTTTAGCTCAGCTTATTTTTGGGTTTAACTGATCGAAGCAACTGGGGCCGCCCATTTAACTACTTCTTCAATTAGGCACATCTATTAAATGAGCTGCTGATTTAACTTATTACTCATAGCCAGTATCCAAGGGGTAAAGGTGGTGTCTGAGAAGCTCAGTGATAACACATAAAAACCCAAACACATACATACACATATGTATGTTTCGAAATTATTCAGAAGTCGAATCAGTATTGAACAGTTTTGAATTTCAGTCATAGTAAATAATTTCAAATAGCTTAGCTTCTAGAATTCATTTTTCCTCTCTTTGTCGAATAGAAAGCCTTTTACCCAATAGCAAACCTGAAGGTTTCGTGCACTACTACATCCAAAAAATCTTTCGACTTTAGCACCCGCTCTATTATAAATCTTGTAGGTATACCTACGGCTAGATGTGTAGTTACTGAATTGCACCCTTCCGACTAAAGAAGGTTTCTTAGAACCACATGTTCGTTTTCGCCCATTGACTGCGAGAATATAGACACAAAAAACACACATACATTTATTTTTTATTTAATTGTAATCCATTGGTTTTTTTTTAAATAGAATTAGTTGTACATAAAGTATGGTTATTAGCTATTGCACAATTTGGCTTTATTGCTGTTGCTGTTTGTTGTTGTTTGCTGTCGCGGTTTGCTTATGCTCTTTATACTTAATTTTACTTTTTTGCCATCAACAAATTGGATATTAAGTACTATATATATCATATTATATATGTTTTGCTTGAATTCATTTCTGATGTGATAATCTTCTATCGCTCTTCTCATGCTTTCTCTATATCAATCGAGGGGGTTGAACTAATAATAGTGTGTCACTTTCACTTTTCATTTCATTTCAATCTTTGTACAATTCTGGCATGCCATAGACTTGATTTACTTGATTAACTGTTGGTGGTTGTTGTTGGAGTTGCAGCTCGCTGTTGGACAACTGTTGTTGTTGCAGCCAGTGTGGTTGTGCATAATGCAACTGTGGTGCATAATGTGTTGTATGTTGTTGCTGTTGTTGTTGCTGCTGCTGCTGTTGTTGCATCTGTTGTTGCAATTCGTATATCTGCGGCTGCTGCTGATGGTGGAGTTGTTGTACATGATGATGATGCTGTGGTTGCTGTTGTAGCTGTTGTTGTAGTTGGTAACGCGGCTCCTTCACATATTCGCCGCACGGTGGCTGTTGCTCCTGTTGCTGTTGCTGCTGCTGCTGCTGTTGCTGTTGCTGCTGCTGCTGCTGTGTGGGATACATGGCCACCGCTCACGGCAGCTACACGAGCAGACTCGGTGCCAGCCACTCATCCTCCGCCAGCTGCAAATGCCACAAGCTAAGTATACGCACTTTCCACCTACACCCAGTAACTCACCTGCGGACTGACCTGAAACTGTTGCATGGGATAGGCAACCACGCCAGCTGTCTGCGGCAAAGCACCGCCTACGCTCTGTGTGATCTGTGGTGCAGCAGCGGCCGCAGCGCTGGTCAACTGCGGCTGTGGCGGCACACTCTGCCAAGTGCCGGGCAGCTGCACACCCATGCTATTCAAGAAAAAATGCAAATAAAAAAAATACGTATTGTTGCGAAAACGCTCGTTCATATTGAATCAATATTCGCACACTTACCCCATGTAGCTGGCCTGCTGATAGCCAGCAAATTGACCGTAGGTGAAGCCCTGCATTCCTTGCAGAAATTGGCCCGGCTGCAAGGCGCTTGCCGGTGCCGCTGTGGGATATGTGGGTGCCGGTGGATACCAATAGCCGGCAACTTGCTGACCATAGGCGGCTGCTGCAGCTGCGGCAGCGGCAGCCGACCCAAATGGAAAGCCCTGTGCCAGGGCTTGGCCAGCAATGGCAGACATATGATTTGGATCGCCACTCTCCTTGCCCCACGCACATTTCACTGGCTGCTGGTTGATTTCCGTATTATTGACAGCCACGATAGCGTGTGTGGCCGCTTCTTTTGTCGAGAATCTAAAGGGGGTAAATCGTTGTGAGTATTAATGTGTGTTTTGTTTGTGTAGCTAGCAGTGTGTAAAGTTAAAGCAAACTAATTTGCTGGGGGAGTTGGCCGCTGCAGATTGACCTGCTTAAATTTCCATTTAACCTACAGCAACAACAACAACAAAAACTCGACAACAAGTTGTGTTAGCCTGAACAAAGCGTAAAAGTGGTACAAGCGTCTGTGGAATTGTTTTGGCTCTTGTTGTGCTTGTATGTAGTAGTAGCTGGTAGTTGAGAGTTGTTCTTGTTCGTCTCGTCCACCTCCTTCTCCTTGTTGTTGTTGTTATTGCTGTTGTGGCGGGGTTTGAGTATAACTGCAGCAGCAGCAGCAGCAGCACCAGCGGAGACCACTTGTAGTCCCCAAGCTCATTATGTTACAAAACGCCAAACAATGCCAATGCGGCTCTTGCTCGCTCCCTTTCTCCCCTCCTCTCATCATCACTCTCCTGGCGCTCTCGTTACCCTTCGACAGTTGCTCTCTCGCTCTTTTGGCTCAGCGCATAGCACAGAAATGAGTTTTTGGACAGCGCACAAAGGGCGAACCTGGTCTGTGCTGCAACTGCAATGCGTTGCCCTCTTTGCCAGGCTGATGGTGCTTGGGGATTGCCTTGTGGTGGGGAGCATGGTGTTGACCGTTAAGCCCCCAACAACGGCTGCCATTAAAACCCTATCAGCATTCGTGGCGGCAGCTGCGATCTGCTTTCTACTCAGCTCTTAGCTCAGCTGCATTCCCCCAGCTCACTTTTCTCACATGCTTTTTGCATAGTTTTTGCCTTCTTTGGTGGGAAGTTTTGCTAGTTTAATACCCTTGCTGAGATTATTGCTTTGAGCTTTGAAGACAAATGCTTTAATCATATACATATATATGGCTGGAGTCGAAATTGCCATTTTCTCAGTTTTGAAAGAAAGCAATCGGATAAATATGTCTATAATTTATCTAAGCAACTATCGCTTTAAAATGGTTATATTGAATGACATATTTTTGTGTTTTCAATATATTTTTGATCTTGAAAATTTCAAGCTTCCAAACAATCTTAGAACGTAGCTTAACGACATAGGCCGAAATTCATGAATGATATGCCCCAATCACGGAGAATAGAATGATACAATATCAGAATATCAAGTTGCCATAGCAAGAATAAACTCTATCAGTTTGAAAGCCTTGTGCATAGATGTGATAGGAGCAATCAGAAAAACTTGAGAATATATATACAAGGACGATCTAAGCAAAATATTGTATATTTATGACATATCGGAAAGGGTATTTAATCTTCAATTTCACAAAAGCTAACATTCATCCCCTTTTTTAATTTTGCCTTGGGCATTGACGTCGCTGCTGTTATTGCGTTTCATTGTTTTGTTGCCTCAAATTTGCCTGTTGTCGTTGTTGTTGTTGCTGATGGTGGTGGTGCTGTTGCTGTTGTTGAGTGCAAAGTGTAGTTGATTTATTAACGGTGCGGCGGACCCGCAGCTGAACGAAGGCACATTGAAATGGCGTGCACTCAATTGCAACGACAACAACATGAAAGCGGTTTTACAAGGCAGTGGTTTGGGTTGGTGGTTGGGTGGTTGGGTGGCTGGTACTTGGGGAACAACGCTGGCCGCAGGCCACAATGCATTCTACTGGCAACTAGTCGCCGCCAACAAAATCAAAATGGCGTGAAACAATGGGTTAATGTTGTACAGGCGGCCGCTTTACGCTTTTAATATTTTTTGTTTTTTTTAACTACTGCTATTACCACTTTTTATTAGGAGGTGAATGGGGACAAGCCGTACTTACCGAACAAATGCATATCCCTTGTCTTTGAACACGCGTATCTCCTGTATTGTGCCATATGGCGAGAATGTCTTCTGCAATATCTCCTCGTTGAGGAAGCCGGAGAGGGCGCCATTGATGCCGCCACAGTAGACGGTGCAGTTGGTGGGACTGCTCTGGTTGTATACCTCGTCAAAGGTCAACGGTTTGACATTTACTGCAAGTGCAAATTATCACATTTTATTATAGCTTAGTTAGTGAGTTGGGTAAATCATTAAAGTTGAACGTTAAGATACTTACTGTCTGCCTTGGTGGCCGGCGGCTTACGTGTGGCCCAATTTGTGCGTATCGAACGAGAGCCGAGCCACTGGCCGTTCATTGCAGTGATGGCGGTTTCCGCTTCCTGCAAATGCATGGAATTAAATGGAAAGCAATTAACTAAAAGCTGAGCACAATTTGTAAACAGTTGTTTTAGCCGCTTAAGCTGCTTACAGCTAAAACAAAGCGAAAAAGAGAGAGAGGCCAACCAAAAACATCAACAAACAGCTCAGAAAGTGTTAAAGAAAAAACAATTGCGGCCGTTGAAAAGTTGCTCCTTGCTCTCTGCCGCAACGCGACATTGTTGCTATGAACAGCAACAACAATAATTTGGCTGCTTTTTAATTCTAGTTGAGCTGACCCCTGCCCCTAGCTACTCTTCTTGCTACTTGCTACTTGCAGCAAGAGGATTCACATATTATAATTTAAATTTTGCCAAAATGTATCAAGCGTGATTCATGTAATAATGATTGCAGCTGTATGTGTGTGTGTTTTGTGTATGTGTGCGTGTGCGTCAATCTGTGTGCATGTGTGTTTGTCATTTGCGCAATATTAAGTTGCGACACACCGAAAAACCAGATCGCAACATTGCCTTAATGAAGTTTGTCGGAATGTGCAGTGCACGTTCTGCACGAAGGTTCAGTGGTGCGATAGTGGTGCATTGTGTACTCTAACTAGGCACTGAGTGCCTCTGGTTCTTTTGCAGCTGTCTGCAGGTTACCTTTTTTTTAAGGTTAGTTACAGTGCTAAAAATTTGCTGTACATTGCTATACACTCTGTCTTAATTGTCAAAAGCTTTATGATAAAGTTAAATTTAAATAAAATTAAATTAGAGTCCCTTTGTTTCATACCGAACTTAATTGCGAATACATACATATATTACTTCCTTTTATTATATAAGAAATTAAATATTACATTTATATATTATATACATTTATGTATATTAGCAATTTGTAGTAGAGGGTATTTCAGTGCCAGAACAGTATTTTTTGTAGCCCTTTTTTAGCTTCATTACAGCAGTTGAACAAAAGTCAACAATTGAGTGGCTGCCCCCAGCGATAAACCAAGCAACTGTCGCGCAACATTGTCCATAATTTAAATTGAGTGTGTGTTGGTGTGAGTGCACATATAGAAATATATACAGTATACATATATATATATTTATATGTATATATGTGTGTTTGAGTGTGCTTGCCTTGGTTAAGTCACGCAGTTTGCGTGCGTGCGCATTTTTATGCATTGCCAGTTGCATTTTTCATATTTGCATAAACTATAAATTTTAAATTTTTTAACTGATACGCATCGTTGATTGCGACGCAGAAGCAGCAACAACAACAACTTCTGCAACTGCAACAAACAGGCAATCAGGCTTTGGTGGGCCAGCAAAGAATGCAACGCCTCACACTCGAGCGTCAGAAGCTATTTAAATATTTTACATTTATTTATCAGTTGGCTGCTTCTTGGCCGACTTGGCCAACTTTAAACAGCCACATGCAATATTTAATTTGCAGCTGTTGTTGTTGTTGTTGTTGTAGTCAGCATGGGTCCCTTCTCGTTTTGCTGGTTATATTTGACAGTCACTTCAAGTGCAGTCTATTGTTACAAATGTAGCTGTGGTTTCTTGTTGTCGGTTCTCTGTTTCTATTTCAGCTTTCTTTTGCCAATTGCAATTGCAATTCCATGTGTCAACAGAAATTGTCTTAACAAACGGTCAGCTTAGTTGGTAGCTCGAAGCTGGCAAACGAACTTTGACAGAGATCTGATGGCCACGGCTAATGCAATGCCACTGACAGAGCGAACTTTGGCCAAAAAGCTGCACAGTTAGACTGGCCAAGCAGTTGTTGATGTTTTTTTTTTCTATTTTGGGTTCTTCTTTCGGGTCTTCGAAGAGTGCGGATAAAACTTTATCAATCATTTTGGTGGTAAATTGCTTAGAAAACATTCGGTGAACATGAACTGTGCAAAGATGGAGTGAAGAACACTTTGTCGAGAGTTGTTTAAGATCCCAAACTTTAAACTAGCTGTACATATTGAAGATGTTTATGAGTAAGCCGTGCGCTTAAATGCGCATTTAATCGCCTTTGCATTTTCGGGTGTACACCCGAAGTTCAAGAACCTTTAAGTAATTTTGCCAATTCATCTAGCTCAAGTGCCTGTTAAATACCACAACATGACACCCAATCGCATGGCTGCAAGTTGGCAAAACTATTTATGAAAGTGGCCCGGCTCAGGTCCAACAGGAACAGGAACGGCAAACGACAGCCTCAAAAAATGTCGAAAACTAATTGGAAAGTTTCTGGGCGAAACATGAGGCAAATAACAAACGGAACAAACTGAATGCTTTTGGTTTTGTGTGGACTTGTTTTTGGGCATGACTTTTTGGTAAGGCTCATTGGCTTTAGCCATTGTTTATTTTCTTGGTATGGTTAAGATGTCAGTTGTTATTGTTGTTGTTGGTGTTTGTGTTGTGGGCAGGCAGGAAATTAATTAATTGTGTATAGCAAATTTGCAGCTAATAGCGAGAAAACTTTGCAAATGTTTGCTGCTTGCGGTTGTGACAACTAGCAAACAACAATAACAGGAACCATAACAACAACAGGCAACTCAAACGCTGACAAAAGTGTTGCCTACCTATGAGCGCTAGCTGAAGCAAACTGAAAATTAATTAAATTTCACTTAAGCCTTCAAACCTGCTGGTTGTCAATTTCGAAAGTCAAACGATCCAAGTTTTTTTTTTTAGCTCAAAGAATTGCATAAATACCAAGTTCCACTTGCCGCGTATAAGTTAATTTAATAGAGACGACAACTTCCGCCTTTCGAATAAGATAATTAATTTTCACGAAAAGATGACGGTAAAAGTTTCTGGCTCGCTGGACGGCCAAAATTTAAAGAAAATTTTCTGTAAATTCAATTTGATGTTCAACTTATTGTGAGTTGTTTTGGTGCAACTTTTGTGCTGTGCGCCTTTGTAAATATTGATTGCTTGATAAGCGTTGAGAATCCTTTAATGCCCCCGCATGGCCTCAAAAAGGGAAATGAAACTGCTGGCAATACTCGCAGCTCGGTTGTGTAGAGACGGGTGGGGGAAGTGTTGGGTACAAGTCACAAAAAGTTTTTGTTGCTGCGCAGCTCAAGAAACAGAACCAAAAAGGCGAAATACCTTCATTAAGCGAATGAAGAAAAGCAAAGTAAGTTGAAGAATTTTTAAGTGGTTTAAAAGGGTTTTGTCATACTTTTCATCTGGATACTAACCAACGCATCCACATTTCCTTCCCCATTCCCAAAACCCAACGCTGCCACAAATGGGTGGACTGACATTTTGTGTACAAAACGTAAGTCGGCAGCAAGACATTTTAAATGTTTATTAAAACAATAAGGAAATGGTTTGTGCTTGGCGCAAGCAGGAAGCAACAAAATCAAAAAAAGGACCAAACAGGAGAAGGAAAAACTGTAGCGGGTGAAAAGGTGAAAAAAAGGCAAAGTCAAACACACACAAAGGAAGGATAATCCCCACACAAATACACTCCACAAAAATAAGAAGGCAACCGTTTTGTCTTTCGGGAAAAGGTAACCAGACGCACAGTATTTAGTGCTGGTCAACTCAGATCCCTTCCTCGTCCCAACCCTTTGCGTTATCCACACACACACACATCATCAGGCTAAAAGGTTTTTGGCTCCTTAGCCAGTTTTGCGCTGTTCTTCGGTCAGATTCATTAACGTGGCTATTTAGATAAGCGCCAAAGCTTCTCTGACCTCGTCAGCAGCTTTAAGGACAACCATTATCAAAGTCGCATCTTAAAGGCAATACCCCAAAAAAAAAAACCACAACGGGAGAAGCTAATGTCTCGACGGACTTTCCGTCTGACAAATGCATGATTTCTGATGGGCATTTCTGATGATTTCTTGATATTTATAGAATAACTCAAGTGGCAAATCGTTTACACACTTGAAATGCTGTCCCATTTGTCGCATTCTAAAGCATCAAACAGATATCGATGTGTGTAAGCCAGTAGCCAACAACCAACAGCCAGCAGTCAATGTCTAAAAATTGTTTTCATTTCGTTTAGACTGAAAACGTTTTCGATATTTGACCATTGCCTGGTCACACATCACAACATTTATGTGGAGTGGTCGGGTATGGGCTCAAAAATCAGTATTTCACGCAAGAGCGCATTTTTGTCAAGACATAATTCCATGGGATTTATTTGTGTATGCCATTTTTTCATTTTATTTTTTTTCTTTCTGTTCTTTCTCTTTTCATTTCGATTTGGTTTCTCCCTCGCCCTCGATCCCACGTCCCGCCGACCCTCTGTCAATTGTTTTTATAGTTACAACGCCCGGGGGCAAGTCGAAATGTTGCTGCTGGTCATGTGGGTCCAGTGGGTCGGCTTATGCGTGTGTTGGCAGTTTTAGGCTTCAAATCACTAGTTTCTGAATTATTATGGAAAACATAAAATAAATGTCCAGGCCATTTATATTTATAACCAAGTTTTTTTCGCTTCAGCAAATTTATTACATACAACTCGGAACATTTCGCTTTTTGTTTGAAATTAGCCTTTGTTCACAGCAAGTCGAGCTTTAAAGACCGCCCCGAAATTTTCTAAGAAAATAACTTGAAAACTGTTCAAGATTACAAATTATGGTTTACTGAAGAAAATATGTGGGCATGGATTTCAGCATATAAAATACTAAAAACTAATTTGAATCATATGCAGCTTTGATTTCTTGGAAATGGTTCAATATTGATTGAGCTTGTAGTCTTGGTTTATATATGGCTAGAGCTATTTAAATTGCTTGCAAGATGCAACGCAAACAGAACCTCGGATTATTCGCAGCTATTATGAAATGCCAAAGACAGTTACTTCAAAGGTCGAATGCTAAGACAGGATTGGAAAGTACTCTGCAACCGCAAACCCAATATTTATTGACATATTTTGATTGAGGGGATAATATATCACATCTCTGACTGTTACAGACAAGATACACAAATGACTACAGCTAAATGAAATTACCTATTAATGCTTAACAAAATGGTGGATTATGAAAAATGAGGGCAAATACTGTATTTTGTATCCTTCAGATCCTTTCTCTCTATGCGTACATAAAATGTGTGTAACGCAACAATGGGCACTGCATTCACCGCACAGCTGACGAAAAGAACTCACTGAATGCTGTGTCTATTATCACCAAGGCTGTGGCAGCAGGGTTTTGCATTATATCTTTTTCGCTGCACACATTGTCAGCGTGCGTCTAAATAATATCTCGGCACAGTGTGCAACAGAGGCTGCTTTAGCTACTAACACTTGCAGCGCTAATACGATTAAGCGAAGTAGCTTGAGACGTGACTGTACTTCGGCTGTAATAATTTGTGACTCAATAAGACGGCCGCACAGCGTCCACTTAAGATGCAAGCAGCAAGCAACAGTCGAACGCAGTTGTAGTTACTCATATGCCACGTTTGCCGCATTGTCGCATTGGCGTGCAATATTATGTTAATGTTATGTGTGACAATAACTGATGCCGCCAACGATGGCAGCCATTAGCATTTTCAAGCAGCCGCAGGATGCTGATTCCTGTACAACAACAGCAGGCAGCAGGCAGCTCCTGTGGCATCTCCTGTTTCTCCTGCATGGGCATGTTTATTGCTCTTAATGGTTGCGTGAGAGTTGTTGTTTTTTCATACCCTTACAGAGGGTTAAACAATTTTGTCGTGGACTGTGTACCGCAATCCCAATCCGCTTGAAATGTCAGTCTGCCAGCTATAGAAAAAATGTTATCTAGTTTTGCTAAAGATCTGAACAAATCTCATAGTAATGCCATTAGCATCGACGACTGTATTATAAAGCATCCATAGAACAATTCGTTCGATGAACTTCGTCGTGTAAGGATATGTAATCTTCGGCGTGCATGAAATAGGTCTTGTTTCTTGCTTTTATATATTCTTTTCAACTACATGCGTTCGTTGTTGTTGTTGTGATTTATGATGCTAATGACACGCAGCCCGGCTGTCCTGGCGCCTGCTGTCTCGTCTCCGCTGCTCTCCTCCGTTGATGGTTATTAAATTATGGCAATTTGTGTACATCGTCAACGTTTGGTAGCGGTGTTTTGGCTGGTGTTTATTTAAAGCATGTTGCCAAACAATTTGCGCTAAATATTTGAGGGCTTCTTCAGCTACAACTACATCAGCACCGGCATCAGCTACAGCTCCGTTGGTCGCATTATGCAAAGCTTGGGGATTGGCGGAATGTTCATGCACACTCGGAAGCGCAAAATGAAGAAAATGTTTCTTCCTTTTCCGTTTGCAGTTGCAATCGAAATGCACAAATATACGCACAGCGTATGTGGTGCGTTAGTGTGTGGATGTGTGTGTGGGTGTGTGTATGTGTGGGTATGTGCAGTAAGCCATTCGAAATATAACTTTTCAATTTCCGCAAAACCACAGAAAATATATAAACTTTGCACAAAAATTTAATAAAACTTTTCGCATAAATAAAATTTGCATTAAATCAGCTGCAAGCGACGTCAGCCAAGGAAGGAATGGGTTGGGGGAGTGTGCCAACGGCTTAGTACGGCGTATATGATGTGTATGTGTGCGTGTGTTTGTGTGTATTTTTGTGTGTCTTTGTTTGTCTGTGTGTGTGTTTGTGCTAAACTCATGTCGAGAAACTTAATTTGAAATATTTGAGTTTGCTATTTGGAGCGCGTTTGTTTTTCTTTCATTTGCCTTTGCTGTGTGGCATCGAAACTAATCGAGAAAGTTCGAAAATTTGTCGCTTGCACCACCCCAACTCCCATGCAGCATCGATGCAACATAAAAAGTTAACTAGTTTGTGGCAGCGATGCGTTTGACACGTCGCTGCCGCACTTGAGACTAATATTGCGTATACGCCGCTATGAACTGAGCACCCAATATAACAATAACAACAACAACAACAACAACTACCACTATAACGACTCTGTGCAAAAGGCTTAGACTTCGGCTTTGGCTTAAGCATTTGACTGACAGCCACTGGCTTTTCCAAGTGTCATGGATTATGTTATATATGTATTTGCAATATTGCGCACTCCGTTGCTGCCTGTCACACAAACCGCAAGCTCACTCTCACTCTCTCCCTCTCTGGCTCTCTCGCTTTCTCCTTTACTCTTTAATCTGTTTGCTCTATATGAAAATATTGATATTAGCATTAAAATTTAATTAACAACTCTCAACGTTTCGCTGCGTAATTGACTTATACCGCCTTTGGCTTTCATGTTTCATTTCGCCCGGCCGATTTAAGCTTTGATTTTACTTTGGTTGTGATTTGCTTTACGTATTTCTCTGTCTGTCTTGCTGTCTCTCCACAAATAGCTAAGCTGCCGAAGTATTCTGCTTGGCTTCCTTGATATTCAGTGCTTACTGTAGCTGAGCTGCCTTAGCCTGGCTTTCGTGCCGGCCCCGCCTAGCTCTTCTGGCATAAGTTTTTGTCTTTGTCGAATTTTCTACCTATTAGGCACATGAAATTCAATTAAAACAGACAATAATACACACAGAGACTTGTGTGTTTTTTGATGTGGGTTATTTGTGGCTTAAACATTATGAATGTAATGAGCAAATGCGCTTAGGTTTCTCTCAAACCCAGTTGCTGGTATTGTTGCATCTATGCTAAAAAAAACTTAGCACAGATTGCGTTATGATGTAAGGGAATTAAATTTTGCTCTGCAGCAATCAACAAAATTCAACACAGACATTAGTTAAAGCCTTTACTTCTGATAGCAAAGCTAAGGAAATGTCTGATTGTGAAGTGGACGTCATATCACATAGTACGCTAACTTCTTAATTTGTTTGCATTGCGTTTTAATGAAGTGCTTAAGGGCTTTACAGCACCTTTGTGCGTTTCTTAAGGTGAAGGGATGGTTAATTTAATTAAAACACAACTAATTGCTTTAGAGTATTCTGACATTGATGTCTTTAGAAGTTCATTCAGGACAGCTGAGCCAGTGTTTCTTTTCTATAAACTTACCGATTTCTTGACAAAACTAACGAATCCATAGCCCTTTGATTTCAGCGTTTGCGGATCGCGTACAACTCGACAGTCTCTGCAAATGACAGATAGAAGGGAATTAGTTACATAAACATTCACTACATAAATATATATATTTATTTTAATTTGGCTAGCCAAACTATATAAAGTATTGTCATTTAAGCAAATATCTACAAAGGTTCATTTAAAGAAGTTAAGCAATCTGAAATTATCTCTCAATGTTATTAAAACTGACCCAAAGACACACACTCACACACACAGCGCAGTGTGATGTGTGCAGTAGCTGTGTTAAGTCTCAGTAAATGAAGTGCCAAAGCTGAAAGTCAAAGACGACGTCATGGATGTCCTTTGCCAGGAAATCCAATAGAGTTGCATGTGCAGCGAACATATGAGTCGAATAAAAAGTGTTGAGAATTGGATTTCTGTGCGGAGGGAGCTCAGATAGCAGAAGAAGAAGAGTAGCAGCAAAATTATAAAAGCAGGTCCTTAAGAGCGTCAGCTAGCGGCTTATGCCCTGGGCGTGGCATCCTACCCAAGTTAAAAGGATTTTTAGCTGCAAAATGCCACAGAAAGTGTTAGACCACGTGTCGGCTGTTGGGCGTGTGTGTTGTGGGCACTGGGGGAGTGGAGCAGGACCTTTAAATATGTATGCCCGTCTTGCTTAAGCCACGAAGAAATATTTTGCGCTACCCACTGATGAGTGTGTGGTAGATGCGTGCTTGTGTGTGTGTGTGAAACTTGGCTCAACCGCAACACACCAACACTGACAAACATCAACGGACTGTAAAGGGGGCAAGAAAGCCTGGCAGCCCGCATGTCGACCGCGGCATTTAAAAAAAGGCCAACTTGATTGTAAATCACGATAAAAGTCAATTTTTAATATGAGTTTTAGTTTACACAACCAACCCCCACCACCGCTTCCACCCATTCAACATTTTAGCCCATGTTAAAAAAGAAATAAGAAAAATATGTGAAAAAAAAGAATGTATTTTAATGGCCTTTGGCTTCAGTTTCAACATACAGCTTTCAGCTTTCGAGCTTCAAGGTTGCAATTTATGGCGATGACCAACAACGAAATTGCATTGGCCCAGGCTGGCCGAGCCCTGTAATCGATACGCACATAAATATTGGGGGGAAAAGCATATTTAATTAAACTTTAATATTTATTAGCTACCAAAGGAATTTGGCTGCAATTGCTCGGGGCCATAGAACTGCGCTAGGGATTCCGATTGGCATTTCGGAGCTTTACTTTCGGTTTGGGTTTGAATCTGGTCTGGGCCTGTCTGGTTACCTCGCTCTCTCCTTCTCTCCCTCGCTCTCTCTCTCTCTCTCTTCGCTGTTGTGGTTTGGCTGGCATGCAAACAAACAAACGAACACGAAATTAATATATTCACAACACACACACACACACACACACACACTTACACTTACACATCCACATACAGCTGCACATGTCCGTCAGAAGTGCACACAAATAATGAAATAATGCAGACGTCCTTTTGCCAGAGCTTCGATTGTGCTAACAAATTAAACGGCATGTAAATGTATGCAAGCCATAGAGAGACATACATACATTTACACATGTGTATCGCATGCGTGTGTGTGTGTGTGTGTAGATACAACATGCATTGCATGTTTGATACCCCACAGCCAACTTATAATTTTTCACAATCGATAAGCATCAGTTCATATTTTCATAACATTTTTGCTCGAACATTGCCAACAATAACAGCAGCTGCAACAATAACAACAACTATTTGATTTTTCAAGCAAACAAACAGGCAAATGACATTTAGCATTCGCTTGAGTATCGTATCTCTGTAATATGCTTAAGCATTTAACATAAAACAAACATAACCTTTGGCAGCGCACAAGAAATAAATCCCAATGTCGACAAATCTCGTGCATACAAATATGCATACTCATATATGTATATATGTATATATTTATATCTATTATTATATATATATACTTATATGTATCTTATATATATTTATGTGCTTAATCTATATGGAACTTGTATACAGCTTGGCTTTCCAACTCGCTTCAATAGCTCTCAAACTGTTGCCATAGTTGTTATCATGCACGAAAAACTCAAGTCAAAAATTTGACTACTACGACGATGAGTGCTGCAACAACTGTGGCAATTTATCCGCTGACGTTTACTTATGCAGCAGTCAAGTGGAGTGGTGCTGCGGGCGGGGCACGTGTTGGGGGCGTGTGCATACACACACACACTCTGTTTGCTCGAAGAATTGAGCAGTGATGTTGGGTGGCAAATGCAAACGCAAAACGCACACACCAGCGACCTGCATGTCTTATTGAAAGGATAAATGTATGTGCATAAGCAGGACCAGGACCTGCTGGCATGCCAGTGTGCATCTGCATGTCTGTAATTGTGTGTATCTGTGTGTGTTGGGGTGAGTGCAAGCCAAGTAGTATATGCAGCTCAGGCCAATCAATATCTTTTTCACAAATATTGGCAAAAGTTTTGCGTTTGCTTTTACTTTAGCTTTGGCTTTGGCTCGGTTTCTGTTTCTGGCTGCTGCTGCTGCTGCTCCTCGAAAATAAATTTTCCCAAAATATTTTTGTATCTTAAGTGCATAAAACTATAAACGTTAAACAAAATATTTCGCACAGACACACATACAGAAATGCGGTTATTTATACTACATATTTTGGCTTAAGTCCCAAGCCTTTGGCTCTAGCTTCGTGTAGCTTTTTGCCTCTACTCTCAACCCATGCCCTCCTTCCATCGACTCGGACGGAGTCTCTCTCTTCAGTGTATCTTTTAGGGCGCGTTGAGCGCATTAGTTGGGAGGTTTTCGCTTTTTTGGCTTTTAAAATTGGTTTATGCTAACAATGCCCCCATATCTACGAGTGTGTGTGTGTGTGTGTATTGTGCGACATGTGTGGTGAAAATTCTTTTGTGTTTGAATTAAAATTGCATAGATGATTTATATAAAATTCTAGATCGTGCAGATGCCAATACTATTGCTGCTGCTGCTGCAACGAGTTTGCTCAAGTAAATAAGATGAAAACGTATGCATAAGATTCTTGCGGCACAACAAAACGAAAGTGAAATCCAATTGCGGAGGGGCAGAACTGGTTATCGAAATACTGTGAAATATTATTCAAGCACCGAATGCTTGATTGCATGAACAATAAATTGCCAAGGCAATGGAAAGCAAACACAAAACACACACACACACACATAATGGAATACTCGTCTTATCGCACTTTGCCAATATTTATTTTGAGAGGCTAAACTATCATTACAAATGACTCCAAGTATAAATGCGAAACATATCAATTGAAGCCTGAGTCAACTAAACCAGCAATTTGCAATTTCCTGACCACTTACAGCACTTTATCGATACTTCATCGCACTCACATAACACAGCTCTGCTTGCTTCCTCGATAGACATGTAATTTGCAACTCGCACTCGCAGTATGTGATATAATGCAATCATGTGGAGCTGCCTGGTCGGGAGCGAATCTCTCCCATGCTAAGCACATAAACAGTAAACACAAATTACTCAGCAATGCAAACAACATTGTTGGCGATAATATCGCGCACCCATTGAACATCCGCTCTAAATTCAAAATCCATCACGGAGGCAATGTATTGCGGCTGTCCTTAAATATCCTTTGACCATTTTCGCTATGGCTATGTCCCAGACATATGTATATACATAGATACATATCTATTTACATATATGTATATAAATATATATCTTTATATCGGCATTCAATCAACATTCAGCTTAGCCAGCAGCTGGACCCAAGACCATCATCATCATCATCATCATCATATTCATCATCATTGTATTCATTGAAATTTCCAAATATGTATTTTTTTCTCATGTTTGCATATTGGGCCATTGACTGGGCAACATTTCTGACTGCTGCTGGTGCGGCTTTTGTATGACTTTTTACAAATTTGCCAGCACATTTTTTTTACAATTTGCTCATCTATCTCTCTGCCTCTTGAATTTTATTGGCTTCCGTTGCTGGCATCGTTGTAACATCGATCAGATCAAATACAGCTGTAAATTCAAATGAAATGCAAGCGGCATGCATTGCTTTGAGTGGTTGCGGTGGTGCGGGGGCGTTGGCGATGTGGCGATGTGGTCTGGGCGTTTGCTGTTTGCCTAGCCAAATATTTAAAATGGATTTTCTTGAGCATTTTATGAGTTTGCAGCTGCCGCTACCACAGCCGCAGACGCGTTCTTCTATTTGAATTGATTTGATTTGCTGGCCAAGAATTAAGTAATAAATTCGGGGCTAGAATTGCAGGCAGAGCATGACTTTAACTTAAATGGGAATAGGAAGAGATGAGACTTTGCATTCAAACGACTCAATGGGCGTGGGGGTTAGGATTGAAGGATAGTGTGTGCGAAGGGTGGACGTGTGGTGGGCGAGGGTGGGGCGTGTCACGTGCTAGTTCGCCTCGATTGTGCAGCATTTATTTACACTAAAATGGTAAATTCGCATTGAGACAATTTCATGCTCATCTGCATAAAATCAATTCCATTTTGGAGACAATTTGAAGATTGGAATACAAATTTCGAATTATCAACGTGGGACACGAAAAAGAAGTCAAATTGCGGCATCTCTTTCACTCTAGCCGAACAAATGGCCAAAGCAGCGATCGTAATCAGCATTGAACCGGCCAAAAGAAGGGGCAGTGTAAGAGAGTGATAGAGAGAGGAACAGAGAGGGAAAGCGAGCGATGGGTGAAATGAGAGAGATGAAGTAAGTGAAATGGTGCTGCTGCTTCTGCTTGACTTTGCCTCGTTCTCTGGTGCCGCTGTTGTTGCTGCTTGCCACGTTTTTCATTCCGTTCGAGCATTTACACCATCGACGCTGGTCGGCATCGGTCTTGGAGCTTTATTTTGGTACAAGTGCCAGCGCCAACGTCATGCATACATAATGTGGTTGGGGACGCCAGCGACGCAGCAGCGTCGGGAGGGTGGGGTGTAGGGGGAGGGGATTAGACAGTAGCAAAGCCAGATGCTTTACTAATTCCACAGCGGCTTTTCTATCTATGTATGTGTGTGTGTTTGTGTTTGTGCCTGTGTGTTTGAACTGGTGTGCGCAGTGCAGCGACAAATTATGTGGTGTGTGATTTGCCACAGACATTTCCACCCAGCAGCCTCCCCTCTTTAGTTGCCCTACTCTCAGAGTCTGCTTGCACCACATCTACTCCTGCTTTTGTGCGCAATGCAAAGACACTGTCGAGGCTCTATGGTGATATTTTAGCGCCAAAAACTCAAAGACAGACAGAGCAAAGGACAAAAAAAAAAAACAAAAAAGAAAAAAGAAAAAACAAGTTACAATGCTCTAGACTTGGAGATACCCTATTAGGCTATTAGGTTTAATAAGTCGATGAAAGCACAGGCTCTAGTTTCGCACACTTAAATGGCAAGAAGGTAATTATGCAAGTGCAATTTTTATTTTTAATTTGTATTGCTGTGGAAGGGCCGGCAAGAAGGCGAAGGCATGTGGTTGTCTCTGGGATCCGACTAAATCGATTCTTTCCTTTTGTAAGCTTACACACTTCCATCCTAATATTCTTTCGCTATCACAGGTGAAGGGTATAAAAACGGTCACGAATTTGCATGCAACTCGTTACGCCTGGCACTTGTGTGTTAAGCTCGGGCGGCGCCTCCCAACGTCGCACGCTTTATTCAAAACCATATCGATTTTGCAGTAAATAAAACATTCAAAGATTGAAGTTACCGCTTTTGAGCTTAGCCGAATGGTGTGTGGCCTCTTTTTTTATGGAGTGCGCCGACAGTCAGTGGCGGCGGCTCCCAATGGCTGGCTGTTTGGCTTGCCTCAATGGCGCTTCCTTTTATGGCTTCCGCTTTCTTTTTTTTTACAACAGCAGCAGCAGCTGTTGGCTTGGCTTTTGGTATTGGGAGGAGAGGGACAGCGAGTATGAGCGGTGAGCAAAGGGGGCGCTGCCAAATTGTAAATATTTTTGTCGGCCACGTAGCGGCACAGGAGAAAATATTGCATTTTTCGCTTGGCATAATAAACGATGTGCCAACAAAAAACCCCAAAAAAACACAAAAAAAACCACAAAAACCACGAAAATAAAAATACCAACAGCTGCACCGCACAACACACACACACACACATACATTAACTGTGGGTTAAATGAGTGCGGACTGGAAGTGCGCCAAGTGGCAACTGCAAAAGTTCAGTTTAATTGTTAAGCCCAGACCTAAGATTAAAGATAAGCCCAACAACAACCAACATTTACTTCTATGTAGATATGCACTTCCTGTTATTTAAGAATAATTTTTTTTTTTGGTTGCAGTCATTTGTTGGCCTGTGTGCTCAGTGAGGCTTAAAGAAATTACAGTATTTTGCCATTTATAACTGCCCTTTTTGTGTACACTTTTGCACAAGACATCAGCTAAAACCGACTAAACCGGCCAACCAACTGTCAAACCAACTGGCCAAAGTGACGCCAAAAAAACATATAAAAAAATAGCTGGCTACATCAAATTAAAATGGCGCCGCTGCCATTTTGCTCTCTTTTGTGTGTGTTATGTGTCATGCGAAAGTTACTCGATAAGTAACACATTGCCTGCGACATTTGCTTGGCAGCTTTTAATCATTTTGTTCAGTTTTGAATGCAAAATGTAATCACGACAGGGTTTGAAATATATAAATACTATATTCGAGAATAAATAATAAGAAATCAACGTTTTTCACTTGCAACATTGGAGCTGCCGTTAGTCCAGTTTATATTTATTTTATTTTATTTTTTGTTTCACTTTATGTTTATACATTAATTAACATGGTTTACTGCTCTGAAACCGAAAAGTCTTAATCGCCTTGTTTTAATATTTATCGAAGTTCCATTAAGCGCCTGCAGTAAAATAAGTGTATTTTAGCCCCACCACACCTCACATCGACTGACAAACGAGCGAATGAGTTTTATTTATAACGCAACAGCCACATCCCCTGTGGGCCAGCAGCAGAGCAGCTGCCTCGATTTGGCCACGCCCGGACACACGTCAATAAAACTACTGCAAACTGTCCACATTGAAGCTATAGCTACAGCTACATCTACAGCTACAGCTATAGCTATAGGCGGAGCTGGAGCTGGAGCTGGACATGGAGCTTGGAGCTTGGACTAAAGCTGATGTGATGTGTGGCTGGCGATAAGGCTACTTTAACGCTGTCCTGTCCCCGTTTCTGTGCATGATACCGACTGTACTACGTGGATCAGCCCCTTTTGTGTTTTGTCCAATGTTAGCCCAAAGGGTGAGGTGTGTGTGTGTGGAGCGCCTGGGTAAGGGGTACGGGGTAAGGGGCCAGGGGAAAAAGGACTGACAGAGAGAAGGCCGTGGCGTTGCATGGCGTTTCAAACATGCAAATTGCTTGCGGTTCGCTTCGGTTTTTCGCTTTCAATGAGTGCCTCGCTTACAGTTTACTGGACTTTTATTTTGCAACACACACGTACACACATGATGGTGTTGTTGCATGTGAGTGTGCGTGTGTGTGTGTGTATTTGGTTTTTATGCGCCAGTGCCAGTGCCAGTGCAAGTGCAAAATGCAACTACAAAAAAATCCATTTAGATTAATTAGTTTTTAAGCAAAACAAGTGCTCGATGGATGCAACGGGTAGGATGGTTGTCGAGGAGGGTAGATGGGGGAAGGGGTTTTGTCGAGGCCAAAACCTTTCTCGTGGCTATTTTAATGGCCGTTGCGCTAAAAATCTCTGCCACAATGGCCCCAAAAAAACTGCCCAAGCCGCAACTTGCGTGCTCATAAAATATGCCACACACACCCACACACACACACACACACAAACTCACACTCAAGACTGGAAATGAAATACATAATAAAAGCGAATTACTCGTTTTGTATCTTTAGATGGACGCAGCAAGTTGAGACACACTTTCTGCTCGAATACACTTGGCCAACTTTGTTGGCTCAAATCTCTGCTTAGTTTGAAGTTGCCAGTTCACCAGTCTGCCAGTCTGCCAGTCTGCCCTTCTGCCGGTTGCCCAGTTGGCCAGTTGGCACCTGCCGACCCACTGCAAAATGGCGCATAAGGATGTCAGAGATGAGCGACCGCAGCTGCTGTATTTCTCTGTGTCTGTGTGTGTGTGTGTGTCAATGGACGGTGCTCCGCTTGGTTGGCAGTTGTCGACCTGGCCATCTACATAACTAACTAAGCGTGCCGTGTTGCAGTCGCTTTTGGGTGTTAAACTTGTCGTACACGAACTGCACACCACTTCACACACACACACACACACACCCACACAAATAATGACGGGAAGAAAAGGACAAGAGACAAGGGAAAAAACTAGTAGTGAAATAAACTTTGCTCAAAAGTTTGTTTATTACGCGCCGACAACCGGCAAAGAAGTGAGTAGCTTTCACTGCTGGCGGGGAGCGCGGCTCTTTATGCCGGCTGAAAACCGAGAAGTTTATAAAGTCGCCGGTTTGTGCTGAAAATTCATCATCTTTTTAGCAGTTTATACGGCCGTTTGCCGCCTATGCCGCGTGAGGCAGCCGACTGATTTGGCGGATGAGTCAGGTGTCGCTTTGGAGTTGTCTTTTGTGTGTCGGTTTCAACGGAAGCTCTTTTTCAATACCCTGTACCTATTAAAAACGCATTATGGTGGATGTAATAAAATTGTGCAAGTGTTTGTCACATAAAAAGAAAGTCACGATTTAAAAATCTTTTTACATTTACCGTTTTCTACTTACTCTGTGGTGTTAAATTTTTCTATGAATAACAAGTCTTACAATTTTCAAGTCATTTTCAAATATTTGCACAAGGTATCTTTTAGGCTTGCACTCTTGTTATATTCAAAGTTGCATTTTTTGTTATCCCACTGCTATTTTGCTCTATTAAAAACTTGTAACAACTTGGCTCGTTATCCCGTTTTGAGCCACACCACAGCGACTAGACAAAGTGAAGCTTCTGCAGACATGTCGAACAATTTAATTTGCCTGCAATATCGTGCAGTATAGTTATATTGATAGATGAGCACTGTTATCAATTAAAAATGGGTAAGAGTATGCGAATCGAAGAACTGGCGGCGACAAGTGTTTTTTAGCCTGCAAAAGTTTGATTGCTTCGTTGGAAAAATGGCAGCGGCAAACTTTTGCCTTTGGACCGGCCTGTAAACTGCAAAACTCTGTGTCCACTGGCAAGGAAAGAAAAAAAAGTAGAAAAAAAATACATTTTACTGCATCATTAAGGATAAGCATCAAACTGGCTTTGAATTTTGTTTGTAGCCATTCTGCGCTTTGTGCGAAACTTCCTTGAGATAAGTGAAGCGGCGTCTCCGACAAAGGATGGCAATAAAATAAAGCTTTGTCCTTTAAATGACAATGGGGCTGACTCTAATACTTAAATTTGTGGCAATCGAATGGAGCCGCAGATGTCGCATGCTGATAGTAGTAATCGTTGCTTAAATCAGCCATATTGCAGCATATGTATGCTTTAAAAATGAAAAGAAAAGAAAAAAACAAACCATTTGCCAGACTGCCCAACTAATTAGGAAATAATTTACAGCGCTAACAAGTTGGCCAAGTGAACCCTTTAACCGTTGCACTCCAATTGCCGAACTGTGCAAATAAAAGTGCACTTTGCCACCAGTTGCCACCTACAGGAGCATAACCCCCGTTTGATCCCCTCTCTCTCTATCTGTCATGGACGTACATACGGTTCGCTCGCATTCGCAGTGTGGCAAGGACGCAATGTGAAATCCTAGCAAAATCCTTAGAAATGTTTTATTGGCCCTACCTACGCTT
The DNA here is from genome assembly GCA_035044025.1 of Drosophila paracracens. Taxonomy (NCBI): domain Eukaryota; kingdom Metazoa; phylum Arthropoda; class Insecta; order Diptera; family Drosophilidae; genus Drosophila; species Drosophila paracracens. The sequence goes on along the minus strand of JAWNMN010000401.1, from coordinate 4,278,737 downwards.
GAATAAGCTAGCTTAGCGGAAGCTATCGGATTTTATGTTTCTGACTTTTGCAACGTCGAGTGGCGATCCCAAGCCGGAGAGTCAGAGATGGCGCTGGGGCACTGCAGCCAAAATCCAGCTGCTGAGGACTTGAGTTGCATTCGTTGCGGTCCGTCTGTATCTCCTGGCTATCTGTCCTTCTGTCTGTCTGACAGTCGGTTGTCCGACTATCCGGTTGTCGACGCGTCGGTCAGTCTGTTCAGCGCTTCTTAAGCTCTGCACACTGCAGCTGCTATTTCAGCAGTCGCCCTTTTTTTTCGGTTGAGCTTTTCGTATTGTTTTACTGCCCGGTCATGATATAATACTCGCATTGTGCACCTCTCTGCGCGCTGATTATCTGCACGTGGCTTGTTACGGAGCTGGCCAAAAAAAAACCAAACATGCTCCAACTGAGCTTCATTCATTAACTGCACATTTGAGCTGTTGCTGTCAGTTGGCAGTTGGCTTAGCTGCATCAAAGCACATTCCGCACATCGAATCTGTGTGATGTGAGCTGTAAGCCCCTGTCATTCCTAATGTACTTTTATTTTTAAGATTCTTTTTATCCACTATGGAATTGTATTGGGTAAATATTTATGTTATGCTTTGAATTCATCGAATCTGGGTTGTTGTGCCAGCAAATTTTCGGTATTTTGTAGTTACAGGAATTTATAGTGTGTATGGCTTTCAATTTGGCTTCAGGTACATAACTGTGATTTCACCAGCATAGGATGAGCCATAAGGGAAACGCATCCTGTGCTGCCAGCCTGTATAAGCTAACACATATCCACAGCACAATGTGTAGCCAGTTAATCCAGCATCAGCCCCAATTCCCTCTTTGGGCCAGGTTAGAAATATTGAAATATTTTTATTGAAGTGCCATATATGAGAGTGCCGACAGCCCAAAACTGCCATCGATTTCAATAAGGGCTATGTGTGAGAGAAACAAACCGACGCAAACTCTGAAATCACATTCCAAATGCAACAAAGATGAGTCCAACTACGGCAATGCTGGGTGTAAACCTCCCTTTGCGCCCTTAAACTCTCCCCAAACGACACGTTGTGCAGGCTACAAATATAAGTATTTTAGATTCGCAACAGATGTCCTGTCTCTCGGTCGTAAGCAGATTTTCCGGAAATACATTCACTTACATTGATTTACATAATACGCGTTGTAGAACAATGTGCGAGAATTTGGCGAAACTTTGTATTTTTATCGCTATATTTCAATATTTTCCACGCTCTTCTATTGCAAAAATTGTAATTTCAGTTTTTTTCTCAGTGTATTGCGAGGATTTTACATATTCGCGCTGAAACAAATTGATGTTACAATACTTGCATGTATACTGTTGTCTTTGATTTTGTCTGCACCCGAGTATCAATTATTCAATGAAAGGGAAAACAATCAGCGTTCTGGTTGCAATCCGCCCACATCCCTCATCCACATTTACATTCACATACACATCGCCAATACCTACCGCAGACACTTGGCGAGTCTCAATAGTCAGCGTTTTGTCTGTCTCTGTATTGTTGTTGCTGTTGCTGTTTTTTAAAACAACATCAAGATCCAAAAAAAAGAAGAAAAACATGTAACTTCCGTTTGCCATAATTGATGATATGTTACAGGAGCAGACACGCTCTCACACACAGTCCTGCAAACATACGCTGATACATAAGACAGTGGAATAAATTGTATTGTATTGTACATAAGTCGACTTGGCTGTTATGTGTATCTAAGTGGGGGTTATTGAATAATTGAATGTGTTCTTGTTATAGGAATTAACAGTAACTCTATACGCAATCGTATTCCACCTTTTTCTAATCCAAAGATTTAGCATTGAAAAATCACATAATACCATGAATCGAAGTAGATGAAATTGAACTAAGGCAAATATTTAAATTGTCAATTGGCATATTTTTCCATCTGCTGTATCTATATAACTCTATTTATGAAATAATAAAATTATACGATTTCTTAAATTAATGGATTATAAATATTAACAAATCCTCTATTTGTTGTAGCATTTCAATTGTATTAAATATTTTCTGATTTTTTGTTTTATTTTGCAAACCATGTTGGTCTTAATTATAATTAAAGCAATTGTTAAAAAATGCTACAAAAAATGAAGTTTCAAATTAAAATTAAATATACAAATGACATTTTATCAAATTATAAGCGATTAATATAATTTATCTGTTTTTATCGAATATTACAAATTGTAAATTTCTGTAAGATAGTTTTCTTTTATGACTCCCTATATCTTAAATACATCCCATCGTACTGTGCGATGTCTATATTGTTTCCTGTTATTATCAAATATTAAATATTGTGAATATCTCTAAGATAGTGTGAAAATCATTCCCTATATCTTAAATACATCCCATCGTACTTTGTCCATCTTATTTTCCAATTTTGCTCGTTACTAACACAAAACCGGAAGCAGCTACTGCATAGCTTATAAATATTCCATAGACAATAACGCACAAAACGTACACTTCCGTTAACGAGATGTAAAGTTGTGCAAATCCATTTGCCTAGTTTGGTTTTAGGGTTCAGATTTAGAGCTAGAGTTTGGGTTGATTGACTGCTTTGCATGTTTAGACGCGTCTATCTATCATAAACTTCATTATATACGTATATTAAGCGTCATCAATACTCACAAGAAACGTATACAAAGCAACCGATGAGGAGAAGCTGTGCGTGTCGCTTATGTTTACTTGCCACAGAGACAAAGAGAAGAAGATAGAGAAGCTAGAAAAAACAAAACACGCTGATAAATATATCATCTGGCTTCCGTTCCGTTCCATTCGACTGCGGCTCCACAGTCAAACAATGCGAATGGGACGTGCGTTGGCGTTTTGGCTATTTGTCAAGCTGACGATTGGCGGCAATCAGCTCCGAGAATTGACAAATATGTATGTGAGTTTGTCGTTTGCTTTGTGGTTGCTGTCAAAATTTGTCATAATTTTGATATTAAGTTGCTCAGCTCGTAATGCGATCGAAACTTTTCCATTGGTTTATTTTATGCTATAACATATACATATATATCGACCATATTTAAGGCCATTTAATTTGTTACATTCGACTGAACTTTTCACTGCTACACAGCTCCCTCTTTATACATTTTTCATTTTTCATTTGAAAGCATTTTAAATTGCACAAATTTAATGTCAATATTTCAATACTTTTTTTTTACACAGTGCAGAGAATGTAAGTCAAAAAAAAATTCCGAGTTTTGTCATAAAAAATTGAAAATGTCAAAAGCAACATGAAGCGTCCTACGAATTGGGAATTCACTCCCTCTTTATGTGTGTGTTATTGTTATTGTTGTGTGTCGCACAAAACGCAAAAAATAAACATTGAGTGTGTTTGTTGTTGTGACTGTCTGTGTGTGTGTTTGTGTGCCTATGTGTGTGAGTTTGGTTTGGTTTGGCCGTTGTCGGCATGTAGTTGACATCATTGATTGATTTAGCTGTCAATTGCATAATCACTCAAGCGTTATTGTTCAACTGCTCAGCCGACGCCTACCAGCCCCGCCCATCGGTTGTGTGGCTGTAGCTCTGACTTGGCTGGCTAAATCAGTGGGCGGCTGGGCTGGTACACATACGTATACGTATACGTGTGCTGTCCACGTGTGTGTGACAAATAAACCAGCTGCCGAGTGTCAGGCAATTGTCAGCAGGCTGTATGTGTTGCTGTTGCTGTTGTTGTAATAGTTGTAGTTGCAAACCGCAACAGCGTCAGCTGTCGGTGAGATTGTTACACAGACAGACTCACAGGCAGTGGCACACGCAGAGGCAGAGGCACATGCACAGAGGCTCAGGCAGCCGTGTGTCTCCTGTCTCCTGCCTGGGAGTGTAAGCGGGTGTTTGTGTATGTGCTTCGCATATTGGTAGCACCAATTGATGTGGCAACAAATTAACATGCCGCAAATGGAAGTAATGGCCAAGTGTTAATTGTTGCATGAAGGCCACCAACCTAACAGCCACACACACACACACACACACTCAGTTACCCACTCAGTCACTTAAGCATTTGTGGGCCACAGCAATTTAATAATGACATCACACTGATTCAGTTCTTATTAGATCAGACAAAGCATACACTGCCTCTTGAATAGAAATAATAAATCTGCCAATTAAACAAATGATAGTTGTGGTAGTAGTCCGTATTTTTTTCAACGTTTTTTATTTACAACCGAGTTGAATAAAAACGCAAGCAGCACACCCAAAAAACCCAAACAAGGCAACAACAACTGGCTCGTAAAAAATGGATATGTCAACGTCCGGCATGTCAACAAGATAATAGAATAGCTAGTTGACCAAAAGAACGTGCGGCAGCCCAAAAAATATGTATATGTAAGAAAGGCAAAGGAAGTAAGTTCAAATCAAACAAAATACAAAAGTTCAAGCTGTGCAACAATTGGGAGTTGACACGAGTTGAGTTACGAAGCTTGAGCTTAAGTGCAACGGAGAAAATTCCTATCATCAATATTACTTTAAAGAAAAAGCAATTTTACTATGAAGCGAAAATTAGAAATAGGAAATTGATTCTGCTGAAATCTTGAGAAATTAGTTAACGGTAAATATCTCAGATAATAAATAATATCATCTTTCATAACTAATTTTAGTATTATGTATCATATGGAATTTAGCACAAATAAAATATTCTCAACCTTCCTTTTTTTTCTCAGTGCACCTATTATAATCATCAATTACAGTAATTGCTTGTAATCTGGACAAGAAAAGTAGGTAATTCATGCCGTAACTTGGATTAGAGTGTCGTCGATAGATATCCGTTGAAATGAGTAGCTATAACTCCAGTAAACTGTAGAATAATATTGCAACAACAGGTTGCACGGCGACAACTCAAGGTCATTCCAGATATTCCTTGAGCGTGGCTCTGCTTGAGCAACATTGAAAAATTGTCCATTTTGTTTCTTTTTTTTTTATTATTTTTATTGACAGCTTGATTTTCTTGACAAAAAGAAACCTGTGGATTGGTCAGATGTGCCCGTTTGCGCCACTTGAGTGTGGGTCGGAAATGCCCAAGTGACAGCTGACATTTACTTTATGCTTTGTCGTTTAGTATTCAATGTTGTTAGTGCCAACACTCGCGGCAAATTCGGGCGGATGATTTTTAAGTGCCAGCTGCATGCAAAACAAATTTGACTTCGCGCCGCGTTAACAAGCAATGGGTGTGCGCATCTGCTGCTGTGTGGCAACGTTTGTTGGCAAGGGAATGGGCGATGCAATTGCAGCCAATGAAAGCTTGTTGTTGCAGTTGTTGTTGGTCACAGGCAGGTGGCGGGAGGAGCCAGTGATGTCGCTGCAATTCCACGACACTGCGACATGTTTGCACTTGACAATTCATTTCATTGTTTGTAGATTGCATTTGTCGCCCAACCACACGAACGCAACTCCTAACGCCCCCTCCACACCCACCTCCCATTCCTTGCACCCCTTTCCAAGATACAGCCCATAGCTGCAGTGAAATTGTAAGCGACAAAAGCTGGCATAAGTATGAGTTGTTGTTGTTGTTGTGTTCCTCTTTGTTGTTGTTGCTTTTGGGTTGCTTCAAAATTGCATTCACAGCACGCGATGAGCGCGTTGCTGCCGACAAGCACAAAGCGCTCCAGCTTATTTCTCAGCAACCTTTTGCTACCTTTTTCATGTTTCTTCACTTTTCGTAGACGAGCTTCTTCTTTTTCTCTTTTCTTTTTTTCTTTTCTTTTTTTTTTGGTATGGCATACGAAATGCAATTTTCTTGGCACTTTTGCCGAAAACTTTCTATTCGTTACTTTCCTGTTATGTGTGAGTGTGTGTGTGTGGATATGTGTGTGTGTGTGTATGTGGGTGTGTGTGTGTGTGTGTAGGTGTAGATTCGAGTGTTTGTTGGTTGTTCGAATTGCAGTATGCATGTGGTCAACAGGTTATCCTGTGACTGCCTGTTAGTCCTGACTGCGCCTTGACTGTCTGCTATACGACTGCCCTTCTGCTCCCCTCCCCAACCCTTATACGGCCTTCCTGTTGCCTGCTGCATTTATTTCCGCTTTTGTGCCTTTTTGGCATTTTGTTTTCTTTGGTCTTTGCCTTTTTGTGCATTTTTTGTTGCTGCACTTTGCGGTTTTCTCATTTATTTGGTGCAGCAACAACAACAAGCGTCCTAACCACCTTTAGTATTGCCTGCTGTAGGACTCCTTGGCGTTGTTGTTGTTGCTGTTGGCGCAGGAAATGACTTCAATTTGCTGTTAACAAGTTTAAAATTTCGAAATTGCTACGGAAATACACAACATGATTTCAACCTGAGCATTGGCGCACATAATTACTCAAAAGGTGTGTCCCGAAATTGTGTTCTGGCATTCCCACATTACATATATATGTATATATATATATATATATATATAGCTTGCCAAACACCACACTTTTACACACATATATAAAAAAAAATATATAATTTAAATCCCTTTTGATGACTTAATAGCTGCTGCTGGCGTTGACTGGAGTCAAACAAAAGCCACAAGAAGGCGACGAAGTTAGTTTTTCTACTGCAGCTTATGGCTGGCTGGAGTACACATACAGCTCATCCGATTTTCCACTTAATTGTACAACAAAGCGAACCCTCTGACTCTGTTCGTTGTTTCTCTTTGGTTATACGGCTGCTGAACAGCTGCTGAAAGATGCCAATGAACTGCCACCTAACAGTGCCAGCTTGTTTTCTTATGTGAATATAAATTTCGCACCGTTTGGCGAAATCTTTACAGCTTACGTGGCAGCCCTCAACTTGCTCGTTTTATTCATATGCTGCGTGCTCAGTTTGTCCGCTTGTTACATTTATAAATGTGAGTACGTATACGTGATATGTGTAAGCTGCACCTCCTCGTCCCTCACTCACTCAGTCTTTTACTGTATGCCTGTCATTCTGTCTGTCCGCGATAAATCAACAATTAATCAAACATCATCTGGCCACTGGCAGTTGGCAGCCGGCAACTGGCAACTGGCAAGAGTAACATTCTCTTGACATTGGTGGCAACGCACTTACCCAAGAAATGCTCAGATTTATACTACCTACATATAAAGTATTGTGGAAGATTATGTCGCAGATTGAATGACATTTGAATGCCTTAAAATGCTAATGAACATTTAAGTGCACGAAAATAGGCTATGAGAAAATTACATTTTATTTGTTATGTCATATGTGTAAGTAATGTCAGCTATTTTGCAATAATTCACTTTTTTCGGTATTAAGTGTATACTCCAAGCTTTAGAGAAACCTCAGATGATCCAAAAGTTTGAAGGAATATAATGCACTTTTGTTTTTGCTGAAATGGAATAATAAATCAATTAACCGATTTCAATTGACATCAATCAAAAAGTGTTGTTCCGCAAGTGACTTTTCTGGTAAATCTTAGGGCCCGGGTGGAAAGTCAAATACAATTTGCTTAGTTTCTTTTTTATTTTAGGGGTACGAAAGGGTTAGGGTTCCAGTTGTGACACTTTGTAAATTGTCGACCCTTTATTAAATTTGCTGTGGTTTTCGCTTTGGCGTTTTTGTTTTGCCTAATTAATTTAAGCACTCTGCAGAAAAACACGCACATCAACGCACAAACACAGACACAGACACACAAACACACTCACGTATGTGTTTGTTATTTTAATCATAAAAAGCGCGTGGCCAAGTGAAAGGAGACAAAACGATATTATCTTTGTATGTGACGTGGGAATAGAGGGTTTGTTTCATGTAGGAATGCATAAGTTGATTATTAACCGACAATGGTAAATGGAAAAAGGAGGGGGGTTGTGCACGACGACGGTGGCAGTGGCAGTTGCCTCTGCTCGCATGTCTATTATTACGGACTGTTCATGCCCAGTTGAATACAGACATTTAGCATGCATAGCTATTTAGCCATATAAGCAACGCATCTATGCAGCCTCATTTTCGTAATACCTCTCTATCCCCAACCCCCCACCCCTACCAGCTCCAACTCAATCTACATGCTGCTCACATCTATGGGTGATTTCATTAGGGCGCGTGCGCTCGAGGATTTTGCTACGGCTGCTCAATTATAATTTCATTCAATGTGCCTGCCATGTCCTTCGTGTGTTTTGCACTAACAATAAAGAAATGAAATTAACTCAAAGCACAAATTAAGTATGTGTGTGTGTGTGTGTGCGAGTGTGTGTGAAAGCCTTGTGTTTGTGTATGCTTGTGCTGGTTGAATAATCTAACGCAATTAATCGGTTCGTCACTGTTTTGACAAAGTACAAGCAAGCAACTGTCGTTGTTTCTGCGTCAGTTGTTGCATTTGTTGTTGCTTTTGTTGTTGCATTTGTTGTTGCTTTTGTTGTTGCATTTGTTGTTCGTGTCATGCCTTTCAATATGCAAATTAATCTGAAATTACAACGCGATGCAGTGCGCCAGTTTCAATCGCTAGACATGGCCTCTGCCGGAGACCTCTTTCTCTCTCTCTCCCTTTATCTCTCTATCTTTCTCTGCACCCCTCGCTGAAGGGGGCGTGGCATGCAAGGGCAATTGATTCAGTTGAATTGAATTACGGCACAAACAGCGAACGTTAAGCATAGCTTAAAATTAATCCAGTTGTACATTCGTCAAATAGTTTGCTGAGTTTGCTTTGATTTAATGCAGGGAAAAAATGCTTTTGTTTGTTTTTAATTTGATTTATTTCCGTTTCGAAAACTATAGAATATATTCAGCAAATAATGGTAATTTTTCTATTGAGTTGCTTCAAACAAAACTGTTTGAAAAGGATTTTGAAACTTAGTTTGCTTGTTGACATAAATTTTAAATTTATTTTATTTTTCTTAAATTATATGCTTGCCTTTAAATTTTTTAAATACACAACGATTAACTTAACACATTTAAAATTGAATATAAATATTTATGGAAGGCTATATAAAAGTGAATTAAATTAATAAATTTTAATAACAATGAGTTTAACGAACCGTCACAAAATAGATACTGTAATCAAAATGGTCACGCTTTAAGCGTTTTTTATGATGTATGTATGCATGTATGTATGTATGTATGTCTGTTCAAATGTAAACAATTTGGAAATGAAAAAGCCATTATGCAAATGGTGCTGCCAAAAACACATCAAATTGATATCAATCTACGAACACGAGAATAATTTAAATGTATTTTATAAAATGATACGAGTGACCACCCTCACCCACCATGTGAAAGGCAGCCCAAAGCTGAAGTGTGGCCCAGGTTCGGTCAAGCCAAAATCCAGACAAATTCAATCAATCAAACAAAAGGCAATGCCAATGCCGTAACGTGCCCGTAATGAAGTCCTCTCCAAATTGGCCTTTTCCTAAATTAGCACAAATGTTCTTTTTACGACTTTGACAGTGGCCAGCGAACAACGGCAATGTCAATGGCAACGATGCTTTCCCACTGGCTCTGCCTCTGTCTCTGCTTCTGTCTCTGCTTCTGTCTCTGTCTCTATCTGTGGCTCTGCCGTTGTCTCTAATTTCTCATTAATTTGCAAGTAAAATCAGTGAACACGACCCCCGCACACCCCACCAAACACCCACACTGCTACCTTGCGCCAACGACAACGACAACGAGCAAAGCGTAGAGCGCACAAAACGTAACGACAAACGAATCGAGGCAACGGGGCGTATGAGTGCTGCATGTTAAGGGCAGTTGGAGGAGGCGGGCAGTTGAATGAATGCTTGCTAGGTGTTTGCGGTGGTTTTTCGAGTATTTTTGCCCGAAAGCAGCGCGCGAATGGACAAGCAACGGTAGCGTTGTCAACGCCACAGCAAAGTCAATAGGAGCCTCCACAAGATGATGGCCGAGGAAGAGGGGACGAAGGGCGCGCAGCTTGCTGCCACAGAGGGTCGCAACTGTGGCTGGCGCTTGGACTTAATTGAAAGGCGTTTATTTGGCTTTAAAAACGTAAATCAAATTCATTTAAATCTACCTACCGGCCGCCCGCACTCACCTGCCCACCATCCCCAACCACTGCTGCTTCACCTTTGTGCTGCAATTACGCGGCACTCGGCACTCCGACAGTGCTCAACGGGAGTGGGCTGTGGGGAGTGGGGTCTGGGGTGGGCATCTCATTTTATGGCTTGTATTTTAAATAAATGTTGAGCGTGTGCGCCTCTGCCTCTGTTGGGTAGTTACCACGCCGCAGCTGTGCAAATTCCAGCGCTTACGCCACTTTGAGCAAACAAAAAGAACTCAGGCTCTTGACATTGGTCGTCGTTCGCTTTTTGTTGGATTAGCTTTGATTAGATTCTTTTTTTTCCCCTGTTTGCCCTGCTGCCAGGACAACGACAACGAGCGCCACAGAGTGTCACTCAATGGACCGAACACACCTGACTCTATTGGTCCATGATTATATTACTGCTGCTGTAACGTCTCCTTTACAATTTTACACATTTTGCAAAGGGTATTATAATTTTATCGGGAAGCATGCAACGCATTGGGAGAGACGCCGTCAGTTCTACATAGTATGAATATATATGTATTTCCTTCTGTTCCTACAGCTCCTCACCCTTTAAGCTATCGCAATGGAATTTTGAATAAATCTTAATGGCTAGTCTGCTGGGACTTGCATAGGAACCCTCGTTTGAAAGATAAGTTCTTGTATGAACAACTTTTTTTGTTTCGCAAGTTTTCCTTGACAAACTCACTATGCTCCTCACACTTGAACAATAAATCATCATATACCTCCCATAGGAACAGTCGTTCGGGTTGTTAATTCTATACTAAAGTGCAGATGCCAGCAGGTGTAGCATGTCGTCAAGGGTATGTAAGATTCGAGTTGCCTAACATAGGTGTTCATTTTTGTTTATTTATTTTTTATTTTTGTTGTTGTGCGCTTTGCTAATTTCAGTGTTTTTTTATTTTGCGCCATTTTGAGTGCTTTAAAATTACATTTCCGTGTCGCAGCTGCACCTGCGGCTCGTCAGGTCACAAAGTTGGGCCCACTCAATCTGTGTGACTCATTGTGTCAAATTATTTTGGGGATTTATGCGTTGGCAGCCATTTTTTATGCCTCCTCGCCTCGACAATGGCAACGACGCTTACTTTAATGGCAGTCAATTTATTGCCAATAAATTTGTAGCCAAAAAGTTTAGAGCAAGGCCAGCAAAGCACCAAAAATATCAAACAATTTTATTTGCCTCAGTGATAAACTTGCAACATATGTGCGAGAGCCGGGTTGCGCGACCCGAGACCCGGGACCCGCTTTTTGGGCCCATGCTGCTCAGCCACTTTTGGCAGCGGCTCAACATTGAGAACCGTGCTGGCCAAGGGCCTGGCTGCTGTGGCAAAGCCAAAACTGCACTTAAATTCAATTTGTGCCGCGTTGCCTGCAAATGACAAGCGTAATGCGAGGCTTGGAACTGCTAGCTGCTAGCTGGTTGGATGAGATCTGAAGCTGGGACGTAAAGTGCCATTTTAAATGGCAGCCAAAAATTGTCGTCTTCATTGCAGGATAATGTCTGCTGCTGCTGCTTTGTTGGCGCGATAAAAAACTTGCTCTAGCCGCAGCAGTCCCTGCAACCCACTCTTCCCTCAGTGTTGCTGTCTTTTTCTGTTGATTTAATTTGAAATGGTGACGGCGCCCATCGTCAGCCTCTTCATTGCGCACCGAAGCAATTTAATTTATATATTTTTTAGTCACTGCCAGGGAGGGGTTGCGCTAGAGGCGTTGCCTTTGCAAATTGTTTGGCTTGCCAACTGAGAGCCATTTAGTTGGCCCCTGGCAGAAGACAATGGCAGTGCCACTCTACCCAGTGCCCCCACAGCTTTTTGGCCAGATCTGTAGCATTCAGTCACAGAGTCAGTCAGTCAGTCAGTCAGTCAAGTAGTCACTCAGTTAGCCAGTTGCAGAAGTTGGCACAGACTAACGGACTAACCCAAAACCCAGCCAACCAACCATGTTCGGCACTTGTATTTTGCCTTTTTGTCAATTTTAATGAATTAATGCGTATTTTATGTGAAAAGTTGTTTGCCATAAAGTAAATTAAATAAATTTTATGTTGCACCCCCCTTAAATTCATCCCATACCATTAAGAGTGTACCTAAGCGGATCTGTTGTCTATTATCTAAGCATTAGAGAGAGACAGAGGGAGAGTGAGAGAGAGAGAGAGAGAGAGACCGAGCACGGTGCCTTTATTGATACAAAATCTGTACAAATTGAAATTGGGAAATGGAAAATGTCTTGGCTGGCCGGGCGGTTCTGTTTTCGGGGGCGAACTTTCCAACGAGCGCCCATTAAAATTATATTCAAAAGTTTGCACGGCAGCCGTTTGGCCTATTTCAATTTAAATGCTGACACTTTTGGGGTATGGCTAATACATTTAATTTGCGTTTAATGAAGTGGCATTTTAAAGCTGAAATGAGGACATGTATCAAAATATAAGGACCGATGGATATTGGGGTAGCATCCACATTGCCATTGAACAACTTTTAGGACTTGCCAACAAATATAAATTGTTGCAGGCAGCGTGAAAAAGAGTTGGGCTTCTGCGGTTACTAATGCTGCTTCTTCGGCTGCATCAAAAGTCGCAAGACTCATTTTTCACACCACTCAAAGATTTTGGGCTGGCGAAGAAGGAACTCAACTGACTGGCTGGCTAACTGACTTGGATGTCTGGCTGGTTGGCTGCTTGGCTGCCTGGCTGACTGATTGTGCGGGCTCTGGGGCAAAGTTTTTCGCATTAACTTCCGCTGCACGCCGCATCGCATTTGAATGCGATTTTGATTTGTCATTCGCCGCCGACGCGTCGTAACAAAAGCCGACGCCTACTTAAAGCGACGAGCATAACTTTTTCCACCCATTTTCATTTCCATTTCCGTTGCAGCAGCGACGCCATCAGACGACGCTCGTCGCCCACTTGTCGTCGATCATTGGTTTCCGTTTCCAGCCAACAGCTGCGATGTCGAACTCTCTGCAACTCTGCGCGACGTGCACAAGCGCATTTTGAAGTTTATGAAACAGCGAGCACGGTGTTGGCATTGGTGGCGACGACAAAGCCAACTTTGCTGAATAGATTAAGTAGAAAGTTTTGCTCATTTTCAGCATTGCTCCGATTGAGAGCTGTTGCCTAAGCGACGCGTCGCCCTCGAATTGCATCTACGAACACATACACATACATGTGCATATGTCTGTGTGTGAATCCACGTTCGCCAAGAAAAATCAACGTAATGATGTCAACGGCAGCGGCTGCAGCAGAATCAAAACTTTTTTAAGTATCATTAAAACTAACCGAAAAAAAGAGTAAGAAATAACGGCTAACTTAGACACGCCAAAGATTAGATACACTTGCAAAACCGATGGCTCCACTGAAATCAGTGATTCCGTGGTGCGATGACTTTTAGATAGATTAATGTTAACCAATAAGTGTTGCAATAAAAAACACTTATCCTTTGATTGATTATAAAGTCATATAGTGATCAAATATATATACACTTTATGGTGTCCTTCAATGCGTTATACACCTTATGACAAATTTGTGGTACCCTCTCCAGAGCAAGAGAGAGAGAGAGAGAGAGAGAGAGTGGGAAAAGGAGAGCGAGTAATTGAGTAAGCGAACGAGTTTTATATCCATTTGGCAGAGTCTCAGTCCAACTTTTATATCCTTGATTTTCTTTCTTTGGCCCGCTGTGAAGCATATTCATTCACATTGTGCAACGGGGCAAGTTTTCTGTTTCTAGCCGCTGCTGCCGCATTTGAAATATGTTGCAAAAGTTTACCCAAAAGCCAAGTTAAGCCTTTTGTTGCCAACAATAAACAAGCCAACAGCAAATGCCAGCAACTGTTGTGGCGACTGCCAATTATGGGCCACAGAAAAGTGTGCTACATAGAATGTTATTCAATTATGAGTCGTCGCTAATGCATAGAAATGAGGCAGCCTCTTGTAGCACCATTGTGTGCGATTCATAAGAAGTGCGACTAATAATGCTGCTAACTGTAGACATATATATATATATATATATATAGATATGTGTATGTAAGAGTGGCTGGCCGATAAGTATCCGGCACTAATCAGCGCTCTCATTGTGTGCGTTCGTGTCTGCCATTTGCCTGACTTGCTTATTTATGATACGCCGATTTATGAGTGCTCGCCCAAACCCCATCAACACCCCGATCTCCCCAGAGCTGTGGATGATGCTGCTCCACATAAATATATTGCATGTAATTAATCAGCAGCAATGCCCGAAGTATGCCATATCGATAAGTGCGTCTCAGATGCATCAATCTTAAGCACACAGCTCAACTCAAGCAGCGGTAATTTGGCTGAGGATCGCTTCGGGCGTATAATTGAATTTCAGACTTATGCCCCACACCCCGCAATTTGGCACTCCTCGATTGGTTTGCCTAATTGTTGGCATGGGCCTGCGTCTGGACTTTGTTTCATGAGGTTGCAATCCACTCAAGTCTCATTGAATATCCAAATTATTTATTAGCCACAACAAGAGGCGGGCGAGAGAGATAGATATACACAGAGAGAGATAGAGGGAGAGAGAGAGGGAGAGTTCTTGCGTACTTATATGCAAGAGTTAGGCGATGTGTTTTAGGGCCATTATATGCCTTATCCTTTGCTACATTCCATGATGATTGTTATTTTATCTAAGCTGAATTCTGTTCTGAAATACATACATATACATATTTATCTGTGGCTCATTTAATTAGCACACAGAGAGCGAGCGCTGTTATAATGAGCAGCTAATAATCGATATTGGTCAAGTAATTTGCTTAATTAATTGCACTCTTGATTCGATTTGAAAGCAAATTGCTATTACACTGTTCAGATATTAAACAATGCCTGAAAGCTTGAATTTATGGAATCCCACTTAACCAGCTTCTTGATGATCCTTCTAATGACTTAGCAAGCAAGGCGAAACCCACAAAAACTTTAAGGCATTATACATTTGCATAGGAATTTGTGCGTTCGTTATCTAAAACCACATCAGCTCACACGCACATCAAACACAACTACACTCACACACACACACACACATCGACACCCATATACATATATCAAACAGCTACACACATCTACAATTATTAAGATTTTGTTTTTGCTGGTTTTGTTTACTGCGAAAAGTGTTTGCTGAGAAAACTTTCAGTTAATTAAAAAAAATAGAAGAAGCAGAAGCTGAGCAAAATTGTTGTATAAATTTAGCTCCTTATGCGCGACTAAATGAAAAATCTACCCATGAGTGTTGTTAACCTGATGAAAAGTAGGTAAAACCGTAAGCAGAGCAGGCGACAGCAGCAGTGCTGCCACTGCTACGCTGGCAGCGCCAGCACATTTGCGATTATTTCCCACGCGGGCACTCAAAACATAAAGAGCAATAAATTAAAAGCTAAAGCCAGAGACTTCGACTAAGTACGACAGCGAGGAAACTGAGGAAAGGACGTCAACGACATCATGGATTCGGATGAAGGAGCTCCTAGTGACGTCCTTCAAGACGCTAAAAATCAAATAACAGAGCGGCTTTCTTATGCCCCCAAGGCAGCCACTTCAGGTGCAAATGAAAAATGTAATTATTTCGTAGATTTGCGTTCACAAAAATAAACACGCGGAAAATTTGACTATTTGCTGGCCTAGGGGTCCACTTCATCAGGGACGGGAAGCCAACGGGACTGGGCCGGCTGCAACCTAATGAGCAAGCAGTTAATGGAAGAAACTTAAAATGGCAACAAAAAAAGGCCCATAAAATGTTAAATAAATAAATAGTGGCTGACAGAGCATTGGCCCGAATGAGAGCAACTTTTGTAGCTGCCGTTTGCAAAATCTCAAAGAAATTAGCGCAAACAACTTGCGGGCTGAAGCAGGTGCACAGGTGCGCAGCGGCACAAGGGGGGTGCGTGGGAGGCGTGGAAGGGTCCGGATCCGGGTCCGGGCTCGGCACCTCGGCTGCTGCTCATTAATTAAGAAAGTGGCAAATGAAAAGCCAGCAAAACACGCTTCAAATTAAGGGGCTTCGCAGTGCGACGACAGCGACATCAATGCGGACGACTCGTTTTGCCAGTGACCTGTAGACTAGAGGCGAGGCAACTGGGCGGCGGGCAGCGGGCGGCAGGCGGCAGGCGGAAGGTGGTTGTAGGCGTGGCAAGAGGTAGCTAAAGAACGTTCGTACTGCGAATAAATCAGGTTTTATTTGCTTTCACTTGTTCTTGTTCTACTCTGATATTAATTTCTCTCTCTCTCTCTCTCTTCCTCTCTCCGTCTCCCTCTCTGGGTGTATTATTTTTTCTTTTTTTCGTTTTGGGGGCACATTTTGCCTGCTTTGTTTGCTGCCGCGGTGGTGCTTGCGGTTTTCATCGTACCAGCGTTGGGGTTGGTGCATTTTGTTGTTGTCGACTCAAACAAAAAAGTCGAAAATTAAATTATTAATTTATTGCCCGTAGCTGGAAGCCTCGACAGCCTTGTTTTCTGTAGCCCGGCCTTTTTCTTTATGCCTTTCTACCAAAATAAAAAGAAGAAGAGAAATCATTCAGAAAAAAAGAAAATAATGAAATAACAGCATAACCAGAACGTTGCTGTGGCGCCACATTTTGTGGCTTTCCACGGCCCAGGCCCACTCGGCTTGCTAATTATTCATAAATAAGGCGTGCATAGGCAGCGGATGACGCTGCTGCTTGGGAATTGGTTCGACTGGGGCAATTCAAGCGCCGCTTGTTTATTTATTTAATAATTTGCACAAGTGCCGCAAAATGTTCTTTGATTGAAGTTAATGCGCCCACCGGACAGCGCTTCGATGCTGCTGCCACAACAGCCAATTGGCCAACTAGGTTGTTGGCCTACTTTCCGACACCAATAAAAAAGTAATTAACACCCCCAAATGCCGATACCCAAATTCAATTTATTTTTATTTTTATCAACAAAACCAGGGCAAACACAAAAACAAATTCGGTCCATTTAGGATTAGCAAAGCTGTTATGTCTACCATTTGGTTAAAAGGAATTGGACCAGAGAATTGCTTTTGTTAACGAAGTGTATCGATTTAAGATTATGTTTGTTTAATTTCACATTACTGCAAGAGCTTTAAAGTTTATTATATTCATATAATTTTACTAATATTATTACTATATTGTGTGACAGTAGGTTACTGTTGCGAAATAATCTTCAAAATATCGAATGCACCATAAATGAATCATTTATTGCACTAACCAATTAAAGTTGCAATAATCATCATAGTATATATAATCTAAATCAATTTATTTTATTTTCAATTTAAATAAAGAAGTTTTTAAATTCCACTTACGATATTTCTCCGAATGGCGCGAATGCATCTTTCAGCTGTTGTGTTTCAATTTCAGCACTCAAATCCCCCACAAAGATGTGAAACTGTTCTGCAATGACAAAGACAGAGAGAGAGAGAGAGAGAGAGAGAGAGAGATTAATACAAAGGCAATTACTTAAAGAATGAGTTCAACTAAAACTAATTAAGCGGCTGGAAAACCCAAACTCATCATCAGCCTAGCCCTGAAACTCTTGACGCTCACTTAAGACCCACATGAGAATCCTCGGCAACAGTTGCCAGTTGGCAGTTGCCACTCCCCAGTTTACTCGTTACAGAGTGCCAGTTGCTGAAATCGCAACGTGCAATTGTGCAGTCAGTGTTTGGATGTGTGTTGAGATTCGAGCCCGAACCGTGGCTGATTTTGGGCCTGACATTATCAAATGCCGCTTGTCAGACTGCTTGTCCACATGTTCCCACGTCCATCCGGCTTAGTTTGCGTTGTCTTCTCGTTTTGGCAAGCGGCATTTATGGCCGACACTTGAGAAGTGATACTGCTGCTGCTGCTGCTGCTGCATCTGCAGCTGTTGCTGCTACTTTAGCCGAACCAGCCGGCAGTCACAGATACACGGATACAGGGAAATGAATAGTCGCACGCCCAGAACAGGATCTGTCGCTGCGATTGCAACGTGCCAGCTGTGCTGGTGCTGCGGTTGGTGTGGGTGGTGCTGTTTTGATGGTGGTCTGTTGTGCAGGTGAACACGAGTGCAGACCAAGTGTGGCGATGTGTCATGTTTGTATCTAGCCGCCAGGAACTTTCGCATCTGAAACAAATCTCTCCCAAATCAGCTGGCCGAGTTTTGTTGCTGCTGCCCTTGTCCGTACCAAAGTAACATAGTTTCGTATTACAAGGAAATTGCACTTGAATGTATCAGCCAGCGTCAACCGGGTAAGTGTGTGAATGGACTGGTGGGCGTGGCACTCATTTGCTGTCACTGTGTATGTGTGTGTTGGTGTGATTGTGCTGCAGAACATGAGCAGTGTGGAAACAACGTTGACAAATATGCCAAAAAAAAAGAAGAAAAACGAATACTCCCAAAAGCCATGAGTTGGCCAGAAATGCCGAGGGAGTTGTGGCGGCAGCAGCAGCAACAGCAGTTCTCTTGGCTTTACCATTTTCGGTGCCGGATTGCTCTTCGGTTTTTCGTGTCTGCAACTGGTTTTGCCCACGTTTATGCTGCGCGTTGTCCCGTGGCTGAAAGCACGCGCTCGTCCATTTGTCCGGCTAAACGGCAGGAAGTTGTGCTAAGCGTCATTTCCGTTGTTTTGAGTGATTGCAATTGAGATACGGTTTTTGTGGTTTCTTTTTTGGGGTTGGGAGTCCAGCACTTCGCCTAAGTGGTTTGGTTTTCCACTCAATGCCGCTGCTGCCGTCTGATGTCATGCTCCAACATTGTTTTTGGAAATTTACGTTTTATTATTTGCGCGAAACGTGGCTGACCATCGGATTGCAAACCAGTATTAAAGTTATTTATAAAAGTTTTTAAAATTGTTAAAATGTTTTTATATGTTCAATAATAAATTGTATTGTAAATTCCCCCATCAATCGTCGCACAATTCATTTTGTACAATCCTCGTATCGGACAATCTCTTTGCAACAAAATCTGTTTCAACCTACAATTTATTGCACCCCGGCAAATAAACTGCAGCTGCAAAGCTCGAAAAAATGCGCCTTCCCCTCGCCAAATAGCAAGCTCGACCATAAACTACCACCCATAAACTCCGAACATATTCACACAACAGCGAGTGCTGTTTTTTTCGAGTGCTCCAAATTTAGTCAATTGGTCAGCCGAAAACAATTTAATCAGTGTTATTTTTGTAAATGCAACCGCGATGCCGAAAGGACTTGGCCATAGCATTTGATCTGTTGGCCAATTAAGTTCCAGTACATAAACTGCGGTCAATGACCTATGCTTCCTGGTCAACCCGCTTAATTTTTATTTTTTGGCCATAATGATGTAGAAATTTTTACGGCGACTATGTAGAGCTAACAATTAATCGCCTGCAATCACGGCAACGCATTGCTTACAATTAAAGTGATAGGAGGACGGGATAGGCGGGGATGGAGTCACACATAAAAAAGTCAGAGCAAACTTCACAATGGGGGGCATAAGGCGAGGAAAAGTCAAGAAAACAGAAATAAATTCGCAGCCAAACACCAGCTAACGAAAATGAGCGAACATCAACCCAAGGGTGGCTGAGGGTTTGAGGGGGGCTTTGTAGCTGTAATTCAACATAAAAATATCGTAAATCTTAAATTAGAAATTTGGCACATTAAAAACTTGGAAATTGCAGTTAGCTGCTGCTGCTACTGCTGCTTTCTGGTTGTTTGTTTGAAATCCCAACCAAACGAACATGCCCAAGAGCAAAAGGCATTCAAGGGCGTGGCCAGACCGGATCAGCATAAGGTCCATTGCCGCACATTTTTAATGAGTTAGACATAAAAAAGTTGTAGCATTTGAAAAGCTGGCGTCGAGATGAAGCCAATGAGAGACTCGCCGCTGGGAATGCTGGGCATTGTCTCTAGTCCCCATGCCCCATCCCAGTTTCATTCTTTTCCGCTGCTGTTGTCCTAGTCTGCAGCTGTTTTATTGCATAATCGTGAGTCAATCAGCGACCTGAGACCGAAAAAGCCCGTTTCCGATAGGATGAGAACCAATGCAAGTCAGCTAACAAATACGTGCACCAGCTTGCCCGCTGGGACTATTCGAGACTGGGCGTGACTTTGCACACGTCCTGTTAAATTAAATTTCAGTGCAGTCCTTTGTAGTCCACTTTAAGTTCGTTGTTGCCAAATTGTCATATTTAATTTAATTGCGATAGCATCAATTTGCGCATGCAACCCATATTGCTGAATGGCCAATGAATTGTTTTCATAATTTGCTCATATTTGGCCGTTTTTTGTCATTAATAGGCCATCCGTTCTAC
This sequence comes from Drosophila paracracens, assembly GCA_035044025.1. Taxonomy (NCBI): domain Eukaryota; kingdom Metazoa; phylum Arthropoda; class Insecta; order Diptera; family Drosophilidae; genus Drosophila; species Drosophila paracracens. The sequence goes on along the minus strand of JAWNMN010000401.1, from coordinate 4,258,495 downwards.
GTGGTCGCAAGCAAATCGAATGAGCCAGTTGAGTGAATATTGGACGGTGCCTGGTTTACAGTGGAACACATAACGTAGACTAAAGCATTTATTTTGGCACGCCTTTCGGCGACTTAATTAATAGAACAGTCTAAAGGTATTTTATCATGTACAAGTTTTGTGCTATTTTTGCAATCATTTATTTGAAATTTTGATTGTTTTCCAAGGGCAGCTGCATAAATTTCGAGAGCCGTGTAAAATGCTTGTGGCGTGGAGTTTGGATCTGCTGGATCTGCACTTGAAGTATGCATAAATTTTGTGGCAAGTGTTTACCTTCATTAGGGCGCAGTCAGTGTAAAGTGGACTCAACTGAAGCATGTGGTAATAGAACGTTGCGGTAGCCAACCACTCTCCCTACCGCCCTCATGCCTTCCGTGTGTGTTTATGTTTGTTTTTGTGTGTGTGTGTGCAGCGCATATTTTGGCATATGTCCAATGCGCGAACTAAAACCAGAGTGACTACAAATGTGGTTGAAATGTACGGGAAAAGCGGCAAACCGCAAAAGTAGCTGAACAAACACAAATGTGCCCAGGCCAAATCGTTGCTAACTTGCAACAAAAAAAAAAAGTAAAAATATCGAGAAATGCACACTACATATGTGTATGAATATATATATATATATATATATATATGTGTATATATATAAACAGCTTTAGTGGGCAGCATCAAACACAAATACACGTGAACAACGAAAAGTGATGGACGCGGACATGTGTGTGTGTGTGTGCTTAGTCCTTTTCCATATCATCGCTCTTAATGTCAGGGCATAGGTATGAGTTGGGCAACAAATTCAAACACAAATACAAATATAAACACGGATGCTAACTAACCACAGCAATTGCCTGTCTGTATGTGTGTGTGCCTCTCACAGAGTCGTGGGCGGGCAATACAAACACATGCAAAGCTGGATTACAACGTTGGCGCATTTTGATGTGTTTTCAACGGAAATTATGTTACAATACCACTTGTGCCTCCTTATACCAATACCAGCAGCACCACTTGCAACACCACCATTACTACCAACAACGACAACAACATCAATAAAAGCAAGGACTATCAGAGTCCATTGTTGGTCCATGTGCTGTAGATGCCTCTGCCACACACTCCCCACCCCCACCCCCTCTGCCTAGCAGCATCCAAAACAACAATGGCACTGATAAAAAGAATACCAGCATAAGTGGGCAGAAGTCCTGACTCGAATTGCTGTACATTTTTCATATGAACACTCGACTGTAAAATGCATTGCCCCTTGAATTAAATCAACAACAACTCAAGCTGAAAATGCTCTGAATAAAACCCATGCCAAACAGCAGCAACAATAACAGGAACACCAAGCAGCGGAAAGTGCTCAAAATATATTCCACATTGGCATTGGCAATACTCATACCACTCTGCCCGGCTTGGCCTGCCATTGTTATCGATGTGTCCTTAAGACACTTTTCGGCTTGCCTCCAACACTGCAAACTATCGCTTATTGCAAAATGTTAAGCTTAAGTCCTGAATGTGCTATAAAATACATCGTGTATTCAGTTTCATGTTAATCATAAGTGTATCAAGTTTGCTTAAAACTTTTAACTGCTACAACTGTATAGTTCACAAACAAATTGAATCGAGCCAATTTAGGCATTATTGCCGTTATCGAAAATACATTGATTTTAAGTTAATGAACATTAGTGCTGTAAGTATTTATTGTTTGTTAACAATCGATGGTTCTGGATGAGAATTTACTTAGCGTTCATGTTTTGCTACAGTAATAGTAATCTTGCTTAGACGAGTTAAGTTTTTTTTCTCTTAGATTTAATTGTTTTTATGCTGTATTTGTATTATTTTTAGAAATAATTTCAACATATAGAATAACTGCTAACTTGAGGAAAATTCAAGAAGCCTGGAGTATATTGGAATAAGATACTGAAAGACTATATTACCACATATATCTACGAGTGCAGCTATAACATGTAATGATTTTGAGATGGAGCCTGATGAGTAATATTGATTCATTGGTAAATCTATTAGGATTCCTTTGATCGATTTAGTTATACCATCATTATTCTGCTTGTTTTCTTTTAATGGAAATTATATAATTTTGTGGCGCCAGGCTAAAATGCATTTTAGTTGGCATCAAAAGCGCACAACGCAGTGAAAAGTTGAAAGCTGAGCTTGTAACAACCAAAGGATTGATGCATATGAGGCGCGCCACCTCAAAGCGCATTATTTATTGTAAAAAAATATTACTTTCTCGCCACACACCGTGGCAAGCAAAAAAAAAAGGAGGAAAAACTAATAAGCTTTTGTGCAATTGCCAGCAGTCGTGGTTTTTTCCCCCGGCCAATAAACTGTAAGCTAATTCCAACACATGGCACAAAAGGTGGCAAAAACTGACGAGATATGTGTGTGGGTGTGTGTGTTTGTGTGGAGCGAGAATTTTCAAACGTCGAATGCGGTGCGCGACACAATGCAGCAACAGCAACAGCAAAAGCAAGAACAACAACAACAACAATAAAAATAGCGCAACAATGAAATCAAAAGGATTTCAGCAGCCGCAAATGCACACGGCGTATAACATTTAGCCTGCGGCATGCAGAGCTATGTTGCTATGTATGTTGTATGTAGTATGCTACATATGTTGTATGTAAATGGGTGTGTGTATGTGTGTGGGTGGGCGGTGCATTAACACACGGGCCAATAAGTATGCAATGCGCTGTGACATTTTTAACGCCGCCAACAAAGGCAACAACAGCAATGTCCTAACCTTCTAACCAAAGTGCCAGCTGCCTCTGCCCCACAACCTACCCACCCCCTTACTACACAGTGGCAGCATCAGTGTGTGTGTGTGTGTGTGTGGTCTCACACTGACGCCGTCTGTTGCGCAGGAAATCACGATTACAGCGAGTCAAAAGCACACCACACTCATGAGCAGCAGCAGGAAGAGACCTGCGAGGTCCTCCAGCTGTTGAAGCAGCAGGAGCAGGTGCCGGATCAGGAGGAGGGGTGTGGGAGCAGTACATCATGTGTCTCTGGCGCGTAAAAGTGTCGTTATTTGCTTGGTGACAAAATTAGATTTAAATATGGAGCACCCGCAGCGCTTCCACTTGCCGTAGCTGTGTTTGTAGATGTGTGTGCAGCTTCTGGCGAAATGTCAGCGCATGTCCTGCTGTTGAAAATGAGCTGTCGTCCTGGCAGCAGCATATCAAGAACGCTGTACAATTATCCATATTCAGCATGGGAAATGTGTCTTTTTGGGTTAGCGCTAAACTTTTCTAAAAATATCACAACAAAGAAAAGTTGGAAGCTGTTACTAAATGTAATTGGAAAAGCTCTATCAATCGTTGTGTAGATTTGAGTGGTTTCCGTGACGCCAGTTTCCTATGTGTTCTACGCTTTCCACTCCCAATCTAACCAAAATCAATTCGATTTCATATTTACGCTTATGTGAAAAGTTTTTCAATGAAAATCGAGGCAGCTCAGCCAAAAAATGAGCACCGTATAATGGAAAAGAATTCAAGAAATGCGCTCAAAAATTGTGATTATTCTTATGTCAGATAATCCACTTTCAGTGGATGTTTCGAATAGAGGACATTATAAAAAAGTGTTTAATTTAGTTTTTAAGATATATTTGTAGAGAATTTTATGGAATCTTGTTTTCGATAACCTTTTCAAGATAGCGCAGCCAGCATTTGCCTATTCCTAGTATTTACTTAGTCAAATATTTGAGTGACTTCAGACTTATCTCAAAATACTATTTGCTGTTAAATATTGTCAGTTGCATGCTTATCAAAAAGTTTCCCAAAGAAGTAAACTTTTGTCTACCATTAATAAATATTATTATTAAATAAGTTTATCTCATCTGATGGAGATGCTGATTGTTTTACATTTTCCTACACAATTTTGTTCCGTTGGCGCCCATTGTCAGTGGTATCATCGCTTCTTCTGCCGGCATCATTATGAAACGTAAAACGAAAGCGATTTACAGTAATGCCAACACTTTGCCACCCAAACATTTGCCTGGCCCAGCTACATACCCCATAGCCAACCAGCACCACTCCACGACATTGTTGTTAAATGAAGAAAGTATTTTTCAAATGCGAATTTCCGTTATGCGCATCGCGTTGAGCATGAAGACATTTTTGACTATTGTCTGCCGCGCGGCAATACGAAGAGCAGAAAGCTCAAAACAGCAACAATGTGTCTGCGAAACTATTGCCAATGACAACGACAACGGCAACGACAGCTACAGCGACAAGGACAACAACGACGACAGCGATGAGAAAGACGTTGATGATGGCAAGCGCTTCCGCTTTTGTTGTAGCTTTTGTTGTTGTTCTTGCTATTTAGTTGTTGCTGTTGCTGTTGCTACTGCTACTGCTGCTGCTGCTGCTCTGTGTGCACGACATACAAAACATTGAATGACATTATCCCTTATTGCTTATCCCACTTATCCCGCTCTGCTCTATACGCTCCATGCTCGTTGCTCGCTGCTCGGTGCTCGCTGGTCGGTGCTCGATGGTTGGCTGGTGCTCTGGGGTTTTGCCGACAGCTACGCTCTGCACATTGGCAAATCGGCAAATGGCAGAAGTTGGACACGAGGACATTCAGTTCGTTTTGGGTTAGGGAAAAGTCAAAAGGGCAACGCGGCGTATGCGTAATATTAACTATGACACTGTCTTGCTCGTGAATCGGATGCAATCGCCATTCCTGTAGAGAATGGGTAACTAGTAGGAAGAAGGGAGGGAGGGAAACGCTGCCAGCCGCATTGTGTACGCCAGGACAAACTTTTTCATTTCCCCGCGGAAAAATTTTCAAAAATTTCATTTCACAATGTCTAAAGAAAAACTTTACGCCAAAGACATAGCAAACTAGTTAAAACTGAGTGCGGGAGTGGTGAGGGCTTCCCCCTCTCTCTCTCTCTGTCTTTCTCACTCTCTTTCTCTCCCTCTTTACCCCTCCCCTCACACACACACACACATACTGAATGAGACACACGCAAACGTATTTCAGCGAAATAAAGTATTCAAATAAAATATGCTAAAATCTTTGAAGTACTTCAAATAGCAAAAAGTGAAAAGAAACAAAATGAAATGAAAAGAAAAGGAAAAAATACGCAAAACGAAAATGGCACACTGTCGAAAAGTTTTGCGTTTGAGTTCGAGTTCGACTAAAATGGCAAAAGCCAGCAAAACGCGCATAAAAACCCATAGAGAGGAATAAAGAAATAGCTTGCAACGGCTGACGAAAGCAAAAAACCAAAACGAAAAAATGAAACTAAACGAAACGAAACGAAAAGAAAGGAAGCCAAAAGCAAACCAAAAAGTAAATATCGTTTATGTTGTCATAACGCGCTATGCCCAGCAGCCATCGCCCCGCCTCCTTCTACAATCATACTGAAGCCAATTCAGTGCCTTATCATTTGAATTTCTCGACGTGTTTGTCGAGCTGAAGCGATAAAGATGCGATAAAGTGAGAACAAGTTTGTGAGATGCCTGACAAACTTTTGACCAAATTTTAGCATTTTACGATTCTTGACGGACGTTGTTCGGCAAGCAAAATTGCCAATTTGTGTAAATTATTAGTTCAAGTGGTACAAGAATGCCAACCAAATCGGATATAGCGATGGGATTGGGATTGGGAATGGAGGGAATGCGATTCGATACGATTCGATTGTTCGCATTGTGGTCGCTTTAAAACTTTATTTCTGGATTGCTGGGGAATGTCCAATTTAATATAAATAATTTAATTTGATTATTCGCATCGTGTCGCAACTGATTGCATGCATATGCGAGGATATATGTACATATAAGTGTGGGTGTGTGTGTGTGAGAGTGTGTGTGTAAGAATGTGTGTTTGTGTGGCTGGGCGCTTGACACGCCCATTTTTTAGCATACTTAATTAAGCAGAAATATTGCACAAAAGTTTCAATGCGCAAAAAGTTGAGTAGCAGCCAACAAAAACAACATACACCAAATTGTATTAAAAATTCATATTTGCCTAAATTTGTTTTCACAAGCTGTAAAAAAAGAGATGGATGCAGTGTGTGAGCAAGAGTGAAATATATATGTATATATAGAGAGAGAAAGAGGGTAGAGAATGTGTAAAGTTGAGCGCTTTAGCTCGGTCGCACATACATACTTATTACATTTATGCACAGCTGTTAGATTTAATTTGACTGCAAATAATATATATGCACTTTCATCTACGATGCGGTATATATGTGTGTGTGCTTGTGTGTATATAAGTCTTGAATGTATTTGTCTTGTGTGCTATTTTGAACTTTTGGCTGCTGCTGCTGCTGCTACTGTGAAACTCAAACACGCACCACTTTTGTGTTGGCCCAGAAAATTGTTAACCAAATTTTTGGCTAGCCCGCCAAGCGACAAAATGTATGCATTTTACATTATAAATGAACAGTTAACATATAACAACAGCAGCACCCGAACCGATTCACAGCACGAAAGACAACAAAACATTACTGCTTGTATACCACACACACACTCACACACTCACACACACACACATACACACCCAGGCGCAATTTCAATTGTGATTTGCGTGCATTTGTGCAGCCAACTTTTAGGCGCAAAATAAACGCTTATTATGGTATTGTATGTGTGTGTGTGTCTGTGTTTGAGTGTGTGTGTGTTTGTGTTTGAGTGTATTGTGTTTTAATTCAGCTGCAACTGTGATGTGCAAATGATGACTATATTTGCATTGTGCCCCAAGCAGCTTTGCCTATATTACGACCTTTTTTTATTTGACAGCAGCTGGTATTTTAATTATTATTGTTGCGCCAGTTGCAGTTGCAATTGCAAGTGCAGTTGTTATTGTTACTGTTTTTGCTGCTGCTGTTGTTGCAATTATTAATATTTTAGTAACATTCTTGCTTACTACTTGCTACACGATTTAGCGGCTGTTTTTTTTTGTTACTTCTCTGTGCCTGTGGCAGCAGTCAAATTAGTTAGTTGCCTGTTAGCTGAAAGTGATTCTGATAGAATATTCCAGAACGTAAAGATAATAAACATATGACTTATAATTATAGTCAAATATTCATTTCCAATTAGCCCCTGCCCAGTTGATATGCATTTGTTTGCACATACAGAACTCCAGTTAGAAGGTGCCGAGGCTTGCGGTCAACTGCATCGGTTTCTGTGTCATATTGCAGGGTGTGTGTGATTGCCTATGTCTATGTTTGCATTGCCATTTTGTGCTTTGTTATGTTGACAGAATGTGGTGTGTGAGTGTGTGTGTGTGTGCTAGCGGTTAAAAGTGAGGCTTTGTTAAATGAACAGGCGATATTGTTGTTGCCTTTATTGCCGTTGCCATGTACACTGGCTGTCTGGTCAAATCTCATATCAAATGTTGATTTGGTGACACGCGGCAATAGCACCAGAGTGCAAAAGGGAGCAACAAGAACAGAAATAGAAGCGAACAAACATACACACGTTCTAGTAGGTAAGACTTGAAGCTTTGGCTTTGATCGTTTTTGCCGGGCGACAATCAATGAGAGCAAAACGTTGCCAACTGCCATGACTTTTAGCACAAGTATTTCTAGTCAATTAGAATACCGAGACTATTTGCTGCACTCACCGACGACAAAGGCAACATCGTGTGCACAACACCAACTGTGTACAGCGAGTGTGTGTGTGCAATGTGGCGCATACGCAATATTTTGCATACGGTTTAATATCCAACTTATTTCCGTTCCTATTTGAATAGCTGCTGCTCCCTTACCCCTTATCTGTTTGTGTCCCTTGCCTGCATAACTTGATGTGTATTGCCCCTTGAACTTTTTCAATACACAGACACACACAAATACACATGTGGAATAGAGCCAAGGCAAGCCACATTTATTGATGTCTCAATTTCCTTTTGGCAAATCACCTATTACGAATCGACAGGCAGCTGCTCGTTGCTGATGCTGTTGCTGCTATTTGATGGCTTTGTTGGTTCTTACAAATGCTGTTGCAATTCGTACAAATTTGGCTGGCAAACGGGGCGTCTGGTAAAAATTACCCTTCACTTGGTAATGGCTAACAATTTGTTTGGCTGCTGCTGCCTTTGCAACCATTTTGGCATTGCAATACGCTTAACACGTGTGTGTGTGTATGTGTTCTTTTTTTTAGAGTTATCAGCTAAACTAATACAGCTATTAAAAGGAACATGTACCTGCTGGATTGATAGTTGTGCGAGTTTTGATGCCAAATTTCAGTTACAAGATGAACTTTCGCTGATAGCGCTTTGATCATGGTATTATGGCACTGCCACGCCCACAGCATGGCATGGCAGCGGGTAATGTGCCACAAATTTCAATCAAACGTGCTCGCCCAAACTTGCCACACACAAGTTTCAAGCCAGGTAATTCCTCCGCCCCTCTTCAACCGTCGTCGTTAACAAACTTTTGCATTAAGACATTAGCGCAAAGTTTTTTTTCCCCTGTTGCTAGCTTTGTGCTTGCCTCTTACGGCTGCAGCCAGCTGCAACAATTTCTCAACAACTAATTTCTTATTTGTTGGGCTCTAGTGCTGCAAGTTACACACAACAACACGCACACACAGGTACCCCCCGTGTGCTTGGCCAGCAAATGTAGTTTTCCCATTTTCATTTCGCTGCTAGCGGTTTTTATTGCAGCCAGCATTGCACATGAAAAGTTTTCGTTTTTCCTTTTTCTTTCGTTTTTTTCGTTTTTTTGTATTTTTTACTTTTGGTATTTTTATTCATTCTGATTCGAAAATGAAAACGAGCTTCAAGCCGTTTGGAGTTGATGCCATGATATTTGATGAAGCTCGAGAAAAGAGCTTATGGCATATGTGCCAGGTGAGTGCTGGCTCAGCTCCCTCCTTAATTGTCCACCTCCAACCTCTTAATAATGTACAACATCGTACTTTGCCATTGTATATACATACACACACATACTTTAACTGCTACCAACGAGCTAACATAACCTTGACATTTTCAAACTGGTTATAAAACACTCGCCTTCTCCATTTTAGCTTCTTCCTACCATGCTATCGCGATCCGCTTTGGGAACGCATTAATAGCGGGGCAGCCAGCGCCATCTGCGTTACGTTCCCCACTACCAAGTTGTGTGTGGTACGGTGCGGTGGCTCGTGTTATGGTTATGGTCACTGGTGCTGGCTGCCTGGCTGGCTGCCTGGCTGCCTGGCTCGCAGCCATGCAACGGGGCTACGCGCTACGCAATTTCCGTTTCCGGTTACTGCTGGTCGCAGGGCTGCCAACAACAGACAAGCTGCAGGAGACCAGCTGCTCCAAAAATAGCGCATCTTTGCCTTTTATGCCCCAGTTTCCCTTCCCTTCCCTAACTTCATCTGCCTGCCATTTGGCGCGCAAACAAACCGTTAACACTTTGGCTATACATCCAGGCGCTTGCTATTCGAACCTTCTACCCACCGCTCTCTTATTCACTCAACTGCAACTGCAACTTTGTGGCACTTGTTTGGTTTCAGTTGCTGTTGTTATTGTTGTAATTTTTGTGTATTTTGCTTTCTGATTTTTTTTTGTTTTGTTCTTGTGGCTGCGACTGCTGCTGCTGCCTTTGACGCGACTGCAGGTAGTAAATTTCCATTAAATGTGCATTTTTGTACAAGTTTTTGAATTAAAGTTTTTGACTTGGCCATAGCTCAGCTGCTTTAGGGCGCATGGGCGTGGCGTTGCTTCCTGCGGTGCTGTTTGCCATTTACCGTTGCCGCTGCTTTGCCTTTACCTTATACTTTTGTAATCTTGTCCAGCAGAAAGCGAGAAAAGTTGGCCCTCAGCCGCGCCTGTGTTTGAAAATGGAAACAAGTTCATTTTTGAAAGCATCATTATTTTAAAAGTTGCTGCAGATTTAATCAGCTCTCCTTAACTGCTTTCCACCTCGCTCTCTCTCTCTCTCTCCTTTTCTCTCTTTGTCCCCATGCGGCACATAAATTGTGTCACATTTTTGGGGTATAATTTTTTTCTGTTGCATTCTAATCTATGCAGCAAATTTGTTAAGCTTTCGCTTTCAGTTGCAGCCAAGTGACATTATTTTACCAAATGTTATAATTTTACACACTCAGCCTCTCTCCCACTGCAGATTTGCTGTGGCTGCCACTGGCACAGGGTCGTAAAAATCTCAGTACCGGGTTAGTAAAGTGGGTCGCTTGACCAGGCTCGACTGAACATATATATATATATATATACATATATATGTATATATAGCTGGTGCTATTATTTTTAGAATATGACCAAAACATGCAAAAGATTTCTTGCTTGCAGGCAGGCAGGCTGAATACAATGCAGCACCACAGTTTGACATTGAAAAATGTGAAAATTATGCAGTAAACATTAAAGAAACTATGTAAATTGGATGCTTCTGCTGCTCCAGCTTCTGGGCTGGCTCCTACTGAAGAGGGGAGATGGAGTGCGACTTTTAGCTGGGACCATCAAATTTTATTTGGCCAACGACTTTGGGCCAACGACTAATGGTTTTAATTAAGCGACTCGTCGCGGGAATTGCATGTCATGCATGAAATTCATTAGGTTTTTGCCTAGTCTGCTTAAGACCAAGCCCTTGCCCCGTCCCAGTCTCCACATGAGCCCTCATTTGATATACTTATACATACTACTTGGTGAAATTTTCTTAAGAAAAACTTTGCTGGCAACTAAAACCAAACTTGACATAGTTTTAGCCAAAAATTGCAGCTACAAACTTACTTAATTTCTGCCAACTGCACTTACCCAGAGCGCCAACTGTCCTGAAGTGGGAAGAGAGTGAAGCGGATGAGACGGCGGACGGCTATAAAAGGGGCGTGGCACACATGCCGCACTTAGTTAAGTTAGTCAAGTGTATGCCTGTGGTGCCTGCGCCCCCATCCCGGCGGATGTGAGGAGCCACTCACTTTGCCACTATTTCTACAGGCAAATAGATACTTTCGCCTGAGATCTGAAGTAGAAGACAGTTGCCATAGACAGTGCTAGGAAAAGTGGGCGGTGGACGCATGGAAGAGTGGGTAGAGGCATAGTCTCTTATTTATCTTTGACACTTGCTAATTTTAGTCGTGTTGCTGATGAAAATATTGTTGCGTGCCAGTGTCAACTTCGTAAGTTGTTTAGCAACCAAACATTGGAATTTCACTTGCCCTCAACCTGAAGTGACAAAAGTAAATGCTGACAACTGTACAAATATGTAAATTTCATATTTACCAAAGTGTTCGCAGGTTTTTATTTTTTTGTCGTTTTCAAAGTGCTGTCAATTAATTGAAGTGGGCCTTTGAATGAAGATGGATAGGTGTTCATATTTCTTGCTTGAACATTGGCCATAATAGCCAGTGAGTTTTCTGCTTTTGAAAATAACTTAATTATAATAACACTGCACATAATAATAAGACTTTAAATAATTCGCATTATTTGTTGATGAGTATATGTGGATATTAAATATATTTCTTAATCTAACAAAACTGCCTATGTTTGATAATCACATGCGTCTACATGAGAGCCCAACTTCCAGTGTTAAGTTGTGAGTTCAATTAATGGCTTTTGCTAATTCATTAGCCCAATTCACTTGTTGGCAGCACAACTTGTCAGCAGGTAGTTGCAACCCAATTTGGCATCCTTATCTGCCACATATGAATTTGTACATGAATGAAATGGTGCTGAAATCAGTACAGAGGGCCCTAATGATTGTTCATGTCAACAATTTGCAAAACTAAATGAACACAGTTTGCAATCATAAATTATGCAAACGAGTCGAGTGAGTTCATAGCAAGCAACAGCAGCTGAAATTAGTAGCTGGCAGGTGGCAGCTGGACTACGTCTAGGACCATGAACAAGTCAGCTCAGCATTTCCCTTACGTATGTGTGTGGGTGTGTCGGTGTGTGTGTGTGTGTGTGGGTAGTTGAGTGGGAAAGGGAGCTGTCAGGTGTCAAGCGGCAACGGCGGCTTGTTAGCCAAACTGCCAACGCAACTATTTCATGGAGCAGCAACTCACAAAGCAGCAAACAGCAGCCCCAACCAGTTGCTGTGGAGGGTTGACGTAGGGGGGCTGAGGCGGTTGGTTGGGGTTAGGGAGATGGCATACTGACAACATGTGTTTTGAGGTGAAGCTTATAAATAAATAATTGATAAGCATCTGACATAGAGAGAAAACGTCAAAAGTTGTATGCTAAAATAAGCACGAAACAACAAACTTTCCTCGCAGGAACAGGTGAGCCGAGTTGGACGTGGCTGGGAAGTGGGTGGGACGGGGACTGAGCTACTCGGTAGCAATCTGAATTTGTAAAAGTTGGTGTTGTTGGCTGGCTGGCATTTGAATTTTATAAATGCATTGGAACTGCAACAATAATGAAATGACTGCAATTCACACAGCAGTCAACAACAGCTGGAGAAAAGCTGTTTGTACGCCCTTTTTTCAGCAGCATATTTCATTAAGTTTGATGACTGCTTTAGAATTGGTTGAAAAGGCTTTTAGGCATATTTAAGCGCAACGCCTAATGGTGCATTGACACGGCAATAAGAAATTAAAATGTTGCGCGCTGTTGCAATTAAAATGTGAAGACAAATTAAAAATGCCTACTGCAAATATGGAACGCAATGCGCAGCAGGTGCAAAGCTTTGCACTTGGCTTCTGGTTGCTATTCGTTCCGCAAGCCCACCTCCTTGTCCCGTTTCCCGCTCCCCATCCAGGTCCCTCTCCCTGTCCTGCTTCCTGTCCCCCTCCGTGCACCCCTCGACGTGCTGTGCATTCTATCCAACTTGTGTCCTCAATTTGACATTTATGCCAGCCTGAGCCCCATCAGACGGAGCAGCAGCAATCGAAGCGTTTTCCTGGCCCTGACAATTGTGCACATGTATGTGTGTGTGAGTGTGTGTGTGAGCATATTTAAAATGGCGACTGCCTGGCGACACCAACTTAAGCCAAAGTTTGATTGCGCCACGCACTCGAACTTTTAATTAATTTATTTTGCTCAGCTCGTCTCTCTCTCTCTCGCTCTCTATCTCTCTCGCTCTCTCCCTCTCTTTCGCTCTCTCTTTCTCTGCATGTGTGGGCACATCAATAAGTGTTTTCGCTGTGACCATAAATGATTTATTTGTTATTTATGCGTACATCCCATCTGTTCACCCCCAGTCGCATTCTGAACTGTGTTGCAAATTAAAAACGCAGCCTGGCCAAACAACTTTATTTAATGTGAAAGTAAACATTTGCAGCTCCCAACTGTCGCACTGTAAGCTGCAACTGTCAAGCGCCAAGCAATTGCTGTGTTTTTAATTTTCATGCTGCGGTCAGCACAAGAGCGCCCAGGGGTCTAGAGGGCACTTAAGCGATTTTCGGTTAATTATACACAGTTATACATAATGACATTTGTGCAACGGAATTGAATGACCCGAAAATTGGTCATCTTATTGTTGCATGGCTAGCGGTGTCATGGATCTCTCTCTCTCTCTCTCTCTCTCTCTCTCTTTCGCTATCTCTAAAAGCACATGTTCATTATAAGACAATTGATGCAAGTCATAAAATGTGTGTGTATGTTTGTGTGTTAAGTGCAATTATAGAAACAGCATCAAAATTAACAGAAACCACAGAATCTATTAGGTGCATTCAGAATAGAAGAGCATCAGTATTACCTGCAACCCATTAATATGATTAAAGTGGAATAGACCAGATAGCCAATCATATCAGCGGGTTGCAATTAAGAAAACACAACTCGAATTTCAATTAAATTGTTTCAACAGTGCAAGAACTATGAAAGCGATGCGACTGGAACTATGCGAGCCTGAGAATTTTAATCATTTAATGTGCTGGTGAAAGCAGTACATATTCATTTATAATATAATACTGAAGGAGCCACTGATTGACCACTGAAACCATTAAGTATCTATTTAATATTTGATATTTCCAATTTAAGAAACAGTAATGAAGCCACTTAAATAATAATGTTGGAGCTAACATTTTACCGAAAGTAGCCATAATTACTAAATAAGATATATATTTGCAATGAACAGCATAATTTAAAGGGATCATAACTCTGATATGTAATCAAAATTTACATTTACTTAGCTCACATATTTCATTTACTATTAACAAATATTAACGAATATTATTTTAATTAAGCAAAGAAATTCACAGGCACAAATATATCGCATTTTAATTTACAGGCAGTGCTGTGCCAATTGATTGGTCATACGCATCGAATTGTGACCACAAAGACCCAACAAATAACAAGAATTTAAGTTAAACACGATTCCCAATAATTCTTCTTTTTTCATATTGCATAATAACCATATAAATATTTAAATTTTTTAAAAATGTGAACAAAAACTAGCCAGCGAAAAGAACAACGTCAACCATTTTTACAGCATAAAATAACAAATGCGACAAGGGGAAGCACAATGATATAGTTAAAGGGAGTTCAATCTATATATATAAATATATATATATATATATATTTATGCATGTGATTGGTATATATTTATATAAGGGAATATGCAAATGTGTATGTTTTAAAAGGTATTTTTATATCCGCGTATGTTTATATATGCGGCATGCGATGTCCTCGTGCAATTTGTGCTGTGTATTTATGTATTTAAATTCAATTAATAATTAAGGTATAAATGCATTTGCATGCTGGTTAATTAAATTTGTGCGGCTTTATTAAAGGAAATTACGTATTTTTTAATGCGGCTTACATTGCCACAGCAACAGCCGCTGCATTAATAACAATAACAGCAACAAAAGCAATAATGACAAAAATAATATCAACACTAGGCACGCGCTGACAATGCTTCAGCTTTACAAGTGATCATTTTGTCTTAAATACATGCATATTCACAATTATGAATGATATAGGCAAAAATCACTTTTCAAGCGAATACTGAACATGAACAGACCCAACCTATATTCAGCTTGGGTTGGTTTTGCTTTTGGGGTATGGTTATGGATGGATGTGGGGCTGGCTGGCATCGTATCCATTCACATCTATAAATATTTCATGCGTTGCATTGCAGTCATTATGGCATTCATTAAATATAAAGTGGAGTGCAGGCCAGACCCAACCAGACCCAACCAGACCCCATCAGGCCCAAACAGTCCCGGCACAAATGCAGATAAGCACCAACTGAGCTGAGGGAGCCGAGCGTCAACTAAAATCCGTTGCCGTTCATGTATCTCTTATGTCTATGTATGTATGTCAATGCGTGTGACTGTGTGTGTTTGTTTGTGTATGTGTGAGTGTGAGTGTGAGTGAGTCAGTGTATGGGCCACAACAAAAACGCCGCTTTGTGGCATACAAGAGGAAGAGTTGGCATGCTCACGGCCATAATGCCACGCTTGACAATAGTTATTCATATAAGTAAAGACACACGCACACATATATATATATATATATATATATGAGAGGAAAGAGTGGGAGAGAGAGAGAGAGGGGAGATAGTCAGCAATTGCGGGACTTGGGTACAGATGTCATTGTGTTAGTGTATTTCTGATTTGTGGTCTGACAGTTTAACCAAAATGCATGCATGTAAATTTATTTGTGCTCATTTTTGTTGCCTCTGTCGCCGCGTCAGCTGTTGTAGCTGCCACTGTTGTTGTTGCTGTTGCTATTGCTGCTACGCTTACATATGTCAAAATATTAAATTTATGCAGCGGCAAAAACAAAATGAGCGCAAAGACGACTACGACTACACAGCTATTACACACAACGTGTGGGCTACAACAGAAGGGGAAACACATATGTATATATGTTGCAGATGAGTGGACAAAGCGTTGGAGGCGTACAGATGAGCACAAAATGTCAGCCACTATGAATGCATAAATGAATATACATGCATTCATACATTCATATCTGCGTGCAGCACATTTGCCATACAATTGGCAGGCAATGAGCATAACGATTTCGCCAGCCAGTTTGAGAGGGAACTGGCAAATTCTTCAATTCTATTGCAAAGAGCTGCCTCACTTGAATTTCTTAGGAACCAAAAGAAAATACATTTATTTTATATAGTGCCCCCTCTGAGCCCTTAAGTCTTCCACGAACCCCAATTCCTGCACGAATCTCTTTCGTGTTGAGGGCATCTATATCCTCAATACATAAGAAATTATAATAAAAAAACATTGAAAAATTTCTAGTTTAAGATTTCCGAAAATATGTACTAACTGAATAGCAATGAGTGATTAACAAGTTGTTTATAAAAGATTAATCAATAAAAAAATATATTACAAATATATAAAGTAAATAAATATATGTTTAACTAATACATTTCAAAGCACACAAATAAATACTTAGTTAAATGAAAATCAACATGTTATTTTGAATTAATTATTTATAGTGACTGAAAAGCGACAAGAGTTGAACTGCCTTCCACATGCCACATACCCAGCCAGTTGGTAACGTGAAATGATTTCAGTTGCAAGTGCAACTGTATTTTAGCTGTCAGTCCAGCCACCTCCCAATTGTGGTGCTATGATGCTCATTTCCATTCTATTTATTTTACATGTGTGACATTTATTTTGGAGTGCTGCTGCCCTCTGACAGAGGACCCGTGTCCAGTTTTCAGTTTTCAGTTACTATAGTAACCAGTTCCAACTGTTGTTGCCTCGAATGCGTCGACCGCTGACCGTTTTGTGTTGGCGGCTTGACATTTTTGACATTTGCAACATTTATGGTTCACTGCAATTTTGTTGCCAGCGACCCCAATTGATGACACTGCGCGTTACGGCAACTGCCACACGATGGGTAAATGCAGCGCAATTTAGAGCTTTCATGGCAATTTGTGTTGCGCTGGCATTTGATAATTTCTTAAAGCTGATAAGCATTGTCAGGCGACGGCTCCTCAAGGACTTTAGGGCAGCCATAGATTCCGTTTATCCGCTGCTCAGCTGTTGCATTCAAATGAGCCGCACAGTGGCAAACACTGTTGCATGCTTACAGGGCGCAATATCCGGTTCAGCTTTCTGTTTTCATATTTGATGTTGTTGGTGTTGGCTATGCTGTTGTTCAAGCTTTACAGCCGTCACATTTTTATTGTGGTCATATCTTTTTATGGATACTTACTTTATTAAACCGGCCACGCAGAAAAACCAGCCAGCGGGTAAAAGGCAAGTTAAGAACCTTACGTGCTAGTTTATTTCAACTTATTTACTTCCCAGCCAGCAATTGCAATTCCTTGGCCTTCAACTTCTACTAGCAGCTGCGGCTCCTTAGACTATGACTATGGCCATGGCTATGTAGATGCAGTTATTATATGGAATTTCATAATACTTTTATAACTTTATGCAACTGTTTTGCCTGATAGCGCTGCTTTAACGCGGATTTCATTCTTTATATATGGCGAGGTAGGGGACGGGCGTAGGGCCGCGCTCGACCCAAACAAAAAACCCCTGCTTGGAACCTTCAGTTATTTACTTTTGCAATTTTCAACTCTCCAACTACATGCCATTTGTTCTAGTACTCTTTGTTGTTTTTTTTTTTTGCTCTGCTTGTTCTCACAGTCGCCTCATCTTTTTGTTGTTTCTCTGCTTTCTTTTGCCCGCACTCCCAAAAGTTTATGTAAAACATATTTTTCTTAAATAATTTATTTTAGGTTTTTGTTTTCTTTGCCTTGCTGTTCATGGTGCTTTTCTGCTTCTTGAACAACCCAAAAATGAAGCTTTTATTGAGTTCAGGTGCGCTTCCGGCCCCCTCCCTTTATTCCTTACCCCACCCACGGTGTATCTCTTCAATTTTCCCACTTGTTCGCTGCTTTTGCTTTTTAGCTGTTCTTTTTCAATTTGTGGCCACATTAACGTTAGAAAAATATGAAAGCACACGAAAAGTGTAAAGGAATGGCCTGCCTTGCTTTCCAACTGCATTTCCCAGCTCCGAGTTCCCTCAACATCCCTTCAGAATGCAAAGCAGCCTGGATAGAGTCGCCTCGACGTCGAAGTCGAAGTTGGAGTCTTGCAAGTTTTTCGCGTGCACGGAAACGTTTAGCTGCCGCATATTGGTGGAAGCATGCCACATCTAGCTGCCTGCCTGCCTGCCTCTGCTTATAGGTAAGCGGGTAGCGTCTGTTTTTATTTTTAGCAAAATATTGGCACAATTCAGCCCCACTTTCAGCATGGCCGTGGCTCGAGCTTGTGCTCGAGATTTACTATGCATTATACGCTACTTTAGCGGGAATTGCGGTGTAACGTTTAACCTGCCTCCCCGCCCGGTTTGCCTCGTGCCCCTAAGGCAAAACGAAATAAGACTCGAGTGGGTCTGAGAAACCACCATGCAATATTTATATATACTGTGAATCTAGTCGCTCACCTTGCTGCTGAACGAATGGGTTTAACATTGATGTTGATTGTTGCGTGGGTTGCTTACCTGAGGAGAGAGGATGGAAGAAATGGTTAATTAATTAGAGCGCATATCTTTTATATCATTGTTTCAATGTATTTGATGGCTTTCGATTCTAGATAATATTCGAATCCCCATTATTTATCTGTTTTTATGAAATCAATATTCTGTATATGTTTTTGAGAGCAGCTCTAATCCTTGCCGTACAACGCCGACCTTGTAACAAAACAAGTATATCAAGGGGCTGGAGAAACAAGAGGAGGTGGGGTCGGGTGTTGGAGAAAACTTAATTTATTATTTTCGGCTAATGCAAACACATCAATTTGTCGCAAGTAAACACTTCAAGTGGCTTTCGTTATCTCTACCAAAACACTGACAGCCAAGCAGAGCGAAGCACTCCAAAAGGACGAAACCAAACGAGAAACGAGTAACGAGAGCAACCGAAATTCATTAGAAATCTAACAGCAAATAGCAAAATATATCTCGCACATTTGGCGTGGCGAACAAATTGTTTATTTAGGATGTACCCAAACAGAAATAACTTTTCCGAACCAACCCGCCGCACCAGAGTAGCCAGCCTTCACTTGACTTCCTCGCTCTGACCAGGCACAACCTGACCTGTGGCCATTGAGCGAGCGGCGAGCCCTTTTCATAATTTTTCAATAAATTCAACTGCCATTAGGGGACACGTTCGAGGACATTTATGTCGATAATAACCGAGGGCTTCGTATTCAATAATGTGCGCATTACATTTGCCTTTGACGAGCGTGCAGCTCAAAGTCTTCGTTGAATATATAGTTTTGATGCTGGCTGTGGTGGTGTCCTGTCGTTTCTGCTGGTTGCTGCTTGCTACTTGCTTTTTGCTCCTTGCTCCTGTAGCTTGCCATTTTGCTACTTTGCCACTTTGGCACTTTGCTACTTTTCTACTTGGCTGCTGTTTAACCGCAATTGAAATTACGCGCTGGCTTCCGTTTCGGGGCTGGTTCGTTTCATCGCTTCGTTGCGACTGCTTCAAATTTATGCAAATTGCGTCACGTGCCCCAATGATTTCTTTGTCGCTGCACGAAACCCAACACTGCCAACCGAGTGGCACGGATATGCTGATGACGGAGCCAGCGTTGGCTCTTGTTGCCTCGTACCTTTGCTGCCACTCTGCCACTCATTTCGTGACGCGTTGGCAAGTGTATCATTATTTAATTTAATGTAAAATAATTAGCCTGCGCCACGAGCTTCTCTCAAGTCCTGGCGCTGACACATTTGCTGCTGCCACTGCTGCTGCTGCTGTCAGGCACCATCTTGAGTTCCATTTGCGGTCACTCAATGATATATTACACACACACTCACAAACACTCACACACATACTCACGCACACTTACATTTTTTGCTATTACAATTGAACTGAGAGCTCCTCGCCTGTTCGCAATTGTTTCGCACAAGGCGAAAAAAACTGAAGAAACAGAAATGAACTTTTCCTGCTGTTAACATAATTTCCGCAGTTGATTGATTCAGTTCGAATCGGCTGTAGCCACATGCCGACAGGGCGTGGCAGCACTTAAGCCACCTCTCTTTCTCTCTCTCTCTCTCTTGCTCTCGTTTTCTCTCTGGCTTCGTTTTCCTTTCTCGCCTTCCTTGTGCCAGATCCTGTGCTTAGACAAATTGCTCTTTAATGTAATTTTATTGCAAAAGTTTTCAATTTGCATTTAGCACAGCGTAACAATAATTTTATAAGGGCTCCCCAAAAAATACAGCCTCCACTCGACACGTGTCGGAAATCGAAATACGTAGATGTATCTGAATTTAAAACAAGCCCAAAATTGGGAGTAAAAGTTGCTTAACTTTGTTGATCCGTTTTGTTATTGGCATGTCGTGCCAAAAAGAAATGGATTGACTTCTATATGTACATTATCTTGTGCCAATTAAAGGTAATTTTGCATCTAACCAAGTTAAGCTTGTTTTTATTCTTTCAATAAAGCCCAGGTCGGAAAGGTCCTTGGGACTCATACACTCACACACTCACACACAAACTAGCACACCCTCAAAATGGATGCTAAGGAGTCAACTTTTGGGTCATCGATGTGATTGGTTAACAAAGCGACAGCCTGGCTTAACTTTGGCATTAGCTCAAATTGGCAAGGAGAAAGGGTATTTTCTTTTCACATTTTTTTATTCGTAAATATTCATATTCTGTGTGATGAGCAGCAGCTGCAGCCAGTGTTGTGCGCCATTCACTTAGCTCCCTTTGATGACCACACTTTGTGTTGATTGATAAGCAATAAGTTTATTGCCACAGCTTCGAATAAATGTCTGTGTGTGTTGTGGTGTGTCGTGTTTCTGTTTGTGTTTGTGTTTGTGTTGTTATTGAACTTAGTCTCATTTAAAATGTAGCATCTATTGGGTCTTTTTGAGTTTGATACATTTTCCGACTAATAAGTTGTCTTGGCAACAGACTGTGAGCTTAGTTTGCAATTGTCTGAAAGGCTTTTCATTGTTAGTTGGCTTGGCAACAAAGTGTGCTTAGCTGGCCTTTGTTTTGAGGGGTTTGCGTTAATTAAATGCATTGCTCGCATGGTAAACACACACTGGCCAAGCTTAATCGCCGTTAATAGTACCCGTGTGTATATTTAGTGAACTACGCCCACCTTGCCCCACTGCTACAACGCTTCAAAGTGCGCGTCTCGCTGGTCAGGTGGAGCTGCATGTTTGCATTGGGGGATACGCGAACTACGCACCACTCGATGTGGTGGTTCCAGTGGCTTTATATATAATTAGGCAGGCCCATAGACAGACCAAGATTATTAGTGTATGTGTGTGTGTGAGTTATTGTTACTGCTTCCATTCAGTAGACTGTTGGCCAATTGACAATTTTATAAATTGTTAACAATTACTGAGCTAAGTGAAAACACCCAACTAAACCCAATGCAGACCATGCCTACTTACAATATGGTTTCCATATTTGCTTGGGCGACGAGGCGTAAGCATTATGCCTGACTGCCTGACGCACACACACACACACATAAATATGGCGTAGTGGCTGCACTTAAGTCTGATTAAATTAAATTTACAATTCATACGTATGCTCTACTCTCTGTTATTACAAATTGTGTTTGTTGTTGTTGTGGTTGCTTCTGTATTTGGTGTTGATGTTGCTGTTGAGTCGTCAGCGTTTCGTCTGCTGGCTACCTAATTGCTGCCTAAGCCTCTACCTCCACACAGAGCCTGGCAAATGTCGCGCACTCGCATTTAATTAGAAGTTGCTGTCAGCGACTGTAGGTTTTATGCATTTGCATATTGATCAACCTTGCTAAGTTTAATTGTTAAGTCTGTGACTGAAATGTTGATAGCTTAATGATAAGCCTGGATGGTAGAGTGTTTAAAGGTTCACACTTTAGAGAAATTCAACTTATTTGATATTTTACTGCCTGATGTGCGTAGTTCAGTTAACCACTTGACCAATACACTTCAATTACAGCAAGGATGCAAACAGCAGATGTATGTGCTATATTCGACAAATAACAAATGGGAAACTGTAAGAGAAACGATTACAACAACAAATGCTCAAACATTAGTAAGAACACGCTTTACATTTAGCAAGGCAACAACAACAATGGAAACAACAACTGCAGCTACAGCAACAACCACATTTTCATTTACATTCACCAGCAGCAACAACAAGAACTACAACAACAAAGTCAAGCTGCTGCTGCAGCTGCGGCTACGTCGACAGCGTTGTTGGCTGCGCATAATTGCATTTGTGTTAAAACGCAAGCAAACAATTCACTTAAAGTGTAAATAAGTGCAGAAAGCAGCCAGTTTGAAGCAGATGCCTCAATCAAACTCTGTCTCGCTCTAGCCTACAATTGCTGTACTATTTCGCTCTCGCTTGTCCGTCAGCCCGTCTGCCCGCTTGTCGTCCGTTGTCCGTTGTCGATTGTCCGTTGTCTGGGTCGAGTCAAAACCAAAATGGCCAAACTGACAAACGTAGACAACGGAAGTCAATCAGACAAGCAGACAGACTTTGATACGCAAGCGCACCGGATGTTCTGCTGCAATGAGCCGGCGACGTCCTGCTTGATGACGACTCGACGGGTGGACGAATAGTGCGGAGTGGCGGGGAAGTGGAGGGGCTCAACGAATGTCCTGGCGTTAGGTGGCGTCTGACAGCCCTACAAGAGCAGCTGGTGATTAGGTGCCGCACGACCAGCTATATATGATGGGAATTGGGTGATAGAGGCGGGGATCGGGGCTTAGGGAAAGACGACGACAAACGTTGTTTAACTAAATTCAATAATCGTTGGCTATTGCAATTTACGGGCTGGCGACGTCGGGCGACATTTGTGCAAATACAGAAATTATAATAATGACGTGCAGCTCGACAAGGCTTCAGACTATGGATGTGGTTGAGTGGTTGGGTAGTTGGGCGGTTGGGTGGCTGGGTGGTTGGTTGGTCAGGCGGTTGCCTCGATTGACCGACATATGCAACGGGCCGTTACAGGGGATGTCGACAATGTCCTTCGCTTGTCGCCAGCCGCAATGGGATGCAAATAGCATTAAGTGGCTCAAAGTCATGCAAAGGCGATTTGGATGACGCATTTAACAGGCAGCGGCAACCCACTCCTTTGCCACGACCCCACACCCCACAATAGAGGGCTGGAATGTGGAGTGTGAATTTTTGTGGTTTAGTTTTGGCAATTACCAGGCACTTGCTGATGATTGACCTGACGCTGACATTTGATTGGAAGTGTCGCAAGTAGTCGAAGACGACGTGTACGTGACCATTTGGCCAAAACCAAACTTCACTTATTCCAATATGATGTTTGACATTTATGTATGAACTAAACATTTAAGTAATTTCAAATGAATTCGAATTTCATCCGATAATTTGTAATTTAAGTAATTTAATTTCTAAACCACGACCAGGCCGGTTTGAAAGGTATTTCTGCTGGAGCCAAGCGTGCTAACAGAACAGGCTCTGCTTAGTTAAGTTCATTGTAAATAATTGAAGAAATAATAATTGCAAATATTTTATTCCCTTGTTTGGTTTCCATCTTATGTTTAGTTATTAAAATGAGAAAGTATTAAAGTCGACTTTTATGATTTAATGCAACTAAAGTTGCGGGTTCCAATTGAACTCAAACCAATTATTGTGATCGAGTGTTTAGTTGCTCCTTTTCAAATTTCAGTAGCATTTATGCAAAGATAAGTTTTGGGTTTGCATTAACCACACTTTTGGAAAGAATTGTTTAATTTCTGTTTTGCGATATTTGACTTGATATGGGCGCAATTAAATTAATAGCAGCAAATCCTTATTTTATTATTAAGTATGCAAGAGCACACATACACACACACACACACACACATACGCGCGCCCATTCATTAATAAAACATAAGCCAAACAGGAAAGTACTCAGAATAAGTGGGGCCAGTCTCGATAATTCTGAGGTAAGCGCCACTCGTTGCATATTCAATATTGTGGTTAGTTTGCAATATTCCCTTTTTTGGTTTCAGTTGTTGTTGCTCTTGTTGGGGCATTGTTTGGCTTTTAATGCCAATTAATTACATAATATTTAATACACATGTTAGTCTACCCATCCCGTTTGCCTCCTTGTCTTTTTGCTATTTTCGTTGTTATTGCTGGAATAATTTGTTGTTAATTTATGCATAAGCCACATATTTAGTTATTACTTAGATTGGCTCGCCGGCCAACTACTCAATTAATTGAACATTTATCTGGCTAATGCCTGTTCAGAAAAAAAAAGTTTTGAATAAAATTTCAAATATTTCTCAATGGGAAACAACTTGGAATGTTGCATTCCAGTTAATGTTTGGAGTAAACGTTTTTAATTCATGTTCCATTTACAATATATAAAATCAAAAAGCAACAGGGGAAAAATATGTTTCCCTTGAAAAGAAAATGTAATATTGAGCAGGGGACACCCTGGTCAAGAAATTATTCGACTAGTCGGACTTGAGAAACATAAGCTTCCTGGAGGCATATTTTTTAGCATGATTGTAACGGCGTCTTTGGAAACTTGAACACAGAATTTATGAGCCATTTTTAATGATTTAAAAATGAAAATCTCGGCGCGTGGAAAAAAGTAAAGAGAATCTGGCCAAAGCGCAATAAAACTGCGTCATTTTGGTGGCATAAAAAATCGTTTTGCCCCTCACAGTGAACATCAGCAACACAGACATAGAAACACACAAACTCAGACACGCTCAGTGAAAGTAGGAAAAAAAAAAATGAAAAAGAAAAAAATCATGTCATGTCATTGTCGGCATCGTAAAAATGTTATCAGCTATAATAACGAGCCACGATTTTGGGCCATGGCGGAGGGGTGGGGCGGCATGAGGATGGAGGCGGATTGGGTGGTTTTCTTGACTGTCGCCGGCGCTAATGGTGCACAGCTAATGACTGGAGAGCCGAGAATCGAGAGCCGAGAGACGAGAGCCGAGAGCCGGTTCTATTTCATGAAGTATGTCAAGCTTTAAATTTCAGCGTTCGATGCTTTTGGTTTGGTTTGGTTTGCTTTGGTGTAGTGCCTGCTGACGTGAGGGTCTTCAACATTAAATCGTCGCTGCGGCGGCATTTTGTCAACTTATACTTAATGGTAATAAAAAGTATATCAAATCAGTGTCCTTAATCCCAGAATTGATGTTGGGCTTCCTCGTCTTGTGCCACAGACTGCGGCTCGGTTGCCGCTGCCTTTCCCTCTACTGTTGCTGTTGCCTTTGCTGTTGCCTTCTCGGCTGCCGTCTGAGCGGGTCATAGTTTATGTTTTTTATTTGGTATTGTATTTATGCGACGGCATTTCTAGCCTTACTTACAATTCAATTTCTGAGCAGACATTGGCTGCAACCAGAACGCAAATCCGCCTGACTTTTTTTTTTGCCACGAATTGAATTTAGGAAAGCCCACAAGAAATTTCTTTTCAAACTTTAAGCATTCAAATTGAAGCTGATTATTTATTTTATTTTTTTTTTGCATCGTTTAGAGCAATGTATTTTCGAGAGAAGCTAAAATTAAATATATGTTCTTCTGTTGCTGGCTTATGCTGCGGCCTCATTTTGTCTTATGTTGAATGTCACTCGAGTTCCATCTAATCGAGGGCAGCGTAATTGCAACATTCGCTCGTGGGAGACCATCCCGCGTGTGCGCAATATTTGCAAAGACTGCTGATAGTCGCATAAGCCAGCCTGGGTGCGCCAAAAAATGAACTGCCAACGCGCTCTGCACTCATTAATCAAATGTTAAGGAAGCGCAGACACTACAAAAAATAAAGATAATAATAATAATAAAAAAACAAAGAGAGCAAATCCCTCTTTGGCAGGATTTTTTGTTGGCCCAAGAGTATGCAACGCTCGCTGGTATGTGGCAGTCAGTGTGTTTGCTTGTTGAAAATGCATTTAAAATATACAAAAATCCGCAGTGTGGAGCTAAGTGAAAAAGCGGTCGTCGAGCTAAGAGGAGTGGGACGGATGTGCTGAGGTGCAGGGTTGAGGGGGGAGGGTTGGGGGTCAATGAGTCGAGCTTGAGAAGGAGCTTCGGCATTGCATTTTATGCTATTTGCATTTTCTTCCCCTCTATTTGCTTTTTTTTGCTTTTGTTTCTTTTTTTGGCAAGGCTAGTAGTCAGTACATAAAAAAGAATTGGAGAGGACCAGTACACAAACACACACATAGAGATATAAATAATAAGTTTGCGAGTGTGTCTGTACAGTTGGCGCAAAAAATGGGCGTGGCACCCTCCGCTCCGACACACGAGAAACGGAAAGAAGCAGAAAGGCAACAAAAAAAAGAAATGAAGAAAAAAATGTATTTTATATGCAGATGCATGGCGTAAATTGCAGTTACATACTAAATAAGTTAAATCGCACTGAGTATTTTTCACTTAAAAACTTATGCCATCCTCCCCCTGTACAAAAAAAGAAAGAAAAAAGAATGCTATACAAGCAGGCGTGGCAGAGGGCAAACCTCTTAATTGGGTGCATGCAGGCAAAATAACATGCGAGCCGAGCTCAAATTGTGGGTCAGACAAGGATAGGAGGGGAATCACTGTGAAATGCACTTGGCTCTGTCTGATGAGTGGGATTGGAGGTAAGCTGAAGTGATGCCAAGTTAACTAGCCGTCGGCTAATTAATCCTGAAAAGTTGGTCATACACACATGCACACACACACACACACACACACATATATACAAATTGCAGCTGCGTGAATGGAATTTACATTACATTGGCAATTGGACTTAGACGAGAGCCTGGTAAGGCCATCAGTTAAGAGCCATGCTACATCCTTTGCCACTCGTCTAATTGGCATAATCTCTAAGCAAGTCCCATTCTCAGAGTCAGTCCCAGTCCCATCCGAGATCCAGTTCCAGTCCGGACTGATACACAAGCAGCTCTCGTAGTTGGCATATGAATTAACACATGCTCGGTGGAAATTCCGCTTTGCTTTAATTTCCTGCACAGCTTTGCATAAGTGGGGCAGTTGGAGGATCAGTTCAAACAAGAGGGAAGCAGCCCTTAAATTAAGAACAATCAGAGCAGAAATTCATTTAAGGCGCTAAGCACTCACAACAATTTCGACACTGCTACTTATTCTTTTCTGTGTTAAGCCTTTTGCCACAAAAGATGTCTCGAGCATAAATTGCAAAGTTCCTGCTTAGCAGCTAACAAAAGAATTGCGGCAAATTTTTGAAAAATGGATGAACGCCCGTAATGAGCGTGTTGCGTCACTTGGCGCGATGTGGTTGAGGCTTATGTGTGTGCATATTCACATAATGAGAAATGGAGAGATGGAAAAGTTAAGCCAAAAGTGACTTGGGTGATTGACAGAAACGTCTAGGAACACGATGCCATGCAAATTTGTTGCCTTTCATGGGGCTTTCTGAAACTGAAACTGGGCCACCTGGGCTACCTGGCTCTACTTTCTGCATTTTTCAACAGTCCTTTGTCACTTACTGCAAATCTGGCTGTGGCATAAAATGTTCACATAGCACTGCGCTTAAATTAAACTTTCGGCAGGCTTTCGTTTATTTATTTAGTTTTTTAGTTCTTTCTTTCGAGAGGGGGCTGAGTGAAAGCTGAAGGACAGTCGCCGGCCTATGGGCAGTCAGCGACTAAAGATGACTGCGACTCCTGCTTCAGCTGCTGCTCTGCTCATTTTGTCAAGTTAATGGAGAATAATAAAGCGCAAAAGTAAATAAGTAAATGGAGAAAATGGTGGAGAGAGGTTGGCAAAGACTAAACTACAACAATAAACGGCGCTGCTAGCGCTGAAATGGCAAACGGTCGGAAAATAAAAAAGAAAGCAGCAGCTAGCCAGCTAGCCAGCAAGCAGCAAGCCAGCAGCCCAAGGCTCGGCAAAACGGCAAACGACAAGCCAAGCAGCCAAGAGGAGCCCAGCAGGCGGTAGGACGAGCAGCGGCCCTGCGAGGCATCTTTTTGTTTTATGCGAAATGCACTAAAAATATATTTAAATTTATTTCATTTTAGCACAAATGAACTGCGCAATGCGCGCAGCGGGATGAGTCCTGCCAGCCAGGACATGGCCAAAGCGCAGCCTTGCAAAGGCTTGAGGGGGGTCCAATTGCGGCGCCGCCAGGCCGACGACTGCGAGTACGTAATAAACTTGATTGCGCATCTCTTATGTACACACACACACATACATATATACATTTATATATGTATATTTATATTTATATATATACATAAATTTATGTATTTATTATATTCTTTTCTTCGGTTTGCTTCTTTTTTTTTTTTTTGTATGTATGTAGTTGTATTTGGCTTTTGCTTTTGTCATAGCTGTCCTTGTTGTCTTTTTAAATAAAATTTTTATGAAATTTTTGGCAATTGAACTCAAGTTTTAATGGAGCGCCATAAATTAGTCGCGTCCGCCGCTGTCCGCTTTGGCCACTTGAGCTGTACTACGAAATTGGATATATGCGCTTAATAAAACACTCGAGAGGCTTTCCCCAAAAGGGGCCATTAGCAGCGTCGTCTGCGTAGAACTCTGCTCCCCAATCGCCCTTTTCCCTATCCCAAACACGCAATCCCAATAGCCATTCCCATTCCCATTCCCATTGTCATCCATTCATTTTCACTTGGCAACGACATCAATTCACTTTGTGCACAATTAGATTTTTGTTGTTTTACACTCATACACACACACACACAGACTGGGCACAACTGAAGTTTTTAACTTTATTTATGTTTTTTTTCTCTATATTTTAAATTGCTGTCCAACTTTTGGCAATTGCACTGGCCAATGACCATTCGTTGTGCCGGACTCTCCACTGACCGCTCTGCCGTCCCGTTTGGGGAATATTTTGAATGCAATTCGCACTCTCACAAATTTTTAGCTGCGCCCCAAAAAACAGAGTCATATAGTAAGCTGACAAACACTGTGTGATATTGGATGGGGGGAATCAAAATATAGAGTTAAATGTAATCTGCAATGAAGTCGTAACGATTAGTTGGATGTCAAGGACAGGAGCTTGAAGAAAACCCATGTAGAAAATGAAGACGACTCTCTTTGACTGCCTTTCGATAATTTAAGTTTAGTCTTAAGTCAGCTAATACATTTGTTCCTTAGTTTAATAATATTTTATATACAGTCCCATTCTGATTTATTTTTACAAATAAAAAGCTTCGATTGGCTTGTGGCAAAGTTTATCTTTTGGTATTTTAAAAAATACGCTAGTTGTTAGATCATTGTTAAGAATACCATGATATCAGATTCTTTTAACACTTACATTATTTAATATGGCTGCATTTTCATACAATGAAATACTTAAGCAGGATGTATGTATTCGGGGGCATCTGGCAGTTGCATGTGGGAGTTGCAGACGTGATTGAAAGTTGCCATCTTCAGTTACATTCGGTATTATATTTACAATGAATTTCTGAGACACGACGCTTAAGAGCTTCGAGTTGCTGCTAACCGAAAATGTTCAGAATTATTTAAGAGCTATGCAGAAGATGGAACAATAATCATATTATTGCCAATAACCACAAGCAGAACAACAGAGGCGGTTGTCAAGTAGCAACAGAGGAATGTAGAGATGAAAACTATTATAATAAGTGCGGCGAAAGTTTTTAGCCGACTTAAGAAAATAAATAAAAAAAAATGTTAAGCAATCAGCAGTGATGCAATTTATTGTACGACATCAGAGTTCGGAGCAAAAGTTTGCACAATCAACAGCAATAACGGAAACAACGAAAACAACACGCCAAAATGGAGGGTGCAAATCGTTGAGTTATGTATTAATAAAAAGCAGACGATAGAGAAGACAAAGAAGCTAGTGAGTGGAGTGGGAGTGGTGGTGGTGAGAGTAGCGAGAAGGAGTTGGGAAAATGAGGCAAGGAAAGGCGCAGAAAACGTTGAGGCCACATTACGAAATCCTTCTTGCATTATCCTGTTTGTAGATTAAAATGAACTATTGCATGGCAACAATAACAACAAGCACTGTAATGGCAACAACAACAGCAACAACAACAGTAACAGTGACAACAACACAACAAACGACACTGAACAATGGCAACGGCAATCATAATACAAGCAAACGATAGGCAACACGAACGTGCACAGCCAACAAAAAGATACAACAAGCCGAGTGGGTGAGTTCGGCAGAGAGGGAAGTGCTAAGGAACAAGCAAATAAATGAAAGAAGCTCCCACAACCAAAAAAAAAAAAAAGAAAAAGAGGAAGAAGATGGAAAAATGGAAAGAGATGTATATATACTCTGTATTTGAGTATAAAGCTACAAGAAATCTGTGAAAGACGACAGCAGCAACAACAGCAACAATAATAATAATGCCTGGGATAATAATAAGAATTAAGCAAGAAAACACATCACAGACACGGGTAGACAGGCCTCGCTTTGCTTTGCTTTGCTATGCTCCGCCCTGCCCTGCCCTGCCCTGCGCCTGCACGATTTGGGTTTGAGTTGGGACCTAGCATTTGGGATTGTTGTGCTCGGAATTGGGATTGGAATTGGGCTTGGACTTGGGCTTGGGCTTGGGCTCGTGTTGCTTTCTAGTTGCTCAGCAGCAGCAAAAAAAAAAAAAAGCAAAAAAACAACACATAGCACAACACACGGCTTCCGTTTCCGCAGCCATTTTCGTGGGGATTTATTAGTTTTTGCTCGTTAGAACTGCGCACAGCTGCCGTGCCTGAAGTGTTTAAGCGAGAAGGGCCCACAGTCCACCAGCAGCAACAGCAGCAACAACAACAACGAGAGCAACAAGAGCAAGTCGACTTCATAAACCAACAAAAATTAACACCCTGTGCAAAGATGGAGCCACAGCAAGCGAATGACGTTGAGAACGAACGAGCGAGCGTCTAAAACACATAAGCTGCTTGTTTATAGTTACAGCTTATGTTTTCAGCCAAACCTCTCCCCCTTCTCCAACAACACACACACACACACACACACATATAAACACACACACTCGGAGTAGAAAGCATTTTCTTTGGATGAAACTGCAGCATCAGTTGAGGCAGCTTCTGTTGCTGATGTGCATCAAAGTGAGAATGATTGATTCAATTTTAAAGTTGTATAGGAGTGTGTGAATGCATGTATGTGCATGTGGATCTGTGTGTGTGTGTGTGTATGTGTGTTTGAGTGAGTGTGCTGTTTTAAAACAGCAGTCGACTGCTGTGTGCTTTAACAAATAATCCAGAGCAGCGACCATTCATTTCACTGGATCTTTAGGGGGCCATGATGGTGCCCGCCTGGTCTGTGCACATTTGCTGACTGACTTTTCCGGGCGCCACCTCAGCAACTAATGCGAGAAATAATTACAAAGTGAATTTATGTTGGAGCAGCGATAACAAATTATTTTTAGCACCAGTCCCACTTGGTAACCCCATCGACAAATAAAAAAAAAAGTCCATAACTTTACTTTACACTCCTAAACTCTCAGATTTATTTAGTATTTTTTGTTCTCTCCCTTTTTATAGGATGGTGGATTGATGAGCACCAAAATGCGCACAAGTATACCCTCTGATTGCAAAGTGCATGCAGGACTTTGGGTGAGTGACTGACTGTGGGTGTGTGTGTGATTGTGTGTGGGTACGTCTGTTTCAACATGTGGCACACTCAAAACGATTCGTTTTGCCCCGAACTCAACTTTCTTCATCAACTTTTGCCACATCACAGATTAAAATTTAACTTTTTGGCATTGCTCCGTCTTAACTCAAACATCTCTGACTTAGTTCGGTGTGTGTACACAAAGGGTTGGGGGAATGGATCAAGTGGGCGTGGCTGTGTTTTGCGGATTAAGCCGAGTGACTTTCAAATTAGTGGATGCACATTGAAGTTCATTAGGATAAGGCAAAAGTTCGTTGATTGATGCACTGCATCTACTTCAAAGTTGTTGCGTTTCTTGTTGCCTTTTTGCTCGTTTTTTATATATATGTATATGGAAGAATTGAGTTCGTTTAATTAAGTTAAATGGGACAAAGAACGCATATAATAGAGGTACATATATGCTCTGCTGGGAATCAATGCAACTCTCATTTGTGCTAATTTAATTATATTCTTTAGTTTAATTCCAGTCACCGTTCTACGCTACAGCTGTCACTTCAATCATTAGCAACCCCTTCACATTATCAATCTGAAAAGCTTTTACATGATTGCCAACTACTTAATAATTTCTTATACAAAAGCAATCACTTAAGCAGCGTTAAAAATGAAAGCGAAAGAGAATTTTCAAGTGCTAAAACACGACTAAAACAATCGATGCGAGCAGTGTTTTTAATTGGCGTTTATTGATACTTGAGCGCCACATAATCGTCCTAATTACTTCGCAAACTAACTTTAATTGGGAAACGGTGAACGAGATAAAGGCGCCAATTACAAAAGCCCCTTGCACAGATTCGAAAGCCACTTGCATGTCAGGGCGCCATTTGAGTCCGCCAACGAAAAGCAAAAAATATAAAAAAAAAAAATAGATAAAGGCCAAGTGTGAGGGAAGTGAAAAAACTGCACTCAGTTTTCCCGTATCTATATATTTCTTATTTTTTTCTTTTTTTTTTGTGCAGCAACTCTCGTTAAGTTCTCAAGTCTGCCAGCACTTGGCGCAGCGTCTCAATAAATAATAAAATAATAATAATCCAATCATATCGTTACATCCGCGAACGGCGCCCAGTCATCAACTACAGATGCAAGATGATTGCCTCCAACCCGGGCTCACTGCTCTCTGTGGCGCGCTTCCGTTGTCTGCAGCCAAGGACAGGCGGGCTAATATGCAGCGCGTCCCATCCCGTCCTCTTCCGGAGGCACAGCGGAAATTGCATCACAAGCGAGATATTGAAAGGGGGTCGCAAAGGGGGGAACGGCGGCTAAGCAGCTTAAAGCCGCATCATCGATGGTGGGGCGAGCTGGCAACAACACGAGAAGAAGATTTATTGTCCTGTTCAGGCGATGCTTTGTTTTGGTCATTTAGCTCAGGCATGCACCTTAAGCGGCCTCCCCTTTGCACCTTGCTCTTAGCCAGGTCACATATAAGGCGCGCAGCTGCCTGCTTTCAATTCTGGAGGCAGCCACTTGAGTGGCAAAATAGCACTTCACGCTTGCAAATCCAAATGTTTAAGCATAAGTTGCCACTGATTAAGTCAAGCGTGCGAGCAACAGGCCACAACTCAATGGCATGTCCTCCCTTCGAGCATGACTTGCACTTGAGTTAATTGGCAGGGCAGCCGCAATTGTTTCTACCAATCAGCAGCAGCAGCAGCAGCAGCAGCTTGTGCAATATTAATTTAGGCCCATTTACATGTGAGTCGTATCCAGCTATCAGCAAAATGGTGTCTCCTGCCGACCACAGCGCAATTACTTGCACAGCCATTTCAGATAGCGATCGCTTCTGCGTCTGTGCCATTACTTATTTATTTATGCCATGGGGAAATATCAGGCTTACGAGAGTAGCGCTAGTCTCTTGCCAAATTGCAATGCACCCTCCATTATCCTTGGCATCAGCCAAGCATTACGTAACCCAAAACCGAAAGTGTATTTCCCTCTCGCTCTCTGTCTCTCTCTCTCTCTCTCTCTCTCTCTCAGTCTAACCGGCCTTAATGTCATTTGGTAAAGGCGCGGCTGATTTGTCAACTCTCAGTCCGCCAACGTTGATAATAGCTTCGCATTCGACAATTTCCTTCCGACGATTCTTATTTATTTTTTGCGGTGCCAAGGTGCAAATTGCAAATTACATCAAAGTAAATAAACAGGCAACGACATAGACCTGCGTACTTAGTCCTGGAAATTGCCAAAGGAAGCAGCGGCTAAACCCAAATTGAATTCAGAGCTCTGATGGTAGATGTCGGCTCTTGCCACGCCTCCCATCACTTTTCGCTCGCCCCGTCTTGAGACGAGGCGCACATTTCAAAGAAATTGTCATGACAAATTGAAACAATTTCTTTGGCTTTTGTGGCTTGCCAGCGTCGAAACCCCAAACATTTTATGCAATAAATTAAAAAATTTGCTTACGAACATCAGGCTGGCAACATTTGGTCGGGCAGAAGTGGGTGGGGCGGAATGCCGCTGGGGTGGGGTTAAGAGTAGCGCATTTTGGGTTCCGCAACGACATTTGTTTGCAGTTTAATGGAGTGTGTGGTCTTGCTACGGGCCAAAAATTGCAAATTGAGTGATTTTTGATACGTGTGCCAAATCAACAAAGCCGATGTGCTTAATTGAATTCCTTGGTTCCATTTGACAGATGCAAAAGTTTTAAATATTCGTTTGAAAAGATCACGCTTTTAAATTTACATTTCAATGGATGCTTCTTCAAGTTGACAGCTTAAAGTTATTAGACTCAAAAGTAAGACGAAAAGTTAAATTGTTAAAATATTGGAATATCTAAGTTTTGACTTAAGCTTTTATATTTCTGTTCTTAATTAATTTTGCAAATGTTTTGCAAATAAATTAAAGTTAAAAAATAATCAACTGAAACTTTAGTTTGAGACACATGCAGAAATATGCAATGGCCAACAGAAACTAAGCTCGAACTGGAAAAGAAACAGAAATAGAAACACTTGTCAACGCAAATGTCTCAACTTGAGCGTTTAGTCCGCTCTTTTATGTCCCTGCCGCACCCTCCCCCCCTCAGGCCAAGCGGCTGTCGTTGTCACAATATTTTTGCCTTCAACTATTGCCAGGGCAATGTGCACAATTTCAAGAATGTCACCGTAGACAGGCGAAGACTTTGGAGCAGGGCGAGCAAACGGGACAAACAACGAATGCCAGGCGAAACGAGACCGAAACAGGCAAAGAAATGGCAAAACATTTAATGTAAACGTTTTGTCGACAAATGTCAAATGACCATTCGTTTGCCAACGGATCGGACCAAAAACAAAACACAGAAAACCGAGAAACACAGAAAAGGCGCGTCAAGAGTGCTGTGGCGAGGGACCGAGGGGGCGAGGGAGCATTACAAAGCCAAAGACAAAATAAGATGCGGCCAAAGAACACCTCAAATTAATTCGATTTAATGCTCCACTCAACGCAACGAAGGTAAGCAACTGGCCAGCCGGGCAACAGGCCCGGCTAAGCAGATTAAGCAGCAAAATCAATGACAATTTGCTTGACCGACGCGACGCATTAGGGCACAAAGCATTCTGCTTTTGGCTAACAAGTTCATTTCATTACGATTACGAAAATGATCTAATTAAATGTTAATGAGGTTCTCGGCGTAAGCAAAGCTAACTGTGACGGTAGCGCAACTAAGCCTGATTCGCCTTTGTGGCAACTTGTGGTTCAGTCTCGAACTTTGAATAATTTCCGTTTCTCAAACATAAAAATAAAGGTCAGAGGTCAGGGGTCAATATTGCTTACCTGCAAATAAAATGAGCAGAAAATGAGCATTAAATGTTATTTAAAAATAACGGCGCACAGCGAGGCAAACCAGGCAACTCGCTTTTATTAACCGCATTCAGGAGGCATTAAAAATCACGACGGGATATCAATTTTCACATTTTTCTAGCTAGATGACGGTGGGGATGGGGATGGTGAGGGAGAGGGGGAGGTGTGAGCGGAGGTGGAGCGGAAAAGTGAGAAGCTCAACGTTTTGTAAACAGAAAAATATGAAGCACGAAAATTAAAAAGGCTGCCAGCGCCAGGTCATTAAAGTGAAAATCTTGCGACGGCATCGAAAGTAAAAGAAATCCCCCAGCGGACGCCACATTCGCTGCCTGCTTGCAACATTATGATCAACATGAAGCCACACTCACACAGACACACACACACAGGAGCAAACATGTGTACATTATGTGTCCGTGTGTGCTGAAATAATTTTTATGATTATTTCTTCCTTCCGCTGGCTTTTACGCTGCTCAGCTCCTAAAAGTATGTGTGAGCGCATTTAGCAGCACCGTTTCTGGTGCGCTTTTCTATTTTCTCGGGCGCAATTTAAGTGCGCAGCAGCCACATCCACAGCCACAGCCAGAGTCAGAGTCAGAGTGAGACCCAGACCCAACAGCTAACAGCTTCTGTCCCGCAGTTGCTGCTGGCTCAGGCCAGATAAGCACAGTGGAAATAAACATTATGTTCTTTGAGCTGGGGCCGTTGCGATGATCCTCCAAACCATTAGCAATGAGCGACCCATTGTGCCGCAGACCGCGCTGAGGGACTGCAAATTGTGATTAAAGTCGTTACATAAGCCAAGGTAGTCAGATATGCGGCTCATGGTGATTGTGCACCAGGGCATTGTGCAGCAGCTCAACCTTTAATTTGCACTGCAACAAATTGAAATTCCAACCGAATATTTCTACTAAATTTCAGATACGATCTTCTATATTATTTTATAATGCTGATTACGCGATTCTATTCCACGGTGCCAGATAATTTCTTGACTGTGCCTTTTTGTGGCTGTTGTTTTTTTTTTTTTTGCGCTTCCCCACTGACTACGATATGGAATTTCTTGGATTAAATGTTATGTTGGCATTATATTTCTTTCTCTTTACGCCCACCAATGTCTGCCGTGGCCAAGTCCATGTCCATGTACATTAATATATATATATATACATATATATAAATATGGGAGTGTGTTTGTGTGTTTTGGTTACAGTAAGTAACGCATGCTGTGTCTTAATGTCTTCTTCATGGTCTGTAGCTCTCGCCCTGTTGTTGTCGTTGTTGTTGCTGCTTTTATTTTCCGGCTGTCGCTGGCTTTTCTGCTGCACTAATAGTAGTAGCTGCGGCTGCCGCACAAAAGTAGACTTTGACTTTTTGGAGCGGCAAAAATAGAGTGGAGAGTTAAGTAAATAATGCCAACACATGTAATACATCAAGCCAGGGGGTGTGTGCGAGTGTGTGTGTATGTGTGTGTGTGCGTGTGTATTTGTTGCTGTTGTGCTGTTGATTATTTATGATTCTTGTGGTAGGCAGGTCCTTTAAGCGGCATTGTAGTCAATTTGTATTGCGCACCCTCCCCGCATTTTGGAGGCGCGCTCTTTTGCATTGCTTGCGAAATTTATAACTTAGTTTGACAGCACGCAGATATTTCATTTAATTTAATTTCAGTCGGCTGCAGAAACAGTGAAAAGCACAAGGAGCTAAGCTTGAAAAAATATCTGCGATCTAGCAAAAATACCAAGTGCATAGAAAAGAAAATATAATAATATTAAAGCGTTTTTTTGCGACATAGAACTAAGCACTTGTAAATCCCCACAGAGGATGTGCCGTCAAGTAAGTCTCAAATACAAACACACACACACACCCTCACACATTCACACACTCTGAGACGCATGTGGCGTGAGCCCGTTGCACTTATCCGCAAGCAAACACCAGCTAGCTGCCGCCTGGATCGGGTGTGCGAGTGTGTTTTTGCGTGTGTGGGCAAACTCATAGGAACTTATGCATAAGTGACATTAAGAAAAAGCTCTTCAAATGCAAGAAGAGAAACACTTGGGCAGAACGCTGGCTTCGCTGCCACCAAGAAAATAGGAAAATCCCCAGCTCAGTAAAACTTTTGCCAGCTGATGGGGGGGAAAAAAAAGGCAACCAAATGAACGCAAAGTTTCGGCGCTCGTCTTCGTCATCGTCAACGGAATTAGGGATATGACAGTGTGCCCGTTTTCATGCAGCCAAGGATATGCAATCATCATGCGGATTTCCATAAGCAGGCAGCGAGCAGCGAATGCAAATAGAAAATCAAGCGAGGGCAGCAGCATACGAAAAGAAAACGCAAGGAAGCCTGACAGGAAGTGCATGTGCTACACAAATACACACAGCAATAGCAACAGGAAGAGAAAGAGTTAACTGGGAGTGGGTGTGGGTGTGGGTGTGGGTGTGGGTGTGGGGAGTGAGAGGACAATAGCTCCCTCGTAAGCTGCTGTGCGCAACTGGCTCAGCTCAATTTCCCATTTTCGTTTCAGAATTTTAAACAATTTTCAATGGCATTTCCGGCATCGTTTTGACTTTGACTTGGCTTGCCGCTGGCCAAATGTTTGTGCATCCGTCTGTTGGCTACCTCTGCCACGCCCACCACAAAAAGGTGAAATCTTCCCTTTGCTCTTTAGCCCGCTTATCAATTGATCTAAGTACGAGTCCGTCTTTCTCTTCCCCTCCACCACTACACTGCTCTGCACAGTACTATTCGCCATTGTGTAAAGTTAGCTTTGTGAATGAAATTGGGTGCCCAAGTGTCCTGCTTGAACAGGATGACTCTGTGTCTCCCTCAGTTTGTACCATAGTTTAAGGATAGTTGCTGTGGCGAAAGCAGAAAAGAAAGTTGTATTCTGCATTTTATATTTTCACTTTGGAGGTGTAAATGAAAATCTTCTTAAAATAGACAAGTTCATTGAGGAAGGGAAAATGGATTACTCAGTGTATTAAAGTAAGTCTTTTTAGATTCAAAGATAGTTAGAAAAAAGTAACCATTTACACAATTGTGAAGAAATCCCTGCGTTTACAACAAAACATGGTTTTTTATTGCTGCAACTAACTTAGACCAGTGGCAATTATTCTAATTAAACTAAGAGTTATTTTGATTTCTGTGAATTGAACATTCGTTCTTACAATCCCGCTTATTTTTCTTCTTACTTAACAGCCAAGTTTTCTAAAAGTCTTATCTCTGACTTTGCACAGAAAAACTTAAATCTATTATTTATTTTTCTGTGCATCTGAGCATTATGAATTTAGCATAAGAACCATAATGGAATATCTGAATATCTGTGATAACTTCAATTTCTAAAATACTGTGAGTCTAATTTTATAACTAATTTGTAATTCATTCTCTATTTATTTATTATGAATGTAAAGAGTGGTTAAACTGCTTTTGTGTGGCGTTGCAGATAGTTGTAGAAGCAGAGTCGAAGAGGTACAGTAGAACCAGAGAGTTGAGTTCGTGAAGCGCACCGTTGAAATCCTCAATGAGAAGTCCAAGTCTAGAGAATCGGTGCATCGTGGAAATAAGTCGTTATTTTATACAGTCGTACTTTGCTCTGTAAATCAAATATTCTTATAATATATTTATAACTATTACATAATAATAAACAGGACATTATCAGTCTTAAATGTAAATAAATAATATTCCTGACATTTAATAGTCCAGCAGTCCGAACACTTTCTCACACTCAAATTGCCATTAATAAAAACACAGTTTCACGTTCAGCTTTGGCATGTTGAAAAAAAATTAAGAAAAAAATAAAAAAAATGAACGTGCAACTTTCTCTCTTTCAAAAGTCGCCACATTGTTTCAGCTGCTAACAAGCGGTTTTTGTATGCAATGGGGCTGAAACAACGCTAGGACACGCATCCTGCCAACTTTGTCCGGTTGTCCAGTTTTCGTCATGCAATCATTGCGCATTTTGTTGGCGACCATTTTGTGTGTTGCAATTGGCAACCACACACAAGCAATACACACACAGACACACACACATACACACATCAGAACAGAGGCACTTGTCGCCTGTTTATTGATTCAATGATTGGGTTTGAGTAAACCTTTTTAAAGAGCTCAAAATTTGCTGGCACTTTTGCTTGTAGTTGTTGCAGCTGCCGCCACCAACAGCACGGCGAACAGTTCATGCCCCTGCTGCTACCCCTGCCCCCATCCACAACCTTGCATCCGCCCCCTACTCGGCCGGCTGACCCATGGGTTGTTTTCCTGTGTTTTTTTTGTTTTGTTTTGGTGAGTTGCCTTTTTGCAGTGTTTGCTTTTTGTTTGTTTGCTTTTTTCTGTCGAGCTTTTGACTGTTTGCTCTGCGTTGCTTTAACGCTATTTTTACTTTGTTTTGTTTTGTTACGCTTTTCCTGTTTTTTTTTTTTACTTTTCGTCTCCACCTTTTAACCAACCCCGGGTTGCTGTTCTGCTTGACTTTGGGCCGCCTCAGCCTCTTTCTCATTCACAAGCAACCGCCCACCGCCCCCGCCACATTCCTGTTTTTGTGGGTTTTTTTTGGGCCGTAAATTTATGCTAACAGTTCTCCATTGAAAATGCATAAATTTATGTGTTTACACTATGTGCAGGCATTCGTTTTGCTAAAGGGGACAGTGAGGGGGTGTGGTGGGGTCTGGCAGTCGCACATGTGTTTACTTAGCACTTTTTATGGGCTGCGTCCATGTCCATGGCAGGACACTCCATATTCTATAGTCCATAGACCATAGTCCATAGTCCATATAGTCTGTAGTCTGTAGTCTGTAGTCCATCGTTCATACTGCATGTTTTATTTACCTACATTTTGTTTTTATTTAGAATAATATTCGTTTGTTGTTGTTGTTCCGTATTTGCTCTTGTTGGCTGCTGTTTGGCTTATTTTGGGTGGGACAACGGCTACTGCGTCTTAAAACTATTTGGATTTTCATAAATTATTATTTGCATAAAATTGTTGTATGCATTTTCGGTTGGGCGCTGCTCATCTTGTTGATGCTCTAAAACTGAAACAACAAACAGCCCATTAAATTCGGCTTACGACTAAGCAGTTTTTTATCACATGCAATATATGATTGGGTTCGCCCGATTGCTCAGCTCTACTGCTCTAAAATTCCATCAGCGCCAGCCAAATGACTTTATAGTAAGGCCAAGAAAGGCATAAAAAACCTGAAATGAATGAAAAAAGGAAAAAAAGAAAGAAAAAAACCAAACAAGCTAAACAAAGCGAGCTAAAAAAAAAGCTGCACACGTTGTCCAAGAGTCG
Source organism: Drosophila paracracens (assembly GCA_035044025.1). Classification (NCBI taxonomy): domain Eukaryota; kingdom Metazoa; phylum Arthropoda; class Insecta; order Diptera; family Drosophilidae; genus Drosophila; species Drosophila paracracens. The sequence continues at coordinate 4,218,033 of JAWNMN010000401.1, read as the reverse complement.
CTACTGTTGCTGTTACTGCCACTGCCGCTGCCACTGTGGCCAATGCATTAAAACGTGCCAAAGTCAGCGACGAGCGATTTGTGGAGGGGTCATGTGAGGGCGGAAGCCGGGTGCCGCACATAAATGCGAAATAAAAGGCATTTGAATGGCAGGCGACACTCAAAATCGATACAAAACAGTCCAAGAAAGGGTGGAGGATGTGGTCCGAGCTGACCGAGCAATGCGAGATAGAGAGTACAAAATGTAAATGGCATTCAGCTCTCAAATGTGTTGTGCTCTGTTGTGTTTGTTGTATGGCCAGCCGTAAAATAGATGGTCATTTAAGATGGACTCGACTGTCTCTCGAGCCGAACTCAATGCCACAGACTCAACACAGCGTCGAGCAAGTCGTTGTTGCTGCCCCAAAATGGATGCCCAAGTCAAGTGGTTGCCCTTTTTTTGGCGTTAATGAAAAATGCATGAAATTTAAATTGTGCCAAAGTGTTGACCAGGTCCACAAACAAAAAACAAGAAAAGCACAACAACGACATAGACTCCACTGTTTGATGTGGGTGCTCCCCACACTCGACAGCGAGAGCCATCTGCACCAAATCGACACTTTTATTGGGCGCCAACGGCGTCGCCCGACAGACAAAGGCAGCATCCCAAATGCACTGACGCCGCTGTCAAATGTCTGAATTTTGGAAATTGAGTTCATTTTGGTGGTGGTGTTGTTGCTGTGGGCTATAAGAGATATTTTGCAGGCAGCCCAATGTCGACTCAAATTTGAGCCTCACTTTCTATGCGACTGAAACTGCCAAATGTCAAACGAATTGAACAGTAAAATTGGAACTTTTCGTTTACAGCGAGAAAAAAAACATTTTGCAAATATTACCGTTTGACAGTCAAAAATACGAGTCTCACAAATTCAAATAAATGAAAAAGATATGACAAAAAACATTTCATTTACTCAAATTCAATAAAGATAAATTTAAGCGAAAGTCAGTTCTTTGCATGAGTTGGTTCAGAATTCTGTGCATTTGGCAATTTGGCAAGAATATGTGAATATGAGTGCTGAGTATAACACACAAAGAATCACTTTTTTAAATTCTTTTTGTCTGCTGACAGTTAAAATATATATATTTTTTACACCTTCTGCCGTATTTTAAAAATCACACATGTAAAAATTGTATGAATAGTTAGGGGAACAAAAATAAAATAAAAATAAATTAAAGTTTTCAAATTTGACATTTTTTGTTTGAAATTAAAATATACATTTTCGCATGAAAACTGTTTGTTTCCTGAGTTCTGAGTTCTTTGTTTGTTAAATAATAATAAAAAATATAGTTAGCAATTGTATTTTTCACATACATCTCTGCTGCAAGCATTCTATATAATGCTTTTGCTTCAGTTTATTATTTTGTATTCCACTCATGAAGTGCTTAACTCAAGCAGCATTCATTGTGCATCTTTAAGTCCAGAGAGGGTGCCAAAGCCAGTGTTATGCGATTGTAGTGATGTGAAGCAGCCCAACCCAAGGAACCAAGGTTGTTGGCACGCCCATGCCGACACCCACGCCCTTGGCCCATGCCCGGCAGTACCTTTTTTTATGCGTTTTCATTTGGCCAACGTAGGAAATATCTTGCCCACGGGGCGTATTAAAATCAATTCATTTAATTTTGATCAAAGCGAAATAAATCTTTGCGCTTTTTGCTTAATTTCCTTCTCTTCGCTTTGCTGCTGCCGTGCTGTTTGTGTTGTTGTTACTGTTGTCGAGTGAAACGAGCGAAATGAGGAAAATCCACAACAACGGCAGTGAGTAATTTGGCCTCAGTGCCATGGCTTATAGTACAAAACGGAGCGGGTGGGCGGAAGCTGGATGCTTGCTTGCTTGCTGGCTGGCTGTAAAACGCAGAGTAAGACAAAAAGCGCAAATAACACAGAAATACCGTAAGCGAAATGAGAAATCATTAGTAAGTAAAAAGCACACACAGAGAAGCACACACACATACACACAGCCACACACACACAAACACACACAAAAGATAAAGACACAGCGTGTAAAGTTTTCCTTTTCTTCTACTTATCGACGCCAGCGACGGCAACTGAATTAATTTTTCAATTCGCCAAACGAATTCATTGACTTTTTGTGTTCGCCTGCCAGTCCTTTCCCCACACACACACACACACACACATATATCGCACTCACACTCGCACAGACGCCCATTTCATACAACACTCCAGTCACACACTGGCAGCACGTTCGCTAGGGTATTAAAATCCCTTAAACAGATTTCATTTCGAACGCTTTGCGGTCGATAAATGCATTTCACTTTAGTGGTTTTTACACCCGCACAACACCACACCCAAGCACACTCAAACACACACACACACACACTCGCATCAACTCACACATGCACACAATTATGTACGTCTGTATTTTTGTATCACATTTACCATTGCATACTTTTCGGCTGCTGCCGTTTCGGTTCCTTGCCTCTTGCTGCTTGGTCTCAACGCTTTTCCAATGATTTGCTGGCAAATTACGTTTAGGTGCTGTTCGCTGTCTCCCGCCCAAATTTGCTCCCGCTGCTGCCACTACTGATGCTGCTGCTTTCTTACCCGATTTTCGCACAGTGCACAGCACAAATTTTCCAAATTCATTTCCAAAACAAACATGCATCTGTGTGTGTAGCGACTGACATTCTCCATTCTGTGTGTGAGTGTGGGTGTTACTATATCTTCTCTATGTGTGTGTGTGTGTGCGTGTGTGTGGTAAGTGTTGCCAACCAATTTAAAAGTTTTGATGTCGCCGTCTACAGCGGCAAAGCGAAAGTGTAGTACCAGCCTTCCCTTCATTTGTTCACGCCGTTTCGCTTGCTGTCAAAGAAACACAGCCAAGTGCAGCAAGCAGCCAGCAGCAAGCAGCATGTAGCAAGCGAGAATGTCGCGAAATACAGTATAAATTGCCTAAGATAGTCGAGAGCGAGAGCTGTGCGCCAAATACTGACAGCTAAACTAACAATATCAAAGCTGACTGATATTAATAATTTTAAAAATTAAATTAGTATTATTAATAATTTTGTTAAGATGATGACTAGCTGGAGTGTGTTTCATAGCGTTAACAGAGATCTGCCAGAGTTGCCAGGCATTTGTCTGTCGAGAGGAAGAACGAGTCAAGAAGGAGAAGTCGTCAACAGAGTTCGTTCAGCACTGTTAATGCCTAACGTTGCATCATTAGTATTTTAACTAAGACATTTTATAAATCGCAATAATGAAATCATTACCTTATGAATAACTTACTTTAACACTTGTACACCACAATAACATAGTTTACCAAATTTGGTTTTTGAATAAATTCAAAATATTTTGCCTGACATTAAAAGTTTCATGGTTATTATATACATTTTTATAATATTTTGTTGATATAATTTCATAATTTTACAGTTTACCTAAATATTCTCTAATATAAATGTATTTTGCCAAATGTTTATCAAAACTCACATTCATGAGAATTAAGTACTTAGTAAAAATGGTACATATAGAATCAAGCTTAGATAAATAACGAAACTTATAATTAAAATTTGAAAAAAAAATTAAGAATAGATTGGCCAAAAATATTGATTTCTAGTTGTATCATTTTTGTAATTTGTAAACGATTTTTACTGTAGTTTGTCAGCTATGCTGTTGCTGTTGTTGTCGTAATTGTTGTTTTTGTCGGTTAGTGTCTCTTTCTTTAGTCAGCAACTCTGGCACTTGTTGGCTTGGCTGCCGCTCGTCGCCTCTGCCCCTTGCCACATGCCCCTGCTCCAGCTGCTGTTGGTGCTTCTGCTGCGACACTTCAAATCTTGCAGTTTGTTTTTGCTGTGTGCTATAGGTGTAACTCCTGTCTACCAGAGTGTGTGTGTCTGTGTGTATTTGTGTTTGTGTTTGTGTATGTTTGCAAGTGATGCTCAAAAGTTCATGCACCGTGTACTCCTGTGCACATACATGTGTGTCTGCATTTGTTTTTGCAGCATGCAGTATGAAATTAAATGCATGTGTCTGTTTGCCTGCTTATGTGGAGCACCAGTTGGCCACAGTTTCAGTTTCAGTTGTGCAGCTGCTGCTTGGCTTGGCTTGTGGCATGAATATCTGAATGGGCAATGTGCACTGCGCATAATTTTCAATTTGCAATCATTTGTGACCCAACACTTGTGTAGTGTTAATCAATGCCTGGTCCATCTTTTCTTTCCAAGCGCTGCTAATTAGTATTTAAGTTTGGTCCCTGGCAAACTTAGTAGCCACTGTTTTTGTTGTGGCTTGGATGGCTCATTGGCTGTTGCAAACTAAGACAACTTCCATAATATCCGAGCAGACACTTCACTTTCCTGCTGAGTGCTCAGATCTCTTTTGTATTTGCTTTTCCTTATTTATGCCTTGTGTTGTCTAACAACTTTCCCCCACTTCTCAGGCTCATCAACGCCTTAGTTGCTCGTTGCTCGCTGCTGTCTCGCTTGGGAATGGGCAAATGGCAAACTTGCCAGACTCAAGTGTGTAAATTTTCACTTTTTTACCATAATTAAATTCATTTTCGAGTTGCTTTCGCCTCGACTCGTCTGTGAGACAGACGCACTAATACACGCCAAGAGCTTGCACTAGTTTAACTATAAATTTTCCATTTTTCATTTTCATTACAGTCTTAAGTCGGACAATACGACAGCACGGACAGCACCACCCAAAAATCCAGCCCGAACAGCACCCATGGCCATGACTGGCGTTGCCAACGTTTCATTTTCATGCAGCTTCCTGAGCCGTTGTTTCCGGTTTTGTGCCTGAGCTGTGTCTATTTGTGTACTCGTATAGTTTTTGCCATTAGCAACCGTAGTCAGCATGTTGAGCAGGACGCGGCGAAGGAACTGGAATTGGCCAAAGCAATTGAAGCCAAGCTCCCATTTTGCGCCTCCCACCTTCCCACGTCCTGCTCTTTGTTAGCAAGTTTCTGGCTAAAGTTGTTTTTAAGTTGTAAATCCCCTCGTTTTGTGCAATTTTTCCAAAGCCCCACAGCCCGCCTCCCAACCCCAAGTACTTGACACCTAAAAATACTTGAGCTGTAAGCTGTAGGCTCTCGTTTCGAGGCTGCTCACAATATCAAATTGTATATTTGTGGCTTGCAATATGAAAATTGTAAATGATATTTATGCTTGTAATGCAAACGTTTGACATTTAAGCCCGTCCGCCTTTCTTCCCGTCTACCCATCTATCCGCCCTTGCCTGCCAGAAAGACGTATTTTGCACTTTGTATTCCGGACTTGTCCACAATAATTCATTTAAGAAATGCGTGTGCAATTTTTGTTATTTCCATGGCATTTCAAATACTCATACATATGAATATACGCAATCGCCTTCATTCAGCTTGGATTTTCACAAAAGTCTACCACAATAGGCGCACTGCAAGTGTCTGTTAAAATTTCGACTTATTGGAATTTCTCAGCTCAGCTCCGTCGTTTGTGGCCCTGGCAAAAACAGTAATTGAATGTGCTGCCTGGTTGCCTCAACTTTCACATCATTGCTTTATGGTTACCCTGGTTGCATACAAAAAATCTATATCTGTCTTTTTATTATGGCAGATTTATAATTTTGTCATGCAATGTGCATGATTTTAAAGTGAAAAACTTTGCTCTTATAGAGGAGCTAAGTATTGTTGAGTAGTTCTCAAGATTATAAAGTATTTAAAGTAGTTTATTGGTATTCATTCTATATACACATTTTAAGATTGATATTTAACAAAAATTCGTGTTGTTTTATAAATCACTTTGTTTATATTTGATTTTTGATAATAATTCCAAAAGTTTTTGTTTCGAATAATTGTTTGTGAGATGATGAAGAGCACTGGTATTTTATCTTAGGCACCATTAAATATTTGTAGTGTTTTTTAGAGCAGAATGCAATCTGCACTGATTGGCAAAAGACAATATATTGCATTAATAAAAAAAAAAAAATATTTGACAATTTATTGCTTATTCAAAAGTACTTCAAATTAACAACATTTTTCTATTGAGAAAAAAACTCACCTGGCTTGGCGTTGCTGCCAACGAGCTGCTGTTGCTGCTGATGCTGCAGTGCTGTTGGCTGCTGCTGCAGCTGTTGTTGTTGTTGCTGTTGCTGCTGCTGCTGGACATGTTGCTGGTGACCATTGTGCTGCAGATGAGCAGCTGTCACGGTTTGCTGTTGCTGAGCAGCAGCGGCCGCTGCAGCAGCTGGATGTATGGCAAGTAGTTTCGTTTCCGGCGGCTTGTGGGGGCCCATCGTGATCTGCGGGGCCCCCATGGCTATAGTTGGGGCGGGCATCATTAAAGTCGACATGGCCAGCATAATTTGCGAGTGAATTTTGGTGCTGCTGTTGGGGTTGCTGTTGCACTTGTTGTTGCTGTTGCAGTTGCAGTTGCAGTTGCAGATGCAGTTGCCGTTGCTGTGGCAATGCTTGTGGCCAATTGCTGCTTGCTCGCTGTGTGCGCTTTGTTTCTATTGATTTGTTGACCTCGCCGCTGTGTGTCCTGTATCCTGTGTCCGTGTTCGTGTCCTCAGCTGCAGTTGCTGAACTCTGTGCCAAAGGTCGTGCGTTAGCCTTTGTCTCCTCCGTCTCCGTCTCCTTCTCTCACATATATATATATATCTATATATATTACTTTGACTTGCTCTAACTGGCTCTGGGCTATGTTATATGGCTCTATATATATATATATATGTGTCTGTGTGTTTGTGTGTGTGTGTGTGTAAACTGATGAAATATGCTTGCTGCCCTGTGCAACTTTTCTCCGTATATATTTTCACTTTTCGTACTGCGGCTTCGTCTTCGCCTCTGGCTGGCCCCTCGCTTATGTACTCGATGCTGCTGCTGCTGGTGTTGCTGTAGTGTGTGTTGTTTTTATTATTATTTTTATAATTTTTACTCGCTTTTCTTTTACGTTTTGCTTATGTGTTTGTTCAACCGGAAATTCACGAACACGAGCGCACTTGGCTTGTAATTTTCTTTTTTGTTTTGTGTTTTTTTTTTTTATCTTTTCTCGCTGTCCTTGCAGTCGTTTTCTTGTCTTTCGTTACGTTACATTCGACTGTGGATATGGAATATGGAATATGGTTTTATGTATTCGGCTGCCAGCCTGTCAGCTTGCCAGCCTGCCTGGCAGTAATCGCAAATTATTCTCCCTGCTGCTGGTTGTCGTTCTGTTGCTGTTGCTGCTGTTGGTATTTTTGTTGTTTTGTCTGCAGTTTGTAGCAGCGGAAATTATAAATATCGCTGTCATATGTGTGACAGACAGCCAAACAGTCGAGTACTACTTCAATTTCAATGATTTGGATAAAAACAAAAACAGAATCATCCCACAGCCGAACAAGAGTTGTCGTTGCTGACTTTTCTTCCAGTTGTCGAAACATAAACAACAACAATTGCACCAACAGCAGCAGTTGGGAAATTATCTTACTGGGGGCTGGCTGTGATGACTTTGAAGTCGTCAACTTTAGAAGTCAGTAAATGTCACTGACTGTAAACAGAAGTAGAGTAAAATAGCGGCAGCAGCAGCAAATTACATCAGCAAACATAACTTCAAGATTAATGAATGTCGCAAAAGTTTGTGGCTTGAAAGAGGCGTGAAATTATCTATGATGCTTATCAAAAATAAAATGGGCCCTCATTAAACTATAAATGAGGTGAAGAAAATATTCACAACAAAAATGGGGATCGTAGATATGGAGACAACCGATCGTAATTCAATAAAAAAATGAATTCATTATGGAAATTAAATAATTCACAGACTGCTTCTGTTTCGTTCTGTTTATGAATGTAAATAATATCAATATCAATTATCATTACTTTCAAATGCTGTTCTGATCTGTTTCGAATAACGCACGAATCAAGAGACGAGCGCAACGCACAGACACTCTTTATATATCAATACGACTAAACGACTATACGACTATACGACTATACGACTAAACGACTAGGCGACTTTACGACTATTCGTCGCTGGATACCCCAAAGAGCAGAAACAACTCAAAGCGTGCGGTACGATTTCGTACTAGACCGTTGGGCGACGCTTTTCTTACTGAACGCCAGCAGCACACGCATTGGCCAAAAATTGCAAAAGCGCTGCTACTGCGACGACGACGTCGCCGCTATCCTGGCCAGGCACTTGCCAGGCGAACTAACTGCCGCTGCTGCTGCTGCTGCTTCTGCTGCCAGCGAGCGATCCGCGTAGGCAGTAAACACAACGATGGCGCCGATGAGGACGACGATAGTAACGAAAACGATTTGATGCGTTTCCCTACATTTTTCTCTCTCTCTCTCTTTCTCTGGCGACCGACGAGGAGCTACGACTAGCCAAAAATATGCGACGAGGAGGCCGAGGACGTGGTTGGAGCCGACGCTGCCAATTGCCAGAGTCCCGCTATTTGTGTCGCCTAAGCGAGCGAGCCCCTCGTTCATAAAATATTCACGAATTACTCGCTCTCATTCTCACTAGTGACGCCGTGAGCTGCGCTGCTCTTCTCTCCGTCGTCGTCAACCGTTATCGTCCTCGTCCTCGTCTTTGTCATTTTCGTTTTCGTTCTCGTTCTCGCTCTTCGTTCTTCGTGGCTGGCGCTGCGCTCCCGCTTCTGTTCACGTCTGTGCATGTGTGTGTGTGTGAGTGTTTGATTGTTTCACTTCGTTCTTTTTCGCTGTTCAATTTCAACTGAGTAGCATCGATTCGGGCCACTGCGCCGAATCGCCGATGAGTTGGGCGCAAAACCTACTCAAACAATGTTAGATATTTAAAAATTGTCTAATTCTTTCTATAAAAGAGAATATATAAAAATTATGATTAAATTAAGAATTATTTTAAAATTTACAATATACAATCCCAGTTAATGCTTATATTGTACTTACTTAAGTAATGGTTTCCCTTAGTTTGCTACACAAGCCTTCGACGCAAATTCGAAAAATGTTCTTTGGTCAAGCCGGCATAAGAAATTCCCAGTATTTTTATCCCCAGAAGTGGCAAACTGTTATACTAATGTAGACTGCCAATCAAATTGCACTCAATCGTTTTGTACGTAAAATTTATATGTACTGCATTTTTTCACTACTATAAAAAGTTTTTGAATAAGTTACAAATATTTAATTATAGAATGCAGTTAGTCGTTATTTATGAATTTACTTGATTTTTGTTTAAAATTTGAGTTTAAATTGGTTTTAAAATATATTGAATGTAATAAGACTAAGTAAATTCACTTTCGACTATTTAGGAAGCTTACAACTATTATTTAATTATAAATGATTGGAAGCTATAAACAAATAAACTTTGTGAAATGCAATGCATTGTTTGATTGTTGTGAGATGTAAATCTTAAACTTATAAATATAACCTCGTTTTTACAATTTTTAAAGTATTAATTGCTTTTGTGTTCACATCAAAACTGACATATGTCAAAAACAAAGCATGGAAATTATTACTAATCATTAATTAGGCTATTAACACATTGAATTGGAGATGTACAAAGGCAAGTGACATGCATTGAATTGAAGTGGAAGTGAATGTTTCTGGATGGGTGTCAAGAATCATATCACACCCTCTAACACACACTATCAAACACAGACAGTCTGCTTCTGCTCATCAGCAGCATTTGGTAACAATAATTACTGAGAAATATAACCAAAACGTGAAATGTAAAAGCGCACTGAAAATGAAGACAACAATGTCAGTTGTTGTTCTTGTTGTGGCTATTGTTGTTTGTGGCATGTTGTTGTTGCTGTTGTTGCAGCTGCTGTTGTTGCTGCTGTTGTTGCTGTTGTTGTCGGTGAGCGTTTAGGTAGCAAAATTAAAAAAGAGAGAGAACATTGGTCGTCATGGAGTTGAGGAAAAAAGGCGCCAACAAAAACAGGAAAATTACTTAATTGCATGCAATTTAACATGCGACATTATCATTGTTCTGCTTAGCATAAGAGTCATAGCGAGTGCAACAATACGCACACACACACACACACACCCACCTAGAATGTGTGAAAGAGGCAAGGAATTGCAGGAGTTGGTGTCCAGGGTAAGCGCGTTTTGTGTCTTGCTGCCACGGAGTCCAATTACTGCATGTTGCATGTGCTTAAATGCAACAGCGGTGACAGCAACAACAACAGCAACAATAACAATAACCAGTGTGCATAATAGCAAAAGTGACGTAAACATTGAGAGCCGTGGGAGCCCTCAGCAAGGCAAAGACGAGCCAAGGGCCATTTTTCTTTGCAGCCCATAAGGACAGCTTCTTTGTGTGTGTGTGTGTGTGTGTATGATGTGTGTGTGTGTGTGTCAAGACAATTGCCCTTTGAATTTTTAAAATCACTTTTAATGAAAACAAAAAGTGGATTCCCTGCCGCTGCTCCGCTGCCTCTTTGTTGTGTCTTTTGTTCTTGGCGCTGCGCTTGTTAGGTAAATCAGCGTCAAATTGGACTGTGCAGAGAGTCAGCAACAGAAGCAGCAGCAACAGCAGCACCAACAAAAACAATAACAATAATAACAACAATATCAACAACAACAACAATAGCAACAATAGAGCTGCTGGGGTGTGGTGTTAAAGTTATAACGTGCTTAAACGTCTTTAGCCAAAATGAGTAGAAAAATATATATTTCCTCATTATGAATTGAAAGCGTGTATGCCTGAGTGTGCGTGTGTGGGTGTGTGTGGGGGTGTGACCACTGTTTATGTGTGCGTGGCAATACAAAACAATATTGCATTGTTTATTGTGAGTTTTTTGCTGCCAACTGAGCAGAAAATTAAGGCATTGTTTAAGCCAATTAGAGTATTTACCGCATATGGGATGTATGAGTAAGAATTCCATACATAATAGCCAAGTGAGAAAGAGAGATAGAGAGAGAGAGACTGAGATAGAGCTTGTTAGAGTTGCTATGCATTATAGCCATTAACAGCATTGAAGGCTGGGTCAAGGATATGCTGAAGACGCTTTCGGCTCAGGCATCATGAAAGGCATGAAAAGTGCACTCTCAAACCCCTCACAGAGGGCAATTATAAGCACACACTTCATGCAGACGGGTCAATAAATTAAGGCAAGTTCAAGCCAAGAGCCAACAACATTCACGTGCGCCAAAATGAGTCCGATGCGTTGCTCAGACTGCGAGACAGTGCAAAGACAATAGGTAGACCCAAAATTATGACAGCAACGGGTCCAAGTCCTAATGACGAAGCCTTTTGGCCACGACAAACACCGAAGCACCTTTTTGGCAACAGTTTTAAGCGCCACCCGAGACACTTTGCAGCCATCGATGGGCGCAGAGCATGCCAAAAACCCTTGCCCCGCACGCTTATATCCGGAATGTGCAAATTTTCGGTTGCTTTCGAGCTCGCACTAAATAAATTGATGTCCACATGCTCAAGACGACCCAACAGACAACAACAACAACAAGAACAACAACAACAGCAGATAACAACAACAATGGAGCGCTGTAAAAACGAAATAAGTGAAATATTTATGCACATTTTGGGGCGAGTGGCTCTTCGGTTAGGTGGCGCCTAATGGGGGTCACACTCACTCGGCGCTTTAAATGTTTAAATAGGTGTGTCAGATAATGGAAATATATAAGTACCCGGCCGGGGACTTTCACCTGCTTGATGAGCTTCAGCCTCATATATATATATATATATACATATATATGAAGACTTAAGAGCAGCAGCACGTATTCACTGCCCATATATATTCCCATCTCACCTTTCCCCCATCTCTTCCTCTCTCCCTCTCTCTCTCTCGCTTGGCATTCCTGTTGAAAATTGTATGGACCAAAATTTTCAGCTGTGGCTTGTTTTAGTGTTGTCTTTTCTTCCTCTGCTTTTTTTTGTTTTGTTTTTATTTTGGAGCTCTCGGGCTGCAGTGCGACAGTTTCATTTGTTGACGCTGCTTGTAGGCCGCCACAATTTGGCTTTTAACTTGGCTAACGATAATTTGTTGGCCAACTGCAGCCGACGTAATGAATTTTTATGTGCCTTTAATGTATTTTACACAGATATGAAACGATGTGACCAAAAACAGCCAACAGCTCCCCCTCCTTGGGCTTGGGGCTTTAGGTTTTTGGCTGTGCTAATTATTAATATTTTTTAATTAAATAATGCTCTAATCATAAAAAGGACCAACAAAATATAAAAACATGTATTTACAAACATGTTCGTTAACCAAATATAAACACAGCACAATTAAATACTAGAAAAGCGGACCGGAAAAGGATTTTGGCTGTGTCAGAGAAAGCGAGAAGAGAAAGTGGTAGCTAACTTAATACACTTGCAGAAATTAGTTAGATTTTATAAGCGATAAAAATTCAGAAAATATTAAAGTTCTAAACTTACCCCAATATGAGATATGATTTGATATTAAATATTGAACTTTTTATGAGATCTAAATGATAAACATTTTATGCAAAGAGCCATATAAAATTCCAATACACTGTGCAACAATTTTGATACTTGCAAGGCAATTTTGATTGCCAATCCGATGAGCATTATTATTATTTCTTTATTTTGTTTTGTTATTAAGTTTGTCTACATTTTTTGCAAATTGATTGCAAATTATTTCTTCTTAAATATTCGTTTTTTTTTTATTTTCAAATTTTCCAACAGCACTGAGTTTTACAAAGATTATATATATGTAAATATACATGTTGTACTGAGCCCATAAAGAATATAAAAATTGTGCGGGGTCCAAACATTTTCTAGACTCATTACAACTGAGTTTCTGAAGACAAACACTAACTGAGTTGGGAAACTAATGAACCCAGAATGCGCCTAAGCAAATAGTTAATTAAAAGTACAATTTTATCAAGCATTTTAAATGCAAAGAGGAGGGTTAAAGTTGGGGCCTCCACAGGATACATGCTCATCAATTCAGTTCACACTTTCCTCTGTGCATAATGATGGCACTCAAATTGAAGGCATCACTGAACGGGCAAATGCCTAATGAATTATGACATTCAAATCTGAGGCTAATGTACCGCGAAATAACTTGAATAACTCAAACAGAACACTTAAGTCGCATTCATGGTCAGTGTGTTCATATATCGTATCATGGCAGCATAAATTATGACCAACACAAAATGTGTGAATATTTGAACAGATGTGCATTGAACTGGGTTAGAGTGAGTCAAGTTCTGGTTGCAACATCGGGCAAGTAATAATTCTTAAAATGTAGCTTTAATATATTTTTTTTGAACAGCTTAGCCTTAGCTGACATCATAGATCATAAGCGAGTGGCGAATATCTGGCCAACAGTTTTTGTGGCTCTTAATTGATTTCTCACATTTTGTGATTTACATATTTTGTGCGAAATTTACAAAACTGGCAATATTTTGGCATGCTGGGGAAGCTGAGGCTCATAACTGACTGCAGCTGCAAAGGCAATAGACACACAGAGTTTCAGTAGCTGCACATAACTGTATAATTTATATTGCCCATTTCGCTTTGAGTCGCATATACACACACACACACACACACACTCTCACACATACAGAAGCAAAGTGCTTTTGCGACAAAGTAAATTGTAAAATGTCAGCCATAAAGCGTAAATTGTAACAGAAAGCACTCGAGGCCACGCAGTGATTTAAATTTTTGTACTCCGTAGGCTCCCCGGCGCTGGAAAATTATGTGTCCCTAGTTTGGGTAACTCTGGCAGAAGCGCGCAGCTGGCGCGGCGGTTTTTGCCTACACGCCACTTGGCAACGCTGGGCGACAAGTTACGTACCCCAGTACCCCAAAAAGCATGCAACGAGCAACGGCTCAATATATGCGTGTGTGTATCTGTGTATGTGTGTGTGTGTGTGTTCACAATTTACACAATTCATAATTCATGCAAAAATATTGTAGAATGTATATACTTGCAACAGAAATGTATTTGTATCTGTATCTGTGCATTGGACATTGGAGGGCATAAATCTATGCATTTGTGTTCGCGGCGGTCGCAGCTGCAAGCGGCAAGCGGCAAAATCTAAATGTAACTGTAAATGTAAATGTAACTGTATCTATATATGCACACACACACACACACACACACACATACATAACAGCAAGCGCAGTTGCATGCGTGTGTGTGAGTGTGCAGTTTAATTGAGTTTTGGTATGCAAAACACTGGGCCAAAGTGACAAATTGATTATCAGCTGCTGCATAAAGCATGAGTCCTTTAAATTGAATCCAAATTATATATATCTATACATACATATATATATATATATGTGTATATGTGGCAAGTGAATCTCTCGCTTTAATCGACAAGTTCTGTATTGAGTTCTGCAACGCGACTCGGTGTCGCAATGCCGGGCATATTAAAAACTGAAACAATTTATTTTACGCACTATTGAACCTTGGAATGAACGGTTTTTACTTGCCACAGTTTGAACAAATATTAAGTCTTTTTCCATTCATATTTCTCAGTTTTTATTTCAGCCGTAGCTGGTGCCGTTTGTCGTCCTTGGCACAGCACTTGCCTTGTTCCTGAATCTGCTCGGCAATGTCTGCGATTTTCTTTTATTTTACCACTGCTTCGGTGTTTTTCATTCTATTTATTATACTTTTTTTATTTTCATATTTCTCTTAATTTTTTTTTTTGTGGCTCATCCACTCAACGACAATCAATTTTTCTTCATCACAAAATTGCATTCTTCAAGCAAGGCGCGCGAGATGACAAAAAAAAAAAAAACAAACCGAAAAGTTCACACTTTATTCATTTCCGCACTCCGGGAAAATGCTGTCTAATGTCTGGTCAACTCGGACTCGGAATTGTGGGTGTTGTCTGTAAGGATATCGCCATGTTTTTGAATTCATTAATCAACTTTCAAATCTTACCACAACAAATGGCACACGTTTGCCAAGGAGCAGGAGTTGAGTGCATGCAAAGAAAATTCACAGTGGAATGCACTTAGTACTAATTTGCGGTCGTTGTGATGCTGCTGGCTGTCACTGTTTGCCAACAACAGTTGCAACAAGCGGCGACAACCTGGCCAATTCTAATCGGACACATTTGCCGTGCCCCACATGCCCATCACTGCCAGACACTTGTGTCAAACAGTTAGCGGCCCCGTTAGTCAGTTTTCATTTGTCTCAGTGTGTTGATTGTTTGCAGCTGGTTAATGTCTAAAAGGTCTTCGTCCGTCGCCTGACGACTGTCGGCTGTCGGTTGTCGGCTTGTCGGTTGCCATGCTCGCTGTTGGGCTGATAAAGCCTCTTGCTCTCGCACTCAGCGAGTCATTAACAGCCGGAGATGAGTTTGGTTTAATGTGGTTGCCGTTTACAAATGGAATTTTTTAGTGGCCTCATTCCCCACTCCGGCAAACAGTAAGCAGTCAAAATCCCTGCTCTAGCACCCAACAACTCTTGCAGGATTTGGACAGCGGAAGTCACTCAGTGTGTGTGCGTGTGTGTGTGTGAGTGTGTCGAGTGCGTGTGTGCGGAAGGTCTAAGTATGTCAGCTGAATTTGCGAATTTCTCATTTTTAGTAGCCCTCCGCCTCAAAGCCAACGGTATTTAGCAAAGTCACCAGCATCCGTTATATCCAGGGCTGATCGTAGCATACTCTCTGCTCCTACTTAATACAGCTTGAAGCTGTTTGTTGGTCTGCTTACAGTTTCAGTTACATTTCCGCATTTAAGGGGATAAAATGCGGCTTGAGTTTTCCAGTTATTTAACAATTAATGCAAGGTATTTGCCAGCTGACTTGACAAAAATATAATTTTTTTTTATTTTCGTTTTTCTTAAAATATGTTCCTTACGTGTGAATTAAAAATTAATTATAAATATTCCGATTTTTATCTCTCCAGAGATCAAATTTATAATTGATAATTATTTTTTTTTATTTTATTTTTTTTTAAATGTAGCAATTTAATTTAATATTGATCAACCTATTGAAATGTTATAAAATATTGTTTTGAAGATTGTATACTTAATAACAGGGAATTTAAATTAAATAACATAAACATATAATTGGTTTTAACATATTACAATATTACGGAACATCAAATATAACTTTTGTTGCATATTAACGATACTATTAACGCCCAACTGTCCAGAGGTCGCTGGTATGGAGGCGCTTTAAGCGTCTAAGGGTTGTATTCGACCCTAGTGAGCAAGCCAATGGGCTAAAATGGTTATGTAACCGGGATGATTATTTTGCTTCTAACGTTAAAAATAACCAAGATGATGTTCATTAAATTCAAATCAAACTGACAGACTTATAATTAAATATTTCGAACTATATTGAGCTCAACTCGAGTTTTCATTAGTAGATTTTGCATGGAGACAAGTTTGTAATTAAGTTTTTACAGTTGCATATCAAATCCCGTAGGCTACTTGTATCAAATTTTTGATCAACTATTTAAGCTGTGTACATTTTATGCAGGTTATATGTTATGCCCCGCCCCTTCCTCCGCTCCTTCGACTATTGCCGTTTAAGTGGGTGGGTGTGTGGTGGGAGTGTTCAAGTATTTATACGAGGACTGCAGAGCGTAGCCGAAACCAATGAAATTTTCTCAAAATGCTTACGACAACGTGCAAAGTGCACTTGCCCCACTCATAAGTGGTGCCATCCGACGCCTCCACTAACCCACCCTTGCTGGTAAGCAGGTAACCAAGCCAACGGGCGGCCAATGTGGGTGGGCGTGGTACGTTATACATTTTGACTTTAGTTAGTTGGCTTTTAGCTTAAGTTTTGCCCGATTTCGACACAGACACAGACACAGACACGGCCACAGCCACATAGAGGCAGCAAGCAAGCAGCCAACATATTTTTCTTAACTTGGCCGACTCTCTTCAGGCTTTGCATGGTCAAAGTGCAAGTGGGGTATTGAGTGTGTGTGTGTGTGCGTGTGTGTGTGGGTAGTTTGTGTATATGCATAGATGTGTATACTTATGTCTTAAAATGTGGGCCACGCTCTTGCGTTGACTTAAGGATTGCGTTGGCTTGGTGCGTTTAACTAAAGTCCAGCCAGACTCTGCCTAAAAGTTTTCGACTTCTGGCAAGACTTTATGGCCCACGTCAGGCAACGGTCAATTTGTTAGAGATTTTGAACAATTTCGTTGCCTTCGGGTCTAGTGTCTAATTAGAATGACATTAAAGCTGCAGCTTTTGTTAAAAGCTAAATATTTTAGCAAGGAAAAAAAAGAGGACGGCATTCGCATTTGGCCTTCGCCTGGGACTGAGACTGAGGCTGGCGCTAACCAAGCGAAACGTGAACTGTGCTCCATACAAATTGCAGTGAACATGGTGGGCCAGTCGAGCGGAACTGGCAAAGACAAAATGAAATACACATGAGCGGGAACAGGACACAGAAGGCAAACGGCAACGGCTACGGCAACGTCAAATGGCAAACAGCAATCGGCAGGCGACGCATTAGGCCAGGCAGTGACAAATAAACAGCTGCAAAGCCCAAAACGAGAATAAGTGAGAATGGGGATGAGAATGTCGATATGGATGTGGATATGGATGTGGATGAGAATGAAGACGAGAACGAGGACAATTCGTCGTCATCAGCAGCATCATTTTGGATTTAATGTAATACGCAGCGACGCTCTGAGCGAGCAGTCAAGGGACAGCACAGCCAGCAAAAAATTGAGCGACCTACGAAATCATTGCAGACATATGAAATATTAAATATGTATGACCTCACAACACACACACACACACACACACACACACCACACACACACAGACGCACATAAACAATCATTTGGCTCCACAAATATCTAAGACCGTGTGTAGTGAAGCAGCTCGCAAGGAAATGGCAAGCTGATGATCCCATTTCCGAGCGGTAAGTGATGCCAAAAGTCAGTCAGTCAAAACAGGACCAGCCAGCAACAACAATAACAACAACAACAACAACAGCAGTAGCAGCAGCAGCAACAACAAAAGTTGCAAGAACGGTCCAGTAAAAGCAAAATGTGTAGGCACACACACTGGCAGCCTTCAATGAGATGGAATCGAGCTGTGCATTTGCTCTACATGGGCCCAGCACCTCCTGGGTAAAATAAGGCTACAGTTGAGAAAAAAAAAGTACAAAAAAACGTTGCCTGTCAGGGGCCCATGTGTGTGTTTGTGTGTGTGTGTGTGTGTGTGTATGGATGTGACTTAAAGGCAAGCTGGTAGTAGCAGCAGGGCGCATTCAACAGCAGCTAGAGTCCTTTTCATTATAATTTAAGCATGGCAACATGACAACGTGGTTAACTTTTGCTTCTTTTTTTTTTTCTTCTTTTTTTTGCTTTTTGCTCGTTTTATTTTCCCCTATTTTTGCCACATTGTTGCTGTGATCAGTGCCTGCGGGGAGTTGGTGGTCGTTGTTTTTCTGGCAAAATAAAATTGCCTCAGAATGTTTGCCACTTTTATACTGCTGCTGCTGCTGCTGCTTCTTTTGCTTTTCACTTCATTTTTTTTTTTTGTGCCCTTTGACATGTTTGTGTCTGTGTGTGTGTATATGTGTACGACAAAGGTTGAAGCATTTAATGAGCTCAAATTTGAAGCGTGTGTCCTCGAGCAGCAAAAATCAGTTAAGTATAAAAATTGTGTCAATATGTCTGCGAGAATATTATATCATAAAAATACTCTCACGTTTTAATGAAGTTGGCTATTAATAAAGGGCATTGCTTCACAAGCGATGTGTAATTACAAAATTACAAGGGCCATTGCGAAACTGTTGCACATAAGTTGCTTTTCAATCAACGCTCAATCAGTTTTGTCGATAAAAACACAAAGTGATCGACGGTAAGATAAGTTGAGCACGATTCACATCAAACTAGCAATACTTATAGTAATGTGGACAAAAGTTGCAAAATCGAATTTCGATAGCGATGCCACAGGAAGTGGCTTGTTGGTTTTGATTTTTAATTGCTTCATTATATCAATTAATTAATTGCTTTCTGCTAGGGGAGTGACAGTGGTGAGACCTTTTTTAAAAAAATGTGAGTTTTGTATTATTCATGAGGCATTTATGATCGGAAAGTGTGGATTGACACTTTTTTTTTATTGTGGTTTGGCATATGCTGTTGGAATATTCAACAGCACTTGTGTGTGTTGCGATTGTGAAAGTGTCTTTTAAGGAGGAGATAGTCTGCTAGGAGTGTAACTTGTAATTTGTGTGCTAGAATCATGTGGAAGACCTGGTAATATTTAGTTTCTGACGGTGGGTTCAACGATCAATGGAAAAGTAATTCTCGATTTTATTTTCTCACTTTCTCTGTCAATCGATAGATAGGACGCCTAACAGCTGAATGTTTTCCCACACTATGATCATAGTATTTTTAAGATACATGTAAAGTATTATAGATTTCATACTCTAAGAAAAATTCTCTCTAAAACTATTTTTTGCCATTATGCCTTAGTATTTTTCGAGCACTATCAAACTTGGTCAAACGCCATTATTAAGTAGACATAAATGTTTTTTGAATTTAAAATGAACTAAGTGGCTCTAAGTGCCACTAACAAAATGTTATGCAATTAAAATGCTGCGTTGCTCAACCAAATGTAAATAAGAGAATTCAATTATATATTTCTTGGAGAGAGGGAGGGGGAGAGAGAGATAGAGAGAGAATCAAATTTACATATCATCAAATTTAAGAACCAAATACAGTGCCACAAGCAAATCGGATTTCACATCAGATTGCTAAGCTGCCCATTGCCAGGACTCTTCAAAGAGCTACATGTGCTCGCAATTTGTATGCATAAAATAAACAGGCACATATGCACACAAATAAATGGGTAAGTGTGTGTGTGTGTGTGGGTCTTTATTATTTATTTTTATGCTTTTCAATATTTATGCTTTTTGTCAGCGCTTCGCATACGAAACAGCAGCAGCACCAGCAGCAGCAGCGAACCCATCCATTGCGTTGTGCAATGCATTTAATTAATGAGGAAACCGCTGGATATTTTCTGGAGAGGGATGGGGAGGGGGAGTACTTTTAATAAGGCTGAGCAAATAGGATACATTCCAGATACAGCTGAACGCCCCATTGGCAGGGGGGAGAGGCAACTGGTACGCATTAAGCCTTTGACATGCGCCAATCGTAAATCTTGACCAACATATCTGAGCAATGTTTGCGCAATGCTCCCCCAGCCCATCGAACTGTAGGAGGGAGTAGCGAGGACTTGGCTTGGAAAAAATGGCCGACGGCGTCGCTTTGTCCTTTAACACCAGTTCTGACAAGGCCTATGCAAATATTTAGTAAATGAATCAGCGCTTTGCGACTGTTATCATTTATGCCCCAGCAGCAACTGCCTCATCTGCCTCCCACCTCTCGCCTCTTTGGCTGTCTCGGCTCCGATATGTCGCTCATATTGTATTGCAGAGTGTTTGTTGTCCAGTTTGCTCGTTGTTCGTTTCGCCTGGTAAGGATTTTACCCTTGGCATTGCCTAACCAATCCCCACCCCCGCCACACGCTCTGCCTGGCTGACGGGCAACAGCGAATTTGTCAATTTGCAGCAATGACTGTAAACAGACAGAATGGCTCTGAAGGCTTCACAGCTTCAATATCAGCTTCGGTTTCGGTTTCTATTTCGACTTCGGCTTCGGTTCGCCTAGTGGGCAAGGGGTGGGGTAAGGGGCGTTGCTGATAGGGTCGCACATGCTGGCTCCAACAAAATTTATGGGCCACCTCGAAGCACACACAGCTCGTGACGCACTTGTCCAGCCATTGCCGGAGCTGCCAGCGGCTATGCACACAAAACGCTGCGGCAATTATCTCAAATGCAAATGCTTTACTCTGCTCTGCTCGCCTGTGCTCCGCTCAGCTCCGCACAAGGGCGCTAGCTAAGGGGGCGTGGCAATGGCTAAGCACGTAATGAATTGTCTTTTTGGCCATTCGATAAATTTGCGACTCTATGATGTTGCAGCTGCAGCTGCAGCTTTAGCTTTCGCTTCGTTCGCAATCCAATTCGCAATGACCATGCCGCAACCATGCCGCTGGCCCTCCATCCCAAACGAGGAGCCTGCAGCGGCGTGCGTTGTTAAGTGCGCCACGTTTTATGGAGCGCGTGAAATACGAAGCGCTGCAGCGTAATTAAAAATCATAAGAAATGAAACACAAACAGAAATAAACATGTCATAGCACCGAGAGCATAAAATTGCACATCCCCGGGCATTGCAAATCTTTATAGTTGCTATAGTATTGCTATGTGTAACTGTCGCTGTATGTGTGTGTGTGTGTGTGTGTGTGTGTGCGAGTGTGCGAGTGTGCCATAAAAATATGCCAAAAGAAAAACGGGCAAAAGAGGAAATAAAAATAAAAGTGCTGGAAATAAAATAAATTGCACTCAAAAATCCTTTTTCCGTGCCTGCAACTCATTACAAATTTTATTACAGATACTTGCCAGCACACAGATACAGATACAAGCGAAAGATACTCGCATAGTTACAGATACTCGCACTCACTGCCAGATAGCTGCATATAAACACAGACTGACATTTAATACAACACTTGATGTCGCTCATTAAGAAGAATTCAGCGCACGAACGCCACTGCAGACACGCCCACTGGCCAAAATACCCAACGCCCTAAAAAGCTGAGCTGCACTCGAGCAAAGTCCTCGAGGCTGAAAAAAAATAATAGACGGAAGAATGACTTGCCAAGCCACGCCGAAGCTTGAATACACTTTTCCATCGGAGACTTATTAATTTCAATATTCAATTTAGGAACCGACCGATTGGCAAAATCTGCCTGAATTTTGCAAAATCAATATACTTTTATGAAAACTGAATTTTTTTCTGAAAATAATCGCTTAGCAATATTTTCTATTATTTATAAATATATTCCTAGGAAAAAAATAAAACACAAATTATTTATAAAAACAAACAACAATTTTAAGTTAAAAGCTATTTTCATGGCGATTCTTTTTCCGGAGTGTACCAAAATTAAATTTTCGTTGTTTTGCCTGCTAAAAATATACGATAATTTTCCAAGTTTCATTAAGACAGCTATATTTCCTGGGCTAATCGTGCTGATCATGAATATAAATACTTTACGGGTCTCTGAAGATGCCTTCGAAGTTCATAACACAACTTGAATACCCGCAGTAAGTGTATAAAAATATAAGAAACAGCGAATTTGTACCAAGCAAATGTGGAACTTGTTGCCGAATAAGCAGCAGCTATTACACACACACCTACACATAGAGAGGGGAGCATAATGAGCATACATGGCCAGAGACAAGGCTACAACAAGTGAAAGCCTGTGGACATTGTAAGGTGTCCGTCCATGTGCGTTACTCAAACAGCAGCCAAGTATATGATGGGTTGTTGTTGTTGTAGTTGGTGTTGCCTCAAGCTGCTGCTGCTGCTGCTGCAGATGCTGCTGCGGCTGCTGGTGCTCGTTGCTCACGGAGTTGTCACCTGCAGCAGGCGACGGACGGAGAGCGACATGACTACAACTTGTCTACATTTCGTCTTCTTGTTTTTTTGCTTCACTCAGATGTCCATGCATGTGTGTGAGTGTGTGTGGGTGTGGGTGTGTGTGTGCTTCTAACTGGCTTGTCAGCATCCTCTGTCTGTCTCAGTCTCAGCCCGATTGTAACTGAGCGTTCAACATACTCTTTTTCCACTTAGTTAACGCATTAGACAGAACTCTGGCTCAAAATGAAGCTGCTGCTGTAGGTGAGAAATTTTGAAATATTTGTATCTATATTAGCTAACTTAAATATTACTAACTATCTTATTACTTAGACTTAGTTGAAGGTATATCTAAACAAAATATCAAAGTATAGTAGAGCTCTAGCACAATTTTACGCATGCCAATAAATACATAAATGATTTATTGATTTGGCTATTGTTATCGCTTATCGATATGCTTAGATATTTATTAAGCAAATGTATATTTGTCAACAGTTGGACTCAGAATTGAAATTGACCCGGCCGTTATCAAAGATTTTGATTACAATGGTATTAGTAAATCAATGATTAAAATTTATTTAGGATACTGCGTCTTCTGTAGATGAAGTCGGTCTGTTTCGATATCCAAAACAAGCAACTAGCTGTGTTCATCCAGGATACAGGATGGATGGTGTCTTTAATCTGCATAAGTTCCATTGAGACAGCACATTGAGCTAATATGACTCACCTGACAATATACAAGAATAATATATATATTACTGAATACTTCTATAGTTGCACTTTGAATTTTTTTTTTAATTTTATCTTTTATTTTGTGCAAAAACTGACAACTTTAACTAATTTTATAATCCTATCTATATAATTTGTTCCATATATTTTTATACTTAACTAATAATAAATTTTATTCCTCATTATTACAATTTTATTTTTATTATGTCGACAATCTGTGCTGAGATGTTGCCCCTTTGGCCTTTATAAATAATTTTGGTATTCCCAACGTTGGCATTTTTGTTCATAAATCGCAATGATTATGCGCTTTTGATATCGCATTTATGGGCTGCTTTGGCCTGTCAAACTTATATCATTATGATTGTGCTGTGCTTTGCTGTGCTGTGCACTACAAAAAGTTTTTATTCAGATTTTATACATTCCTTTTATGAGCCAATCAAGGCCTATCCTATCAAGTCAAGCGGTACAGAATAACAACAACAACAGCAACAATAACAGCAAGAACGACAACAAAAAGAAACCCAAGTATGTCAAATTAACAATGTCATCAAAGAGATTTAACATGTTGGCGCTCCATGTCCTGCCTGCCCGTCTGCCGCCACGCCCTCCGCCCTACCGCCAGCCTTTCCTGCCAACCCGTGTCCTTCTTATGCATGCGATTACAAGGCAAATCTTTTCAAAGCTTTTAACAAACACGCTCAACCGCACACAAAATGGCGCTCACACACTTATACAAACACACACACAGCCTCACACACACGCACACTAACACACGCGCATAATAACACACTCACACATACACACACACACATATTGCACAAGGAGAAGCCAAAAACTTTGAATTAAAATGCGTTTATTTGGGCTTTTAGCACGCTTCGAATGGAACGACACCGACTCTGCCAATTGAAGGGGGGGCCGCGTTGGTTGGGGCTTTTGAAAAAATCTTAACCCAAATAACTTTGGAAACTATTCAAAACGTTTGCTTAATATATTCGCATGCTGGGACGGCGCCTAGCAGAGGACACCGAGTCGCGAGTTGCGAATTGAGATTGGCGAGAGTCTCGAAGACAAGCAAATGGGCGCTCAAACGCGCCAAATGAAAGCATTTGGTAATCCCTTGTTATCTTGATCTCTTCTCGGTCACACACATACACACACACGCATACACACACAGAGGCACACTCGCATACACACCGATGTTGTGATGTTTAATATTAAATCATATTAAAATATTCAAAAGGCTGCTCTCCTCACAAGCTGGAGTCTAAGCTGGCTAAGCATTTATAAACATTAGCACGCAAACATGAACGCGACCAAAAACGCGTTGGCAAACATAAGCGATAATCCGCCCCTTTGCCCCCTTACCCCATATGCCCTCCAGCTCCACACCCCTGCCCCCACCACCCTTTTTTAACTCCTTCCGCTGCGCCAAACGTGAGCGCAGAAATGTATGCAATGGCAAAACCCAAAAAGCGTCACACAGCCAGTCGGCAAGTCGGCAAACACAAGCAAGCCCCTTACACACACACAGACACACACACACAACTATAAACATATGCGCTGTTCAGCAGTCACCACGCCTTTTACCAAAGCGCCCCTTTTTGCTGGGCAAATTGTTTGCAAGCATTTTTGAATAATTTTCCCTTTTTTTTGCTCCTCTCTCTTTGGTGTGTGTGTGTGTGTGTGTGTATGTGTGTGTGTGTGTGTGTCTTTTTAGGCATAAACTGTATGAGTTGTGTTTAGAGAGTGTTTAGAGCTTGCTTAAAAATTTATCAATGGCATGACAAGTGTGACCGCAGGGCGTCAGCGTTGACGTCGCCGTCGCTGCTAGCGCTGGCGCCTTTGGGGTAGCAAATAATTTGGCGCCCGCATCGTTTTTCAAGTGTTTTTACGATTATCGATTCCTAATGGCGTGGCAGCAAACTGTTTTGCTTGAAAGTCATCCAAAGACAAATAGTTTTGTTTGTCAAAGCACTTTTCCACAGCATACTTCACGCTACCACTCAAAGAGTTATGTATACATCAAGTAGGCCCGGCAGGTGAGCGGAGTGGGAGAGTGCCACGAGCTGAAGCGTGCGGCGTGTCAAGTTGTTGTGGCAAATGACATGAAAAGATTGCTGAAAATGCCATAGCAGCAGTTTTGAGATGGCTTAAGAAAACGCAAACGCCAAAATTGTTTAAATTTCCGTTGTTGCGAATACATTTCCCAGATAAGAAAATGAGTTTAAGATGCATAAATAGAAACAGTCTGAAGATCTTTAAGATTTGTGATATTAAGTATAATGCTTGTCTCGGCTAGCCAGCGTGAAATGCCATGCATTAAGTGTAGATTTTATTTGCAGTTGCAACGCTTTTAGCAGACAAGAGCAGAAGCTCTCTTTTATCTGCCACTGATAGCGCCCAAACCCGAAAATGAACTGCTGCAATTAGCTGCGAGTTGCAAGAAACTTTATCTTGGCGCCTGCACATAATTTTTGTGGGGCATGGGCAGAAAGAATGGAAACTGGTAAAACCCAAAGCACATTTAACACTTTCCGAATGAAAACAAGCAACATACATTTTTGGGTTAGCAATGGCGACGACTACATAACGACTACTGCAAATGTTGCAGTCACACAATGCGACTAAGATGCTAGAAGGAGCAGCAGTAGGAGCAGCAGCAGCAGAAGCAGCACCAGCATCAGGTGCGGCATTAACATCAACAACAATAGTAGTTGCTGCTGCCGGGCGAGGCAAGCACAAGGCAAAAAGAAAGCAGGCAGCGAACTAGCGAGAGTTGCATTTAATTAAACTTAAACATTTTCATTGTCAAGCGAAAAATAATTAGTTGTGTGGCAAGCAGCGGAAGCCAGGCAGCTCGAGCGGCACATGCGGCATTTACGTAACGTGCCTCGGAAGTAATATGGCGCAGACACAAATTGAGCCCATATCAGCCTGTCTGTGTGTGTGTTTGCGTGTGTGAGTGTGTGTGTGCTCGTGCCTGGCAAACTGGCGTACAAGTTTCAAAATTAAAATGAATGCACGGCTGTCGAGGCGAGCGGAGCTAAAAAGGATACAAGACTTTTGCACCAACCGACATTTACAAGCGCCAGCTCACACACACATGCACGCATATAGACGTGAGCATCCCGTTACGATCGTACAGATACAGTGAGACACCGGATGGCAGTTATAAACGACAAAGTCACATGCATGAGCTTGTCAAAAACGTAGTTAGTCCTGCAACAAGCAGCAGCAGCAGCAGCCAGAAGGCAGCCAAAGCCAAAGAAAAGTGCCAAGCAAACAAGCGAAAAAACCAAGGCGCTCTTAGCTGATGTTGTTGCTGTTGTTGTTGTTGTTGGGCACACTGTCGAAATAATGTGCAACATTAACTAACTGTGCCTGCAAGCGACAGACGAGGGGAGCGCAGTGCAGCACAGCAGATACAAGCTGGAGAGCACCGCCAGACTAACTTCAAAAACACACACACACACACTCACACTCGCGACTCTGTTAGTCTGCTGCAACATTATATATTTAGTTAAGGTATTACCAACAGTGAAAAGAAGCCAAACTGACATAAGCCACATATAGCACTGTGCAACAAAATGCGAGTAGTTTTGATGCGAGAATCAAAAATTCCGAATACGTTTATTTATACAAATGATTTTTCGTAACTTGATCAACTATCAGAATTCCGCTGCTTCCCATTTTTGTCGAGAATTTTCAATCCGCATTTCGATTGCTTTGTTGTGTAGTGTAATTAGCGTTTGGCAACTGCCTGCATGGATTAATTAAATTAGGGGCATGTCAAACTGTTTGGGCCCCAAACACGCCGTTTGCCGCATTCAACGTTTTGCGATTTTCTCGCGAATTTTCATTTAACATGAAAATCTCTGCTGCTATGCAGAAAGGGTGCAGCCCTTTCTTGGCAAAAAGAATGGGGTGGGTCCACCTGGTTGCATTGCCGGCTAGTAAATTCGAGCTAATTATGTTTTCAATTACGCAACAAAGGCCAATTTAATATTTTAGAATGCCACTCGACGCGTCAGGGCCACTGATTGATGTGCGTCGCAGTTTTTCACCCGATTGCCAATTGCAAAAAACCTGACATGAATCGGTGGAAGAGGGGCTTGGAGGGTGGTGTGGTCCTGTGCGGTGTGGTCAGGGGCTTGCGGTTGGGCTCATTGTGTGCCATCTAATGGCAAATGCCTGTAGATATTTTTTTCCGGGTCTCCGCTTGCCGCGCAAATTTAATGGAAATTCTCGACATAGCAGGGCATCAAATCAATATGTCATGAGAAGCCTGCTACTGCCGTTGCTACTGTTGCTACTGTTGCTGTGGCAACAACAATAACAACAACAACAGCAACACGCTGATGCGTTGATGCTAGGCGAGCTTGAACTCCTTATTGCGTATACGCCGCATTGTTCAGCATATTCAACTAATGAGAATTTATTTAATATAGTTCAGTGTAATTTTATTGCATATTCCAGTATTCAACTTTTCTTTAAAATATTTCCTGAACAATTATTGTTCAGATAGCTTAAAATGTCTTAGCTCTTGTAGGGTATTCCATAATCCTACTGACTCATTTACCAACGGATCTCAAAATGTCAAATAGCAGTCGAGATAAAATGAAAAAAAATTGCAAAAAAAAAGAAAATGAAAAAAAAAAACAGCTGGTTCGCTGCATGCGCCTAAATCGTTGATTTACGATTCACGCCACACTGAGGAGCCCCCGAATCCGCATGCCACGCAACACAACACAAGAACAACAATAGCAGCGACGATTGCGACGAGTATGTGGCAATGCACGCATGACAGACACGCAGGCAGCCGTGCAAACCACTTTGGCGGCAATGCGTTGCCCCACCACCAACAACAACAGCAACAACAACAGCAGCAGCAGCAACAACAACAACAACAGCAACAAGCCGAGCCTTTGCTTTTTAGTCTCCCTATATCACTCTCATTCTCATTCTCTTTTACATTTCTGCATACTTTTTTCACTCTTTATGTGTGTGTGTGCGTGCCTGTGTGTGTGTGCAGGACTTAAAAAATTTTTTAAAATTTATTACGTGTCTCCAGCCAATATTTCACTTTGACATGCAATGTCGCGAAATAAAGCTGTCCAGTTGCGGCGGCAGCACATCCCCAATCCTATCATATCCCCTTCCAACCACCCCGTTAACCAACCCTTTGCGACATGCTGCTCTTTTGATCGCTGGAGTCCATTTGCTCGCCTGCCAAAATGAAGTGGAGTACATTTTTGTGCAGCCGCTGCTGCTGCTTGGAGTGTCAATTAAAATTACGCATACGCCACGGCGAGCGGACACCTCACGTGAGCCGTCAACTATGGCACTCTGTCCTGCGGCACTCAGACTAGGCTCGGCGTCTTCAATCAATATTGCAGTTCGTCCATTTAATTAATTTAAAATTCGAGTCTATAGCACTTTCATGTTTCGAATATGCAAAATTCCAGCCAGCTACCCAACCAACTCTCCCCTCAGCTCGAGCTGTGTTGGCCTGGCCTGGTCTGGTCTGGCCTGGCCTGGCTGGCTGCTCGATGCGTTGTCCAACTATGAATCGCAAAGCATTTTATGCGTGCTCAAATGAAAAGGAAATGTTTTCATTTAATTTTATTTTCGCCACTGGCGCCGTCGAGTAATAAAAACAACGGCAACGGCAACAGCAGCAGGCAGAGGCGTGCTTGTATTCAGCTCCGGGGTAAACTCGGGCATCTTAGCTCAGGCATCAGGCTCAGTGTAGCGGCATATATGCCAGTGTGTTTGCGTGTGTGTGTGCGAGTGTGTGTGTGTGCGTATGCACATACATAAGTAGGTCCTGTTCTGTGGAATGCAAAAATGGTAGCGTTCCGAAACATAATTAAAGACAAACAATTGTTGTTGCTGTCGCTTGGACGACGATACAAACGAACAAGAGCACATGAGGCAGTGGCCACAGCAGATCAAAACACACACACTCTCACACACACACTCTCCCACACACACCCATGCTCGAGCCTTGGCATACAGTCTCAAAAGTTAATATTAAGTAAAAGGTAAAAACGACTCAGAGAAAGCGGAAATGTTACCAAAAATGTTGATGCATATTTTTATACAATTAATTTGGCAGCATGCGAGCAGCCCAGGCAACATGGCAAGAATACAAAAAGGCAGCAGCAGTTGCAACGGCAATGTTATTGCAATTATCCTTGGAATAAAGGCCAGTGCACAAAGTTGAATAAAATGCAGGCAAGTTGAAAACAGCCCCAGCAACGCTGCACGTGTGTAGGCGAGATCCTAGAAGATTGCTGTGCAACACTGCCAACGAAATTGCAGCAGTTGACGTTGCCGTTGCTGCTGTTGTTGTTGCTGCCTTTTTGTTGCTGTTGTTATTTGGCCAAAAGCGGGAAGCATTTTGTTCATCATTTTACTTTCATTATGGTTAACCTTGCAGTTTGATGGCAACCTACCACCGACCACCCGCAGCGGCATCTGCATCGGTGTCTGCAGACACCTGGCCTCGCCTCTTGCCCCTCGCCCACAGCCACTTACCCCACACACTGCTGGCGTTGCACTGTTGCAACGGTAAAGGCAAACAATCAGGTAGGCAGGCGTTGGGCATTGGACCGCTGCAACTTCCGCTTGCTCAGGCAGCAAAGCGAGCAGAAATTGTTGTTCAATTTCCCATTTTGAGTGTGAGGCATAAAAAAAAGCCCCCAACACACACAAGCACACACGCTGAAATGGTGCCAGGAGAAAAGCGAGAGCTGAGCGACTGGTTAGATAATGGCAAGCATCATTTATGAGTGTGAGTATGAGTGGGTGTGTTTGTTGTGCAGTGAAAGCTATGCAAAAACTGTAAACAAACAGTTTGCAGCTAAACGCAAACACCTTTGAAGGATGCACATGTGTGGGGGAGATTTTGATGATGTGAGTGTCTGTGTGTGTGTGTGTGTGTGAGTGAGTGTTTATTAAAGCCAGGCACAGGCACACACAAAACACTTTGCGCGCCCTGAATACGCAAAACTTGAGCAACGCCAGATCCTGCCTGCCCACCTGCCACATGCCACCAGCCACCAACCAGCAGCCGCATGCCCTCGCTCTCTTGTTTTCAAAGTGATATACAACCCCTTTCGTTCACTCTGCCTCCCTCTATCGTACTCTGTCTCTTTCCTGCTCTCACATGTAACTGTGCCAGTAAAACATAATTAATATGCAATTTTTTCTGTTCGTTTTCTTTTATTTCTTTTACTTTTGCTTTTGCTTTGCGTTTGGCTTTATAGTTTGCATTGCAGAGGAAATTTTGCCATCGCTTTGTCGGCCATTTTGTTTGTGTTGCGCATTGTGTATGCTTGTATACAAGCTATGTATGTTTGTGTATGTGTATGTGTGTGTGTTTATATTTATGCAACACTGCATTTTGCAGAACTCAAACCTGCTTAAAAGTTTAAGTGCTTGGATTGATTTTCCATCAATTGCTTGCCAATGGGAGTGAGCAAGAAAAATAACTGAGGTGGTGTATACCTGTGTGTGTGAGTGTGAGTATGTGTGTATGCCTTCTAAATTTGTTAAGTCCATTCGCATGCCGTTAATAATACCCTCCAAGCGTGAACCCAACCTCTATCATATGCAATATTTCCGTTCAATGAGTACGTCATTTGGAGCGAACATAATTTGTGTTTGTATTTTTACTTCTGAAACATTTCAAACATGAAGAATTCGCTTTGACAAGTGCCTTTGAGAAGAGCTAGAATAAATACAAATAAAACATATCTGTTAATCTTTTTGGATAATGACGACAGTGTGAGCAGCTTAGTTCTGCATTTATCCAATTTAATTGAATTTCTGATTGCATTCATTCCAATACTTTTTATGTTGTCCCCGCACAGATAATACGACTGAAAGCAAAATTATCAATTCAAAATGATGCCAGGGCACAAAATAAACAGAGTTGACTACATTTAGATACGTGTGTTTTTATTTGGACTTTTCAGTGCAGTTCATTATTAATTCTGAGTCATAAAGCGACAGATTTATGGGTGAAGTTTACAGTCGAACGAGCAAGTTGACGTTGAAAATTAAAGAATTCAAAAATAGCAAAACTACCAGAATTTAAAAACATTTTTTCCAACAATCAATATCGCCTTCTATTTATTTATTTATTTATTTGAAGTCGATTAATACATTTCGAAACAGAAACATACAAAAAATAACAATAAGCCAAATCAAATAAAATAAACAATAAAATGAAGAATTTATGATTTTAGTTATTGTGTTAGTGTAAACTATTTTCCGCCTGCCGTTTTCATACTCCTCCACTAAACGTCAGATTTGAGACTCCGTCCATCCTTGGGGTTGTAGTCTTCTCTCCCTAAGAGCTGAGCAATGGCAAAAGAGAGTGCATTTCAAATTAAATTGAATCAAATCAAATTTTATTTTTTCATTATGTAAAATTTTACTATTTCCTTAGTAAATCTTATTAATATCTCATCTTAAATTTATGTAAACCAACTGATCTAAATTTTAGCGACTATTCAGGTTGTCTCAGCAAGGAAATACCTTTCTTTGGTACACAGGAAAAGAAGCGTGTAGTTGCGCATTTATCATGTCCCGCACCACCTTCTCTAATTTGGTTGCACCGGTCAAAACTCTTATGTACACCAAGCGGAGGCATAGGAAAAAAGCGTTGCAAGCGCCAATGCGGGGAATGCAAATGAAAGACAAACAGGCAGCTTGGACGTCAGCTTCGACGTTGGCGCTGCGTAAGCGGTGCAGCAAAGTCAATAAGCGCCGTGCAACGACAACGTAAAATAGCGGAACAACGCATGTGGGCTTGTGTGGGAGATAGAGACAGGGACAGAAAGAGAGAGAGAGAGAGAGAGAGAGAGAGAGAGTGAAGGGCATGCGAAAGAAGTGCAAATAAAGTTGAGGGCGCGGCGTTGATATGCCAACGTCAGCAGCGTCAGTGTCAACAACGGGCAAACAAAAAAAAATATAAAAATTGTTGAAGCAACAACAGCAACAATTGTTGCTGCTATTACAGCTACAACAAGAGCAACAACAACAACAGCGATGTGAAATAATGCTGACTGACTTTTGCACGTAGTCCATGTATATTCTGCTGGGTCATTTTCAATGTTGGCCACAAACGCAGACAGAAAGAGACAAAGACTGAGAGTGAGAGAGAAAGAGAGAGGGAGATGGGGAGACAGAGACGCAGCTGTTGAGCAGCAACAATAACAATATTTTAGAATTTTTATTGACGCTGCATTGGTATGGGATCATAAATAACGCTTCAGGGCAGCAGCAGTGACGCCGACGCCAGCAGCGGTCACTCAAATAAGCTTACATATGCGTATGTCATACATAATCAAGAGATTATACACTGCCAAAGTAGCCACACACACCCAAGCAAACACACACACACACAGAGAAACTTGGAATGCAGGCAATAAATAAGCTAACAACAACAACAACAACTGCGATCGAGTTGAGCTGGCAAAAGTAGCACAAGAAACGCTCCACTTGGACAGCCATCAAGAAAAATCCAAAAAGAAAACCAGTGCCTGCTTGGTCTCCAAATGTTGTGTTTGTGTGTGCCACAAAATGATGTTGCAATAAAATTTAAAACAATAAAAGATGCTGCCAGCAAAGGAGGGACACAAAGCCAGGAGGAAGGCAGAGCGGGAGGTGCATCTGTCCATTGAGTGAAAAAGAAAAAAATGATTAAAAAATAAAACAAAAAGTGGCAAAAGCAGCAAGTGGAAATTGCAGAGTAAAGAGCCGAACGGAAGGTCTGGCAGCAAGTTGCAACTGCGACATCAGCAGTGGTAGCAGCAACAAATCCGGTGCGTAAGCTAAGGCACACACGAACTCAAGCACACATACACACATGCAGTGATACATGTGCACAGCGACCACTTTTCCGTTGGCTGCGAAATGTGCTGCCAAATGTTGGATTTATTTTGCGAGTTTTCGCTTTCCTTGCTGTCGGTTTATCAAACTAAAGCCGCCTGTTTACCTGTCCCCAAACATGACGAAAAAAGTCATCACAACAATCTACTCAGACACATACTATAGCCATGTTAGCTAGGGGAGTTTCTGTTAGTAATAATAGTAACAGCTACTTATTTAATTTAAGGCTAAGATCTGTGACTTCAAATTATTCGAATAACTGCGGCTTAGAACTGTGACTGGAAAACTGATTATAAACAATACTAAATTAAATTTTTTAAATTTTGGAATACTTATACATGCTTTTAAATAATAATATTTTTTGCTCTCTCACAATCTGCCCATTTATTTATCAAACTATCAGTTTCTTTCACTACGAATTTCCTCCTCTTTCTCCATTGATATTAAATTTCAAGTAAATACAGGCAAAAGTCGAAGATTTTCAAGAAGCAACGGAAAAATTTCCAAACAGTTACTAAACAACTTCAAGAGCACCAAATTGATGGCAAACATTGTGGCATGAGTTGAGGCAAAATTTATAGCACTCGCTGGAAATGGATAGTGAAATAAACTTAAAACTAGTTGGCCTCGCGTCCTCAGAAGTGGCAGCAGTAAAGCGTAAGGAGTCCAGCCAACTTCTGTGTATGAGCATTGACACAGTCTGCCAAAATAAATGGTCGCGACGGCGATGGTCGACTTGAACTCCGGCTAGCAGCAAATATAAGCAAAACCCTTACAATTGTTGAGTTGAGTGGCATGCGACACGTGTCCAAATAGACACACTCCAACTGACACACACATAAAGTGCCACCAATAAAACTGTAAATTTACGACGCATAATTTGCCAAAAACTTATGCTGATAAGTAGCAGCGAAAAGACACCAGACACCACACTCCACACTCAACTCATCTAAAAGTTCATCAAATGGAACGCCTTGACCCTGCTACACTACCATCTAGATGACTACTTTCTAGTTCTCTGATCTAATCGGCTTCTGCACTTAATTTGAGCTGCCCCAAATAGTTGCCGCTGAAACAGAGACAATTAGAGTAAGTGACCAAATGCGGTGTGGCACATTGAAATTGGCCCAATTGCCGGACAAACTTCTGGACCCAAAGAGCGTCTAGTAAGTAGCACACTTTGCCTAAATTTTACGCCCTTCGTTGGCTCGTTGCCTGGGCACCTTAACCCTTCGCAGTCAAACAGACGCCTTAACCACATGTGTTTTTTTCCTGCCCGACAGAGAGAGAGAGAGGGAGGGAGGATGTGAGACTAGAAGAGACAGAGAGGAGGAATATGTTCAAATAACTGTGTCTGTTTGTCGGCCAGGACTCGATGCTCGAGTCGCCTTTCCATTGCTTACTAACTTAACTGGCAGCATCTGGACCAAATGACTTTGTTAAGAGTTTTCGAAACGCAATTTTCTTCATTTCGACTATGGTTTCAGTTGTCCCTGCCCAAAACTTAACGCATTCCATCTCGCTCTATTCACCTAACTCTCCTTCACCCACACTCTTTCACCCTATCCCCCTCAGTGTGCGTTTTTCTAAAGTGCCTCAACCAAAGGAACAATGGCAGCAGGACGACGAATAAAAGTGTCACTTTCTATGGCAATTTCATAATTGCATAAGTGCAAGTGGTCAAGTGCCTTGCTGTGTGTGTGTGTGTGTATTTTGGTAGGTGTATTTAGGTATATATGTACATGCAGTTGGATGGAAGGCAAGTTGCCGAAGCATACATTTTTATTTAGTAGACTCATGCTACAAGTTACCACAAATGAATGAGGCATCCTCCAACACACTATCCAGCTTGGTCACATCATATGCACAGGTATTTTATTTGTTTGCGCTTGATTTGAGTTTAAAGTGAAGAATGAGATCAGCTTACTTTTGTTATTCAAAGCTGGCAATCGAAATTCGCAATAACGAAACACACTTGCAACTGCTTAACAGAATGAGATTATGAATGGGGCATGTCCAACACTTTTGTTCGATTTATCCCAAACTCATAATCAGGTACTGGACTCAACACACACAACTCAACCCCGTTGGCATGCTCAAATCGGGCCATATCCTGACTCACGTATGTCGGACTGACACGCAGACTAGTTATCCATCAGCGGGGAGCTCGAGTCGCACGCCCTGTAATTTGATGCCAAACAGGGCGCCAATTTTGCCTAATTGCCAATCTAACCCGCAATCAATGAGAGCGTTGCGACGTCGCACCGTGGATTCGAATCGAGTGTCCATGTTGGCCTGGTTTCCCGTTGTGGTTTCGCTGGCTAACTTGATTGCTTCTTTTGACCGGCACTTATGAAATATTTTGGTCGGGTTATCATCAGCAGTGAGGCAAAAAGCCATTTGCAAGTGCAAATATAACCTTTGATGGTGACCCTTTCCAACAGCAACACGAGCACAAATTGCCATTTTCAATTGGATTTCTCGTTTTTTTTCACTTTTTTTTTTTGCTTTAAACGGGGTGCGAAAAGTGTGCACTCATCGTTAAAGTCAAAGGACTTTGACTCCTCTAACACG
The DNA here is from genome assembly GCA_035044025.1 of Drosophila paracracens. Classification (NCBI taxonomy): domain Eukaryota; kingdom Metazoa; phylum Arthropoda; class Insecta; order Diptera; family Drosophilidae; genus Drosophila; species Drosophila paracracens. Next base: position 4,182,483 of record JAWNMN010000401.1, on the reverse strand, counting down.
CCTGAACGCTTGTCAGCGCTGAAAGCGATAAGGCAATTAGAAAATCACCACAGCTGCCCAGCTGCCCAGGTGCGCCACCAAAAAGCCCAAAATAACAACAATGACCACAACAAACGAATTTTTTTGCTGTTTTTGTAGTAGTTTTTGCAGCTTTTGCTGCTGCGCTTGATGTCAATTATTTAGATTTTTTTGTCGATATGCCACAGCTGAGGCATGACGAGGCGAACGTCGGCGAGTTAATGGCCAACTTGCAGCAAAGATGACTTGCTGGCAAGCCTGCAAGCCACCACTGCACCACTGTGCACCACGAACAGAACATTCAACCCACCACATCACTGGTCACGGTCATTTTGGCCATTAGACTATTGCTGCCTGCCATCGTCCTTTCGCGAATTTCTTCTTTTCAAAGGTTTTATTTTTTGTGTGTGTTGTCCTTTTCTTTGCTGCCTCTTTTTTTTTGTTTTTGTGCCATTTTTCCGGCCGTGCAGCGGGAAGTTGGTGTTTTGTTTAGATGAATATGCATATATTTTCGGTGAGCGAATAAAAAAAATATGGGTATGGCCATTTTGTGGGCAGGATGTGCCGCCGCAGGACGCGCATCATTTCCGCTTAAAATGCAGCACAATTTGCCGTAAAAAGGATTTTACTACTGCTTAATGTGAATGGTGCTGCAAATTGAAAAACTTAGCAGGCGTGCATAATGACAACTGCATTGCAATGCCGCCCAGTGGCGTCTCCGAATGCTGTTGCACTTGGTGGTGGTGATGGTGGTGCTGGTGCTGGTGGTGCATTGCCCATTTAATATGCAGCGCATCAGTAACCCGAAAATCAATAAAAGTGCAAAATATTTCAAATCGCATCGAAGCTCAACGGCATCGATGCCCAACGGCTGCCGTTCACTTTTATGACTCCATGGATGAGGAACTCGAGGTCTGGTGCTGACCAAGCAAAGCAGCCGCCACTGTTTGTGGCACCTTCTGTTTCCAGCCAAAAACCAAATGAAGTTTTCCTCTGGACAAGGTCGTCTCTGATGCTGTTGTCGGGTGAATTAAATGGGCGCTTTGAATTTTTTACGATGCGCACTAAAAATCCAATTTAATGAACATTTAAGAGACACACATTCACACACACTCACACACACACACACACACACTCTCACGGACACACATGCAATCGTTGACGATGTCGTGTGCGCGGCACGTAAGTGAGCATTGCGATTACTTATACGTAACGTGAGCCTGAAAAAAAGGACTGCCGCTGCCATATCCTTTTTAATGTAATTGCTTTTTTAAGAAATGCTGCTACTGCTGCTGCTGCTGCTGCCGCTGCTGTTGCTGCTGCTGCTGCGACTGCTTATGATGCTTTCTAAGAAAAACACACAAACTGGCAAACACAATCTCATCTTTGAGCGCAAATCACACACACACACACACATTTATATATATATGAGAATCAACATAGTAGAAAAACAAGCAGATAAGTAGAAAAGTTTTGATGATGATAATGGAAATGAATTGCTAAACGAAATGGCTGCCGGGTCAGCTACATCTGTGCGGCGGCAATAGTTAGCACAGTTAGCAGCTGCTAAAAAAAAATCATTTGAAAGGGGTCGCTGGAATGAAAAGCTCAAAGTGATGCTTTGCACCCGCATGTAAAATGCCAATGAAAATTGCACTGTGCAGCCAAAGTCTTGATGGCCAATAATTATAAGCAGCAGTAGCAACAACAGTAGCGGCAGTCCTGGCCAAGTTATCAGTACGAACCATTGCCAATTAGTTGGTATCATGGCAGCGTTTTAAATGCATTGCTTTCACTAAAACTAACCACTTGCCATTTGCCACTTGCAGCATGCAACTTCAAGTGCATCAAATTAAGTCAAGAACGGCAAATTGCAACCGCAAATTGTATTTGCTTAAAGCGTGCAGCGTTAGGGTGAAGCTTAGTCCTTGACTCCAGCCTTCAGCCTGCAATCCCTGGTTCCTGGTCCCTGGTCCCTGGTCTCACTATTTCACTGCTATGCCAAAGGTCTTGACATAGGCCAGTCAATTAGCAGCTGCCTTTCTATTTGCTTGCACAGTAACTAGAAGCCAACAGCTGGCCGAGCCTATCCTTGTATTGCCACTGCGTTTGCCTTTAAAATGTGATAAAATAAAAGGCAAATTGCAATTTAGTCGTGTACAACTAGTACTCATCCAAGGGAGGTAAAGAGTGTGTTTGGGACCTGCACTCTTGGCATACGTCAGAGCATACAGTGCCTTGTATTTACATGCAAATATGCAAAGCCTGCTAAGGAGACAGCCAAGTGGGCTTGCAAGCCAGTTGGCAAATTGTGTGTATACCTTTCACAGTTCTTGTCAATATCTTTGGCATTTCTGTGAAGCAATCTAAACCAAAACTTGCAGTTGCATTTTTACTGAACTTTGGACCAAACCAATCAGTGAGTTGAGTGGAACTGATACAACTTGGTCATAAGACATATATATAAATAGCATTATAATAGCATTGAATTATTGTTGAACAAGCTTGTTGTACATACTTACGATATAATATTTAAAATCGATTAATACTTTCAAGAAACCATAGATATCAATTGAAGCAACTGGAAATGAGTATCTATCACGTAGACGTCTTGCAGCTGAAACGCTTTCACATGTAATTATTATCATTACAATTTATTAGTTCTTATATACCTCAAGTACAGAGGGTACTTAAGTATATGTAAGCCATATTAATTGAATGCATAATCATAGTCAAATCAATTGGTGCGTTACGCATTCAATTTCTGTAATCTTTTACCATTCACTTGTCGCTGGAATTTATGGCATACCTTAGACTCTTACAGTGTCAGTCATCGATCGTATCATGAGGCATACGGAATGAGGCATAAGGCAGTGGCTCAAGTGTGCGACCCGACTGAGGCCCAGTCATGAGGCAACAATGGGGAAATTAGCGCAAGTTACTTTGTATATCCTTTGCGCAAATTTTGACACGTACAGCCAGCAATGGTGCAGTCTGTGTTGCCACCAATGCTCCACCAATGCTCGCGTTGCCATTGATACAACAAAGGACTACATATTGTGCCCGCACCTCTCCTCTGCTGCTCATTCCATTAACAGTTCTATTTGGTAAGTAGAATCAACAGTACACACGACGATAAGGCAGCGTTGAGAGCTGAACGTTGAACGTTCTCCAGCTTGTCTTCCGTCAGTAGTGGCACATGTGGCTGCCTTAAGTTGCTGGGTGTCTATTTGTGTATGTGTGTGTGTGTGTATTTTCGCGTAATTTAAAACGAAGTAGTGCACACTTTCGCCCTAGGCATTTTACTGACAATACACTTGCAACACACACGTACACACACTCGCCGAGAAAACTCTGCTTCTGCTTTCCTTTCCTTTCCTTTCATTCCTTTCCGTTGTGTACACAAGGTGTCTGGCAACAGTTAAGCTTTACTTACCACGCCGAATTAAAACGCAGATACGAAGCACTGTCATGTGCAAAAACGAAAGACAGCTCAAAAGCGGACGGTGTTACTTGCTGAGATTGCAGCAGTTTTTCATCACACATTGAGAGAAATGGGGCAACAATTTGATGGCACATTCCTTTTAATGGGGGCCCTTTTAAAACCGCGCAGAATATGCTGAATTGGAATGTGCGAATTCATTTCCCAATAGAATTAGTCATATGTCAACTTTCTTGTGTGGTCTATCATTTTTTCATGTGCATGATAGTACAGAGTAGCGTTGAGTAGAGTTGAGTGTTTTCCTCCATTTCGCTTAGGCAAACACACTGGTTGCGACATTGACACCGGGGCAACCATCGAAACCACTTGCCACACCTTCACGCACCACACCCAACCACGCATCCCTTCGGCGGTTGCTTTGAAAGCAAAGTGACGGCAAATATTCAAATATGTTTTTGATGTGATTTGCTGCCCCACCCACTCAATTTACTCCGACACTTTTGGGCTGCTTCATAAACTCTTTCCGTGTTGTTGTCAGCGGCAACACTCCAACCTCTCCCATTAGCGGCTGTAGCAACAAAGACAACAGCAACAACAGCAACAGACACAGCAACGATATCATCAAACACTTTGAAATCGAAGACTTTTTGTTGGCCCTTTCGACTTGCTGAGTGTTGCTTTTCACTTTTCCTAACCGTAAATTGCCAGCGGGATAATTTGTGGTTTGCCTTTGTTTTTGTTATTGTTTTTCCGCTCTTTTTTATATACATAGATACATATATATATGTATACAAGTTGTATATATTTTTATTTGCTAGTGTCTATCGATGCTTGGTTCGGTTCTTTTGCAGCTGCTGTTGCTGTCACTGTTTACATTGCCCTTTTTTTTTGCCGTTTTGCTTTTGTTTTGGTTTTGGTTTATTTCTGTGCGCACTTTTAAAATGTTCTGTTTGCTTTTCGCAAGTTTTTCCACACGCTTTCTTTCTGCTTGCTGGCTTTTAATTTGCACGCCACAATTACCATGGCCGCCCCGAAATGCAACGGCCACAATTAATTACAGCCCTGATATCATACCACTGCCACTGCCACTGCCACTGCTACCGCCATTGCCGCAGTCTCAGCCGCAGTCTCAGTCGCAGTTACAGCCGCTGCCGCCGCAGCTGCGATAAAACTTTGCCAAATGTAATTTTAACAAAACCGCATCGCCGCCTGCTCAAGACAGTCAACTATGGAAGCGACCCCAGCAGGACGGCAGCGAGAGATATTCGCAAAATCAGCGCTGGTTAGTTTTAATTGTAGCAAACCGTTTCATGCAATCTTCGCCAAACTCCATTCCATTCAATGACCCAATCATGCGGAGCATAAAGTCATCCTCCCAGTTTGCCCCGCCTGGTCAGAACAGAACATTGATATATATTCGCATGTGCTCCTTGCTGATGTGGCTGAAATATAGATTAGTTAAAGGTCAGCAAAGTTTTTAAATGAATAATAACGAGACTGTTTTCAAGTATAACCTTTATTTATTTAACTGATAAATGTAAGGTAATTTTTTCACAGGTGTCCCGTAAAACTAATGCGAGCGTAATTATACAGATCGGGAGTAATGCTACACATCGATTAGAAATAACGAGTATTTTTCGTACAATTTATCAAAACGATTCAATTACTCTGCAGTTGGCAAATTTAATGCTCTTCAATTTATATAGTGACAATCAATTTGGCAACCGTTCACTCTTGAATGAATACACAATTTGAGTAGCAAAGATATTGTAAATCTGCGGAAAAGTCTGTTCACTGTAACTTTCATGTCATTCAAGGACACAGTTCTGAACACCTAAGTGGTTGGCAGCAAATCCATCTTGGTGGTCACTCAAGACACTAATAGTTCAGTCCGTTGCCAGTCGTTTTGACAGATACTTTGGCCCATCAGTATGCCAACAGTTGGAATTGCGGTCAGCTCGCCTGCGAAGAGTTATTTAACAGCTGCGTAAGTCAGCTGAAAGCCAGGTTCCTTAATGCACCTTTACAATATTTTATGCCTGAGCCACCCTTTAATGTGGCTGTGCCGAGCGGGTCAAGAAGTAGCTGTCGAAACGGTTGAAGCAATTCGTTAGTCAGCTTAATGTGCGTCAGCTGCTTAAAGTTATGTGTTTATTGCTGATACATTTATTTGTATTACACCCGTCTTAAAGCAATATCAGTTAATCTACCTGAATGGCAGTTAATAGAGACAACAAGTTGGTCTACGCGTCAGGGGACAGTGAGAGGAATCCATTATGTTCATAATAATGAAAATACGTTTAGCTTTAAACTTGTTATTATTAGCTTCATTTAGCAGTTGTGAGAGAAAGCAACGCCCAGGCATTCCCATCTCCCCCCCCCCCACATCCAGTCCCCTACCGATTATAACTATTTGCCTTGGACAGTTCCCATTTTGTATTAACTGATGTAGGTGTGTGCTGGTTGTTTGCCATGAGCTGTGTGCGAGGCCACGCCCACTTTTTACTGCATTTAATTCTCTAGTGAAGTATTTAATTTTATGACACGCTATGTACTTGTGTGCGTATCCTGGAGCAGCACCAGCAACAACAGCAACAACAACAACAACAACAGCAATGAGAGAGCGCAGTCCGCAGAGTACAACAAATATGAAATGACTGTCATTTCTTGCATTTAGGGGCACTTTGGGGAGTACTTTGCAGCATGTAACACCCAATACTTACAAGCACGCACCAACACACACACAGGCATACACACCTGGCACACACACACATACACACCTTTGATGCTGTTGCTGTTGTTGTTGTAGTTGCTAGCTGTTGTTGGTTATGGCCCCGCTTTTGCTGGCATCATTAGCGTTAACGTTATGTAGCATTATATTATGATGTTCAGTTATGATGTTCTCTACAGCTCAAACTCGAAAGAGTGAAGCCAAGTGGGGAACCACATGCCGTGGTTATCGCATAATTATGCAGCATATTAATGTTTTCTTTATGCCGTCACGCCCCCTCGTCCCCTTTTATATCCATTCATATGTAAAGTTTCGAAGCACCGACTCTAACCCCTTTGCTTCCATTATTTCCCATACCACTTTACACGTTCCATAACTTCTTCATTTCATTAAGGCTTGTGTGTCTGTCTTGTTGTCGGTCTGACAGTCCTGCTCATTAGCAGCTCACATTAGGCATCGAGCATTGGGTTGGTGCGAATTTCAACTCCATGTGGCTGTTTTAATATTCCAATCCCCAACATTTGTAAGAAGCACGTCAAATGTGTTTCAATAATTGTCTGGCAAGCATTAAGCAAAGGTGATAAAAGTATGGCTATGTAGATAAATCCAATTCTCCTTGTGATCTGTTATTGGATCTATTTGGAAGTAAGGTTAATTGTTATTTTTGCATAGTCTATTATTGAGTTGAAGTTCCTTGTTTTCGCTCCGTTTAAATTGTGCTTTTTTATTTCCCTTTCATTTGTTTTTTTTTTTTTTTTTTGGCAGACAAATTTACACTTTTATAATTTGCACTTAATTAAAACTTTAAGCTCACAAAAGGGAAAAAAACGACGCGCAAATTGAGGATCCACTCAGAAGCGGATAAAAAAAAAAAATGTGAAACGGGCACATTGCAAATGCTCAAATAGAATTTCATTGCATTTGGCTGACATCCAAACTAGAGCAAGAGTTGTGCTGGGCTGCCTGGCAGAGATGTCGGCCGCTATTTAACGCCACGCCCCTCTCCAATTCGCCCACGTCATAAATATTTATGCGGCGGCATTGCGCGAGTTGCCAAATGCAATGAGGAAGCCGAAAATGAACAGCAGGAAGCGCAAATGAAACTAAAATCAATTTGGGGCCAGCCGATAGCAATCGTTGAGATTGAGATTAACGCCAAAGTGAATGAAATTTCGTAAGGTAAATAGAAATATATACATATATATATATATATACATATATATATATATAAGTATATATAAGTACATATCGCAAGAAAGCCCAAACAAGGCCATTACTTGTATCTTAATTTGGCAAAGCGCGAAAAATGAAAAACCTACGAAAATACTTAAAACGACTCGCTCCTGGTCCATTTTCTGAGTGGTGCTGGTGGTGGTTGGTTGGCTGAGTGGCTGCCTTTTTAGACCAGCCATTGGGGATAATGCATAAAATTATGTAAATATTCCGAAATTATCATTTAATTTCTAAAATTGTTTATGTTTATGCACGGTAATAAGCAACCAGCAGCCGCACCACCAACCAGCCAGACATTGTGCCACCAGCCTTAAAAAAAAAAACCCATCAGCCGCGCCACTTCAGCGCACTTCAACTTAATTAAAAATTACTTTACAGACGCCAAATACTTTTAATTATTTTGGGTTCGGCGGTCGAATGCAAAGAAGCCATTGTGTACATATCTACCCCCAAACCACCCCGCCGCTCCATACACACACTATGGGCAGCACTGGCAGCTAATTGTTGCCGTAGCTGAAGATGTTGAGAGAGGGTGCCTGATGTATGTTGTCTTTATCGCTCGATGTTATTTTTGCATTAACTTGCCAAAGATATGAATGTGATACATATACATGTGAAAATATATAGAATATGCCAGAGCGGGCGGGGCAGTGCAGTCCATGGTTTTCCTGGCAAACTCTTTTGTATTATTTAGGCAATAAAGCAACTTATACAAACCGCGGGCGATGGCAACGATTCAGTTGATGGTTGGCTTCATTGATTTTCCATTTGATTTTATACATTTGTTTTTATGATTTGGCTGCAAATCGAAACACTCGACTCGAATCGCGCTCGGTAATGGTTGATTGTGCGATACGAGGAGGGGTGGTGGTAGGGGTAGGGGGTTTTGCTCATTTAGTGTTTGCTGTTGTTTTTGCTGTTGTTGTTCAGTTGTGGTTTCAGTGCAAAAGGGGTCACAGCTCCAGCTACGAATGCGCCACGTGATTCGCATTATTTGCAATTTCGGTTTTTTACTTGTTTGCCATTTTACGCGCAGCTCATAAAGTTCACATTGGGCTCGGAACGGGGTGGGTGTTTTGAATTTCATAAAACGCGAAAACTGTAGATAACTTCAAAACTAAGCGAATCAAGCGGCATCAAGGTTACTTTGAGAAAAATGGTTGCTGTTCAATAATATTTCATTGCATGACATTTGACATTTGATTAGAAAAAATCCTTGTCATCAATTATACAAAAATCAATACGATGATTGTACTTCAGAAATTCATCAAGGTAACTGTATTAAATAATAAGTAGCACAATTCCATTTTATAACAATGCTTTACAATTTTGATTCATATAACAAGAATTCCTTTTCCAAGATACCATTTTGTAGCAACGAGACTTAAGCATTATTATTTTTAATCCAATAAAGCAGAGCGGCCATTCAATGATGAGATACGGCACATCCAAGCACTCGCTCTGTATACCCTGTATTTATTGCAATTGGGGTTGTTCAAACACAGAAAAATCACTCGTTTAGTAAAAATCGATAGATATGATCTATAATTCCTCCGACTACATTGCCATGTATAGTCAAAGTAACTTATTAACTAAAAAAGGTATCAAATACACTTAATAGGACAGCATAGCCTTACAAATAATGACAAAAATGTGCAGGGTCTGCACTTGTCTTGAATTTATAGCTATTGTATTTGGATTGAGAGTGGAATTGTATGAGGAGATCGCAGCACTTGGCAGCTTGCACTTGTACTTTTGTTGATTGTTTGCTGTCAAGTGTGGAATTGAATTGTTTGTGATTTTCTCTTAGGCCATTAGATTTAATACAACTGATAAACGATTGCGCTTCTCTCTAAGTGTGTGTGTGTCTGTGTGTGTGTGTGTATCTGTGCGAGTGGGTTGAATTAAGCATCCATATATGAGCTGACGGACAGAGGCTTACTGCGCCCTTTGTTCACTGGATGGCCAAGCAAGGAACATACATTTCACACCTGCGGCTATATGCCCAAAAAATAAAAATAATAATAAAAATAAAAAAACGAAAAGGGTAATCATGAAGAGGTGGTGGGGATGGGGAGAAAGTGCTCACTGTGAGCTCGACACTCAAGTTGCTGGCCAAATGTCGAGCACTTTTAATTAAAAGTAATGTCATACAATTCCATTACACTCGGCCCCGAAATGTGTGCGAAACGCATTTACATATCAAACTGGCAGCTAGCTGTGCGAGTTGAGTATAGCTCAGGCTGTCTCCTGTCCTGCATGTCCAACTGAACCTAGCCTCATGCCTTTCCCTTCGGCTCACCGACCCCTCTTGCTTTTTAGCCACACACACACACACACACTCTGTCATTGCCTCTGCTTTGTCATTTGTATTTGTTTTATATCCCTGCCGGCAGCGCACTTCAAATGTGGCCCACTGGCAAAGTGACAACAAAAGTAAATTAATGTGCGTGCACATACATGTAACCAGTCCCAGCACCAACCCCAGCCCCAGTTCCAACCCCAGCCCCGCTCCAACTCTTGGCACACTCAAGCCCAAAGCCTCTCCCCGTTCCTGCACCCCTCGCATGCGTTTTGTATTTATATATATATGTGTGTGAGTGTGTGTGTGTGTGGTTTTTGTCGTTGCCTTTACAGGTAATTTATTGCATTCTAACATAATGGAAAACATTTCTGCTAGCCTTCCATTAGACGTGGAACCAACGAAGACGACGACGGTGACGACGACGACGCCGACGAGGACAAGACATTAACATTAAGTTTATATCCACACACATCAGCTGTCGTCAGGTTGATCACCTGACCCAGTTAGGGGGCCAGCATTGAGAGTTCGGGGCTTCATTTCGGGGGTTTATTAGATAGTTGATCCAAATATAAACAAATTGCCTACCCATACGTTCTCATTTCATTTGATGCGTTTTGTCAGCTAAGAGACCTGACACCGCCTGCCCGCCTCGAGATTACTCTCCTTTCATCCTTCGCTTTGTCCTGTGAGTGGTAGCCTATGCAATCGTTTCCAAGTTGCCATCGATAGCTTACTTAAAAACAAATTGACATTAATTGAAGGCATGCCGATGGCAAACACGGCTAAATAAATACGGCTAACGACAACTGGCCAACTGGAATGCGAGGCAGCTGTTCCAAGCAACAGTATTCTGGCCATGGCCAACATACGCTGGCCAAAAAGCAACAAGCTATCTGTCTATATTGAGGCGGCCGTCCAAGTTTTCAACATGGCAAATTCAATTGTCGTTTGATGCGGCGACACAACAAGCCGCATCAAGCAGCTGGATTTGTTTGGGGGCGTGCCACTATATGGGGGCGGGGCGCTTGGCGCATATTTGCCCAATGCTTTGGCATTCACCTGATGAATTTATCACAATGTATGCTTGCAACAGAGAGAGAGAGAGAGACACACAAGACTCGAATGGACTCTTGCCTCGCCTTGGCCCTTCGTCTTGCCACGACGCGTTGTCGTTGTCTACTAAATTGGTTTTCTTTTTGTCAATTGGGGATTTCGATTGTTGCAAGAGGCCACAGCGACGACATCGACGTCGTTGAAGGTGGCCGGAAAGAAAAAAAAATAAAAAAAATGCCAACATAAGTATTAAGTTAAATAAAATAGAAAGAATAACGGCTAGCTGCCTGACTGGCTTGAAGGCATCGCATTGGTAATGGGAGGAGCCCCCTTCCTTCACCCCATCTGTTACTCCGCCCGCACGCCCGAAGGCCCGTCGAGACAAACTGCCGGCGCAAAGTTAAGCGCCCAAACATCAATGGGGTCAGCTAATGCTGGTGTCCCAGGACCAAACCCAAGAACCATCGCCATCGCCATCTCAATTGAGTATTGATAAAGTTGAAAGCAGAGAAAATGTTCGCTTGCTGCCGCCGTCGTTTCCCCCTCCTGGGGCAATGAGTAAACAATGACATAATGACAAGTGGCGGAGAGTTTAAGTGATAAATAATTAATTGATTTTTGTTGCAACAATAGAGAAAAAGCGAAGAAACAGCGAGGACAAGGAGACGAGAGACGCGAACCGAATCAGGCAAAAGAAAGCAAATGGAAGAAGTTCAAATCCAACAACGAGATAAGTTAAAAGGTAGATTAAGATAAATGGTGACTCGTTCCAGGACCAAACGACTCTCGGCCAACTGTCGCAGCTGCCCAGAAGCACAGCACAGCTCGACTCTTGTCGGCTGTTGTCCACCAGTGTCGTTGTTGTTGCTGTTGGTGTTGCTTGTGAATGTTGTATGTATTGTTGTTATTATTTTTAAACACAAATTTGCTGGCGTGCCTCTTGGTTGTTCCTTCGCTTGTTTCGCATAATAAAGCAGCAGTCGGATGAGAAAAAGTGAGAATTTCAGAGGAGCATCTACACTCAAGAAGCCAAGGCTCGTCTGGCCTCTGGGGTGCGTTTGGCCAGTTGTGTCCTGTTTTTATGTTTATTTTTATTGGCTCACCGGAAGTCGTGCTATTTATTTCCGCTAGCATTTGATCTTAGAATGGTTAGTTTCATGCTATTGCGACGTGTCGCAATGGCTTCAACCGATAGATAAAACATAAATGAGTTGCGCCTGACCTATTCCCTAGAGACTCAGAGTAATAGAGTAAACAAAGCTTCGCATAATTGTTGTCCTTTGGCGCCACTCACAATAAAATGTCAACAAATACAAAATGAATATATCTGACTCCGACTACTAATTGCCCATCGGTCAAATCACCTGTTCGAATGGCTCTTCTAGAGCGAGGAGAGTTTTTTTCCCCGGAGTAGCAAATTAATGAAACCCACCCTTAGAAAAAGCTGAATTTCTGCTAAATATTGTATGTGTGTTAGTTGTCAATGTGACTAGTGACAGCTCTTAATTCCTCTTAATTTCCAATAATAGTAACAGATCTGTGAGCTAAGCATTAATCGATCATTTTGTTGGCATTACTTCTGCTACCATATGTCTGGAATATTCAACTAATACATTTCGTATCATCAGAAATACTTATTTTATATGTTCAGTATGCCTAAAACGTTCCTGTACTCATTTTATATTGCAGAGTCATTAAAACAACTTGGCGCACGGAAGAGGGTCAGACAAGCTGCCGTCTGTAAGGAAAGATTCTACCAAGGCGATTCTTTTGGACCGCTGGCTTTTGTTATTTTGAAGTGTTTGAAGTGCCTTGTATCAAGCGACCGACCACCTCCCGACATACGTGCATACGTGTGTGCCGTAAGTTCCTGGATCAAGTGGAAAACAAATAGTTAACTTACAATTTCTAGTCACAAACCCTTTCTTTTATACACGAAAATTTAAATATATTCTTAAGGATCTCTGACAGATAAACTAACTATCGAGTGGTAATAACTGTTATTCAGAATTCAAGAAAGTAAAAGGCATAAGATCAATTATGTGAGGTCAGAAAACTTGAGATATACATATAAATTAACTGTTAATTGGTAATTTCAACGACTATTCGCTTATCTGTAAATTCATATTGCTATTTTTATAGGAATTTGGTTTCTATTAATAAGTGCCCAAAAACTTCTGGCATGAGAGACACAAGTAGAAGACACTCTTGAAGTACTAGGCTCTGTTCATTAGTGATATCGATCAGTCTGCTTGAACTAACGAAGTTCACAAGTATCAACAATAATAGTAATATACACTACAACTACGAGCTGTGTCTAACTAATGGTATATGTTGTCCTTATCGAGTATTCATAGTAGCAATATGCCTAACCCTGTAAATAAATGCCTTTCGCATTACAATAGCCATAGGCTGACATACAATGCTGGCGGACTGAGTGCATATTTGGTTGATTTAATTAGTAAGTGTACATTTTGTGACTATACATGAGTATTATTTTAATCGATTCATCGATTTTGTGGCACACTGGAGTTCTGTACAAAATGGCCCCAAATACTAGTAGTTAGCAGTGTGACCCCGCTGCCTATGCGTAATATTTTGTGTAATGTCAGTGGCTGCTTAGTGATTATAATCTCGAATAATAAAGCACATACAAAAAGTGCAGGTGACACAGCAAATAGGCAAAAAGTTGGCGTCGCAGCATTACCTTGGCGTCGGCGGCCTTTCATTAATTTTGGACACGCAGACCCCAAGACCCCAAAACGGAAATTGACTGGAGGCGTGTGTGCGCTCACGCCCCCCAGTTACGTCTAATGCTTTCATGTAAGCCAGTCACACACACACACGCGCACACGCACACACATGTACAAACACATGTGTTTTGTGTGCTGTATGCCATGTTTTTGTTTGTATTGGTTGAAGCCTGCTCCCAAGTGAATAATTTGTTATCAGCGCATAATCAACGAGACAACAACCCAACTGCCGCAGTCCACCACACTGGAGAGCAGAAAAGGTAAACAGAGACACCGAAACACACAAAAAAAAAAAAAAAGGTGAGGTCCTAGCAATTTTACTTAACGCTGCCACGCATTTGGGCACCTACACCTTCATACACACACACGCACACATTTACACATATTACACATATGCATACACGTGTATGGTGTGTGTATGGATGTTCTGTAGAAAAAGGCTGCCTCCATCAAAATAATTACGATACACGACGACATGCATGCATATGTACGGCAGTGTTGTTTTTATTGTTGCTGTTGTTGGTGTTGTTGTCGTACTGAGTGCGTTTATGTGTAGCAATGCGTGTGCACAACAACAAAAAGTCATTTAGTTAAAAACCTGACTTTTTATTTGCGCTGCGGGCAGCCCCAAAGTTCAGGCTCGCACCCAGCTCAAGCCGTTAAGCCTGCCCTCCTCACTCCCCGCTCGGGTCGGGATTGTGGAGGGTTGGGGGTCCAACCAGGCGTTGAACACTTCATCAACTCATCAGAGCGCGCCCTTTTTTGCATGTCCTTAACCGTTTAACGTTGCCCCGCCACGCTCATGAGCTGCCGACTGTGGCTTGGCCTGGCTTGGCTTTTATTTCATATTATTTAATTTATTTTTTCATACTTATTTTTGCGACCTAGCATTGGATCCAGTCACCGACTCCAACGGCAACAGCAGCAACACTCAGGCGCAAACCAAACATAAAATACACAAAATTACTCTTATGAAAATTAATAAGTAAACTTTTTTTTTGCGTTCAGGTTTCCTCCAGAGCTTGTGGTTTATATATATTTATGTGTGTGTGATCAAGTATGTTTGTGTATATACATACATATATATATTTATATACATATATTTATATGTATGTGCTTGTCTATACTTATAAGTATAAATGTATAACCTTTTTTTTTTGCCTCATTTGAACGCATTTACTGAATGTAATAAAAGTAATTGAAATTAAAAGTGAAGAAAAATGTTTGAGTATGTATGTATGTGAGGATTTGTATGTATATAATTAGCCTGATATAAATGGGTTTGTATGTGTGTACTTCGTTTGCTTCTTTAAATTAATCCCTAAAGTAATTAGAAAAAAGAATGGCAAATGAGTTCGAGAACCAGACGAACAGAAAGCGAGGACATCGATACTAAAGATGGCTGCATTTCAACTGTGACTTCGTGTCACGAACACTACACGACTATGCTCGACATTCTCCAAAATATATAGTATTCGCAACTCTTGTGTTGTTCCACTCTAGGGTCCAAATCACCCATCACTAATCGCACATGTTGTTAGCTTAATAAGCAAAAGGTTCGTGCTAAGTGCATATTTTGTGCGTGGTTTCAAAACTGAAGCACCAGGGCAACCAGGGCAGAGGAGAGTAGGGGAGAGGAGTGGAGGGTGACAGCAAACGACCCTGAAATAAGGATAAATTTTCCTTCTTAGCTCGTATAATATGCAATATGATTTTTAAAATGTGTCAAGTCGTGAAAATAAGAAATTTTAGACGTTTTCAAAGATACAAATAACAATTAAGCCCCAGAGAAATATATAAATAACTCATTCATTACTCAGAACATTTTGTTTGTTATTTCTCAATTAGCTAATGCAATTTTTTGTAGTGGGTGGTCATTTTTTTCAGTGCTCTCACAAGCTGTTGTTAATCCAAATGATTATGAAAAAACAGCAAATAAACTTTGCTTTTTCATTTAACTCGTTCCAGGCAAAGTAATATTTGAATACAAGATCAACATTGGTATCATAGGACAGCTTTGGGCACAGTTTAGAAATGGGATGGCTCTGGAGCAACAAAAAAATTTAATTGGGTGCACCACACACACGCAACTAAACTAAATTGGGGGGCAAGCAATGCGAGTGGCCGTGTGATACATGGGTGTTGCCGCAGGTTGCCACCATATTTACCTTTACTGCTGGCTGTGATGTCCGCCGTTGTCTGCAAGGTTCAAATGGCAGCGAAAGTTGCATTGGCAGAAGCCCACAAAGTTTCTAGTGCTGCCTGCCACGCGGTGTGTCACAGTTTGTGGCATGCTCGTAACTTTCCAAAAAAAAAGGCAACAGAAAGAAGAAATGGTAGCGGGAAAAAGTTATGACTGCCAGCGGAAGCGGAAACGTTTTGGCAGCGTGTGAAATGCCGAGCAGCCGAAAACTAAAATGTCGCGCTCAAAAAGTTATGACTGTCGTTAATTTGGAGCCGACATCTCCTACGCAAGCTGACGTTGCAAAATGGAATGCTCAAAATGGCAAATAGGCTGCAATTTGCGTTTTCGCTATGCGTTTTAATTCAATTTCCCTTTGGGCAGCGAACAACATCACCACATTTCGCATACGCCCCATGCACCTTAAGCAATCCCTACTTAAACACAACACTTCACACACACACACACACGTACACTCATACACAGTGCGTATGACAAATAAGCAATGGTTTTCGCAGCATTTCACTGTGTTTATCTGCTGGATTAGAGAACGCCCCGGCACCAAGGCCAGACAATGCCACGAAACGGCTGTTTATAATGGAGATACACTCTCACTCACACCCATACACACACACACACGCACACGCAATGCAACTGGGCAACCCAGATAGAAATGCAACTACTACTCGCAATGCCAATGCTTATGTCTATGGGAATTTCGATGGCGCGCATATTCGCAAATTGACGGCCTTTTGCGCACCTTGCTGGGGCCGTGGCAGGGCGTGCGGCAGAAGTGAGGGAGAGGCTGGCGAATGCGGCTCAAAGGCCATACGGGCTTGGGCTTTGGCGTGGGCGTGCTGTGTCAGTCGCCAACTTCCGCACAACATTTATCATATTTTGGTTGGGGCGTAGAGTCGCTAGCCAGTTCAAAGTCCAACATTAAGTTCCAGGTATTTGCAACTTTTCGACAAAGGATTTTTGGCTGCAATCGCGGCCATAAATTATCCGCTCTCCGCTGTGTTCCGTTACGCCGCTATTGTTGTTGCTTTTATGCTATGTGTGTCTACTTAGCGCATAATTAGCTGCATGAAATTTGATAGCGAACCCACAGCAGGCTATGCACAGCTGTGCGTAAGGTGGACAAGGCGTCTAAAGTGGCGCTCAAGCGAAAAATGCCCATGATGAATGTGGAAATAATGAACCAGCTGTAAGTGCAGGCTGCCGAGCGAGTTGGAATGAATTAACCTTCACAGGTAATTGAAGGCGTAATGATCTATAACTTGGCTAACAGCAGTAGAGATTGTTTGCATAACTGCTTACAACAATCATTACAGAATTGTGATCAATCAGCTGCGGGCAGACTCTACCGTGAAGTTGACGAGACTTCAAAATTCGATAATAAGCAGACTGAGTTTCTTTTAGTGTAATTAGATCCCTAGAACTATTCATTGCTTTCTGCATATTATTGGGCTTGATCAAGAACTACAACTCATTTGTAAGGGCGAGGCGCAATAGGCGCAGCAGGTTGCAGAACATCAATAATCATTATCGGAATTATTTTATTTTCTCAAATATCTGTTATACTTTTCAATGACAATGAAAAGCAAACTTCCCAAAAGTCTTAACATATCCATAATAAGGCAAACAAATCGAAAGGCATGGAACACATAAATAAAAGATCATTTCAGCAAATATAAGCCAACAAGAATCGAAGGCGAAGCAAATAAATATGAAAATAAATGAAAGGGCAACCAACATCATCAATGAATGAACTTTCCTCGCGCTGTGTAAGAGGCCGCAGTTAAGAGTGTGTGTGTTTATCCTCGAAGGCATTAAAAAGTTTTTTTTTTGGAATAACATAAAGGAAGTCATGTGAAATCAATTGCAAACAAAGTATCAATACAACAGCAAACACGCTACGCATCTGTGAATAAATAAACATAGTAGAAAGAGAGAGCATATGTATATATGTATATATATAATTTGAGTACATTTTAAAAGGCGATAATCGGTTGTTAGTGGCAAAAAAGTGCTCAGGAACAGCACCTGGTCTATAGAAAGACTAAGCGCGTTGCAGTTGCAACCATGGAATGCAATAGCAAAGCGTCGACTCAAATAAATTAAACTGAAAGAGCATACCACAGAAAGGAGAAGGGGGTGCGAATGAGGGGCAGGGTAGGTGGAAGATGCAGTACGACACAAATATTGTAATCATAAATTTTCATAAACAATTTCGCTGGCTTGCAAGCGGAGAACGTTTTGTGTGGCTTTGTTTGCGCCCGGGTCCGTATCCGTATCCGGGCCCGGGTCCGAGTCCGGGTGGCTACCACGACATTTATAATAATTAATTGTGCGCAAATATATGCCGCCAGTGGTCAGCGAAGGTTCCCACTGCTCTGCTCCTGTTCTGCCCAACTACTGCAAATAAAAGGCGATGCGCACAGCAGACTGTGAGTTATTTGTGCCTTGACTCGCACATGGAGTCGCATGCATTGCAATAGAATTTATGGCACTACCGGCTCCAGTTACACTCTTGTTGACCGGCCAGCGGTCGGTGAAGGTGCGCGCCGGCGCTCTAGTAACAAAGCAGCAAAGCAACGAAGCGCTTCTGTCGGAAGTGATACGCAAAAATGTAGCATACTTTTGTGCGCAGCGGATGCTGAACAACAACTGACTATCTTGGACGCCATCTTTTTGGAGGGCTCGCGGGCGCCCAACGCAAAAGCCAACAAATTGCAACATTTATTCTACAAGACGAATGGCCGCTTGACAATTTATATGTGTAGCCATAATTTTGGCCCAGACGACAACATACCCACGGTCCGGGTATCGGTCAGCGGGCAAGGGGACAGCTCATAATAGCCTAAATTAAAAACAGTCAGTAGGTACACACACATACAGACACAGACAGAGCTGGGCAAGCACGTAGGCACACTTCACAGTGTGGTGGCATGCTTTTGCGGCAACGTGTGAAATAAATTGCTAAATAAAATAAGCGAGCAAACAAACATACGGCGACAAATGAGTCAGCCACAAAAAAGACAACCACAACAACAACAACAACAGCACGCGAAACGGAATAGAGAAAAAATGCAATTAAAAATGATAAAAAAATAAACGGATGTGACTTTAATGGCAGAAGGCAGCATTTAATGGTCGTTACGGTAAGATTGTGCATTTGTTGCCTCTAGGCCAGGGGCAAGCGCAAGCATTTAGATGACTTTACATGTTCAATCAAGAGCCACACACACACATACGTACACACACTTTCGAGGAGTGCTGCTATAAATACACTTTGAGCCAACGGCTCGCATGAGCCTCCGTTGACGTATTCAAAATCCAAACATTACCACTACGCCCAATTATTCTACTCTCCTTCAAATTTTGCTCAATTCTCAACCTGCGTGTCTATATCTGACTTCCCTTAAGGTTTTCCGATTTACGCTGCACGCATTTGGAACAGGGTCTGATGGACTAATTCATGTGCACTTCAAATAAAATAAATATATATTGAAGAGTTTCATATTATTTAGAAGAGCTAACATCAGTCGTGTGCAGCTTGATTTGAAGAATATTAGAATTAGCTGAAACGATTATTTAGATCAGGCAAGCGTTAGTTACCAACGTATGCCGCAAACAGGGTATATCTCAAATCGAGTTTAGTGTTAGTGTAATCTTTTTTCTAACTTGTTTCTATTGTTTATGCGCTCTTGTTTATTACGCGTTACTTTTGCTGCTGTTGGCCAATTTGGCCGTTAACTTTGAATTGTCAACGAGCACGTCAAGCGTCGTCCTGCTGCGACTAAGGACCTGCCCAGCTGGATCGTTGGCTGTCCAATATTATCGCCGTGGCAAGCACATTCCACGACAATTAACACGCGAGCCACATAAACAAACGGCGACTACAAAGGCGACGACGAATTGGCTGCGTAAATGGTGGCCACTTCAATAAAACTGTTCGATATGCAATGGCCAAGGGCCAGTTGAAATTCTTTCTGTGTGTGTGTAGGTGTGTATAGGTGTGTGTGCGAGTGTGTGTATGTATTTTGTTATGCTCCGTTTGTCTGCCCATGATTTGATTTATTTCGTTTTCATTCCTGTCGTTGTCGTTGTTGTTGTTCTTGTTGTTGTTGTTTTCGTCTCTTTTGCTTAGCAAACGTGAACACCTGTTGTTGTCCCAAGTCCCCAACGACTTGCGTGCGCCGGCGCCTTTATTTTGGCCAGAAACTTAATTGCCCTTTGTTTTCGTCATCGTCAACATCGTTTGTACGGAACATTTATTTACATTTTGTTAACATAAACAATGCGTAAAAGTTCGATGGCTTTGGCCAGTTAGCCAGCCATTCGGTGCGGGGGGTTGCTGGGGGTTGGATAATTTTGATTGCCAGCGCTTGCTGTGGCACTTGGCTTTGGCCTGCCACTCGCGTGCTGACCTGGCCAGCTAATAAGCTGCTCAGTTTGGCTATTTCACCCACGGCGTGTTCCGTGGAACTGGGCAGGAAATTGGCCATTGCTGTGCATAATGCTTCTGCTTAAATATGCCTGTCTGTGTGCCTGAATATTTGTGTGTGTACGTATTTCTAATTAATGTATAGCATGCAAATATTGACAATACCACGCAGCTCGCCTCAAGCAAATACCAAAAATTCGCACTTTTTGCGTACCCTGTAAAAGTCAATTAAAATGAAAATTAATTTTCATTGGGGCAGTCAGCGGGGCCCAGCGGCTATTGCTTTAAAGGTGCGAGTGCTACCATCAAAAGGACACGACCAGTGAGGCGTGAATCCTGTCATGCATTTAACAGCTTCAGACAAAAGCAATAAAGAAAAAATACTAAAGACATTCCGCTCAACTTATTGCGGTGTGAAAGCATCTAGCAAATTGAGCAATTTCCTGCGCCTGCAGATAACCAGCACCAAAACAAAAAAATGCACATTTCTCAGTGCGAATTTATTAAAAGCGGACTTCACATTCACTGCACATTCAATATAATCACAAAAAGTACTCATAAAGTGAAAAAGGGGGAGCAAATGCAAATCGTTTGGAAATGTAACCGTAAAGGAATTTAATAGTTAGTGTTAAATATTTCTCGGAAACTGTCAGTTAACTCGTTCAATGACAACATACACTCACACAATCCCATAACTGACAGGAAACGAACTAAAATAAAGAGACTAATATTTCTAGGAAATAAATAATACGATGGCATTCATAATTAAAACATTAATTATAAACTTCCGCTTTGTTTGAGAATATTTGCTCAATTGACAATCAACCGGAGCTTTTGCAGTCAGCTTTAAATATTTGTAGTTGGCTAGTTTCTCAAGTCAAAGGGATTCCATGCTCTGCTTTTATTCGTTTTGTTTTTAATGGTTTGAATACAATAATTTCCAGCAATTTTTTTTGATTTTTCAAAGCAACATTTTCCAAATAGCTGTGTTTGAAACACAACCAAAACAATTAAAATTCTCTTGCAAGACTAACTCAAGAGTATAAATCATGTATGCGTATGTACATTTCATAAACTAAACGGACAAGAGCTATGTCTAAAAGTTGGATAGCTCATTATTAAGTATCATTTATTGGCTAATGCTGTGCTGTTTATTTGTAATTTGTTCAACCTCTGACGCATTAATATTCGAGGAATTTCAGTATCGAGGGTAAAGCAACTGCACCATTTACAAATATGCTCGCTAAAAATAAATAATATTTAATTCAATTTGTATACACGTATTAAGATCAAATATTTCATATTAAGTCTGAAGTGAAATTAAATTTGCTGGCATATTTTTCAATTCACTGTAATTTCATGTTGTTCCAAGTGCTTTTGGGTCTGTGAGAAAATGCGAATACAAATTTATGCTTCGAATGAAATGCGACAAAAGCGCAAGCGCCGCTGCGTCGCCTGCAAAAGTAAACTACAACAGCAACAGCAACAACAACAAGGACAATGACACGTAACGTTACTCGCAGGCAAAGTGGGTACCGAACTTGTCGTTGTCCTCGCCGGAATTATCGTCGACGTCGTCGTTGTCGCCAATAAGTCAAAGTCGGAATTTCATTATGCCAGCCTAAAAGTAGGCAACGCATTTGGCAGACAAACAGCCACAAGCCTCAGCTTCAGCATAGAGCATAGCGGATGGTGGATAGAGGATGGCGGATGGCGGACGGCGGACGGCGTACGGCGGATGTCAGCTGGCAACTGAAACTAAAACCAAGCGCTGCGCCATTGGCTGTCGACCTGCTGCACCCCTCATTTCAGTGGCAGCGCCCGGCCTGCGTCCAGGTCCACCCACTGCCCGTTTTGAGCGACAGCATGCTAGGCAAATTTGTCATTTTGCCAAATGTGTAGCGGTGTGAGTTGCAATACGACGACATTGACTACAAGGCGGATTGGTAACCAGTTCGCGATAGCAACAAAAAATTAACTGCTCGCTGCGAAGTAAATAAACTTGAATTGTCGCCGACACACTCGAAGCAAAAATTAAAATAAGAGAAAAAAACAAATAGAGAACAGGTCTAAGAACAACTCGCATTTGTCGTGCAAAATATGAAATTCGATCTTATATATGCGTACTGCATGAAATCATCCTTCTCTTAAGATTGCCATATCATGCAGATCTTGGCTGTTACACGTTATTTCTCCAAGTGCACTGACTGACATTGGTTGCCATGTTCGCGGAAGTAATAGAAAGTGAATTTCATGTTGCGAACACGAGTAGAAAATTAAATTCTTGTTTCGCACGTCATTTAAATTTGAAATTGTCAGCTTGTACTTGATATGTGTGTGTGTGTTGTGTGTCTGCGTGTGTGTGCGTGTGTGTAAATGGGTAAGACATCAGCAGTAACTGTGGCAACAGAAAAACGATTAATTAGATTTGGATCGGAAAGCAGCTATTGACTCGACGCTTCCAGCGGTTATTGCATTGCGCGTTCAACTTGTAAGCGATATTGAGTCCTTCCCAAGGCCAGTCATCAAATTAACTGACAAACACACAAGCAACAGCCATAATTTGTATGAAGTTTGAAAAATAGAATGGCTCTGTAACAGCAGGTTTCTACTCGGTTTTGAAATTTTCGAAATAATTTAATAAATTTTTAAAAATTCATACACCTTGGTTACATATTTCATTATGCGTTTTGCTTCTCCTTAAAATCAGCTAATTGTTTATTCACCGACATTCACTGTCAATTGTTTAATGTCTAGTGCTTCAGACCGATATTTTAAATTTGATATGTTAATTAAAAATCTATTTCTTATAATTTTCGAAAAAATTTCATTTACATTTCAATTAATTTCAAGAACAAGCTCGACATAATGGAAAGAATGTATAGTAAGAGGAGACACTAGTTTTTATTGCAATCTCACGATGAATTCGGGTTGCTACTATCTTCAGTAGTCTGTTCACAACACAAATTAATGCTTGTCTCTAGAGAATTGAATATATTTATTAAATTTGCCTACAGCTTAGGACTAATGTTTCTACTATAAGTAAGACAGATTACATATTTTAATGTGACTATATACATACCTCAACTTAAGTTTCTCTATCTCTTATCTATTTACACGCAACAGTCGAGTTAGAGATGCCTCTTTCTGTCTACTCCCATTGCATAACTTTTTTTGCCACCAATTTTAATTAATACAAAAGTGAATTTTATACTTAGATCAATCAGCAGATGAAAAGGGAGCTTTCACTGAAGTGGCGCGCAGACAAAGAAAGTCATCAGCAGCAGCGAAGTCAAGTGTGCAGCGCGATTCGAGCTAAATCGGAGCATTATTGTAGCAGTTGGCGACAGAGACAGCACATCCAACAGCGATTGCAACAAGAACAACAACATCGAGCATGAAAATTATATGCGCGCTTTTTCGCTGTGTGAGTTTCTTTCGAATTGGGGCTTGGTCACTGGCAAATGGAGTCGTAAAGTCGTAAAAATTATTTTGTGACAAATCGTCCGCGTACGTGAGTCTCATTTAAATGCGTATTCCTCCCCCCCAAAATGATATTAACAATTCAACGAGCAATGCGTAGTGGCAAAATGTATGTGTGTGTGTTTGGAGAGGGGGTGGAAGGCAGTGAGGGTTCAAAGGCCAAGCCCAAGTCAGAGCCGCTGAAAAGTGCGCATCAAACTATTTTAACTATTTACCCACGCACATGTCGCATGCCCCATGCCCGCTTGCCACATGCCACCCAGTTAGAGAATGCTAACAACAACGTGACATGGCTGGAAAGAGAGCGTCGAACTTCACTGCGAGTGATGTAATATGCGACTAAGCTGGGAAAGGACTCGGACTTGCTTAGCGTTAGCTAAGCTGTCGCCTGCATGCCGTTCAGCATGTGTTATGAGCCAAAAGGGAGGTGGCTTCTAGCGGGTCGTGGGGTGGCGCACGGTGGCGGGACTGCGGGGTGGTTGCTTTTAAATTGGCGCGCGTTGCAAAGACTGTGCTCGACTTGTGCGTTAAGCGGTAAATTGCGTGCAATGCAAAATGGAAAATTGTGCGTGAAATGTAAAATACACTTAGCCGACTCACTGACAGCTCTCACATCGCTCCCATTTGCATTTGCATTGCGTGTCCATGTCTGTGACCCGTTCAATTCCATGCCACGACTCCTCTTTCAGTGACTGCGCCTACTCCGCACACCCCGTTTGGTGATTGCGTGCGTGTATGCAACACTGCAATTTGGTAGGGCATTGCAGCACCCTTTTAAGCAAATTAAGCATAAGAACACAAAGTGGACGCCATTATGTCGCAGTGCGTCGCCACGGCTCAAATGAGGAAATTCAACTGTAGCGACAGAGTTTTTCGCATTTGCAACTTTCTAATTTATTTATCGTCCACTCAAAAATGCGCACACACACGCGCTTAGAAACACACACACACACACACATACACACTCATATATATATATTTACGTACAGTCGCAACGGCGAGTGCTTTATTTGTATTTGAAGTGCGTGTAAAAGTACTTTTGGTTTTTATTGTTATTGCCACTTTTGTTGCTGGCCATTGCTTGCTGTTGCTGTAGTTGTTGTTGTTGTTGTTCTGCTGCTGTTATTATTATTGTTGTGGTTATAGTACTCTTTTAGCTTTTAGATATGGCTGTTGTAGTTTTGAGCACGTTATGATATGGCCTCCGCTGATTTATGCTAAGTACGTACTACGTACCCAAAAGGCGCCTACATTACCATCTCAGTTCGGCGTCCATAAAATGGCAAATATCCATATTTGCAGGCGCATGTTAAGCCAAATAAATGTAGTTCGATGACTATAAAAAAATAACAAAATAAATATACAGATATAAAGATTTTAGCTAGTAACAAAGACATACGAAAAGCTTTTTTGTCACATGAGAATTTTAATGAATTAGTCAATTTCATAAAATACCTCATTAAATATTTTCCCGGGTAAATTTTATCATCGACAACAATGATGACTTAAGCAATTTATATTCATGCAGTAATAAAATATAATTTATTTTATTATTATAAATGATGCCCTGGGCTGGAGTGAGATAAGAACGGCCTTAGAATACTGACCTGTCTCTTGACTACAGCCACTAAGCAGACAATTCTGTCTTGTACCTGTCTTGTACTTGTCTGCTTAGTGCTATAGACTAAGAGGTCATTATCAGTAGCGACTACTGGCGAGACTGCGATTCAACTGACTAATATACTTACAAGAAAATTGTTTAAGTTTATATGTATATATAGACAAACATTTCATCTAATTGATTAAACATTAATGCGGAATCATTATTATTGTTTATTTTGGTTTGCAGTCGTTCATTTGTTGAGCCAATAAAATTCCAAATTAGTTGCTTTTTCACCCAATAAAACGTCATATCACTGCTCGGCTATAAAAACATCGAGTCGAGAAAATGTTTGCAATTGTCTCAATGCGCATTTAATTTTACCAACACGAATCGTGTTTCTCTATCGTGGCATAGGACTATTAGGCAATGGAGGCATGCGGCAAGCAAACGATGCGTAACGGAAGTTTGTCGTTTATAGTCCCTTTGTGACGGTAGCAAGTAGAAATATGAGAACGTCTCATTGATTAGCGCGTGCCATTTGCCTATCAAGAAAATGTCATAAATTGACTGCCGACAGGAAATGGTAGCTGAAATTCATTTGTTGTACGCACAGCGCATGAAAATCAACAAATAAAATCTACATTTTACAGTCACTTAAAATGTGTACGCACACTTTTGTAGGGGCGATTGCTCAATGAAAAGGGTTAAATAAATCGATAATAATAGGCGTGATAACATGTCGTATGCGCAACTTAATAGCTACAAATATTCTTCGGACGTCGGTCGGTCGGAGAAGGAACCAAAAATAATAGAAGTAAAATAATAATAATCGACACCTTGCATAGGTGACAACATTTCAAATTGTCAGCGAAACCATCACGATAATTGTTTTTCATGTCGACATATTGTTGATTGACTCTGAGGGCCATTGCGGAGAAAGGGGTGGGGCTAAGGCGTACTACGTGGTTACTCCTATCACTTTGGGTATTATGCAAAATGTTTCGTGTTCTCAACGGAAAGGATGAAAGGTTTGATATGCAATGTCTGACAAGTTCTGACTTTGTTCGTAATTGATTAACTTTGATTCGGATTTGCAGTGCTGTGCGATAATCGCCTGGCAGAGACATGTGTAAGTACCCGACTTGCAGTTGCTTGACATAAAAATGCAATTAAATTGCTTGCTACAGAATTTGGGATTGCATTCGGTAAGCAATTTGTGCAATTTCGGAGGCATCGTTGAAAGACATGACACAATAAATTATTTATGGTTTGTTTCATCCTTAAAAAAAAAAACTGCCTTACGGCTCAGATATGAAAAGTGGAAAAGCGAATGGGAAAAGGCAAAACTTCTTTGCCCAAAAGCATTTTATTAATGAATGTATTGCCAAGTGCTTGTGTGCGTGCAAGTGTGTTAGTGTGAATGTGTGCGTGTGTGTGTGTGAGCCTTTGTGTGTTTATTTCTGTATTCACGTTTGCCACTTGACTGCTCACACAGCCAAGAGGTTGGTCTTGAATGTGCTTACATATTCATAAATGCATAAATTGAAGGTAAATTCGCAAAGAAAACATTTCACATCACTTTACATTAAAACTTTGCGCTCTTCTCTCACTCTCTCTCTCTCTCTCTCTCTATCTGTCTCCCTCTCTCTCGTTCGAGTGTTCTCTTACCCTCTCTTTCTGTACGATTATTTTCCTATAACCACCTGCCATGGCCCAGCCTGCATATATACCTCTTCTCTATGTTGTTTGCTTTTAATTTTCGAATTTTTGAAATAATGCCTGCAGTTATTTGCTTAAGTGTGCGTATAAAAATCGAGTATACGCACTGATAACGTACCATTTTAGCCCATTGTAAATCAACTGCTTTCACTGCCGGCTATATAGCACGATGTGCAAGTGTATTTAAGTACATGTGCCTGTGTGTGTATGTGTGAGTGCTCCTGCCAAGCCATCAGTGAATATATCTCTATTTGCACTTCTGCCAGTGGCATAGCAAAGATTATGTTTAAAAGGGCTTTTAACCAGAAGTTGTTTTTGTAATGACGAATATTCCAAAGTGATTCATAAGCTCCATGCTGCGAAGTATTTTAAGTTGAATTTCATATTAAATTTGATTATTTTTTAACTATGCATACAAACTTAGAGTTGCAAATTCGTATTTCTAACCCCCATTGAGTCAATTTTGTCTGTGGTCAGCTGGATAATAATGCTTAGCCTCTGGTTGTATAGCAATTGGGAAACTCGTAGCACGACTATTTGCATACAACAGATGCTGCTGTTCCCATTAAATCAAGGGTAAGCGCAATACACTGAGAAATGTATAAAATCGCATCAGAAACCATTTTGATAATTGAGCCAAGAAGAGCGGAAATCGCATATAAAACAAATCAATTGCTGTATGAAATTTCAATAGCTATTCCAAATTGGGTTAACGCAGCTCTCAAGTCGAACTCATAAATGTCATTTAAGGCCAAATAATGAGTGAAAGAGAGGAAGAGTAAGACGGAGAGGAAGGCAGACCGAGTCAGAGGAATGATTTGCTATATGACAAGCAAAAAAAAAAAAAAATCCACGCGCTAAACAATTAACAACCAAAGCAGACAATGAATGCGAGATGCGCAGTTAACTAATCTAATTAGGCAAACAGCAAGACATATAAGTGTGTGTACATGTGAGTGTGTGAGACTGGCTGTGTGAGTGTGTGTGTGTGTGCGCTGTGCCATCGTAAAATTAGTTTTATGACAATGCATAAAAATGTTGCATGAAATTAATGAGCAAAAATTAGATGAGAAAGAGTCTCTAAGCGCCATGCCATTCCACACACTTTGCGCCACCCAATTGCGCATTTTGCCGGCACAGACGATATCTCTAATATTCAATGACCACAATTGACATTTATGGTGAGGCGGCATCCTTGCGTAATCGAAATAAAATGCAATTAATTGAATTTATTGTTGCATTTGTTGCCATTGGGCGCATTAATGTCAAGTCAAATGACTGGCAGTAAAGACAAGAGCCAATCAAATGAGGCAGAGTACCAATGAGGCAGATACGAGTGGGCTCATTTGCCCCACATTTGGGCCAATAAAAACTAGCGCAGGACTTCGGTACAACATTTGTAAGTGCTTCCTTGCATTGAGAGAGAGACGAGTGTCAGTTTTGTCGACAGGTCCTGGCATGGTGCAACGATAAATTTATGAGCTTTATAAGACACATGTCCCATCACCATAAATCATATGGCAGCCGCCGCAAAACTGGAGGCACAGCTGACAGTCCGCCAGCTGTAGGGACAGACCACGAATGTGAGAAATGTCCTTTTTGCCACGCAATGCAATTTTCAAATGTATTTCAAATATTGCAACATGGCAACAGTTTCGAATCGCATTCAGAACTGCCTTTGCTGCAGTTTGCTCAACACAAAAACACACACTCTCAGACACTTACACATATGTGCATACTTATATGTATTAACTATATGGCCAATTGCGAGAGAGACAGATAGAGTGAGAGGGGGAGAGAAGGAGAGAGAGAGAGAGAGAGAGAGAGGACACAGATGCAATATATTCAGCGGCTTTTGGGTTTTTATGTGCTAGCCACTGAGCCTTCATCCGGCTTGTTCACTTCCTAGTCGTTCAGCTCGTCGTAGTCATTTGGCACCATGGCACATTGTCACCGGAAGTACCACACAAACAAACACACACATTCACAAACACACATTCACATACACACACATATTGCACTGTCACTTGTTTGGCAAACAGAACCGTTTTGGCCTTTGACTTTGTCCATCTGCTGCGTTTTAAGTATACTATGTGTGTATGTCCCATGTATGTCTGATATGATTTTATACAACATTTATTGCGTATTCTGAAATCTTTATTTTTTATTTTGTTTATACTGAAATGGACATTGGCATGAAATTTGTGTGTGTGGCAGACACCACTGTCGAAATGAGGTAAGTCTCTTACTGCCCGTGGACAGGGCTTCTTTAATGTTGGCTGGCTTCTTGCTGTTCATGTTGATGTTCATGTCCATGTCAATGTCAATGTCCGAGTCCTTTTTTTGGATTCCTGTTGAGAGCTGTATGATTACGCTCATTTTTATAATAATATGACAGGTATCACAGCCAAAGGTCAGTGCTAATGCATGGGACATCAAGGATTTATCGTCAAATTCACATTGGCGAGCAGCGTTGTTCCAGATTATATAAATGTCTACTTTTTCACCACTTTATCTTGAATAAGTAGTTATTTAGAGATTTACTGTCAACTGATAAATATCGTTATTTTCTTTTCTTTGTTTTTTTTTGCTCTGTTTTCTATTCATCCCATTTTCAGCAGGATCTGTCCAGCATTCAGCTGACCAAATGCAACATGCCCCAGACCCAAAGCGTCATTTTATGTGTGTGTGCTGGCATCGGTTAAATCTAACAAATGACACAAAACTGCCAAAGCGAAATCACTATGAATGTCACTTGGGTTTCGTCATTCGACCAACGTTGCCAACTGTCTTGCCTCACCGCATCACAGCACCACCACACCACCGCACCGCCGCTCACCGTCCCATAACACCTGCGGGCCCACCGAATTTTTGACATGTGCCATTATTAGTTCAGCACTCTGACATTTTTTTCTGCTCGGGCGAATCCTATTGGGATTTTTTGGCATTGTTTTTTCGTTTCGCAATGCGTTCTAGAGTTTTTATGACCATAAGAGTTTTACTTCTCAGATGGATGACAGTCATAAAAGTACACACACACACATACATACTCGGGCACAGCCTTGACGTGGCGTGGCCATTTTATCACACGAACACACATTGCTCATACGCAACGTTGGCCACAGGCTTCCTTTTATGCTTCCTTGCTTGCTTGCCTACCTGCCAGCCTTCCAGCCTGGCCGCCTGCCTCGTTGGCTGCACTAATTAAACTTGTGCTCGGCTCTTATTATGGCTGCATTGCATGGCATTGGTTAATGTGTGTTACAGCGACATGCCCAGGCGCCATAGCTGACGCTCACCTGAGACCCACCTGTTTTAATGCCGTTGTCCCATTGTCTTTTCGAGGCCTTCGAGTCTGGTGCCCATTAAAAAAAAAGAAAGAAAAGGTCTGCGGCGAACACGTTAAGCATTTATGTGTGTGCATCTAATTAAAATAAGTTCGCATGGCAATGGCACTTCAAAGTCTAAATTGTCGTTATGGCTTATTTCATTTCAACTGCACACACACTCACACACGCAGCACAGCATGCCCCAAGGCGCTGCGGCGGCCAGGTGGCCCCTCTCTGCTGACTTTGGGCACAGCAAGTCAGCCAGTCAGCTACATCAAGGGACAACATTAAAAGCGCGTGTAACGCAGCAAAGCCAACTATCTGAACACAAAGTCTGTTGTGCCCTTTCACCCCTCCAGCCCCCCGTCACAACGCTCCTGAATGCCCCCCTGAATGCTCACCTGCATTGCCAGCGTCCTGCCCTACAGATACGTAATTATAATATTTTTTATTAGCTTATCTGATACGCAAACAACAGGGAAATAACATAAATTTACTCGACGCTGCTGCTTTTGCCAGGTCCCTTTGATTCGCCTGGGTCCGGTCTATTAAAAATAAAAAACACAACACACAAAAACAAGCATTGAGGGTGAACTGCTTGAAATCATAATATTATCAGACAAATGCCCTTTCCAAGTCTGGAATGAAGATTTAAATTTACTAAGTTTATTGAATTGGTTAAAACCATGCGTATACAAACATTGAACAATAATTAATTATTGCAGCTAAAGTAATTAAACAAAAGAGTCAAACAAGTTTCAAAATAAAGCAAAAATTTACCGATTGAAGACTGCTAATTGACGAAGGTTCTTAGGAAAAAAAAATGGTTCTAATCAACAGGACAGCTGTTTACCCATCAGACTTGAATTATAATATTGGAAAAGAGTAATATATTAAAATATTAATCAATTAATTTATTAACAAAATAAACAAAAGCAAATTTAAACACAATTGAAAAATTCCTGAAAAGCACCAAACTTTTGCATATATTTAGAAAATTATAAACACATTTTCCATTTTATTTAGAATATTTATTTATATTCGCAATTGAATTCAAGTTACAAGTGTATTGACAAATTCATAAGGCTTTGTCGCACTTGCAGGGTATGCGAGCAAGAAACTTGTTCACTTTAATGCACACACACCTACACACCCAACATTATGTTGTTATTGCTGCGGCGGCGGAGCATTGTTTATTATACATTTTAATATATGTATGTTTGTGGGTACGTTGCAGGCGGTGCGGCAAGCATGGGTAAAAGATACTCATAGAGTGACCCGGACAGGGGCATGAGCAGGGGCAGGGGCGCACTGTCAGGTCACCCACAACAACAAAAGCAATAGCTTCGCATCTTTGCCGCTCAAAGCCTGCCAAGGTAAGGCAGACGGTGGACCTTGAGCCCCGGCTCGAGTCGCAGTTGATAATATAAATGGAAAAACGAAAGGTCGACATTTATTATGAGGCTTTATCAGCAAAGGACATTTGTTCTGTTTCGTGTTATGAACTGGCTGTATTATTTGGCTACTCGCACAGCAGCCGGACATCAGACCTCCACCCCCCCAACCGCACCACGCCCATGCCACAACGATGCTTGTCCATGTGTGTGTGTGTGTGTAAAGTTTTGGATTCATGACGTCCCCGTTGCGGCCGGCGCGTGTTCTCCTGGGGTGGCATCTGTATCAGTTAATGGACATAAGCGTCCGGTAATATGCCAGCTACGAGTACACATGGCCTCTACTCGTCCCAAAAATAAAAATAAAATAAAACCAACAACGCCCTAAGCATGAGAGCTCTTGAACATCACATTATTAGAAACGAATTGTGCTATTTATTCAAATGACTAAATCGAACTCACTAATTAGCGTCCTTCGAGGCGAGTGTCAAATTTCCTGCTTGCAATGGGGCAGTTTTCGCATTTTTAGCTGATTTCGACATGTTCATTGTTCATTCGAAATTCCAAAAGCACTTATTCGATGCCAGACCAGCCAGCAACCTCGGGAGTGTCGCATCCACAAGCCGGATGTGCAGCCACTCAGGGTGGAAGCTGCAGATGCATCTGAAACTGGCTCTCACTGCATGTGGTCGATTGGCAGACAAGCCCTTGCTATGCAGTGCCACGCAGAGTTGGAGCGTCAAGATCTCAGTGCTTTGCTATTTGCGCATTTCCGGTTTCCGTTGCAGCTGCACGTTCTCAACGAACAAACTCAACTCCCTTGCCGCCACAGATACATTCTTTATATGCAGCAAATATCCTGTTATACATCGAATGCTTCTTATTCCACTGTCGTTGTCGCTCCAGCTAGGCGATGGCTCTGTGCATGGGAATTATTAACTAAACAGGCGGCATCAGCACCGACAACAACAACAACAAAGAGCACAGGAACACCACCACACAGTTAAGGTAATGCACGTTATGGCGTCTGCATTCCAGAATGCAGCATCGCTTCGAGCTCCAGTTGATGGCGTCTATAAAGTCTGCAAAAATATTATGATGTGTGCATTGTTTAAGGCAACCAGCCATGTCTGACTGTGTAGGTATGTGTGTAAGTATGCGCCCAGGGGCTTGACGTGTGCATGGCAAGCCTCAACACCAGGCGGCCAGCCTCCTACCCTCGCCATCGACAATGTTCTTGCCCTTGCCCTTGGTAAATCCATCGTTACATTTTATGTGGCAAGCTTTAGCCAATGTTTTCACTTGATTCCGTTTGTGAGCAGTCCCTAAGCTGCCAATGGCCAAAACAGAACCCTAAGCTCCGTTATGGTTTTTTGGTTATGAAAGCATTGGCATAATTATTCAATAGAATTGCAGAAGAAAAAAGTATTAATATATATAATGTTAATCATTGAAAGGCCAAAACCCTTACCAGGCCCTTAAAGCCTTTTATTAAAAAATATGTAAGCTGGAAATTTCAAGTCGAAATAAAAGAAAAGCTTTGGAAGTCTTACTGCGCACGCCTCCGAGTCTGAGTCGGAGGCAGCAAGTCGGTGAAATCAAAGTCAAATGTAAGTAAATAAAACATATTGTTTCTTATATAGGAAGACATTTTGCAAAATTGCCACGATTTGCAATGCAAATCAAACATAGCGCCATTATTTCACTCACATGCACATACACACTCACACACAAAAAACACACGCACATACAAATACGCACAAATATGTATGAAATGAAAGTGAAACCTTGGCGCATATGTTGCTTCAAAAGCACATGAACATCTGTCTGCCCGTCTGCCTTTCTGTTGTGTGCTTGAAATCATTGCGATAATAACGCACGCACGCACACACACACACACACACAGAGAGAATAATAGAATGGGTATGAGTGCTGGTCTTAACCTGCGGCAAAGAGCGAAATAACAACTACAGCAAAACGACAGCAGCCGTGGCGTAAAAACAAGTCCAAAAAGAAGAACAAAAACAAATAAAAAAAATTGGCAAAAAATATGTTTAAAACATTTTCCTCCACTTTGCATTTTTACGTTATTCACTGCTCGCTGCTCCTGTTACCGGCAGTCATCCGGAGTACACTGTGTCCCCTTTCTCCCGCCGTAACCACCACCCCTTCCATACACATACCATTCCCCACGGCAAGCATTTGCTTTAACTGTGCGTGTTTTCATTTCGACGTCGTTTCTTTTTTTCGTTTTTTTTTTTTTGTGTTTTTGTAAATTTTTGATTTGTTATTGTTGCACGTGTTGTCTTTTGCCATTGTTATGACAATTTATGCTTGGCGGGCAAACGAGCCTCAAAGCACACTCTGAGGTTAGGGTACTTCAATCCATACACACACCCACACACACACACATACAAACCGTGCAACTGAGTAGGTTGCTTACTGAGCATCTCGAGAACAAGCAAGTTATCAGCATGCTGCTGCCTGTTGTCCAATGACTTCTGGTTAACGGAAAGCGTACAAAAATAGGACCAACAATAACACAGACGTCCACATCCTGGAATAATGAGTAAAAACAGCAACTCTCAAAATTAACATAATCAACCAGAGTTCCGCAACAACCCTAACTGCGGCTTGACAAATATTTGTGTTTTGAGAAGAAGAAGAGCATTCATTTGGTATGAATGATAATAATTTGAAATTAAAATGCAATTTTCATTGTTATTTTTACAAAATTTTTTTGCTTGTTTTATTTGTTTTCCTTCAATATATTTATGTATACATAATATAAGTTTTTTTTTTGTTTTTTTTAGCCGTTTATTTTTATATTATATTTACGTGTTACTTCTATTCATCATTTCTATGTTGCAATAGTTGTTTTCCATGTTGTTGTTTTTTTTTTTGTTTTTTTTTTTTGTTTAGCTTTGTATATTTTCTTAATGCTTTTTTGCTGGCAACTCACCGACTATCTCCGAACTTCTGCACTGGCCTTTTATAACAACATTCGAACATCATTTTTAGTAGCCTGCATTTTTTTCTTGTATATAATTTGTATAATATTTCGCTTGCCTTTAATTTGGTTTGTTTTTGGCGCGTTTGTATACAAAAACGCAGCCAAATTTTGAGTTTTTCTTTTTTTTATTTTTTTTGTGTTTTTTTTTTGTTTTTTTTTTTTGTTTTAACTATAAATATTTTTTCTTTCTTTCATTTCATTTTGGGAGTTGCTATGCTTAATTTGATTAACCTTTTAATATTCGTTACGTTGTTTCACATGTGATTTCTTATGCAAACGCCATTTGTATAGATGTGACTGTATGTGTGTGATGTCTATGTTTAATGCCATATTTGTATTTATATTATGTATAAACATACACATAATTGTATATTATATATTGTTTTTGTTTTTGTTTTTGTTTTCTGTATATTTAAAACATAGCTTATGCATTTGATTTCATTTAATTTGTTTGGGTTCCACTTACGTTGTGCTTCATTTTTGCTTCATATTTTTCCTGTTTGCTTTTTGGTTTTGTGTGTGTGTTTCTAATCCTTGTCCTCAACACACACTCAAACATTCTTAAATTTCTACAAAATATTTGCAGTACTGCAGTCGATATCTATTTTTTGTTTACTTTATTTGCTAATTACTTAACATATTTTATGTGTTAATACATATACGTATATATGCATATATATATATATATATATAGTCTACACATACATTTACTATATATTATTTCTTACTTGTGTGTAGGTGTTTGTGCGTGTGTGTTGTGTTGTGATTTTTTTGTGCACAGATTATCTGTGTCTTTGTAGTATGATGCTTTCCAAAACCTACTATGCATGTTTTGTATTTTATTTTGATTTAGTTTTATTAGCAGTTTTTGGTTATTTGCTCTCCGTTTGATTTCTTCTACATTTGCATTGTGTTTACAATCTTACATTGATTTTAAATGCACAAAATGCATGCTAATGCCCTCTGGAATATTGCACAAAAATATTATGGATCGTTTCGTTCGAATGCATTTCGCAACTGGTTCAAATCTCCTCTCGCTGGCTTTTTGTATGTATGTACTATTGAAGGGGTTTCTTCTAGCTTTACTTACATTGCTATTATATATTTAGTTTAATAGTTTAACGTTAAATATTTTGGGGGTTGGTTTATTCATTAATATATATAAATAATTAATCTCATATGTTTGTGTATACTTTAGCATATGAGACGACACATAACATTCCGCTGTCCGTCCCAATGCCTTCTTGATGAAAGAACTGTGCCAATGTTTGTCATCTGAATCTGTTAATTGTTGTTCGACAACAGACTATATTTTATTAGGCATTCGACAAAACAAAATCCCAGAAAAGTAGAGATATTCATAAGTTTTCATGTTACAATAAATGTAATTTATGTTGCGCTCATTGGTTTCATGTTAGCTAACAAATAAA
Organism: Drosophila paracracens; assembly: GCA_035044025.1. Taxonomy (NCBI): domain Eukaryota; kingdom Metazoa; phylum Arthropoda; class Insecta; order Diptera; family Drosophilidae; genus Drosophila; species Drosophila paracracens. The sequence goes on along the minus strand of JAWNMN010000401.1, from coordinate 4,146,345 downwards.
CCGCTTCAATGTGGTTGGTTTGGTTTTGGGTTTTTGGGTTTTGTGTTGGGTGTCGGCTTGAATTTGAGTACTGCTCTATGTAAATATATGCTATGTAATTATTTATACTCGTATTGTATTGTTGCTTAAATAATACTTTTATTTGATTGATTTTCGGTTTTTGCTTTGTTTTAATTTGATTTCATTTTCATTTCATTTCATTTAATTTATGCTACGTGCCTTAACTATAGACTGACCCTTGGCCCAATCTTTATCCATGTTTGTCTGCTTGTTTGTTTGTTTGTTTGTTTGTTTTTGCGTGTGTCTGTGTTCTAAAATTTTGCTAATGCTCCAGCTTCTGCTTTTCAATAAATAACACACCAAATTGACTAAATTGTAATTGCAGTTTCTAATTATAATCTACAATTGGTTTTGTATCTCTCTTCGTTTTGCTATTCCCTTTCCACATTGTCCAAAACAAGAATCACTTTAATTTGAATATTAATGATAAATGAGACCAAAATATAAACAAATTATAAATTTACAAGTATATATCAATTGAGCTATGAAATTATTTCGTCCCGGCGAGAAAACCATCAAGATATTTATAACACATATTTTGTATAGTTGTAAAAAACAAAAAAACCAAAAAAAAAAATACTCTGATTAAACTATAAAATAATATTGGAGTATTACAATTGGTGGAGTACTTAGTAATTCAGTTGTCAGTTGCCTTGTCTAATGTACTCAACTATTGCATACAATAAACCACGTAATCGGTTGGCCTCCTGTTTTGGTTAACCTTCTTTGTAATTTTCCGTACATATGCCTATAAATATGTTGTCATTTTGTTTTGTTTTGTGGTTGTTGTCGTTACTGTATATATATAAATATTTAGTATTTGTATATATATTTAGACGCATATAAATGTCTTAGCACATTCAATAGTTGCACAACATTAATACTTTTTTTTTCGATTTTTTTTTTGTTTTTGTTTTCTTTAATATTTTTTCATATTTATATTTATTTTACTTTACTATATCTTAATATTTATATATCATTATAGATTTAGTTTCCAACTCTGGGTTAGCTTCTATATGGAAACTACTCGTTTAACTCTTTACTGATATGTTGCGCAAACATTAACAAACAAACCAATAATATTTGTATATAATCTGTTATCTTTTTCTGTATAGTATTTTGTTTCGTTTTAAATATAAAGTTTGCTTTCATAAATGTGCTGATTTTTCTTATAGCCAAATTTTATTAACTTTTTTTTATTGGTTTGGTCAACAATGTTTTAAATTTTTACCTGCCTAAGTTATCGTTTCCTTAACAAAAATCAATTTTTTATGTATATTTTTTTTTCATAAACAAAATAACAACACAAAAATGCAATTATCGCATCAGCTATAATCTCTCAAAATGGATCGCACGGTTTTGCCTCTTGTTTAAAATCACATCTACATCTAAGTCGTGTCCTATCATGTTGAAACATGCATTGCCTCTCATAGTCCAACTACTCGGTAAGTTCTAGTGCTAAAAACATCTTAATCTTAATATACATTACAACTCGCTAGTTTCTTAGGCTAGTATGTCTGTGTCATGGTTCGATTAGGTTAGGTTAAGGTTATAATCAGCGATGCTGCGTATGTGAGCTTGGTTAGCTATAGACATGCATACACAACATTCAATTATGTATTTGAACTATAGTACTACTTGCCTCTATGACCCTAAATACTTTCATTGCACATATCGCCCATGTGCAAAATTGCAACTAAATTTGCTTGTGTGTGTATATAAAATATATAAAATGCCCACACATACAAAAGTAAAAACAAAGATATGAGAAACATAAACAATGAGCCAAAAAGACAGAGATAAAACGCGCAATATGCAAATCGAAACCCCCGATCATCACCTGGTGCCCCTCGATTCGCCCATCCTGACTGAAATGATTTTTAGTTAAATTGCGCGATACGTACTCGTACTACATGTTCTGTGGTTGTTTTTCGTTTTTTCCTTTTTTTGTTTCTCATCATTTTAATTGGTTTTATTTATGAACATTTATTTGTGATTTATCATCCAAGACATACTCGCACATATGTAAATACATACATATGTACATGTATAATACGTAAAACACTTACATAAACACTATTTTCAATGTGTCTGTTTACATATATATATATACATATATATATATATATGTATATATAGATTTATGCTAGGTTACATATATGGCATATATGCATGTATATTTACTATGCTATATGTGTATGTATATTTCTAAATATGTTGATGTATTGATGTACGTTATATAAGCATGTTTTCTATCTTCTGTTTTTTTGTCTTAATACTTACTATATAAACCATTATATTTCTAATTCACTTTTATGTTTATATGTGTGTGTGTGTATGTGTGTGTGTGTGTGTGTGTGTGTGTGTGTGTGTCTGTTATAACTAACTCATGTTTGACATTTGCTGAACAGCGATTTCCATTGGCTTGGCAGACGAACACACACTCAGACGAAGAGCCATATGGAGACGATAGTACGTAGAGCCCTATAATGACTCAGCTAGTCATTCGAAAATTCTATATGTTCTATATGAGAGTGTATACTCATATGAGTATGTCTGCACATTTGCATCTCAATTATGATATAATCTGGGGGGGTATGTGAACAAATTTCACTAACTATTTCCCTCTATGTCTCTCTGACTGTTTGGTTTTGTATGCGCTTTTTGCTGTTTGTTGTTGTTGTTGCTGTTGTTTGATGTTTGTTGTTGTTGGACATGCATAAAATTAAACAGGACCTTCGGAATTTGCATTATAGTATTTTTGGTTGTTTTGGTAAAGCGAATTGGATATGCGCTCATTTAATTGCTATATGTATATGTATTTTATTATGGCTTTGCATTTATTATGGCTAATATCAATTAATATCATTCGATGGCATATTTTGATTGTATTCATTATATGTACGAGTATATTAGTATATGCATGTACTTGTGTATTGGCGTTTCCTCTAGTGTTTGCTAATCTCTGTTCCCGAAACATTCCACAAATCTTTTACGCTCGTTGTTTGTTTATTTTTAATACTCATTTGTATGGCTATCAAATATATATATATACATATATAAAAACCAACAAACGAAGCGACGAAGCGATATGACAATTAACATGAATGTAGATTTGAACTGAGCACAACAAATATTGATTTGTGGATGTAGATACTTTACTCGTGAATATAGCAAGTGACAAGTTGTAAAGACTTGTGGAACAGCTGGGTATTAACTGTATATATATTTTTACAGAATTCGTATCTTGTTTTGCTTGTTCTAACACAATAAATTTGCAGCTAACCATTCATCTTCCTGCAACTGAAATAAAAACATACACGTTTTATACGTTTATTTAGTATAAAAAGTTAATATAATAATAGTTCGAAAGGAAGTCAAAATATTTATGTGAGAATTGGGTAATGTTGCTTTGTACATGTCTTTTGAAGAATTTTGTAAATCGAGTGAACTCATGAAATCATAAACATTATGAAATTATTGCAAACTGAGTAAAAAAAATACCATAAAAAAAAAGAAATAGGTGTTTATCCTTGCTGCTATTAGTTACAAAGCCTGTGAGACAGATACAACTTAAGCTTTATGTCATTTACATCGAGTTCGAATTTCAAGTTCAAGTTTGAGATTAGCTTGTGGCTGGATTGCATTGGACTCTGTTGTGCTTGGCAACAATATTTAATAAAAAGTTACGAATATGTCATATGTTCTTTCAGATACCATTAACTGCGAGTGCTTGTGGCTGTATTTGTATTTGGTAGGGCTGTCTGTATGTATGCGTGTATTAAGTATGTAGCTGTATGTAGGAACATGTCTTTCAATTACTGAGCAATCACAAAATAAAGTACTATATAGTTATTTGAGCTTTAGTGCGTTAACTAGTATGTGTTTTGCAATGGGCTTACAATTCTTTGTAACATTTTGTTGCAGACTTTAGGAAAATGATAGCAGGAAATGTCGAGTTCACCAATTGTTTGGCTAGGCTTGGCAGTAGTTAAGTGTTTGTAGGTTGTATCAGTGTGTGTGTTTGTGTGTTTTTGTGTGTTTTTGTGTGTGTGTGAGACTCAAATCGCAATGTGATGGCGTTCTCATCTAGATCTACGATAGTAATAGGCACTAGTGCTATGTGTATTATCATTGTGATATTAAATAGTGTTACGGTGTAAAAGTACAAGTGTGTGTGTGTGTGTGTTGTATATGCTGCTAGACGTCTGTTGAAAGCCGCGCACAAAAGTAGGCAATGCTAAATAATATGCGAGTACGAGTACAAGTACGGTTATATGTGTAAGTGTGTGGGCGGGAGTGTGTGCTAAGAGGCTCTTGGGGACGTCTGGGTCTGTTATGTCTGCACGCGTTTCACAGCACATACAGTCATAAAAATTTGGATAAATAAAAGTCTGTGTACGTGTACGTGTCTGTGTGTGTCTGTATGCGCGACATTAATTTTAACGCACTTTTAATTATGTTTATTTTCATTTAATTCCACGCTTGAGTATGTAACTCTACGTATGTGTATGAGTGTGGTGCTTATGTGTGTGTGTGTGTGCTTGTGGTGTAGGCTGCTTTGCACAAATACACACAGAAAACAGCATACCTAATTTATATTTATCCCTTTTCACCAAATTGCTTTTTACTTATGTACGCAATATATTTTATTTTTGTTTTCTTCTTTCTGTTTTTTTTTTTTTTTTTTTTTGGCTTTTCTTAATATTTTCATCAATTAATTATAATTCTTTATATACGCAGCATGCTTAAAACATTTACATAAAGCATAAATTTGTATATGTATGTGGGATGTGATGCGATCTGTCTTTGTGAGTTATAAGCAACTATGGATTTTTAAATTTTATTTTCAATTTTTATTTATTTTTTAATTTTATGTTTTTTTTTTTGGTATTTTTTTTGTGTTTTTTTGCTTTTAAGGCTTATTCAAGGACCGCTTACAACTGTTTATGGACTAAACGTAGCATAAACAATTGTAAATGTTTTTTTGCGCTTTAGCATAATTTTTGTTTGTGATTCTACTTTTGGGTTTTGGTGCAGCACTCAACGTTCGTTGGACGTCAAGTTGACGTCAATTGTTAATTTTTCGGCGCATCGCATTTATTTACAGCTGATTTTGGTTTTGTTTCTGTTTAGAACTTCTGCTGTACTTAAAAAATTTGGTTTTTTTTTTTTTGTTTTTTTTTTTTTGTATTGTTGCTTACTGTGCCTGCAAAAGTAAAGGATAAACCTTAAAAAATAATATGGGTGTTAGTAAAAAGTTGGAAAAAAATAGAAGTCGGAATAAAATGATTTATAATGCAGAGAAAACATGATGCAACATTGTGTTTATGTTTTGTTGTTTCAGCAACACTTGTGTGATGCGTAGAAGCATAATTGATTTGTCATTTAATCTATATGAGAGTTAAGCAAATGCAAAAGCTTAAAAATAATTAAGAAAAAAAAGAAAAGCATACAAATATTGCTTACAATATTTGTAGTACGTGGACATATTCAAAGCACATGCTTTCAAGGATTATGTGCGCGAAAGTGGACAAACATAAATGTTTAATAAATCGAGAGAGTAAAAGGTTTTTTATTTATTACGTTCAAGCATAGGAAAATTCGCATTTATAAATTGTAAAAGTAATAAAATATGTCGCATTTGCTGCCCGTAGTTGTTCAAATTGCATAATTGTATTGGATTATGTTGAATATTTTATTATTATTATTAGTCAACATGATTTATTGTACTTTTTTATTTAAGCATATACATATATTTAACTATTTCAACTTTAATTATATAGGCTGTGTATATAATATATTAACTTAAACATGTTTAATTAGTTGCATTTTCACATTTTGTTTTTTTTTTCTTGAATTTGCAAGTTTCGGAGATGAATTGCATGCGCAAAGGGAAAACTCACAGGCCAGGCAACAATAGACAACAGAAAATATATAAAATTGTCACAAAGTACTAAATCCGCAACTAATCAGAAAACATGGATGTGAACGAACTAAATCAATCGAAGCGAACGAATCAAATTGTGAATGCATTCAAAACATTCAGCGAACATACTAGAAATGTACGATGTTCGATTAAATATGTACAGATGTTTATGTGTTAGTGTGTGTGTGTGTATTAGTGTGTGTGTGTTCTTATGTATACTTATGCGTTAGATAGTCATCACATACCTGTGGGCTGACTTGGAACTGCTGTATCGGATAGGCAACCACACCGGCGGCCTGTGGTATGGCAGTGCCGGCGACGCCCGTTGCCAATTGCTGTGCCGGCGAGATCTGGGCCTGGGTGACGCCTTGCCAAGTGGCTGGTATCTGTACGCCCATGCTGCAATGTGTATACAAACAAAAACATGCAAAACGAGCTTCATCAGCCAGCAGTCGGTGACGCCAATAGAAACACATATATTGCGATATCTGCCTGCGCTCGTCTCCCCTGAGTCTGCCCGTATGCGACAACTGCGAGTGCGACTACGTTAAATGCGTTTACGGTGCCAACAAGCCGTATGCTGACAGCCGAGTCGAGCATGTTTGCAATGTATGCCATATGGTGTATGCCAGGTAGGAGAACTACTCTATGACGTCGGCGTCGCAAATGAAAACTTTAGCAATTAGCAAATGAATTCACTCATCCGTCATGCTGTCGCTGCCCATCCCCGGTGGCGGTTCAATCATTTTGTATAGAGTGCCACCCACGAATGAGGCAGTGGCATTAGCAGTGGTAGTGGCAGTGGCAGTGGCAGAGAGCAAGGTAAACGCAAACGCAGGCACAACAGCTAATGTAATAATTAAGCATACATCGATGGCACTAACACCGTGCTTACATACCCCATGTAGCCCTGCTGATAGCCTCCATACTGACTGAAGTGGTAGCCCTGGATGCCCTGCAGGAACTGATTCTGCACAGCAGCAGCGCTGGCCGCTGCTGCAGCCGGTGTCACAGCGGCGGTGGGGGCCGACGAGGCCGGATAAGTGGGCGTCGGTGAATACCAGCACCCAGTGGCGGCCAACTGCTGACCATATGCGGCAGCTGCGGCCGCAGCAGCACTAACCCCGTACGGAAAACCGGCGGCAGCGGCAGCAGCGCTGTTCAATGCCTGACTGGCCATAGTCTGCGAGTTGTTGGGATCGCCGCTCTCCTTGCCCCAGGAGCACTTCACAGGCTGTGCATTGATTTCGGTGTTGTGCACGCCGACGATGGCATGAGTGGCAGCCTCCTTGGTGGAAAAGCTGAAAGCAAGTTAAATTTACGCTCTGTCAATTAATTAATTCATATATGCTGTTCGCATCTGGCATCAACATCCCCATCTAATAAGGCAGTGACATGCGATTTTAAATGAAACTAAAAACACATCTTAGGTGGAATATATGTCTCAATAAAATATTTAATTTTAATCCTGCGTAAAGCTTGAAAATTATTGTAAAGAATATTAACCCTGTCAGCACCCATAGGCAACATTTGCGACAAATGACACAGAAGCATTTGAGATATTTTATTATTTAGTTGAATTCTTGGCTTGCAGTCACAAAAACAATATAACCTCAATTAATGTTAATGCAAAAATATTTTTGAATATTACTTTTCATATTATATCTATAGATATTATTTAGCAGGGATGTAAAAAAATTAACTTGTGCCCTGAATAGTTAATTCAGTATTTAATATTCGTATGTTAACAACATCCATTATTTTATATAGATGATCGTTATCAAGCTCAAGCTTCTAGATTTTGGAAAAAGTATTACTAAATAAGAAAAATAAAAGATATAAAAATGAAATTAACGTTTTTATGTTGTAACTTACCGCACAAATGCGTAGCCCTTATCCTTGAAGACGCGAATTTCCTGTATCGCGCCATAGGGTGCAAATGTTTTCTGCAAAATCTCCTCGCTGAGTGCGGTGAGGGCGCTGTTGACTCCGCCCACATAAACGGTGCAATTGGAGGGACTGCTCTGGTTGTATACCTCATCGAAAGTCAACGGCTTGATGTTTTCTACGGGCGGTAAGAAAAATAAGACCAGAAATTGGTTACGAAGTTCAACACTGCAATTACATTATTATATGGCACATTTTGACCTCCATGCCACATTTAATGACTGCAGGTTTTATGCCTGCTTCATATATTTATTTTAATGTTTGTTTTCTTTAATGTTTTCAACACACTGCATGATTAATATGTAAATTAATTAAGGGGCTTACCCGCAGCAGCAACGACTGCAACGGTGGCTGCCAACAGTTTTGGTAATTAAAATACACTTAGTCAAAATGTTGAAGTGCAGGAGTGTGTGCAACAGAATTTATCGTTCTTGCTACAGTTTTAAAAACTGTTACACTTCATATTGCATTTTGACTGTACGTATTTATTGTGTATATGCATTCAACGTTATTTTCATTTAAAATCCTTACTGCTGCCTGCTGCTGGCAACCCGCCTTGAGCGGCATATTGTGGTTATCCATTGTTGTTATTATTGCCGTTAGTTCGTTTGGTTAATGGCATTAGTACATGTATTTGTATCACTAATTACTTCCTCTGAGGTTAAAACATAATTTGCACTTTTAAAAATAATGTCAGGCTTGCGTGTTTATGTCTTTGTTTAGTTTTCAACAATTTACAAGCACTGGGCGCCACTTTCTGCTAACTCTGGAAACAAAGTTCCTCGGCAAGCTAATGAGTTTTATAAACGATTTTCATGCCAGCCAATAGAATTTCCAATCTGAAAGTCATAATAACCTTTTAGTCGTGGTCTTAAAAAGCTCATTTTTAAGCAATGCTTAAAATAAGATTTCTACTGAAAGCATTAATTTAATTATGTACGAGTATAACTAAGCTTTGCTTGAAAATCATTTCTTCAAAAAGAATTCCTTTAATTAATGTGCTCAGGTGTAGGGCATTCGTGGCAATAATATTGACCATATCGTTACGATGCAAAGCGGCAATTTCACCCCTTCAATAAAAAACCTTTGCACCCCACTCGCTCTAAATCTAGCTCTAGCTGTCTCCTTCGCACTCGCGCGCTGTATGTGCATCTCTTTCGACCACAGCCTGTCCTTTTCCTGCAACTTTAGGCTGTGCAACGAGCATGTCAAACAACAACAAACGAAGATATGGCTCAATAACATGCAACAGGACAGTTCCCTTACACACACACACACATGAAGAACCACAACAACAACCAAAGGCAACTAACAAGCTAGCAAATATTTTTGAAAGCTTTGCCACAAATGTATACGCCTTGCTACTCACTCTTGCACACACAAACACACGCACCTATGTATGTGTGTTAGAGTGTGTGTGTGTGTGTGTTGTGCATGCCCTCACGTACTTTCTGCCCGCATTGCATATTTTTCAGCACTGTGTTTCACTAATTTGCACTTTGCTTTATGCCTGTGCCTTCGCTACATTTCTTTGACGTTATTTTTTTGTTTTCTACACTTTTAAATACGTGTAATTAATTTTGGATATGTATGTATGTACGTATGCTGTGAGTTGCGCAAACGGACGCGACACACACACACACACACACACACATTTTTCAACATGCTTAGCCTTGAGGTGATTTGCTGTTGTCGTTGTTGTTGCGGCTTTGTTCAGTTCCCCGCCCGTCCCTTGCCGCATTTAATTTCATGTCTGCTCCAAATTAAAGTGCTCGGCTTCGTAGTTGGCCGTACCTATGACTGCATGAGTGGTCATAATTATCACGTTAAAACTATAGCCTCTGGCCCGCGGGCATTCGACATAAATAATAAGTAGGGCGACCATACAACTGTCTATTTCTCTCTCACTCCATTTCTGTTTTCGTCCTTCTCTCTCTTTTAATGTCTAGCGTTGAAATTTTAATGAGCAATTATTTGCATGTACAACTTAATGATGAATTAATCACCCAATTATAAGCGTAAATAATTAAAGCCCAAAGACATATGTAGCACTCAAAAACACAACAATTAGCATACAAGAAAACTGCGATGAATTTAATATATGTATGTGCTCAAGCCCATTTTCAATTAATTAATATGTATGAGGGAGGGCGCTCAAAGGCGTGTCCATTTAAGTTTTGAGGCGTCTTGTCAACCAAGACACAAATTAATTTTATCATATCTGTTAATATTGTGATTGTGGTCTTAAGGACTTGCCTAAAAACAAATCAAAGCTCATCTCAACTGAAAATTAATTGGTACATTTTCTTGTCTTGCCTTAAATCATATTATATTATTATTTTTAATTAATGTTATTATTAATCGTCTTGAAATATGTAGATCAATGTCAAAACAATATTGTATAAAATCAAATAATATAATGAGACAATTTTTATTTATTTTAGTGTATTCCCGTCAATTTGTTTCCTCACTTTAAAGTATCAGTATTTTTGCAAGCCAATCAATAATTACTTTATACAAAAGTCAGAGTCACTTTTCGTATATTTTCTAAATAAACCCTTTCTCTAATTCACTTGCCTGTAGAGCAAAAATCGTAATTATTGCCATAGCCAGATTGTTAAATTTACCTTAAGGTAGAGGTTTGTAAAATGTATGTGCATAGGCCGCAGCACATTATTTAGCAGTAGCTGGAACTTTTCCTGCATACAATTACAAAAACAGTCAGCAGTGCCTGGGCAGCGCATTGAGGCATTTCAACTTTTACTTAATTGTGCGCAACTCTGCATAAAATGTTGATTTATTGCGACAACTACGACTGCCAGGTAAGCAGGCAGCCCACGCTCACAGCACTAAATAATTTTCTTCAAGTTTGTGTCCCCTCGCCCCTTCCCCAAGCCCCAAGCAACATCGCATCCAAACCTACTTGATATTCGGCACATTGCGTTTGTAGAACAGTCAGAAGTCAAATAGTTTTGGCACAGAAATTTGTCATACAACATCGTCGACGTCGACTTTGTCGTCGGCTTTGTTTCACCGGCATATTGTTTCAGGTTAATTAAGTTATTACCATAATGAGCCTGTAAGTATTTTTGCCTTTATTTATGGTATGCATTGAAATTGAATCTAGGCCTTAACCGGTTAACAAAGGCCCAACTTTGACAAAACTTTTGGCCACGAACTGCTTACGACAATATAAAATGGCAAATGCGTTTGTTATAAGCCCTGAACTCGAGAGAAAAAAAAAGGATAAAACAACAGAAAAAACGAGTAGAAAATTGCAAAGCGACGCCAAAATTGTCACAACTGTAAAATGCGCAATTGCGTCGGCTCGTAAATCTTTCCGACAAAAGGAGGCGACACACACATGCAAACACACACACAGACATGTGCATACATACACTAGCAGGCGAGTGGCTCACTAAATGCTGTTACTGTGGACTGATTGCCATGGCCATAAAATGTGCAGCCTGCTTAAAACATAAAAATGCCAGTACAAGCCTGGCCAAAAGCATCCGCACAGCGGGTAAGTGGCAGCGTAAAACATCAAGTAATGCCAAATCCCAAATGCGAAATGCGAAATGTGAAATGTGAGATGTGAAATGTGAAATGCGAAATGAGTTGAGTGCTACAAATCGTAAAGGCTGCCAGCAGGCGCCCCTAACAACTAGACAAGGCCATAAAGTACTCAACCTATTCCAACACACACATTCACACACACACACTGACATGCATAAGCCCATCATAGAAAAACCCTTTAGAGCGTCGACTAAGCGACTACTCGTAATTGTGTAAAATCTTTGGCAGCGTCTTCGATTTTCGGTCGTTTGCTGCTGAGTCAGCTAATACTCCAGTTACTCAGCCATCAAAATATCCAAATTATTTCGCAGCCAAATTGGTAATAATAACTTGTATTACAACTACAACTACCACAGCCAACCACCCACTCAGACAAAGCCGTGACAAAGGCAAATAAACAATGAGACCAATAAAAATCCGCTTAGGCTTTCATAGGCGTTTTTTATGACAACAATATAAATGCAAAAGCAAAAATTCATGCTCATAGTTGTTGCTGCCCCAAAAAATGGGAACCCTTCAACATGTCAGACCTTCCTTCGCACGATAAATTCCACCTTGACTCTGTGTCTGTGTCTGTGGGTGTGTGTGTGGGTGTGTGTGGGTGTGTGTGGGTATGTGTGTGGGTATTCCAAAGAATGTCAAATGTTTGTTCTGTAACCATGAAATTTTGCTATCCTGTTTCTCTATCTATGTGTGTGTGTGCCTTTTATGATAATAGTTTCGTGTTGGCAAAATTTATTTATCTGATTTGCGACCTCTCTTTCCCTTACTCCGTCTCTCTCTTTCTCTCTCTCTCTCTCTCTCTCTCTTAGACTGTGTGTGTGTGTGTGTGTGTCAAACAAATAAAAATTATGTTAAAACATGCAAATACGCGTTAAGTTTTGATTTATGAAAGACAACCGCAGCGATTCGCCCCCGTTTGCCAACTGTTTATAATGATTACAGCTAGTTACTGCTAGTCCTGTGGTTGCGCCGCTCTGACTACCGACTATCAATTTGGGAGTTAAGAAGGGGAATAAATGAAAATTGATTCGTTGAGCCTAATAGAATGTGTCGCTTTATTTTAATTTTATGTGGACCTTTAGGCCGTCAACTAATTGAAAAAGTTTAAGCCACTTTTTATTTTGGTTGGGCACCGACCCATTACGGAAATTAAGCGCGTGCGGTTTCTACAGCAGCAAAATAATAAAGAAAACATAATCTGGCAGAAAATTTGCTGCGACACGTTTATAAATAGCAGTCGAAAGCGAAGCCGACCCCTCGGTCGTTCGGCTTTGCTACTACTTTTAGCTGTGACCCTGTGTCATGCCACAGAGATCTCTTTGGCATTCATTGCCATAATTTCCTGTAATAACAGCGATGCGTCGACAACAGCAACAGCAACAGCAACAACATCAACAGCAATAACAATGACAAGAGCAAAGGCACCTGGCTCGCTGACCTGGCTGACCTGACTGCTTGGTGCACGCATACTCGTACGCGTGGCCGGAAGCTTGGGGCCCAGCCAGGTGACAGTCATGATTTCCTTACCTTTACTCGCCGGCGGTTTCCGTGTGGCCCAATTCGTGCGAATTGAGCGCGAACCAAGCCACTGGCCATTCATGGCCGTAATGGCGCTCTCAGCTTCCTGTGGTGCGATAGAGAAAGTAGAGAGAAAACGAAAATAATATGTAGATAATAAGCCACGAGCATGAGAATGCATTTAAATGTGGGTGCAGTGTTTACCGATTTCTTGATGAAGGACACAAAGCCGTAGCCCTTCGATTTCAAGGTTTGCGGATCGCGCACCACACGGCAATCCCTGCAAAAGAGAAAGAGAAATTATATTAACATTTTTATTGAGCTAATTCTTTAAGACTGTTCACAAGCCTGAGCGAGTGTTTAAAAATATTTATAAATATATATATATATATATATATATATATATATATATATATAGTTATGCAGCCAGACAAGAGTGCCTGTTCAAGTGGCTTTGGAAATTAGAAACTTAGCCTCATCTAGAAAACTTTTTATTTGTTTTGCAGTTAAGTTGACTTTGACTTTGAGCTTGGGCTGGACATGACACGAGAAGCAAACAATAAATACATCAAACTTTAAGAGCAGTTATATATTTAAAAATTAAATATGTGTATGAACACGACGGTTTCGGCTCTCAGCACTTTAAGAGCGATTTAGTTGATTGCTCGGCTATGGCGTTTCAAATTGATTTCCCACAGCAATACAGCAAAGAGAGTCCAGAAATTCTGGGGGCTGCCATGGCAACAACTAAGCTAAGCTGCCAGCAAAGTTTGGCAATTACCCCCCGATCTGGCCGTTTACTTAACACAGTGCCAGCAAAGACGTTGGCAATGTTGGCCGGCAACTTTTTATGATTATTATAAGTAAACTGGTGGCAGAGGCGACGCGTCGTCAGGCGGTGGAGCCAACGGGCGGACGGGCGGGCAGACGGCTTATTAAATATTCACACGCGCCGCGCATTTAACAAAACGGAACCAGAAATGCGCCAGGGCCTCCAAACATTATGCCACAACCAGGCAACATCAACAAAACGACACTTAAATCTCAAGAAAACCAAAAAAAAAATAAAATAAGGAAAAACAAAAAAAAAGGGCAAACAACGACGCACGCATAAAACTTTTGACAAAAAAGTCGTTGGCCCCGCGTTAAGAAGAAAATAAGAAAAAAGAAAAGCGAAGGCGTCTGATCCCACGACCGAGTCCGTATCCGATACGGTATATCTGTATCCAAGTTCGTCTCGGCTTTTTGCATTAAGCGTTTTGACATGTTGGCTACCAGCTCAGAGCTCGGCAAGTGCCACGACAAATGCCAGCAGAGTATGAAAAGAAAGTTATTTAAGTCCCAGCTGCCACCAGACAGAGGCTCAGACCGAGATAATCAGGATGCGACGTGGATTCCTTGCGTTTCCTGTTTGCCTTAACCGTTACTCTTGCCTCACATATGTACATATGTACATATGTACATATCAATGATAATGATATCGCTGAGGTGCCAATCGACTGCTCAATAAGGCGTCAAAGCGTCGGCTTAAGCACGTTGCCATCGATATATGCGAACTCGACTGAGGTGATTTATTTTCGGGCACGGTTATCATTTGAGGTGCGAGTTGAACTTTACTTTTATGTGGTCATGGCAACCGTTGGCGGCGCTAATGAAAGGACATGCGCCGCTCATTAGCACGTCAAAGTGGTCGAATAATGACTGATGGCCTTCCGGCCAAATCAAAGCTCTAATCATTTTAATGAGTTTTAAATTATTAACATTCGAAATTACTTCCCATAATAAATGGAAATGGGAATTTGTGGGTGGTTGGGTTGCTTTTGGTTTTTGGCGCACATTGATGAAACAAACAAGCGCGTAATCCAAAAATCAAATACTTTTGCCAACATTTTGTATAAGTCGCCTGCGGGCAGGACATGCCACAAAGCCTCTGTTGGCCATTTGAGCCAAAACTTTGCGCTTGAACAGCAGTTAATTAAGTCAAATTTACAACTGCTTTTGTTTTCTTGACTGTTGCTGTTTCTCTTGTTGACCATCAGCTTTAGTCGCTTGGATCTTTTCATGCCGAAAAATAGCAACTTAAATATTTGATATTCCCGCTGTTGCTGTTTTAAACGCAGAACAATTTATCTGAAGCGACACTTTCTGTTTACTTTAAGAGGCACGCAGGGGCAGGCAGGCTTTCGTGGAAGAAAAAGAGCACAGTGGCTGCCAAAAGAGTTTGCTTAACTGAAATTTACATAAATGTACTTTTCGCGCGGTTATGAATTTTTTATGTAAGCCACCAAGCGTGTTGGTGTGAGGGTGTGTGTGCACCACATCACATGCGCCTGCCAATAATCAGCGCGACAGTCAAATGCGAATACATCAGGCCCCATGCCCCATGCCCCATGGTCACCCCCACTCCAGCACGTAGGTGGGCAAGTACGATGAATGCCAAAGTGGAAAGTTAACGAACGAAAAGAAGAAATTTGCATTTTAATACTTACGAAATTTCGCCAAATGGTGTGAATGCCTCGCGCAATTGCTGAGTTTCAATTTCTGAACTTAAATCCCCCACAAAAATGTGGAATTGTTCTGCAAAGAGAAAATCAGAAGATAACTTATAAATCACATTCCGTATACAAGTAGGTAAGGCAAGGTAAAGAAACTTTATTTATTTTAAACGTAGAGTTAAACCTTTTGTTAGTCATCTTATTTATTATATTTTATTAAAATATTCGCTTTATAAACTTATGTGCTTAATTTAATAACTTCATGGCTGGCATTTGTAGAAAGCACATTATTTGAAATTTCTGGGAATTCAGTGCTTACGCTTAATCTCGATCCCAAGTTGGTGGTTCCATTGAAGCAAAACTGGTTTTAATATAATCAAAAATACGCACACAAAAGGAAAACAACATTCAGCTAAATGGGATTTGTGGTATTGTTAAGTACGAGTATCATATCGATTTCTTAAAAAGTTCCTCGATTTGATACATTCAAACTGAAGTTTCCGTTTCCTTGACTTGGAAAGCCTAATCGCTGCGGTGTATGTGTGTGTGTGTTTGAATGTGTGTGCTGCCATTATGACTAATTAAACTAATCTAATTGCAAGTAAACTTGGCTTTCTCCCATACCTTTCAAAACGTGTGTTGTATTAAGCCAAATGACAGGCTAGCACACACAGTTGAGGGACAAATGCAGCACTTGTATTTACATACACATAGGCAGGCATATATGTGTAAATATATAAACAAATACATATGCACACATATACATATATGTGTGGATATTTCTGTATGTGTTAGTTGCGTTTTCCGAATTCAGCGAGTGCACAAATTCAAAGGCTTTCACTGACATGCTGGCTGCACATATACAACTGCAAGGAGCAAGATGCACAATGCACACACACACACACACACACACAGTAAGCATACAAGGCGTATACAACTACACACACAACTGAAAACGCAATCATTTATTATTATTTTTGTGTGCTTTGTCTCTTTGGCACAGAAAAAGTCGTAACGTTTCACTCGACGTCGTCGTTGTCGTCGCCGTTGCCGTCGAAGTCAACGTCGACGTCAGAGGTGGCAGCAGGACGAGGTTGCCGTTGTCCTTCGTACGCTTTTGTGTCAGCTAAGCTCGCAGCTCTAAGGCTGAGTACAACCAAAGCGGGCAACAACAACCACTGCTATTTGGGTGGCACTGGGTTAAGGGCCAGCGCAATGGGTTCTTGGGGGTCGTCACATACACACACACACACATATACATACACACACACACTCACACACACATTCAGAAGCAGTCTTATAGTCTTACCCTAAATAATTAGCACTATTCAACTGGGGAATGACGACGACGACGACGACGACGATGTTGGCGACGTTGATGGGCGCGGCTTTGACTGCCAGCTCGACAGACTGCTGCATGTCCTGTGTCCTGTGTCCTGTGTCCTTGTCATCGTCGTCGTCGTCGTCGTCTGCTGCACGTGCAGAAATTAACATTTCCGGTAATTTTGCGAAAATGAAAAGCAAAGCGAAAAATTAACGGCAGAACAGAAACGTAATGCGGAAAGCTTTTGTGTTAAATAAATATTAAAAGCAATTCGCCAGTGCCGAGCCACAGCCACATCGTGATGATGACGATGATGAGTAGAAAGAGATAGCGATACAACAACCGAAAGAGATAGACACATTCAGTGTGAGTGAGCTGTAAAGGCTGCAATGTTGGCTTTTTAAAACCAACCAAAACGAGTAAATCGCTGCCGGGTTATGTGTAACTGTAACTGCTTGTGTGTGTGTATAAGTGTGTGTGAGTATGTGTAGGTGTATGTGTCTGTGCACATTTTTATTTAATTGGAAATTGCGTATACGCCAACATTAATGAGCCCATTGTAAAGGCAGTCAGTGGCATGGCTTAGCTACTCGCCTTTTTTCAGTGGCTCAGATTGAATATTGAAGACTCGACTAGCAGCAGACTCAAACTCTGTGTGTGACTCACAGCTCGAGTAGTTGTCATGATTGTGACTCAATTGTGTCGTTGTTATTGCTGTGGCTGCTGTTGTTGCTGCTGCTGTTGTTGTTGCTGCTGTTGTTGTCAACTCAAAGGCAAAATGACAATTGAGGCATGCACGCAAGTTGCGAATGCGAATGCGAATGAGTTCACATTGGATGGGCTGCCTGGATGGTTGACTGGTTGGCAGACAGACTTGGCTTATTGGAGCCGTTGGAATGTAATATTCATGAACCGGAACGAAACAGCAAAGTTCTTATTGCTATTGCGGCAGCGTGAGTGAGAGTAAGAGAGCGAGCGCGCGCAACCACAGGGGTTTATGGTGTGTGAGGGAGACAGCAGTCAAACGTGAACGCTAATTGCAGTCAAAGGCCGCTTTAAATTTACTTCGCACAGGCGAAGGGGGCAGAGAAGTCCTTTTCTTTATACGGATATTGGAAGCTCGTTTGCCAGCCACTTTGTTGTTGGCTTGGCGGGTGTCGGCATGTGTCAAGGGTCGGGCTGCCAGCATTTCTTTCTTGCTGTGCTCGTCAACTCGTTTGCCTGATTAAAACTGTGCGTATGTAATGAGTTAATTAAGTTTTCGGCAAGGCTGATATAGTCCCACCTGCTCGTATATAGTATATACATATAGATAGGCCAGCACACGTGCACATAAATTAATTATAAATCCAAGGCAGGCAGGCAGGCAGGCAGGCACACGTTGGTTACAAGTGTTTTGTATATTTGCAGAGGACGCGCGAGTTGAAAGCGCTAACAGGACACTGGATACAGCAAACCAGCTAGCTAGCTATGTAGCTGGCTGGTAAGTGTGTCAGTAGTGCGACTTGGCTGCCACGCCTCCTCAAGTTACCTTTTCAGCATGGGCGGAAGCTCGGCGTGTATGTGTGTGTGCCTTGGAGCTTTACTTAGTTGGCGTTTGTCAGAGTTGTTGTAAATTTTATGTTATCCGTTTGCATTGTTTGTGTTGCCTTTGTATATGTCGAGTAGTTGAGTGTGCGTGTGTGTGCTGATTTGCCGTTGTTATTTATGCGTTTGTGCTATACCTTATTTCCTGTTTGTCTTACATAAGCTGCAACGCTTAATTACCCGCAACCGCATAAGCTCTGAGACTGAGTAGCAGATACATAGGCAGTCGGTCCTTGAGTTAGATTGCGACCTCAACTCAACTCAACTCTGACCATCGTGTGTAGTAATTAATGTATGTGCATATTTCGATAAATGTGTGTCAGCTTTGCATATGTGTGTTATCGATTTAGTTGGGCAGCGGGTCTATATTTTGTTTATGCTTTGATAGAAAATCATTTTCAAATTCCATCCGGCCATTGACCACATGGCGTATGCGTAATCGCAATGGCAATTATGTACTCAGGGCCACTAAATGGCACTGCATTAAATCTAAAAGCGTTTAGCGGCTAGTCGAAAAGACCGCCATCCAACCGACTGCTGGGACTGCCCGCTGTCATATAAAAGCCCAAAATAAGCAAACAATTTGACGCTAACAACCGCAAAACGTGCACGACCCGTGGTCTCGTTTGGTTTGGTTTGGTTTGGGCTTTGGACAGAAAAGTTGCGACGGACGTTAAAAAAAAAAATAAAAAAAAAAATAAAACCAAAGCCAGAACCGCCCACAGTTTAACCCAAAAAATTGATGAATATGTAAGCAAATATACAAGACTAACACGCTGCGGGCTGCCATACATACTAATATCACACACACAATGAGTATGTGTGCCTGTGTATTTGTGTGTATATAAAAAAGGATCAAAGGCCTGAGGCGCGTTAATTTTCCCCAAACGTCAGCAGAAAAGTAAATCGGTGCCCAGTTTGGGTCCAATTCACCATGTCATCCCATCCCCTCTTCATTCTCCCCCCATAAGGAAAAAAGCAAGCAAAATATGAATGCCGCACAGCCACAAATTATATTGAAATGTTAATAATCCAGTTGCTTAGACGTGCTGTGTTGGGTCGCACACAAAAAAGGACAACTCAACTGCAAAAGGATATTTACATGGAGATTTGTATGCTGCCGCCGCTGACTTATGACTTTGATCAATGCCGGGGCACCCAATCAATTTGGTCCATTCCATTCCACATTTGCCGCATTTATGTGCCTTCGAGAGTCACTTATGCCCGCAATTTGGCACTGCGGTTAACTCTCTGAATAGGATACGAGCAGGGACAGCAGTCGAGATAGATAAAAGGAACATGCTGGGTCTATATCAAATATGCCATCCCTCTATGTTTGGTGTGTCTGTCTCTGTCTCGGTTCGCTCTGATATATTAGATACAATTTAACTAAATTTGAGGATTGCGGGGCTGCTTGTTAGGGGCAATGATAAGCGACTTGGCTCAGCAAATATTTAAATTAAATTTGCCTGGCACGAATCAGCGCGCATTATAAAGTATAATGTGCTTTTAATTTCATTCATTTGCATGGAACATGGCCAGCTAGGCAACCAAGAGGGCCACTGCTCTGCGCGGCTATATACTAAATGAAACTAAAAGATCTAATTAGCGTCCAGCGAGCGGACCAGAGAACAGAGAACAACGACTGGCTTCAACTTAAAGCAAACTTTGCACTTTAATT
Source organism: Drosophila paracracens (assembly GCA_035044025.1). Classification (NCBI taxonomy): domain Eukaryota; kingdom Metazoa; phylum Arthropoda; class Insecta; order Diptera; family Drosophilidae; genus Drosophila; species Drosophila paracracens. Next base: position 4,126,225 of record JAWNMN010000401.1, on the reverse strand, counting down.
TCAACTTAATTACGCGCACTCGCAACTAAGTAAATGCCTTTCTGCTGAATACCCACTGCAAATGCAACTGCCCCGACGTGCTGTTGCAAGTTGCCTTCCTTCTTGCTAGATGTGCGCCAGCAGCTTGCAAAACTGAAAGCCAATCAACTTATTTAGCCTCAAACTCCACCATCGCCGCCTGTTGTCTATCTACTCTTGGCTGTTGTCTGTTTCATGGCACTGTAGTTATTTTAAGGACTCTCCACTCAACACTGTTCAAGTCAATCGGTGACATTAGCACCATTAGCCGCCGCTTTCCAGCTGATAATGCTCTTGATGCTTAATGCTGATGGCTCCACATTGCAAAGCTCCTTCGATGATGTTGCTGCTTTTAGGTTAACTGCTAAATAATTTCTCCGCTTGCGCGATTATATTCAATCTATAAACATATTTTATATTTCAAATGCCACAACTGGCGTTCATTTAAAGTTGGCCAACAATTTTCCCAACATTTTATGTGAAAACAGTTTTGCTACTGTTTGCAACGGACCAAAAGCCAGGCAAGCCACATCAAGTTCTCGGCTTGCGCAGATCAAATGAAATTTTCATTTTCATTTCCATTGTGTTGTGCGTCGCGACACAACGCCTCTCTATGTGTTGAATGCCTTTTAAGTATTGTACACACACACACACACACACACCTATATACATTCATTCAAAAAGCTGCATGACTATGTGTTTGTTTCTCTATCTGTGGTGCTGCTGTTGTTGCCGTGGGTGTTGCTGACATCGAGGTTGCTACCTTTTCGTGACGTTGCCGCAGAAAACTTTTTGGGTTATTGTGTGACTACGTTGCACTATTCTTAGCTACTTGTGTGCGCGTCACTGTTGTTACTGTTGTGTGGTTGATGTTGTTGTGGTTGTTGCTGCCACCGGCGTCGTCGTCATCGTCATCGTCCTCGTCCTCGTCGCCACCGTCTAACGTGTAAAACAATGACTCATTAAGACTCATCTAAATTCTAATGAGATTCAGTAACTATTAAAAACAAAACATGGCAGCAGCAAAGGCAACAACAACAACATCAACAGCAGCAACCGTGGCAAAGGGTGGCTGCCCCTGAGGCAATGTCTCGTCTTTGCACACTTGCCTCACCTCGTCTTGCCACCCCAATAAGCCTCTTATCAGGGCGCCCTTTTGCCTGCGGCTTGTGTCCATTTTGTGTAGATTTTGCTATTGCTGCTGCTACTGCTGCCACTTCTGCTGCTGCTGTTGCCTTAAAGTTCTTCTGCCCCAATAAAAATTTAAGTCATTTATATGCAAGTCGCCTGCGTTGTCTTTAAACAAATGTCAATAATTTGATTTAAATTTCGCACACAAATAGAAAGAGAAAGGGAAAGCGAGACAGAGACGGACAAAAATAGAATGGAAAAAAGTTAGGTGTATTGTTGGCTGTGCTTTTAAAGCAATCAGACTATGAAGTGATAGAAAGAGACAGACCGAGAGAGAGAGAGAGACAGCAATGGAGATGTTTTTAGGCATGTTCTATTCTGGTTTGCTGCTCGCGTGCAAATTTCGCATTTAAATGCCAGTCATAGGCGCTTGTTTGCGTATTCACTAGGGTCAAAAGGGTGCCACGGGCGGGTTCCGGGCGGTAAGCCGCTGCCATTTGCATTTGCTGTGTGTTGACAATTGTGTAAAAAGCGACGCAGGACAAGACAATGCAGTACACACACACACAAACGCACAGACAAACACACACACACACAAACACACAGGCAACAAGCGTGACTCGGAGAGACAAAGACCTATGTTGAAAGAAGTGGTAAATTTGCGTATGAGAAATCGAAAAGAGGCCGTACAGGAGACCCCGACGAATGCATTAAAGTGCTCCCAAGGCGAGCAAACGAACATGTTGCCTAATAAATTAGAAAGTACACTCTCTAACACACACACACACACACACAGAGACAGACAGACAGGCACACACGCACTTGACTGTTGAGTACATATAAAACGAAATAGAAATTGCGTATGTTTGCTTTTTAGGGGCAGCGACAACCAACACCTAAATCCCACTAACAACAACAACAGCAATAAAAACTCTGAAGGGCTGAATAAGCGAAAGCGCTCAACTAAACAAAAAAGGGACACAAAGATTCTATATGGAACTGGTTGTGGGCTATGTGCCCATGTGTTTGCATTGGATTTTGGGTAGTTATACGAAACGCACACCCAACAGACAGACAAGCCTAACACACACACACACACACACTCACACCCAGCCAACAACAACGTACATTAAACGCCATTTGTTGTAGCATTTGGCGAGTTAGTTTGGGCCAAGTTGGCAGACCAACAGCCCTGCGGAGAATTTTGCTGTTGTTGCAGCAGCAGCAGCTACTGCTGTTATTGTTTCTATTGTTGTTGTTGTTGTTGCTGGTAGCACATGTTAAAAGGAAACGCGACGCAGGTGAAGTAACTCCCAGCCCCGAGATTTATGCAATCTGCATATTTGTCGGGCGCCACCGTAAGGCAAAAGCAAGCAAAAGCCTGGGTCAAATTGCGGTTACCGCTTCAGTTTTTTTAGATACTTTCCTATTTTATTATTTCTTTTTTGCTTCCCATTCATTTTTCCTTTCCTTTTTCCCTGTCGTATCACTAGTTTTTAGCTTGTGTAAGCGTAGGTGTTGATGTAGCCGCTCTAACACACACTCACACACGCGTACACACACCTGTCTAACCGGTTACAGTACCAGACATTAGCTCTCTTTTTGGGGCCGTCCGGGTCATGACATGACTGCTGCATATGCGTCGTCTCTATCTGCAGCCGGAAAATCGAGCTTGGGGCAGGGACTACGTCTCATTTTACAAATTAGGTCGCCTCGCGTCGGACTGTTAATTGTGAAGAGTTTGGCGTTTGCTATGTTTGCGGGTGCGGTTTACGGGTTTGCGCCCACCGCAAAAAAAAAAACATATAAAAAAAGCTTTGCACCCAAAGTGGCTTTATTTAGTTTCGCACATTTACAGTTAATTAATTTTGTTGCCAGGTCATATGAATGGCAACAACAACAAACAGTGTTGCTCCGCCTAATCCAAAACACTATTAAGAGGTGTTGACCCAATTTGAACAGATCGGCGAGCAGCTCTCACTAAATAAGCCAAGCATTCAAATTAAAGAGTTTTTAGTTCAAATTCCTTTTATTCACTTAAATAAAGTTTTGTGGTTAAGCTAAATGCGTCTTCCGATCGAAATCTTTATTTTATTCTAATGCTGATAAAAACAATATTGGGCAGATCCAATAAAAAAAAAACAATTTAACAAAACTTTCTTTATTCAGTTCGAACCTAAAGTTTAACGAGCCATAAATTACTCCATCAATTTATTAACATTTACCTGGGCCACAAGCACAATGTTTGACAATACTTTTCATTTGACCAAATTCGTTGCAAGAGGTTAAATAAAAGTTTACAGAAAGTACAGAATACCCAGCGGGATATTCATTTTGCACATGGCCAAAAATGGTCACTCAACATGTGTGTGTGTGTGTGTGTGTTAGTGTGCACAATACGGACAATACAAATGCTAACAATAACCTAAACGGAATGGCGCGCAGACGAAAAAAGTTCGAAATCAAATTCAAAACTCGCTTCACGGCCGCTGAATGAAATGTTGAAATTGCAGCACAACCATCGCGACACGTTGCGATACCATCCGCATTTGTCAGAGTAACCCTCCACCAGCCAATCCGCCCCTCTCGACCTAGCCAAGCCTCGTGACGCATACATCCAAGGCAGGACCAACAGCTGCCCTCCTTTATCCTGCGCTGTCCGGTGCTCCCATCGGGGCTGTGCAGCTGCTGCACTTTATTTCAGTCAGTCCGCTTCAATTTCTTTTTTTGTTTTGTTTTCTCTCTTTTTTATAAGTGGCTTGTTTTTGCCATGTACCAATGTGTGTGCCTGTGTGTGTGTGTGTGTGTGCCTGTGTGAATCGCACTCCTTTGTGCAAGTGCGGTCATTTAATTTCGATTTGTGTTTTAGATTGTTTTGCGTTGCATTTGTTGATTTTTGCCATTTAAATAGAAATTTTTATTTTCTACACGTTTCTGGACACGGTCAGGCCGTTCCACAGAGTCATTCACGGTGTGTTGGTCTCGCTACCAGCCGTCGCCAGAGTTTTTTGTGTGCTCTGCATAGTCCTTTTAGCCACTTTTTGTTAGCCACTTTTTTTTCTGTGCTCTGAACGCATGTTGTCCTCGGGGCATTGCCAACGCTCGCGTCGTGCAAATTGGATTTCTTTTTTCGGACATTTGAAACTGACGAACGCCTGCCCGGGGATCAACCGGCATACATACACACAAGAGTATGTAGATACAGATATATGTATATTTAGATATATATATATATATATATATATATATACGTTTGTCTGTTTGTATATGCAATTCGTGTTTCTATTAGCTACGCGCATTCATAAGAGCGGAAATTTAATCAGTGCCACAGCCGCGCTCGATTTTAGTCAATTTAAGGCTGCCGGCAAATGTTATCAACTCGAAAGTACTCGTTAAATATTTAAAATGACGCAAAGCTAATGAAATAAAACCAATGCGAATGCGAAGCAACCCGCAATCCTTAGCGAATTATTTTTTGACTGGTTCAGTGAGCATAGAACTGCTTGTAATTCTTTTTTTCTCCGCTCTTTTTTTCGCATTTTGAGAATCGTTGCCCAACTGGCAGCGACATCAGTCAAAGTCAATTCAACATGGAACTGTAACAGTGGAGCCAACATAATTGTGCAGCAGTAACTCAGTTCACATCTCTCTCCATTAGCAACAATTTAACTTCTTCTTTTTCCTCTTCAGCTAAACTACAACCACATATGAGAATAGATATATTTTCCAGGCAATTTGCATTGAGCCATAATCGTAATGAAAGCATTTTTGTAAATGAAAAGTGAAAAGCAAATGTCTGCAGATATTTTGTAAATTTATTTTTTATACTGTATTCGGACCACTGTGGCTGATGCGTCTTGACATGCGGCACACGTAGCATCTTGCTTTAAATGTTTAAATAGAAGAGAATACGCCAAAAATCAACAACAACAACAACAGTAACTAATGGGATAAAAGACAGCACACTCGTATACACAAATCAGACACACACACTCACACACTGCTACACACAAACACACACACACACACTCACAAAATTGGCATAAATAAGTAAGAGCAACGGCGGCCTCTCCGTGTGCTCGCCATATTGTCAGCATAGCCTTTGTGTGACTGTGCGTTTGTGTGTGTGTGTGGGTGTGCGTTTGGGTGTGTGTGTGTGTGTGTGCGTGTGTATATATGTATTTAGATATATATTTACTCAAATGCTTGCTATACCCAAAGCGCACTTGAGTGTGTATCATCATCAACATCAGCTGCTCTTCAGCCAGAGGACAAGTCACAGTCAGAGTCCCATTCTCCGCCACCGTTAAAAATGTCCCCCGTTCCCCCCGCTTCCCATGATGGCCATGTTGCCAGTGTTGTTGGCCGACAACTTGGTCGCTTGGGCGCTGCCTCGGGCCATAGATATATAGCTACAGATATATGTGGAGCTGAGTGAGTGAGCTTTGCCCACTACAGTGACAGTATCTTTGCCCGCTTAACAGTATTACAAGCAGACTTATGAAAGAGGCAAAGCATGGCTTGGTTTGACACTCATCCTCATGCTCCTCGTTCACTGCTCCACTCCACCACTCGTTTACTCCTTTCCCTTCACTTTCGTTCCCTTCTGGATGCAATTTGACTTGACTTCTACGTATCGTCAAGTACTTTTCTGGTTTTGCCCACTCGGGGGACATTTGTCAGTCAGGAGACAAATTTAATTTTTGCAGCCAGACACACAGACGTTTGGCAAAAGAGGCAAAGGGTGTGCCTGGGGGTAGAGGGGGGTGGGGGACTGCAGGGGAGTGCGATTAGATATGAAAGGCAATGAATGTCATTGCAGGCATATATGACGAGTGCCGCTCTAACTATTCTGACTGTCCGACTCTCCAGCTGTCCAACTGGCCGACTGTCCGACTCTGTCTGTTATTGTATTAGAGACCAGTCGTTAGTACGAACCCATTCGCCAACACCCCACCCCCTTTCCGCCTACTCTCGTTTGGCCAGCCAGTCTGCATTCAGGGGCCCAAATTCGTTTTTCATATGCGTATACGTAATTTTATTACAGCTGCCCAAGTTAAACCAAGCTGAACAAACTGCCCAAATGCCAAAATGTTCGATGCTGTTGCAGTCACAGTCGCATCCAAAATGAATGGGACGCAACTATCATTCGGGTTGGGCTGGGTTTCGTGGAGGGTGGGTGGGGGTGGTGGTGTGGTCTACTCAGCGGCAGGCAATGCACAGAATTCATTTCGCATTGAAATGGCTGTTCAGAGAGCAATTAGCTGAAATTATTGTTGCTACGTGTGCGTCGTCACTTGCCGCAGCAGCAGCAGCAAGCCAGCGGCTGCTCCAGAAACGGGGCGTATTCTTAATGCGTGTGAGTCCGGTCATTATTCAGAGCTTGTCTCGGGCCAAGCAAAAAGAGAAGTATATATAAAAAAAAATGCTGATTTGCGGTTTACCAATCCCAACCACAAATACACAGACGCACACACACTCACACATATACTATATATATGTATATATATATATACCATTCACAATAATTTTGCAGAGCATCCCCCATAGATTGTGACGTAACGAAGCAAAGTCAAGTCGATGCCGAAATTATGCCAAAACAAATCAAGCAAATGAAAATATCACAGCCTCAAAATCAAGGCAAAACACACGCAGCGCTGCTCAGCCCAGCACAGTCAATTCTGGCTGAGGGGTTAACTGGGGGGTAGATGGGAGGGGTGCCACAAATGCTGTGCTTAATAGGCATCAGCTGGGTATTAAGTTGTTGGTTCTTGCCATCGACTTCACTATCAGCGTACTCGTCCTCGTCGTTGTCGTCATCATCTTCATTGTTGTTGCCTCATCTTGGCAGCATGACAACCTTTTTTCTCTGGAGTGCCTTGCCTGGACCCCGGCAGGACTCTGGCATTTTAACAAGCATTTAGGTAGCAAGTAGGCCGCCTTTCACATAGCTTTCTTGCCTCACTTTTATTCAACAAACAATTTGTGGAATGCCATTAGGTGACGCCTACTGCTAAAATGATCTGTGCCCCCATCTTTTTTTTGCTGCGTGGGTGTAGCGAGGGTCGGAGTAAATTCAATCACATCATCTTTTGTGAAACTCGTCACCGCACAACAAACAAAAGATAATAACAGCTTGGGGCAACGCACAAAACGTGGAAATGGCTAAATGAAACCGTACAAAATTTCTGTCGAACGCAGAAAGTTTTAAAATGAGTTCTGTCAGCAGTTTTCGGGTGTGATTCCACAATAGCGAAAATATATATTAGGAATATGTCAATTCAATAGATTTTATATGGCACTCATCGCTAGTTCGATTAACGATTATAATTATGTATTAGCCAGCTCTGACGATATGATAACATTTCACGCCATAACCACATCAAAAGCAAATCCATTAACGGCCTGCCAAATTACATTACAAACTTTTAAATTTTTGGAACTTCAACTGCAGCCGCAAAATGCTTCACACGACAGCAACAAGAACCAAAATAAAAAGCAACTTTTCAAAAAAAAAAAAAAAAAAATTAGAATTTAATAGTAGCAACTAGCGAGTGTCAATGGAAACCACAACAACAACTGCTGTTGCTGCTGCTATTGCAAACAAAAACTAACCAACTAACAAAGTATAAAACAAAAAAAACAAAAAAACTATTGAGTGCTGCTCATTGCATCCCTCCACCACCACACCACACCGCCCCCCCGTATCACCGCAACCATTACCAAACCCCAACCAACGGTTGGCAGCCTCCACGAACAAAAATTTCTAATTTAAAAGTTTTGCGACCAACCGACGATGAGTGAGGCAGCCGAAACGGCAAATAAAAACGACAGCAACAACAACAACAATAGCATCAAAAACAAGCGGCAAATAAAAACGCACACACACACACACACGCATAAAGATAATGCAACCCCCACCCACTTGTGGGAAAAAAAAAACAAACAACAAAAATGAAATGAAAAGAACCAACTGAAGGTGGAGAAAGCAACTTTGGACAAATGCAGCTGCAATTTTGTTGCCTGCCATCGTAGGCGTTGCGTTGTTTTTGCCCACATCGTTAGCAAAGCGCATCGGCTACATTTCGTCAGCTTCCGCCTTGCCCTTCCCTCCCTCCCAGCCTACTTTCAGCTCGTCTGCCTGCCTGCCCAGTGGGGCAGCAGCACTGTGTGGCAGCCAGTGAGGCAGTGTGGCAAGTCCAGCCAGCCGACGCGTCGGTTGGAGCAGCCGCGTCATGCGCGTTGCTTGCGATTGCTATTGCAGTTGCAGGTCTACAACCAACCAACCCCTTCTCCCTCGCCCAACCATCAACCCCTGCCACCCCACCTGATACACCCCTTGCCTATTGTGCTGCTGGGTGGGCGGCGCAGTGTTCGTCTTTAGTTCGCTGCTCGTCGTTGTCGTTGTCGGCAGTCGTTGGCAGCAACTATTTTTATACGCCCATCTATGTGTGTTGATGTGTGTGGGTATGTGTGTGTGTGTGCGGGTGTGTGCGTGTGTGTGTGTGTGGGGATTCGAATGCCTTTAGGGGTTGGGGACGCGTTTGTCATTGTGCATTACATTTAGCATGCATCGTGGCTCGTTTGGTGTTGCAACAATGTTACTTGCCTCTGTCTGTGCCGCTGCCAGTGCCTCTTTTCTTTATATTTGCCTCTGCCTCTGCCACATTGTTGTAATTTGCATGTTGTATTGTTTTTTATTACACTTTGTTGACTGCGCCTCAAGAGAAAGTATTAGCCAGGTTCCCCATAATATTCATATTCGTAACATGTGCATGTCGCTAGCAAATCGAATTATATTTACTGCTTGCCACAAAGTAGACAACTAGTCAAGGCCGCATTACATATGTTGCTGCTGCTTCGCCTTCTTCTTCTTCGTCCACTTCTTCATCTGTTGTGACCTCTGAGTGCACTTTGGCTCCTTTGCGCTCTGACCAACAAGTCAAAAAATGCAAATGTGGCGAATTGTTTTAGTGGCTTTCTCTTCAAATTTTCTACACATTTAGCCAGCTGCTGTTGATGTATATATATGTATATATATATATATATATATATATGTATGTGTGTGTGTGTCTTTTAATGTCTCGCTTCATTTTTCATTTTTTGCGTTTTTCGTTTTTTGTTTTAATATGTATTTTGTCATGCATAATGTTGACATTTTGACGCGCTAATAAACATAATTTGCTCATAAAATATTTTTTATTGCCGCCGCCTTTATCAGTGCTCGTATCTGCCTCACTTCTAGCAGGTATGCTTAACTTGGTGTGTGTGTGTGTGAGTGTATATATGTATATATATATTTTTTATATATTATTGTGTGTACAGCGACATTGAGCAAGTTAATGCCACAACGTCTAGAAACTTGGGAGATGAGCAGAGTTCATTTAGAGATAGGCAAGTGAAACATAAACTTGAAATTAAACTGATAAGTTGGCCAAATGTCTAATAGCACCATAAAGCAAACATTTTTCTCTTCAGAATGAATATGTGGCTTCCAGCCCGGTTTGTGGTTTTATTCTTGTTGTTGATTTTGCAATTGACAGCTTTTTCAATTTACGTTATTTAGGCATTGAATATAAATTATCTTTTTATGAAATGTGACAACTAAATTGATATATGCATGTGTGAAATAGTATTCCAATTATAAGTTAAAAATAAAAACAAATGCATAATTTCAACTAAAGTAGATGCATGCCTTTTGTGTGACCAGTTTATCCGCTTTTGACTTATTAAATAACTTAAATGGCTCCTTCACACAGTTGTGGCCTCTTGCAATATGATGACTTGCAATTAACTTGCATCACATCTGGCGTTCAAGTTCATTGAACTAATTACATTGTGGAAATACTAAACTCATTTTAGCCACCTCACACGTGTTATGTACTTTATATATATATTTTGTATTTTACATCGTCCCTTCTCCTGTTACATAATTAATGGCGCCTTCGCACTACAATCGCATCTCTCGCTCTCTCTCCACTCTTTCTATCCATCTCTCTATCTTTCTGGCTCTGTGTGTACAGGTATCCGGTTTCAGCACCACTGTGCCTGCCATGCAATCAACGAGCTAGCGAACGCCAACAAATCACATTTTCTCATTTTCCGCTCATACACACACACACACAAAAGAGCAAAAACATTTTTAAATATTTATTAGCAACAGCTTACAAGCATCATCCTATTTTCTTGTTGTTGTTGTTTTTGTTTGTTGCTGCCTTTTGGTCTCGCCTCGTGCGATAAGTAATTTCATTATTTGCCAAGCATGCGACCAACGCCCTCAAGAACACAAGCTGGCGCCCCCGCACACGCCCCCTATTCGTAGGAGGTGGGGGGACGGAGGGACCCGTTTGCCGCCAAGGTCTACGCCTTTTTGGTGCTCGCGCCATTTGTCTGCTCATCCTGCCAGCCAGTCAGCCAACCAGCCAACCAGTCAGCCAGTCAGCCAGCTGCTTGTTGATGCCATTATCTTATTCAGCATCCTTGTCATCTCATAAAGGATGCCTATTATAAATTAATTTTTACCATCCACGGCTGCTGCTGGCTGCCGGTTGCCGGTTTGCTTTGCTGCCTGCCTGCTTGCCACTTTTTTTTTTTCTTGTGCTATCGCTTTTATCACTTGAAACCCAATGTTCCCACACTCAAATGGCAAACATGTTGCTCCTCTCATGTGTGTGTGCCGAGGGTTTGTTTGACTGCCTATATGACAATATAATTTTTTGATTTAAGGCTCCTGCTGCTGTCGCAATTTTTCAAAGGCACAACAACAAATACACACACACACACATGCGTGGTATGCCCCACATATTTTTCCAGATTGCCACAAGCAGAAAAGTTGCTGGGTGCCACAAACACACACACACACACTTCGGTGCTCACATGTGTGTTATGGGGACCCACTTGTGACATTGATGCCCTACGCTGTGCGCTGTGTTATATTGTTATCATTAAACTGTAACACCTCCCGCCCATTCCAAGTCATACCCCCCCCCCCCCATGCTTGCCATATTGTCTTGTTTAACTGTCTTGTTCAGTGGGCCACCTTCCCAACAGTTGTTGTTGTTGTTATTGTTGCTGGCTTTGATGCGGGTTTCTCGAGGCATCCTCAACAAGTTTGACATGAGATTGGGACTGCCTGCCTGCCTGCCTGCCTGCCAGCCACTGATCCCAATATGATTAAAAATTGTTCGCTTGACTTATCATTGTGTGGCCGACACAATAATGGCTTGCCATCTTCTTAGATCCATAATTCGGGCAACTGAGATGCCGATGCTGCTGGCCATGATTAATTGATACGCACAAGCTGCTGCAAGCTGGGCGACAAATCAAGAGCAATGCCAAAACCAGCGACGCTTCATGAGGGTGTTAACTGCACTTCATTCATCAACGCTTCCTAACCGCAACGAGCAACAACACCGAGGAATGGCGGCTCCTACTGCTGCTACTGCTGCTTCTGCAGCTGCTGTTGCACTCAGAAAAATAATAAATAAAAAAAATTTTGAAAATTGTCCAATGATGAGAATCTCCCTGATGGAGTCTTACATTATTTAGAAATAAATTTCTGAGAATTAGAAAAGTAAACACCTATTATGAAATTTGTAATTTAAATAATTTACTTTATACAAATTAAAAACTCGCTGTCATTTCATTTTTGAAAATTTCCTCTTGGATTCCAGATAGTTTATTGAAAAACCTTCCGTTTTGAAAAGCACTATTTATGAAAAATTAGGTGACCTGTCTTTGACGCTATTAAAATTGCGACTTTCTACAAATCCAGACGAAATTTCTTGTGAGTGTACAACTGCAGTTGCTGTTGCTGCTGCATTGGAAATTCAAATAAAATTTACCACAGTTTCGTAACTTTGTCAACGATGCGCAACGTGGCGACGATGAGGGCATCTTACCGGGGGCGGGGGCAGCGTGAAAAGTCTGTGTGTCAGCCAACGAGTCATGGCGACGAATTGCAATTTGCAATTTTATGGCAGCGCATCTAGAAAACAGAAGGAGCAAAAGGACCAAGAAACTAAACGAGCAGCAGCAGCACCATCCACAGAAGCAGCCGCAATACAAAACAAACCAATTTAAATTTTTAGCGGTGGCAGGATCCCAGCAAGCATAGAGAATTGGTAGCTGTGTGCTTGGAGCTGGGAGCTGCAAGCTGGGTGCTGGTTGCTTCTAAAATATAGTTAACAGCAGCAAAAGGGCTGGCGAAAAGCGCAACAAAGCGTAGCTGGCAATATCAAACCAAATGCATAGCGCAAAAAAAAAAAAAACAAAGACGAAATAAATAAAATTACAAAAACACAGCATAAACAAAAACTTGGATAAATTTGCAGAATGACAATGGGAAATTGGGGTTGAACTGGGAGTGGGTGGTGGTTGGTGGGTTAAACTGGTGACTGGCCAAACACTCAATCAATAAATTATGCTGCCACCAAATATACAAATCAGCGAACGGGAAAACGGGACAAAAAACAAAGCGAGCGACTGAGCCACACGGTGGGTGAGTGGTTATTGTGGGTTTGTGGGTCTGTTGGTCTCCTCGTTTGTCGTCGAGGAGGGGAGTCAGCTTGTTTGGCTGGTCACGCGGCAAACAAAACGGACTGCGACAGCAGACCAGCAGCTCAGCAATCCAGCAGCTGTGAAACAAAGGCCATGCCCTCACAGTCGGATGTGGCTTTGTGGGTTTTTCTGTGTGCGGCAACCGTTGCTTGCTGCTGCCCCGTTGCCCCACAGTCTCCCTTCGCTACCACATCTGCCGTTAGTCATTTTCAAAAGTGCCGCGATGACGTTGGCCCTGGGTTGAAGACACGACAATGTCATGTGCTCGCCGTGCATTGTGCAAAGTGTAGCCAGGAGAGAAACTGGCATAGCGACGGCACCCGATTGGGGCGTCGGTTTGTTCCTGCTGCTGCTATATCAACGCCAAAGACAAAGGCGCATTGCGACCAAATGTCAAAATGAATGCAAAGCGTCGCTCAGCAACGGCTGTTGTGGCGGCTGCTTTGGCTGCTGCTGTTGCTGTTGCTGTTGCTATTACTGTTCCTACGCCTGACCCCAAACTGACCTCGAGCTCGGCGAGACTTTTGCAGCGACCAGCAGCATCGATTTTGTATATATATATATAGACACATATGTATATATATTTGCATGCATGTTCCCAAGCTGACATTTTAAAATTGCACATGAAATATTGATCAGCATTGACGACTTGCAAAACTGACGGCAACATTGCCCGCAGGAGAGCCTGGCACAATGTCAACTCAACGAGGGTATATTTATATATATATATATATATACACACATTTATATATATGATACATATGTGTGTGTTTTGTATACCCTTGATGAAGGCATTATTTTATTTTAATTTTTTATTGTGTGCTCGACAGTTTTTCTCTTTTTTAATAGCGCCCGCTTATTTTGCAACGCCAAACAAAAGCACTTTATCAGTGACCGCAACGAGGTAAAGAGTTGTATACGTGGTCTGAATGCCTTCAACATATTTGCTGATCCTGGGAGGCAGCTACTGCATTAGCACAGATCGAGCTTCATTAATAAACTGAAGGTTGCCTGTGGGGCATGCTGTAACGCTTAAAACTTTCGCCTACAGCTTGATCGATTTTTGTAATCTCACTTTACATTTGCACCCAACTACAGCGCATGAACGCACCTGCCGCATACAACACACACACTCACACTCACTCACACTCACTCACACACACACACACGTGTACGCATAGGAAAGTCTTGTCGGGCTTCATTGTCTCTGCAGTTGTGGTCCAACTAAGCGGAAGCTGCTGGAATTTACCAACGTTTAAACTTTAATGCTGTGTACAAGAGTACTTTTTATTGCTGTTTTTTGTTTATCAACTTACTATCTCTCTCTCTCTCTCTCTCTCTGTCTCTCCTTCGCCCTCGTTTCTGGTATGCTTTAGTGAGCTTTAGATTTTTTGCTGTTTTGTGCTCCATGTCCTGCTTGTCTGCCTGATACAATTGAACCTAATCCGGCTGCTAAGTATAAGCCACGTAGTTGTATACTCATCCCAGCTGTCCAAGGGGCCTTATGCTGCTTTTGTTGTTTGCAGGCATTTAAAAAGAAAAAATGAAAACAAAAAGGAACGACTCCAGAAGGCGACGACCATCGTAGAACTGGCACCAACAACAGCCATGGCCAGCTGGGGGTCTGCAAAAAAAACTTTTGCCTCTGTCTGGGCATCTGTAGCTGTCCCCCACTTAATAACTAGGCGTCAGTCCCGCTGTGTAGGTGTGTGTGTGTGTGTATGTGTGCGTGTGTGTCACCCTGTCGACTGCAGAAAACGAACGGCAGTCCCTTGGTCCTGTATACGAGGAGCATACTAATCTGTCCAGTCCACCTCATCTTCATCCTCATCCTCTCTCTCATCATCGTCCTCATCTTTAACGTATTTTCCATGTAGAGAGAGAGATAGGGAGCTCCGATCATTGAGTTTGGTCATCGGGCGCTTATGGGACTTCTTGCAGTTTGCTTTTGTTGTATATAAATGTATATGTATGTATAGCTATTAACTTATCTATAGGGCGAGCGGCAAACAGACAGAACTGACAGTCTCTATCAATGAATGTCAGTTGGCTTCTTATTAATAAAATTAACACAAGACGACAGATCCGATCTGATACGATGTGATGGCAAGTGGCAGGTGAGCGAACGAAGGTTTATTCTCCCGTCAACATGGCGTATGATTGATTTTCTAGTCATAAACCATGGAAAGGCCAACAGGGCTGGCAACAGCAGCTTGACAGCAAACTGTAAACTGAACGTGCCCAGATAAATGCGGCAAATATTAAAAGGAGAGTAAGCTTCAATAATAATAAAAGTTATAAATCTTAGCATTGCCTGTCGACGCTCACGATGAGATGGAGATGGAGCATGAGAGGATGCGGATGCGGATGTGGATGTGGAGATGTAGGTGAATGTGGATGTGGACATTCAGTAAGAGCAACGAAGACGTCGACGACAACGACAACGACAACGACATGCTGCATCGTGGCGATAATAACAATTTATTGCACGCACACAAAGGGCAAAAAAACATATACACACACACACATACAGTCTTACAAACACATGTGCACAGTTGCCAAGTGCCGGAAAATGCCGCGAGACACAAATGCAACAACAGCAGCAACAGACAAGCCGTGGCAGTAAGGGGCGGTGCTGGAGAAGGGAGACAGACGAGCATAAAAACCACACAATAATAAAAATGAACAATGACAGGTTAATAGCAAATAAATGAAAGCCCATAAGAAAGCGCAACAACAGCAAAAGGAGAGAAAAGAAAGGCAAAAAGAACAGACAACAAAAACAACAGCAACAACTAAAAGCGACAATGGCTGACATAGTGAGCAAATGCGGTGAGGAGAAGAGCAAGTGGACTTTTGCGTCCAGTTGCCACCAGCAAGCTATCCTCTTAGTGTAGGCAATTGATATATGGTTTTCAATTTTCAAAACCATTGACCACTTGCAGCACAACCAACGACATCAAGAGCAACAACAGCAGCAACAACACCAACAACAAATGGCCAAGTCTAAACTAAATGGTGGAAAAATACTGTGGAAACTTGCCACGAGGCGCCACAAGTTGATGCTGGCATATTTAAAGCATAACTACGGGCGTTAGAGACTCGTTAGAGGCCAGGCCAGGCAGAGACATAGATAGAGATAGAGACAGAAGCAGATGCATAGATAGAGATAGAGGCAGACACTAAGGCACAGTCGATGGCAGCGTTTGCCAAGATAATGGCTGCGAGCGTACTTAACGGCTTCAATAATGACAATAATGGCCAACGACTTGCCAGACCCCCTCACCGCAACCCGCTCGCCTCCGCAAACAGGTTGACAAAATGCATTCGGCATGCAATGGCAAATACGCTGCCTGCCAATAGCAGTCATCATCATTATCGTTGTGCAGAAGTGCGGAGGTGTGCGGAGATCTAAATAGGTAGCCTGCGAAATTAGACAGGGTATGCAGGCCCATTGTTGCAACATCGTTTGGTTAAAAGTGAGAAGTGTGGCAAGAGCAGCTCAATTTAATTATGGACCTTGCATTAAAATTATTTTAACTAGTTCAAATGTTCAACAATTTATTGGCAACCAATCAATTAAAAAAATAGTCGAAATTGACACATTAAAACGAATTTTGAAGCATTGAATGCATTAGTAGTAAATATGCAAGTAGAAATTTACATATCAAACAACACAAAAAAGAATATTTTTTTAAATTTAAATTTAGGCTTTGCATTTATGCATATGTTGCAAATATACAACTGCATACATTAAATATATATATACGAATATATGTAATTTTTGGTCAAGTTCTGTGCTGACCAAAATTGGATTATTAAGTGCCGCATTAAATTTGATTCAATTTGGCAAACATTTTAAAGCCAAAGTGCCAAACTGACAAAGAGCGACGAAAAATCGATCACCTGTTTAAAGTTCAGATGCGCACGAGATGTGATGGAGCTGGGGGATAAGAGCAGCAGCAACAGCAGCAACAATGGCGGCTACTTGGCAGCTGTGCCAACGGCCGGGTGAACGGCTGGGTGAACGCATCAGTCAATGTCCTTAGAGCTTAACAAAGAAGGACAATCCGACAGCATATAGGGAGAGGCAGACACCGGGCCACTTTACAAGCCAAATTCAACGCTTGCTTATTGCTGCAGTTGCTGTTGCTGCTGTTGCTGCTGTTGTTGTTGTTGTTACTTGCACTGCGCCTTTGTCTGTTTGCTTTTTGGAAGGACAAGCATGACGGCAACTCCTGCTCTTCGTCTCCCATTGCGTCGCTCCAAATTTTTATTTTCTTTTTTTTTTTGGCAATTTGCTTCTGCATCTTACAACGGATTCAATTGAAAAATTTTAGCAGACAGTTGAGAGGCGACGAGCGACAAGCAACGAGCAGCAAGCAACGCAGGGAGAGCGCTGCAAATTTCAAAACAAATTTGCCGCAACGCAACAGTAACAAACTTTTGCGCAAAGAAGAACAACTTCAATTCGATTCGATTCATTTCGTTTCGATTTTCAATTCTCGCTGCTCTCAACTGGTCAAGTGTGGACGTGCTTTTAAATGTTACGTATGCGCCACGTTGTCCAACGCAATTCAACTTGGCACAATTGGCAGTGTCTCGTCTACGTTGTCTACGTTGTCTTCGGCTGTTTATTTAGTGCAGTTTTCACTTTGTGGGCGTTACACAAAAAAAAATAGCAAACAGCAGAACCATGCCCACACCCCTGGGTTTTCCTGGCACTGCCTAACTTTCTTCTGCTATTTACTTTTGCCCCCCACAGTCTGACTTGGCGTTAGTTTTGTTTGCTTTCCCTTTGTGTGTGTGTGTGTGTATGTGTGTGTGTGTGTGTTTGCCTTTCGTTTAGCAACGAGTTTGACAAACTCAAAATCAAAATCAAATCGTTGAATCAATTCCAAAGTGGAAATTGTCAATAATTTAAAATTGATTTCTGTTTGATTTAACACAACAACAATATAAACAAAAACAGCAACAACAACAAATAGAAGTAAACACCTCTATAATTGAAGCACCAGGTACACAGGAATGCCCGGCTAGTTGCGTCTTTTTTGAGTGGAAAAGTCAAGTTTGACAGGCGCACGCGGATCTCGTTGCCTCGAAGTTCCCAAATAACATTAGACAGCCATTATGGGCTTGGCCGACTTTTACGACGCATCATAAAAAGCATTACTTGAACTGCGCCTGCCTCGTAAAACTCGTGAAGTGCAGGACAATAAAATCAAATCGATAAGTGTGCCCAAAGTGTTGGAATTGCTCGTAGGCTAATCGAAATAAAGGAAGACCCTATGCCTAGAATATGGACTTGGTAATTATATTTTACTATTCACTAAACCAACTATTTAATAGTAATTGCTATCATTTGCTTTTTTAATCGAATTGATGGCTATTGAAATTATTTGCTTACCCTGCTTGGGCGAAATGCTGAGCACCTGCTGCGGCGACTGTTGCTGCGAGTGGATTTGGTATTGTTGCTGTTGCTGCTGTTGGTGCTGCTGCTGCTGCTGCTGTTGCACGGCAACGGCCTGCTGCTGGGCGGCACAGACGGCAGCGGCAACGGCGGCCTGTTGTTGCTGCTGCTGATGATGAGCGGCTGCTGCGGCAGCTGCTGCAGCTGCTGCCACAGCCTGTTGCTGCGACTGCTGCTGATGGGGCGACTGAGACTGTGGATGCTGCTGCTGCTGAGTGGTAACAATGGACATTTGCTGAGACGACTGCTGCTGCTGTTGCTTCACGTTGGCCTGATGCTGCTGCTGCGGCTGTTGCTGCGGTGCTGGTGCCTGTTGCTGCTGTTGCTGCAGGTGCGTCTGGTGTATGGCCAGCAGCTTGGTCTCATAGGGTTTGGCGCCCACCGACAAAGGCTGACTGCTGAGCGTCATCTGTGCGGTTGCTGGCATCATAAGCGTGGGCATTGCCAACATTTTATGAAATTGCACTGTCTGTGCTGTCTCTTTTTTTAGTGTTGTATTATCTGTGTTGCTGCTCCTGCTCCTGCTCCTGCTGCTGCTGTTGCTGTTGTGGTGTTGCTGTTGCACGTTTTGCGGTTAGACGCAATTCGCTTTGATGTTTAATGAAGTGCAGCCTCGCAGTTGATGTTTATCATCAAATTGTGTTATAATTTAATAGAATAATTTTCGGAGCTGTTTGTGTGTGAGACCGCACTTTTAATTGCTGTTGTTGTAGTTTGTTAGTTTGTATGTTTGTCCTTTGAATGTTACATGGGAATCATTTGATGCGTTAAATGATTTCTACAATTTTACTAATTTTGAAAAAGTTTCTCTTTGCGGTTTGTGCTTGCAATTATTTTCAGCTTTTGCTTTTTTCAAATGGTTTTCTACTTTATTTTTTAATTTTGCTTCACTTATCACAGACCAATAAGATTTTTTGTTTCTTTTCGAAAAAGTTCAAAGTTTCACGCTAAAAAATAAATGACATATATAATCCTGTTAAAAATTAGTTACAAACTGTCATGGAATAATAACACAATTGTGTTAAACCAACTTAAGGTTTGAAATAAAAAATTTCCAAATTGATGAAACTAAGTTAGTCTTTTTTCATAATTTTTCAGATTTTATTTTTCCATTGTTATAATCATATATTTCTCTTTTTTTCGCTGATCTGATAATCTGACAAACACTAACAACTGCCATTGAAATAACCCTTTCGCTCTGTTGAATTCACAAACATTTAGATTTTTTTTTTTTTTTTTTGTAATTGCACACTTTATGCTCAGTTTTATGGGGTTTTCGGAGCACAGACATTACATTCTGGGCACACGCATTATCATATATCAAGCCTAAGCCATTCACACATCATTTGAAAAATTAAATTTAATATTTTACGATTTGTGTGTGCTGTGTGTGTATTCTCAGCGAATACAAAGCAAAACATGGCAACACAAAAAATAAAAATTATGCGCTGCGGAGCCAAAAATGCGCGTAACGCAATGCGAAGCTATAACAGCCGCACAAACACAAACACACAGTGAAAGCGAAGCAAAATAAAAAAAATTATAACAATAATAATAAAAGGCAGCTGAATACAAGTGCTGTGGATTTTATGAGACAGACGCGCCCAAGAGACTGACAACCGACAAGCGACAACAGACAACAGCCAACAGAAGCCAGAAACCAGAAAACAACGAAACTCTGAAACTCCAAAAAATCGCACGAGCCAAGTGTTGGCAAGTGTCAGGATCAGGCGCTGCTACAGCCGCAGCCGCAGCCTCAGTCGGCGTTGTCGTCAGTCTAACGTTTCCGGTTTTTATAGCGCAACGCGCACGAAACCGACACAGACAGTGGGACAGACGGACAAATGGTATGTATAAATATAAACTTATATTTTTATTTTTGAAAGCCAAGACTCACACACACACTAACACCGCCGCAGTAAAAAGCGACGAGTGTACCAAAAATCCTAAAAAAAAAAAACACACACACACAGAAATATAAAAAAAAAATGTACAACACCCAGCGTTCGCTGTCATCCAAATGATGTGAATGTTTGTGTGTGTGTGTGTGTGTGTGTGTGTGTGTGCTTGTGAGCCTGAGTGTGAGTCTATATATGATTCATACACACAAATGCACTGGCCCTTTTATATGGCTACACTGTGTCGGCGGCAGTCGGCGTTGGCTGGCTGAAAGCATTTATTGGCTGCTCGTTGTCGGCTTATGTGGCACATAAGCCGAACTCACAGAATGAGTGTTTGTTGTTGCCGTACATAATGTGGCCAGAAAAAGCACAAAAATAACCAAATACATGCAAGCCAAAAATCGTTGAGCTCTAACCAAAATCGATGCTCACTTTTGCCAAAATTTAGAAAACAAACAAAAACTGAGTTTATCTTGTAATCTATTTAGCTATAAAATGCTTCTCAGTTTTTATGTAAAACACTTTGAAACACGTTTAAGAAACTGCTATTTATCAGACCAAACTTTAATTGCCTCACAAAGTATGCAACTGATTTTTTTATGCACAATTTCACTTTTTAAAATAGTTTAACTTTAAGTTTGTGTTGTAGGAATTTAATTTTACTGACACCGCCTATTAAGTAGAAACTTCTGATAAGCAAATACTTCAAACTTACAAAAAGAAAAAGAAATTAAAATATTTTCTTAAAAGTCATACTAAATAACTCGAAATAATTATCATCATCATTTACATTTGCCAACTTTATTTAGCCAGTTACGTTGTTGCTTATATATTTCCGCTTTTAGATTTTTTTATATTATTTATTTTAGCAGTCGCTTTTGCTGTTTATATTATACGCGTCGTTAGCTGCTGAATCGTCAGTTTGTTTTTAGGTTTATATTCATTTGCTTTTGGGTGCTTTGTATTTGGTTTTCCGTCTTCAAGTTGTTGCGTTTGCAGATGGGTGCTTTATTTTTTGTTTTATTTTGGATGTTTGTTTTTTTTTTTTGGTTTGCTTTGGTTTGTTTGGAAATTATAATAACAACTTAACAACAATGTAACGAATATCCTTTCTTTACGAGGACACAATTCAAACTGAATGCGAAGCCCGCTCGTCGGTCTCCCAAATAGTCAAAGACATCGTCCGCTGAAATTTACCACTATTCTGCCGGCGTCGCAGTCGCGTTGCCTTCGCTCCGAGTCCTTGCGTGCAAACGAGTCGTCTTCTCGTCGTCCTCGCCAGCTTCGTTCTCGACTGCACTCAGGCCTGCGCATTGCCACATTCGAAATGATTTGTGTCTGGGCTGAGTTCGAACTTTTCGAATTTTTATGGCAAGCAAGAAAATTTCCCCAGTATTTCAGCTCATTTATGGAACTTCCAACTGTTATACAAAGACAAGCACTTGTGTTGCATTGCGAGACGTTGCATGTGAGACTCTGCACCATAGAAAATCAAATGTGAACTCGAACAACAAATGCTTTTCGCTGCAGACACAGCTACGACAACAATGCCAAATAGTCGACAACGAAGATACAAAAGCAACCAAACACACAAACACCCGCACACACACACACACACTCACAGCACGCATAGCACATGCTATTGTTTATGTGCTTGAGAGCCAATAATCCACTTTTGTTTTGTTATCATTCGCGCGCCCCTTATCCAAACGCCTTGAACCACCCACGAAGACAGCAGTCAGTGGGGCAGCGAGCTAAGCGCCTTTGCCTTTGCCATTGCCTTTGCCACTGCCACTGCCACTGCGAGTTGCCTTCACCCGTCTCCACTTAATTTCTACTTGATTTGTCGCTTAAGAAAACTAATTGTCTGCCTTTTGTTGAGCGTGAAAACAATAGAAAACATTTTAGCAACTGTTACTTTGGCCAAAAGCGTATTAGAAACGAGAGGAGAGCAGAGCAGAGCTGAGAAGCGGAGCGAAGCGAGTGGATGTTGTGGAGGTGCTGTGAGGTGGCTAAGAAAATGTTTGTGGCATAGCCTATAGCAATGGCTGTGGCCAAGACGAAAGTGGCTAACGAACTGGCTGGCTGGCGGCTTTAATGGTCTTTTGGTCTCTTTGATGGCAATAGTTTTGCGCCGCATGATTGGGCCAGCAGGGCTCACAAGGTCATTTGCTAAGGGCGGCAATGCAAATGTAATTTCAGAGCAAACATAGTTCTTGGAACGAAGCTGTAGTTTGACAAAATGTACAACAATTTCCATTATGTTTATCAAATTCCTCAGCCTGCAATTGTTTTGATTATGTAACATTCATTTACTCAAAACAATTATAATGATTATTATTAGCAGCTGTGTGGCAATAGAACTGATTCAGCACACAAACAAGTCTGTTTTAGTTTCAGTTTAAGAATTCCCATTTACATATACAAATATGCTTAGTTTAAATGTTGACATTCATTTTCAATTATGAAATTATCAACAACGTTTGAGCAACACTGCACTTAACTTA
This sequence comes from Drosophila paracracens, assembly GCA_035044025.1. NCBI lineage: Eukaryota > Metazoa > Arthropoda > Insecta > Diptera > Drosophilidae > Drosophila > Drosophila paracracens. The sequence continues at coordinate 4,103,639 of JAWNMN010000401.1, read as the reverse complement.
GAGAGATGGACAGCAAGTATTTGAACAGCATAACATTTAAGGCTATGAATATTAAATCAATACACAAATATTTTGCAAATTAGTTGAAGATAGTATTTCGTTGCTAGCAGATAAATAATCAAGAAATTAGCAAGAAAACATATTGATTGAAGAGATTCAACAGAAAAAAATAAGGTTTTGACAATCACCATAACACAACCAATCCTAACTGGATGTTAAAAGTAATCTGCCTTGTAAGTGCTCTATACATTATTTAGTTGATTGAAAGTATTTTAATTATGGTACAGCTGTCCAAAATTATTTTAAAGTTGCAGCTGAATCTAGCAAATATACCACCAAGCTGAATAAATTTAAGGCGAATTCAACCAAAAAAATAATGGTATAATATTTCAAAATATTTCTTAGGTGTCTGCCGTATATAAGAAAGCTTACAGATGGATAAATTTGCCATTTGCATTTGCAGTTGAAGTAAAGGGCGAATAATGTTTCGTTATCCTTGCACGGCTGGACGAGAGTTGGGAGCCATTATGCATTTGCATTTAAATGCCAATGTGCCCGAAGTTGACGGCCACAACAATAAAGATAGCAATATGGCGAAAAAAAATTTTTGATCAACTTGGTGACTAAATGCAAGTATGTATGCAACAGCAAAAATTTATGTAAACTGAAAAAGACACACACACACACAGTTGGTGGCAAGCACGCACACATCTATGCGGAGGCAAAGAACTCACGTGAGCGATTAAAATCTGAAGGAAAGTATTTTTGCTTTCATTTTTTGTTTTAATGCTGCTGCTGCTGCAACATGGAGGGTTGTTGCTGCCGTCGAGGTGTAAATGAGCAGAGAGTTGAGCGAGGAGGTGCGACGCTGCCACGGAAGGGTTGCTCAACAGCGGCGTGTAATTGGAGGCGAGTGTCGTGTAAAATGTAAAACTTGCGCTGTAAATAAATCAAAACTTTCTGACTGAACAAACATTCAGGTGAGCGAAAAAATGCACCTTACGACGGCAACAGCCGCCAGCTTTCAGCGCCAGGCAACAAGCGGCAGGCAGCAGGCAGCCAGCGACAGGCTGAAGTGTATGTAGCAACAGCAGCAACCTAAATGCGGGCCTGGGGGCAGGCTCTGCTCACAGTTTCATATTGACAAGTGCGCCAGAAGACTTTGGGGGAGGAGAGTGGAGGGCTCATGGAGGAGGCACATGAACGAGGCCGGTGGATTATTTATGCTAAAAATTGGAACAGCTGCTGCCTTTGGGCTTGAGAGTGCCGCCTCTTCATCTGCTGCTGGCAGCGCTGTTAACGTCGCCGTTGACTGCATCGCATCCTTTTTTTCGCTTTCTCTCTCTCTCTCTCAGTCGTTTTTTTTAATTCCTTTGCTGACATATCAAACTGAAACGTTTGCTAAGTTCTTTGCCATAACTCAGAACAGTTCGTCAATAAAATTTTAGTGCAAGGACATTGCAATTCGCTTTATAATTAAGACATTTTTTTTTATTATATGGCATATTTTATTGATTTATTGCACAATATGCTAAACAACGCCGGCTAGCAACAAAGTTCTTCTCCTTGCTTTATTTATTCATTATGACTGTGCCGTATTTTAACCAAAGACAGCGGGAAATGGAAATGACGCATTAATGCGGTTAGAGCACACCATTACAAGCATAGAATATAAAAAAGAATTAAAGTTACTGGCTAAAACTTTTGCGCAAATCTTTGCAAAAATGTGTACAGTGGACGCTTATCATATTTGTAGTGGTAACAATAATAAAATCATAAAATTATTATTATAAATAAACATCCGCATAAAAGAGATCTTATAACCATTTGCCAGCTCTGTTTCGCACTAAACTTGAGGAACAACACAAACACTAAGGGAAAGTAATGCCAACACTGCTGAATAAGTTGTAAGGTCTTTTTATACCCTAGAATGGAATGCGAGCAGAATATGCGAAAGCAACACAACAGATTTACACAGAAAAAGCGATTATGGAATTTTACTATGAATATTTTTCCACAAGTACAATAACAATATTATTGCTTGTTGAAATCGAGCAGACAAACAGCTTCATTCCGATAACATAGAATGAAAAACAACAATATGAGCGCAAATAGGACTATTATAGAAACTCCTACACAGAATTATAGATTTTTACAAAAAAAAAACACCTGTTTTGCAATTTCCGCAATCCAAATAACAATATTAAAGGATTAATAATATTTATTTATAAAAAAAAACCTTGAAACTTTTATCCTGTCAAAATAACAATTCAATAAAAATCATAATATTTAATTTTCAAAGTTGGTTATTATTTTAGAAAGCACAACATTTTTTTTGTAATCTGTTTTTTATGAAATCGTCTTCCTTGAGCTTCCTTATTCCCCAATATCAGCAGATAAAAAATGTTCTGGAACACTCAACGGTGTTGTGGGTACAGCACAGAAGAATATCTTCAAGTCGAGCAGCTCGAGCAGAAAAGAAAAACTTTTTCTTTTTCATTTCAATGCGGTTTTAACCATAAATATATTAAGCCGCAAAACTTTGCCCATTGCCAGTAGGTGCTCAGCTGGCCAAATTGAGTATGCGTTTACAGGCTGGCTGGTCGCTTAGAGCCGCAGCTAGCCATGAGAATTGATGACCAGAGTTTAACTTAATATTATGTATGTGGGCATTCCAATGGCCCCTGCACTGCAGGAGACGCTGATTGTGTCAAGATTTCGTTTCAATTTGCGGCGCGATAAGGCAACGAGACATAAAAGTAAATTGAAATGCCTGTCCGCCTCACAGCGGCATCAAATGGCCAGTTGACTATCGGAGCCGTCGAGTACCTGTAACTGAATCAGCATCTGAATATGAATCTGTATCTGTATCTGTATCTGTATCTGAATCTGAATCTGAGCATGGAGGTATGAGCTGAACGGGAGCGGGACCTTGTCACGCACGTGCAGATGGCAGAGTTTCAAAAATTTTTAATTGAATTTGCCACTGGGCAGTGGCTATTGTCTGCTCAGTGGTTGGTTGGACATTTTTGGTTGGGGTGTTGAGCTATGCCTTCTTGCTGCTATATTGCTCTACTCACTGTGTAATGGTATCATGTACTCCATTTCCGAGTCGCTGCTGTCCGTCTCCTCCATGGCTTGCAAACCGCCTCCAGTCGTGGCAAACGAGTTGGTTTGCAAAGCCATTTCCATGGCACGCAATGCGGGCAGGTTGCGGGGCAGTCTGCCATTCTGCAAGGGACGCACGCAATAGCATATTAAAATTAGACATAAATGAATAAAAGCACGTGGAAGTCACTTTAATTTGCAAACGGCAATTATTAATTGGGGGGAAAAAAGAAGGCGACAATCCAAGGCCACTCTAATATACAGCCAGCGGAAGAGAGACAAATGTGCGTGTGGAGTGCTGCTATACAAATCATGAAAAAGGATAACACGTAGTAATCTGAGCAATGGATATTAATGCGTTTACCTGCTCACCTTGGCCCAGCTCGGTTGGCCTTATTTTTGTTGCTCACACGAAACTTAACTAAAAAGCAACAACGTGACAACAGTAGCAGCAACAGCAAAGGTAACTAGAAAGAAGCTGCCAGAAATCCAATTTCAGCAAGTAGCAAGACATAAATTTGTTTGTGCCACACAGACACGCGCATTAAAGCCTCACACTGGGAATTGGGGGTATAATTTGGTAGGGTTTGTGGTGGTTGGAGGGTTGGGTGGTACATCCGGGCTGACCATGTACAGCAAATGAATTCTGTTAATGCAGACATTACTCGAGCATATTAAAAGTCCAAATGGTCATTTCGTACAGAATTTTATAGCAACTAGCCACACAAGCACTCACACTCACACACCAGCACATAGACAATGGAAGGGGGGGCTACAAATAGGCACATTTGTTCCGTCTCCCGCTGACAAAAACCCTTCGGACAACCCTCAGGACTGCAGCCAACGGTCAATGTAGTTATCAGGGAAAACCTATGCACAGTTTTGTTTACCTTGCCACGACAATTGCGGTTGACAACAACAACCAGAGCAACAACAACAAAGATAATAACAGTTCTACTTGTTGTAGTTGGCTGACACACATATGTGTATACATATATATTTGCTTTATTTTGTAGGATATTTTTTGTTTTGTTTTTTTTTTTGGTACGCCAACCCCAAGCGAGCAGCCGAGCAAAAGTCGCACACCCCGCCCATCAGGACATTTAGTTTATTTGATGTTACGAAATGAAAATTGTGACATAAAAGGGACTAACAACATAATTAAGTAGTGTCCAAATGTGCAAATCCAAAGGCATAAAAAGTGTTTGAAAAAACAACACCAAAATGACGAGAGAGAAAATACAAGAACAACAACAGCAGAGGCAAACGAGCGAATGCGTTTATGTTTGGCTGCTGTTCGCCAAATGGCACTTAAAGGATTTGAGGCCGGAAACCCGGCTTCAAGTAGGCTTCGAGTTATGGGACAGCATGCATATTAACCGAATGGGTAAAGTGCGGTGGGTAAAGGCAACCTGATCACCAGGCGCCTATTAGTCGCTATTCCTCGTTTGTGGTCATAATTTTTAGTTTTTGCTGGCCACGTGTCGGCCACAAAGGGTCATGATTAGTTTGGCCAATAAAGGACGGAGGAATGGAGCTGGACAAACAGCAAAAAAGAAAGTGCGCAAATAAACAAGGCACAACAAAGTTGAAACATGCCCAAGTCCAGATCTTAATCATAGAGGGGTGTGGATGTTGATACAAACCAGGATTAAGTGATGCCTAACCGAACAGAAGTTATTTTATATTTATTTAACAAATAAAATCTCCCTTTCCAGTTCAAAGCACTCACTTGGTTTGCCTTAAATACATTTTGCTTTTATACGGCTGTATTTTTGAATAGATGCTTGAGCAAGAATTCGTAAACATTTATTCTTTTTTATAAGTAAGGTATTTGCGGTATCTCATCACCAAAAACACTTGTGAACATATTTGTTATGCTTAACTTGATTCTGCGAAATAATATTACCAAATTGGCTTACTATGACTTTGAAAATTTGTTTTTTTTCTACTTATACATATATAATATAAATATAGTACATAAATCTTTCAGCGCCTATGGCATAACGTGCTGTGGCTTTGACTGGCTCAATATACCCTGTATCCATGATGTGGTCAAGATGTTTTATGCCCATCATTTGTATGTTTGTAACTGCGATACAAAGCAAACAATATTCTATACTGAATATGTTCATTCAAAACATTGCTGGAATTTTCATTTGATGAGTATAACAGGTAAACCGATAGATTTATGCATGTGTGTTCATGTATTTATTAAAAGTGCGTACAGGGTATTTGCCATCGGCTTACTCCCTCCCAAAAGCAGACTTGTTTGTTTCATTTGCTCATTTTTAAGCATTTGATTTCATTTTCGGTACATGTACTGTGTGTGTTTGTTTTTGTGTGCTTTGTACAATTTTTTATTTAATAAAACAAATTCAGCGGACAGCCTGCGGCGAACATGGCAAAAGCAAAATTAAATTGTTTCGTTGTTTTGTGTCAGGCTTCTTACACTGAGAGAGATCTGGACGCGAACGCTTTATCATTTAATGTTGCTTGTTGACAGGGAGTGTGTAGCACCGTAGGCATAACAACATGCTGGTGGTGCGGGGTGGTGCGGGGGTGGGAGGCGGTACTGGCATTTGACAGGGCTGTCAGCCAAGTGGGGCAGGCAGATGAGTGGAACACGCGTCCTTCGCAACCACTGACTTGTTTGTAATTTTGTATTTTGATGACCAACAGACATATCAAATATACGCGGATAATGTGAATTCAATTTTGCCTCTCGCTGTTAAATTTCTTGATCAAATTGCTGTCGCTGTGACTTAAAAGCGATACAATTTGAACAACATCGAAATACAATTCTGGCATTTAGGCGTTGTCGCTGATATAATTTTTTTTTTTGTTCAGCTTTTTATATGCAAATGGCTTATTATAATGCAAATACTTTAATGAGCCTGGTCCGAGTCCAACCCTCGCAGAAAATTCGCTACGCAAATTATATTGCAAATTGCCTGTCAATAATATGGAAATCGCAGAAATTACGGGCATCAAAGGCTTAAAAGTTGTTTTCATACAAAAAATATATGCATACGAAGCAGAACTGGAACGCTACGTTGGCATATGCGTGCATTTATATTTATTTTTACGTATGCATATATATGCATATGTGAAAGTTTGTCCAACTGTCAAGTCGTGTATCGTGGGCATGACAAGTGACGTGATTTGTACACTCTTTTTCTTGTTATTGCATATATTTTCCGCACTTCCGTTTCCTGGCGCCGCTGAGTTTCTTTTTGCAGACATTGATTAATGACGGACCAAAGGACAGGTAAAGGTAAATGCAACGCATTATTTATGAGCAGGGTTGCATAATTAGCAGCGTAGGCCAGGCTAGCAATTAACAGCCCAATGCCATCATAGTATTATTTGGTTGTGCCTTCACTACGCTGGCTGCGACATTGTTGCCATTTGCCGACTGGAATGCTCGCATCACTCAGAGCGGTTCAGTGCGTTGCAGCGATGTCAAAAACAGCAAAGACATGCTAACGGCATCAACCACCAATAATTCAGGGTACGACGATCACGGACGTGGCATAGCATTGACGGAGCCGGAAAGACACGCAACACTGCTTATTGGGAGCACACGGCGTATGAGCATTGCAAAATGTTGCCTATAACAAAAGCACTGGGCAACATATCCCAACTATGAGAGGCCTCACCCCGACCGATTGGCAACGATATTGCTCATCATTTTCAATTTTGAACACACAAGCTCATCTGCATTGTCTTTGCTAAATTCTGCATAACTTGACATTGTCCTGGCATGCAATGTCCTGGTCTGTTTACTCAGTTGCAGTCAAGTATGCGTTGCCAATGGCAATGCGTCGGTTCCCATTGCAATGTTCTCTTCACATACACTTTTCGTATTACGATTTAAAGCAATTGATTAGACGCATGTATGCAGGAAATGCGATTCATTTTTCGATTAGGAATCTTTATGTTTTGCGTTGTCAAACGAAATAAATCAGACTGCAGTTGGTTCATAATTTGCCAAATTTTTACGGAGCAATGCAGTAATTGAGCTCATTTCGAATCGATGTTTCCGGATACCAATTAACGAATCAAATTCTAGTCTGACTGCATGAAAACCATCACAGACCTGTCTGCCAACGCAGATCTCTAAGCTTGTTTCACTGTGTACTTCAAAAAAGTTAAAGGAAAGAACGTATTAAATAAACAAAATATGAGTTAACATGGCTGCAAACTTTTTTAATGATTATAATTAAATAAAATGCTTAATTTCAGAGCCAATTTAAGGCCCTTGTTACTATGTGTTTAATCGCATCCAACTGATTGCCCAATAATTGACAGTTTGACGGCATTGCTAATTTGTTTTTGCATGTTGCGCTGTCAAAAACTTTTGCTACTCGGAATTTATTTTCCCCACTTAGCCGGTTAAGCGAGTGTTCACAGTAAATGGTTGTGAATAATATAGATGCACGATGGGCACCCAGAAACAGCCCAGCAGCCAAACAAAAACTAACAACTAACTATCCCAGAAGGGCACTCATAATAATGACAACAACAGAGCTGCTAGATGGAGTACAATTTTTGAAACCCTACAAAATTGAGAACATCCCAATCCCAATTTATTAATTTTAATTAATTAATTAAAATTTAATGAGGTCATAATTACATAAAATTTACAATGCATTTGCAGCCCTATAAAACTTAAATGAATGAATTTAAATTTGATGGGGTGAGATTTACAAGTTTTTTAATTATTGTGGCTTATAATAGTTTTGGGTTTCGCCCATTGACTGTTAATTTAGTGAATAGCACATGGTTGCAATAGCTGAAATAGTCTCGAGTATTAATTATACCCAATACCTAACTGACTGCCAACTTCAATCTTATCCGAAGGAACAACACTATTATAACGAAAACACTTTGTGTTAGCAAATATCAGGAGGCAGTACCTAATTTATGTAAAAGGCAAATAAATCAATTAATGTCAAACAACCTGTAGACAACACTGCAAAGATACGAATACGGAGTACGGACTGGCACAATGGAGGCGACTGAATGTGCGATGTGGTAGGTGGGCGTGGCAGGCGTTTCTGCTTCGTTAGACTAATAATAATTAGGGGCCCACTGACATTTTGAGTCGAAGGCAAATACAATTAATTACCACAAAATACAAGTAAACACAATACAATTTTATAAAGGTACACACATACACACACACACACACACACACTCTGTTAATGTGAGGAGTGTGATGGGATAGGGGAGAGAAGGCGGGGGGACACAGTCTGAGTACTACGAATATCAAAAGCCAGCAGCAAACGCTAAATCAATAGGCGAGCAAATAAAACTTGTCCCTTCCATTTGGAGCGACTGCCGAACAACATTTTCAAATGTTGCTACAAACACATACAAAATAATGAGTTAGTGGCTAATAGTAGAAGGAGGGCTAGTGGAATGTCTAGAAATAGCCACAACAACCAACAGTAACAACCACAGCAGCAGTAACAGCAACAACAACAGCAACAGCAACAACAAATACGCCAATCAATTATACGCCCAATTAAATGCTGAAAAAGTAGCGAAAAATACCGACAAATATAATGGAGTCGAATCAACTTCAAGTCGATTGGAGGCGTCTCGGGTGGACAACAGCAACAAACCACAGGGTGTATCGGGTATTCAATTTACTTTGATTTGTGTAGAGCTGAAAACATTTGTTTTTGAAAATAAAGACGTGCACGTTGTAAAAGACAAACACAACTGATTCAGACATAGAAAACTGTCGGCATTTTTGCGCAGCACGTGCACCACTTGCCACCATAATGAGTGACTGTGCTGCAAGGCCTTAAAATCTTAGGGGTCAGTCAGCAAGTTAACTATTCTCAGTACTAATTGTTGTAAATGAATGAGCTTACGGAATGCAAATCAGCTTTCGACGAATGTTAATAAACTATAGTCATAACAATTACTCACTCTTTCTTTCTATTTCATAGTTTCTTCTGGTGAAGTATTTCAAGCATTATTTACCTAAGTTCATATACTTATTCAGTGACAGAGAGTTGCACAAAGCTGAGCTCATTTTTCTCAAGTTATTTCAGTTATTTAACATTGAATAAATTTTCAAATAAGCCTCAAGAGAATTTGCACAAATATTTTCAACAGCAGCAAAATAAACGGCAAAAGAGGCAAAAGTTATTTCATGTGTCGAATGCCATTCGACGTTGCTCAGCTGCTCAACTCAAAATTAATGTTTGCATACCTCGTAGTAGAGGCGTCTCAACCTCAACCTAAACTCAACCTGTACAGCAACAAATGTTGTGGCAAGCAGCAGCACTTGTAACTGATAATGCCAAAATAATACCAACAACTGTTTGCCAGACAGTTTCACATTAGTTGCAAATTGTGGTCGTTTATTGTTTTTTTGGCCATTCATTGCAATTACCTCAGCAGATGCTTGCCAACCGTCGAGTTTGCGACTTAAACTGTTAACATTTTAATTTACGAAATGAAACGCATTTCAATTACATACGCACACACATACACCATATATACTAAACTCCTTTTGCGTAATTACGTGTATCGTTTTTGGTATCTGGTTAGCTCTGCACTATAGAAATCATTGAGTAATTAAATCGGATATAACTAACTGATTTACATGATTAGAATGATTCTTAACGCATTTAACGCTTTTAGATAAAGAATATTAAACGAAATTGATGTATGAAAATTAACTAATATAATAACATAATTAACATAAGCTTCCAGCAAACTTTTCATACCATAAAACTAAGTTACCAAGTCTTGAGAGTCCAAATAATCAAACTCAAAAATTTCAAATCCACTTAAGTCAATTTTAATACATTTTCTTTTCAACTAGTTGAAAGAGTTCCGCAGAACTGTAGAAAAATAGGATACAAATATAAGACTATAATAAAGTTAATTTCCTGTAAAATAAATATAAAAATAAAAAAAAAAGATTAATAATTTGTCAAAAAACTTTCTGGACAAAGTGTCTGTTGGCATAAAATAAATTAATATTCAACGAAAAAATACAATTTCGAAAAGCTCAATAATCATAAAAGTAGCTAGTAAGAAAAATGTTTTTTTCTATTACACACCTAAAAGCAATAAATTGATGGGAATTAAATATCAAATTATTATGCTGTTGATTAATTCCTTTGTTTCTAAAATTAATTATTTTGGATCGTAAAATCGCTTTTTTAATGGTCATTATTACAATTCTTTTTTTTTTCTTGAGTGTAGGTCTTAATAATTGTGTGATTTACTCGATATATGAAATTAAATTGATATCAATCAAAGTTATTTGCTTCTAAGCGTCCCATTGACACCAGGGCAATGGAGTTTCTGTTTAGTGGCAGGAATGTTGCAAGCGCTCCGTTCGGTGCTGTTAGTTGCCTGCTTGACTGCCTGTGCCTCTAATTTGACAGCCGTGGCTTGGCATTGTCGTTTCGTTTACGTTTTGTCTATCTTTGCCAGTGACATCAGCCCTGTAGCTGCAGCGCCCCTCCTGCCTGGCCGCACGAGCGATTTCTTGTTCCACATTAGGAAACATTTTCTTTGTCAGTTGAGGTTGCATTTTATTGTGTTGCAACAGAGTTTGGCTTTGCTGCCACTGTATTCTGTTGTGTTGTTTTTTCTTCTTTTGTTGTTATCTTCTTAGTTTTTGCCCTTCAACTGCTTCCCGTGGCTCCACGCTTCGCGCTGAACGGCAGTTTGGGATTTGGCCTGACAGTTCGCTTTAAATTGCAACTGTCAATTGCATTTATTTCGCGCTTGTTTTACCAGCTGTTTGACCTTAGCCACAAAACAAACTGCAGAGCAATCGAAATCCCTAAAAATCGTCAGCTGCATACAAGTTTTAAACCGACTGATATGCAATATAAGAAATCAATGCGCTTGCCACAACCAACCAATGCCGTTAAATTCGTACACTTAACACATTTACATTTGGAATGCAAACGCACCGTTAGCCGCATTGAAAACGAAGCTGCTGACAAAGTTTACAGTTTCAAAGGCAGCCGGTCTGCTTACTTGGTCGTCGAGTGTCAGGCAAAATAAACCGTTAAAAACAAAGAGCTTTTGCGTCACTGCTTTTGAAATTTGGCGCCAGTTCTCGCGTACTCACACTCACACTCACACACCCACACAGACATATCATCCGTGGGCGCAACGGAGCAGCTTCAACAAAGAAGCACTTGACAGGCTCACACACACACTCACACACTGACACACACACACATACACACACAAAGGGAGGTATTGTGGTAAAAGCTTTCAAGTGCCAGCAACAAAAACTAACGAAAGCGAAGCTGCCTCGGCTGCTTCAGCTGCTCTGCTGCTGTTATTCTTGTTGTTGTTGTCCCTTTTATCTGGGCAGCGGCGACGTTAAAGAGACTTTTGGTAACCCAATGCGTGCTACACACACATACACACACACATATACAGGTATGTATGCTTGCGCATGTAGTTGTAGCTGCGGTGAAATTCACAGCTATTCAACACCCATCGACTTTCACTAACGCCACCTCGCGGCCGCTGCGCAGATTAAATTAACAGCGGGCTGTGAAGCTGTGAACGATGCCCATGGTGGGATCAGAGCGAACAGGACAGCACATAAGGGGCGAACATTACGAGCCCTTGAGACCAATGAAGCGTTCGCATTGCCAGCTCTGTGAAGGGCGAGAAAGTCACCACAGCATCAGCAGCAGCTGCTGTTAATGTAGAAGCTTCTGCAGCAGTTTTTTTTCTGTTTTTTTTTTTTTGGTTTTTTGGGTCTTATAGCCCAAAGGCGAGATTTTGATTTGCGCTGCGGGCATCGCTTTTTCCTCACTTACCGCTTTTTCTCGTCTTTTACCAATTTACCATTTTAGCTGTCAACATTTCGTTGTTGTCACTGGCCACAAAGCGGTCCTTTGATATTGCATCCCTTGGCATAAATATCGGATGTTTCTTTTTTCTTCTTTTATGGCTTGCATTACAGTTGCCTGCCCCAGCTCTCGACAAGGACATTCCTTGCGCTTCATTTCGTCTATGTTCTTTCTGTTTATTTCTGCGCACACAAAGTAATGACAACATCATTTAACGATACTTTTTCTTATTTGTTAGCTGAGCGCTGCGTATGCTTTATGAAGAGACAGAGATCTCCCCATCTCCACCCCACTTCCCAAGCCATGTCCTGCGCATATGTTGTGCGTTTGCTTTTTGCAGATACGTTAACAGTATATAAAATATGACTTCACTTACGAGCATACATCACACATCAGCCCGGAGCCATTAAGCCAACTTCACTTGCAACCGAAGGAATCCTCCGGCCTCCGGCCGCCCTCCCATAACCTGTCAGCCTCTTCATTTTGCTTGGCGCGACCTCAGCGCTTTTTATTGTAGTCTCTATGACCATGCATTGGTGTTGTTATTGTGACTCAATTTTTTCAACTTTTTGATGCTTGCCTTTTGGAACAGCCAAAGATCAGCACAAAGAAGTGTGAAGTGCTTGTCCCTTTGCATTTGTGTGGGGTTAAATTGATTTTTGGCTGGCCACTTTGCAAAAAAAGCAAAAGATTTTTAAGTGAACTGCTGAACGGGAAACTTTCTAGGTACTGGAAAACCTCTTTAGAAAGCATCAGATTGTATTAAAATATTAATATATGCATGAAATAATAATTATCCATCAATGAAGATAATCTGATAATTTATCTAATGACAAATAATTTAAAATACAAATTTAAAAAAATAAATGAGAAATAAAATCATAATATATATTTTCTTGATATGCAGATACATATAAAAAATAAAAATACTTTCATTTTATTCTACAAAATATTTAAGGTGCTTATCACAGTAGAAACAAATTTTTCATTTTCATTTTCAATTTTTACTGAAAGCTAACTCAAAAGTATTTATAGTTAAATTATATAGTTTGTGTTGCTATATATGCAACAGAAATTTAGCCGACAGGAGAAAGGATTATACACGTTTAAGTTGTCTAGGTGATTATATACAGTTCGAGAATGTTTTACTACCCCATTATTAGTTGCACTTATAACAATGTAGATGTAGAGGTAACCCCAAGCAGCACTCATCAAGTGTCTAAAATATGCAAATGCTAAAACCAAAGGATTCACCACCCACAACACCTTAAAAGCAAACTCGCACTCTAATACCGAAATCCGCTTTAGAAAGCTCTGCTCTGCCATATGGAATATGAAGAGAACAATTATTATTTTCAGACCGAGTGTTTTCAGCATAATCCGTAGGTGAGTCCCATTGGGGCCTGGGTGGGGCATTCAAAATGTTAGGGAAATTCAGAAACAAGAACAACAACATTTCTTAATGCAGTAGCCATGCAAAATAACATTTTTTGCATGAGCTAACTGAAAACTTACACACACATCCACACACACACACACACACACAGAGGGAGAGTGCATTATAACAATGACCAAGTGAAAACATTAAAACGAGTACATAAAATGCTTTCTTTGTGCATGATAGTGTGCTGGGCTTTTGGAAAAAACCTATAAGCGAAACAACAGAATGCTCGACTAGTAGATACTCTGCGTCAAAGTAATAACCTATCAGAAATATTCAGTGTGTTAGATATTCAAATCAATACAATCGAAGGAGCTTATAGATAGAACATGATTAGCTTCATATTATGCTGTCGATCGTTTGGTATATGAAACAACTATTCGGGGGTCGGGAAAGATTTCTTCTGCTGGCTACATACTGCTGCACTAACTCCTAACCAATTTCAATGAGTTCAGGGTATAAAAACGACGACCAGGAAGAAAATGAACGATTTTCGGTTAGAGTGTATGAAAGTTGCTGGAGAAGCATTGCTAAGGCGATGTTGTAGATGTAGACCACAGGACACACAAGCACTGGCACACATAAGTATGTCTCATACCGGACAGTTATGGATATGTAACATATCAAAAACACACACAAACACTGGCACTCAAATAAGGGGTTTTTCATGAAAGATTTAACATTCGAATGGGCAGATAAAAGCGAAACACAACCGAAGGAGGGCTTGGAGCAAAGTGTAAGCATTTGGAAATGCTTCATAAGTTCGTGTGTTTAGCGTGCATTTTGAGAGCTAAATAAAACTACTTAGGCGAGTGAATGAGCATGGGTAAGAAACGAATTGTGAGGCGGTGAGTCAAACAAATTATTGTATTTCTTTTTGAGATGCGTTTCAGTTACGTTTATTTAATATTTAAAGTATACATTTGCATTGTACAAAGGAAATGTGAATTTGACATCAAGGCAAGTTGTCAACAAAAGAAAATTGAAAACTGAAATTGCTAGCTGTGAGCTTATGACTACTTTTAGCAGTCACTGTACACCGAGACCTAGCTATTTTATTTTCTTATAAATATGTGTACTGGTGCGTTCAACGGTTGGTGTTGCTGATTCTTAATCAGAATAATCTGATCAGCTATGCACAAGCAGAGCAGCAGCAGCAGCAGTAGCAGCAACACAACAAGCTGAACAAAAAGAATACGAATAGTGGACGCTTCTATCTGTGCAGTCGTATCTGAGTCTTTGCCTTTAGCTGTAAACCTGACAGCAACAACGTAATTTACAAGGCGCGTTTGCATGTCGCTGGACAGGACTATGGACTGAGTAGTCAACCAGAGCTAAGTCAAACCACACCCAAAAAAAAAAAAAAACAGCAAAAAACACTTTGCACAGGTTTTAGTAGTTTGTGTATCGTTTTTCTCTACCCTCGCAGTGGGTATTATATTTTTATCGTAAAGCTTGTAACGCATTAAAGCTCAATTCTGCAATCTCATCAAATATATATCGGCATAACTATCTTATATTCTGCCTCTTTCTATGCAAACTAGTTTTAAAGGTATTCCTATGGAACTTGGAACTTGCATGCATATAGCTGAAAAAGGAACAATCCATATCTGGATAAGAAATAAACTAATTCTGTTTGTCTTCATCAAAATCGGATTAATATACGTGGAAAGCTATTTAAATATCGATGTCAGCAGTTGGACTTCGGTCTGCAAGGGTATCTAAACTTCGGCGTGCCTAAGAAAACCTTTCTTTCTTGTTAGTTGCAGCTCTTGTTTGTTGTTTTGCGCTTCTTTACTCATATTAAATGCAAAAGTCATTGAGCGCAGGACAGCAGCAGCAGCAGCAGCAGCAGCAGCAGGAGCAACATCGGCAGCGGGGGTATAAAAGAGGAGGGGTGAGCGCCATGCAGCAGGACATGCTGCAAAACAACAAGTTTATTTCCACATCCTTGGACATGAGCTTGCTGTAAAATTTCGTGTTGATGATCTTACTAGGTTATGCATTAGTTTTTCGTGCACGCCCAGTTGCTGCCTTTAACCCTCGACAACCGTGTCTATCTACCCATCTCTTTCTGTCCTGCGTTCTCTGTCTCTGTCGTTTTCAATATCGCAGCTACCTTTCTTCTTTACACTTCCGCTTGCAGCATTTGTATTTCCTGTTCTGGTAACTTTGATTTTTTGTGCTTTAAATCTCGCTACAAAACATGCAACATACACTCCAAAATTCTGTTGCATGCTCTCGACCCAGGTGTAGTTGTTGTTCGTTCGCTTGTTCGTTTGTTCGTTTGTCTTTTATGTTTATGCAAATTGAAGTTTTGCGCTGCTGCAGCTAACTAATAAATATAAAGTATACGCGCCAGCGTTCTTGTTACCTGTCGGTACACAAAATTGAAAGATTTTACCGGCATTGCCTTGGATTTGTAGTCATTGAGCAAGTGCCCCGTGTTAAGCTAATGTCCAGACTTACCTATGCATGGACTAGCTGCTGCTAGCTGCTAGGATGGTATGGGATAACCACTCACCTGCTGATGCACTAGAATCGCTGCTGCTGCGACTGCCTTAAGCGGCAGGACAATGCGGGACGGTGGCGGTGTTGCCGGTATTCTTGGCATCAGCGGTGCACAATTTGGATGCTGTGGCATCGACGGGAGCGGAGGCGGTTGATAGTGGCATTGGAATGTTAGTGGTAGCGGTAGCAGCAACGGTGGTGGCTGCGGTGGCGGTGGTGCTGGCTTTTGACGGAATGTTGACTTTGATTTTGTCTGCGGCAGCGGCTGACTTGGCGGCGGTTGTTGGTAATTCTGTGGCTGCTGTTCTTGTTGTTGTTGTTGATGTGGCACGGGCATACTGAAGGGCAAAAATAACATTGGAGGCACATTGCTGCCGCTGCTGCACATGTTGTCATTGCTGCTGTTGTTGCAGCTAGTGTGTAGATTTAAGGAATTGCTTCTGCTGTTGTTGTTATTAATGCTGGTATGTCTGTTGCAGCTGGCGTGATGCTGCGATGATGCTGCTGGCTGCGCATTATTCAAATATGTCGTTGTTGCTGTTGCTTCCTGACAGGAGAACGGTTGCAGCTGTTGCGTTGTTGTTGTATGCTGCAGTGTTGTAATGCAGCTGACCTGTTGCGACTGCTGCTGCTGATGTAGGTGTTGATGTGGCTGCTGGTGATGTAGCTGCAGATGTTGATGTTGCTGTTGATGGTGATGTTGCTGCTGGTGATGTTGCTGCTGCTGCTGCTGGTGATGTTGCTGCTTCTGCTGCTGGTTATATGGTTGCTGCTGTTGTTGTTGATGCTGCTGCATAGCAGCGGTTACCTGAGGTGGCTGCTGTAGACGTGGCATCGGCAAGTGCTCGTAACTTTTCCTGCAACATCGACATTCCTGATAGCAGCCAGTTGCTGCCGAAGGCATAGTGCTGCTGTCACTGATGTTGCAGCAATTGCTGCTGCTGCCGCTGGACAAGACATAAGGATCGCTGTGTGATCGCACTGTGCCTGTGTAGCTCATCTTGGGCGACTTGCCAGCCGCCCCTGTCATCTGCGATGGCTGCCAGTGCAACGAGCACGGCAGGATGCCCATAAAGCGCAGCCCCACGCCAGGACTCGCCGGCTGTCCAGCAGCTAGATTCTCTATTTTGCCAATGCTTCTTCAATTAGTGTAACTGCAAGAGTTAAGATTTCATTAAATTACAGTTTCAACTGGAAAATGTTATTAATTGGAAATTGCACATTTTTGACCTGGCATGCGTTATATTACGCTTCGGAAAGTTCGTAATTTGGGAATTATATGAAAAGCTTCGGTATGCTTGATTGCATTTTTTGGGTTTTTAAATCAGTTTTGTAAAAACAGTGCATCATATTTTCTCCTCAATTTGGATTCACTCTCAAATTTTCAGGCATAAAGGAAAACATTCATGTTTTTCCACAGCTCCCAGCATGTGCTGCCTACTGTGCTGTAGCTTGCTTTTTCAACAGCCATGCCGGCTATCGTTTCCCGTCACCGTTTGCCTGGCACTCGTTAGAGACTTTTGGAAATCACTCTAAAGTTTTTCAGGAACGAGAAAACCAATTTTTCAGCTGAGTGCATTTTAATTTGGTATACACCCCAACCCCCAGTGTACATCTGTTAAGTTTTTCAGCATGGCAATAACGGGTGCGGAGTGTGAAAACCGAAAATAGTATCGGTATAGGCCATGTACCACAATGGCTCTATGTGGCGTGTGCATTAAAAAGGTTTTCCTTTTCATTGCAACACGCCTGAAATGGCAACTTTGACAAACAGCAATAACAGCAAGAACAACACAAATGCTATTAGGCCTGGCCAGCTCCTTTCGCCCAGCTTTTGCTGCTTCTGGCACGTGCATGTTAAATTGACAGCATCAAGTGTGCCCCGCATCCGCATTTCATTTTGCCTGGCTCCCCCTGCAGCTGTTGTTGACTTCTCGTTGCATTCTGCCTCCTTTCACGCACTTGGCTAAAGCGAATCCACACAACAGAAGTAGCAGCAGCAGCAGCAGCACAGCAGAAACAATGGAATTTTAAATGTGACAAACAGGTACACATCATCTCCAGCATGAGTAGCTCATTCAGCAGCTCCAGCTGCTCCTGATGCTGCCAAACCATTGTTGTCCTTTGCATTTTTAGAGCAGAACTACTGCTGCCTGCTTGAACACCCGGAATGAGTCTTACTTAGCTCTAATTTGATATTAGTTCTTTGATTTCAAAACTTCATGTGAGAAGCATAGTTTTCACTTAATTCATATGTTAAAATTTTGAACAAACTCAAGTTCTTAGACAGCCATGCCACAATGAAGGAGGAAGCTTCTTTTGCAACGAGATCATACAAGAAGGTACACAAAATATTTTCTAATAATTCCATAAATATCTAAAACGCGCAATGAACGAAATGTGCTCAAGTTAAAAGCAAAGGAAAAAGCTTCCAACTTAAGATGAAATGTTTTTGAAGTTTTGCACTCGCAAGCACATATCAAATAGTTTAAGATAAAAGACAGCAACAACAACCAAATAAACTTACATATATTTAGGTTTTCAAGTACAATAACTTTATGGCGATTAAGCTAGCAGCATCGCAAACTTTGGTTTTCCCAACAGTATGCCGGCATGTTCAATTTAAATTTTGTGAAAATATGTTTGCAAAAATAACTTATCTAATATAAAGAACCCATCTTAGAGTTTCTGCCACGCAGCTTAATTATAAGGGAAATACGCTTCAGACCGAAATAAGCAATGCCACATGGCAAAACCGGTTAAACTTTTCACCAAAAATATGTATGAGAAAATGCATGTTGTTATTTCTGTTTTTGTTGTTGGCGTGCAAGATTCGTGCGCCACTTGCACAAAAAGCCAAAAGTACTGAAAAACTTTCGAAAAAGAATTCGGTAACATCAAAGCAAAAATTTTTAATGAATTTCTTGGCCGATCCCGAAAGCCTCCAAAACGCACCACTCGCAAATGTGATGGCAAAAACGAAAGAAGGGGGAATGGCTTTGGTCTCCTGTATAGGAGGCACACAAATGCCGGCATGGGAGGAGGGTGGAAGGTCAAAGGTCCGGCATGGCAACATGAACGACCCCTTGCTTTGACCATGGCACGGAAATCGTGTTGCTCGTTGGTGGCCTTAATTAAATTTAAATATTTTATCACCGAAAAATTGCCAGTCGGCAGCAACTGCACAGCGACAACAACAGCAACAGCAACAACAACAGCAACAGCAGCATCAGCATCTCTAGAATGAAAAGGGTGCAGAAATGTTGGCAGTGTGTACGTGTGTTTGTGTGTGTGTGTGTGTGTGTGTGTGTGTGTGAGTGTTGCTGTTTGTCTTATGTGTGTGCGTGTATTTGTGTGTGAGTGCAGACAGCCAAAAAGTACTGATGTGGGTGTATTTTTCATTATTTGCCAAGCGTTGCAACTTTTTTGGTTGCCTCGCTGCCACATAGCTCGCCCCTCATCTAGCGTATGCCTTGGTCCGCTGCCTTTGCCACACTTCATATTCAATTGTGTTGAATAATTGCCATACGGTTTTTTGACCAACGGTTTTTGACACTTGCGTAAAAGGACACACACGCGCTCAAGTGACGCCGCACTGGCACCGAGGCCAACCCGCACCCCAAACCCACCCTTGACATACGCTGCCCTCATGCCGCATTTGAAGTTGAACTTCCCTTTTCTTTTTTTCTTTTTTGTTGGGCTGTCGACCAAAAAATGAGCAAAACATTCGAAGCGACTGTGAAACTGTGGACCCCTGGACACGGCGGCAAACAGCAACAAAACATGCCAAAAGCGTTTTTTGAAATATCTTTGTAAATATTTAAAATGTTCCGCACATGCGGGTACTTCAATCATGCACCAAACTGAATCGCCAACGGGATGAAAGCCGGGTGATAAAGTGGTCGGTCTGTTGATGTCTGTTGACTTATGGGGAAGCGACTCTGCTGAGGGTGCCCGACCCTCGTGGCAGGCGTAAGTTTTAAATAGTTTTTGTTCACCAATGTCAGCATACAATTTGGTATTCATAAATTAATGAAGCATTGGGCAAAAAATATCTTTGGGTTATAAACTTTTTCCATAAATTATATACTACTAAGGGGGGGCAAGTGAAAGTATGAGATTTAAATAGGGTATTAAAATATGTAATCTGAATGTTATTTTAGTTTGCTTTGCATTTACAAGCATGGATTAGAGTAATTCCATTTTGCCATGTTTTTTATTTGTAATTTGAAATTCATTAGATTCGATCAGCAGAAAATTAAATGGATTTATAATTGTTCTTCGATTAATTCAAATGATAAAATGGTATTTAATTGATAACAAATTCTGTAATTTTATAAGCGACTATTTATGGGAAATATGTAAAGTGCTCGGGTCGAGAAGACACGACTAAGAGATTCTCTGATTCCAAAACTTTATAAACATAAAATGCTTGCGATTAAAAATACGATTTTTTCGAGTTTCTCAAACGATGTTAATGAAATTTTTATAGATGATCAATATTATTTTAATTTACATTTTTTACTTAAATCGATTTATATAGACATTCATGAAACAAGGTAAACTATCGAAAATATTAAATATTTTATTTACAAGCATGGATAAGAGTAACATTTTAATTTTTAAATTTAAATTCCTTTCGATCTTATCAACAAAAAGTTAATGGATATTTAATTGTTATTTGATTAGTGCAAACGATAATAGAGAATGAACTCTAACTACAATAATACAACAATATGGATAGTCAATAATATGTCAAGAAACATACTTTCTTGATAAGAAATATATATCTTTTAAAATGTAGTTTTTATTACAATCGAATATATCAATATTCGCGAAATGAGGAAAGTAATCGATATCTTAATTGGGTTCAAGGACTTATGTTATTAATATATTCTTGTAAGAATTGTGTTTTCATTTAGTTTTTTTCTAGAGTCAGGTCAATGATCAAGAATTCAATGCATTTGAAAATCGGTTATGATTTGACTAACCATTTTTCTACACATTTATAATCTTGATCTGTGCTTCACTAATTATATTATTGCTAAGCATAATTGATTCACATCGATCTTAGAAACACGGCACGCTCAAACAGACGGACGGACAGATTGATGTGTGAATAGACGAACATGGCTACATCAAAGCAATTATTAATGCTGGTCAAGAAAATATATACCTTGAGGAATTTGTTGTCGGAAATGGCTGCATTTTGCTTATAGCTACATTTGCAAGCCATCAGTTTACCCTTTTTAAGTACTGTTAAAAATAAAAATGCTTAACAACAGAAGAATTCGATTTGAAATAACGATACTAATTTATGGGCGAATCCAGTTTCAGAAAGTTCTAGTTTCACTGAGACCAATTGCCTGCCATTTAATATGCAAGTGTTGCTCTTGGCCGTTTGTTTTGGCTAGTAACCATGGCCACAACAAGCTAGCATCTGGGCAGAGTGATGGCAAGTAGGCGAATGCAAAACACAGCACACCGGGGGAAACACAATTAGAGAGAGTAACTACTCACACTTATTCGCAGGCGCAACACAGATGCAGGAGCCGACGCGCCTCTCGGTTGCCTACACCAACACAGCGACACAGATACAACGCTCACACACACACACACGCAAGGACACACAGCGAGCCGGCTGAGACGTGACACACTTTGGGTTGTATCGAACTTTGTATCGTTTTTCTTTTTCGCAGCCACACAATAAAACTCGCGATGTTTGGGAGGGAAAACACAACAAAACAACAAGTGCGCAAAGATCTACGCAATTTTACGCCGTACGACTCAGTGCTCGGCTCCGGACAATTATGGCAGACGTTGACGTTGACTTTGCAGCGGAACGCAGTGTCTCGTGTCGACGAATTAACACTGAAGAGCCAAGAGTCGGCGGTCTTCGCTAGGTAGTTCAGTTGGCCCTGGCAGAGACGCAGCTGCACTACCACCAGAAAAGAGGCACACAGACACATACACATGCACACACACACAAATAGCGGCCAACCCAAGCAGCCAACTACAGGCAACAACAAAAAGAATGAATTCAACCAGGCAGCTATAAAAGGCGCACTGTGGTTGACATTATCACGTGCAACTAAATCACACGCACACACACACACACACATGCTCAAATGCATGCAGCTGTATGTGTGTGTGTGTGTGCTTGTATAAAAAAAAGGAAAGCCACGTCAATGCTTCGTCCTCACATTTCAGGCGCATTGTCGCACCGCCCCTCTGTGCGCTCATTCGCTCGTACAATGCGGCGTATGAGTAACAAAAAAGAAACACAGACACACAAACACACACACACACACACACACACATAGAAAGCGCTCAGAGTGCTCCGCCTCCCGCCAGCCACTCACCCGCTCATCGCACGCTTGCCACATTTATGGCATTTGATATGCTAATTTGCACGATTTCGCACAAGATGCCAAGCCAGAGAGTCGCCAACGGAGCACCAGCAAGGCGAAGCCACCACCAGCTGCCTTGTCTCCTGACTTGAGAGCCGCTCATTGCTTAGTTAGAATTCGCTCTGTTTTGATGGCTCATGGATGTCCGTACAGCTGTGACCGTCTGTGGTCATCTCTTCAGTGCGAGCATTGCGCTACAGCAATAAATAATGGATATAAAAATGTCATAATAAATACAAGTAAAATAAATAATAAAATACTTTCTCAAACAATATTTAATTAGTTATACTTTTACTACACTTATTTTCTGGGTAGAAATCAATATTTTTATTATGATTTTTCTTTATATATTTTCAATTTAAATAGCGAAATATATAATAAAATTATCTTCTCTCTTAATCTGAGCAAACTTACTTAATATATTATTACTACACTTAAATATTTAATTTAATGTTGATATTATTGTTATTATGTTTCACAATATTTTAATGGTTTATACTTGTTTTAATTTTTATTTATTTTTTTTAATTTTATTTATAATTAATACATTATTTGCTCGACTTTAGCTATACAAATAGTTCTTTCTTTACTTAGTCGATGTTTCTCCAACATTGCTATCAACAACCAACTGTAGAGCATTTCTCTTGTCCAGCATATCCATTCACACACACACATACATACACACACCCATGGACACTTCAACCACCGTTGCGCAAGAAAGCAGAGCATACTTTCGTGCGCTCTCAGCTCTCTCTCTTCGCATGCGATTGCAGTGCACTGCACGGACTCACCAATACAGTTGCAGGCGCCAGTTAAACGTCAGCGAGAATCGCATTCGAGCACTGCATATACATATATATACAGCACAGAGGCGGAGTCTGAAACCAGAGCTATGTAAAGACAAGAGATGCTTGCTTATATACCAAAAGGGAGGTGGCTTCACATTTCATACAATACATTCAAGTGAATAATTTCCGTAGCTAGACAAAATGGCGGCACTCAACTATTGGCAAAAATTGATTGAGAAATAGTTAACAAGTTGAACCCCAGTGGTAAGGACGCCACTGTGCTTTGTTTACCATTTGTTTTAGGGGGACACAACAACAGGCCGTAAACATAAACACGATACAGGATAAAACACGATGTGGCGCTCACTGAGAGCGAAAGTTGTTGTTCCTGTTGCCTTTTGTATCGCAGTTTGCCGACGAGGCCAACGATACAAAATGTTCTCTCTCGGCTACGAAAAATGCGATACAATGCACAAGCGACAAGAACAACATGCCGTTGAAACTGTGGCGTGCACGGCCAGCCGGCACATCCTTTTTATCCTGTTGAACGCAGCTGACACCTGCTCGCCCTCGTCCTTGGCAGGCGATACCGAACCGGCGTCCACTTTGGCAGCTCTTGGACACTATCGTCATGTTTGTTTGGCAGGCACATGTGACATTATCGCTCTGCCCACGGCCAACACAAGAAGTTCGCCAGTCAAAAAGCCATGAATAATATTTGGGGCTTATCTACGCCGACAGCAAGCCAATGTGCGCGCGACCCCCAACTTTGACAAATTATGCAAATTTCAGTTTTTCAGATTTTCTATGCAAACATTTACTTTACTTTTCAGCGCAGACGCTGCCATCTGCAAGGCAGTTAGTCGTCCATCCATTTGCCCATGCCCATGCCTGACATTCGGTTAAATTTCTTATCGCGGTCTTTCATTAACGGTCGCGTCTGCTCCTCTTGGCCAGAGACCTTCTAATTGTCTTGCAAATTAGTCGCCAGCCCGTGCACCAAAAAGTGCCCCAACAAAAATATCTATAAAAAACTGTCGGCAGCGGTTGTTCAAGTTCGTTTTGTTTATCCACAAACTGCCGCCGGCTGCTGCTGTTGCTGCTGCTGATGCTGCTGCTGCTGATCCGTCCAGTTCCAGTGGCTAGAGCCACTTTGATATACAGGACATCGACCGTATGGTAGCTGTTCAAGGAAATGAAAAACAAACAGAATCGCGCCATGTGAGTTGGGTGTGTGTTCTGTGTGTAGCTGTAATTTTTAAAGCATCGCTTTCCGCCCGGCATCAGAACGTGCCTGTCGAGGATTAGCCCCAGACACAATGCAGACGTCGCTCAGGCAGCTGTTGAGTGTCAACTGTGCCGCCGGAAACGCACAACAGGCCGCCCTTTATATATTTTTGTAGACTTTTTCACTTAATCCCCGAGGAGCAGCCAGCCAAACGAAGGCCAATCGATTAGCCCGCATGGCCATGGTTAAAGTCAAGTGAATCTCTTTAAACTGGCCCAACACTGAATACTAGATACTAGAGAGCTGTTCTTACACAAAAGCAAGTCCTTAAATTTCATAAGTTTCATGTTCCAGGTATTCGTAAATTGAATTATATGAAATGAGTGCTCCGAAATGCTCTTAATAATAAATTAACGTTAATAGTCGAGCAAAGCTCACACAGGTCATAGAGGTTCACAAAGTCCATAAAGAAACCTGAGAGTAGACAATACAGTCAGTCCTGAGACTGACTGTCTTTAAATCACTCCTTTATGAGTTATGTGAGAGTTATGCGCAGTTGCCATAAGTGCTGCGAAGTAAACTAAACATAGTTTAAAACGTATTTTTTGATTAACACATCGAATGGGGAATTCGAAGCCATGCTAATTTGAAACTATAACTTTTGAAACTTTTCTAAAATAAATAATAATTAACTTCAAATTAAATATAAATAAAAACGTAATTATATTTATTAATCACATTTATTTATTTAACGTAAACGTATTATTTTAGTAAAAATCTTTGAGTAAAGGTGACCCGTAAAAGTGATTATACATTTTGGAAAATATTCCAACCAAGTGCAACCCTTTTTGCCGCAGCTCAGCTCTTGACTCAGTAAGTAATCTGCTGAGTTTCCATCATCTTAGCTAATTGTCGCCCCAGCCCTTACTTTGAGCATCTTAAGCCTTGACTATGGTCATAATAAAGTCAATGTACTGTCATTAACATAATTTACAAATACTTGCAGCGCTATGCCACCAACTCGGTCTGGTACTTAATGTTTGTTCATTTGGAGCACAGTGAAGAGGAGTCCTCTTTGGAGGGCCATTGCAACATTTCATTTATTGCTGGCAGCACAAGACAAAATGGTTGTTGCTCTAATTGAAAAATTATTGGGCCATAAAAAATGTAAGACGCATAAAAAATATGTTTGTTACTTCTCAACGGCAACGTCTCAAGTTTTGCAGATGAAGCCAGTTAAACGCGAGTTTAATTAACTGCCAAGTTTTAAGTACTTTTCACCCCCTTCAAACCCCTGTCAACATGTCACCCAGTGAATTTAATTCATATTTTAAATAGTTGTGCGAATACGAGTGTTTTCTTTGAAATGAACATTAAATATGCGACATTAAAGGACACTTTGCCTTTGTCATTGCCAGTGGCACGCCATATCCAAGTAGATTTTTGGCCAACTTAAGAAGTCGTCTGCCATTTTTTGTTTGGCTGCAAATCTTTTGTATGTTTTTGTTAAAATAGAAAAACTTCTTGTATACTTATTTTATAATGAAATTCCCCAAAGTCTGCAGCGGCAAAATCGAGATACAAAACCAGAAAGCAACTGAGAGAGATAGAGTCAGACAGCGAAACACTGAGATAGAGAGAGCGTGCGAGGAGTAGCAGCGGAAAAAGCATTTTGCAAAATTACCCTTAAAACAAAAATGCATTATTGTCATCTAAAATGCAAGCATGCATTATCCTGTCACAGGTCCTTTGAGAGTTGGCTTTTTGTGTTGTCGTCGTCGCTCCTTCTTTAACTTGCTTTTAGTGTTTTTTGTTTCTCTGTTTCTATTTTCCCTCCTTTTTTTTTGTTTTGTACAAACTGCAGCAGCGTTTATTATCTGCCACACTATCCCGCATCCCATTGCACCCCAACCTACTCCACGCACAATGAGCGTGTAGCTGAGCCCGTGTCCTTCCTAAGCGAGGGACCTGGGATCAATTTGCCTGCAGCAAGAAGCCTTTTTACTTGCGCATGCAAATATGACAAACACACTGCCAACCAAACATGCAACTGCATACCATCTTTCCCAATTTCCCCACTCCTCAATTCGCACCAACCCTCGTCAACTCTCGGAGCACTCAACTGCACGGCTGGCCATCGGCCAACTGTGTCTCGTGTTAATGCTGCATTCTTGGGGGAAATTATCACAGCTACAGCCACAACTACAAATACAACCATTGCTGTAACTACAGTCTTACAGCGCCATCAGCCTAGCTCCTCGTTCCCAAACACACTCATGTTTTGGTCGTCGTTGAATTTGCCAAATTACATATTGAAATATTATTGCAGTGTGCCGAAAATTGTATTAGGTGTCTCTGCTCTAGTTCCCTCAACCCATGTCTGTCTCCTTTGCCCGGTGTCAAAGTGCGAATTTGACAATTTTTGCAAAAGCAGCCCCTGACTGGGGACATTTGGTGCTTCGAAATTGGTTTCAAATTATTTTGTCAGTTGCGGCTTCTGGATGTGCCAGCTTGGTGTCTTGGCCAGTCTGGCGGTGTCTGCCGGACTGATTCGGATCTGAATGGGCCCGTTGCCTGCTTGTAATTTTCGGCCAAGGCGAATCGAAATTGAATTGAAATCATTGGTTATTTTTGCATGTGCCAAGGCAAATCACACAGCCGTTGCAATAAAAGAGTCTGTGCGCAGCATTTCGAGGATTAGGTAAGCCACATTCACCACCAACGTACAGGCTCCATTAACTCGACTTGAAGCACATCCTGTTTGCAGACCTCAGATTAATATATCATATTTTAACTCACTTCCCATAATATGAAAAACATTTCAAGCATAAACTCAAACCATAAGCGGAAAAGTCAATTAACTTAGAGTCTACAGAGGGTGTACACTGATTTCAGCTAGCTGGCTTACATAAAGAGCAAAAGAGCTAGCAAGAGCGAGCAAGAAAGAGAAAGAGAGAGAGAGAGAGAACAGGAATAGACAAAGCATAGCCGCAAATTGAAAGACAATAAATGTGCGCAGTCATATAGAAAATTGTGATATTCACACAATTTAATTAACATGAATAAATATTGTTACAAGCGGGCGGGCCAGACTAGTACTACAACAACAGCAACAACAGCAACAACAATATCAACAACAACCACAATAACGAGGATAACAACAATCAAACCGGCTAACCAGCTAACGAGCTGGGCACCGTGGCGTATGACGTATGACGACGAACATTTGATTGTGTGTATGCAAAAGGAAAAGACAAACAATGCGCAAACAAATCGAGAGAACTGTCGAGTTTAGAGCGCCAGCAATTCAAAAGGCCTAACAGACAATAGCAGAAGGCGAAACCCCGCCCACAATCTGCCCGCCCCACCGGCTGCACGGTTGTGGACATCATAAATCCCTTAAATCTCGCTTGTTATTGTTGGAAACTCGACCTCATCAGCTGCTGCCAGCCCACGCTCATTGACAGCCACTTCAATTCCCAGCCAGAACTCTGGCTAATCAGACCAGTTTGCCAGGAGTTAAGCGCGAATGTCACGACTCCGTCCAAATTGCGGCAATGTCGCGCGCATCTCACGGCCTCTTCATTTTGTCGTTTTGTGCCGAGATTTGACTACGAGTTGAGGACCAGCCCATCTAAATGTGGGCGACTTGGCTGGGGCATGGTGGCTGAGGGCTTGTTAGACGGCTTTATTCGAGTTTCGGTTTTATATGCATGGCTGTTGTTTCTGTGCAAAATACCTAAGTGTATTAGGGGAACAATTTGTTGATGTGGCATTCAGTCTACTAGAAGATTTTTAAAAAGTCAAAAGCAACAAACATGAATATTTTAAGCACTCATTGGGTTAACTTTTCATATAGCTCTATTTACTACCTAACCAACTATTAATTTAATGTCAACAAGCATTTTTCTGAAGAACTGAACGACTGAATAATGGTTTGAGTAGTATGGAGATTACAGTAGACAACAAACTTTGTAGATACCATAGATTAAGATAATTATATATATATTTAAAAGCAATTTGTCATTTATATTTGTTTTTACATAAATGCAGCCAATTTCACTTCGGCAACTGTAATTTCTAATACGTATTTCTCTTTCTCATTGATTTTCAGTTTTCAAACGTATTCCAAAGTGTCTTTATTTTATTTTTGGCATTTTACAAGCTTCTTCTTCTTCCTTGTAATGAAAATATTTGTCGTATTTTTTGTGGAAAGTTTCAGATTTACCGATTCGTGGAATGCCACACAATTGTTTTTTGCTTGCAGAACCCCCCTCCGTTGATGTGGCAGGCAAGCCAAATGAACAAATGAAAAATTAATTCTTATTTTCTCAACAATTTCATTAGCAACTTTTCAATTAGTTGCACGATTGAATCGACAAGATATTTACAACTTTTTGCCACATTTACATTCCGTAAATTTCGCTAGCTTTCTCATTCTACTATCTCAATTTCATTCTTTCACCGTGTCTGTATGAAAATCAATTGTAAAATCAGTCGAAATAAACTCGTAACGGCAGCGTAAACTTTCACGATTCACGATTGAAATCTTTTACAGTCAAATTATGAGCATTTTCAATTTTCCTTTCGCTTGCCACCCCGTCTATACCCCGTAAAGGACAACTGTGCGGACAACGCCGCGTCGAAAGCAACAGAGCGTGACACAAAAGTAAAGCAAACTTTGAGCTTACAGTTTCATGAGTTTCAGGCAACAATCGCTTCTCTTTCTGGTGTTGAAGACGTCGATTTGCTACAACGACAAGAACAAAAACAACAACAATAGCAAAAGGGCTCATAACAATAACAATAACAATAACTTGACTGCAAACCTTTCAATATCAAGAAACGCAGCCACGTTTCAGTTGTACTTAGATAGATGTAAGTTGGAACCGCTTGCCTTTGGCCGCAAGTCAAGTGTTTGGGGCGTGGGCGTGGCGGTGGTAGTGGGCGTTCGCCAACGGGGGCAAAAGCAGCAACATCTACAACAGCAATCATAAGGATCAACGAAGAAAAAAGTCAATTGTTCAAGTTAAAGTGAAACTTTTCTGAACAACTTTTCCCAGACGTTTGCCTTGCCCCAACAATTTGCTTTCTTTTCGTGCCTTTATCGCTGCGGCCTTTTGCCTTTCTCCCAAGATAGTAAGAGTCTATGTATTCAGCTTGAGGACGCTTCAATAGCGCAACCTTCTCATCCCGCTCGCTTCCCTCTCTCTTTCTCACTCTCGCTCGCCGCCACGAAATTGCCATTGACACGTTAAGTTTGCAATTGTCGACCTGTCCAACGATTGCCCAGTCTCTGTCTAAGTCTCTCCCTCTCTGTCTGTCTCTCCCTCCGCCCCGCTTTCTCTGTGCAGTTCCTCTTTGCATGTCTGTCCCACAGCTAAACGTAGTTTTTCCGCACAGTTTGTCCAGCTGTTTGTCCTGTGTGTGGACAGTGCCTGTCGTTCCATGTCTTATCTACAAATTCGTGCGTCTTACAACTTTTCAACTGCCAGCTGACTTTAAACTTTAAAATCTTAAGCTCTCGTGGTTTTTTTTCACCTCATCAAATAAATGGCTTGGTCATATTTCAAATCTAAAGTTCATGTTTATATTTTGTCTAATGTTTTTTCTAGTTGCATCTTTATCAAAACAAATACAAAAAAAATAAAAAATTATACAAATAAAATAACTCAAATATATAAAGCAAACCACTTTTGAGTATGACACCAGCTGGTGCCGCTTGCGGACACACAGGCTGCCACGCTTGCAGCCCATCCCTTGCTGCCTGAAGTGGCCGTAAAAGCTTTCAGCATTAATAGCTTGAGTGAGTTTCAATACATATTGACAATACGGCCATTGGCAAAACGCCACACACACACATAACGGCAGAGCGAGATAGAGAAAGGGTGAGAGAGGGAGAGACGCACACTCGCCAAATTGATGACAGTTTGCCAGTTGCAAAGCCGCAGTAGCAGCAGCAGCAGCAGCGTTCTGGGATCCATGGGGTCAATGGATATAGTATGCATATGTGGACTGGCCATGGATAAATACATTGGAATAGCTTTGGCTATTTGTTTTTGCCATTGTTATGGCAAGGGGTAAGTGGCATGCTGTGCGGGGAAGAGAGGCACAAATCGTCGCTGTTATGGCTTGTGCCATTTTGGCACTTTGTAATTGCCTTGTTTGCCCCCATGTTTTTGGCCTAAAGTTGTTGTTGTTGTTGAAATGTTGGCAACGCATTTAGCTTCGTTATTGTTGTTGTTGTTTGTTAGTGTGTTTGATTTGGGTTTTTCCTAAATCCGTGCCATGAGCCATGTTTTTATATTTCAATATTTGCGCGTTGGCTAAAACAAATATAGAAATTATCAGCACATGCTGCTGGAATGAGTTGCTTGAAAAACTTTTGGATTCTGGCAAAGCCAAAACCAATTCTTATCCAAATAGTTAACAAAGTAATACAAAAAGAAGCTGAGATCAACTTTAAATATAACAAAGATTATAAATTGTAATTATTTGATTTACTTTAGTGCGCTGGCATTTAAAAAGGACATTCTGTGAACTATTTTGTCGAATATAACAGTGCATTTAAGGATATACCTATCGAGTCTTAAAGCTAAGTGCAAAAATACTTTCGACTGCAAACAGCAAGCGGAAAATGATTAATGAGTCGTAAAATGCATTTTGGTTTGGTTTCAATATCTATCAATAATAAATCTTTAAACCTATGTTTTTTTCTTCGAGTATGAATAGTTGGAAACTGGCCATATTTCGATTAGCATTTATAAGCTTGAGTGTGAGCTGAACGATTGTTATCTTCACTACACTGAAAAAAAATAAATATAAGTCATAAGTCTTGTTGCCCAAAAACTTTTCAATTATATGGTTATACAGTAATTTTAATAACAACTCCATTGATTTATTCTATGCCGACCACAGATTATATCATTTGGATTCCACAAGATAAATATCGCCATTGTTCCACGACAACATTTTTGCAATTGAAATGCCACAAAATGCTAAGGGCCGTAAGCCAAATACGATATAGATATTCTAATACATATGCAAAGCGTATATGTAACATGTCGTGCCCTAAAAGCACGTGCCGCCTCCTGAAGGATGAGCGGTAGGGAAGCGGCAGCAGAGGCAGCTCGGCAAATGCATTTAGAATTTATGTGGCACTTGTCGTCGAAAAGCGCCGCGAATTTATTTCTTGTATGCGGTGACCGCTGACCACTGGCCATGGCCACCGGGCCAATGCTTGTCCGGCCAGTTGCTGGCTAGCTATTTTTCAATAGTTGCTTTTGTTGCTGAAGGGGATGGGGATGGGAATTGGGATGGTGCTGGACTCTGGTCAAAAGGGGGCTCAAGAATATTTTGTGCGGCGTGCGCGCGTCGTTTGTTTTATTGTTATTGTGCAGTCATGACTTAAAAATTTGTCGCGCGCTTTTCACATGCCCGCAATCCCCAGAGTAAGCGGAGCAGCAACGCCAACAGCAACAACAACAATTACAACTAGTAACAACAACAGCAACAACAACAGCAGCAACAATAACAAGTGCATGCAATTTCCGCTGGTGAAGTGACGCTTTTATTTGGCTATTTGTTTGGCTGGAACGAGCTGAGTCTTTGCCCGCAACCGTTGCATACGAGCATGTCAGCATTTCTGTGCCGCACGGGGCTCAAGCTGCCGCCTGATGCATGTCGATTCGTCTATGGCCCTAACGGAGCTGCAACTGGAGTTGGAGTTGGAGCTGGAGCTGAAGCTGGGACTGATTCTGCACTCTTCACATGCAGTACGAATTTATCGTTTTTAATTTGCCGCAAAAAAGCGAAGTAACAACAGCAAAATAAAAAGAAATAACAACAGGGTGGGAAGGGGAAGGGGGGCTGCACTCGCTGCTCGAGAAAAATGGCAGCCGCGTAATGCCCTTAATGGGTTTTGCATGGCTCAGAGCCGAGCTCAATCTGTGCGGCAACGTCAGCCGCTATGCGCCAACTTATTGAAAGCGATAAATAAAGATTTCACTTGATAAGTTGCAAGCGCGACAGTTGCAACACACATACAAACACACACACACACATATAAACATGTGATGTGTACGAGGCGTATGAGTGATGCGTCTACATCTACCGCAGGTGGTGCAATGATTATGTGATTAACATAAATTTGTTTCGCACACTTTGAATAAGTTGCGTATGCTGCCCCAGAGCTAATAGATGAACGCCTCGTTCACTTTTCCGCGTTGCCCATAACTTGCGGCAAGCGGCCCCTTAAGCTTTTGCCGCGCCAAATCTATATGCCAACAGCGGCAATCAAGTGCCCCTTAATGACTGCAGTTGCTGTTGCAGTTTAGTTAAGTTTAACTACAGAAACTGCAGCAGAGTAAGTGCAATTCATAAGCTAAAGAAGGGGGCCACGTTGCAAGTAAATTTACTGGCAAAGGATTGAGTTGATACAACAACACTGCAAAATATCCTATGAAGTAACTGTTCTAATTATACCTTAATGTTTTTATAATAAATTCAATTATTATTTTGATTTGCCAACTTTGTACATTAAGTTATTTGGGCTGATCGGACAAGTTTGAGGTTTAGAGGAAAGTTTGTGAATGAAGTGAGAATAATATTTCTTAATTAAATTTATAATATAGGTAAACATTAAAAGACTTGAATTGGATTTAACTATCTATGATAATCGAGAATTTTAGGTAAGTAATATAAGTAACTATTATTAAGCTTAAGATAATCTTATTTGTTGGGGCTTCTAGTATTTCAGTGTTCAATCAAAAAGTGGATGCTCGAAATAAATCATAACGGAAAACATCGCACCAAATAAAAAGAATATATCATATATCCTTATGAAACCCATATGTTAATTATGTAATGCACCTTTATACTTCATACGTTTTGAGGGGCACTAATTAGTGGCAAAGCGCATGCTTAAATCAGCATACCTCAAATGTTGCCAGAGAGTCGAGAATAGAATAACAATGCGGCTCTGGCAGCTGTGCACTATTTGAATTTATGTTATAGCCAAAACTTTGCAAAACTCAATTAATTAACTTTTGTTGGAAAACAACAACAAACTGTAGCAAAGTGAAGCGAGCAGTGCAACCAGCAATAACAATACAAGCAACACAACTGAAACAAGAATAATAAAAATAAGTACAATATACAATTTTTTTTCTACAACAAATACGAGAATGCCAAATTGCAAAAATTGGCAAAACAAGTCAAACATGGGAACAATAAACACGCATATGTTGCTGCCGTGGGATGTGATGGGTGCACACGGGGCGGCAGATCGGTGAACGACAAGCAAACAATTCGCCAAACTAAACCATTTCAGCGAAAAGACCGCAGGAAATCAGAGTACAATTTGTAGCCCATCGCCATTTTTTTCAGCATCACTTTGCTTGTATTTTATTTCTGCTTCTGCTTCTGCTTCTGTTTCTTTTTTCCATCCATTGCAAGCGCTCATACGCCCCGTGGACGCACGTTAATGTTCAGCCATTGCTCATACGCCCCATGCACAAGCCGCCGTTCATCATTTGTTGGCCCCTTTGGCGCATTGGAACGCATGTTTGTTGCATCATTTTCTGCTTTCCATGTTGCTGTTGTTATATAGTTGCACTTTTTATATTTTGTTTAAATTATTGCTGTTGCTATTACACTTTGCCCTCTTTTGTTGGCGGTTGCTCGCTGTTTCGCGTAATTGCAGTGTATTAAAACATACAACATACAAGTTAACAACACTCCAGCAACAACGGCTCCATCGTCAGAGTCCAAATGAAGCTGAATCCGAAACAAAAAAAAAAAGCGAAACAAAAAAAATTCAGCACATTTGGCTAGCAAAAATAATTAAAAAGTTTTGATTGCCATCGCTTGCGACTAGAGAAGTTTAAGATTAATGGGAATCCATTCAATTCTCTGCTTTCTTCTGTCTCTATCCCGCTCTCTTTGTGTATCTCTTTCGCTCTCTCTCTCTCTAAAATAAATATGATTATTGTGCGAGTAGCAACATTGAAAAAGCAAAAAGAAATATAGGAATACATGCCAATAAATTAATACCCTTGACAAAAGTTCTCCAACCCAAAAAACATTGCATATATCTATGTAATCGGCCTAATTAATAACATTAATTATAAAAAAAAGTATAATATTCATACGATTAATTTGGTTTATATGGAAAATGCTGAAACACTATTTTTATTAATTGACTTAAATCTAAAATTTGAATTTTATATCCTGTTTCAATTCAATATTAGAATACATATTTCAGGAATAGAAGCGAGCAAGGCGACAACTCAATGCGTTTTCAACCCCAACACAAATAGATGAATTTTTTTGGCAATCCTTGATACTTTTGACGAGATTTGCAGCTCAATGTTGGGCGAGGTGTTCAACAAGAGTGCCCAACACAAATTTCACACGCAAACGCACGCAATTGTTTGTGTTTACCTCGTCGTGTGTATGTGTGTGTGTGTGTGTGTGTGTGTTGTGTGTAAGTCTGTGAGCATTAATTTGCACAATATGTTGTATCCTGCAGCCAAAAGTTAATTAAAAACCAACAAAACTCGACACTGCACTCACTTGCGCACAAACAGAGGCGCACACACAGATGCTCTGCACACTTTCTGGGCAGCCACTTGGCAAAAGGGGCTGGCAACACTTAAAACAACAACACCAACAACCAAAATAGCGTTAGTCATTTTTCTACCATAGTAGCCTCAGTGTGCGTTCCTTGAAGCCAAACATTTTTAGCCAATATTGTGTACGGTAGCCACTCGTTCGTTTGTTTAACACAGCGGGAGAGAGGGAAAAAAAATGGAAACAGCATTTCAAGTGGAAGCGAAATTTAACGCACTTCCCCATCCATGGTTGGCTTTTCAATGCAATTTGCACAATTTTGATTATCCACATAGCCAATTTTTGCACTTCGATATTTGATTTGAATGCGAGGTTGGCTAATTCAATCGTCCGATTCGAGCCAACACTTTGACGCATATGGCTCAAACAAACCAGCACTCCAGTATGCTTTTGTAAGAAAATTGAATTCTTAATTCAATTAAATTGGCAACCAGCATCGAAACAGCTTTATTTTGGCGCCAATGCCACTTGAAATCGATACACACAAAACAGAATACAAAACTTGTTATTAATATTAAAAAACATCAAAATTTGAAGGCTGCAAATTTCGCGCATGTGCGTAGTTTTCAGACTTTATACTGGATTTAAAGACAAGCGAACGGGCGTCACATATTTTAAGCTAGCTGCACCAACAAAAACAGCAAACAGCTAACATGGCTAACAAAACTGAAGAGAGCTCATAAAAAGAGCTGCACTTTGTTGATTAAATTTCATACTCGACTCCACCTTGCCACAGCTACAATCTCTTGAGAGTTTCGACAAAAGTGCATCTATAATATATATAAATTTTAATTCTTGGCACTAACGCGACAGACGAACAATAATGTCGACAACTAAATGCAGGACTTTAACAACTAGCACGAACTCTAAAAAAGCGGCAATTATCAATTCTTTTATTAAAAAATCATTAAGCTTTTCTTAAAATATATTCATACGCTGAACTCGCAAAATCTAAAACTAATATCATATAATCATATCTGGAAATAAGTATAACAAATTAAAATTATTGAAACTAATTTTCAGTTCTTATCATGCATGTTTGTTGTCTACAAAAGTACTTCACTTATAATTTCTTATCTTATCCTTATCCTTATCCTAAATATAAATCTTAGTGACTCAATATTGTAAAAATAATTAATAATTAAATGAAAAACCAGACTGATATGAAGACTCTACATATTCAAAAACTAATTACTAAATACTAATTGTTTCACAAATGCTTTACACTACTCACCATTTACTTGAATTACCAAAATTTCCTTTTCTTTTTTTTGGCAGCAATTTTCTACGCTTTTTGAAGTTCATTGAACGTGTTGGCTTGAGTTGACCCGCTCACTATTTCTGTACCTCCGTTATAAAAGGTATCCTCTGCGATTACCATATGCAAAAACGAATCTCGTAAATCAGTGCAAATATATCCTAGCTAAGGCTTATTGTGGCAGCTTATCTGCTTATGACAGCTTTCCGCCTGGTAAAAAAAAGAGAGGATAAAAAATAAAACACAAGCGGTTTGGGGGCAACAACAACTAACCAAAATGGAGCAGCACATAGACAGACAACATAAAACACGCGTCCACAGTGAGCGTAAGTGGAGCGTTCACGCCAAACCCAAAAGGACAAAACCAGAAGAACCGCAAACACAAAATAAAAAAAAAAAAGACAAGCCATAAAATATAAAAAAAAAATGTCGCAGACTCGTTGTGTGTGCGCGTTAGGTTAAAAAATATATAAAGAATGAAAAAAAAGAACAAAAAAAAAAACAAGTGAAAAGTTTGAGCAGCCTGGCCGCAGCCTTCATCAGGTTAAACAACAGTAGGGACAACAAGAGCCGAGCGAAGAGAAGATTTCATTGTCAGGCTGTCAGCCTGGTTTTGCGCCCTGCTGTCGCTTTGGCCTTTTGGCCACGTGCATGGGTTAACTGTCAACGACATCTTATTATGAATTAGTGTTAAATGCCGCGCTGATAGCGTTGATGGTACTTTACAGCAATTTCGTATTAAATTCCTTTGGCCCCGGCCAACTTCATAAATATTTGACTTCAATTCCAAAAATGGGCAGCCTAGCGGCTAGTGGATTTATTTTTATGATGCCGCAACAGAAATCAGAAATCACAGTCAGTGCACAAACTTGTTAATAATGTAGAACGGCGGTGGCAATCGCCCACCGACGGTGGCGGGTGGTGGCAAACGGATCGCGTGCCGCATTTTGGGCACTTTCCAAAACAGTCACGTAACCACGTTAGTAATAATCACTAAAGTTTCTGCTACCTACAAGCACCCCCCACCCACAGCTCGACTCAACTGTTGTCTGTCTGGTGCTGCTCATAAATATTTGTGAAGCGGCCGCAGAAGGTGTGCGCTGATTCTGGGTTTGGGAGGGGGCTGCAGTTTCTCTAAATTATTGAGCGCTCCTCATCATCAGTATCATTGTGTGTGATCATCCAGAAAATGCTCCATCTACCCCTTCTGCTCTAACTGGTGGTGGTGCTGGCTTTGGCTTATTTACATTTCGTGCGCATCGCGTGCTGTGATTTACTTTTGCGGCTTAATTTCATCTCCAGACATTATTTGTGCCCCGTGTGCCGTTTATCTTGGCCGTTAAGCACTCGACGCCCCCTCATCTGGCTTTCCGGCATCTAGTTGATGCCATTTCTACTTATTTTTTCCCATGTTTCGTTGATAAACTTATGCAACTGCACGTGCCACCTAACCGGGCCCTCTCACTTGTCTCAGACTCCAACTGAGTTTGGCGGTAACTTAACATGAATTTATAGTTAATGTGTCTGCGAGTGGCTCGTCTTCCTCTTGGCCCAACTTTAGCTATGCGTACTTAGGAGAAAGGCCACACCATGCCACAATCTTGTGTCGCCGCCACCATGGAACCGGGCATTTGCTAATTGATTATGTGTCCGCTTGGTGCTCCATTGAAGCGTCATCAACTGGCGCATAAATCAAGCAAACGTCAGTCTGGTTTTTCGCCACCCTACTCCCCTGGCCAAAACACAAAGCTATGTATAAATTTGCATTTTTAAACAACAAAAGGAGCAAATGTAATAAAAGTAGCAAAAAAAAAAAAGAAAGGAAGTCGAAAAAAATCATAATATAGACGAAGAAAAAAATAAGAGACGGGAAAAGGCGCAAGCAGAATCGGTCTGCTTTTATGATTGCTGCATGGCAATAAAATTGATTAAATGCGACAGCTCGTCGGACATTTTTTAATGCATAAATTTAAAGTAATTTGTAAACGACTCTTAAGTCTGCAAAGTAGGTATTTCGAGTACAACTTACTACTCCTGAAGATATGATCTATAGCAGCCACGAAAATGTTGGTCTTTATACGAACTCAGCAACAAATGTCTAAGTTGGCAACGAGGAGTTTGATGCTGATGCGATGCTGAATATCATAATACAAATAAAAATATATGTTAGTGGGCAGTCCTGCTTTCCTAAATTGTAAAGAGAAATATTAATCAATTGAAAAAGAAAAAAATATGTTTCTGAAAAGAAGAATTTTTTTTGATATTTTTGGAATGGTCGATAAAGGATAAGCGTAGCTACTATGAAGAAATTCGTTCTAAGAACATTGAATTAAAATGAAAACAAAAAATAATTCACAAAAACATTTAATTTAAGACATAATACTTATCCTTGAACAAAAACTATGTGGCAGTCGTAAATACCAATGCTTAAATGTTCAGTGCTTTGGATGACCACTTGAGTATGTCTTCCCGTTCGTCTTTCTGGCTGTTTGTCAGCCATACATGCGTCGACAGTTGGAAAATGGCAGCCAACCGGCAAAGTTGAAAAACCAAACTTGCAACAAAGCAACAGCAACGACAAGAACAACAATAAAAAGTCCACTCATGCAACCGAAAGAGGCAAGATCAAAAGGAATCCCGTCTATGCCCTATGGTCAACTGTGCTTAATTGTAACACTGATGGACAGAGCAGCACTTCCAGTTTGGGAAACAAAGCTCGTCCAGCCTTGCAGGCGGCACAAATGGGAAAAGCTTAAAATGCTCTTATTGTCAGTGCTGAGTGCGGAGACTTTGGCCTCAACTTCATTCCCGGCTTCAACTCCAGCTCCAGCTGCCAACCCCAACCGCCGTGTCCAAATGCACATGTCTATTATGACCTGCTGGCTGCTTTGGACAATAGCTGGGGCGAAGTAAAAACTCGGATGCCAATGTGCAAAAGTTTGAAAAATCTGAAAGCACGTCAACGGCACACAACAAGTCGAGCTGCAACAACGGCACCCAAAAAAAAATAAAAAAATAATAAAAACAAAAAAGATGAAAGGGAAAAAAATGGAAAACGGATATGCGCGCAGTTGTTGCAGAAAACAAAGATTCGCGGCGCTAAGCAGTCGTGCGTGAAGTGCGTATGAGTGTGTGTGAGTGTGTGTGTGTGTGTGTGAGTGTGTATGTAGTGTGTGAGTGTGCCGGAAGCCATTAGACAAAAACGTGCAGCTGCAGTGGCAATGGCAGCAAGAGCAGGATATGCGCATTGTTGCCACTGCCCAAAAGTGGACACAATGTGGGCAGCCATGATTTCGTATTGTGATTTTGATACACTTACCTTCAAACGGATCCAATGCCACGAACAACTAATGCGAGCCTTAATTATACAATATTTATTTTAAATGTAGCACATTAGTGGTTTTTTTTTTCAAATAAATATGTCAGTTATTTTGAGTAAATTAATTAATGAACAATTATAACATGAACATAAATTAGAGAACATGTTTTTTGTCGAAATTCATTTAAATATATATCTTAAATAACCGCAAGTGATTATTGGTTGAATTTTTCCAAACACAACTGAAATTTGTAGGATTTTCAGCATGATTTGACCTCTGCCTCAATAAATAATTGGGAAAACCCATATATCCTTGAAGCTCGTTCCTTAATAACCGCATGTGCACTCCACGTTGTACTCTTATGCAAATTCTGTAGAATATTTGGCTTTCGTTGCTTGCATCCTGTGCTGCATGCCACAACGAAAAAAAAAAAACAATACTTTAACAGCTGCATTTTTGTGCTTCCGCCTTCGGCTACTGCTGTTGCTGTGTGTTCAATTCAGCGCAACTTGTGGCAGTTGCACACACATCGCACCAGCTGCAGCAGAGACAGAGACAGGGAAAATTTTCCAGTGGGATTTCACATTTGCTCTAATTGTTAATGCGTTAAAGGCCGCTAATGAGAAGACCGCGCCTTTATCGCCTATTTGACTGGCGGGCAATTAATGGCCAACATTCTGAAGACATCAAATTTATTCGAATGTTTCTCTTTTATGGCCACAGTACAGGCAATTTTATAGACCTTTCAACAAATAATGAGCTTTTGTTAATTAAAACAATTTGTGGTTTATAATTATTTGAATGTTAATCAGAACCCAATGAACTAATCAATGCATAAAAAAAAAATGTAATTTCCGCAGAAAGCAGCGACAGTAAAAATTTAATTAATTTTAAATAAAAATACAGAATTTATATACATATATATAAATGGGGCTTCATAATGTCGAGAGTAATTTGGGAATTTGTTAATTTTTGGCGGAGTTTCAACAGCAAATGTTTCATCAATAGTCTAATTGCCCATAATGTGCACAGAATTAGCACTAAATTACACATCCAATAAATTAAAATTGTTGTCTGCTGGTCAAAAATTAAATTTTGCAAATAGCTGTACCCACAAACTGAATGTTGAAACCGAAACAGCAGCCCGAAAACTAACCCCAACCAGCTACCTAGCCAAACCAAGCACTGTGCATAATTCAGTAAAGTTAAATTAACCAAAATACATGTTGAACAACAAGTCTGGCCAGACGGAAACGCACAGCAACAACATGAAGCAACCAAATGCAATTACATGCACTGCATACTTTTGGGCTGATGTTGCTGGCAGTTGGCAGTAGTTGGCAGCAAGTTGCTCGGCAGCCACAAAAAGCTCAAAGGTTTATTAGATTTGCGCTTTTATTAAGCGTTAAATTATTTCGTAAATTGCCAGCAGCTATATAGCATCAGCCGAAAACACAAAGGCAAATAAACACAACAGCAACAACAACAACAACAACTGAAGCCAGAGCAGAATCCTTTCCATTTACTGGACACCCGGCTGGTTCTTT
The DNA here is from genome assembly GCA_035044025.1 of Drosophila paracracens. Lineage (NCBI taxonomy): Eukaryota > Metazoa > Arthropoda > Insecta > Diptera > Drosophilidae > Drosophila > Drosophila paracracens. Next base: position 4,062,535 of record JAWNMN010000401.1, on the reverse strand, counting down.
TTGCAACCAGTGAGATGTAGTAGTGAAATTACTTCATTTTCGTTATCATTTGCATTACCAGACGAGCAGACGACGCCTTGCGGCACTTTAATTAATCATTTGAGTTTCTCCTGTTCTGGGTCCTTGTATTCATTCATTCCGTTTGCCTCATTGTAAAAACTACTTACGAGCCAAGCCCCGAAAAACAAAAGCCTTGGTAAATGGCAAATGCACAACAAAAAGCCGATTAGCTGATTCAACTGGCCACGCCTCCAGCTGCAACGCGTTTTTTCTCTTGATTGTTTTAGCAGCCCTTTATTTGTTATCCTTTGCTTGTGTTAAGTGCCTTTTGTTTAGAACAACTTTGTGCCAGGGAATGCAGATAAATATACTTGTATGTACCCAAATATCTAAATGAATAAAATGCATACTCGCACAATATACGAGAGTAGTTTTACTTGAGCTCCCATTTCCTGGGGCTGATCCCCTTATTTTCTGTGTTGGTGCTGTGCACTTTGCAGCGCCCATTTGCATAGAAAACAAAGCTTCAAACTTGGCACCAAACACTGGAGGACTCAACCCAACTGTGCAGCACTTGGTCATAGTCCTTAGTTGTTGTATTGTCGAGCTGCTGTCCTGTTCCTGGCATACACATGAACACCAACCAGAAGCAACAAGAACAACAACAATTTATTCCCGTAAGAATGTCATATATTTAAAAATTTTATATTGCAAACGCTACTTAGCTTATAACATGTATAGTATAAATTGCAGCGATCACGCCAGTTGGCAAGTAAAAAATTATTTCCTGTCGAAATGCGAAATGCGAAATACGAAATGAGAGTTACAGAGATATTTGGTAAAAGCATTGGGGAACGAAAAACAAGAGGAACAACAGCTACAACTACTATATCAACAACCGGATGTTCATCCATCGCCGTGCACTGCGTCTATTTTATAAGCTTTGCCAAATCTTTTCGAGTTGATTAAAAACAATAAAAACAGCATGTTTCTTATAGCCAAAAGCTGAGCCATAAATAAGCAATTTATTGTGCGCTTCCGCCCGGCGGAGTCAGAGTGGCACAGCATGCGGGCTGCTCCATGGACAACGATTCGCACCGCTGGGTCACCACTGGACGGGCCCCTGGTCATGTCCAGGTTTGGCATTTGGACGGCTTTCGATGTTTATTGCAGCATTTGGAGTGAAAGGCACGAAGCAATTTCCGCTGCCGTGAGAGCTTAGCAATATTAGCGGACATCGCACACACAACCAACTACTCCGACACACGCCAAGGCACAATCAGCCACACATAGTCACACATATTTGTGGCATTTTGCTGCTTCCTTTGCGATAAGCTTGAGCATTAGTTACTCAAAAGAAGTGTGAGGCATGTTTGTGAATTGGCGTGATTTAAGCTTGATTTACAATACTATTTTGGTATATCCGGTGACCAAAGCAACAAGCAACTTCAACAATGACAGCGCGACATTGAAATTAACACATTTTGAAATAAGTTTCGATTGAGATTAAGACGTTTTAAGCTTGGAATGAGATTAAATTTAAAATGTTGAATTTTAAGACGACTGTTTGACTTAAGCAGGTAATACCTGCTCTCCTTTGAAATCTTTGATAATCGAGCAAAATAAATATATTTCTTAAAATTTGACTAGCTTTATAGTCCTTTCAGGAAAAGATATAATTTGCCCTGAGGCTTCCTAAGCCGAGTAATCAATTTGATTTTATAATTATTAAAAAATCTTTTGAATTTAGATTTCTTTTAAATTTTAAATGTTTTTCTTATTGTGAATTTCTTTTTGAACCGATAAGTCCAGATAAACAGATAAACACACTATAATCATTTTTCGAATCTCGAAAGCCAAAAAGATTTTTATTAATATCCATCGTATATGTAAATAACTCACAGTTAATCCGACAAGCTTAGTATTTTTGCGGTCCGAACTATACGTTGCACTTGCAACCGACTCTAAGTCTGCTGCTTCTTCGTCCAAATCCACGCCCCAGTAACTGTAAAAATTGTGAATTCTGCAGCATTATTTGGACAGCGTTTCTTATGATTACTTTTCGCTAATCGCTGAGCATTATTTCCTTTCAATTTGTGGTCTTTTATTTCCGTGCATTTGAGCGAAGCAATGACCACACACACACACACACACACATATATATAAATGTGTATATGCTCAAATCACGTATGCCACATATACACACACACTCACACACACACACAGAGAGAGAGAAGAATGTAACTGGCAGATAGCCCAGCATGGGCACGTAGCAAAATTGTTTTGGGTGTTACGGTTGGTAAGGGACGAAAAATCTTTGAAAGCAGCCCACGCACGTGACAACCGAAATAGTTGTTCAATAGTTGTTGACCATTTGTGTGGACGGAAACTTTTCGTATATATGCCGTTGCATTTTTGACATTTTCCTCCGGGCCAATAAATCCATTAAAATTATATTTTTCGGCGTATGCTTTTGATGCGCTTCTCTAATTTCATTTCATTTCATATATTTATATTTCTCGTGGATGTCAAAATAAATTGAAGTTATTATTCGTGTTTGTGTGCAAATGAACAATACACAAATGCGTGTGTATGTACATACATACATACAAACACACAGACAAACAACATATACATATGTACATGTAGTGTGTGTACGTGCATATCTAACCCGGCTCCAATTTAGCCCGCCTGGCCGCAGCAATTTTCTAATTAAATTCGATTTTCGCCATGCATGCGGCATAAATTGTTTTGTCATTTTCGGTCATTGTGTATGTGTGTGAGACAGTATACGATATGTACGCATATGCATATGTTTATATAGCAACAATACTACCCGACTCGTACCTAACAATGGCATTGGCAGCTTTTGGTCTTGCCACGCCCGGGGCAAAGAACTTGTATACTCGTTTCAGATTAACAGAAATTGAAAATTTTTCGCCTCAGGTTATCAAATTTGCGACATGCTCCTCTCGTTATCTGTGTGTGTTTATGTATTTGTGTGTGTACATGTACAAGAAATATAACAAGCCGTATAATTGGTGTACATGCTCAACTACATACAGGCAGCCACGCAGGTCCTCAATTCCATACATGGGACACTCATACCATCTCTGAGCCCCCCAATATCAAACCATCGACCTCAACTTTCGACCACTTTGTTTGTGTTTTTGTTGTTCCGTATGCGTGTATATTTCTATACGCTGCTCACAAGGTGTGGGAGTGTATATTGGTTTAGTCAAAGTTTAAGTTAAAGTTCGTCCTTTAATTCGAATTGTTTTGCTCACATTTATTGGTACACAGCTGAGTCTGTTAAGGTTCTTTAATAAAGATTTTGTCCAACAAATCAAAAATCATAATTGTTAATAGCTTATGACCTGGTTGCAGAGTAACACCCAGTCGGCAGCTATCGATGAAAAAGTTCTTATTTTTTGTTTGGCGTTTTTTATTTTTATTTTTTTTGCTTATGCATGCAACTTCATACGGCAACCAGCAAATGTGTTTCATGTTTTGACTCACATGTGGTTGTAGCAATGTTTTATTTATAAGCAGAGCATTTTTCACTGGCAGTATATAGCAGCACCGCAACAGCCACAACCACTGCTAAGCTTTTTGTACAATGCGAGTTAAAATTATCCATTTAATTTGCCCAACGGTTACTTGTCTTGTACTTATTTATGTGGCTCTTTGTACGATGACAGAAAACTGAAATGTCCAAAGATTTTCTGCTTTTGAAATTACCTTTGAAATATCAATTTGTTGATTTTGTGAGAGCTGTTATCCTGCAGCTTATTCAGCTTTAGCTGCATTCAATTGTATATACTCAAAAGAGATAAAAAGAGAGAGAGAAAGCAAGAGAGGGAATGAGAGGGAGAGAGGGATAGAAATTCCATCACCTGCCATATTGCACATTGATAAAATTAAATAGAACATTGTAAAAAAATCTGTTGGTCATAATGATGTTGCCCAGCCATTGGCAAAGCTCTAGACAGCCAAGGCATCCCTTGGCAGTCCTGTAACCTGCCATCCTGGCAACCCAAAGAAGCTGCTATTAAATATTTATTTTCGCTGGTAACATCTTCTAAATTTCCGTCTCATCGACACGACGCAAAGAGCAGAAACAACGGCAACAGCGACAACATTTCACTCAATTCAATTACCTTAAGAGTGTCACCGTCAAGTGAGTGTGTGTCTGTGTGTGCCTATGTGTGTGCGTCTATGTCTGGCGAAGTGGCAAGGAACAGGACGAAATGGAGCTGAAAGAGAGAGCGTTGCATCTCAATCGTTGTTGCTGCTGCTGCTGCTGATGTTGTTGTCGTGTCTATGTCATTTAAAATCCCACATTTGATATGCTTAGATCGTGCTGTTTTCTCTGCTGCACCCTATACACTGTTATCTGGCCGCCTGTTCCACGCGACTGACAATTTTCGTTGGGTTTACCTGTAAACTCAACCTGATTTATTGCCTTACCCTGCCAATCCCATAGCAAGCCTCACCATGCCATGCCATGCCATGCTATTCGATGCCCGGGCGTGTCGTGGCATGGCCTGTAGCCAACATGGCGTGTAATAAAATTTTAATCGATGTCGTACATTTGCATGCCAATTGCTGCCAGTTGGAGCTGCATACTCCAGCAAGCTAGCTAGCTAGCCAGCCAGCCATCCAGCCAGCCAGCCATGCCACCGAGCCAACCAGCCAGCCAGCCATGCCACCGTGCCAATTACACCCCAAGGCAAGCAAATGCGTCACATATAATAAAACGCATGAAAGGCTAAAGCCTTGGCTGGCAACTAAGGGTTAATTTGATGCGCATTTGCATAAACAACGTAACGAAATGCAAGTAAATGCAACTGAGGCAAAATATGGTAACCAAAGGCAACATAATAATTATAATATGGCCATCATCTTTGTGCAACAATACAGAATTCGCCCAGAGAATTGGTGAAAACAATGAAAAAATGCGAATATAAATTTGCGTTATTCGTGAAATTAACAACGGAAATGAAAAAGAAAATTGAAAATTGTATTGCCGCGACTCCCGTGGTCCTTTTGCCTGCCATCTGGATGAGTTCTTATGGCCCACGCAAAATCCTTAGGCTGCCACAACGCAAGAATTCTCAGCGGCTGTTGCACATAATGAAAAAACTTAAATGGAATATAAATATGCTGTGTACCGAAAGCAAGATGAGAGCTGAGAGGCTGCCTTTTCCATTATGCAAGTAACTAGAATATGCAATTGCTATTGCTGTTGCTGCTGCCGCAAAGTGTTTTTAATGGTGTATGCGTATTTCTTCATATGACAATTGGGGTTACAATATCCTTTTTAAGCTGCTGGCTCTAATTGCACATGACAAAAGCGTGTTTGGCCGAAAGTAAGCCATTAATTTCATACTTGCTGATCATGAAGTCCACATTTCACGCTCTGCTGTCACAGCAATTACGCCTAAGCTCCGTCAAGTGTCAAACATAATGCGGCGATTGCCAAACAACAACAATAACAACAACAACATAAGCAGTTGTCACATCAGCCATTAAGTCAGGCCTGGACCAACTGCTGAGTCAGCGCACTGCTTGGAAAAAGGGACAAATCTTTTTTAATAACTGAATGCCGAGGCTCGTGTTTAGGTAACATGTGTGCCAAATAGTTCGCACAAGTCCAGACTCCCAGTTGATAAAGACATAATGGCCTAGATTTATATTTTATGTGGCTACATTTGCGCTTGATACGATTATCGTTGCTGTGGCTGTTTGCCGTTCTTGTTTCTTAGACTTAGATATTATGGCCGCCAAAACCTCATGAATTCCTTGGCCATTTATGCCATAATTTGCCAAACAATGCTTGGTGTGAGTGGTGGGTTTGGAATGGGGGGAGGGTTAAGATGGGTTAAAGTTGGTGGGTTGAGTAGCAGCTTATTTGGCAAATCACCTGCGCTTCCTTATCAGCTTCCTGCTTAGGCAAACTTAATACTTCCCTGCCAAAACATAAGACAAGAGACAGCTCGGGCAGCATGTTTTCTTCAAGACGCAAATGTCTGCTGGCAAAATAAAGTACTCACACCCACCGAACCGCACCACAACGCACATACACAAAGTCCATATAATACCTCAGCAATTTGGTACAAGACTCCATCCTGTTGCTTGCCAAAGAGGCCGCTGGCTTTTCATTTGATAAACAGTCGAGGCCCAGCTGCATGGCTTAGCTGTCCTGCAGCCTGTCTTATCCTGTCTGACTGCCTGCCTACCTGCCAGCCTACCTGACAGACTATCTGACTGACTGACTGACTGAGTGACTGCCTAACAAGCTGCTCGTCTGTTCAGCCTGCTCATATTGTGTTTAGTGCTCTGGTCTCGCCTTCATTTTTACCTGCTTTTCTGTCGGCACCGAAGTGCCTTTTTCAATTTCCCCTGGGGCGTTTCCGATCAAACAGGAAGCGCTTAACTTCAAACTAGAGTGAAGTACGCCCACCCAATACTCCAAAATATTATCAGTTGAAGCACCAGTGAAAGCAGCGCATTTTGTATTTTTTTTTTTTTGGTTTTGGTTTTTGGAGAAAACATAATTATCGTTTAGCTCTTTGACTTAAATCTACTTTTTACATTTTATTGTGTTGCTTGCGTGTTGCCACAAGATATAACTTCTATTTATTTATATATTTTGATTACAGCTTCGTGTTAAACAAAAACAATAATTACTCTAAACAAACAATCTGCTTCAGCTAAGCTAAAGTATTCAAATTCTTGCTTATTATGTTTGCTGCATATGCAAAATATATCCAACCACTTATGAACTGGGCACTGACTCACTTACCCCTGAACTGCATTAACCATCCCATACCATTTGTAACATCCCCCAACGAATTCTGATATTTGCTCCCACACACACACACACACACACCTGTAACTTCATTACCGCCTGCCAAGTCATAAGATATGCTTTATAAATATATAAACTCAAAAAATATGCCGTGGCGCTTGTTGTAAAAAAGACGTTGTAAATTGGGGTTGCATAGCGCCCAGACAAGGGCAACATCATATTTCATATGGCTAATAAACCAGACGCACAGGGAGCAACCAACGACTACGATGCCGACGGCATGAATTTATTAATGAGTGGCAAATTAAGTTTTTCAGTGCTACGCCATCATGATGGCATCCACAAACCACACTGCTGACAGCTAAGCTGCCGGAAACAAAGGAAGCCACCACAGAAAAACCAAAAAAAAAAAAAAAACAAAAGCATAACAACTTTAAAGGGAAACGAATCCGGGAATAAACAATAAACTGAGCCATTTTTGGGCACAGCTCGAAAGTTTCTCACACTCGATAGGCCGAGCAACAAGGCTTCCCAGTAGCAAGGATCAGTCTTGAATGCAAATTAAAAGTACAAATTGCAATTTTTGGTTTCAGCGAAAAACCGAAAAGCGAAAAAATGGCAACCAACTCTGGCAACCGGAAATGAATAAGGCGCAGCATTCGCATTCGCTGTTTGCTACTGCTAAAAGTTAACAAACTTCTGTGATTGATAAATATTTAAAGCGCAGCAACAAAGCGAAATAATTGAAATAAGTGAAGCAAGGACGACATTGAGGGTTGCTCTCAACCTTTCCCTCCTTTCCCTCCGCTGATTTATATTAACTTATAGAGGAGGCGGTGGCAGTGAATTGGGGTTGAGTTGCTGCGTAGACGACTGTGACAAGAACAAGCCAAAATGCTTGTTAGTCTCCAGAGCGGGCACCCGGACCAAACGGAGCTGCACCTTCTTCATTCAATCTAATTTCGCTGCTTATCGCTGAAGCTGAAGCTTAGCTGCTTTAAAATGCGAATGACATGCCAAAGTACTCCAAATTCAAAAGATTGGGACAAGGGCAGCGACAGAAACAGCGACATTGCCAGCAGCTTGCTTCACCACTCTCTCGTCCTATCTCTCTCTCTATATATATATATATATATATATAGTTGTAGCTCTGTCTCTTTCTATCTATGAGCACGCTTCAGTGCAGGCTTTGTTTGCCGGATGAGCAGCAGCGCGTCATGCTGCCTTAATGTCCTCGACTTGTTTGTTGATGTCACCTTTCCCTTATTGAAATACTCTACTGACCAGAGCATACCAGCTTGGACATCAATTAAACACAAGTCGAGGTGCAAAAAGATGCATTGAATACATCTGCCTAATGGTGTCTGGACTGTCTTTACACACATGTTTGGCAACATCAATTTTAAGATTATCAAAATATTTCAATTATAAAAACAATGCAATAATATTTATTTTTATATATAGAAAAGATAATGCTCAAAGTAATGATATTTGATCCATATTTGATACATATACGCAAAAGACAGCGATTTGAATTTCATAGGATAGTTCCAACTATGCATTTTTCAGGTAGGACATATATAATTAGCTGAATAACTAGCTTATATATAAGACAGTAGCCTCAGCTATATATATGTTTATATATATATATATGTATATTGGGTAAATCCTTCAATCTTTCTATTAAAAATAGGGCATACAATTTTGGTTAGGGAATGGATTTTTTTTGCTCATTCTTCTAAAGAGCGGCCTCTGGCTTTCATTTGCGTTATGCGTTCTGTTTTTCCACTTGGCTGCCGATTTGTGCGTGGTGTGTGTGTGTGTGTCTGTGCCCACATAATGTTGCAATGTCGCCATTTCGGCAGACAGTGTTTGATTTAAATTCATTGTCTCGTAATTTGCGCTGCACGCCTTTCGGTTAATGCCTCTCCTCAATGCCTCGCCTCGCCCCGCCACGCCACGCCTTTCGTTTCGATCCATTGCCCACATCTCAGGTGCTCGCTCTTTCCGTGTCGCTAATTACACTGTAATTAAAATAGCTGTATTTACACACTCACACTGACACACACAACCTCGTCAAGTGCGTGCAAAAATGTCGAAAAACAAGGAAAATAAATAGAGTACACACAACACACAACATACATACATTCAAACATACATACTTTTCACATTTGTGCTCTTGAGCTCCGCGTACATTGCGCATACGCCGCGTTCGCTGCACGCTTTGCATGCGCTTTACAAATTAACCAAATGGCCAAAACGAGGGAAAAGTATATACAAAAAAATGGAAAACTATAAACCAAAGTTAAAACAGGCTGCAATAGTAATGACTCTTGCAAGTACTGTTAGCTGGTTTATATTTTTCTTTCTCTCTCTCATATTTTGTATTTGTTTTTTTTTTTGAGGGGGCGTGGCACACATTTTGGCCATCGCAAACAAGTTGTTAATGTTGAGCACCTGTTAGGTGCTCGGCGCGTAGGAAGAGGGGTTAGGGGTTGGGGGTTGTGTGCTTTTAACTTATTTCGTTTGGGCTGCGCCATTTTAATTGCATTTTGCTGGCATTCTTTAGGCTGTCATGCAGGCATTTGGGCTTAAAAATAGGCTGCACTCGTGCTGCCAAAAGTGTTTTTGCGTGTTTCTATTTCCAACTTAATTATTAGCAAATACACATACAGCAAAGCTCCAACAACAACCACAACAAGAACAACAGCAAACGGACAGACATACATATATAAATATATATATATATTAATAAGTACATTTTTGGTTCACCTCACACTTGATTTATATGGAGCACATATCTTATGCATAATATCGGTCGTAATTAGTGTTGCATGAGATTTCGAGTACAGAAACCCATTACCTTGCCATCTAATATTTATTATCAGTAAATAACAATTGTCTTTTAAATGCAATGCCATTGCTGCTGCTGCTGCTGCTGTTGCTGTTGCTGTTGCTGTTGCTACTGCTCCTGGTCATAAATATTTATTTACAACTCTACCGAACAGCTGTCACTGCCACAGGCAAATGTTTGTTTAACTTTCGGCTTTGTTTCTATCTTCATGCTATGCTGTAGCATTGCCATTTGTCCAATTCACTGAATGCCATAGATTTTAGCTGACCAGTCCGGCCATGCTGCCAGGCATTTTTCAATGACAACTGCAGCTTTAATTAAACGAAAAATAATAATTTTTGGCATACCAAGACCCAAAGCCACACATGACCAAATAAATTCTCAATGACATCAGTCGAATATATGCAAATATTGCTGAAAAAGATTACCTAACAAAAGAATATTCAGCATTTTCTCACCACTGAAAATAACATTCAACGCAATGGGTTTTCCGAAACAGCAGCTTAAGCCTCTTCCATCTGTCTGACAAAAATGATTTGTTTTGAATTGGATATTAGACTCTCATTTTTAATTATAGTGATTGTCAGTGCTTTAAATGTTGATTGAACTAGGGTGATCTGGAAGAAGTTTGCAATTTGTAAAAGTAACAAGCTTTAAGTTAAGAAAATATGATATCTGTTAGGCAACATAATGGTTAGACTAAAACAGTTGAGACTGTGTGAGATAATACTAATAATTATAATAATTGTGAAAGTTCTGATTTATTGTGCTCTTGACTCAAAATTAATAAAAAAGCGGAGCTTAATAAAGAAAATTCAATTTATATTTTATTTGGCACCACTTTTATGTTAGAATGGGAAAAATTGCATTTGAACTCGGCAACTATTATTATTCATGCACTGCAACAAAATTAAATTTGTAGATCTTTCTTCAGTCCTGGGAATTGGGGTTTCTATATCGTCTGAGCTTACGGCATGTGTCCACAGGATGCGAAATCATCTTCTGGTTAAGGTGATTCAATCCGTTATGCTGACACAAATTCGGCAGATTCCCCTATTGATTATATCTTAATTAGGGAGGAGACCTCTTAGGCAGTAGAATCCTGTTAAGAGACCGTTGAGCATTCCAAGTCTGTTCTATCTCATGGATATTACTTGCTTATTACCTAAATCTTGCTTAATTTCTGATTATACGTAGCTGCCCAAAAGACATTTGGCTTGTCTTATGCCTTCTGCGTCCAGTCAGCTCGATTGCCGCAGGTATCTTTCTTGCTGGCGTATTATGTGTTTTCTCATTCGACAATACGATTCTGGTTTTTGGCTTAACTTAACTTATCTTTAATTTACCACATGAATTGAATTAACTGTCTTCTAAGCTAGGAAAACAACAAAACTGCTGCATTGAGCAGGATCAGAAAAAGTAAATGAAACTGGCGCAAAGACAGTCAGCAAATTAACTTTATCGCATTTTGGTAGTCAGCAGCTGCTTTATTTTTATGGGTATGTTTGTGTGTGTGTTGCGCAAATGAAACAAAAATTATCTGCTTAGCACTGACGCAAACTGTTGCCTCTTAATGCAGCTGGCGCAACCCAAACCAGCCAACTAAGTGGCCGTGGCAGTTGCAGGTGCGAGGCGATAATGATTGTAATTAATTTAATTCCGTTATATTTTCATCTAGGCGACGATCCTCCGCAATGCGCTAAATGTTTCCTGCTGTTATTTGTGACTATTAGTGTGTTTGTGTGTGTGTGTATGTGTTTGAGGTCCTCTTGCGCTGCTGCGTCCTTCTTTGCCGCCTCATTAGGTTTTGTGTCCTTATTGTTGTTGTTGCTTCAGTTGCAAAGGCATTTTTGCACTATGTTGCTGCTTCATTTGCAGTTAATGCCACTGGCCTCCTGTGAAATCAGTTAACTCCTTTTGCTAATTACTAAAGTTTTATTTCAGTGGTTAACGTGCCACACTCTGCCGGCCTGCCACACTGCTACCCTGTCCAAAAGTTACATTTTACGGCTACATTTTACGCCACGGGCTCTTTTGGCAATCTCGATGCTCGTGCCAGGGCCACACGTCCCTCTATATACATATATGCCGTATACATATGTATTGCTGCCGTAGACAAAGGGTTAATTAAAAGCCGTAAAAACTTGCTTGGCATTGCTATTTATGTATCGGCTGCCTGACTGCCAGAATGCCTGTGCTCATTTTACAACGCTGTAGATCTACCTTTGACAGCTACAGTTCAAATGTCAAGTGCAGGCACACACACACACATACAGACACACACGTAAATGTATTCCCCAAAAGGGACAAGGAGTCATCAAGGAGTGGGAGTATAGATAGCACCACCTGCATTGCCTTGGTATATGGGCTTTGTAATTGAGGAAAACAATAACAAGTTGTCAAGTGGAACATGTAAGCGAGACTTCAGCAAGAGAGTGAGACCCAAGTGGCAAGAGGAGCCTTGCAGCAGCAACAGCTGCTGCCTGAACACTTCAAAAGTTCCTGCTATTGAGGTCCTAAACTAAACTGGTAACTAAAGTGCTCTAGCTGTCAGTGAGTCATTGCATCATGTTGCTCAAGCTTGCAAAAGACTAAATATTTGTCCCATAGTTATGAAATTTGCAGGCTTGACTCAGACCCAAATACTTGATACTTGCGGGTATTTCTTGGGCTGCTTGCAATATCAGGATCAATTGAGTGCTCCACTTTTAATCAATTGCTTCTCAACGAGTTGCATGAGCTCACGTCGACTTTGATGGCAACCGCAGCCACTAAAGCTCTCACCCACAACCGGGTTGATGCTCCAATATCAAAGCTGACACTATCAGCCGCCGGAGTCCGACCACAAATTACATGTTACCTGGTCAAAGATACAGGCATCATGGAGTGTTACTCTCTAATGGTTCTACCCTTAAATGCTGTTGGGTAAGTTTTGATGTTTTGGCGGATTGATGAGCAATCCCTGAACGAGCACAACAAGGACAAGCCACAGGCGCAAGCCAGTGCTCCAGCTTTTGGTTTTTGCTGTTGCTGGTTGGTTTTGCCTTATTTGTGCCTCTGTTGGAAAAACAAATAACAATAATTATCTTGACAACAATTTCCGGTATTTGCGCTTCAGTCAAGCGCAACGAAGGGCAAAATGAAACTCAACTCGACTCAACTCAACTTCAGAGACGTGCCAAAGGAGCTGCCACAACCAACGAGGCCAAGCCGTTGATAACTTTGGGGCGCATTCAGGTGCGGGGGTTGCAGCCCTGAATATTTTGTAATTTATGTTGCTGATGTTTCTGTTGTTGTAGTTGCTCGTTCTGTTGTGTGGTTGAGCGACTTGTAATCATTCACTGTGGCCTGACCACCCCAAAATCTTCTTGCGGTTGCCACGCCCGCACCACCACTCCAACTCAATACACATTTCATATCAGACGCTCTTAAACTTTTGTCCTTCGATTCTGTGAATTTGATAACAAAACAGCAGACGCGGACCTGTTACAGGCCGGACTATAAATCAGAAATTAACCTGAAAGGTAAACAAAAGCCCAACTCAAACTCTAACTGCCGCTGCCTGCTAAACTCAAGCATCGAATTATTAAATGTTAATTTAAGCATGAAATTAAAACAATAATTTAAACATCGCCCAAACAACAGCTGCTTTGCCCCGGGCATTTATCACATGAGTGATGCATGACTGTTTATCTTTGAAACGTTAACATTTAGTTGAAGTCCTTAAATTTTGTATTTCGTTTCTGAGAGCTCTGACTGAAACTGTCGATATATTGATATCGTTTAACTTACACCTACAGACTATAAAACAAATTTTACACTAAGGCTTGCAACAGTTACTTTAGAAAGCAATTAAAAAAAAGTGTTTAAAAAAAGTATTTTAAATAATGTATTTTAAATCCCCTTCAAATCCAAACTATGTTTTGCAGTTCTAGCTTCAGTTCTCCCATTTTATTATTATTTGTACGTTGAGTAAGTCACGCCGTGGTTCATTCCGTGTAATCTTCAGTATGTGTAAATATAGTACACCTGCCGCCTTTGTTGTGCACACTTTATAAGTTTTAATTGTGTCTGGCGTATCTGAAATTCCCGGCGCCCCAGAAAACACCAAAACCATTTCCAAGCAATTAAACCCAAAACAATTTAGTCTAGAAATTTGCCTAGCCCCAAAGTATCCACCAAACATGCTCTCTGCACACATGCGCCCAAAAATTTTAATTTGTATTTATTTTAATGCTTGAACGCCTGCTATAAACTGCCTGGCGTAAAACCCACAACTGAGTTCCCTTATGCTCTCTACCTTACCGATAGGCAGGCAAAAGGAAACTCCTGGCCACAAACTGCACGAGAAATTCCTTTGAGCGCATGGTCAAATGATTCTCTGTTATTCTTTTAATGTTGCGCCAATCCCCAACAATCCTCCCGCTGCCCAGCATGACGCAGCGCCTCAACTTATGCACCAAGTTTTAGTGGTTAGCCCCGGCACAAACACTGTACAAATAGCTAGCGGAGATCGGAGTGTGAACTCCCGACTGCAACGCACACTTTACCATCTAATAAACTTTAATGGGCATGTCTATAATAATAAAATTTCATTAAATTACCCAGGCCTGGCTAGAGTAAACTATACAAGCAAAAAAAATAAGCGAAAGACAGCGGTTATCTTAGGCCGAAGTTTACATACCCTTCAAAAGCAAGTCAAATTGCAGTCAGCTAAATTTTACTTCAAATTTAACTATAGCTTGCGAGTTTAGTTAGGATAACTTTGTCAGTAAATAATTGTTTAAATCATGATCTCATTTGTGGACCGATTGTTCCTATGAAAGTTATGTTTCTTTTCCCAATATTAAGAACAAACTTCAGGCCAAAATTATAATACCCTCTGCAAGGGCAAGCGAGTAGACAGGCTGTCAAATGAGGCATAGGCAAATTTTCGTTCGAAAAGAAGGGAAATTAAGATAACTTGCCAAAATTGGGCGCCGGTCACTTGAGAGTTTTGCAACTCCCTCCCACAGACCCCTGGCGATGCTGGCATGTGTGTTGGTTAGCTAAAAAGGCCTGAAACAATTCAATTACGCTGCAAATGTTCGAGTGTGTGTGTGTGTTTGTGTGTATGTATATGTGTGTGTGTGTGTAAGACGTGTAATAAAGTTTCATTTTATAGACCTGTCAGCAGTTGAGAGCAACTATTGGAGACGCCAGAGCCGCAGTCCAAACCACAGCCTCAAAAGCATAACTTGTGCTCATCAGAGTGACCTAAGGCACTTGCTGCTTTTATTGTTGTTCTTGTTGTTCTTTTTGTTGTTGTTGTTATTGTTGGTGCATTTTGGACAAGTTTAGCTGGAAATTGAAAGCATTGCTGCGGTCAGTGTCTTTGTCGTTTTTCTGGCTCCAGAAATTCTTCACAATTTCTTTCACAGTACGAGCTCGAGTTATTGTTCTTGTTCTTGTTGTTGTTGGCTGGCTCTTGTAACTGTCCAAAAAGAAGCACCAAACACTAAATAAAATTTTAGTTTCCAACTGCGTACGCACACACACACACACACACACACACTCACTCATACACTCGCTTGTACGCACAGGAGAATGTCGCAATGTCCTTGGGCATATGTGCAAGCCCCCCCCCCCCCATCCCCCGCCCTCCACATCCTATTACTGCAGCGGCACATACTGTGTAACTCTGCCATATTGAACGAAGATTTATTGCAGTGCCAGTTTGTCCAAGTGGAAATAAATCAAATAATTTTCCATGTGGAAAAATTTCAAGCCCAAAAAATATAAAAAAAACCCAACTGAAAATTAAAAACCCAAAATGAACAAAAAAGAAAAATAAACACACAAACACACTCACAAGAAATAGCCAAACGAAAAAGCCAACACACACAACAAAAGTCAAGTGACCCAAAAGCCAGCTGCTAGCCGAGCTCATTGTGTAATTTACTCATTATGCAAGCAACAACCTTGCATCTTGATGTATGTGTGTGTGTGTGTGTGTGTTTCTGTCTCTGCGCTTGCAAGTGCTCTGTAAAAAGGGCAGCCGACGACGCCCTGTCAGCTTTGCAGCACAGCATTTGCTCATTTTACATACTCACAGCACAACAAACACACACACAACACAACAGCAGCAACAACAACAACAACAACAAGAACAATAACACAGCTTAGTTAGTTTTCCTGATGGTGCATATGCATAAGGAGTCCTTTGACTCGATGGTGGTGGTGCGGTGTTTCGGTCGCTCCACTCTGAACTCTGCACTGCGCCGCTGTATTTTTATATTAGCGCACATTGCGCATACGCCCCGTGCACTCTTGCCACATTACCTAACTGTCATTGTCCAGAAATTAACGAAAATATATGTATGCCTGACTCTATACTATACATACATACATATATGAATGTGTGTATGTGTGTGTGTGGCACTAAGGGAAAAGCCACTGCAACTTTTCAGCACTGGCGAACACAAAAAAGAAATAGAAAAAAAACGAAGAAGAAAACTTTTGCATTTCCTCGTGCTAATGTATGTTAATTACAGGGCGATTTTCCATGCAGAGGATTTGCAATTTAATTTATGCACCGAAAAATTTGCGTTTTGCTAAAAAAAACAAAAAAAACTCAAAACAAAAACAAAACAAAATTACCGCGGCTGTCGGCCAAGTAGTTAAGGAAAAACAAACCGAAAACGACCAACAAAATAATGACACAAATGAGAAGTTACAGCAACGCAATCATCTCTCCGTTTACACACTGAGTGCAAAGGGTATAATGAAGTTGAAGCAAAACTATAAAACAAATAGAAGAAAGAATCTCCGATGCCCTTAAATCATATATGTATAATCTGAACCAGCGAGAGACTATCAGAGCTAGCGACTTTAAATTTTAAAAAGAATTTATTTACAGATCAAGCTTATTTTAGGTTAAAACTGAAGTAAGTAATTGAAATGTGGATTCAGAGTATCTCCTAGTCGAGCTCTTTCAACTATAGCATTCAAAACTGTCTTTATGTGTTTTTGAAGGGTACTTTTGAGGTGAGTCCGTGTGTGTGTTAGATACTTCATTACGATCCGCCATTTGCTCGAATGCATATTGTCTAAAGTATTAAGAACTACGTTGATGGAAAGTCTTAATAATTTGGGACTATATAAAGCTATATGAATAGTCGTTCAATCCTTAAAGAGTCTCAAGTATTCAAAAAAAAAAAAAATGTTAAGATTGACGAATTACTTTCGTGATTTTACACTTTTGAGTTATAACACTAAACAGGCTGTACATAACAAATATATATTTTAGTCTAATAAGACTTTTTGCAATAAACATTGGATCATTATACATTTTATTACCACCGATTCAATATGCCTTTTAAATTATTTTTTACTTAAAATTTAATTATTAAATTGCATGTGTAAGTTTATTGATAACATTTATTTAAAGATATTCTATATACATATATAAATCGGTATTTATTTATTTATTTTTTACATGCAATTGCTTAAAACCGTCCTAATGAAAAAGCATCTGTTGTATGTGAAATACATTTTGGTAATTTATTATTAATTAAAGCTACTTATACAAGGACTACTTCCAAGAAGTACTCAGTACTTAGACAGGCAGCAGACATTCAAGAGAATAGCACAGAGCATGGAGCATGGAGCATGGAGCGTGGAGCGTGGAGCACATAACCAGTTCATAGTTCGCGTGGCTCAAAGCGGCTTCTCAAGTTGTTCAATTAAATTAATACAAAGCCCGAGTACACGCAGTGATGCTAAGTAGGCACACATACCACATGCTAGTAATATAGGAGAGAAGAGGCTAAGGAAGGGAGGGGGAGGAATAGAGTCGTAGGGTGGCAAATCTCTGCAAAGCACATGATGAGTAAATAACTTAAGCGCTGGAATTTCCACACTAATACACAAGCAATGGCGAAGCACCTCTTAAGTAGGAGCGTGTGTGACTTAGTGTAATCGGTGTGTGTGTGTGTGTGTGTGTGCGTGTGTGTGGGTTAAGCGTCTTACTTAAGTATTTATATATTTACATTGTGAATATTTAATCGAGATATGCGACGGATTACAACAACTTGCGTGTGTGAGGAGAAAATGGCACTGTGCGTTACAACTAAAAGAGAATATTTAAGCAATCAACAGTAACTAACAATGAAGGGATGAAGGGAGCTAGAAAGGTAGAGAGCCTTTCTCTCTCTCTCGTTTTGAGCATTTCACGTTAATGAATATTGCATAACCAAAAGGCGCGTTGCAATGCACCCCTTTTGCATAACCCAACGCGAATAGCAAAGCAAATGCGCAAAACAAAAAAAAAACATAATCAAGTTGTTACAATGGACTACAATTGGCCTACGGCTTAAACCGTTCAAGCGTTATTTTTATGACACGGTCAAAACTGGCGAAACGATGTTATTTTTTAGTTAATTAAACGACAAAGGGCGAACAACTGCTCATCCCCTTGTTAAGTCCATCATATCGCCTTGAGCCCTTCAAAGCCCCAAAAGTAGCAGCAACGTCAGCAGCAGTTGTAGTCAAACTCATTTGCCAGTTGCAGCTGCAACGAGAAGCGGAAAAAATAATAATAATAGAATGGACAGAGTGATTATAGTTTCGTCCTCCAAGCTATTTTAAAGATAATTAAATAATGTTCTGCATCTACATAGTTGAAATTGGAAAGGGTTGTCTTTATTCCTCGAGAAACTATATGCAAAATATTTTTCACTTAAAAAAAAAATATATTTAAAATCTGTTAAAAAAAATATGAATTGAATATGATACAGTTGAGCAGCCGAAGTTGACAGACATATGCTCTACATTCTGAAAATTTGCTCAATATGGTTAATATCCTTTTACATTATCTTATTTTTATATACTGCAATATATTTTTGGAATCCCATCGGAATATGAGTTCAAGTTATCCAAAATTCACTTTAGGTTAAGTGCTCAATTCGCGTTGATTAAAAAGTATAAAGAAAAAGTGCAATGTTATCGCTGCAACCTTATCACGTAGTCATTTTCTTATTTGACTGGTAAGAAAATTGCACATAGTTATTTACAGAGCTTCACATGCCACAAAGTTGAACTTGAAAGGTATCCTGCTGTGATTATTGCTTGCAACAATGTATTGTGGTATGTGGCAGGCGTATAAGCTCTTCGTCATGGGGTGCAATCAATGTTAATCAAGTTTAATGGCTGTAGTCAAAAGCGTTGCTTTATCTGCTTGGCCACACTTGCGACTAATGATGCCAAAGAGCCACAAATGGCGAGAAATGCAAATAGAAAGCAGAAATTAGTGGCCCAAACGGAATGAGCAACATTGTTAGCATTTTTTTTTTTTTGCTTAACTATTTTTGGCAATTTGTCGCATTTCGCTTATCTTTTTATTTATTTGCACCAGTTTACAGTAAGCTCTTTGAGTTTTTTCTATATGTGCCAGCTCCTTTTGGCCATGTTTGTTATTAACAATGGCGTAATCATCTTAGCTGGCACTGCTGCTCGATTTGTTTTTATTGTTGTTCTTTACTGTTACCAAAAACGGTTTTCATGCTCTAATTAAGTGCATTTACTCTAATGAGCAAAAATGGCAACAGCAACTGCAACAAAAACATAGGAATATAAAAAAAAAACTGTCACAGTAAGAGCTCCGTGAAAGAAGCGACCGTGCGTAAAAAACTTCTTCTGGCTAGCAATTGGAGAGGGGGTTTTTTAGCTGTGGAATAAGCCTTTTCTTCTATCTTTTTTGGTTTTGACCTCATACAAGTGTTTTCCCGCTTAGACCATCAGAAATATGGGGTTCCATATCTATACCTCTCTTTCTCTCTCTCTCTTTCGCTCTGCTTGGATATATGCAGAGTGTATATTTAAGCTATATATCTGTATGTACATTTAAGGTTGGTCACTCATTTGTCTATGCAAAATTTGTGTCGCTCATTAGTGCAATTTGCATGCATGACGGCAAATTGGGGCCCAGCTTCAAGCTAGCCAGCAGCCGGGTCCATCTAACTGTTTCATCTAAAATAAATGCATGCTCTGATACAGATGCAGATACAGATACAGATACAGAAACAGATACAGATACAGATACAATTGCTGTATGCTATGGCATTTTGCTGTGCCACGTTCATCAAATGCAGAACCAGAACCGAGCACCAGGAGCAGTAGGCGAGTCCAAGGGCAATCTCGTTCGTTGTCGAATTCAAATACGTGTGTATTTTTATTTGTCTGTTCGCATACGAAATACACACGCACACTCTAAACGACTATTGTTGTTGGCAAGTGTGTGCACAGTTGCATGCAACCGCTCTCACTCCATGCTGTCCAGATTCGGCGACACTAAGTAAACAACAACAACAACGGAGACGCAGCTGTGGTGCAGCATAACAGCCCATGGCTCGTCTGCGCTGGCAGGCTTGATGCAAATATGCAAATGTGTGTGGCAGCCACCTAACCACTCAGAATGGCGCACCGCCGCCTGCTGCTTGCCCACAATTGCGATAACATTTCGTTGGTCTCCCCAGCATCGGCGTCGAATGCAGATAAAACACAAAACATTCCGAATTAGTAGTCGAAAAAGCAACAGCAACAGCAACAATAGAGCATCAACAAATTTTTCTAAAAACCGAATTCATTTTCAATTAAGGACATTTCAGCATATCGACAGAGTGCACCCCAAAATAGCAACACTCAGCCCGCCCCCCGCCCAACTGCCTCTCTATATCTGAATCTCCCACATCTCTTTCCAATCAGTGCCTTTCGCCTAATGCTTTTTGTGCAGCATAACTGTGCATTGAAAACATTTGAAATGCTAAATAAATTACGCATACGTATGCATGCACATACGTTTTATATGTATGTGTGTGTGCGTGTGTGTGTCTGTGAGTGTATATACTTTTGTTGTAGTTGTTGTTGTTGTTTTCCGGCTATTGAACGAATACATATATGGATATAGTTTTTGGCAATTTACAGTCGCCGCTGTTGACACTCGCTGGCCATATTGCCAGAGTGTCAGAATGTGGTCAAAATGCCAATTGCAAAACAATTGCATTTTGGTTACTTTGTTGTTAAATCTGGTATTTCGATGGGAGCCAACTAACCAACATTGACACGACGGCTTCCGTTGACAATCCAAGTTTGCGTTGCCCAGTTGCCCAGCTGCCCAGCTGCTTGGCTGCCAGTTAATGGGGCGTGTGGCGGAGGCGGGAGCGGAAGTCCTTTTGTATGCACAAAGACTATATAGAATAGCTCGAAGCCTGAGCTTAAAAGCAAAATATTGTAGCTACACGCACTCTATCTCTTCCTCTCTCACTCTCTCCTTCTCTTTCTCTTCGTCTATCTATCTTGCAACATAGCGTGAATTTCATTTCGCACTCGATTTTCATTTAGATTTCTTTCTTTTTTGTTATTGTTTCTACTGTGAAATTGTCAAATTTGTATTGAAAAGTGTTTTTGATATCTTCACCATAAAAACTCGAATGGAAAAAAAACAACGAAATGCAATTAAATTGCACACTTTAAAATACATGAAGCAAAAATAAAAAAAAACTAAAAAGACAAAATTAGAGAGCATGCACACATGTCAACAAACAAAAAACCAAATGAAATATATTTTAGAATATTTAATCTTCAACTATTTATATATCTATGTACATATGTATATAGATTTATGTATATGCATAGCCTTAAAATTCTGTCTCTTAATCAATTCATGCATAGCTAGCATATTAATATTTAAAATAGCAATGAATAAATTAAATTTGTCGCACACATATGCAAATTTATCAAAGTGCTAAATACGATTAATTTAAAAAAATAAACTAACAGAATCAACTGCCAAACTCAATCATTTTCCGTTGCCATTGTGAAATCTGCTGGTAAAGAAGTTTTTTTTTTTGCGCAAAATCAGCTATTGAAACACATTTTGTAAATGGTTTTCAAGTGATGCGCAAAAATAAATGTTGTTTGATTTGGTATGCAATTTAATCTTGTCAACTATTTTGAAATGTGTTGATAAGCTGTAGCAAAAAAACAAAATCTCAATATTACTTTATAAAAATGATAACAAAAGCAACACAAATGTTAAATGTAAGTGGACTCGGTAATTTGAAGTACACTTAATATGCGTATATGTTATAATGATAATGAAAAAGCACTATGACAAAGACGTGTTATATAAACTTTGAAAAGGTCAGTGCAACAATCGGTTGCAACCTTTATCGGTTCTTAAAGGCCTCTACCAGTAATGATCCCAAAAAATTTGACTGTGAAAGATACAGACATTTTAGAACGGAGGGCCTGAGAGCATCGGATCTTTAAGCGACATAAATTTTGTGAGTGTAGCCTTAAAATTGTGGGTAATATGTGACCTTATCGATATGCTATTATCGATTTTATCGATTTGCTAGCCGTCTAGTGAACGTAGAAGTACAATTTTATATGTTTCAAGTCTCTATCTTTAAGGGAGTCGAAAAAAGTTACGTTCATACAGATGAACTTAACTAGATCGACTTGGCTATTGAATTTTGATGCTTTCTTTCGCTTGTTACAGACTTTTGCACAACTTCATTAAGAAAGGAAATTTCCAAGAAAAATTTAAAACAATTATACGATCATTTCAAAAACTGAAGTAAGGAAAAACCGAAAAAGAGATTAAAGGAAAAATCCTAAGAAAATGTATACAATCGCACATAGCAACAGAAAAAAGAACATGCAAATTCCTGAACGTGCCTTGAAAATGATGCAGCTGCAATTGACAACAATGAGTTGGCAGATCAATTGTGAAGAAAAGGAAACGAAAAGACTTGAAGGAAGAGAATGAAGAAAGTAAACTAATGCAGCATGTAGAAAATTACAGCGAAATGATACGCAAAATATTTCAATACACAATGATAAATATGTGCAAGGAGCACAGCAACTCTGGACGTGCTTCTCTCTCGCAACTGTCCCGACATCAATACACGCGGGTCTTATAGCATACACACACATGCACACACACACACAAACGCATACATATAAACAGACACACGCACACAACTGCCAGCAGTTAAAAGAGGCAACAAAAGAAATCGCACATTTCAACGTTTTGAATTTGTAAAAGGATATTTTTCACATTATAATAAGAAATGAGGCTGAGAACGCGCAGCGCATGTTATGGACCACGCCAACCTCCCCTCCCACCCAGACAATGCTGGCTATGCGGCTTTTCCTATCAAGCCATCTCCCTCTATCCCACTCCGGCTGTCCCTGTCTCTCTGGGCATTCACTGGCAGCTACTTTAAAATGCAGAACAGCTGAAAAATCATATAAACACAAATAATAAAATCGACAATTTGGCAAGAGGCGCACGCACATCCTTTGAGTTGTATCTGTGTGTGTGGCTGTGCGTGTCTATGTGTGTGTGTGTGTGTGTGCGCGCGCAATGAGCACATAACTGCAAATGTACTGGCAACAAAACGTGCGGCGATTTTTTAACAAGTCCTTCTGTGTTCTCCAAGGAAAAAGGGTTAATTTAACCCAACCCCCCAAGAACAACCCCAACCCAGACAATAAAATGTAGAAAGGAAAAAATATGCTTTTTCGAAACTCGCCGACTTGACGTCGCCTTATGCATCACATCAGCTTTAAATATATATTTATACTTTTATATACATATTTTAATATTTATAAACCATGTAAACAAACGACTTTAGAGCACAACTAATCGAAGCTCATATCGGCTATAACAGAACAATTTATATATTACTCGAAAGGTCAGCTAATCCAATAAAGTACGGAGCGTTGATGATTTTCAAACAGAAATCGGCACGCAAGACAGCTCAAAATGTAACCCTTAATTTTAACTCTCTTAAATCCGCTTATCAACTCTGGAGTTGATCTAGCCGAAGGAATACTTATTATGAACGTTGGTAAGCATGGGCAGCCTGCTAAGCAAATATCGTGTTCTCACATCGGATTTTGCACCACAAGAAATATCACATCGCTGGTCGAACAGACTCATCACTGTGCACCAAATTCCTGACTGCTAACTACTATAAGGACTTCATTAGGAAATTTATGAATATTGCTGATCTTAGCCTCTGAATTACTACAATTACTGCTGATCTTTAAATGAAATATAAATTATTCTAAAGGTTTTCCCAGTGAATGTTAAATGTACAGAATATATAAATGATTCTAAATGTCTAACATGTGCATTGGGGTCTTGTGTCTGCTCTTTGTATCATTATGTTTTTCCCATTGAATGTGAAATCAAAATAATATTTGAATGACTCAAAATGTTTAACCCATTGGATGTCGGCACCTACTGGAAAATCGATCATGTGGCAATTGATTGGCCAGTGTTGGTACATAATTCAGTTGGTACCAAAATCAACACACGTTTATTCGTTCACCGTACTGAGTACAGGGTGTGTGCGTGTTCAAATGTGTGTCCCCAAGTAGCATTAGAAAGTTGCAGAGAGTCGGCTTTTTGTGGCATACACATTTCTTGAATTCTCTCTCTCGAGCGTAGAGGCTTCTAATGGACAATCGCTTCCCATGTTGGCACTTAACAGGGTCTGCTTGCATTGTAAAACACAATCAAAATAACTCAGGCCCACCGACAAAACGCTCTCTTTCTCATTGACATCTCAATATGCGCTCTTCTTTGTATATATCTCTCTCTGGCGCGCGAAACGTGTCAAAGAGCACAAATTCAATTAATCTCTTTCTGCTCTCGCTCTCCCCCTCTCTCTCTCTCTCTCGCTGCGTGGCCAAGCATGAAGAACGTGTGTGCGAGCGGCGCTGCTGCTGCAGCTAAAGACGGAAAGCAGAAGACCGAAACAAGTAATAGCAGAACCGCAAGAGCAATGAAAATATCTGAAACCTGCCGCCGGCGCTGAGCTACAATTCCAGGCGGGTTTTTTTTTATGTCTGTATGTGGTACATACTATTTAAATATTTTTGAATGTTGTTGTTGCCTGCTGCTGTTGTTGTTGATTTTGTTGTTCCTATAGTTGTTTTTGCCGCTTGTCACAAATTTTCTGTTGTATGCCGTCAGAGCGTCGTATTATCAGCTGCCGCTTCAATTTTAAAACTATTCCCGTTCTCTTGCTCTCTCGCTCTCTCTCTCTGATTTGGCCTCTCACGTGAAATGCTGACGCAGCCCCCCGCCCATTGCCCATCGCCTGTTGCTTTTGGTAGACCCATTCTGCTTGGGTCGCTCAATCGGCTGTATCTGTGGCGGTTTTCAGTGCACGTTGGATTCTTGACGCGAGCGCGACGATCGCTTATAGTATACAAAAGTACCGTACCTAAAAGTGATTCATTCTTTGATTTGTTTTGTTTCCCTCATTTTAGTTTACACTCAAGTTTCTGTGCGCGTGTGTTGATTGTGTGTGTATTTGTGTTCGACATCTTTGTGCGCATCTCTCTGATAATCCTTAGTTGTCAGTTGACCACAAGCAACACATATATAAAAACATCTACCTGACCTTTGACAAGTCACAGAGCGAATTTCAATATGAGGGAAATTGTGCACCTGCAGGCCGGCCAATGTGGCAACCAGATTGGTTCAAAGGTGCGTATAATTAATAATCAATTAGTCTCCGCCACACACATACACATACATTGAACACCCACCTATTATTTATTTTCACATTTTTCACAGTATTCCATTCCTAACCTCACATGTTTAATTATAAAACCGAATGGAATAAACGCGTTCTCTCTCTCTCTCTGCTTTCCACGCTCAATCTCATACGCTCGCACCCTTCCTCCCTCTCTCTCCTCTGTCGTACTGTTTTTTTGTCGTCTGCTGCTCTCATTTGCTGTACTGCAAAACGGAAAGGGGAGGCAGAGCGTAAGAGAGGCGTGTGAGACAGAAATGAGAAACTATAAACTGACGCAACTACAATTCTAGAAGTTTAAATTCACGCTAATTTATCTTATCATGATATTGGTATCAGCAGGCAGCAGCTGGACAGAGTTTCTTCAGCAGATCATTCACTTTTAAAGCCTTAAATAAGCCTGTCAACATTCCAAGTTAAATTATTTGACACTCGCTTATAATTCGTTGCGTTATTTCCATTCACATAGCTGCCACCAAGTAAAGACATATCGAGATTTCAAGATTAAATGTTATGTTAAGAATTGTTGTTAATCTTGAACCCGATCATTTCAGTAATGAAATACAAAAGGCTTACAGTGAATTTTAAAACTCTCTTGAAGGTTTCTTTGGGGCGGCTCTATTTCACATCTCAAACAGTTAATATATTTAATGCTCAGTAAGCTTTCTTTTTTGCCTTATTTCATTTGCCCTCTCCACTTGACTAAATTTACCAGCTGTGTTCTTGTGTGTTTTTTTTTTTTTTTTAGCTTTTTACCATTTCTGGCTACAGTTGAATGCCAACTACAGCAGCGGCATAAAACAACTGCTAGATAATTGAGCATAGTTAAAAAATCTAGCACACCTCTTCTTATGTATGTGTCTAAACATGCATTATTAAAGCAACTCTATAACTCAGTATGTGTGTGTGTGTGTGTGTCTGTGACTCTGTGTGTAGAAATCTTTCATATTGTATGTGCAACAGCCAACCAATAGACTGTGACGCATTGGGGACTTGTGTCTGATTTTTGAATTATTTTATGGCATGACTAGAAGTTTTCTTATCAGCAGCCAGTTGCTGTTAGCCAGCAACGACTCCCCAAACACCTACTTAGTTCGTTCTATGTGTGGTCGTGTGTAATCAGTGTGCTTGTTTACAAAACTGTGAACATAAATAAGTATCAGTCATAAATAGTTAACAATTCGTATCGCTTGGCGAAACATCGCCAGAAATAGGCATTACTTGATATGCGACATATGCCAGAGGCTTGTTTCGCAAACATATTTTGAAGTGGGTCGCTCCACGCCACACAGAACCTGGCAGCTCTGACACTGAAGCACGCATGCTAGCGGCCAATTAAAGTCATATAAAAACAAATACATATAAAACAAAAAAACAGTTGAGGCCCATCCCAAAACGCAACTCGTCGTTGCTCGTTCTAAGCTAATTTAGCGCGTTAATGTTAACTCGCACAATTTAACCCACCATAAGAATCCAGAAAGAGCTCCGACAACAACATCGGCGCAGTCGTTGACGTTTGACACAGTTTTTATCTTTTTTGTTGTTGCTGCTTTTGTGTTTTTCTTGCTGTGCTTTCTTCGTTTCCCAGCGCAGTTTTCTCTCCACAAACACACACACACACATTACCCCATCTGCATATTTCGATTCGTTTCGTTTCGTTGGGTATTTATTTATTTTTTTGCTGCCGCCTCTTTACACGCTTTTCCACTTCAATTTTATGTAAACATATTTTTAAAGTTTTTTTTTGCGTCTTGGCAAGTTAATTAGGCCGCACTTTGCAATGACAAAGCCATGGCCTATCCCATCAGGTTTTATGTTCACATTCCCCCATTTTACTTACGTTTCATTAGCGGTATGCGTCCTTTGTTTTTGCCATCATATTTTTTGAAGATTATTTAAATAAATAGATTTTGTCTGTGTATGTACACATAATGCATGTTATCTGCTCGTATATCAAAAACAAAAAGAACAAAAAAAAAACGATTGTTGATGCATTCAATTTGATTATAATAATAATGCAGCATATTTTGCCATTGGCTCGCATTTAGGTTGAAAACTTTTTAATTTTCACTGCGATATTATTTTATAATTTAATTGAACGTCCATGTCTGATTAATTGGCTGTCAGTGTGAGTTATGGCTTGTGCACCAAAATAAATAAATAATAAATATGCAAAACTGTCTGCGTGGCAAAAAGTATGCTCACCAAATAGGCGAATTTGTGGCATCAGCGTAAACAGTTGTATACATATGTTTTTATGTTCAAAACAACAGTAAAACTAACAAACATAATTAATTCAACTTTGCTTTTAAATTTGTCATTAATTCCATGAATCATACATCAATTGCATAGATTAAAGGGGCTCACAAATGAGTTGGAAAATTTATAAAATTCGCTTAATTTCACAAATGGATGAAAATGTTGACTCTTGACTGGGTTATTTGGTTAGAATTTAACTATGTTAGTTAAGGGCGGTATGAAAAACTATTTTTCTCAGCACTAAGCGTGAGCTCAGCGAACGACTGATTGTGAATGAAACGTTTATCACATTTTCCTTGGGAAACACTTTCCAGCATTCTAACCATTGGAGTTATTTTAAATTGTTCATAACTTTCTTCTTTGTTTGATCGTTCTTTTGTTCATGGTACCTGGTCTTGTAGGTCAAACCCAATGCCGAGTTTAAGCTACAGCAAATTCTCTATTTGTACTTTTTCAGAACCAGAGAACTTAAGCAAGATTTAAATCTAAGCCGCTGTCTACTTTTTGGTATGCCTTCTGACCTTTAAGCATTAATTATGATTTAATAGTTATTTCCAGAACAATGTAAGAGAACATAATGTTGATTTGAATCATAATTTTTGAAGTGCACCAACTTCTGACATAAATCTTTTATATATTTTCTCTCATGAGCCGTTTCTTGTTGTGCTTTAATTTTACAATATGGCCCAAAGTCTGCCTTCTGCCGAAATTGATCACATACACATACACAATGTCAGTGTGTGTATTAACATTGTGAGCAGACGGGCCATGCATGATGCCAGGATATTTGGTATGGCCTGCAGCGATGGCTTTTTTTCATTATTTACATAAACCTAATTTTCCCTAAATCATTTTGTGAACAATAACAGGGAAAATCTATTTACAGCGTGTGCCGTCTTCGCCCTTAATTCAAGCTCAAACCAAAAAAAGAAAAAAAAAGAAAAGACAGTCAAGAAAATGGCTATGGAAAAAACGTGGAAAAGAGTGTGGAAAATTTATAGACAAGTGCAACAACGTCGTATTTCAAAAAACAAGAACGCAAAATGCCAAAACGCAAGCAGCAGACAATAAAATTAAAGAGCTTGTAAAGCCAACCCAAGGAAACCAAAGGATCCAACGTGACCTCCTTCCACTATATGCAAATGTGTGTGTGTCTATGTGTGTGTGTGTTATTCATGTGCCCGCCTTAGGTTACATTTATTTAGCTTATAATGGCAGGGCATCATCGCAGCGCCAAAATAATGCACAAAATTGAATTATCGATAACGTTGGCAACTATCGTTGCCATAATTTCTGCATGGTTATACTCTACATGGCAACAGGCGTAATGGAGAATGAAGGGCTGTATATTGGTGGTATGGGTTCGTATTCGCGACCTGTGTTGGGGCATTTGGTTCATGTTTCTGGCTAACTGGCTGACATGTTTGCGTTCTGACAGTTTCTCGCTGCTAATGCGCCTGGCAATTTGCAAATGCAATTTTGATGCGGTCCTTGGCATGTCTGCTATCTGCTGGTGTTTGTTGGATGGTGGATATAACAACAAGCGATTGATAACTAAGTTGGCATGGAATACATGCAACGATATCGGTTTTCAAAAACCACCAACAACCGCAAAGGAAACCAAAAACCATTACGAGAATGTATAAGCAATCTGCATTACAACTACTATCTATCACATCTTAAATATATACTTAACTTTTCTGATTAGAATTTAATAAAAAAAATAAAAAAAAGTTAAATTCCTGAGTTGCTAAGTTTCGTTATCTAAAGCATTTTCTGAATTTCAGAGTTACTTATGTAAGAGTTTGCATTTCTACTATTTAGAAATATTTCCTATTTTTAAGAAATATTTTTCTGAAAAATATAAAAAGGAAAGTATAAAGAAAATCAAGTAAAACGATCTAGTTCTCAAAGACATTTTCATTCTACGATGGTTTTTTTATGCAAATATATGCAAAACCTATATTGATTCGAATTAAATGAAAAAAAAATAAAGTGGAAATTCTGAGTTGGTAAGTTTAGGTCTTAGCATTTGTTTAGTATATATTCTGTGTTTAATTCGCAGCCAATCAAGTGAGAAACATATGCACTTTGATACATAACTGTTCACGTATGTACATTTCATAATATGTGATGTATGATGTATGCCCTGCACATGCACATGGATACATCAAAACAATAACCCAGGCTCAGCCAAAAAAAGGAGGGAGAAATGTTAATAAATAAATTAAAAGAACAGCGAATAAAGTTAAAATAAATAGATCTACATTTTTTTTAAAATATTTTTCAATTTACATAAAAATGCGTTTATGCATACCAAATGAAGTTTACACAAAAGCTTCCCAGCACACACACACATGGGCACACACACACTCACACAGACACAGTGAGGCGCCTAACGCTATGCAATGCAGAAAATAATGGGTGAACGCATAACCCGCGGCGGCAGGCTGCATGGGTGGCAATAGCGCTTCGTTGCACAAACTGATTATGAATAAACAAACGAGAATTTTTTACAAATATTTTGCGCATTTTGCTCGCAGCTGCTATGAGCATTTTATAAAAATTACTTATTTATGCATTTCTTTGTGCATCGCTGCACTGTCGCCCATATAAATTCCGAATTTGCAAATTGCCGTGCAAAATGTGTTGCATAGATATTAGAAACACATTAGAGAAGCTTAACGGAGTAAAACAACAACAACAAATACAACAACAACAACAAAATAGCAGACATCACTTCAAGGCATCGAACAAGCTGCATGAGCGAATGGCCACCCACAATGTGCCACACTTGTGGCCGTTGGTAAGCCGCTTGCAGCGCCTGCCCATTTGCCTGTATTTACACATACACACATGTGTGGCATGGCGTCGACTCTGAACTGGGCTGGACAGCTTTTTGTTATTTATTTAACACTTTTAAAAAGCATTCCACTCTTTTTCTCATTAATTTCGCATGTTGGTCCTTAATGCATGAGGCCGGTTGTTGCACGCTCTCGAGAGCCGCCGCTTGACATTCGAGCCGACGTGTCGGCATATGTTTCATTAACATTGTTGCATGCACATACATACAGCAGCAATCCATGTAGCTTATGCTTTTGTTGTTGTGGTTGTTATACCTCATTTTTTTACTCCTCGTTTTTTTTTTTTGTGAATTTTCAATTACTTTGGTAATTTTATATTATTGAAATTGCATGCCACAAATTGTAATTATGGTCCTATGGTGCCACACCACTAGCCACTTGGGCAGACAGACAGACATAGAACACGGGGCAGATGACGCCACCTGAAATATGTTGCGCTTTTGTAATCTGGTATTTGCGCAATAAATAAAACAATAAAATAGCTGATTGCATGCAAATACCAAAAAAAAAAAAAAAAAAAAAAGATTAAAACACAAAATAAATAAATAAAACACATTTCAAAATGCATTTAAAGCTTTCAGGTTTAATTCGCACTGCATAATTGTAGTTACAGCCAGAAACAGTGCTGTGTGTGTGTGAATTATGCATGCAATCGTATTGGCCATTATTATACATATATATTTATATATATATATATATATATAGCTTTGTTGCGGCAGAGCGCCGATAAGCAGGCAGGCATCAGAGAATTGCTTTGAGCCTGGTGTGCAACAGCAGCAGCGGCCAGATAATGATGACAGATATTAACCACATGCGATAGTCGTATGGCAAAATTTATTATTGCATACTGAAACACAATTAACAGAAACAAATCATGAGTATTGCGAGCAAAATAAAATGAATCATCAAGATTTGTTTTTCGGCTTGCAAATTGTTTTTTGTATTTTGCGTTGACAAATTATGCAAACCGAAAAACGGAAAAATGGAATTTCTAAAATAAACAAACTGCGATTTGAAAACTCGGCAAACCGCATTAAAAACAAACTGCGGTCAAACTAAATATCGATGTGTGGCACAGGTGAATAAGCATATGTGACAGTCTGGTTTTTGTTATTTTCGTGCATACGCTAAAAACCTTTTATAAATTGGTCATCGGTTCTATAATTTATTGCAGGTGTACGCGCGATTTGTTCCAAAGAAATGCTAAAACCGCAAATAGGCAACTGGCAAATGAATATAATTGATCACACACAATATTAAATGTGGTGCGTTTGTCAATTTGAATTTCAATTGTGGCACAAACTAAATACCACCTACCAACTACAACTGTATTTATAATTTTGCTATATTGTCGACTTGAGACTTAAAGTCAATCTAAATAGTCAAGTTGTGGGTCAACAATATTTGAAATGGGTATCTACACAACTGACATAGTTCATAAGCCATCACCTTTATTATATAATATCGGATTTCCCGCATATTTGCATAAAAGCTGTTTAATTTTGGATTTTTGCCATCCGATGCGGATCTGCACAGCAAACAGCATTAATTGCTTTTCCACATGTACATGACTGTGTATATAACTTGTTTGGTAATTTTTCATTCAAACGGCTCTTGTATTCAATAAAATTCCGCGCTAATGCTCAACTAGCAGATACCCTGTATGCCAATCAACTTAATATACATTTTCTTGTTGGGCGTTTATCTATGTAATAGAATTTCAATTCGCTAAAATTTATTCCTAGTCTTATTTGCAAACTTTGTATACTGTATCGACTTTTTGTAGTAATGCAGACAACATTTAAAAATATACCTCTTCTTCGTACAAAACAAATAGTTTTCAATTGAAATACATGAATATTGGACTTATTAAAAAAATGTTATCAGAAAATGCGGCGGTAATATTTGGCAAATTCCTCATAAATAATATGACTGATATGTGATATTGGGCTCCTTATCTGTTGAACTTGCTGTTGATTTAATGACATTTTCAGTCATTATATTTATTATTTCTGACTCAGGAAAAAAAAACGAAATAACTGAAATTGTGCAAGCAAATTTACGTTAATAGCCAACAGTTATTTACTCTCACTCCATAAACATGCAGAATGAAAAAATGCAAATGTCATGCATCCACATACACATACATATTTGAGCTGAAAAAAACATTTCACATGCCACAAGAGCATGCTTATTTACATGGCACATACAAAACCGCGCTGATATCATGAAAATGGCATTAGGCGAAAAAACTGTGTCCATGAACAAAAAAAATAGTGAAAATATCTGCTGATGTTTTTCAATTTAATAAATTCTGATTGGCAATTTAAAAATAAATAAGTACCATTTGCATGGCCCTTTAACATTTGAGGAAGCTATTATATCAGGTAGTACCTGACGATGTAACTACATCAATTTCTTAACAAAAGCAAGCCGTTTTCAGTTCAGCATTTATAGAACTAGAAAATTACATGTATTATTCAAAACTGAATACTGAAAATAAGTTAAAAAGGATTTATTTAATTGATAAATACATTTCACATACATTAAACGATTTAATAAGCTATCCTATCCAAGTTAAATGTAACCATTTTAAATGTAAAACCCACCTCTGATGAACCACGTTTGAAAGATGTCATTTGCATATGACTGGCAAGAACGACAATAGATTAGCAGGTCAGCTTTACTTGGATTTGCTTGCAACTGCATCCGAAGATGACAATCCATTTTAGACCAAGATCTGCTGATAAAAAATGCACGTGCAATGTAAAAAATGTACCTACAAACTGACAAATATATATATAAACATGCGAAACAGTTTCTTGATAATATAAAATATTTCTAAAAAGCCAATATGCAATTATTTGAACAATTCCTACTAATATTCATTAAATAGTTTTTTTCTTCAGTTCGTTGAACATTTAGTTCACCTATTATTGTATTTATATTAAACCCTGTATAACATGCATATGTTATGAAATCTCAGGACATAGTAGCGCTCAACTTAACAAAGATTCTAGTATAGGTGCAGGAGCTAGAGTTGATGAAGGAGCTATGGCCTCAGAAGGCGACACAATAGATCCTATAGGTCGCAGTGATGGTACCCCAATTTATAATAATAATTTATATTTAATCCTGAATTGGACTGCTCGGCCCATATGCGCCAGCTCCACTTCAAGTGGAACGGGATATCACTTGGCGTTTAACGGCATCTGGTGCTCAGTAAATACAGTTAGGTGTGTGTGTAAAGTATGTGCGTGGCGAGTGTGTGTGTAGCTGGTGTATGCACACCCTCCTTCTGCCCCGCCGCTTATTATATTTATTTATTTAGCTATTGCCAAAACATACTTCAATATGTGAACTTCATATCGCTTGCCACATAAATATTATTATTGTTACTACACACTTCGCTTCGAGTGGTCACAGACAAGGCCATGTAAATAGGTATGCGCACATACATAATGAGTGTATAGCAACTGATAAAGTGCAAATTGTGTCAGAGACCCCAAAACATATAGCACATTAAATGCTCAAAGATTTTTGCCATCAGCAAATATTATTGCAGACATCATAACTAACGCAACTCCGATGCGGTTCAACAATATAGATAGATACGAAGCAATCACCAAAACTCAAAACTCTCTTCATAAAAGCATAATAGACACGTGCAAATAGTCATCAGCAATATTCTTAATAATCAGATCAACTGTGCACAAATTGATGATATATAAATGGGAGGAACACACACACAAATGGGCTGCTTAACCGCAATATTTATATTTACCTCCGGCTGGCCATATACCAGGCAGCAGCTATACATTAGTTAAATCAATAGCTAGTCAAAATATTTACATATCTAAATCGACAATTATTGAAATCTCAATTGGAATTGTTTGTCAATCGCGCATACCTGTTTTTCTGCGTGTGTGCGTGCCCTGTGTGTGTGCGTGTGTGTGTTTTGAGGTTGGGGCTGTTATAAAAACCAATTGACAAAAGTAAATTTTGCTTTTGTTATTATTTTGTTAAAGCCAAAAAGCAATTGCTTTAATATTCAGCATTGCAAACATTTTCATGAATAATTTAGCTGTTTATTTTAGAGTTTTAGCATGGCCTATTATATAAACATAGTTTTTTTTGTTAATTATGTAAACTGGCATAAATTGAATATAATAGTAATTAAAATATCGAGCAAAGTTTAATTTGCAATAATGTGAAAAGTTAAGGTATACTTGATTATGTATTAGCATGGCTAACTAAAGCTATTTAAGCCGAGCTAGGAGCATAATTTATTTTTACCAATAATTTATAATATTTTAGATATATCTTTCCAATCTCTGTGACATATTATTATTCCACAATCGTATTTTCATTTCCATTCTTAAGCTCATCTCTTTTGTTTATCCATTTGTTGAAGGTCATTCAAATCGTTTTATTATTAACTTGATTGCTTAAACTAATATGCAACAAAAGCAATTTGCATCAATTCGAAATGAGATGTATTTTAACTTTTAATTATGAGTACAAGCATGCTCTGGCATATTTTAAGTTTTCGAATGTCAACTGCTTTCCAAAAAAAGTCATTTGGCATTTGTAATGTATTTTAGTGCGAAATGAAAAAAAAACACAATCAAATAAACAGTGCACATCAAACAGACAACAGAAAACAGAAGCCAGCCAACAACAAAAGCAAATGCAACGCGCTGATAATGACAATTAGTGGCCACATTTAAATTGATGCACTTGATGAGAAATGCAATTGCAAATGCAGCATCCACACACAGACACACACACACATATGTATGTATTGTAAATATAGTATAAAGGATAATTTACGGGATATGCGATTGGTAAAACGAGGCAACCTCGAAATTCACACGTACTAACAATTCGACAGCGTTTTTCTGCATTGCTGCTGTTGTGTGTGGCAATTACACACATATTGCACACATGGCAAGCGAGTAGTGTATAATTATCTCGAGCAATGTTGAGCTCAGCCCCAAAACGTATGCTTTGACATTTTACTTGTTATGCCCTTGATAAGGGAATTCTAATTTGGTTTTGAAGTTTCCAATGCAATGCAAGAAAAAAATCTGCTAACCCAAAAAAAAAAAAAAATAATAATAGATCTATGTATATAAATAACCGTGTGTAAATTAATAATAATAAACCCATCTGAAGCTTGGAATAGATCCGCAGCTGGCATAGAAACCATCGGTCAAAAGATGAGTTCTAATTTGGCCAATGATAATTCACTTTATTATTCAGAAGGTATATTTAAAATGGAAATTTATTTAAAAATCAGGCTTATTTTTTTCTTAATTCCAGCACACCTTATTTTAAATTTAGAAAAATTATGACTACAGTCAGACCAGACTACAGTCACCTTACTGACATCTAAATTAAGAACGTTATTCTCAATTTAGATTTGGGCAAGATGACTGCCGCTTACAAGGGTATCTAATATTCGGCGTGAATGAGATAACTGTCTCTTACAGTTGCTTCTTTTTTTTTTGCATAAAATTTCATGCTACGTATGCGGGCCAGCATTTGGCCAAATCCTTTTAGTATTATTGCGAAAAATACTTACACGGCTGGGCGTGACACGCGTCCCGTTGGTCGTTAGTATAGTTTGGGGCACAATTCGTTATTTGTGGCGATGCGCACATAAATTGCATTTTTGAGCAGTCCGAGCTGCAGATGGCTTTTCAAACCCTTTGGTTTTCTTTCCCTTTCTTTTTAATTTTCTTTTTGTGTGTGAGTGTGTGTGTGTCGCATCAAAATGGTTTATGGCCAACGGCTGCAAAATGTCATCTATCGATGAGCGGCCGGTAAGCTTTGAGTGTGTTGAGCAATTTTTATTTTATTGCGGCTTATGACTGAGCTGGGCGTTGCCTGGGAGCAAAGCTCATTACGCTAATGGATGCCACACACACACGCACACACACACACACGCACACACACACACACGCACACACATGCTAACACACATGTGTCGCTTGCGTAAATACATATTTTTGCTGCTGGCCATTCAAATTAAAATAAATTGACTTAGTTCGCATCGCTCGAGCTTTGCATTTTAAACGCAACACAAAAATCTGTCGGCTTTGCTAAGCATTTGTAAATTGCCAAATGGTCAAAAGTATTTTAATACTGTTTATTATTTTATAATTAGTTTAATGCCAGCGCCCGAAAATTCAATTAGTATTCAATTTGCTGCATACGTGGCGCTCTTTCAAAGGCGCGTGCTTATTTCTCGTGTAAATTGCATGCAATTAACAAAACACAATTTTTCATGGCAAACTTATCCTTTGCCAGCTCATTAAAAATGTTGAATTTAGTTCATTTAATGAAATTCAAAACGTCAAAACGACATTTGCCTTATTCCAGTTTTGTCGCTGGTTTTTTTGTTGTTGTAGAAAGCGGATTGTTTATTGAACGTGATTTGACACTCGGAACGGCATTTTAATTAGATAATTTTTTTGTTAGTTATTCAACCGTAACATAACTTTGTTTTTTCTATGCCATGTATGGAAATACCACATAAAATTCTTTATTTTGATTGAATATAAATTAATTTACATATTCCGTGCACATTAATGCGAAAATCGACCATACTGAAATAAATTAAAAATACACATATACAAAAAAAAAATAAAAAATAAAAATTTAAGAAGCAGAACATTAATTGTTACAACAATAAACGCATAAATATTATTTTAATTAAAATTTAATTACACATTCAGTAATCAGTAAATGAACCAGATTAAAATAATAATAAAAAAAAATTAAATTAGTTTCAATTATTAAAACCAGAAAAACATAATCAACCAAAAATAATTATAAAAATAATTACGATTATGGTTACCAGATTTGTCAGATATATTATAATTAACAACATTTTTTTGAGAATCTTGCCAGTGCCTTATTAGTATTTTGCCCATCAGATTTATCAGATATATTTAGCAACTTTTGGGAGAATCAGGCCAATGATTTGTTGTTGTTGCATTTGCTTATTTATTAGCGCCGCGAGCCAAATTGTCAAATTCAATATTCAAACTCAGTTTGCTAAGCAACCTGTCTGGAACCCCTGCCCTAACTATACTGTCCCAGGGGCTCTCAGTCGCATCCGGTGCGACATGCACTTCCGTTGCTTTGCGCAGCTCGCATCCTTTGCTAACACAAGTTTAAAATAGCCTTTTGTCTAAGCGAAACAAAGCTCAAACTGCAGGCCACATTTCTTTGCTGGCCGCAATTAATTTATGCTCGTTTTTTGCCCGACATTCGCCAATTTGGCCACTTGACTTTTGCTTGACTGCTCGCGTCGCGGTGAGAATTTTAATTTAGAATTGAATTTCTTTTGGGAGCAGGGAAATGTTCGGCCATTACAAAAAAAAAGGAGCCACAAAATGGCTGGCAAAATGGCGCCGTTGTGGTCAACGCACGTTGCCTTTTGTTTACTTTTAATTTTATCACATTTTTGCTATTTTTTTGCGTGAAAGTTCTTTTTAGTTTTTTAATTTGTGAGCAATTTTGTAATTAAGCAATTTGACCGCAGCCACTAAGAGTTATATGCAAATGAAGGCCGCAGAGTTGTTGTTTTTTTTTTGTTTTGTTTTTTGTTCTTTGCTTTTGAGCTATTTAACTTAATGGGAGTTTTGGGGCAACTTCAGTAGACCCACCTCAAACTGCTGAGACAGACGCGCGTCAGAAGCAGTCGATTTCAACAGACGCTAAACGGGCATTTAGACAGCTCTGCAAGAATATAAGAACGTCATTTACAGAAACTGAGTAAAACTTTTCAGAAAATATATAAATATATAATAAGCTTGTGCTTCTTTTTGGGCACTGAATAATTCTATGCCTCTTAAAGAAAAAAGTATATGAACAATAAATCGTCAACACAGAAAAAAAGAAGACGTTACTTACTAAATGATAGAATTGTGTCTACCCTTAGCAAAAGGGTGCTCAATAACAAAGTGACACCCCTTTGGCCAAGGGCAGGCAAACAGCTCAAAAGCAGTCGAAAAGAAAAACGCTTATCTGCAATTGGCTTCGTAAAATATACGAAAACAAATTTAAATTTCCCCAAAGGCAACAAGTGCCGGGACAACAACAGGAACAGGACGAATGCCAGGGCAAAGCCAGTCAACCAGTTGTCTCCCATGCGGGTGGCTAGAAGCGCCCACACCCACACATGCACATACATGCACACACACTCATGCACACTCAGCCAAATGCCAACAAGCAAACAAACAAGTACAAACCAGAACGAACTTATGCAAATCAAAGTTATTGTCAAGCCAAAAGTGTCTACCGATGCGTACAATTGAGTGTCATATTTCCAGTTTGTTATATATGCAAAGACATGCGCTTCTAAAGGTCCCACGCGTTCAATCCTAACTCCTCACCCCCTCTCGCTATTCACATTAAGTCCAACTTTATCCAAGGACAAACTCAAGTTACAAACTTTTCTTTTTTTCCTTTTCTACTCGGATTTTTGGGTATGCAACTTGTTATCGTTGTTGCATGTCTAAAAGCCAATGGAGAAACAAAACTTTGCCAACAACCAACAAAAATGTTAACATTTATGCTGCGCCAGGATTAACATAATGGCAAGAAAAGCGGGCAACACATATGCCATGGCCAATTTGAAGCGCCCGGCTAAATTGCTCTAACGTTTACCTTTGAATAAAGACACAAATATGCCCTGCATATATAGGATAAGGGCGGAAAAAGCTATGATAAAAACTAGAAGACAATTGAAAATTCGTTTAGTAGTTCACTAGTTTAGTACAAATTGGCAATTCTACTTTTTTAAATTTATTTTCTATTGTTAAGAAATATATTTCTGAAAAATAGAGTAAAAGCACAAAAAGATTCCTAATAACAAACTGGAAAATTGTGCTACTTTTCAGAGGATTTTTCTAAAGTTCATAGCGATTTTTGAGTTTTTTTTTTACTGATTTTATAAATTTGCACAGAGTATCTCTTAGTCGGTATATTTTTTGTTGCAAGAGCGTTTAATGCTGCACAATTTATATTAAGCGAATTTTTCAAATATTATGCATATTATTAAGATCTGAGTTATTAATTATTTAAGGCTATTACCGCTTTAAACTCAGTATTTATATAAGTTGAATTATTCTAAAAGATTAAGTGCTTGGCTCAGTATTTATGGAAAGTACATAATGGTCCTTCGTGGCATAAAAATGAATATGTGTGTTAAAGTGGCCAAAGGTGGGCAATCCATCGTCTTGTAAAAACGTCGGCATCCATGAATAATTGAAAGACAAAACTCATACGCTCGACAGGCACTTGAAAAGGTCCTGCTTTCGCCATTACCCAAATGAGATGCGACAATCAAGTAATGATTTCGTAAAGTGTTATAAATGTGCAAAATATTTTGTGGTTGTGAATAGTTAATGAAAACATATATATATATATATATGCCTCAAAAAGGGATGTTTGTGAAAGCCTTTAACTATCTTGTCATTACTGTTTGTGAGGCTGGTTGTTAAATCAATATTTAAAACACTTGAAAGTTGACTTCGCTCAACTTGTGAAAGTTTTTCCTGTACACTCGGGGCCCAAGCATAAATTAAAACTTATGCTATGCCCTCCACAAGAATTCAATCTCATAACAATGCCAATAAATGAAATGCCGAGGAAAATAAATTAATTCATGTCCCTTAGCGCTTAAGTCCATTAAAAATCATTCCGATCGATGAGAGTTGCGGGCATCGCACATTGCATTTTTCTCACAATAAGCATTTTGCTATCCACTACAGCTCAAACCAGCCTCTGGCCCTCACACACACATACACACACACACACACACACACCTGCTCACACAAATGCGAGCGAAACGATTGAAACATTTTTAAAAATTTGAAATTCATATGCGCAACAAACGTGAAATGTTTTACGAAGCGTATTGGGCAATAAAACCAAAGCAGAAAAAAAAATACAAATATGAAACTGAAAATGGAAGAAAAAGTCGAACGACGCGAAAGAAAAATATACGTGCAAACATATACGTTGTGAAAGCGCTCTATATATGTATATATAGAGAGAGAGAGAGATGTGGGGGGAGGAGCGGGATTTGGAGCGATGAGTGGAATTCAGAGGTAAAACGGAAAAATCGCTGAAACACTCGACCCATAGAAAACGGCAAAAATAAATAAATATATGAAAACACCTAAAAGGATTCAATTATTCCTCATCGTTACACAACAAAAAATAACACGAGACTCACTCTGCCAGTAAAAAGTGTGCGCCCATAAAAGTATGCAACAGAAATTGCTCACGGCATATAAAGTGCTCCCCGCCGCTCACTTTTTGAGTGGCTTGTATATAGCATATGCACGCGTATAAATCGCAACCAGATAGATACCGGAACGATGACGACTACGCTGGAGCTGGAAATGTCGCTGATATTGGCCATAAGAGCAAGCGGCATGTAAAAAGGACACTCATATTTATATGCACTGATTGCCAAAGCAATGCAATACGCACGAATACACACACACACACGTATACATATAGTGCTGACACATGTGAAACCAATACATGTATTGATTGAAAAATAATATTTTAACGGCGCATGGTAAACTACATGAAAACTAAAAAATACAATGAGCACTGCGCAATTTATGCATTGCATAGAATGGACATGTGTACTATGTGCACACATCCATCCACACTTTATTTACATTTATTGCAAATTATTTGTATTCCGTATTTGTTTCTATTTATTTTCAAATACATCAATATTTTCTTATTCGTATTTTTATTTATTAATTCCAATAAAAGCTTTTTTTTACAAAATCGGTTTTCTAAAATGCAGTGCGACTTTTTTTCCGTTAATATGCCAAAGATTGGAATAAGGTTTCAGTTTGATCTGTCAGAAATTTATTTAAAATTAATTAATTAATTATTATTATAATTTGATAAGTGAATTTCATTTTCTTTAATTCTTTTTTTTTAGTTCTGGGAAATCATTTCTGCTGAGCATGGCATCGATCCCAATGGCTACTATCATGGCGAATCGGATCTGCAG
Source organism: Drosophila paracracens (assembly GCA_035044025.1). Lineage (NCBI taxonomy): Eukaryota > Metazoa > Arthropoda > Insecta > Diptera > Drosophilidae > Drosophila > Drosophila paracracens. The sequence goes on along the minus strand of JAWNMN010000401.1, from coordinate 4,021,086 downwards.
CACGAGCGCATCGATGTCTACTACAATGAGGCAAGCAGCGGCAAGTATGTGCCACGTGCTGTGCTCATCGATTTGGAGCCGGGCACGATGGACTCGGTGCGTCAATCACCGATGGGTCAACTCTTCAGGCCCGATAACTTTGTGTATGGCCAATCGGGAGCGGGTAAGTGAATGACTTCGAGTATAAATTAACAATTTAACAGTGTTCTTCTGGCTGCCTCAAGGCACTTGCACCGTTAATCATTGTCCACTGCTGCTGAAGTACATTGGACAGCATTTAGCTAATGCATTTTAGCTGCTCATTAAGGCTGCCATGTCGTGGCATGTCGTTACACACACACAATCACACAAAACACACAAACACACACACGTACAGGCGCACACACGCATTGCAGCTCGTGCACAATTCAATCGACCCCATTTTGTCCAATCTAGTTGTACATCTCTGGATACCCACTCCCGGCACTCTACTCCTTATGTGCTTTTGTTTTTCCTCACAAAATGCTCCCCGCAGCAGATCGTCAGTTTGGCAGTTTGTTTTTCTTGTCATTGTGGTCGCTGCCTCCATTGAGCGTTTGCTTTGCAACAGTTATTCCAGCTGCAGTTGCAACAGCCACATCAGCAGCAGCAGCAGCATCCCATCATGTGGTGTTGTCATTGCTTTGATAAGTAGCAACAAGATGACGTTGACCAAATGTGAATCCCCATGTGGCAAAGCAAAGCCTCGATTTATCCTTACAACAGTTAGATATAGCTTAAAGAGGCACATAATACAGGTGTACATAAAAAGTACATCTATATTCTGCACATTCTAAAATCTAAAATCTATATTTATTTGCATAAATAGGTTTTCAAGCCACGCATAGATTTTTGAGAAGTATACCCCAAGGACAAAAAGATATATGTAGTTGTCCATCAACAAACTCCATTCATTCAAGCACCAGCTGCAGCTTTGCATATCTTAACTGTTCTCAGACTCAGACTTTATATATATATAAATATATTATATATGAAAATGAGAATTAAAAAAGTATTAAAAGTGAAACATAATTGCACGTCTAGGATGTTTGTGAATTACTGTATTTTAATGCAGCTAAGACAAAATTTAAACTCTGGATAAGACCTGGTTAAACACTGCATTGATTAGAGCATTCGTGTTTATCAATGCTGTTGTTGTTTTTGTTGTTGCTGTTGTTGCGTTAATTGACGGCAACCCCGCTGCTCGAGACGTGGCTGTCCGCATTGTTAGCGATAATTGCAATTATAGAATGGCCTGCGGATGAGGATGAAAATTAATTTTGTACATGTCACTCTGCACAACATATTGTTGCTGTTGTTGTTGTTGTTGTTATTATCGTGCGTGTATGTGTTCATGGGGGGAGTAGTCTGTAGTCTGTGCTCAATTGATAAATATACTCACTTATGCATCTTCACAGGCAACAACTGGGCCAAGGGCCACTACACAGAGGGCGCCGAACTGATCGACTCGGTGTTGGAGGTGCTGCGCAAGGAATCCGAGGGCTGCGACTGCCTGCAGGGCTTCCAGCTGGCGCACTCGCTGGGCGGCGGCACTGGCTCTGGTCTGGGCACACTGCTCATATCGAAAATACGCGAAGAGTATCCGGATCGCATCATGAACTCCTTCTCGGTGGTGCCCTCACCCAAGGTAAGTACACCTAACGCACTTAGCAACTGCAGATCATTAGCATGCACACAAAATACAACAAATACACACATACAGCCACACACCCACCCACACACACACCCACATGCGCTCACCCGCATAACCTGCACTCATGATGCTGGGCAGGGCAATCCGCTTAGGCAAATCAGCTTAGCTCACACATACATATTTGGATGTCGGTGTTTGTAAGCCGACCAGCAACCCCAAAACTCTTTACACCTGCACGCGTTTTTTCATCTTCTTTTTTTTGTATATTCAAATAACCAACATGAGCCACACCAAATGTGGCAACAAATGTGGCAAGTATCTACGCGTGCCTGCTACACATTAGTATTCCACAAAATGAAATGCACGCGTCGACAGTCCAATTATATCCTATGATGAAATTTCTAATTAAACAGAATTTGTAGGATTTTTTATGGATCCACAGTGAATGAAAAATATAAAAAAAAAACTGGATGTTTATTAACAAATTGAATATATTGAAAGATAATAAATTAAAATTGAATTCTCTGTTAGACAGCACAATTATTTTAATAATTAAAGACACAATTTTATTTTATTTTATTTATTTTTTATTATTTCTAATTTACTTTACTAACTTATCTCAAACATATTTGTATTTAGTTAGAAGGGAAAATATATTTCTAATTATACTTTCTTCTGAGACTCAATCGATATTTTTTCAATTTACTTTTCAACTATTTTCGACACAACTTTAAAAATTCATTTTTTATTTTATTTTAATCGTATAACCCTAATGGGGGGTTGCTCAATGCTCATGCATTATAATTTCTGCTTTGTTTAATGAATGCTAATTTCAATTGATGTCCCTTATTATCAGCGGTACGCGAATCTGCCAAATAATTCTAATTAATTTGCCGGCAAAAATTAGAGCCGCCAACCGCCTCTGCAGCTAATTGACAATGCAATTTTGTGGGCAGCTTTAGAGGGTGGGGCATCTGGCGCTGTATGGGTTATATGAGCAGAGCACAGGCTGTTGAAATGGGTTGGTTGGTTACTCAATGGATGCGTTGTGACACGCTTCAATTATTGCTTAATTAACCTAGTTGCATATTTCACACGCACGCCCTGCCCTCGTGGCACGTGAGACGGCTTCATTTGCATTTGGGGCATCATCATGGGCATTTAATTACATTTAGACATTTAATTAAATTAATTTAGTGGCAAATTGATTGTCAATAACAGGCAAGGCATTATATCCCATCAGCAAATGTCTCAGCAGGGTATTTATTAATAATTGCTTTCTCTTATCAATTATTTATTTATTTCATATTTTGATTAATTTATTAAGGAGTATGATCTGCCCATATGACCAAGAAATTAGTTGGTTGCAGAAAAAGTAGCACCTAATTATCAATCAGTCTTTGTTAGTGGACTTTTTAGAAAAAATCAATTTGCACAGGTCCTGGTTCCTGGTTCCTGACGAGAACTAATACTAATGAATAATAACTGATATCATAAATATTATGAAATTAAAATGTGTTTCAATGAATGAATGAAAATGTACTGTATAAAGTTAAATATTGAGTTTTCTGGGGAAAATCGATATATCACTCTCAAGCTTCAAAACTGCTCCCAAAAGTACTTCGTAATTCATTGTCTTCAGTCACTCCTCAAATATATTATTCTCATCGTATAGTTCATCCATTGAACCTGATTTTTGCACGAATTCAAGAATTTTTGTTGTGTTGAGGATTTCAGTGTCCTGTGAGCTTAAGATGTGTTTCAGCATTATCTAGGTTATATAGGTTAGCTAGGTGATCTCTTGGTCTATAGCTGAGTATTCTAACTCTGGTATCTTCCCCTTAATATTGTTGCCAAAATCGTTTCTGATTAATGGGGCGTATCGGACATTTGTCTTGCTCTTTTCCATCTTGAACAAAAAAGGAAAATTATTATTTTATTGGAATTATTTTGTTATTCATTTTTTTATTGTCAATACAAACATATTATCAAACTGTAATCAGTGTGCCTCTTAAGAAACTCTTCAAAATGTTTGTAGGGTATGTCGTAGTCGAGCAGCACAATAAAATTACACTTACCATGTAAATATTACACTGATACCACAAGTTCAAATATGCCTCTGACGGTTTAACAAGGCACTCAATTTGAAATGCGAGCTGAAAAAGTTTATTGATGCGTGAAATTAGCATTCGACAAACGGCTTATGCCAATATATAAAACTATAGATATAAATATATATATACATATATGTATATAGTTTATTTAGTTGAGCACTCACACACTTCGATATGCAGATCGAATAAAACTTACGTTTTGGCAGTGTTAAATTTATTACTGTTACACTTGAGTAACATTGACCAAAGTGCGAGTTTGTATTCCAGTTGAACCCTTGTGGCCAGTTGCTGTGGCCCGCATGCCCATCCCTTAATGCGATGCGTTGCGTTGCGTTGCGTTGCGTTGGGTTATTTATGCGCTTGGTCTGGCGAATTACCGCAATGTTTTGGCATTGGCAGCCATTTTGTTGCGGCGAGAACATGACACGCGCCTGTCACTTAATACGCATTCGAAATTTATGCGTTTGCTGGCATACTTTAACAGCCATTTTGCAGCATTTGTAGTTTTAAGCTTTAATTATTAATCAGCAGCTTAATAAATTGTCACATACGATATATTATTAAGCCTTTTAATTGGCCCCATTGATCAGCCGAGCCAGATTTGTGCAGGCAAAACCATTTTGATTTCGGTACGCCCAAAATGCATTTACAAATATTTTGCCAAAGCAAATACACATTTTGCACAACTATAACAAATAACGTGTAAGTTATGCCTGGGCATAACTCATTGTAATTAGATTCATGTATGTATGTGAGCTGTTTTCCAGGTGACCGTTCGTTATCGGCACCGTTCCTGGCTGCACCATTAAATAATTGCAAGGATTTATGTGCAAACAGTTTGCCATGCGAAACTGCAACAGAGTTTTGCACTTGACGTTTCTTGCAACACAATGCATCTTGCCCATAGGCAAATAGTAGAGCACTGACCAATGTATTACACATAATGTCCACTTGCTGCAAACAAACAAGCACACGCACACACGCACACACACACACACATACAGACAAACACTCAGTTGGCAAATGTATTGTTTGTTGTGTGCAATGTGATACTGCATTTATGCAACAACTGTTGGTGAATGCACCTTATTTTGTGAAGCTGTGTGTGCTTGCATTTGAAGTGCAAATGAAATTTTCATGTTCTACATTATTTGCTGCATTCCACAACAATGCCCAACTATCTATCTGAATATCTATATATATCAAATGCAAATGAAACTTTCTCGAATTAAAATACTACATTTCAAAAAATTCCTTAAAGCCTATAAGTTAAAAGCATCGAAAATAAACACATATTTTACTAATCAAAACAAATTCTCATCTTGAACAAACTAATAACAAAAAGTCCTCTGCTTGACAGTAACAGGGTATCTCCAATTCGAGCTGTTTACTCGCTAGAGCAACTATCTTGTTGAATATGATAAGCAGTCAATTTTAATTTGATCAATTTGACATCCACTTAAGTCAATGATTGCTAATTGTGAAAGTGAATAATTTCGAATGAATAAATTTGCAATTTATGCGTATTAACAAATATTCAATTATTTAATACTTAACATATTTATTCGTTTTAATAACTATTTACACATTCATTCAGGCTCATCGAATTGTGTTTCATTTGTTTTGGCAATTAATAAATTTATTTTTCTGCTATTATTATTATGATTTTATTTTTTTTTTTTTTTTCATTTTCTTGCATGCGTTTGCTGCGTTGTCTGCTGTCGGTCTCAACTGGTCAATAGGTATCCGATACCGTTGTGGAGCCGTACAATGCAACGCTCTCCATACACCAGCTGGTGGAGAACACCGATGAGACATTCTGCATTGACAACGAGGCGCTTTATGACATCTGCTTCCGCACGCTGAAGCTATCGTCGCCCACCTATGGCGATTTGAATCATTTGGTTTCCGTAAGTGCAACTCTAGCAACAAATTAACTAATGCGTGTTTCGGTCTTGTGTGTTTGCATCCCATCCCTATGCCACCAACAACAAACACATCCGCGTCCATGTCCCTATTGTGGTTGTTCTTGTTGTGGTTGTTGTTGGTGTCCAGGTGTCGGAGGTGGTCGTTGAGCCATATAATGCTACACTGTCGGTGCATCAGCTGTGCGTGAACACTGACGGAACGTTCTGCATTGACAATGAGGCCTTGTATGACATTTGCTATCAGACCTTGCGCCTCGGCTCACCCACCTACCAGGATCTCAATCATTTGGTGTCTGTAAGTAGTAAATGTACAAAACAAGAAGCGATGCAGCGACTACTCAACTATTCAACTATGCAGGAATCACGGCAGAAACACAAGCTAAAATTCAATTCATTGCGCAACCACTAATAAAATTGTCCAACTTTAGGTGACAATGTCGGGAGTGACGACATGCCTGCGCTTCCCCGGCCAGCTCAATGCTGATCTGCGCAAGCTGGCCGTCAACATGGTGCCCTTCCCACGTCTGCACTTCTTCATGCCCGGCTTTGCGCCACTCACCGCGAAGGGTTCGCAGCAATATCGGGCTCTGACCGTCGCCGAGCTGACCCAGCAAATGTTCGATGCCAAGAACATGATGACAGCCTGCGATCCCCGGCATGGACGCTATCTAACAGTGGCCTGCATCTTCCGTGGTGAGTGCTCCTCTCGAACTGTGAATGCCCCTCGATCAGCATCATTGATCGAATCTACATAGACATGTGCCTCAGTTAGTATCTTAGCCAGATGGATCGGATCACTTTAACATATAGTTGGTCTTAGAACAATTGGGCGAAAGATGAGCTCTTGTAGGAAAACTTTTTTGTTTACAAGTATATCTGTCCCAAAGTGAGCTAAGGTATTATAAACATCAGACTACAGATCAGCAGATATGGTGCTAACCGGATCGGCCTTCTATGTCAAAAGCAGCCACAGGGACGATCGATCCATAGATGAGTTCTTGTACGAACAACTTTTGTGCTTACCAAGATAATAACAAACAGCCTGAATATCGGATGATTATACACTATATATCATATGGCTGCCATAAGCACAGAGTACAAGGTTGACGATGGTCTGCCGAGGAATGTAATCTTCGGCATGCCAAAAGGCAGCCTTTTCCAGGCTGACTTTTCTTTCTTTTGGCGCTGATAAATGGGATGCCATTAGAGTTTTGAGTATTCACTCGTTAAGTGGCGTTGACATGACTCGACGGGCTCTTTGACTTTTCACGTGAAAGGTTGCCCTGCCCACATTCCGGGTAGTCCGACTGACATAGAACAAAAAAAAAACACCGTAAATAAGAAAAATAGTTTTTTAACAGCAACAAACACAGTGAAACAAATGAAGCGCGGATATGGCCATGTTGTTGCCATCTGTCTGTCTGTCTGTATGTCTGTGTGGGTTTTGGGCAACGACTTGAGAGCCCAGTTTTGTCAGGAGCGCTTTGTCATGACCCGTGGCGTGGCAGGTGGCAGGTGGCAGGCACACCTCGGCACCCCGCAGCAGCAGCGCAATAGCCTAAGCCGTAGGCACGTGTAGTTCGCCGTTGCGACAGCGACAATTTTATTAGCAAACGCAAAGCCTACTTATGGGGGCGCCACTAAAAATGATTAATGCACGTCGACTGGCGACTAAAAAGGCTGCAATCCGTCAGCGCGCACGTAGCCCAAATTTGTTTCGCCAGAGCGCCAGAGAGAGAGAGAGTGTGAGAGTGAGAGTGCGAGAGATGGCCAGGGCTGAGGGTGTCGCATTTTTTCGCGCTAATTTTTAAATTAATAAACTGCTTCGCTGTGGCGCCCAAAAGTATGCCGCATAATATTTCATTTGTTATTCCTTGTGTGCCTAACGGACAAACGCTCTAACGCCCCGCCACCGCCCACGGCCCGCACCACCCCGCACGTATTGCCTTTGACTGATGACTTGCAAAACGCGCGTAATTAGAAATTTACTTTCAAGATCCATTGGGGAATTGCCGAGTCGCAATCCCATGGATCCCGTCGCAGTCCCGCGACCGCTGCCTGACACGGCTTTCGGGGGGCCTTAACTAATCATGCCGAACGTGACTTAAGGCTGCCGAGCAGCCAGCACTGCCTGCACTCCTCTCCTTCCCCTAGGCTTCCTGCGCGTCCGTTTGTCCGCGCTTACAAAATAATTAATCACAAAAATGAGCGTTAGCTAAAAGCAGCAGCAAAAAAAATATATATATAAAAGTAAAACAAGCTAAAATATATAAAAAAAAAAAAATAAAAAAAACCGAGAGGAATTTAAACAGCTTTTTTAGTTGCCTCAAGGGACTGTTTTCTGCTAGTGGTGTCGTCCCAGCCCAAAAAAAAACACAGACACAGCCGTGGCCCAGGTGGGCAAGTGCGCTGGCAGGGCTTAGAAGGCGTTTAGTATTTCATATTCAGGGATTTGGGGATTTCACTTGACGCATCAAAGCCCAACAACTTGGCTTTTGATGTGAGAAGCGAGAAAGCGGAAATAAAAATAATGTCGCTGATGTTTCCTCTTTGTTGCTGCTGCTGCGGCTCCAGCTGTAAGTTGAGTTCAAGTATTTATATATGTGCACTCTTAATAATTAACAGGACCCATGTCCATGAAGGAGGTGGACACACAAATGCTCAACGTGCAGAGCAAGAACAGCAGCTACTTTGTCGAGTGGATACCGAACAATGTGAAGGTGGCCGTTTGTGACATTCCGCCACGCGGCCTGAAGATGGCTGCCACATTTATTGGCAACACAACGGCCATACAGGAGATATTCAAGCGCATCTCCGAACAGTTTACGGCCATGTTCCGCAGGAAGGCCTTCTTGCATTGGTACACCGGCGAGGGCATGGACGAAATGGAGTTCACCGAGGCGGAGAGCAACATGAACGATCTGATATCCGAATATCAACAGTACCAGGTGCGACTTAGCCTCGACTGCAGCCAGCCATCTCTCCAGAAATCACCTCAAAACTTTATGCTTTTTTTTGCTCTTTCCAGGAAGCCACCGCCGACGACGATGTCGAGTTCGACGATGAGCAGGCCGAGCAGGAGGCCTACGAATCGGAGGCACTCCAAAATGGCGGTGCCTAAACTCCTCCGTGTTGAAGTACTACTACTATCGCGTTCTACGTGTCTGCTGCTTGACTGTCTTTTTTAAAAAGCATATAACCATAGAGAGAACACAACCACTAATGACAGTTAATAAACGGTAAACATAGTATTTCATTTTCTGTATGGCCAATATGTGTTTTTATTTTGGCTGCAAAACAAAACTGAAAACTCGCTGGGAATTCAAAAGTAAGCCTCATTTGACTTGCCTGCAACTGCACCTACAAGTAAAAAAATCGGATCGGATATATAGACTTTTTAAACAAATTAATCGCCTATGGGTTGGTCTATGCTCTTAACATGAGCATATCCTGGGCAGCTGATCCTCTCCTATATCACAAATTTACATTTAAATAATAAAAAAGATCAAATTTAGCTCATCTTGGTGCCCAAAAGTTATAAAGTTATTATTACACTGGTATTATTACGGGTGAGAGCCCAAGTGTGCTTATTGCCGGGCAATCTTCCAGAATATGTTCTGTAGTCTCGTCATCAAGAAGGCACAGTCTACATACAGCCCCCAACAAGACTATTAAGACTATAATTTGCATGTTTCCTGTCCTAGTTGCCGATTAGTCAGGGGAAACTTGCCAGTAATGCTCAATCTCTCGCTGCGTTGGTCAAAATGGACTGCTCCTGGTCCACAAAATGGTGCAGCAACCCAGAAAGGCAAGATGGCTCCCCTCTTGGCGAGAAAGTGAAGAAGTATTTTTCCGGTATGCCAGCATGGCCTGGTATCCAGTAGATTGTTACCCCATTGGTCCTGTCAGCCCATTGAGGAGCTCTACACATTGCCATACCATATCCGCCTTGTAGCAACCTACTTAAAGGCTTGATAGCTATGTATGTCTATATATGTACATGATGGAATCATCAGCAGATATTTGAGTATTCGATTACTCCTTTTGAGCTTCTCTGAATTTCAATTGCATCGCATATATCCTCTAAAGACTTTGGCCACTAGGCAGCATTTTATTGATTCGCTTGGAAGACTTAAACTACAGTGGATAATTGAGCAGCACATCCTGTCGAGCCAGCTCCAGCAACATGGGATCGTCGAAGAATTTGTTGATGGAGACATCCTCGGAGAGACCCTTGCGCCGACGCGTCTTGATCATGAACTCACGGGCCAAATGCGAGGCTTGCTGTGGCTCCAGCGGGCGTATTATGATGCTCTTATCCAGCGGATCGCCTGGAACGATTTGCCAGTGATGGAAGACGGACAGACAGAAGGCCTGACCTTGGGTGTGGGTGCGCAGGTCGGTCTCAAAGCCAAACGAATCGATGGCGGGTATAAATGCTTTGATTGTGTAAATGGGCGAGCCCGAAACGGGTGCATCCTGCGTAACGTGACCTCTGCAAGCAAAAGATAACATGAGTCAAGATGATCAAGTCAGTGTGTATGTGTTGGGATGACTTACCTGCGGCGTGCGAGGACCGTGTATACGGCAGAGACACAATCGGCGGGTGCCTGAACCTCGACAAACAAATAGGGCTCCATGAGGCGGGGCGTGGCCATCAGGAAGGCCGAGTAGGCGACACGACGTGCCGTGGGAATGATCTGGCCACCGCCACGATGCAGTGCCTCGTTGGCAATGACAGCGTCGAGAATCTTGAACTTGACATTACGTATGGGCTCCTCGCACAGCGGACCCTCCCGGGTGCCCCACTGAAAGCCTTGCACGATTGACTCTCGGACGGCAGTCAGCAGATTCTTATCGACCTCGGAGGGGAGCGTATCATCCACGAGAATGTTGGGACCCGTTGTGTCCGGTCCAAATGCCCAGATGGAACGTGCCGCCAGCAAATCCCAATCGTAGTTGATCTGAAAGAATTCTCCGATGCGCTTCTTGTTCCAATTGATGCAGACCGTCTCGTTCTCAATGTCCTCGGCCAGACCCTTCTCCAGCGGCTCGGATATCATGGTAATCTTGTTCTTCTTGTTGGGCGTCTCGGCGAAGCATTTCAGTGAGCTCGTCTCCACCACAGTCTCACAGAATGCCACCACAGGATCGGCCACCTTGATGTCAATCTCCGAGTACATCTTGCGCAGATCATGCATCACGCAATCCAAGTAGAGTTCGCCTGTGCCCAGGATAACGTGTTCGCCGGACTCCTCGACGCGAGTGGAGAGCAACGGATAGGATTTGTTTACCTTACGCAAGCCGTCCAACATTTTGGGCAACTCGGATGGATTCACCGGCTCCACAGCAATCTTGATGATGCTTTGTGTGTTGAACTTGAGCGGTCGGAAGATGTAGAGATCCTCGGGCACATTGATGTCCACAATGCTGGACGTTTTCACAATGCACTGATCAATGCCCTCGATGAGCACCCAATTGCCGGCGGGCACACGATTTAATTCGACCTTGTAGCGTGCCTCGAACACCCAAAGTCGTCCAATCTGCAGAATGCGCGAGTCTTCCTCATCCTGCAGCGTATAATTCTCGCCCAGCACACGCACCTCCTGCCCGGCCTGTAGCGTGCCGGACACAATGCGTGCGAGCACCTGAAAGAAGGTGCAATCATCGTTGGGATACATTTTGGAGCTGTGCACCATCAGTGTGCCGTACTGATTGCACGTGATCATATCGCGGTAAATGTCGCCCTCCTTCGGGCCCGTATAAATGTGATCGACCTTCCGCTTGGCATTTTCCAGCGGCGACTTGATGTGCTCCACGCACATGTCGACAAAGCCGCTGCAATCGCCCATAAAACGATTGCAGACCACACGCAACAGAGGCCGTATATTGGACTTCATCTCATCCTTGGAGACGCGCACATGCAGTTCCGACAAGGTGTCGGACAGCGTGGTGTCCACATCACCCACCACCTGGGCAATCAACTTGTACATCGGCTCCAATATGAACTCCACAAAGCTGCGCTGTGCCGAGCTATGCGGCGGTTTCTTTGTAAATTTGCGACTGTGCCAAAGAAGATGTTAGGATTAGGTATCTATATGGTATATCTAGTTACTTACGACTTGCTGTGGAAGTACATATCGCCCCAGAGTCGCTTGGCAAACTCGATGTAGTTGACGCCATCGTAGGTGTCCGCATACAGCTTGGCAAACGATTTCAGCGTGAAGCAAAACCCGTAAAGCGAACTGGCAAAGCAAACGTTGCCCAACACAGGCGACACCATTAGGTTATCCTCAGCGCTGCCGTAGGTGCTAGGAATGTTCCGGGATATTTCAAAGTTAATAAATGAATCACATTGTAAGAAAGTATTCCACCAAAGTCTATCAACATGTTAATGACATATAAAGAACACTCGTCTCTGATGGATTTGGTTGAATTGAATCCCAGAGGTAAATCTGCACTCACCTCAACAAACTGTTGACTTCCTCCACAATGTGCTTCAGCTTGAAGTATGCATCCTGTGGCGGCAACTTCAGCTCCAGAATGAGGCGATCGATCTGAAGCAAAGAGAGACCCGATTATAATGGCAAACAACCCGAGTAAAGATAATTCAATGCACCTTGTTGATGCACACAGTGATGGCCAGCCGCTCCTGGACGGCGTGCTTGAGCAGTCGCTCCGTGTTGAGCATGACACCCTCGGAGGCATCGATGAAGAGGACGACGCCATCGCTCATGCGCATCGCAGCGGTTGCCTCGTCAGAGAAGTTCACATGACCGGGCGTATCGAAGATGTTCAGCAAATAGCTCTTCTGCTTGACATCCTGCAGAACGAGGGTCACCGGCGTCGCCTTGATGCTGCAGCCGCGCTCCTGCTCCGTGAACAGCGTGTCCGTGTAGCGCAGCGATCGCTCCTCCATATTCTCAAACTGAGGATGCGTCTGCCGTATCAGACAATCAACGAATGTCGTTTTGCCATGGTGCAAATGGCCCACAAGTGCCACGTTGCGTATCAGTGGCGGCGTGTCCATAAGATCCGCCATGAACTCCATGTCATAGGTGGTTTCGGGCAGATCCTGTTCCTTGATCTGGAACTTCAGCTTCTTCACCGGCTCAATGAGCGGCTTATCCAATGGCTGGGCATCCTCCTCTTGCACAATTGTCTCCACATCAGGCCCATAAACCTCCACAGCTGAGGGATAGTATCGTTTATCCTCGTGTAACACAACGGCCGTCACCTCTTTCTCCTCATCGTCCTGCGGCTCTGCCTCATCCTCATCCATCGCATCCTCCTACGAGATGTTAAATTGTAAGCATTGCAATAATAAAAATGACTATAAAAAACTTGCATCTGGATCATCGGGCACATCGGGCTGACCATAAATGCTTTGGTCATCGTCCTCATCGCTGTCCAAATCGGGTCCTATATAATTGCCAAACTCATCATACAAATCGGAATCCATTCTGCAAAATACACAAATTGATCATTTTAGTTTCTTCTAAAACCAGCGCAGTCAAACTTAGATGCAAATCAACTGTTTTTAGTGAATATACAGTTTTAAGTCAATTTACAAATATTTATATTCAAATGCTAATTTACAGTATTTTAATGAATGCGGTCCACCCTAATCTAAACACTAAACGTTTTCTTGTTTTCACACCGGCAACTCCAAACCAGCTCAATTAAAGACAACTTTGACTCACCTCGACTACAAACCAAGTGTTATGAATGCCAATTGACCGTTTTTAATCAATTTACAAATATTTGTATTATAATATTATTAATTAATAATATTTTGCAGCGGTAAAACGCGAAATAAAACGCACGCCACTCTGATTCTTCTTCTTCTCCTTCAGAAACATACGCACAGCTGGCCGGCAGAGGTGTGCCCAGATATACCGATTGCGCATTGTTGCCAATCACATTCCATGCGCGCATGCTATGCAGCCCTGGCGCGAAAGCCATATTTAAATGAGCAGCGATTTTCTGGGTTTTTTGCAGACCAACCCTTAACGATCATTAAAACAGGTAAAAAGAAAATAAATGCGTGAGAGGGTAGCTCAGGTAGGCAGCTGCAGATTTCAATAAAATGTCATCAGTCAACTCAGTCATCTGCGCCCAAACACATCGAAATGAGAGTCTGGTTATTTTTGTTGTTAGCGCAATATTTGAATGCCATAATCAATGGAGAATTATTCAATAAAAATGATAACTCTAAGTCCTTGCCGAATAAAATTGAAAGTGCAGAAGATTGGTATAAATTTGCCAAATATTACGTCAGTATTCACAAGCCGTACAATGTGAAGAAATATACGCCATTTAGCGGATTAAATAGGATAACCACCGCAATACCGGCAACAAAATCTACAAGCAGCAATTTAGAAGAATGGGAAAATACAACTAAAGCAAATCAAATATTGGAAGAGACTAGTGAAACAACGATGGATTCTACTACTGGAATTTGGGAAAGTACCACAGAGTTGCCAGAAATATCCACTTTGTTGCTTTCAATCATTGCAACAACTTCTGGCTTCGAAACTACGACCCCAAATTACGACACAAATTTCATTGAAAGCACCGAAAAAGAAGAGATCAGTTCGACAAGCGAAGAATCTTTCACAACAACAGCGACAGAAACAACAACTGAGGCGGTGGATTCTGTAATCGATTTCTACGAAACTACAACATCCAGAGATGGAACTACAGTTAATCTTCCAGCAGAAACTGCAACTGATGCGGGGGATTTTTCAGCATTTCCAACATCCACATTCGAATCACCAACTTCCTTTGAAGTTTCAACAATGGTAGAAACAACCACAGAATTGGAAGATACGACAACCCTATTTCCAATATCTTCCACACGATTGATGCCAACGACGACATTCCAGCCGGAAACTACAACAGAACTGGCCGAGACGACAACCCTATTGCCCGCGTCTACAACAGAGTTGACACCTGCGGTAAATGAGACGATGCCAGCTGAAATACAACTCATGGAGACAAGTACGCTCAGTTTTAAGGAAAGTGGAGAGGAGACCACAACTGAAATAGAATTTATGGAGACAAGTACGCCCGGTTTCGATGAAAGTGGAGAGGTGACCACAACTGAAACGATTACAACAACAACAACCGGTAGGAATGGCAATCTTATAGATGACATCATACAACCTCAGCCCAAAAAGTACACATATTCTTCAGATGTAATGCCCGAAACAGACTGGTATTAAAATGTAAATAGCAATAAATAAAGAACTTAAATTAAAAACAAGCACCACAGATTTTTCTGTATATCAGTCGATTAAATGTCATGGAATGTCGCACGGCATAAACTTGCATGCCAGGGGTGCACAGCCAGCCACAGATAATAGACATACGGCAGGGTCGCAACAAATATGTCAGCCCTGGCAACATAGTAATCAGAATTTCTTAAAAATGTTTAAATTAACACGGCTTATTGTTCAAAATGGTAAATGAAATATAAATTCAACTGTAAATAAAAATGTAGCCAAGTGTTTATCGCTCCATTCCAGCCAGTGTGGCAGCACGCCAGATGCGACCACGTTTGTACGCAGCTAATGTGGCCAATGCTGTGAATGAGGAGGAAATTGGAGCAAAATCTGACGAACCGATTGAAATGGCGAATCCCTTCGAGAAGGATCGCCAGGAGTGCATCTTGTGCAAGCACAACATTGTGCCGCACTACAAAAATGTGAAGCTACTGTCACAGTTTCAGTCGCCGTATACTGGTCGCATTTACGGCCGCCACATAACCGGATTATGCAAGCAGAAACAGGAGCATGTCGAGCAGGCCATTTTACGTGCCCAGCACTGTCTACTAATGCCCGGATACCACAAGGATCTCGAATTCCTGGGTGACCCAAAGCTCTTCGATCCAGAGAAACCAGCGCGACCCCATAAATATTAAGTCGTTATTTTGTTTTTTTTTACTGTATTGAAATACATTATACTATACTATATATCTATATATATATATATTAATTTCAGTAGTTTTCAGTCATCATCCAAGTATTGTAGCATTTCTAACGGTATGCCCAGTTGTGTTAGCAGCGTCCCTTTTGTGGCTCGTGGTTCAATCAAGTCCTGCAAGTCGTCCATAGCCGCCATAAAACCATTTCTCCATATTTCGATATCTGCCTCGAGTTCGATTATTTTGCGTTGCCTCCAATTGTTAATTGGCGTTTCATCCGACTTCTTTTCAGCGACTTTCTTAGGTTCAGGCTCGATTGCTGTGTCTGGAAATTCCAGTTTCTTCTTGTTGAGATCCTTTCGCTTACGTGATAAGCCCAGGCGTCGGCAACTTGTCGAGTTTGCTTTTCGTAAATTAAGAGGAGTTTCCAGTGCGCATGGATTTTCCACTCTTTCCACTGCGACTGGCGTCTGCTGCAATGGCCGCCGTCGTTGGCCTGGTGTAGTGCTAACTCCCTTGCGCAGTCTTAATCCCAAACGACGCCTCGCTTGTGGCGTTTCATTCGCACTCTCAGCCATGCTTCGTTCAAGCTGATTAAGTGCCAGACGTTGCCAGACAAGTAAATATTTTAACAATGCAACGCACACACGACAAACATATACACACACAAACATACATACATACATATGAATGTTGGCATTTGCGTTTTCCGGAATCCACTGAATTTTATTAACAGCTGTTTCCAAGCTGCGTTATTAATTACTGTTAACGCTGAGCTGATTTGAATCCTCGTATTTCGATCAGAAAAAAAAACAAATTCTACAAATATTTCAAAACTTTACCTTTAATATTTATCTCTAAAAATTTACCCATTTATAAAATTGCATCCGTTTTTTTTTTATTAAACTTTATTTAATTTCTGAATATATAAATTTCGCGCTTGATCTCGTCCTTTCTTCATTTGGGGGTAGGGTAATGTGAGTTGTATAAAGTCTACAAAAATTATGCGCGCTTTATCTGCTATATAATTAATTATACAATACGTACGTATACTAGTATATATACTAAGTTTAATCGCAATGCCGACTAAGTGTGACCTGATACTGATAATTGGAGGAATGAGCGCATCCATCTACCATCCACCCGCCATCCACCATCCATTCCAAGTGTATTTTGGCTTCGAGTTCAAAAAAATAAATGATAAAAATCTCAGCACTTGCTAAAATCGACGCTGATATGATTAGAAATTATTCTACGAGGGGGCGCTTACAAAACTGAATAATCAAAATCCGAATTAGAAGACACACGAATATTAAAAAGAAATCTGCTCCGATTGGCAAACAAAAAGCGCTTACAAACGAACCTAATTATTACATATATTTATAGACATACATATATATAAATATATATATATATATATTGAAGCACTAGAATAAGAGACTATATATCGTATATATTGCGTCGCAGACGACTACGGCAGCTTGTGATAGCGTTCCACGTCGACGCCCCGGAACGTGACCTTGCAGACGCACTGCTGCTCCGCGGACAACATGACGAGGCACTCGCGACAGACGAGATGGCGACAGGTGCGAATTTCGTAGGCAAACTGACCGCTGCGACAGTTGATGCAACTCGGCGGCTGCAGCGGAGTGGCGCTGTCCACCTGCGAGAAACGGGTGATCTTCTGCAGAGCCGTTTGGATGGCCTGGTCAATGGAAGACGTTGCCGTGCTGCCCGAAGAGGATGTCGGTGTCGTTGTCGGATCTATTGCAGCATTGCTGGCAGTGACTGTGGCGCTAACGGTAGATGATGTGGAGTAAGAGGGTCGTAAACGTTTCGCTGCTGGCGGCGAAGTGGGCGAGAGGGATCCGCCGCCTGAGAATGCCGATGTCGCCGTAGCCGTTACGGTCGATTTGGTCTTGCGCTGCTGATGCAGATGCTGCTTGTAAACGCTGCTCAATGAGGAATAGGTGCCAGCTGCCAAACTGCTGCCCAGCGGCAGGCACATGTGGCTGGCGAATTGGGAGGCGTGGCGGCGACGCATGCGCGAGCTTCCCAGGCAACGGGGCACCGACTTGAAGTGCTCCGAGTGCTCCATTAGAAACTTTTCGATGCGTGCCTTAATCGCCAAATTTAGTATCGCTTTGCGCTGTGAGGTATATTCGAGGCCCGTGAACGGATCGGATGGCAGGCGACCCCACTTGGCCTCCTGCTCCGCGTGCTTATCTATGGTGGACTGGTCGACAACCTTGCCGGATGGCAGCACCGTGGGAAACGTCTAAAATAAAGAAGCGTTGCTTGCCATCAACTAGCTAGGATAGGAGAAGCAGGATTAATCAGGCTACGCACCATTAGCTCCCAGGTGATGGAGTCGAGAAACTCCTCGGGTATCTCCAGTGAGGATTGTTCGCGCAGCTCGGGAATGTGACGCGAGGGCGAACGTTGGCCCGCTTGCTGCTGCTGGGCCTGATCCCTCACGCCATACGGATCGCTTATCTCGCTCCAAATGGTCTTCATCAGCTCTCGATCCCCTTTGTCCAGACTGCGTGCAGGCAGACCCCACATTTGTATCTTGCGCAGAACCGGTGGACAACGTTCGGTTGCCCTTATGACAATCTTCACGCTGTTCGTGGTACCCAGGATTTTGTGGGCCGTCTTGAAGAAGAAGACCTTCTCGCTTTGTTGTTGGGCGGCGGCGGCACTGCTCCGTGAATTGTAATCACTCTGATAGCAGAAAGTGACCGAATCCATACCTTTGGGGAGGTCACGCACATAGGCGACACGCTCCCAGATGCCATCGTATTTGCCGTGGACCTCGAAGCCCGTGGAGCGCAGGGCACCGGAACTGGGCCACAGTTTGATCACCTTCAGATCGATGGCCTTGGGAAAGTCAAAGACAATCTCAACGGGTGGCTTGCAGACGGCAAAGCACATAAAGCCACGCTCCACCTGCTCGGCGTCGTCCGCAATAAGATTGGCAGCCGTGTAGCCATCCTCGCAGACGGCATCGCATTCCACAGACGGCTTGAGTTTCGGATTGAGAAAGTTGATTAGACTGCTCATTGAATATATGCGGCTTGCTTTTTTTTATCTGTTGTTTTCCTGTCTGCCCGTATCCGGTCCGCGTTCTCTTCCTCTCTCTCTCACTGTGTCTGCTGTTATTTGTCTATCTGGTCACGCGGCGTTGCCGTTGCGTCTGTTTTTTGCCCCACCTGCTCTGATTTTGATTTTTTTCTTTGCTGATTTGCACAGAAAAT
This sequence comes from Drosophila paracracens, assembly GCA_035044025.1. Taxonomy (NCBI): domain Eukaryota; kingdom Metazoa; phylum Arthropoda; class Insecta; order Diptera; family Drosophilidae; genus Drosophila; species Drosophila paracracens. The sequence goes on along the minus strand of JAWNMN010000401.1, from coordinate 4,002,187 downwards.
GGCGTCACTGCTGGGCTCCTGTGTTTGCTGCTATCGTCGTTCACAATTATTACTCACGCTTCTCATGAACGCACACACACACACACAAAGGCGCAGCAAATATTTATATTTTTATATATATACTGAATATCAACACGTTATTATTATGTGTATAGTTTTCATGTATTTTTCGCCAACAATCCTTGATTTTTTCCAGTTGTTCTTTGCTCTTTTTCCTCTCGTGTTTTAATGGCTAATAACTCAGCTGTTTAGAATTATGATGCCAGCTGCATTAAGCTAGGGTTGCCACACAAACGCATAGATACACTATAGGAATTGCAGTATTTTTTTATTAAATTGAGAGCTATAACTGTTTTGGTTTCTGGTTGGTATTGAAATGCGCATTTTATCAATTTAACATTTAACAATATTTTAAATGGTCAATAGTTGTAAATGCAACTTCATACAACTAATATGGAAAATATGTAAATGCGTCATTCTCAGATTACTCAATGTTAGTTTTTGATACAACTATCGATAGTTAACCAATAGGCATAACAAAGCCATCGAAAATTGGCGCCTTCTGAATTTTGGATAGCTTTGCTTTGTATTATGTAATTATTTGTATATAAGATATATCTCTTCAATGACTGACTGACCACGTTATTATTATTTATTTCTCTCAACTTAAACACTCACGACGACTGCTCGACAACAACTGATTATTTTATACTAATGAGCGACTGCCTTTGCTGAACGACTGTCAACGCCTGCTTATTCTGCTTATTTACCGTAATTTTTATTTTCTTATACATATTGGCATTTTCACAGTACATTTGCAAATCGAGATTGGCTGCTCGGTCCAAACTCACGTCGAGCTGCAAAATTAATGCACCAACTAAAGAACAAATTCTGAAGCGGAGCCATGTACGAAGATTGCTCGGCCGCATCTTCGGCCAGTGTCGGTGGCAGTGGCGGCGGTAAGAAGGCCAGCATGGGTAAGCAGGACAATACGTTACCTTTGTGGGGCGATGAGACGTCTATGAATCTGAATCCACTCATCTTGGCAAACATACAAAGTTCCAGCTACTTCAAAGTACACATAGTTAAACTGAAAACGTATCAGGCGGTGGTCGACGAGATCTACTACCATGTCAATCACATGGAGCCCTGGGAAAAGGGATCGCGCAAAACATTCGGCCAGACGGGCATGTGCGGCGGAGTACGTGGCGTTGGCGCCGGCGGCATCGTGTCCACCGCCTATTGTCTGCTCTACAAACTGTACAAGCTGCGACTGACCCGCAAGCAAGTGAATGGTCTACTCAATCACACAGACTCGGCCTACATACGAGCACTAGGTTTTATGTACTTACGCTATACACAGCCGCCGGGAGATTTGTATGATTGGTACGAGGACTATCTGCAGGACGGGGAGCTGATTGATGTGAAAGCGGGTGGCGGCCAGGTGGTGACCATTGGCCAAATGGTGTACCAGTTTATGACGAAAATGAACTGGTTTTCCACAATATTTCCACGTATACCGGTGCTCATCCAGAAGCAGGTCGAGAAGAAAATAGAGCAATATTGTCGCGACCAGAGCATCACAATCAATCAGCTGAGCACGGGTCGCGGACATGTTGCAACGACAACGGCGCCAGCGACAGCAGCCGTTTTATCCGTTGGCACCAGCTGCGACGAGAACGAGTATGTCAGCGGTGGCACCGCTCGCAATTTGGCACGCGCCGGTGGTGATCGGGACTATTATGGAGGAGGAGGCCATGCGTCGGGCTCATCCTACGGACGCAGTCGCGGCTACGACGATTACCCACCGGCTGCCATGAGCATGCCATACGCCCGCTCCGAGCGCGACAGGGACTATGGGAAGAAGCGCGAGCACAGGCAGGGCTCGCACAGTCGCAGCCGCAGCGCCAGCCGGAGTCGCAGTCGTCACACCGAGCGGAGCAAGCGCGAGGAGCGCAGCGACAGGCAACGCCACAACGATCACTACGATGAGCGAGAGCGCGAGCGCGAGCGGGACAAAGAGCGAGAAAGAGAACGGGAGCGACGCTATCGGTGAATTAGCTGATGTACACTTACATTTATAGCAAACTCTGAACAATGTTTGCAATTGCTTTTTCCTTTTTTAATCCTCTTCTTCCTTCCCCCACACCCCACAGCACCCCTTCCCCGTAATTCCAGTAATTCATTTTTATCAACTTTGACTCAGGCTACAAATATTTAACTTAGGTTTAAACAGACACACATACATACACACACATACATAAACACACATACATACACACACATACATACACATACATACACACACATACACACACATACATATGTATATATAGACAACAGCAGCTGAATGGCTATATTTTATTTTATTATTATTTTTCAAGTTGTGTTTTGATGCAAAATAAAAGTAACATTTGCTTAAGCTGAAAGAACAGCATATACTAAGGTTATCGAACAAACTGCTTATTATGCTGTCCATCTCTATTAGCCATATCAGCTAACTATGTCCGATTGGGTAGCTAAAGATAAGCTGCCGTCTGTGGCCGTTAGAAATCAATAAATCGCACTCCCATTGGGGCAGCCGATTTAGTGGATCAGCACATGCTATCAAGTGCTTACTCGTATTATTGTTCGCAGCTATTGCCGCATCCGCGGTCTACCCCCAACTGTCCCAGTGAAGCTTAATTTGATGGACAAGGTGCTGTCCGACATTGCAGACGATGTCGCTAATCGTCTAGAGCAGGAGTACTACACATTTCTGAAAACAGGAGTCGAGACTCCGGCGTTTAAGCAACTCACCACACAGCTGGCAAATGCGCATATCAGAAAGGATACATTCACCAAGGATCTCACGGAATTGTGGTTTGTACCCTCTGTCGCTCCATTACGAGAGTTCTTATTAGCACCCATCGCGATGAGGATGGAGAGCTGCCTTGTGAGAACAGTGTAATGAAGAATATAATGACGCTTGAATCAGTACACGGAGAAGGTGTGCGATAGCTTCCAACTGTGGAGTATAGACTCGTAATGCGCAACTCTGAAATTGACTACAACTGGTCCTTAAAAATAGATGACAAAGTTGAAGCTCCAACCAGGTCTAACAGGTTCAGCCGCGAAGGAGTGCCCAATGAGGTAAGCACCAAGTAACTGTATGAGCACTTGCACAAAGACTGGTCGAACCGGCTTCCCAAGAACACCGAGGAGACTATACTGAAGGGCGGTTACTATACAGTGTCGCCTCAGAAGGGTTTACGCATTATTGCGCTAAACTGGCCTTATCACAGTTGCAGTGGTTCCATGAGACGCTTCTCGCCGCCGAGACGTGCTTAACCACATCCCTTCGCTACCCGTTTCCATAAGACAATTACCGGCATCTTTAACTGATACTCGCACAAACATCGGTTAAAGATGCACTATTCCAACGAGGGTCATGCCATTTCAGTTGCTTAGAATGGCGATGTGGTGACCCCGCCAGCAACAAGAACCCAAATTACAAGGTAAATGATGTGAACTCCGAGACTTTCGACGTGACCAACCATCGCACCTACACCTTCCACTTGAACGAGGCTAACAGGAAACCTGAGGAAGATCCTAATTGGTTCCTGGAGTACAAGTTCACCAAGGAGTTCACCGCGGACTTGAGTCCCGCGGACATCGACAATTTGTTGGATAAATTCGCAGACAATCCAGATCTTATGTGCAAGGTAAATACTTTCCCATCTTTCCAACTTCATTGAAGTTGTTGATGTATTTTAAGAATCTGTATAGAAAGAATGTATTTTGACTTGCTGAGCACATTTACTACTCCCTTATTGACCCCTATATTACCTTGTTTTTTTTACAGTACTGGCCCTTTAAGGTCACCACTGCTGAGCCACAGATTACTGCTTGCTGTGATCGCTTTTGTCGGGCCGATACGCTCAGCAAGGCAGCTATCGCTGTGAACAATCAGCGGGAATGTTGTGAGGAGCTCATGGAGCGATTCTATGTATCCGTAAGTTGATGGATCCAATTATATATCCAATAGGCTAATCGACTTTGTGACTCTCCGCAGGTGGACAACGAGAAGAAGGAGGACTGCTTCACCTCGCTGCTGGCTGTGGTGTTCGCCGTGAGAATTGGCTTTTAGAGACTTGTTTAATCTGTTAAATAATCATAATAAGTTATATAATCGCACAATTCATTTTTTATATTACGATTACTATACTATATAAGTGCAAAATCCAAAATACACTCACAATATATCGATTTGCTTAATCTACTGTTTTTAACCACTTATCGCTTGCCATTTTCCGGGCATTGAAAACAGGTGCTAGCTGATTAGGCTTAGCATCGTATTAACGATGGTTAACAATTGTCCAAACTAAACAATAAAATACAACTAACGTCACATGTGTGACATTATTATATGGTTGCAAATGTTATCATATGAATTTTTAACGATAAGTGACTATACATATATATATGTATATATAATCGGATGGCGTTTAGTTTCTCATGCCTTTCTAACTTCTTGACTACCATTTGTTAATGGCTAAAGCATTTTATCATTTACCATAAAAATCTCTTTTGTTATTACTTTATATTGTGTTATTTACAGCTTTACGATAGCCTGACGATCGCTAAGTTTTTTTTTTATCTATAATAGGGAATCTTTGGTTTTAGCCGTAACTTTCAGTTGAATATTAGGCTGCTGGAAGTGGTTTCTTTACTGACGAGTGTCCAGGCAAATAGTTTTCTATTAATTCTCTGTGATACGCTGGGAATTTCGGAATACAGTTTTCAAGTAGAATATACCCAAAACAGTAGGCATACGTTAATCGGGCAATAGGCAAATATATTATTGTGTTTGTTATCGTCGCTTGTAATTGCGCTCACAAATACAGCCGTATCAGATTACCAAAATATCATTTAATGGTTAGCTAAAGATAAGCTGCCGTTTATGGCCTTAAGAAATCAATAAATTGCACTCCCGGTGGGGCAGCCGATTCAGTGGATCAGCAAAAGCCATGAAGTGCTTGCTCGTATTGTTGTGCGCAGCTATTGCCGCATCCGCGGTGCAACTGCCCCCAAGTGTGCCCGTGGACTTTAACTTGGAGGACAAAGTTCTGTCCGACATTGCCGACGATGTCGCTAATCGTCTAGAGCAGGAGTACTACACATTTCTGAAAACAGGAGTCGAGACTCCGGCGTTTAAGCTACTCACCACCCAGCTGGCAAATGCGCATACCAAAAAGGATATATTCACCAAGGATCTGACGGAATTGGAGACGCGTGATAGCTTTGTGGTTTGCACCCTCTGTCGCTCCATCGTGAGAGTTATTAGCCGCACCATTCGCGATGAGGATGGAGAGCTGCATGGTGAGAACAGTGGTGTGATAATGAAGAGAATTGCAATGGATGTGTGCCGACGCTTGAATCTGCAGACGGAGGAGGTGTGCGAGGGTCTGATCGACGCAGACCTTCCAACTGTGGAGTATATAATGCGCAACTCGGAAATTGATTCTCACACCCTCTGTTCGCTCTTTTTGGAATTTAATTTCTGCAACACGGGCTCCAATCCCGACTACAACTGGTCCCTAAAGATCGACGACAAAGTCGATCCTCCAACCAGCTCTAAGGGGGATACACCGCGTCAGAGCGAGAGCGATATCCAGATATGCCAATTTACGGACATACATCACGATCCACTGTACGAGCCGGGCAGTCTTGCCACATGTGATGAGCCCATGTGCTGCCAACGCCACAAGAGCAGTGCGGAGGGCACATCTAATGCAGCGGGCCACTGGGGCGACTATAGAGATTGCGATTTACCCTGGCACACATTTTTGTCCGCGATCAATCACGCTGCTAAAACGGAGAAATGCACCTACATCTATCAGACGGGTGATGTTGTTGATCACATGGTCTGGGGCACGTCCGTAGACAAAAATAAGGAGGTGCTGAGTAAGATTGGCGGTGAGATTGATAAGGTGTTCAATGTGCCCGTCTATCCATGCATTGGCAATCATGAACCACATCCGCTCAATCTGTAAGTAGTCCTCAAACCACATAACTCTTTATTTTAATTTTTTATTTATTTGTTATTTCGCATATTTTAACCCTTAACAGGTTCAGCCCCGAAGGAGTGCCTAACAATGTGAACACCAAGTGGCTGTATGAGCACTTGTACAAAGAATGGTCCAAGTGGCTGCCCCAGGAAACCGAGGAGACTATACTGAAGGGCGGTTACTATACAGTGTCGCCCCAGAATGGTTTTCGCATTATTTCCCTAAACGGAAATGATTGCTATACGGATAACTACTGGCTTTATCACAGTGGGACCATTCAGATTCCACAGTTGCAGTGGTTCCATGACACACTCCTCGCCGCCGAGAATGCTGGTGAACATGTCCATGTGCTTAACCACATCCCTTCGGGTCATGGCAGCTGCTGGGCGGTGTGGGCTCGCGAGTACAATCGCTGCATTACCCGTTTCCATAAGACAATTAGCGGCATCTTTAACGGACACTCGCACAAGGATGAGCTGGTGGTACATTATTCCGATGGGGGTCATGCGGCTTCAGTTGCTTGGAATGGCGGTGCTATGACCTCCTACAGCAACAAGAACCCCAATTACAGGGTTTATGATGTTAATTCCGAGACTTTCGACGTGACCAACCATCGCACCTACACCTTCCACTTGAACGAGGCTAACACGAAACCTGAGGAAGATCCCCATTGGTTCCTGGAATACGACTTCACCAAGGAGTTCACCGAGGACTTGAGTCCCGCGGGCATCGACAAGTTGTTGGATAATTTCGCAGAAAATCCAGATCTTATGCGCAAGGTAAATAATACCCCTACTACTCCTATTGTTGGTATATTTTAAGAATCTGTACAAAAAAGTTTACTTTCTTTCTTAGAGTTTTCCTCAATCGATTTTATTCCGATCATTAGTGTATCTTTATTACTCCCCTATTGACTCTTTCATTACCTTCTATTTTTTTTAGTACTGGCACTTTAAGGTCACCTCTGCAGAACCACAGGTTTCTCGCGGTTGTGATCGCAATTGTCTGGGAGGTTCGCTCTGCGCTGCAGCTGTGTCAGTGAATAATAAGCGGGAACGTTGCGAGGAGCTTAGGCAGAAACTCTTTACAGCCGTAAGTTGATGAATCCAATTATATATCCAATAAGCTAATCAACTTTATGACTCTCCACAGTTGGACAACGAGCAGAACCCGGAGCCGACGACACCGGGGCAAACGGCGTCGCCGGGGCAGACGACGACACCGGGGCAGACGGCGTCGCCGGGGCAGACGACGACACCGGGGCAGACGGCGTCGCCGGGGCAGACGACGACGCAGGAGCCGTCGACGACGCCGGAGGACGGCGGAGCTGCTGCGCTTAGCGTTTTGAGCTTCACCTCGCTGCTGGCTGTGGTGTTCGCCGTGAGAATTGGCTTCTAGAGACTTGTTTAATCTGTTAAATAATCATAATAATTTATATAATCGTACATTCCATTTTTGTTCTTTGATACCGTGATCCCGATTAAGTGCAAAATAGAAAATACACTCACAATATGTCGATTTGTCGATTTGTTTAATCTGTTATTTTTGATCACTTATCGCTTGCCAGTTTCAGCGCCATGATAACCAAATGCTAGCTAATTTGGCTGCAAATCATATTAATTTTTATTAGTAATTAGGCAAAACCTAATTGCCATAAAATCGATGTGTTAAACCGGAACGATTGTGAATCTATAAAAAAAAATTCCGGTAGTTTTTAAAACGAATCCTCTATTTGGGTTTTTAAAAAGTTGTCAAGCTAGTTTCGAATTCCTATTTCAACCGATTCGGATTCCAATTCCGGTGTGACAACCTGTTTAAAATCGAACTTATGTCACATATTTCAGGGTTAATTTATTGTTAAAGTTCTCATTTTATGGATGTAAATTCCGCACAAGTTTTTCCCCATGAATTTTAAACGTTAATCTAGTCAGTAATTGGATGTAAATGGATTGTAGCGATTGCAATCTATATACATATATTTCTTATCTGGCGCCTTTCAATTTGTGCGGCGGTTATATTGTTTTTTAAATCCTATTGTCATGCTTAAAAGTCATATATATTTTTTTTATCGATCACCATGAGAGAACCATGTTCGCTACCTGGGTATTTATCTGGACAGGAAACTTACCTGGCGCAAACACATACAGATCACCGCAGCAGCGTGTAGATCCAAAAGGGCGAAACTCAACTGGTTGCTGAAGCCATCCAGCAAACTCAGCTTGAGCAACAAGCTGCTGGTGGACAGGAGCATCATCGTGCCCACGTGGACATATGGGATTCCATTTTGGGGCACAGCGGCAAAATCTTGGGTTAACCATATTCTGCAGAACAAGGTCCTAAGAGACATCTCTGGTGCTCCACCCTATGTGCGCAATATGACGCTGCACGACGACTGTGTACCGTCAGTCATTAGTCAAATAAACCGCCATACAAGTCGTTACAATGACCGGTTACATAACCATGTTAACCCATTGGCTTGCTCACTAGGGTCGAATACAACCCGTCGACGCTTAATATTATTCGTTAACAAATGTTATATTTAATGTTATATTTGATGTTACGTAATATTGTAATATGTTAAAACCAATTATGTGTTTATGTTATTTAATTTTAATTCCCTATTATTATGTATACAATCTTCAAAACAATATTTTATAACCTTTCAAAAGGTTGATCAATATTGAATTTTATTAAATATTAAATTACCATGAAAATCTCTTTTACAGTTATGTTATTGCTGGGATATCATTTAGAGCTTTTCGATAGCCTGATAACCGATAAGAGTTTAGTTTTTCCATAAATATTACTGGTTGCCAGTGGTAATCATTAGTTTTAGCAGTTTAGCCGTTCAGCGATGAACTTTCAGTGGAGCATTTTGCTGCTGGGCGTAGCTTCCTTACTGGCCAGTGTCCGGGCAAATAGTCTGCCCGGAGTGCCGAGTAGCTTTACCAGCGAGGAGCGACTCACCTCAGCCATTTCAGGTAGGGCAGACTTGATTCCCCTAACAGCTGATTACCGCACCAAAAAAAAAAACTAAAGTCCACAGGTGCTTTAATATCAAGATAATCTTTTCTATAAACAGCCAGCGTTGCGGATGAGATTAGCCAAGAGTTTGTGAAGTACCTGAAAACGGGCGTAGAATCACCAAGATTGCAGCAATTGGGCGCTGAATTGCGCACGTCTCACAGCAAGAAGGATATTTTCACCGAGCCACTGGTGGATCTGAGTGCGATCGATCAGTTTTTTACGTGCACCATCTGCCGCGCCACAGTCAATGTTTTCATGCGCACACTTACGGGACCCAATGGCGAACTCACTGGACCAAATCGTGATCAGAATGCCAAGAAGGCGCTTCTTACCTTGTGTGACTACTTCAACATTCAGACACAGGAAGTCTGCGCCGGTCTATTCGATCTGAACTGGCCCATTTTCGACTTCATCTTCAACGAGACGATTGCTGAGTCGAAAAGCGTTTGTGGCATGCTGCCCATCTCCATATGCCAGGTGGATCAGCCGGAGTACACCCTTAATTTGGATATTGTCGGTGATATGCCCACCGAATCCAACTCTGGATCGCCCGAGCGCAGCGACAACGATTACAATGTTCTTCATCTAACCGATATCCACTATGATCCGGAGTACAAGACTGGCAGCTTGGGGGACTGCGACGAGCCGATGTGCTGTCGCAACCCACTGCCCACCAATGCCGGGTCAGATGGAGCAGGGTATTGGAGTGATTATCGGAGTTGCGACACACCCAAACACCTGATCGTTAACGCCTTCGAGCATATAAGTAAGACGCACAAGCTAGATTGGATTTACCACACGGGCGATGTGCCGCCACATAATATCTGGTCCACCACGAGGCAGGGGAACTTGGATATGCTGACGGAGATCGATGCACTTCTCACTGAGCACTTCCCCAACATTCCAATCTATCCCTGTCTGGGCAATCACGAGCCACATCCATGCAATGTGTAAGTAAACTCACTAATCTTATATTTATTTTATTATTGAGGTCGAACTTTGAATGGTAAAAAGCGAAAGAGATTATTTGAAATGATGTCATCTCTGATTCTGATCCTGATGATTCTAGTGAATATACAAAAATAAAACAAGTTAATTAAGCCAAGTGTAAATAAATGAAATAAGTTCAATTTCTCATTTGCAATACTTTTTTTTTTAACATATATTATTCAGATTTGGCAGCGAAAAGATTCCAGATGCACTCCGTGTTGACTGGCTCTATGGGCACGTGTGGAGCCTGTGGTCCAAGTGGCTGCCCAAGGAAGCTGAAACAACCATACGCCGCGGTGGTTATTACACCCTTTCCCCACGCGACGGCCATCGGATCATTGCTTTGAACAGCATGGACTGTTATCTGTTCAATTGGTGGATCTTCTACGATGGCTCCATTGTGCTGGAACAGCTGCAGTGGTTCCACGACACCCTGCTCGCTGCCGAGAAGAATGGTGAACATGTTCATGTGCTGAGCCACATCCCATCGGGCGATGCCGAATGCTGGTCAGATTGGTCGCGAGAATATAATCGAATTGTGGCTCGCTTCAGCAAAGTGATCACGGGCATCTTTAATGGACACACGCACAAGGACGAGATGAATGTGCATTACACGGACACAAATCTGGCAGTGGCCGTCTCCTGGAATGGCGGCAGTCTGACTAGTTACTCCAACAAGAATCCTAACTATCGTTTGTACGAGCTGCATCCGCAGACATTGCAGGTGCTGGAGCATCAGACCTGGACATTCAACCTAACCGAGGCCAATCTGGATTCAAATGTGTCGCCCAAGTGGTACAAGGAGTACGAATTCCGTCAAGAATTCACCACCGACACTAGTCCCGATGGCATCGACAAACTGCTCGATAAAATGGCCAATCAGCCGAGCATCTTGCGCAAATTCTGGCGCTACAAGTTTACCAATGCGGATCCCAAACTGAACGCCGGCTGCTCTGATAGATGCCTGAACACCACCATCTGCCGCATCGCCACCAGCAACTACAAGGAGAAGCAACGCTGTCGCGAACTCCAAGCCAAACTAAAGTTGGGTGTGAGTACCGATAATTGTTTGATAACCCCTTTTAGCTTTTGGCTTACATTGCTCTCTCTGCTATTTAAAATTTAATTTTTTTTCCCATAGTTGGAAAATGAGGAAGAGGATGAGGATGAGGATGAGGATGAGGATGAGGATGAAGATGAGGATGAGGATGGTGGTGCAGCCACATTGATGCCTTACAGCGTCACCACATTGTTGGCTTTACTGTGCCTGCTGCGATTTTGGTCTTAATTGCAATGGAATTGCCCACCGTTAATCCTTGAACAATGTCACCCTGCATGGCTTATCTTGTTTGGCTGTGCCGCTCAATGATTATAGTTGGCTTATTTATAGCATATCGTTCTTAATTAGTTCGATTAGCTACGGCGTCCATAAATTACGCCATAAAAATATTTCCAATAATCGACGTGAATAAAGACCCCTCAACATGAAAAGAAAACGTGCGCAGAACTTTATAGTTTTTAACATTCAGAATTTTTTTCGATATACACACATATAATTACATATAATTTGTTTTTCATTTCATTTTTTTCGATTTTTTTCGATTTTTTTTTTTTGGTTTTTGCTTTCGCTATTTAGTTTGTTGGCATGTGAATACTTTGTGCTTGGATTTGATTAAGCGCTACATTAGAATCCAAGGTTGAAATGGGGGTTGGGGGTTTGCCTTTGCTCTCTTTGACCTTTGTACATACACACATATACATATCCAAACCACATACATATATTTACAAACGTGAAATTGTAATCCTTGTGCCGGCCTCGTCCCTGATTTACCATCGTTATATTTAGTTTTCTTTTGTTATTATTTACTTGTTGTTGTTGTAGTATTTTTTTTTTTTTTTCATTTTGGCCACTTAAAGCGCGCACATCAAAGTGGTAATATCGAAATCATGCTCATCGGCCTTGCGTATGATGACGTTTGCCTGATTCTGATAGCGTCCCGTGGACACCAGACGCACACTGGTCACGCCACAGAAAACGGCCTGCTCGGGTCCCAGTTCGTTGGTGGCGCCACAGACGGCACTTGCCATTTCCATGCCAGTGGTATCCAAACCAGCCGAGCCGCCAATCTCCAAACGATCTTCGAATAGATGACACTACGAGCAATGTGCTGCTGGTCAAAGCCAATCTCAATCAATATGCGACCATTTCGTAATACTCACATCATAATTGACCTTTTGCTGGGCACGCACACTCTTGCTACCAATGCGTATGGAACCCAGGGAGACGGCAGCCGGAAAGAGTGCGGAGAGCGTACAGTTGCGAGCATGTCCGAAATTAGACATCTTGTAAACGGCGGCGCTATCCTGGACAAGTATATTGCAGGCTAACAACAAACGGAATATAAGCAAATTTAGTGATTAGATTAAAGTTTAAATTCATTAACAAAAAAAAAATGTGAAAAATGCTATCAAGATAAAATCGAAAGTAAGAATGAAAAATATAAATACTGATTACAAATTATTTATAATTTTTTACTGATACTTCAGCTTTGTGATTTACAATGATTATGTTATAATCCATTGAGTTTGAAGTTGTGCAAATATTCCTACGCCATAATCTATATATTTATTCTTTATCAGTATTGGCAATAGAGTTGTCATGTCCGTCATCGGAACAAGAGCTCTCAAAACTTGAATGAAAATTTTCTTATCCCTAGCATTGATTAAACTTAGTTTTTTATTAATAACTTTCGTTGCAAGTGCAGATTTGTTGACTGATGTTGTACTCTATATATCAACTTACGTTGTGTAATCTTGTGGAAGCGCACATTGGCCACAAAGGAGCCACGTATGGGGATGCGATACTGCAGCAGTGCAGCATTCTGGCTGGAGCGAAAGAATTTCTTATTGCTGTAGCGTGGCCTGCAAAGAGTTTTGATTGTTTTCGCTATGGTCAAAAGTCAAAGTTTGTAGTCAGAGGAAATAGCTACCACTGCTTGTTGTTGTTGCAGAACTCATAGACGCGATCCTCGAGCACGCGATGATGATCCTTCAGACCCGGAAAGTACTCACCATTCAGCTCCCAGCCATCAACAAACTGGCCAAAGACATAAATATGCACAACACATAAACACATAAACTGTGTGTGTAGGTGGAAGCAATTTGCTTGATGGCTGAAATACTTACCGCCATTAGACCGCCCGACTCGCAATTGACGTCATAGTGCTTCATGGTTATTTCCACAATTGTGTCTGGTTCACCAATCACGTACAAACCACAAACGGTGTCTGCTCCAGCTTCAGCCGCAGCAGCAGCCGCAGCAGCTGTCTCCAACTCGTCTCCGGCAACCGCTGCCAGCTCCAGCACTGATGCATCTCCGCGCAAATTGAGCGCCGCCAGTGGTGCTGGTGGTGCTGGCACCGACTTCTTGAAGATGTAATCACCTGGCTCCGAAGCCACATGCATGCAATCTGTTGGGGTATAAGTCTTGGATCAGCACTCTTAGCTGCAACGCCTGCTGGGCGTACGGAACCAAATTGGCGAGCTGCACAAATGACAATAACCAGAGGCGACAGCTAATAGCGTATGTGGGCTAATTGAAAGTAATTTGGCTTTCGAAATGTGCATGCAAATTGTAGCCACATTTTGACTGGAAGTTAGCAAATTAATTTATCATACACAGACTTTGAGGCTGACCAGCTGATGCCACTTAATGCTTGGGCCATTGTTATGGCTACTGTGGCCTGATTTATGGAGCGGATTATTAGCTGGATTTTGGTAACCCACACAAACTGACGCAAAAACACACACAAAGAAAAACACACACATGAAAAGCCAATCGCACGTTTTGTCAGCTCAGTGGTAGCATTTTATGACCCGTATTCCTGGCCAAAAACAATTAAACTGTTGTCCGAATTTTGCACGCTTGTCACACACGCAATTGTTGATTGTATGTGTTTGTGTGGGTGTGTGTGTGTGTGCTTGGGTGTGAGTGTGGGTGTAGTCTGAGTGTAGTTTTTATGTTTAACTAATGGAATACTCATAAATTCGCTTACTGCGCAAACAGTCCTCGTTTTTGTGTACCCATAGCATAGGGTGCACAATGTAGCTTATTAATAAAACAAAAGAATAAAAAGTGTCTGTTTCTCATCTAGAAAACAATTTTAAAAAAAAAACGCCGAATAGGACATACTCTTGTAAACCGGAGTTAAACTATTGACATATAAAATTATGTTGAAAATTCGAGATCAAATAAAAATAAATATTTAATATATCATTCTTTAAACAGAAATTGCTTAATTTTATGTTTTTTATAATAAACTTTTTTTCTTGCAGATTTAAGCAAGGGTATTTACTCTGTGGTTTTTGAGTGTGTGCATGTGTTGTATCCTGGACATTTGGCGCCCAATTGTTTATGATGCTACCTAATTGCATTAAATTGTCGCCACTTGTTTCATTTCATAATTCAATTTAATGCGCTCAACACATAAATTAGCATTCTGAATAATTGATTAATAAATAAATATTTATATGCAATATATTACTGCATTTATTTTTGCTAGTTGTTATTATTAATCTTGTTTTCATTACAAAAACTATGGCTTAACTTGATTTAAGCTCTATCGAATACATAAAGATTCTGGGCGTTAATATATTTAAATATAATAAAATATATAATAAATAGTTTCATAATTAAAGCCTTAAGATGATGTCATCTGTGAATAAGCAATCACGCAATGATTTTGCCGGTTTCCTGGCACAAGCTTAAAAAAACACCAAATACATAAAAAATAAACATGATAAACGGAAAAACCAGATTTGCTGCCCCACACAAGGATAATGCACAAGGATAATGACGGCAAGAGGCATCTTGCGGTTGCCTTGCCAATTGCTGGCTCGTGGCCAATTTCGTTTGATATTTTTAGATACGCTCATCAACTGAATTTACATATAGTTTCCGCTGGACACAATAATACCAACACAGTAATAATCGAATATTTTCAAACATATAAACACAAGATGAATTTCATGGCTACTCATGTGACCGGGAAACAGGAAAATTGAATGGTTGGAAAATTGAATGGTTATTCTGCAAAATGAATTTGAGTGAAGTGCAATTCTCTGAAATTTGCTTGCATCGCATGGTTAACCAATTTCGGTTCTCTTGTGAATAAATCACACATACGTCATGTGGTTTAAGTGCTTACTGGAAATATACTTGACAACATGTGGGGAAAAGCAATTTAGTCAAACTGAAAATATTATGTAAGCGATACACTACAAAAAAGTAGAACAGAACTTAAAACTTTGCTTTAAGCATTTGAATGTTGGCTAGAATACTAAAGCTTAACTTTTAACTGAATCTGCTCTGATTTGAAAACCAAAAAAATGGCAAACGATGATGGAAACCATAAAGTTGTGTTCAGATTTTATATTGTGTTTAAGATCGAAATAATTAATATCTTAAACACGTTTTTGGATTTGTTCTAGTTCAAACCTTGAACTGATTTCATTCATTTATGAGAGGAATAAATATGGCCAAAGGTAAATTAAGGCAAATCCAAAAAATAAATAATGTGCTCTGTTTTAAAAAACAAAGAGCCCCACAAACTTCTTGACTCAAATACGAAATTCTTGAATTTTTCTCAGTGTAACCACTTTTGACGACCGCCAAAGTGCATTTTACCCAAAGGCAGTTCACTAAAACTTTTACCTACCAATTTGTTAGCTCATATCTCTTACCTTGCATTCCATTTCTCTTTCCCACTCTCTCTCCCTCTCTCTCTCTCCCTCTCTCTCTCTCTCTGTCTCTGTCTCTTTCTCTGTCTCAATCTATTTCTCCTCTCCATCTCTATCAAAGAGTAAGTGTGAGTGTGTTGTTTGTACTGTCTTACCTGCGATTCGGTGCTCGTTGTAGGGCATTGCCGCGGCAGGGTAGAGCTCAAAAGAGCGCTTCACTGTGGGCCAAGCCTGCGAAAAGATAAAAAAGTGTAAAACAAAAATAGAAAAGCTTCTTTCATTTTTTATATGTACATATATTTTTTTTTGGTTTGCTGTTATTTAGGCGATACAAAGGAGATGCATTGAAAATGAACAACGAATGTTGTTGACAAAGGCGATAAAATCAGCGGGCAACCGAGCTAATAGTAGCTTTTCACCGAGCACAACCAACAAAAAAACATGAATTAAGAAAAAAAAACGAAGTTGCGCTTTGTACTTGAGTGAAAAGCTAACAGCGGGCCGCATGCTGTCCACTTTGTGGGGGGTGGTTCAACGGGGGCTGTCTGAGCTGCTGATATCGCCACTTTAATCTCGATGCAGCTGCTGGGCAATTGCCAATTTTAATTAAATCCCGCACCAATAGTTGAACAACAATTCAATAGCCACAATACACACACGTCACACGTCACACACAACTTGCAACTGGCCCCAGCACTCTGATTGGCCAGTCTAGAACACTTGAGTGGTTATGTGTCTTGAATTTTAAGCATGACCGAATTTTGCCTAAAAGGTCGAAACATTATAAATAGCCACAGTCAGCAGCCAAAATCAAGTCGAGCGAGTTATGAAAAGCATTGCAAATACCCTGTACTTAGTCACATAGTGAAGTATTTTGGCTTAAATATGTTGTATGCATACTCCAATAAGCCCATCGGGATTCGTTTTCAGCATCAGCTGTGACACAACAAATATCTTTCCTTACATTTAAAACAAACTTTAAACTTATTCAATAATTGTAAATGATTGTCAAAGTGTGTTTAATATATAGAATATATTGAGTTTTATAGGTCACATGGCAGTCGCACACTCTCGACTAGATAGATCGCTTTTATAAATTTCTTTTTACTGTATTCAATTATTTTTGTTTCGTCCTCTTTTGATGGGCGCTAATTGAAATTGGTACGAGCGTACAAGTCGGCCAAAAACAAAAAAAGTTGCGCTAATATTGATAAATGAGAATTCGCATCTCCGAGCCCTCCTTGCCGGCGACCAAAATAATTGTATTTGTGGCCTAAGTTTGGCCAATTGTTTGCGCAACACTCGAAAAAAGCGGACGCGATTTTTGCCTATAACGAGCTGGGTAAGTTGAGCTCCCGAAAGGCGCCCAGTGCTTATGAAACTGTCAATTAGTGGCGGCTTTGTCGGCTTAACTTTAAGCTGCACCAAACTCCCACACACACACACACGCACATACACACCTACATTTGGTTGATATGTCTTGGTGACGTCATCAATATTTGACGCAAACGAGCTCACTGAAAAGTCAATCGTTAGGCTGTTTAGCATTTCGCTGTATTCGTCAAAACTGATGACAGCCAGCAAGTAAATAATAAATATGATCCCTTTTGAAAACACTCATCGCAGGTTCATTTGCATAATAATATTATTCGCTGGATGAGATGTGGCATGCGCCAGCTGCGTAAACTGCCAGGATGCTTTCATTCAAGTTATGGGCATTCTAGTTGCTTTTGCTGGAGGCAGCTGGTCAGAGATATATACTTATAAAAGAATTAGTGGTTGTCAGTGGCATGAATATTCTTATACACTACACACACACGCTTAAAGTGACTTTCACACATACTTACATGTGCGCACCCAAAAGTTTTGCCTCTCGCTTTAAAATGTTTTTTGATATGTGCTCAAATTTCTTGGTGCTGGCAAAGTCACTTGCATATATTAATGATTTATCCTGTGTATTAAGTTAAATTAGAATAATACATTGGCACTTTAAGAGCACTCATTTACAATCTGATGAATTGCTTTGTCAGACAAATCCAAACTTTCTAATTTTAATTGGTGAACTCTAATTAGATCAAAATTATGCTTGTCATGCAATCATAATCATGTTCAGCTCTACTGATGCAGAATTCCGTAAATATTATGACTTAATTAAAATGCCACCAACGGCAGCAGGAAAAGCTCAAATAACAATAACAGCAACAAAAACGGCGTACCTACACAAACTGTGAGTACGAAGCG
This sequence comes from Drosophila paracracens, assembly GCA_035044025.1. NCBI lineage: Eukaryota > Metazoa > Arthropoda > Insecta > Diptera > Drosophilidae > Drosophila > Drosophila paracracens. The sequence goes on along the minus strand of JAWNMN010000401.1, from coordinate 3,984,140 downwards.
GAAATGCCTTAAAAGGTATTCGGTATCCTTTTCAAATATTTATTTCTCACCGGCAAGCGCCAGATTTTCGTTAAGCTGTGAGTTCCTCCAAATATTTACCCTAAGTCGTCTGTAGTGAAAGTATATCATGACTTAATCATCAGACAGCTGTTAAAGTTTGGCGCAAATATATGGCCAAATACCGCCTTTGAAAGGGTTTTTTTTTTCTGGCCATCAACAGGCGACTGTCCTTAAGGCCATAAAACCATTTTTTTTTTATTTGCCATTTGGGCGCTTATCAAATATTAAGCGAAATTTTGTTTGCTTTTTGCTCGATCTGTTTGAGAATATGCAGATTGATTCTGTGTTGGATTGTAGCTAATGCCTAAAGGAAATTTATATTTGCATATATAAAATAATGCTAGCTTAATTCTAAAATAAATATCATCTACTTGATTTATGTGGAACAGCTTAATAACAATATGCATAGAAAACAGAATGAATTGATAAACATTACAATTACATAATTATGTAACTTTTATGTTGTTGAATTTGTTAATTTATTAATTTTAAATATTTCACATTTATTTACCAAGTATTTCACAGAGTGAGCGTATTACGAACTATTTGGATTTGTATAAATTTAAATGGTTTATTTGGCACTAATTTAAATAAAATATAAGTAAATAATTTCCATTTATTGCTTAATTCGTTTGGCTTGACAAAATTAACCTCATTCTACCAGCAATTAACTTTTGAAATATGAATGCAAAACTTTGCATAAGGCATATTAAAAAGTTAATTTTTGATTGCGCATACGCCTCGTTGGTCAAGTGTGTTGCATGCATAAAGGCAGGCAAATAAATTATGGGAATCAAGTGTAAACTGCAGCAGCGAAATTAATAACAGCTCTTCAGGCCTGCAATTCCAACTGCAACTGCAAGCAATATTGCAGCCTTTTTGTAGTGGCTTTTGGGGCAGGCTGCAAGGGTTAATTACCGCAAAGTGCAACAGTACGGAGCTTCATTAATATTATGCCATGTCTGTGGCATGATGAGGCAAAAAAAAAAATATGGTCTAGTGTTGGTTTTTTATATGCAAACAAATTTATTACTTTGCCGGAAATTAGCATAGCGTAGCTTGCCACATGCCACAGACATACACTGCCTCGAAATTTATTGAACATGTTGCAGCGGATATTATGCAAAATGCGAGCATTGCGCTTCACATTTCTTGTGGAGGCATCGAGTATTGTTTTTATTTATTTTTTTGGCATAAATTTGCTTGCTAAATGTAAACAGCCGCTACAATATGATGACTAAGATGTTGACCTTATTGGCTTAAAGGGCAGATTCTGTTTCTATGGGCTCCGAAACAACAGCTGACAAATTACTGTCGATTCTAACTTTATGCCCTGCAAGTAACTTGTCCAAAACATTGCTTTAATTCACTTTGCCTGGATGCCATGACAAATAAGGGGTAATTAACAAAGTTTGTTGAAATAAATGACTATGATACGATATCTCACATGAGGGCGCCTACATTCATCCAGGTGTTGTAAATGTTGTTTACCAATTAGGGCGTCGACTGCACATCAAGTTGCCAACACTTTATTTTAATTGGCCCTGTTCTTCATATGGGACACATCAAATGCAACATTGTTTGGGTTTGTGACAGAAGTCCAAGCACAACGAACACCCTCCTCAACCCTTATGCTGCTTAACTGGCTGTTAAGAGCCAAAGTGTTGCTGATGCTGTTAACATGCGATATTAAGCGAGCATCAAGTGCGGCCAGACAGCATCAGCAGCCAGAAGTGGCTGCTCTGAGCATTTTCCGACTGGCTGGCTGGATGGCTGTCCGGCGGATTGAGTGACTGACCAGCGTGACTGCAATGGCAATGAACGCGGTTGATTGCAGTTTGTCGGGTGGGTAGTCAGGGGCCACAATGAATGAGCAGCCTTTGCAGTGCTGCCAAGCGCATCCTGCCTGGTCTCTTCCTGTTCCTTGTTGACATTCTCCCGCAGCCTCAAAAGGCACTCATGTTTGATTTACATTAACATAGCTAATGTGCAGCTGAGCAAATTTATATCTATTCTCAACTCAGTCAAGGAACATATTGTTATATCAGGCAATCGGCTTTGCGACAACATAAACATTGGTTATTGGTTGGTAGCTTGTTCAATGCGATTTACTACCAGTAGATGCAACTCGATGGAATAGCTAAATTTAACATTTCAAATGGAGTTGCTTAAGAAACAATTTGTTAGCTTTATTTAGCTAATAAAGTTGATTTAAAATATTTTTCACCAACTGTGAAGGAGGATTTTTTTACACTTATTCTTTCCCAATTACGAGTTGTTAATTTTGCCACAACAAAATCGTATACATATGCTGCAGGATGAATTTTATAAATATTTGTACTTGTATACATATGTAAATTGCCAAAAATAATTAAAAGTGAAACTCTTTGTTTTTTTTTGCCAGTTGTGCAAAATTATTATAATTATTTTATGTGATTTTCCTCGTTGGTATTTATTTATTTAAAGTAGACTAAATACGGTTTACAATTTGTAAGAAACAAGAATTTAAAAAGTTACAATTTAAATTAATACAATTAAACAAAGTAAATCTATTTAAAGCGTGAAACAATTAAATAACTATAAATATGGGGATACAAAAATGTAAAATTATTCAACATTCCTTTGGAACACCCAGAAAAAACGTAATAGGCCAAAATGGTTAAATGTTTGTAGTAATAAGAAGAAAAATAGAAAAAGAAACACGTTACGCAGAGACTGAGATATTGCTAATTAAGTTGTGGCTAAGATTCAATTAATTTCTTTTTTATTCGCAATTTTATATTAGACAAATGCAATGCCAAATTATAACTTGGTCATTTGTAATTCAAAATTTAAAAATCACAGCCTTAAACCAAGAGAAGAGTCACTATTTCAAAACTGTCTGCAAGATAATTTATGGAAAAATCTACAAAAATTTATAAATCGCAGCTTAAAGGCAGATAAATATTCATCCTTTTATAGTGTCTGTAAGAGGCTATATTTTTGAATGAATCTAAAAATACAAATGATTAAACCGTCATCAATATGACAATAAACGAATGTCCACCAACACAATGAGAACATCTCAATTTACAGGAGAAACATTCACATGTGATTAGCCAAAGTTGAAATAAACAAAAAACTCTCATAACTTGCAGCTGCTGCCTGGCCCCAAAATAGATCTAATAACGATGACAAGGCATGTGTAATAAAACATCAAATTGATATCCAAACAAAAAGTGCTACTGATATTACAGTCAGATCCCTTCAATCATGCACATGGCCAAACTTTTACGTATTATTTGAGACTAATGAAACCAATCTGATAGCTATGAATCAAGTAACAAACACCGAAAAAAAATAAACAAATCAAAGGTTTCAAAACTTTGCTCATAAAAGCGACAGAGTCGACAGCGGCCTATCAATCGTCCTGCGGCGAATACCCGACAAAGTCACAATGTCCCAAAATAAAATCAAAAGATTGAAGGATTCATTTTTGGCATTAATTCGTACCAAAAGTTAACGGCAGCTTCAACTTGTTGATTGAAATTAAATTAGAAGCGTATTTTTGGCTCATCCTCATCCTTTAGACTTACCTGCACTCCCAGCACAATCATGGACAAGTAGAAATAAACGACAAGCTTCATTCCGGCGGTGTTTGCGTCTTTCGCTGCACTAAAGTGAGCCGTAAAATTGAGTTTTCTGCTACAATTAAGCGACGGACTAATTTCTAATTTGGTTAACGTGGGCGCCAAATTTTAAAAGCGCAGAATACGTGCTGTGTCCGAGTTGTTATTGTAATTTGAAGATGCTCTCGCTAGGACCAGGACTTAAGCTGATTAAAGGATTAACGGTCACCGGATGGTGTCAGGGCAAACCAATAATTTTATTAGAGCGCAAAAATTGATGACAATGGGACGAAGGACGGTCACGCAGTTCTTTGCACTTTGGAGTGTCACTGAAACTGAAACTGAAACTGAATGAAACTTTAACGCGTTTTGAATGACACAGAAACCGTTATGCACGAGGATAAGGCTAGAGATAAAAGGATATTTGCAGTGAAGCGCTCCAGCAATGAATTGCAATGTACGACTTCCGTTCGCTGGCCCACGAGACGTCAAAGCTGCCGCACGACGACAGAATGTGAGTCCTTATCAGCGGCGCATTTCCTTTTATAGTCCTGCCTCGTGTCGACACCAAACCCAACCACCCCGCACCTACCCGACATCAGCCTCGTACTGCTGTCGTCGTCTTCGTTGTCGTTTCCCTTTCGTTGTGGGAATGCAGTTCTGATGCCTTAAGGCTTAAATGTTGCTGCTTTAACTGAAAAATATATTTCAGTTAGTATTGCTTAAGGACTAATTGAAAACATTTCGAATCGACAATATTTATTTGTTTATTAACGCTCTTTTTGCATTGTGCGTTTTCATTTGAAAAGATAACCAACTCTGCCGCAACTCAACACACTAAAAGCTTTGTGGTAAAGTTGCACAAAGCTTACAATTAGGCTTGCCAACTTGCTGCCGCATAGCTTCAGCTTAACAGCTTAAAGAGAAAACTACTTTTATTCGAACTAAGTCAAAGTCTCTCTGGTTTGCTCCATCTATGTTGTGGGCACTACTTCAAGCCCATATCCAGTGAGGGCGGTATGCCCAGGGGAATGGGCACATTGCGTGGTTGATTCACGTCGCCGCGATCATAATAGCCACCCAGATGCTCCCCGGGCACATGATACAGTCCGTAATGCAGACCCGTATTGGCCACCTGTCATAGGAAATTATTTCAAATTCATAATGTGCTCCTTAAAAGAGTTAAAAGACGTCGCGTTAACCAACCCGCTTGAGTCCATTGATGGATGCCAGCAGCAGGGCCATTTTGGCCAACAGCAATGCCTTGCCGCTGACTACGGATAGCAATTGAAAGCCCATGGGAACAAGAACAGCACCCAGAGCTGTGACACCAAACATCATTGTGATAATCATGTTGAAGCGATGCCGACGCATTCGAGCACTGCCCACCGCATCCGCTCTGCTCTCTGCTGCATCTAAAGATTTACAAAACAACAATTGAACGTTATGTATGCCACTAAATGAGACGCACCACCCACAATTGCTCAGATAGCGCTCGGTTAACTTGGCCAGATTGATTTGTAGCGTGTGCGTGGTTAGCGCCTTGGCGAAGCTGGCGGACAGACGATCGAACCAAGTTAGATGCTGCAGATCCTTGCGTTCCTCGCCAGCATGTCGCGCCTCGCGAATCGTGCTATTTGATGCGACAGCCAAACGAATGCCCTCATAAAGCGGTATCACATCCGCAGCCATGATGTCCTCGAAGATTTGCAGACTACACGCGCGAAAACAGGACCACAAACCCCCGCCGGAACGGGCGCAATCGCGCAGCTGATGACGCAGCTGCCTCAGTTGTGTTGACCACAAAATTCGCGTATTCGTTCGAGTTGGCGTTGGGCTCCCATTGGGCACATTGGCTGCGACAAGTTGCAGCAGCAGCAGACAGACTGCCACGGGCAGGCAAACACTTTTCATAATTTTCACATGCATTCTGTGCAACGTTCGCGTCAACGTTTGAAATGAAACTGCAGCTGCTTGGACGCTTAGCTGGAGCTTTTTATGTGCCCCAAGCCAGTGGCCAATGGCATGGAAACCCATGATTAGAGACAGTGGAATTAAATGTGTAACGGTCAGCAATGGTTTGGCGGTCATGGTCAGCGGGCTTCACTTGAGTGGGCGTGGCCCCACGCCATCGTAGCCCAGTAAGCCACATAGTTGTCATAAAACTGTTGAATTCGAAACTGAATCTATTGTGTGTGACCTGGTAGACAGCTGGAAGCCAGCCTAGACATGAAATTTCCCTTGCAACGCCCAATGCCACAAATGCCGCCATGCAAATTATAATTCTAATCTAAAAGTCGCGAAACTTTCCAATTCGAACATTGCAGGAAAAGTTGAACGACTCATTATGAATTACGAGTGGAGATCGTTCAGATAACTTTAGTTGCATTGCGGTTATTTTTACACTTATGCATCATAAAAACAAAGAATGGATTCGTTTTCGGAAAAGTTTAGGAAATTCAAGTTGCTTTTCAATAATAATGGTGTCAATATTCATATTTTTAGAAATGATTTCTGAATATATAAAAAGAAAGTCTTAAAATTAGAAAGACTTCTTTAAATTTTTCAAAAATGAAACACTTTGCAAATTTATACATAATTTTTCTACATTTTAGAGAAATATACCCAGGAATTAAAGAATACTTTAGTGATGTCTTATAAAAGTCTGTAGAAACAGTTCTTGCCCAATGGAACTCAAATACAAATTTGAATCAATATAGATAAAGTGGCTTTTGAAATTTTTGTATATTTTTTAATTGTATTCATTCGAATTTATTAGCTAAGAGGTAATTCATTGCATGTTTCCTTTATAACTGTTGAACAAATTCGTACTAGGATTAAAAGGGTTTTACGCTTAAATAGATCTTTGAGTGCAAAAGTAGACTTTCGGTGAATTTCTTTGTTTTGTTTTGTTTTGTTTAGACTTTATGCTAGGCATCTAGTTAAAAAAGTTTACATAAAACAGTTATAGTTTCATCATCTTATCATTTTAAACAGATTTCTCGTTTCTAGCGTAGGTAAATCAGTTGCCGTCAATTGTGTGCCATAAATGTCTGCAATATTACTATATATATATTTATCTATGTCTGTTTATTACAATAATAATAAATGATTTTTTGATTACTCTACAATAGACCAGATGCATTGAACATTTTTCATTATGGCTCGATTGATTGTTAGTGTGTGTGTTTAAACTCCTCCTGATCAAGTTGACCGATCTACAACAATTTCAACTCTCTGCCTATATAGCTATGTATAAATATATACATATGTGTATATATATATGTATCTACGGCTACAACTGTACAACTTTAGACCTAACTCGCGCTGTGCAGGCGATGGCGCCAATACAATCATGAACCGGTCGCTGTGCCAGCTGTGGCAGAAGCGGTGGCACCACGTCCAAAGCGAGGCAGGTACAGTCCGAACTTCGACTCGATGCCCGTCAGCAGCGGCACAGCCGCATGATAGCCACCAATGTGATCGGCATTGGGCTGCACCCGACTCAGTGTGCTGTCCAGCGGCACTGCGATACTGCTGCTATGTGATCCCTTCGGCTGATTGCCGCCAAAGTCAACGTAGAACAGACGTTGCAACAGCTCGTAGGTTACCAAGGTGACACCAAACTGCGGCGACGAGCGGCAGACGCGTGCTGCAAAATAAAATTTAAAGATTAAGATAAAATCCAATTCAATCACTTCTAATGTAAACACTCACCGGCTGTGCCCTTCCAGAAGGCACGTGGCCCCTCCTCGGCCATGATCTTCTTGGTAGCATCCCAGACGCCCGTGTAGGTGGTTTGGCCCGTACGTGCGGCGACCTGGAGTCGCGTCTTGATCACATCGGCGGGCGTGACCAGCGAGGCAGCGGGCACGCCAGCAATGGCGCCAGCGGCGAGCAGAGATAGCGGATGATTGTAGCCATCCTTGTCGGCCAGCGCCGCCTTGGTGTGCGCATACGTTGGGAAGTAGATGGCCGAGAAGTTCACGTCGCGCAACAGGCACGCCTTGGCACCCTTGTACAGGCCCAGGAAGCCCAGTTCGCGGACAACGGAGAGGGCACTTATCTTGGAGCCGCCCGCTATCTCGCCGGCCACCTGCAGACGAATCTTGACAATCTCCAGCGGATTGGTAAATATCACCTGGGCAGCACCACCACAGGCGCCGGCAGCCACCTCACCCCAAACGGGAATGTTGCCCCGTTTGTCGGTAAAATTGTCGCGCACAAAATCGTTAACCGTCAGCTTGATGGCCTTCTCCGGTGCCACGCCCATCAGCTGGGGCAGCAGGCCGCGATAGAGACCCAAGACACCCTCGTGCCGAATTACCTAATGGATAGTGTAAGTAGTTTATTATTAATGTAAATATAAATTACACTATGCACAGCTCAACTTTGTCGTAAATATATAACCGGAAATTAAGATTAAGAGTAAGTTTTGAAAAATCTTTTAGATAAAGTTAAAAAATGAATTAAAATTGAAAACCTTTTAATCAATAAAATGTATAAATTGATTATTAGTTTCAATGCGTTAAATTAAAGCCTACATTAAATACATTGATTATTCATATTAAAGATTTAATATACCTTTTTGAAACAGTCCCAGGAGTTTCGATACGCAATCTCACCAATCATGGAGCCAGTTCGTTGATTCTGCATGCGCGTCTTGACCAGATCAATGGGATAGACCACAGTGGCGCCAGTGGCTGAAAAATGCAATAAATATATTAAGGATTATGACAAGAGAAAAATCGATGGAGTATTTCACATACCGCCCGCAAAGGAGGCCAGTGTGAAGCGATATACGGCTTCCAGCACCTGAATAACGGCTGAACGATCGCTGGGACTGTCAACAGCCTTGATCTCGGCCAGACGATGGGTGATATGCTTTGTGTAGTGCTCGGGCGCAATGTTGCTCAGATCGCTGTAGTCGATGCGGCTGTTGAAACAAACATTTGAATATCAGTGATTAGTGGCAGACTTTGCTTGCCAAGATTCTCACACATTGTTGCATATCTAAACCGAAAACACACCGAAGGGGTGATGCATGGCGACAGGGAATTTGTTTCTGGATTTTGTAAGGGTGGTGGGGGTGGTGAGAAATGCCATGACTAAATAACGTTTTTAAGGACAACAACACTTGCCTAATCGGAGTAATCTTTTTGCGTTTCCACCAGCTTTTAATTATTTGATTATATATATATTTATTATATATACATATATACATGTATATATATATATATTTATTTAAATGTGTAATCATTTCAACAATTTTGTATGCAATTTGGTTTTTTACAATTGGGAGAAATAGAAAAAGAGAGAAAGAAAAGAAATAAAATTCTAAAAAGTTAATATACTCGGAGAGACAAACACATGGATGTGAACTGATTTTGTTGTTGTTGAGAATGCTGCCTTCAAATGAAATTGATCTACTTTATTTTGTTGTTCATTGCTGTAAACAGGGAGTGCTGAAGAGAGAGAGAGGGAGAGGGAGAGGGGGGGGGGGGAGAGATTTGTGGGACTTACCCCGGCTGATTGACGGCGCCCGTCAATTGGAACAGAATGTCAATTTCCAGTGGGGTTATCTGACTCATTGTCTGTGCCGCGTAGAGCAGCTGATCCTTGGTGACCGTCTCGGCGCGATTGCCCTTGGTGGCATATAGATATACCTGCTTGATCAACTCCATGTTGTTGAGCAGCGAGGTAAATGCAATGAAATACGGGAAGCTTACTTTGTGACCCTCAGTGACCTACGAAAGTTAAACGATAGTAATATAATAGATATGATAATGTCATATATAGTGGTAGATCGGAAGTTAGTCGACGAGTTCAAATAGTAACTCTTCGCATCGTCTGCTTCTCCTAGCTACCACTTTATTTCCACTTCCTATGCACTCACCGCCACCAAATTATCCTTGACGTCGGCCGTGAGTAAATGCCGCTTAACCTTAACAATTATATCCTGAAAATCTAAGGGGGATATGAATCCAGTGCCAGATGGATCTTTGCTACGGAATGCCTCCATTGCGTACTCTTCGTGAAAATCATGCAGCAATTGTGTGAATTCAGCATAGTTAATAAGCCGTTGCTTTTTCTGTACAGGTTTGAATGCAGAGAGAGAGAAAGGGTATGAAATATGTTGCATATATATATTACAACATATTAGAAGTGTTTTTACTTACATCACCAAAGTAGCGTTTGATAAATGTGCCGTCTAAGCTAAAAGGTATCTTTGAGTGCAGTTCCGTTTTTTGTACGACATCAGCGAAATCACCTGCGAATATTTTATATTATTAAAGATTATATATATTATCTTTATTATCGGCTTACCATAGGATATGGTGCCATTGCCCTGGCGATCGAATAGCTGAAAGGCGGTCCTATAGAGTGCATCGGGGGCGCAGAGCAAACCCTCGAATGCCTGAAACTCCGCGAACGAGATGAGGCCATCTTTGCTCGTGTCCGCAATGCCGGCCAGCAGGCGCACCGATTCCTGCAACGGCGAACGTATCTAATATTAGAGCACTGCTGGCTAATTGATTAGCGCTACCATAAAATGATTTAAACTGAACTATAATCCGCAGACTTCAACCTTGGTGCTCCTGGAAATGAGTATCAACAATTCGACTGACCAAGCAGTTGTTGATAAGGCCGCTGCCAATTTAAAATCAGTGACGTCGAAGACTTTAGCACGAGGCACTCACGTGATTAACACCGGGCGGCAATTTGAGTGCATTGTAAATCAGATAAATTATAATATTGATGCATACAGATTTTATGCTGTGCTTCACTATCAATTCTATGCTGATAACAGTTAGACTAGCAATCGGGTTGTTGTTGATTGTCTTGTTTTTGTTGTTGCTGTTGTTGATTGCTTATCACAGCTGTTGAGTGGCATAGGCAGGAACAATGTATGTGTGCATTTATGTCACCTTGCAATGACCCGTTGATGCGTTCGCTTCACTTACATCATTGAATGCTGTATCTGTGAACAGGCCGAGAAACTTGCGCACAAAATCCTCACTGGTCATAAAATGATCGCCATCCTTTTGCAGTGAGGCGTACTTCAGGAAGACATCGCGCAGTTTATCGGTGCCGGCGCGCTTCAATAATGACGGAGTCTGCAAATAAAAAAAACAGATGTGATTACTACACACATACACACATTAACATATACATCATGTATATATATAATTGCATTTGTATTAAACGACGCTCTCTTAAGAGCAGTAAATTAAAAAGCAAACACGTGTCATAAACACAATCACAGCGTGTCTGCTCTCTCTCTCTCTCTTTATATCTCTCTCTCTGTCTGTCTGCAACAATTTCGTTTGGGCTTAAAAAACTTACAGCAGCGACAATTGGCATGTTGTTGATATTTTTAATTAGATAGGCGAGTGTATGCTGGCATTGACTAGCTCAGCAACTTGAACCGATCCAAACTGAACTGAATCGAACCCGAAGTCCAACTGACTGCCTGAAATTCTATTCTATTGCACGGCAAACACTTCCGACCGAGAGAGTGAGAGGGAGAGAGAGCTCGCGCCAGAAGAGAGACAAATTATAATAGCAATTTTTTTTTTTATCTTTAGCCTTTGCGAACGGGGTTACTGCCAATGTCGATCGCTTGCTCTTAAATTTTGCGCTCTCTTCGATTATGCGACTCTTAGCAGCATTCGCTCATTTGTTGTCATCATAAATAAAGCAATTTTTGTTTGCAAACAATTTTCGCTTGAAGATCACAATTTAGCAAGGGCACTGAAAATCACTGTAAATGTCATTATAATTATTATAAGGTGTCATTTATTTACAGGGGCCTGTGGCCAACAAGTCCGAGTTTTTTTTAAAGCCGATCACATTTATCAATTAATGCGTTGACGTAATACGATTGTTATGAGTTCAAATTGCAATTCTCTTATTACTCATTCCCACTGCTGGGGGGGCTCACAGAGCGCTCGATTTATATGTATTTAAATATATGTTAAGTATGTATTTATGTATGTATGTACATACAATCAAATAGACTCGCATTTATTTCAGGTAGCAAAACAGAAAACAAAAACAATTGATTATTTTGAAAACAACAGAAAAACATTTAATTAAGTCCTGTATTTATTATTCGAATCTTATCAGCTTGTTTATTGTTTGTGAACAGGGGAGCGGCTGCTTTAATACTTTTCTCGCCCCAGTAACTTTAAGTAAAAAAATAAATCGAAAATTGCTGAAATAACACATTTATTTTGTATTTATTATAATATTTATTTGAGAAAATATGAAGTAGCTACTTTTGCATATGTTTCAACTTAATGTCAAATATTTTATTTTATTTTATTTGTTTGACTTTAACAAATTAGATTATTTTACTTCCAAAATAGTTTTTTGAAGTTTAATTTACTTTGTTGTCAAACAGTTATTAAATAAATAGTTAAGCATTCAATTTCAATTGTTTAGTTTTTTTATTGTTTGGTTGCAACTCAAAGTAATGATCGCTTTACACCAAGTTCTGCTTTCTACTTAAAATAATCAACTTCTGTCAAGGAATAAGCTGATTATATTTAATCAAAAGCCAGAGCTCGGCGCATGGATAATCAAAAAGGCGACTTATCTCCAGCTGTTGTGGCAAGCACAAAATCCTCACACAATTCCACATTCAACTTGAAATCCCACAAGCAACTCACACACGCACACACGCGCACACATGCACACACAAACTGCTGAATAAGTTTTAGGATTTGCATGCAACGTCAAACTTGAGGAAAATGTTGCATATAAAAGTATATATTTGCAGTACGACTGCTTTGTTGCAAGTAAAAATTATAATGAGGTCGTCTGTCTGCTGACTGCTGGCTTCTGCTTGCTTGCCCCAGTCAAAGGTCGACAGGGGCAGAGATTTGCCCGGGCTGCCCGTGTTGTTCGGATAGCTCACCTGCTGCTGCTGCTGCTGTTGGCACGTGAGGCATGTATCTATCTATCGGTTTGTGTTTGTATTTGTATTCGTGTCTGCATGCAAATTTGCGCACCTGACGAATAACTCCAAAAGTTTCGCAATTCCCAGTCAAGGTCAATCGGGCTGTTCATTATCGCCAGTGCCACATTCATTCGTACAACAGTTGATGCATACATACTTGTGGCACAAGCAGCAGACATAAAAGCCGAAGAACTTTCTTCAAACAAGTTGCCCAAATAAAGTTAATGCCAACCGAATTAATCATTTTCGTTTAAAGTTTTGGGCGCATCAATAACAATAATTTCTATTTATTCCGGCAACTTGTCTGACAGCTATAAGCGCCATAATATCAATACATAAAATAGGCAATTTTAGTAAGCCTGATTAGCACGAATCGGAAAATCACCAAAAGCTACTTTGAGTGCATACAGATACTGCTGATTACGTATACGCAAGGTTGATCCGTCAGCTAATTGACGACAGCACTAAACATATAATGAAAACAATACTGCAAATAAGCCGACAGAGAGAGAGAGAGAAAATTGAGACAGAGAGTGCGAGAGACAGAGCGGGAGAAATAAAAGAGAAATATAGAGATAATTCAGACGCTACCAGCCAGTTGAAATGAATTAATAAAAAAATAAAATACAATAAAAAAATAATTAAAAACTGCTTGAATAAAAATGAATGCATAATAAATGCCATAAACAAAACGGTGTCTCCAGCGAAAACTGAGATAGCGGTGAGATAATTTTGCATGAAGCACGAAGGTGATTCTCTTATTGTTGCTGTGGCATTAGAATGGAGACCGAGAGACGACCGCGAAAAAGAATATTTAATGTGTTGTCGAGCTTTTTGCTTATAGAGCATCTGTTTGTGGGCTTATAATTTATAATTGCGTTTTCTCTCTTGACAATGTGTATTGAAATATTGTCAGACTGACGCAGTTTTCACAATATTAATAACTGTTATTTCAAACAATTATCATGATATGATATTTCAATTCAAAGATTTCGCTACTAAATAAATATCAAGATATGCGCTTGCTTATGGGATTTATCTAATCAGTTTGATACTTCCAATTAAACTGCACTATGTTATTGAAATTAATTCTAATTAGTCTAGACATTTTAATTATTTTTATTTTATTTTTGATTAGCTAACTTCCATTTTATGCTCTCTTTTACACAACTAAAGCATAACTCTTGTCAGAAGAGTATTTATTTGCAGTGTAATTTATTTATTAATTAACCGTTTTTATCGATTATTATTTGGACTTGTAGCACAATCATATACTTCAAATAGTATATAGAATTATATAAGGCATTTTCTTTTTGCTTAACTTTTTCAAAATTAGTCATACCATATACAAGTTCAATGACAATTTGACAAACAATTTTGAGAATTTTTTCGAAAAATCTCAAATTAAAATTTGTATTATACAACAACATAACGAATATTTTTTATTGGACAATAAACGTTACCTCTTCCATTTTTATTTTTATTTTTGTAACTTAAATGAACACAATGGAAACAGTCTTTTCAAGCACTTGTTGCACTTGAAGGTTCAGCGAATTATTATTTAGATTAAGCACTCGTAATCTTTGCACATTTGTTCTCGGTTTGCTGGATATCGCGTAGCTTGGCTAATTTATTGGCTAGCTTTGTTTACACCGCTCATCAACTGGCCAACTGTTGCCGCGAGTGTCGAGTTTGCGAAACTGCTGCTTTTTTTTTTTTTGTCAAATCGTTTTCTAGACCCAACGGTTAATTTGAATTTTCCGCCGATTGCTCTCTAATTATACACATACAATATATATACGCATATGTAGATATATTACTTATACGCATATATATCTGAAAATTGTTCGAACTTATCAATTTGAACGAGCGATTCGCGATTCGAGATTCTCTGCGGTGATTCTCTGCTGTTCAGCTGTTCAGGCGAGTCGTGCGTTTGCGTCGCGTCACTTTTCCGTTCTGAATCAAAATCGGAGGCACTGGCAAAAAGCTTTTCCCAGTAATATTTAGCACCAGCGTCGAGGGCGACGTCGATGCCGACTGCCGAGTGTCGACTGCGGCAGCGACTGCAAAGACTGGCAGACAGCGCCACTCGAGTGTGCATTTATATTGTTTTAATACCCTTTCCGCAGATGTAGTATAATTTTGTCGTCATGCTTGTAACCTCCTCAAGACGTATGCGACCCCATAAGCTTTATATATTTGCTTGATCAGCATTGCCAGTCGAATCGATGTAGCCATGTCTATTAACTGCACTCATATTTAAACTATAAAATGAAAATCGTTTTGAAAACTTGAAAAATGTGCTAGTTTTTCGAAATATAAGACGAACAAAAGTCTTAAATTGCTATAACCCAGAGGTATATTTGTTAATAACTTAAAAACTTTCTAAAAATTAGAAATTCAAACGCTTTTTTCTAGTTTTGCTCTTCCGGAAAAAAAACATTATTTTTTTTTTTTTAAGAAATATTTTTTGTGACCAAAAAGGAGATTTGCTTTGGGCGACAAAAGTAATTCAATTTTCTAAAATTCATGTTGAGTGTGTTAACAGGTGGACTCCGGTGTGTAAGCGTATGTAATCTTGTTTTGTTAGCTTGTGTGCGTCATTTGAGAATTACGATTGTTGTTGTAGAGTGTTTGCAACAAAACCATATGCATTGCCTGAGAGTGCTGTACAATGTGTTTACGTATGGGGTGCGAAAATTCTAAACACTCTAAATTTTACATGATTCTGCGCGTGCGTGTGTGTGTGTGTGTGTGTGTGTGTATCATCATAGAAAAACAACCACCTGTAGTGCAGTTTTCAAAAAAACTTGCATAGATTAAGCAGGAAGTCGTTGCAGCTTGTGACCCTCCCCTATTTCCACAGGCCGAAGCTTTCCTGGTTGCATTTCTTATGCGATTATTCCAAGCAAAGCAAACAAAGTGAAAAGCTTTGCCAGCATGCAAAACTTCTCGACACTGGAAATTGAATTTATTGCTTTAATGCAACTGAAACGGTTACCAGGCACACAGACAACATCAACAAGCATTACAAATATATATATATAAATATATCTATATATATATATTTACATACACACATACATATATCAAAGAGCAGAGAATTTGTGCTTGCGATTTTAAGGACAAGGTCACGATTTTCATGCAATGCCAATGAAAACGAGTGAAGGCTACAGGAAAAACTTTGTAATTGCATGAATATATACATATATAAATATTGAACAGCACGTGCAATGTTGCAACATTGCACCAAATAATATAATAACAAACATATTGCGTATACGCCTCATTGACCGGCCGGGCAGACGCACGTGAATGGCGCATGGCTGCCATAAAAATAGCCAGCGACTGACAAAATCTGACTTAAATAATAGGAAAAGAAAACGGTGCAAACAAAAGAGAAGAAGAGAAAAGAACTCACGCAATGGACGCTTTGGTTCCAGACCTAAATCGTGATAACGAATTTTGCCAGTTTAATGAAGTGCTTCTGCAATCTATGTTAATAAAAGTCGTTGCCCTAACAGGTAAATACTACGAAGATTGGACTAAATGCGGACTTATTATTTCTCTTAAATTAAAATATATGTTTTTTCCCCATTTTATTGTCATTACGCTCATTTTGTGTGAATTCTTTTTATTTATAATTATTTTCGGCTATGAATTTTTCTGGCACATCTCTCAAAAGAAAATAAAATAAATGGTTTCAAAATTTAGATTTTTTTTTATTATATATATATTACTAAACCATTTTAATTTTAGTTGGGTTGTTTTTATTTATTTGGTTATTTATTGTGGACTAAATACAGTTTTAAAAAATGATTTTAAAATGTAAATTATATTTACCAAATTAATTTATATTAAACTAAGTAGCAATTAAATTACAACATTAAAATAATAAAGAGAGAATGTAGTAAAAAGAACCATTGTATTTCGACTGTTTTAACGAGGCATCAATACAGACAGGAATATATGTATATGTAGGTGGATATGTATGAATGTTTAAGTGGCAAGTTGCATGCAATTCATTTAATGAAATGAACAACAATTACAATTGAGAGACGACACGAAA
Organism: Drosophila paracracens; assembly: GCA_035044025.1. Taxonomy (NCBI): domain Eukaryota; kingdom Metazoa; phylum Arthropoda; class Insecta; order Diptera; family Drosophilidae; genus Drosophila; species Drosophila paracracens. The sequence goes on along the minus strand of JAWNMN010000401.1, from coordinate 3,967,435 downwards.
TAGCCATCATTGCTGGGGGGTCGTTGGGATTCCTTATCAAGGTGAGCAAAATGTCAATGTGAAATGCTTTCACTGCGTGGCACCGCCAGCACCAGCTGATTGCGTCAGCTGACGGCTGTCTTCCCCATGTCCGTGTTTGTGTCCGCTTTGAGCGCCAAATACGTGCAAGGACGTCAGTCAGCAGTCAGACCGACAGACAGTCGCACAATTATGCTGTGAAAATACTATTTCCGTTTCCCTCTTAAGGTTAATGAATTCCTGTTTACAGGTGGCAACACTGGCTGGGTTAAAGGTTACAACTGCAGGTTGATGATTATTGATGATATTGAAACGGTTTTTTTTTTAATTAACATATTCGCAAACAGTCTATCTATTGCAAATCTTAAGCTCTCCTTGACGAACAGTAAATGTGCACAGATTAATTTTCACTTACCTCTTGACATTGAACGCTTTTAATTTGTGATATTCCGTTAATTAGTCTTAGGTCGAGCATTGTAATTCTAGAGGGAGAGGGGGTGCGAGCGGGTATGCAAGCAACTGTTAACACTTAACAGCAAATCACTCTGTGCACTATTTGTTTATCTTGTTTTTTTTTCCTTTTGCAATTTTGAATCAAGGGCAAAGAGAACACGGCAACAACAACAGGAGGCGTCGCCCTTGTGTTTGTTTTTTCTTGGGTGTTTCACTTGGTGCGGTGCTGCTCTTTTATCGATTATTATTCACACTATTAATAAAATGTGTATTTCTAGTTTTGTAATTAAACTATTTTCAGTGTTTTGCGGTTGTTGGAATATGGATCCTGTTTGATAAACTGAACAAACCGCACGAGCCGAGAAAACATGCAGAACTGTGGGCGGGAAATGTTAAGCGGAAAAGGGATATTCATGTACATAAATGGGGAAATTTTAACAGAGCAACAATTTATGTATTCCCCCAAGGCAATTGTTATTATTTAATAGTCTTAATTTTTCTCGAAAATATAAAAGTAAGTCGTGTTTAACAAAAGCTTTCAAAACTTTTAAAATATCTAAATTACAATAAATACAAAAATAAATGGAAATTATCTGCAAATTTAAAGTTTGTGCTTAACATACTGTTAACAGCGAGGTAAGCGCTAAATTTAAATGGAATTATTATCTATATATATATATATCTTATTGAATTCATCCTGAAAATGGCTGTTTAGAACGAAATGAAACAATTGTTTGCTTAAAATAAATAATAGGTTTATTTAATTTAGCATTTAGTAAGCATAAATAACACGATTACCATTAACAGGTTTTTATTCGAACAACATGTTATCCAATAGTTTTAAATTTTTCACTTTTCTTTTAGCAATATTAGGTAAATATATTAATATCAATATATATATTAATATCCATACATATATATATATTATTCAAAGGTGTTGCTTTAGCTGCATTAGTAGCGGTGTGTGTAGAGTGTAGATTGCTTTGCCAGACATAATAAATACATGCATAAGTAAAAGTATTAGTTCCTCAACAAAAGTATAAGCCACAATTGGAAATCACATTAACGAATTGCATAAAGCAGACCTTAAAATGCGAATTAACTAAGAGCTGAATGAAATGCCACTCTAATAAATACATGTACATAAATAACTATATCGATGAATTGCTTGCAAAAATACAACTACATTTTCCCCAATTTGTGGGTCCCTTGTAATCTCTCCATTCATTTTGATTTTTCTTTTGTTTTGTTTTAAATTATTAAATTATTACTATAGTGAGTTTCTTGTTTGGATTACTCTGAACTGAATGCACTAACAAAAGATTTAGTTAACTGCAAGCGATTGCTTTTGTTGTTTGTTAATGTTTGTTGTTTTAAGCATTTTGTTAAATTCGCTGCTGTTGCATTCCGTAGGTTGACCAATGTGCTTGTAGTTTTTTGGCTGCTGATTTACAGAAATATTTCCACATATTATCTGCGCAAATCGATGACTTTGATCTTTGCCTGGCCATCCATATGGATATGCTGGGCATCCATGAACAACGGCGGATCATTGGGATGCGGATGAAATCCGCTCTGCCGACACTGTGCAATATAGTCCAGTCCATAATGAGGCGTAAGTAGAAAGAAACCAGTTCTAAAAATAAAACGTAAATGTTATTCTGTGACTCACTTGGATAAGCCGCAAAAATAGAATGACTCACGTATTGTACTTGGGCGCACAGACGATGGCAATCGCTTCGGGCATCATCATTTGATAGGAGCAATGCGTGTGCAGATCAACGGAGGACAGGAAGGCCGTCTGCGTCGGATGCGTCTGTCGGAGAGTCAACAATTAGCAAAGTCAAAGATCTAAGTTCTAAATGCTACCTACATGTATCCAGCCTAGTGTAATGAGTTGCATTTGGTCCTGCACATCGAAGATCTGCTCCTCGTGCATCGTGTTGCAGCTGTCCGGCGTGCCGTGCTGCTGCGGCGTAATAATGTGCGTGATATACAGCTCATTGCGGGCAAGATGGCCGGCGAGTACGCCACAAGTCTCAATGTTATTGGAGGTATTGGAGCGGGCGAGCTGCAGGAACACATCCATGGTGTCGCCAGGTACGTTGACGGTGCGCAGCGAGCCCGCCAGTAGCGAGTCCATGCGATTATATTGCGGCTTCTGGTTGCGATCAAAAGCGGGCTTCGATAATGAGCTACAAGGGACAAACCGTGTAATGAGTGAATCACCTGCCACATGGCTGCGCTACAAAATAGAAACACTCACTTGGTTGTTTTATCGGCGCTGGCATCGGCGGCGGGGAGCAGCAGACCAGAATTGGGCAGATTGCTGCGATTGGCGCCCGTGGGAAAATCATTAGGATACACCACCTGATCAAGCAGATCGAGATCGGGCGCTGTGGGCTGATTGCTGGCATCCATTTGCACATGCAGATTAGCGGGTATCAGCGACGGCACATTGCCCGCTCCAGCTGCCTTGCGGTTCGCCAGCTCCCGTTGCCGATGACGTTCACGTTCCTGTTCCCGCATCCGTTCCGCCTCCTTGTTGGCCAGAAACTGTTCGTATTCGCGCTGATATTGCGCGAGGAGCTTGGTGCGCAGCTTCTCCGTCGTTGGCATAATCTCGTCCTTAATCGTCTTATTGATGGCCTTCACCTCGGCCTTAACGCTGCCATAGTCGGGATGCTGGCGTATCTTCTCGATGAAGAGCGTCATGTAGCGCATGTACAGGATGAAGGCATTCTCGTGATTGCCCTCGTTTAGATACACGTTCGCCATGCGCAGCATCTCCGTCCCAGAGCGATAATAGCTACGGCCAAAAAAAAAGTATTATCTTTTATTTCTTCCCCATAAATAAGCCAGGCACAAAAACAAAAAAAAAATAGGCAAGTAGCTGCCAAGGCACACATACATGTGTGTGTGTGTTTGTGTGAGACACAACATGCGGCCAAGGCGAATATCCTTCAAAAGGCAAATACGGCATGCAAGGCCAAAAAGTGGGCGAATGACATTGAAGCAGGGATTCCACTTTGCCGCCTTGATTCACTTTCAACTTACCGCGTCACTGGCATATTCTTGTCCACATCGATAAGATTCCCGTAGTGGGACAATTGCTTCATGCGTTCCAGCGGCTCCACAATGCCCATATTCATATTGTTCACGGCCTTGGACATTTTATTTGTTAGTTTTTTGTTTTTTTTTTTGTTGTTGTTGCTTTTGCTTTTGCTAACTGAATCTGTTGCGTTCTCTCTGCGCACCTGCCGTTTTCGCTTCAATCTCTTCTCACGCGTGATTTCATCTGTGTCGTCTTGCTCAAGGATTTGGAGTATCGTTGTAGTTTTTTTTTATTGTGGCTATTTGGTAACAATTGTAAACGAATCACTTATTACGCAGGTGGTGGCTGAGGTGGCGTCGCTTCAACACTGCCTGCCACAACAGCTGTTCGTCCGACATCAATTGTAAAGCCTCTAACAGCTGCTCTAACAGCGTTAACAATGCATCGATAAGTTTGATGTTATCGATGCCTCTGCTCTTTCGCAACTGTTAACGCAATTTTGAGCTGCCTGTTGGCATTTCAAATTGCTTACCATTTAATAATCTGCGATTGTTTAATCCTTATCGTTGCAAAAATATGGCTACGATAATCTTTACAAATCTTATTATCAGTTCGTATTTTTAAAGACCCCACTCGAGCACATTTTTGCTTGCGTAGTCTTCCAATTCAGTTAGCGAGCCTTGCTGCAGCCAGAAGTGTTAGGAGCTGAGCAGTTTTTGGGAAATTTCAAAAGTAAGTGAATACTATTTAATCTAATTCTACAACTAGAAAAATACATTTTAAGCAAATTTAATTTTGACGACCTTTTCTAAATAAGTTTTTGTGTTGTGACTGTAATCTTCAGTGGTTCAAAGTGCTTAGATTGGCCTTAAGTTAATCTTTAGTGTTAAAAGCCTATTCGATAAGTTATCAATGGGTTATTTGAAAAACAAAATATTTATGGCAAACTAGAGATAGACAGCAAGAAAGAGAGAGATAGAGCAACTGATCTCCTTATGCGCACAATGGACTCAGACTCAGAGTCAGTGATAATGCACATCAGCAATTGAACACATGATGGCATGAATAAATGACGGACTGAGCGCTGTATAGCAATCAATGCAAAGCAATACACAAAAAAGACAAAAGCGTGCCGAACTGAGCTGAGCTGAGCTTAGAGACAGAGAGAGGCGCGAGAGAGAACGCTCTTCCATCTTGTGGTCAGTCTGGCAACTGGCCAAACCCAAAGCCGTCGTGCCTGAGCAGTTGAGTGCCAACTTGGGCGCATAGCGGGCGTCATTTCCAAATCATCAGCGACGCGACTTCCAATCGAAATTCGAATTCAGTTTCGTTTTAGTTGATTTTTTTTTGTGGATTTTCTTTGGCATTATTTGTGGTGCCATTTACATGGGAAGTGGCGGAGAGGGGCAAAGTCTCTTCTTTATGATTTGTGTGTGTGAGATAAATATCTACATCGATGCGGCTTGTTTTGAAATTTGTTTCGCATTTGAAACGCAAGCAATTTCGCAAGCGAGCGTTGACTGATTGAGGGAAATATATATATAAAAAAAGAAAAATTTGTTACAACTTTTTGCCGTGTTTTAAGCGTTAATCGCGATAATTTTCCGCCATAATTTGGGTAATTAATTGAAGGGGCCTGCGTGAGATAAATTTTTTAATGCAACAATGAACAATTCCATTAAATTCAAAATGAATTCATTGCTGGTCGGCAATTCGTCACATTAATAACTTTAGGCGCTAATGAAATAAAATAAAATAAGTTGGTGAAACATATCCATTGTAAACAGTGCCAAGGCAAAGGAGCTCATTGCGTAAGCATACAACATACCAAACCAAAAAAAAATAATAATAATAAATAAGTTTAACCTCGAAAACGAAACGCGAAAGTGCCAGAAATCGTGGGGATCGTAATAAGTAAAAAGTGTATGAAAAGGCTCATCAGCAAATAAAAAGCACCCATATGAACCGAAATCTTCTATAATTTGCTCAATTGGATGACAGCGGCGACGCTGACACCATATCTAGTGGCCAGCCAGAGCCCGTCCGAGCGGCGTGTATCCAAGAGATACATTTGAATCTTTTGTAAGTGGCCTGCACACAATGGTGCCAAGTGCTAAACACAACAAAGAAAAAAAAAAACAACATGAAAAAGTAACCAGAAATTGACCGAATTAAAATCAGATAAAACCCAATTACAATTTGAATAAAGGCGGCATAAACAATATAAAAGCCACGCAAAACCAAAATGCAGCATGCATCAATCAAATGTACAGCACAATAAAAATAAATAAAAAAAACAAGTAATTTTTGATGAGCTTATACGAGCAAAAACTAAATAATTATTTCGTGAATTACAAGTCCGAACTTGGATCTATGTATCTGTATCTGTGTATCTGCGTGATGGCCCTGCAGCTGTTATCGTTGCCTCTCCACTTGTTATGTCCTCAACCCATTAAAAAAACCATGGGAAAATGGGTATAATAAAGTTGTTAATGTGTATGTAACAAGCGGAAGGAAGCATCTTCGATCATAAATTATATATATACTTGATCAACAACAACGGCAAGCCCAACTCAGAGACTATAAGAGGTATAGACATCAGATTTGGCATATAAGTTGATATTTACCAGAGGCAGCTCAAGTTTATTTCTACTACTAAAACCTGCGCAGCAGGGTATCTCCTAGTCGAACTGTCTCCAATTGATATATAATACCCCCTTTTATATATTAATGATGAAGTGAACAAATTTATAATTTAAGATCAAATAAGAAACGCATTTTTTATTTCAAAGCTGTGCGGCAGGGTATCTCATAGTCGAGCTGTCCCAACTAGCGAATTTTGACATGTTTTTGTTTTTGTTTTGGGCTTGCTTATTTGGACTTCAGCTGCTGGTTGGGCCTGTGAGCAAGCCAACCCCGCATATAAGTATTTTGTGTGTATTTATTTAATTTTCGTTTTCAATGTCAGCCTGCCAACTGAATTATGCAAAGCGCACGACAATCTCAACTGTCGATTGGCCGCCGACCGTTCAGTTCAACATACAAAACAATTACTCACTCATTGACGTGATTTGGCGCCTTGCCACATAAAAAAAGATTCTTTTTTTTAAGACGTGGCCCGCATGCGTGTAGGGAAATAAGTGCATATCAAATGCATGAACAAATCTGGTGTTGGGGGGGGGGGGGGGGGGAGGGACGTAAAAACCCATATACTTTTGATTTTCCTGTGAATTGCCAATAATCATCGGCCACTGGCCAGAAGCAGCTTCATGTTGTAGTAGCCTCAGCCTGAGTTTTGCCAGCTGATAAAAACCGGTTCCAATAACGGGCAATGAGCTCTTCAGCTGATAACAGAACAACAACAAAGAGCAGCAAATTGTTGTTGTTGCTGCTGTTGTTATTGTTGTTGCTGTTGTTGTTGTCGTTGTCCTCTGCTTTTGTTTTGCATTGTAATACGCACTTCTCTTTATTCATTGATGCAACTGCTCGAGGCCGCAATAAATTAGCATTTGTCGTTGGCCGCCGACCGTTTTATCCATAAATTCATCCATAGATACATAGATACATAGATACATGTGCATAGATACATATCTATTGCTGCTTTGTAGGGCTATCTTGGCATTTGATTTGATTGTTCAACAATGTGCAATAATTTGCCCATATTTGCAAATTACTTAAGTGTGTTTGATTCATTGACATCAAGCCAAATTGCTGATTTGTGCGATAAGTCTTTATTTCTTGTTGTTGCATAACAATCTTATCGACAATGTGAAATATGGTGCATGTAGATTAGCCACTTAACTTATTATTACGTTGCAAATTATTTATATCACCAAAAGAATTCAGTATTTTTTGAGACTGCAAGGAGTAAAATTGTGAATTGTGAATAAATTTAACTGAATTTAATTAGGTAAAATTTGTTATATTATGTACAAACTTTAAGCAACTTTACGCACAATTTATACTCATAGTAATAATAACAAACTTTTTTAACTCAAAGTTTCCACAAGACGAATTTATTTTTTATTGCGAACCAAATTAATTAATTTAAAAGTTAATATTTTGATTGCTTGTACAGAAAATTGATGAAATTGTCTCAATTATAAATAAAGTATACATTTGAAAATCCTTAGAAAAACCCTTTTCTTCAATTGAATTTTGTTTGCCACAGATTGTGGTTTTTCTTAGAGAAGTTTCACTGCATATTTTTTTAATTGATCAATTGGTATCTATTGTCTTTTTTCAGTTAACTTGTTTTTGTCATACCTGTGTGTGTTTAGCAACAAGGATGGCTAATTGGAAATATTGCTTAGTCACGCTGTTCACGGTTGGCGCCCTGTGCAGCCTGGCCAGCGCCTATAAGGTGGGCGTTGGACGTGCGGACATAACGGGACCTTCAGTGGAAATTAATTTCGTAAGTGCAACGCTCAACTGAAACTGAACTCAATTGCCTCAATTGTCAAAATGTGTGTCATTTGATAGATGGGCTATGCGAACATTAACCAGGTTGGACGTGGTCTCCATACGCGCACCTTTGCGCGTGCCTTTGTTGTGGAGGATGAGAAGGGCAACCGGGTGGTATTCGTGAGTGCCGACTGTGGCATGATGGGCTATGGCCTGAAGCGGGAGGTGGTGAAGCGTTTGCAGGCACGTTATGGCAACATATACAACACGGAGAACGTTGCCATCAGTGGCACCCACACCCATGGGGCACCTGGCGGTTTCCTGATGCATTTGCTCTACGACATATCCATTCTGGGCTTTGTGCCGCAAACCTTTGAAGTGATGGCCCAAGGAATCTATTCGGTAAGCTATAAAACGATTGGGCTGAAATCGATCAATTTTTGTGCATTTATTTAATTATTTCTGTATGTATAAATATATTTTTTATTTTCAAATATTTTTCTTTTACTATCCTAATTAATTTTCTTGCAGGCCATTAAACGCGCCACGCATAATATGGTGGATGGTCGCATCTATTTCTCGAAGACGACGCTGCTCAACGTGAACATCAATCGCTCACCGTCATCGTATCTGCGCAATCCGGAGGCGGAGCGTGCGCAGTACGATCACGATACGGACAAGACACTGGCCCAGCTGAGATTCGTGGACAACGAGAACAATCTGCTGGGTGCCTTCAATTGGTATGCGGTGCACGCGACCTCGATGAACAACACCAACAAGCTGGTCACCAGCGATAACATGGGCTATGCGGCACTGCTGCTGGAGAAGGAGTACAATCCCAACAAGATGCCTGGCAAGGGTAAATTTGTGGGCTCGTTTTGCTCCTCCAATTTGGGTGATGTTTCACCCAACATCATGGGTCCCAAGTGCTCAATTTCGGGCAAGGAGTGCGACATACTCACCTCCCACTGTCCCCCCGGCGAGGGTGATTGCTTTGCCTCCGGTCCTGGTCGCGACATATTCGAGAGCACCCAGATCATTGGTCAGCGTTTGGCAGATGGCGCTCTCAGTCTGCTCAACGAGCAGAGCCAGGAGACGACGGCTCGCGAGGTGACTGGCGATGTGCGCTTCATCCATCAGTTTGTCGATATGCCCAAGTATAATGGCAGCACCTACAATCCACTCACCCGCAAGCTGGACAAGATCAGGGGCTGCCAGCCTGCGATGGGTTACAGTTTCGCTGCTGGCACCACCGATGGCCCGGGCGCCTTTAGCTTCGAGCAGGGCACCACCACCGACAATGCCATGTGGAACTTTGTACGCGACTTTATCGTTCCGCCCACCCAAGAGGATATCAAGTGCCACGAGCCAAAGCCTATACTCCTTGCCACTGGTCGAGTAAGTAATATTTCAAGAAACTCAGTTTTTGATGAAAGATTTTGATTGAGTTTGAATTTTGCCATCATTTATTGAATCGCTTTACAAATAGTTTATATTTTATATGGATTAATTGAAATATTATCTTCTTTTCAGGCAACTTTCCCCTACGAATGGCAGCCAAAAATTGTATCCAATCAAATCTTGAAGATCGGCGATATTCTCATTGCTGCAGTTCCATGTGAATTCACAACAATGGCCGGTCGTCGTTTGCGCAATCAGATGCGAGCTGCTGCCTCAGCAGCTGGCGGCATCGACATGGAGGTCATCATTGCCGGCCTGACCAACATCTACACCAGCTACACGACCACCCCGGAGGAGTATCAGGCGCAGCGCTATGAGGCTGCCTCCACCATATTTGGTCCACACACCCACACCATATACATGGACCTTTTCGAGCATTTGACGAAGGCACTGATGCGCAACGAGACTGTGGATGCTGGTCCCAGTCCGCCCTATATGAACGATGTGATGTTGTCGTTGAACACTGGAGTGCTCTTCGATGGCCATCCGATTGGCACGGAGTTTGGCTATGTGAAAACGCAGCCGAAAACTCAATATGGCATCAATGACACCGTTATAGCCACGTTCATTTCGGGCAATCCGCGTAATAATCTCTTCACAGAGAAGACCTATTTTTCTGTTGAGCGTAAGATCAACGAGGATCGCTGGAAGATCACCTATACGGATGCAAGCTGGGACACCAGGTGAGCACCATAACCACTACCACCTATTAAGCATGTAGTCTAATTTTCTAATTTTGCAGAATGATCTGGCACCGAACGAATAAAATTCTAGGCTTCAGCGAACTGGAAATCGTTTGGAACATCAGTCCGCAAACTCTACCCGGAGAATATCGCATTCGTCATTCGGGTGAATACAAGTACATTCTCGGTGGCAAATATCCGTACGAGGGTTTGACGCACTCCTTCACTGTCACTGAGGATTAGCATGCTGCATGACCAGCCGAAACAAATCCACGTATTTATTTACCATTCAGGAATGATGAGGAAAAGCTTTATTTTTAAAACACAAATAAAATGAATGCCAAATTTGTTAGAACTTAAATAAAACCATTGAGAAATACTATAAAATAGCGTGGAATATTCCACATACGTGTTATATAAATAACCAATTTATCAGTGTAATTCGAATTGCCCGCCATCCGCAACAGCTGTTCCAATACAATCCACAGCCCACTTACCTACTTGCTTTGCTTTGAATGTGGATTGCATGTGTATTTTTAGCTCTCTCAATCTCGCGCAACGAAAAAAGGAGAACATGTTTTCTTGCTCTCCGTCGCTCTCGCTCTATCACTCGCTCTGTCTGATTTGTGGCTCTCATATGTAAATGTATCTGCTGGCGGCTAATGCGGCATTAACATCAGTTTCAGTTCCATTCTGTGGTGCTGAGCGCGCGGACGCAGTATAGACGTGGCTCAATTCCGCAGCCACAAGCGAATAAGCGAGACAAAAAGCAAACGAAAATCAGGACTGCCTAAATATCTTTCGTGTGTGTTTGTTTGTTTGTAGTTAGTGTGTGTGTGTGTAAATACTTTATTTTTTGTGCTAGATCTAACGAACTTGCATATGTAAATTTGCAACTCAATTGGGCCGGAAGAATTGTTGAACTCCACTCAGCTGCGGGCAAGAAACCCGATAAACTGTAAACAAAAGGTGAAAAGAAAACAATAACAGACTCAAGAAGAAGAGAAGAAGAAGAGAAGCTACGCCCACAATTGACGCTTAAGGGCAACAAGTTCCTACCGAAAGAGAGACAAGGTAAGCGCCTGGAAGAGAGTGATCAGAAAGTGACGTGTTTCATGCGATCGACCCCTGTTGTTAGTGCCAGTTTTGGTCTCGATTATGTGTGCAGCTTCCGTCCTGTATTGATAAGACTCGAGTCTAGTCTATCTAGTCTCTCTTTGCCTTGCCTTGATTAAATGTGGGCCAGCACAAAATAGAATTTCGTTTTGATAAGAAAGAAATTTCTAGTTCGGGCGACGTCATTCAGAAATATTATTTTCATACAAATGTCTAAACTTAGTTCACTTCTATTATTTTCTATGCATTCTTCTCAATTTTGTCGCTCTCGTTGCTGCTGTCGTTGCTGTTCTTGTTGCTGACCGCACACACATGTGTGTAGTTTCAATTGAAATCATCAATGTTTCCCGCCGCGTTGTGCGATAAGTAAACGTTGCCCGAGGGTAAAGGCAAGGGGCGGGGCAAAGGGAATCAATCGTAGGCAGCCTCCTCCAGTCACGTAGTCAATTTTGTTGCTTCGTTTGTTTTGGTTCGCTTTTTTCTCGTTGGTTTTGCTTTTGCTTTTGACCCGCACTTCGTTTGCTGTTTATGTTCCGTGTTCTGTGTTCATTGGAAAGCAACCCCTAAATATGTTTGTGATGGATGCACGACTGGAATTGGAACGCACAGAACGCGTTGCCAACTATCACAAAAAATGTATTCTCGTCGTCTATTCAAAATTCAAACTGAGCGCTTCGTTTGCCATACGCGATTCAAATTCGAATCTGTTTCTATATTTATCGCATCGTTAAAATAGCAACTCATAATTATTAAAATTACAAACACTCTGCCAATTTTATGACCACAAATGGCGTGTATTAAACTGCGATTTGTTTCAATTTATTAATTTTAATAATTGACACTCGTTTGATGTTTTTTTTTTTTCAAGTGGATTCCGCAATGCTTGATGCTAATCAGAAATGCTCACCCCTTGCCAGTTGGGCCAATAAGTCAACTTACGAAACCGGTCTCAAAATGTGTGCAACTTCAATTGTTTATTTATAAAGCGCACTCGAGCTCCGACAATTTTTTTGTTTTTTTTTTTTGTTTGCTGTTTACTCATTTCAGTTCAATGTTTAAATAACCTGCGGCAAGAGATGCTCTTCTTCTTTTTGTTTAAATCAGAAACGAAAGCAACTCAAAATGAAATCAAAACTAAATCAAATCAAATGAAAGCAAATTCAATGAAAGTGTTGCCCTGATTGCTGCCTGCCCCCTTAAAAAAAAATACAACTTCCTTGAAAGTCGCACTCCATTTCAACATTTCAACATTGCTCTTACATTTTCATTTCTATTTCAAATTCCACTTCCACTTCCATTTTCAATGGCCACTGAAATCACGGTTGTTTGTTGTGTAATTAGTTGCAGTTATTTGTTGCTGTTTTTGTTTTGTTTCTCTCGCCAAAGTTGGCAACTGCATTTATTGGCAGTTAACTTGACGCATCTTTTTTTCTATGCCTTTGCTGAGTTATTTTCAACCGGTTAAGATGCGATTGTCAATCGGGCAGATGATGCCGTTTATGCTTACCGCTTTCAAGGTGAATCGCTTAGCAATGTAAAATTTATGCACACATCTCTGTTTATCTGTATATATAATATAAATATATACAATGCCTGTGTAACACTGTCATTCACAATTTGCAAACTTGTTTATCCCGACTCGCGTTGAAAAATTCTCAATGTGGAAGATATTTTTCGCATTGAGTTGGGTTCAAGCTCAAGATGACAGGCTCACAAGTTATGCCAATTCAATATACGCCAAACAAATCGAAAAGTTTGTCAGTTAGAGCAGTATCTCAAGATGATCAAATGGCAAAACTTGGCAACAAATTTGGCATTGGAATCAGTGTTGCCCAACTTCTCGATTTGATAGCCAAATTGATGCTGGTGCCACAACACGGCGCATCCAACAACCATGTCAAATTTAATTTCCGAAATTCCCAAAACTGCTGTCAATTGCGATTTTAATTATGCACAACCCAAAGAAACAGCTACAAACGGCATAAGGTCAACTTGTAGCACCCGAGAGAGCTTTGGGCTGCCATTTAAAGTCGACGCGATCGTGTGGCATTAACTCACAAATACAAAAGACAAAAGACGCTGCTCTCAAATGCCAAACAATAAACACTGTTGTCGCTATGTGGCGCCCCAAAATTGAACGCCACATAAATGTCAGCAGCTACTGTTTGCTGACTTATGATTTGGCAGGCTATAGCTATTGCCACATGGCAACATTTGCACCTGATTAATGCTGCTTCTTGCACTCTGAAAATAGAAATTGCTCCGAATGTGGAAAATCAACATATTTCCCTTATTATGCAGAGAGTAAATTTCTGAAACGGATTAATATTTTCTGAATTGGAGAAAGGATTTTTGTCTTTGCTCTTGTACTTTTTAGAAATATTATGTATTATTAGGGTATAAATAGAAATGTTTAGCACTTCTACTTTTTCTCATATTTCTTCTCTTATAATTATTACTATTATTTTATTTGGATTTTTTTTCTGAAAAATAGAAAAAATCTTCGTTATTTTTAGCAATTTTCGAATATTTATTTTTAACTTAGGCATTTTTTTTCTCTGAGTGTAACAACATGGAAACTGTCTGCTTGCCAACATGTGTATATAAAGGGACTAATGTTTAATACTTGGCTGACAGGTGCTTTCAAATTGGTTGTCAGGCTGGCCAGGAAACAGGGGGGAAACAGCGGGCAGCAAACGTTTGTTGTCTGTTTATGATAAGAGTTTCGACAGAGTCATGTGTTCGGGGTGCCACTCAACTTAACTAAAGCATGCCACATAAATAGTACCAGTTAAGGGTTACAAGTTACCGTTAGATTTATGCTTACGGTTACTTTTATTGTGCTTTGGACACACTAAACCCAGCCGTTTTACTGCAGCACCTGCAGTTCACATGCCAAACTATTGCCAATTCGAGCTGACTTGGCATTTAGAGGCACAAAAGTGCTGGGCACTCGCTTCATTTGGCTAATGAGCTTGCTCAGCACTTTGCACAAAGAAAATGCATACCTAAAGCCAGCAATATTTCATAACTTAATTGCCACAAAGCGAAAGTCAAAAGCAGAGCCAAAAAATGGCACAATTAAATTGAGAATTCGCATCAAACGCAGAAGCAACGTAGGAAGAAGCAAGCAAAGTTGCTGCATTTTAGTTAGTTGCATAAGCCGAAGTATTGGCAAACCAAAAAAAAACAACAACAACAACAATATGAGTTGCAGTATCAACACGCAAGCGAATTTGCTGAGGCAAGGCTAAATAAATGCCATTTGAGGCGTGGCAAATGCAATTTGATATTGTTGTTGCAACTTAATTCCATTATTAAAAATTCCATCAAATTGTTATTTTTCAAAGTAAATAACAATTACGTTATATTTAAATAATAATAATAATAATGCAATATTTGTTTTCAAACATAATTTGTGGCAAACAGAATGAGTTTGCCTTATCGAATGTTTTTTCTTTGATTATGCACAACAAGAGCAGTGGCAAATTAAATTATTATCACTATCAGGAAATGTCAGCGAGTAAAAACATGAATTCTGAACAAATGTGAAATATTAATGCAGTAGTAAATATTTAGTAGTTTGAATGAAGTTTTGTTGCCAACTAACAAAGTGGAAATGAATATTAAAATAGCAAATGCATAAATCAAAAATAATATGATTTTGTTTTTAATATTTAATTTGCATACTCAACTATCATCGACTGCACACTGTCTGAATGCGAAAACATTTTGTTCTTCTTATTTTTATTGTTTTTGTGTAATGTCCGTCAAGCCGTCCTGTCCGTCCGTCAGTCTGTTCGCCGTGAAACGCAGCTTTCAACCAGACCTTGAAACTTGGAACACTTGCTTGTCTGTGCCAGATCAAATCGATAATTGGAAATCTAGAAAACTATAATAGAAATTGGTTTATTCTTTCTTGGCTACGCCCATCCTGTTGCCACTTTTTGTCAGAGTATTTCGCCTTCGGCTACACCCGGTTGCAACGTTTTTTTTTTTTTTTTTAGTTTTATTATAACCAATCACACCAGCGTCTATGCTAATTAGTAGTTTGACATTTCAGATCATCCTCGATTGTGCAATTTGTTTGTTTTTAAAATCGAATTTATGCGTTTTCGATATCTAAATTTAAATTTATTTCATTTTATATTTTCCCCCTCGGAATGACTAAATTAATGCAACATAATAAAATATATATATAATATCTATCAATGAATTTGTGACAAAGTGATTTTTTTTTATTCCGGTTTTAAAATTAGCTAAAAATGTGAAAGTAGAGCTGAGTAAAATTCTTGCTGCTTCAAACATTAATTTTGCATACCACACATTTAATTTTCTGTGCAAAAGTTTTCTTAACAAAAACAAAAAAAAAATGTAATTGTTGTTTGTTTTTTTGTTTGTTCTTCTCTTGTGAAAAGTTACTGCACATGAATGTCTACACAAATGTACAGCATAAAAAAAGCGGGCCAAAAGAAAATCACAAGAAATAATGAGAATAAAGAAAATACAACAAAAAAAAACGGTTCACCGAACTCATTAAAAGACGAAAGAAATTCAGAGTTCTGTAGTATCTGAAAACATTCGATATGGGGAACCCACATATGTTTACACAAAATAAAATTTGCATTTCAATAAATTTGATTGTGTAACGTTCTGACCACAAACTGATCACGGGCCGAGTACCGTTAGAGATTCAAGTGGAAACAATGCGACGCTTGTTGTTCACATAGCGGCAGTGCAACATCAGCCACGCGTGTCTGTCAGATATATTTGCATATTCGTTGACCCAAAAGTTCTTTGAACTCAATTTCATAGTTGTCGTCAAGCGTGCTGCAATCGAAACTTATCCTGAAACACATCAAATTCGATTGTTGTCATTGTTTGTTTGTCAGTGTCCACAAAAAAAAAAAAAAAAAAGTTTGATTTCCTCGTTTTTATTGTTTTTGTTGGCGCCCCGTTTTCTTATCAGCATCCTAAATCGACAGAGAGCTCGAATTTTATGCGAAACCGGTTAAAAATTGAGCGCATTTTGGGGACTTAATAATGTGTTGGGACGAATAAATTAAAATATTTAAAATATATGTAGAAAAATGGAAAATGTCGAAATATCGATTTTCTCCGCGTGGTCAAGTTTGACCTACAAAATAAAACATGCCGCATTTCGATTTCAAGCGTTGCTTGTAAAAATCGGTTCAGTTTTGACGACATTATAACCGCGACAAGTTTGGAACTGTACGCAGAGGGGAATTTTGAAAAACGTGAACTTTGGTTTCTGTTTATGAATACATTTGAATAAAGCAGCACAAAATTTACAGTTTCACACAAATGAATTGTATAAGTATTATCTACAGATGAGGCGCGGCAGCCATAAAAATAATGCAAACCTGAACCATTAAATACTGGGAAAAAGTGTATAATCATGTTGAAGGGGTATGTCACAGGCAGAATGAGGCATGTCCGACTGCATAAGGAATATGTTCTTGACAGCAACAACAGCCGAGTCGATATAGCTATGTCTGTCTGTGCGTCTGTCTAAACAAGTGCAACTCAGGTAATATAAGGGCTAGAGAATATATGTTCTTGCACACCATAAGCAGCTCCAGTTTTTATTTTGATTGATAACTGTCACCGTTTCACGAATATCGATACTAATCGATTTCCGATAGCAATAAATGACAAAATTCTCAAAGAGGACTATATCCAAGTCTCCTATGTACTTAAAAGCAGAGTATCTGGCAGTCGAGCTGTCTTGACTAGATCATATCATTCAAAGTTGCGTTTAAAGCTATATTATATATATTTTGCTATTTAAATTTGTGTCCAGTTGGCTGGTTTTGGGATCAGCCCGGGGATGCAGAGGTAAATCTTGAAATTTGTCAACACTGGCGAATTAGTTGTTGATTAATGCGAGTTGTTATTTTTTGAGTATAAATGAGATATTGTGTGTGTGTGTGTGTGTTGTTGAGTAGTGTGTGCTCTGTATTTGCTGTGTGTGGTCTGTGGTGTGTGTGATGTGTGTGACCAAATACGTAACAATTGAAGCAAATTAATTAAGCATCATTAGCAATGCATCATGTGTCCCTGTGAGCAGGCAAGCGAAAGTTCCTGTCAAGGGAATTCAAACCATAGGCAAAATCAATCGATATGCGATGTGAAAACACATTTAACTTTAAGATTCGAATCCAGCGATGAGGTGTTTGTGGCTAATCAACGAATTACCACCAATCTTGAAACGGGACTTTGCCATTAAAAGGCCATAAAAGTTGCGCCAATAAAATGTTATATCTAATATACAAATCAATGTATTTCGAATCGTATACTGTTTGTCGGCGCGGTCATTTAATTTATTCTTAAAATCGGTTTGACATTATTCGATTCACAAAATCTACCATCTATAAATCAAGTGGTCAACTACAGTTTCAATTTCTTTGCTGATTAGATATGCATTATTCAATAATATATATGTATGCATATATATATATAGAGGGTGTTTCATTGTCATCTCCAATATTCCAAGCAATTTTATTACTTTTGCTTTTATTTGGCTGCTTGTTACGACAAGCAGCAATAAACTGAATGTCATAAAACAAAATCGTTCTATGGCTGGCTACCCATATTAAAAAAGAACTCATTAAAATAAATTGGGGGTCCAAGTTCTGAATTATATGATTCGAGTGGTTTATTTCAAGCCCAGTGTGCTTTAAGACTTTAAAATTACAGAAGCATATTAATCAGAACAAAAGCCGATTTCGAGTTCACTGAATTTACACTCAACACACCCACACACACACACACGCACACATGTAAGCCAGCTTGTTTGAACTGCTTGCTGTGGGATTTAATGCGAAATCGATATGGCCAAATTATTACCTGCACAGTAGGTTTAGGGCAAGTGACTCTGGGGAGGGAGTCAATTAGCAATGCATGTTGCACAATTGACCCGTTGCCTACACTACGAACTCAGGTCCTTGTGGAGCCACTCACATTGAGTGCAATCGAAACAGATTTAACTAAAACTGTTCCTTGTTTAATTTGTCTTTTCAGGACCCATCATGTCGTCCTTGCTGCGTCTGCAGTTGGCGCTTGGCGTCCTTGTGCTCGTCCTGGCGTCCGTTCAGGTGCGCGGGGAGCTGTATACAGCACTGGCGGAGATGGAGGAACTGTTTGAGACTGAATCCGTATTGATAAGCAATTTAGAGGGCTACCTACGCGTACAGGAGGATAAGCTTACCTATCTCAAAAAGTAAGTACACTGCAAAAATATATATGTATATCCATACTTTGCAACACTACTAGATCAATTTGAGAATACGTGTTGGACCGGAACTTTCTTTTACGGTCTCAATTGGTAATCGATATGTATCGATATTTGCAAGGCGTGGGAAGTTATCGAAAAAAGTGAAAATTGTGTAGAGTTGAGTTTGGATTCAAAAGTGTTGTTAAATACAAATAGCCGAGTAAATTTAATATAGACGACAATTTCTCCTCTTCTGTTATATTTAAGTTTGCCAAATCGAATCTGCAGCGAAGTTGCAGGTGCAACAAGTAGCTTGGTTTAATGCTGATAACTTTGCATTTATCTAAGATACTTTGTGAAACTTTTTTCTATGTGCTTATTCAAATGAGCAGCTAGTTGAAAGGAGACGGGGCAGGTGAGACTGTAATATACTCGGTGGCATGCTCATAATTATGGTGGCTGTCAGCGTATTTTGGCCACGTGCGTGTGGCAGCTGTTGCATCTGCAGATACACGCAGATAAACGTGAGCGGACATGCATTGTCTTTTATATCTATGCGGCGCCAGGCAACACACATTGAGCATTATTTACCTGGCATATCTTAAGCTACCCCTAGCAAAGAGCACCCTATATACACATACATATGTATATTTATGTATTTACATATATATACTTGAGCTGCTTGCAGCGGAAGGACGTAGATGCAGGATAAAAGACGCAACGGATGCGGTAAGGTAACTCCCCTAATAAAATGTGCCAACAGCCAGCAAAAAGGAGCCAAGCAGGATCTATCTTATTTACTTGTACCCTCCTTCCTCTCTCTCGCTCTTTCTCTCTCTCTCTCTCTCCTTCTCTCCTCTGTCACTCCTCTCTTGCCTCCTTTGCGTCTGCTTTGTCACAATAAGCGAAGGACAGTGCTCTGATCCTCACAACAGCTGACAGCTGTTTGCTATTTGCCACTCCAGTCTCCATTGTCTGGTCGCATCCTTGCATCTCTCGCTTGCCACGCCGCTCATTGCAGCCGAATGTGGCGCGTGCCATTAGCTGCCGTGTCTGCGCTGCCATCTCTAATTAAAAGTTAATGTCGACTTAAATTTTCCACTTAGCAGCGGGGCCAACTTTTGCCCACAACTACTGCTGCCCTTGGGCTGTGCAGCCAAAAATGATTCAGACCAATCGCTCTGAATGTGTATATCCTTTGGCTCTCTTTGGCTCCTGTCACATGGCAATGCATAAATTTCACAACGCTCAGAAGTTGTCATCCGACTGCGTCAAAGTTGATTTGATTCGAGCTTGTGGTGCTTTTCGCCTTGTAGCACTCACAGAACGCTGCGTCAAAATCCAATTAAGTTGGCCAGCATAGACAACGCGCATACAAAGACCCAACAAACTCGAACATACACACACACTCTCACACACACACACACACACTCAGTTCATAAACGCAAAGAGAGCTCGCGAGGGAGGAATCGTGTGGCACACACTATTGACTCTTGATAAGCGCACAGAACAAATGTAACGGTCGCCTGAGCCAACGCGTCGAAAGGGGAATGTGTTTTATAGAGTGTGTACACTCAAAACATAAGTCGACAGAAATTATTTCAAAATATATAAAAAAATATTTAAAAAAAAAAATTTTAAAAAAGAAATAAATAAAAAAATAAAAATAGAAACGCTTGCTGTAAATAGTTGTGATTTTTGTTTGATTTTCAGAAATATTTTCAATTTTAAAAATAGTTTAAAAATTCTAAATGAACAAACAAAAAATAATCACAATCAGAAATGTTCTTCAACAAAGATATGGGCTGCACTGCTAAAAGTACAGCGATTTCGTATATTTTTGTACAATATTTTCTCTGAGTGTATGTAGCACACACTAAATACGCTTTTTTCTGAGTGTACAGAGCATTAGCTATATGCTGTTAGTGTGAGGGCATTGCCGTCACCTATTTCGCTGTTATGAGTTTGGTAAATATATAGAAATCCAAAAATGCTGATAAAACAAATGCCGGCTGCGACAGCCAAAAATTCGTTTCAACCCTCATGAGCAGCAGCAGGGGCAGCAGTGGCAGCTATGGCAGCAGCAGCAGCGGCGGCAGCAACAACAACAGCAAAGGCAGCAGCAGCAGGCGGAACAGGAGCAGATGTTTCTAGCACAAACGGAACGCGCCAAACGTCGCCTGTCGCTTGCTGTTGTTGTTGTTGTTGTTGTTGTCGTTGTTGTTGTTGCTGCTGTCTTGAGCTCAATTATTGTGTGCATTTAAAATGTGTATGTATATAAATATACAAGCCAAGTATATATGATGGTTAAAAGGAGGGGTCACAGCAACAACGCACGCATCGCTGCCGCTGCCACCGATCCACTCGGCTGCGCGCCGGCGCAGGAAATTGCAAGTCGACCAGCGAGCAAACCCAGCAGTTCAGTCGAGATCCAATTGTCGTGCCGAGCAGATCGGTCGATCATCAGAGGAACGTGATCGAGAACGTGACAGTGGAGAATATTTCTAATCACAAGTTTGAAGTTGTTCAAGTACAGTGCGGCCATGTCCAAGCACAACTATACGAATCCGGCGTTTTGCCAGAACAGCGAGTTCTATCCGCTGCCCTCTAACTCGAGCTCGAGCTCGAGTCGCGTCGAGTCGATCTACAATCGCAGCCTGCAGCTGAACTTTAGTCCGGTGTCGGTGTCGCCCTGTCGCGATCCGCGCGAGGGTCCGCTCCGCATGCAGCGTAGCATGTCGACGCGTTCGGTGACGCGTAAACAGTACCAGCAACAGCAGCAGCAGCAACAGCTGCAACATCAGCAGCAGCAACAGCAACATCTACAACAACAGCAGTCGTCTAGTGGTCGCTATGCTTTGGTGCCGCTGGAGGAGCTGGGCAGCGTGGCCAGTCGCTATGCCATTGTGCCGGGCCAGGCTGCACAGCGTTTGGCCCGCTCACAGGATAATCTAGATCGTTATGGCTCCCGGCACGGCCTGCAGTCGGATGAGGAGCCTCACTCGTTCCATGAGGAACCACAGCAGCAGCAGCATCTGCAGGAGACTCAATTTGCCAGCTTGCCGCCTACGTTGAACGCAGTACCGGCGAAGCCGTCGCCAAAGATCAAACACGCATTCTCTAGTGATTTTGGCAGCAAAACGTTTCTCATTGTGGACAAGAATAGTAATCAGCGCTATCAGATGGTGCCTACCGCCGAGGATGAAGAACTGGTCGACGACAATCAGGAGATCATTCAAATGCATAATGGACGCGCTCATCGTTATGCGGTCATCCCCACCGAGGCGGATGATGATGAACTGACCGAGGAATCATCGCTGGCCCAGCAGGAGACCTGCCTCAGTCACTCGGAGCTCAGTCAACAATTTGGCATGCAGCAGCGTACATCGACCCCGCAGCAGCAGCAGCAGCGTAACGCTGCAGCTGCCACACGGGCGTTGCACGAGCTGCTGTCGACGCCGCGCAAAATGCAACCACCACCGCGTCTCGCACACTCCACGCCCCGCAATGCCGCTCACCACGAGCAACTGCAACGCGAGCGTCGCCTGCAGCTCTACCAGAGCCAGCAGTACATCAACATGAATCAGCAGGCAATGGCGACGTCGACGACAACCGTCTCAGTTGCCCCTTCACCGGCGTTACCACTGCGTCAGCAGCGACTCTCCCCCCAGCGATTGCATTATGAGACGGTGAAGCCGGCGATGGCAGCAGCAGCTCCACAACAACAACAGTTGGCTACAGTGGATCGCACCATGGCGGTGATTAGTCCGCGTGTCCAGGGCCAGGAGCAGGATCTGAGCAGCCAGCTGCATGGCTGCAAGTCGACGGTGAATAACAACGGGTATCCACAGAAACTGGCCAATGCCACAATCACATTGGCAATTGTCTCCCTGATGCTTGTCCTAGGCAGCACCATGAATGCTGGCCTCATCATCTACATGATAGCCCATGTGAGCAACCATAATTATCCAATGCATCCTTTGATCCTTGACTCAAATTTTATTTATCCCTGCATTAGTTTGGCAAGTCTTTCTACCTGCAGTTTGGACTGGTTGCCTCGTTTTGCGGCATTGGTCTTGGATTTCTGGGCTTTCGCTCGCGACACTGCGAATGGTTGCCAAATCGTAGCTACACCTCCGGCTACATTCTGGTCACTATCTTCTGCTTGTTCAAGTGCTGTGGCTTGCTGCTTATCCTGGTGCTGGATCCGTTTCCAGGACTGCCGCTGCACGATGTCACCACTGGCGTTATTTTGGGCCTGTCCACATTCACCATGTTCTTCATTGGCCTGGGCGTCATCGGCAGCCTCTGGTGCTATCGTCCGCCTCCTGATAACCGTGTCAATGTGGTCTAAATGCACTTTGCGTACATTTTTACCAGAGTTCTTTATTAGTTTTTTGTTTCTAGTGTAGTTTTTAACGTAGTTTACTTTTCAGCGAACGGCAACCGGTTTCTTAATTAGTTTTTAGTTTTTAGTGTAGTTTTTAGTGTAGTTTTTAGTGTAGTTTTCTTTTCAGCGAGCGGCAACCGGAACGGCTAGGAGACCAAAAAAAGTATTCATAATTAGTGACGCACTCAAAATTCCAACAGCGAATTTTGTTTTCAAGACTGTAAATATCGTATCGTATCGTATCTGAGTTACACATCGGTTGTAATTAAGTTTAGGGCAATCACTCTTATTGTGTGGCCAAATAAATAATTTATACATTTTTGTTCAACTCTAACTTTAAAGTATTGCACACTGAAATAAAGGTATTCAACAAAAGCACACAAGTCAAATATAAACAAAATGCTCTTTTCTGTGGGTACTCTTACAATTTATAAGTTTCATGTGTTTCATATCCTGTACAAATTAAATGCGCTGAAGGAGACATTTTTGAAGTATTTTTTGATCAATCTTGCTTAAATTTCATCCATTTTTTATTCTCTGAATTTTACGTGTCGATAATTTCATAAATGAAAATGCATTTTTGCTATAATCGTTTACAGTCGCTGATCGTTCTAAAACCTTTGTATTGGCCTCTCTCTTCCTCTCTCTCTCTCTCTCTCTCTCTCTCTCTCTCTCTCTCTTTATTTGTTGCTCAATCTGTTTTTCCCTTTCTCTTTTTATGCTCACTGTGAGGTCTTTGCCGAAGGCCTTATCACTATCGCTAAATAGGTTACAATAATATTATTCTTCTACAAGTTGTGTAGAATGGAAAATTGGTCAATTAATTGTGAAAAGTGACTTATTGGAAGTGACCTTTCATATTTTTCCTTTCCCTATGCTTTCCATTTGGTTGTGCAACCCTTGTCCCTCTGTTTTCCTCTCTCTTTGCTGAAAACCTTACCACTCATAAATAGATTGCAATAATAATATTTATTCACAAAATGAGCCAATTAAGTGGCTGCTTTCCAATTGGCTGTGCAACCTTTGACTCTATCTTTTCCTATCTGTCTTTATCTCCTTACTCCTTCTTTCTGTTCTGTAAGGTCTTTGCAAAGTCCCTATTAATTTCGCTAAGAAGATTATCATAATGATATTCTACTACAATTTGGGTGGAATGGAAAATGCGAAAAGTGTCTAATTGGAAGTGACCTTTCAAATTCTGCACCTTTCAGCTGCTTTGCAGTTTCATGTTTCTGCTTAAATTAATTTAATATATTTGTAATTTAATGCACTTAAAGGATAATCGATGTATATTTATTTTCATAGCCTGAACTGTGGATTCCAGGCATGAAAATTGTTGTGGTCGATGTGCTCTTGAACTAAACTTTGTTATTTGTTTTTGGTCAAACAGCCTACTCTCTTTAACCACTTGTAACTTAGTCTGCACTAGTTCCACAAGTATATGCAAAAGATTACAGAAATTTGTTAACAAACTTTGAACGTGTGTGCAACTTGCAGCAAAATGGACGAATACCAAAGAGAGCATGCGGATGCTGCCAGCGATATAACCGCATACGTATCGAATCCAATTAATGCCTATCTGCTGACCAAGCGTTTGACCACCGACTGGCGGCAAGTGGAGAATCTGATGCAGCACGATGTGGGAACGGGTAAGTTGAACGGGGAACTCTGAACTTTAATGCGACTGAAACTTTTTGTGTTTTTCATTGGTTTTATTCAACAGATTTTGTGCAGAACCTAACGCAATATCGCTATGTTTTAAAGTTTCCCTCGGATGAGGATCTTAATGGGGCGGCGGTGGCGCTGTTGCGCCTGCAGGACACCTACCAGCTGGACACGTCCAGTGTGGCACGCGGCAAGCTCAATGGCATCCAGTACAGGTAAGTAAGCGAACAACATACAATGCTCAGCTCCAACTAAGCCGCCACTAAACTTACCGCTTGGGGCTTGCACTTGAATATAGCACGGAAATGTCATCGGACGATTGCTTTGAGCTGGGTCGGCAGTCGTATGTTAATCGCGACTACTATCATACGGTGCTGTGGATGAATGAAGCAATGTCCCGCATGCTGCAGGAGCAGCACAATCAGACGCAAAGCTTTACCCGTGCCGATGTGCTGGAGTACCTCGCCTTCTCCACCTACAAGGAGGGTGAGTCCTCAATCTAAGTGACCAGCTGTTTTGTGACCATTATGTTTGCGTTTGCGTATGTGTGTGGGTGTGGGTGTGGGTGTAAGTGTGAGTGTGTATGTTTGCTGCTGCTCTTTGTTGTGTTGGTGCCAAGACCTCGTTTGCATGACACTTTCGAGGCCCCAGCTACTTTCTGCCTGGCTGCTTGTCACTGTCCATTTGGCTGCAGGAAATTGCACTTTGCCAGTTCGTGGGCGTTGTTGGGCAATAGCTTCTTATAGCCAGGTAAGCTGAGCTCTGCTGCACTTAAGCGACCGGGTCGTTAAGTGCGAAAAACTGTTTGTCCATCGTCTGGAGAGCAACGGCAATATTGTGACGGGATTAGTGTATGTTGGCCACTGAAAATACTCGGAAACACAATGCCATTACAAGCTACCAGCAAGTGCACATATACGCATACATATACATACACAACGACAGAAGTACAAGGACACAGTCCGATTCCTAGGAGGTAACTCCATAACCACCCCTCTGTCATGCTCAGCTCGACTAAATTGTCACGGTCACTAAAATTGCACAGCACATGTGTCTGTATCTGTATTTGTATCTGCATCTGTATCTGTGCTTGTATCTATATCAGTATCTATGTATTTAACGGTATCTGTTACGACGGGACGTCGCTTCCCAGAATGCTCTGCTTGGAAATGGCAATTAGGTAGTCGTATTTAAATAACAAAGTAATGCAACTTAGATAATGGTCAGTCAACAAATTGAATAATTCGACATTTATAAATTGATATTATAAGTTGCGCATTATATTTGCCCTGCCTAGTGTCAATCTCTTAATCGACCTTCTCTCTATTTTCGAACCTGTTTTATCACAAAGTATCTTGCAGTCGGTACAACAATTTTTACTTTTCCTTCGCCTCTGTTCATTCGCGCTGCGTAAAAATGCGACCCTGCAGAATTTATGGGCGGGCTTTGGTGAAACGGAACTGCTGACATTTTGTTGAAAAAGTGAGAAAAGCATGTACGCCCCCTCGTCCTTCGTCTCTTTCCTCTCCATTTAGGCAGCCAACAGGACATTTTGACACACAAAAAAAAAAGAAAGAATAAACATCACTGCCATCGCCTGGGCAAAGCACACATGTGATAGAAGTGCTGATATTAGCATGCAAAATGCAAACTTAAATACCCAGTCAGACCTTAGTCGAAGTCTGCCTACCAGCTCGATGAAATTAAGCGGTCGCTTAAAGTGTCTGGAAAACTAATTAAGGCAAAGGAAGCAAGGAAGGACTTGCCATTGAGAAACTGTCAAGCCAAGGTCGCAATATATATGGTCGCGACATAAATAATTGCTTACATTGAATGTCCATGCTGAAAGTTTTATAAGAAACCCAGCACGAACAACAAGAACGAGCAGAGCAAACAAGTTGCCATTCTTTGAAAAAAGTTTGTCTTTGCGGTTTTATACTGTCAGTGCACACAAAAAACTTGTTGCTATTTTTTGCCCCATTTTTCCATAAAACGTTCCTTCTACTGCTCTGGGGGGCAGTAATTCACTGCAAAAAGTTAACAACAAATATGGAGTAGGAGGGGGCCATATAAATAATTTATGTTGCATTTAACATTTGTTTAGTACCCATGGGAGGAGCAACAGACAAATGAATACTTAATTTCAGTCAACGCAAAGCCTGCTAATAAAAGTTGCTATTAAATCCTTTATTTGTGTGCCAGGCGTGTAGAGTGATATCAAAATGGTTCTTTATTGCCGGGCTCTACTGTACATGGATAGGAACTTTTGATTAAGTGCGAGTTGAGAGTGTGGGACAAACTTGTTCAACATTTACGAGTGGAAGCCCTCACCAAAAATAAGTGTAGCATACATTTAGGCAGTAATTAATTGAGTCTTTCTTTTCACCTTCACCTCGTCAACGAAATTGAATGGAATGGCACAGGCAACGTGGAAAGCGCACTGACCATGACAAATGAGCTGCTGCAATTGCTGCCGGACCACGAACGAGCCAATGGCAACAAGAAATTCTACGAGAAGGAAATTGCCCATCAGATGGAGCTGGGTAAGATGAAGGGTGACGATGGCTCCGACGAAATGCCCGTTTCTGATCTGGTAAGTAGGAAACTATTATTGCAAGTCATTTTACCTCAATTCGTAATCCATGGTTAGCATGTGACTAAAAGCGATCCCGGCGTCTTTGACTTGACCGAACGCAAGGCCTACGAAATGCTGTGTCGCGGTGAGCTGAAACCCTCGCTGGCTGAGATTCGTCCACTGCGTTGTCGCTATGTCAACAACAATATTGACTTTTTGCGCCTGGCGCCGCTCAAGCTGGAGGAGGCTTTCATGGATCCCTACATTGTCATTTACCACGACGCCATGTACGACAGCGAGATTGAGGTGCTCAAGCGCATGGCGCGTCCCCGTTTCCGTCGTGCCACCGTTCAAAACTCCGTGACTGGTGCCCTAGAAACGGCCAACTATCGCATCAGCAAATCCGCCTGGCTGAAGACACCAGAGCATGAAGTTATTGGCACTGTGGTGCAGCGTACCGCCGACATGACTGGCCTCGACATGGACTCCGCGGAGGAGCTGCAAGTGGTCAACTATGGCATTGGTGGTCATTATGAGCCACACTTTGACTTTGCACGGGTACGTACCGAACTTAAAGTTTAACTTAATCTAAAGTTTTGCTTAAGTTTCCCTAATTTGTTTCGCTGTAGCGGGAGGAAAAACTTGCCTTCGAGGGTCTCAATCTTGGCAATCGCATCGCCACCATGCTATTCTATGTAAGTAAAAAGCTGAACAATTAAATATGAACTCCTTGTTATAATCTATATCTTCGCTTTGCAGATGAGCGACGTGCAGCAAGGTGGCGCCACAGTCTTCACCTCGTTGCGTACGGCTCTGTGGCCCAAAAAGGTTGGTCTACCATAAATTAGTAGTTGTTTTTGTCTTTATAAAATCCCCCGTTCACATTTGTAGGGCACGGCGGCATTTTGGATGAATCTGCATCGTTCCGGAGAGGGAGACGCGCGAACGCGACATGCAGCGTGTCCAGTGCTCACCGGCAGCAAATGGGGTAGGTTTCAAATAACTATAAAAATTTGATAATTTAGTAAATGAAATCTCAACTTTTTTTCAGTCTCCAACAAATGGATACACGAGCGTGGTCAGGAGTTCAGAAGACCCTGCGCTTTGGATGAGGATCACGGTGATTTTGCCATCTAGGAGAGTACCCAATCTGGCTGGAATCTCATTTGTCAGCTGCCCAATGTGCTTACTACATCTTTGACTTACTTCTGAGTGCTTGCGAGCCGGAAATCACAGTTCTATTCCTATTGTAAATACTCTACCACAGCATAAAAAAATGGAGTCGCGGATACTGGCACACCACACATTTATTTTCAACTACATACCATGACTTGGCATTACTTTTATTTTAGGCATGCGATTATTGAATTTATGAACTTTTGTACAATACACTATAGAAGTAACCTATATTAAAATGAACAAATGATACGCTCAATGAGACTACGAATTCGTTCAACGTTTTACATAAACATAAATTGCATTTTTAATGAGACCACTAGGGAAATAAGTAAGCTTGTTTATTGGGATGTAGAGGTTTTTCCAGTTGAATTATTGTAAAACCACACAGCACAGTCTGAGAACAACTTTGTCCACATATCTTGTTCAAATAGGAAATGGAAGACTTAAATTGTTAAATTGTGGTTAATTTATTTGAGAGATCCAGCTTATTGTTTGCTGAGCGACACAACTGATTAACTGTTAACGTTTTTTTCGCATGATTTGCAGCTGGTAGGTGTAGACAGGCAAACAAACTGCGAGCGCTGAGCTGCTTCAAATTGAAGTGAGTTCGTTTTCCAACAGATAGTTGGCCATCAGGTTCTGAATAAGCCACATTTCAAAATGTTGGGTCGAAGCGATTGTACTTATTTGTGCCTGCTGCTGTCTGGTTTCGTTGGCATCCTTGTCAGCGGGGAGTTTTACTCATCCACCGATCAAATGCAAGTATTGGGAGAAATGGAGGAAACGCTGATCACTGCCACACATATCTATTTGGTCCAGCAGCAGCAACAGCATCGATTGTTAAGCAGGTATGAAAATATAATAAGAATTGTGACTAACATTAGTTGATTGACGTGATTACGTTGACAGTTTCGTGGATCGTATAAGACGTGAACACGAGCAGAGTGAAGAATACTTGGAACAACCACTGCACGCATTTAGACTGATCAAACGACTTGTTGTAGACTGGAAAGATCTAAGTCTTTTATTGGCTATGAATGAGGCAAAAGCAAGTGTGTGGTAGTAAATATCTTTTACATGTATTTAGTACTCATATTCCTTTACGCAACTGCAGATTATCACAACTTCTTGGATGAGATGGCTAAAGTAGAAGTTTTGCCAAATCTAGAGGAACTACAAGGTGCTGTCAAGGGCTTGGTGCGTCTGCAGGGTGTGTATAATTTAACTGCAAGTGATTTGGCCGATGGAAATCTTAATGGCAAAAAAACGGACAGCGCACTACTTTGGCGCGACTGCTTTGAGATTGGCGTACAACTATATGAAATAGCCGAGTACAATAGAGCTCTGGAGTGGTTAGTTCTGACAGATAAATTGCTCGATGATGTCCAAGGGGAAAACGTACCTAAAATAGGAACAGAGGTATATGAATATTTGGCACTGACCTATATTGCGTTGGGGGAAAAGGACATAGCACAGGAAACGTTGACAAAGCTGCTGACCTGGAACCCAGCGCATCCTGCACAACAAATATATGCATTCCTGGAACAGATGATGCCCAAGTGTACCACAAAGAAGGAGGACATTGGACATTTTAGTGACTATGCGCGACTTTGTCAGGGCAAGCGACTACCAGAGATGAAAACAAATAAAAGTTCTCCAAGATGTTATCTGGACTCTGATCGACATGCATATTTCAAGCTGTCGCCATTGAAAGTAGAGCAGGTGAACCTCGATCCGGATATAAACATCTACTACGACGTGCTCAATGATGAGCAGATAAAGTCAATATTAGAGTTATCTTATAAATTTGATAGTTTACGCTCCTCTGTCAGCAATTATGTCGTCTCCGAAGTGCGGGTTAGCCAACAGGTGTGGCTCGACTACAGCAGCTCCATAATGAGCACTATTAATAAATTGGTGGGCGCCATTTCCGGTTTCAATATGACTAATGCCGAAATAATGCAAGTTGCCAATTATGGTATTGGAGGTCAATACGAACCCCATCACGATTACTTTGACGCGATTTTACCCGATATGTTTGTAGATGTCGGCGATCGCATCAGTACAAACATGATCTATGTGAGTTTTAACTCCTGAAACTTGTCAAGAATTTTATTAATTTTCCAACCAATTTGCAGCTCTCGGATGTGCAGCAGGGAGGCTATACGGTATTTCCCACACAAAATGTATTCGTGAAGCCCATCAAGGGCGCCATGGTAATGTGGCATAATCTACACAGATCGCTTGATGTCGATAGCCGGACCCTTCATGCCGGTTGTCCCGTTATTGAGGGCACCAAGCGCAGTAAGTCAAAGTAGAGTAGAGTAACAGACCTTTTAATATATAATTAATTTTTGTATTAGTTGGAAACATATGGATTCATTCGAGCTATCAGGAGTTCCGACGACCTTGCACGCTTAATCCTAAAGAATAAATTTAAGAGATAAGAGTTTATAGTGACACAATAACACTGGTTAAAGTTTGAAATTGTAGTGGTCCCATTAGCCATTTAAAAAATCTATCGATTTATCAAGCAACACAAAACTTAACACCTAAATAAATACATGATAAATATTATCAAAATAAATATCTGCAAGCCTTAAAAATAACTGAGAAGAATAATAAGAAAGTTTACATTTGGGGTCAGTTACATCCTTGCTGATACCGCAACCGGGCTATCGATATGGCGATGTAAATCAACAATGGTTTAAGCTGAGCTGCTTCTTCTCAGCTCAAGCTTCTTTATTTTGCTTAAGAGGCTCTGGATCACTACACTTGTACAAAAAGGTCAGCTTTTCATATATGACAATTAAATAATTAAATTAACAAAGAAAATTATAGAAGCCATCGAAGGCTTTTAGATATTTATTTCAACGTCGGAAACCTTCTCTTCAGGAGTCCAATTGGCTCTGGTAATTATTATAATAAAATTGTTAATAAGGCATCCGAAGTTTTTTTGAAGTGCCGATATTACGGCAGACAATTTTACATTTGCCCCATGAGACTGCAATTAAAGAACCGATAACAAATTATTTTGGTCACGCCTACACTTGCGCCCATAATCGCCAAAGCCGATATTTCGGAAAGTGTAAGTCGCCAAGTCTGCTAAGTCTGCGTATCTCTCAAGATTTTAAAGATAGAATCGCAAAACAAACTTAAAGAATAGGCATGTACATTTTTAAGACCACGCCTACACTCGCCGCCCCCAGGAACTTCTGCCCCAGAAATCTGAAATGCGCATATCTCACAAAATTTGAAAGCTAGAATCACCAAATTTGAAAGGTATATATTGCTAGTAACACCCTTCAGAAAAGCCTATATCTCCTGCAATTTTAGAGCTATAGTTAGAAAACTTGACAGGTAGATAGGAAACTCTTGTAACATTTTTTTCGACCACACCCATTCCTGCCCCAAAATTCTTAGAAGCCTATACCTACCGTAATTTGATAGGCAATTTGGACGATATTTCTTGGCTACACACGCACACTCTTCTTTGCTACCTCTTATCAGCTGGTATTACTTTTGGTATCAACGCATTTCGTATTTTTTTGTTATTATCATAAAAAATACAAAATATATTGTTCAAATAGAAAATGGAACATTTATGTTGTTGAGAGAGATCCACTGTACTTGTGTATTGTTTGCTTAGCTACACAACTGTTCAAATTTCTCCGTATACATGACAAACGCTGAACTGCTTCAAACTGAAGTGAGTTCGTTTTCCAACAGATAGTTGGCCATCAGGTTCTGAATAAGCCACATTTCAAAATGTTGAGTCGAAGCGATTGTACTTATTTGTGCCTGCTGCTGTCTGGTTTCGTTGGCATCCTTGTCAGCGGGGAGTTTTACTCATCCATCGATAAAATGCGAATATTGGGAGAAATGGAGGATACGCTGATCACTGCCACACATATCTATTTGGTCCAGCAGCAGCAACAGCATCGATTGTTAAGCAGGTAAGAAAATATAATAAGAATTGTGACTAACATTAGTTCATTGACGTGATTACGTTGACAGTTTCGTGGATCGTATAAGACGTGAACACGAGCAGAGTGAAGAATACTTGGAACAACCACTGCACGCATTTAGACTGATCAAACGACTTGTTGTAGACTGGAAAGATCTAAGTCTTTTATTGGCTATGAATGAGGCAAAAGCAAGTGTGTGGTAGTAAATATCTTTTACATGTATTTAGTACTCATATTCCTTTACGCAACTGCAGATTATCACAACTTCTTGGATGAGATGACTAAAGTAGAAGTTTTGCCAAATCTAGAGGAACTACAAGGTGCTGTCAAGGGCTTGGTGCGTCTGCAGGGTGTGTATAATTTAATTGCAAGTGATTTGGCCGATGGTAATCTTAATGGCAAAAAAACGGACAGCGCACTACTTTGGCGCGACTGCTTTGAGATTGGCGTACAACTATACGAAATAGCCGAGTACAATAGAGCTCTGGAGTGGTTAGTTCTGGCAGATAAATTGCTCGATGATGTCCAAGGGGAAAACGTACCTAAAATAGGAACAGAGGTATATGAATATTTGGCACTGACCTATATTGAGTTGGGTGAAAAGGATATAGCACAGGAAACGTTGACAAAGCTGCTGACCTGGAACCCAGCGCATCCTGCACAACAAATATATGCATTCCTGGAACAGATGATGCCCAAGTGTCCCATAAAAAATGAGAACATTGAATATTTTAGTGAATTTGCGCGACTTTGTCAGGGCAAGCGACTACCAGAGATGAAAACAAATAAAAGTTCTCCAAGATGTTATCTGGACTCTGATCGACATGCATATTTCAAGCTGTCGCCATTGAAAGTAGAGCAGGTGACCCTCGATCCGGACATAAACATCTACTATGACGTGCTCAATGATAAGCAGATAAAGTCAATATTAGAGTTATCTTATAAATTTGTTAGTTTTCGCTCCACTCACAGACAATATGTGATCGCCGATATGCGGATTAGCCAACAGGTGTGGCTAGACTACAGCAGCCCCATATTGAGGACTTATCGTAAATTAGTTGGCGCCATTTCCGGTTTCAATATGACTAATATCGAGCAAATGCAAGTTGCCAATTATGGTATTGGAGGTCAGTACGAACCACATATCGATTTCATGGGCGAACACCTACCCGAAAGCTATGCAGAGATTGGCGATCGCATGAGTACAACCATGATCTATGTGAGTTCTTACTACTGCAATTTGCCAAGATCTTTATTAATTTTCCAACCAATTTGCAGCTCTCGGATGTGCAGCAGGGAGGCTATACGGTATTTCCCACACAAAATGTGTTTGTAAAGCCGATCAAGGGCGCCATGATAATGTGGTATAATGAACTTAGATCGCTTGATGTCGATAGCCGGACCCTTCATGCCGGTTGTCCCGTTATTGAGGGCACCAAGCGCAGTAAGTCAAAGTAGAGTAGAGTAACAGACCTTTTAATATATAATTTATTTTTGTGTTAGTTGGAAACATATGGATTCATTCGAGCTATCAGGAGTTCCGACGACCTTGCACGCTTAATCCTAAAGAATAAATTTAAGAGATAAGAGTTTATAGTGACACAATAACACTGGTTAAAGTTTGAAATTGTAGTGGTCCCATTAGCCATTTAAAAAATCTATCGATTTATCAAGCAACACAAAACTTAACACCTAAATAAATACATGATAAATATTATCAAAATAAACATCTGCAAGCCTTAAAAATAACTGAGAAGAATAATAAGAAAGTTTACATTTGGGGTCAGTTACATCCTTGCTGATACCGCAACCGGGCTATCGATATGGCGATGTAAATCAACAATGGTTTAAGCTGAGCTGCTTCTTCTCAGCTCAAGCTTCTTTATTTTGCTTAAGAGGCTCTGGATCACTACACTTGTACAAAAAGGTCAGCTTTTCATATATGACAATTAAATAATTAAATTAACAAAGAAAATTATAGAAGCCATCGAAGGCTTTTAGATATTTATTTCCAATTGGCTCTGGTAATTATTATAATAAAATTGTTAATAAGGCATCCGAAGTTTTTTTGAAGTGCCGATATTACGGCAGACAATTTTACATTTGCCCCATGAGACTGCAATTAAAGAACCGATAACAAATTATTTTGGTCACGCCTACACTTGCGCCCATAATCGCCAAAGCCGATATTTCGGAAAGTGTAAGTCGCCAAGTCTGCTAAGTCTGCGTATCTCTCAAGATTTTAAAGATAGAATCGCAAATCAAACTTAAAGAATAGGCATGTACATTTTTAAGACCACGCCTACACTCGCCGTCCCCAGGAACTTCTGCCCCAGAAATCTGAAATACGCATATCTTCCACAAGTTGAAAGCTAGATTCACCAAATTTTGAAAGTATGCTGCTGTTACTAGGTTAGGTTAGGTTAGGTTTTAACGGTTGCCGACCAAGGTCGGCACTTTTAGGCCAGTTTTGGCCCGTTGTGATACCGTAGATCTCAAGAAAAAGTGATAAGACAGAGAGATTAATAGTAGAAGAATAAGAGGACTCAACGCTTACGACTATTAAGCCGGAGTTGGTGTTACTAAGATCTGTAGAAAATTGGATGGCAGCGCAAACCGATACATATGTTAGTGTAAATCAATAAAATATACAAAATATGTTGTTCAAATAGAAATTGGAACATTTATGTTGTTGAGAGAGATCCACTGTACTTGTGTATTGTTTGCTTAGCTACACAACACAACTGTTTAAATTTCTCCGTGTACGTGACAAACGCTGAACTGCTTCAAACTGAAGTGAGTTCGTTTTCCAACAGATAGTTGGCCATCAGGTTCTGAATAAGCCACATTTCAAAATGTGGAGTCACAGCGATTGTACTTATTTGTGCCTGCTGCTCTCTGGTTTCGTTGGCATCCTTGTCAGCGGGGAGTTTTACTCATCCACCGATCAAATGCAAATATTGGGAGAAATGGAGGAAACGCTGGTCTATGCCACACATATCTATTTGGACCAGCAGCAGCAACAGCATCGATTGTTAAGCAGGTAAGAAAATATAATAAGAATTGTGACTAACATTAGTTCATTGACGTGATTACGTTGACAGTTTCGTGGATCGTATAAGACGTGAACACGAGCAGAGTGAAGAATACTTGGAACAACCACTGCACGCATTTAGACTGATCAAACGACTTGTTGTAGACTGGAAAGATCTAAGTCTTTTATTGGCTATGAATGAGGCAAAAGCAAGTGTGTGGTAGTAAATATCTTTTACATGTATTTAGTACTCATATTCCTTTACGCAACTGCAGATTATCACAACTTCTTGGATGAGATGACTAAAGTAGAAGTTTTGCCAAATCTAGAGGAACTACAAGGTGCTGTCAAGGGCTTGGTGCGTCTGCAGGGTGTGTATAATTTAACTGCAAGTGATTTGGCCGATGGTAATCTTAATGGCAAAAAAACGGACAGCGCACTACTTTGGCGCGACTGCTTTGAGATTGGCGTACAACTATACGAAATAGCCGAGTACAAAAGTGCTCTGGAGTGGTTAGTTCTGACAGATAAATTGCTCGATGATGTCCAAGGGGAAAACGTACCTAAAATAGGAACAGAGGTATATGAATATTTGGCACTGACCTATATTGAGTTGGGTGAAAAGGATATAGCACAGGAAACGTTGACAAAGCTGCTGACCTGGAACCCAGCGCATCCTGCACAACAAATATATGCATTCCTGGAACAGATGATGCCCAAGTGTACCACAAAGAAGGAGGACATTGGACATTTTAGTGACTATGCGCGACTTTGTCAGGGCAAGCGACTACCAGAGATGAAAACAAATAAAAGTTCTCCAAGATGTTATCTGGACTCTGAACGACATGCATATTTCAAGCTGTCGCCATTGAAAGTAGAGCAGGTGAACCTCGATCCGGACATAAACATCTACTACGACGTGCTCAATGATGAGCAGATAAATTCTTTATTAAAGTTATCTGATGAATTTGATACTTTTCGCTCCTCTGTCATCAATTATGACGTCTCCGAAGTGCGGGTTAGCCAACAGGTGTGGCTCGACTACAGCAGCTCCATAATGAGCACTATTAATAAATTGGTGGGCGCCATTTCCGGTTTCAATATGACTAATGCCGAAATAATGCAAGTTGCCAATTATGGTATTGGAGGTCAATACGAACCCCATCACGATTACATTGGCAAGGTTTTACCCGATATGTTTGTAGATCTCGGCGATCGCATCAGTACAAACATGATCTATGTAAGTTTTAACTCCTGAAACTTGTCAAGAATTTTATTAATTTTCCAACCAATTTGCAGCTCTCGGATGTGCAGCAGGGAGGCTATACGGTATTTCCCACACAAAATGTATTCGTGAAGCCCATCAAGGGCGCCATGGTAATGTGGCATAATCTACACAGATCGCTTGATGTCGATAGCCGGACCCTTCATGCCGGTTGTCCCGTTATTGAGGGCACCAAGCGCAGTAAGTCAAAGTAGAGTAGAGTAACAGACCTTTTAATATATAATTTATTTTTGTGTTAGTTGGAAACATATGGATTCATTCGAGCTATCAGGAGTTCCGACGACCTTGCACGCTTAATCCTAAAGAATAAATTTAACATGAGATAAGAGTTGATAATTATGCAAGGACATTAGTTGAAGGTGTCACTGAAATATTGGAATATTTTAGAAAAACCTATATAGAAACAAAGACTGCGGGAGTCCGAACTTAGCAGAATCCTTAGCATTCAATTTCAACTTATTGTTTTTTAAGAATTATTTCGTATTGAAGCTTCCAAATGCTTTAAGACATCTTTAAAAACTTGCTTATCCTAAATGCACTGTTTACAGCATTGAAAATTCAAAAGAAATTCATTTGGCATTTAAGTAATTAAATAATTACGATTTTGCTTATGACGAGCTTTGATCATGTTGTATGCAACATTCATGTGGCACTTTCAGCTACTAAGAAATAAAAAACATTGTTTTGCTTCAAATTATTAATT
The DNA here is from genome assembly GCA_035044025.1 of Drosophila paracracens. NCBI lineage: Eukaryota > Metazoa > Arthropoda > Insecta > Diptera > Drosophilidae > Drosophila > Drosophila paracracens. The sequence goes on along the minus strand of JAWNMN010000401.1, from coordinate 3,930,209 downwards.
GATATTTATCACAAATGGCAGTAGAATAGAGTTGATATCTAAAGTAAAACTTGTTACTTGAAGTCTTTGTATGGTAAAGAGATCTCGTGATCACGTTGTAGATCACAGGGTCTGATATGGTCCTGATTGAGCAAGCGTATCCACACATTAGCGACTGCATGGATAAAGAGAGATTGGAAAAAGAATAAGAATAATAATAACAATAAGAATTTATGAAAGCTATTGTTAGTTAGAATATTTACTCACTCCATTTACTGCCCATCAGCACTGGACAGCCAGCATGCTTGGTGCGATAGTCCGGATCACCGGATCGATGTAGATTGTGCCAGAAGAGCAGGCTGCCTCGTTCAGGTGCGACCAGCAGTGGCAGAAAAGGAAATGCGGTGCCACCACCCGCCTCCACATTCGATAACTAAAGGTAAAATTATATTTTATATTAATGTTGATTAATTTTAGTTATTTTTCTCAACACACTCACATAATAGATGCCCGTTGCCAGTCGATTGGTCGACTTATAAATATCGATACCATAGGTATGATTATCGGAAAAACTGTCCATATGTGGCTCATAGTGGCCGCCAATGCCGTAGTTAGCGATTTGCAATGTCTCCGCGGACCGCATATCCAGGCCGGATATATTTTCCAAATGCTGGCTCATCCTTTGCATGATTGGATGCTCATTATATTCAAAGGAGGCGCCCTGGCTGGTGCGAAAGTTGGCGGAGATGTGCTCCCCGTCAGCGAGGCTATAAACCATCGATCGCTGGAGTTCAGGGCGAGCCAGTTGCTGCAGCTCGATGGTTTCCTTTGTGCTGATGATGTTATGCACTTGAATTACATAGGGATCCAGGTGGAGTTCCTCCACCCTGTACGGCTGATAGCTGGATCTCAGGCCATTGCCTCTGTGTAGGCGACAGCGAAGTTTGCGCTGTGTTGCAGGCTCTGGCCTTAGTTCTTCTCGGCAGACCTGCTGATAGACGTGATACTCTTTGCTGATGTGGTAGTCATCCGGACTGCGAACCACCTCATACATTAGACCGCGCTTGACGCCATCCGAGATGAGCTGCTCGAGATGGGCGCGCGTCTCCAGCAGATGGAGTCGTTGTTCCGGCTGGATGGCCAGCACATGATTGATCAGATGCAGGGCATTCTGATAGTCACCCATCGATTCATGATAGGCCATCACTGTCTCCATAAAGTCCAGTGAAGCAGACTCCTTGCCGTAACTCTGCTGCACTAGCAGCTGCATCGATTGCTGCAACCAGGGCACCGTGTTGTTAAAGTCCTTCATTACGTATAGCTGCTGGCCAAGGACAAAGCAATCCTGCCACGACATCGCCGCACTGCAACAGAAATCAACAACAAGCTGTCGAGTGTGATTTGTGATGGTCGCTTTCCACGTCCGTCACTCACCCGTATTTAACACCGTTCAGCATGCCGCTCGCCAGCTCACGCACATCCAGCTGATAAGTCTGCTGCAGTCGCGTCATTGCCAGAGCGGTGCCTGTAAAGTCTTCCAGCGTGGGGTGACTCAATTTCTCCCAGTGCCTAGCCATAGCCTCGAGGTAGTCTGTTGTGTGCGGGCAGAAACAAGCCAAAGCAAGGAGGCAAAGACACAAAGTGGGTTAGTCAGATGATGATGATGATGATAACTATTTTGCATCGCATGAGTGATGACGACATTAGATACCAACTTGTGCGGCTAGCATCATTCTCCACGTTGTTCTCAAAAGTCTTCCAGTCGCTGTGCAGGCGCTTTATCAAGCGAAACGCATTCACCGGATTGTTGAGGTAGCCCTCGATGCTATCAGTAGCGCTCAGATGCTCCGCTTTAATCGCATTAATTTCACTGCAACAACAATATGAATTTAATTGATGAATTACCTTAGAGGCTTTGCATTGTTTGTTTGCTTTAACATTAATCAGTATTTAAATGGTTTCATATTTTCCATTTGCATAATCGCAAATTTGCATATTGAATACGTCCGTTATGCTCAGTGATATATAAGTGTTGTGGCTGTGCGTGACACTTTAATGCCGTGTCATTTTACAATTAATCAACACTTAAAAATAAAACAATAAAAATCAGATAGAAAACATGTATCAATTTCGTTAGGAACACCGATAGCAAATGCCCTAAGTTTAATTAGCCGTATATCCGCCGAAGGAAAAAAAATGCTTGTCATTCTAAAGCTCTTATGGAACTCCATAATTGAAATTTGAAATTGAGCATTTCATATATTCGATTAAGCATTTTTTAAGTGCTTTGTGTATCTTGTTAAAAATGCTTATAATTATTAATCAGAATTCAAAATAGGTAATAATCAAATGAAATGTATATGTGCCGACGAGTCAGCATGGCATTAGTTACCCAATCAGTGTTAAATATTATATACAATATACACAAAATTATAATTTCTCTAATGCGTTGTATAATTATAAAACCTGCTGCAAATATATTTACTTCCATAATTCATGATTGTCACTCTTGCACTTTTTCTTCGTTGCTTATCGGGAATCAAATGTCACCGTAATTTTAAACGGCAAACGCCGCAACATATGTTAGCCAGATTCGTTTGGGCTTAGCTCTCTGATCATAAATAAGAACCTCAATTTCATTACGTGTTCTACAAATTGGATGCAATCATAATGTAAATGGAATGAAATATAATATGAAAGTTGTTCGAAATTTCTTAACGGTTCTTCTTTAATAGTGTTTTTTTGTGTTGACGAGCCGGTTTCCAAATGCGATGAGTTAACGAAAAGTTGAATTGTTTCGATTTGAGTATACATTTCATTAAATGTTCACTCTCATTGCAAAATATATGATATGAGCAGTTATTTGAGCAAACAAAAATGTCTTCAGCGGCAGAAGCTGTGCCTTAATATGAAAGCAATCGATGACTTTAGCTAATAAAGTTAAAAACATCAAACAAGTGCCGAAAAAGTCAACTAAATTGTTAATAGGTAAGATAAACGGCTGAAGATTTATTTATTTAGCACCTCATAAACTAAATGAAAAACATTAAAAAATTCGAATGTACGCAGCGTTAAAAATGTTAACAAATGTGTATAAAATTGCAGAAGATTAATAGGCTTCAATGAATATATTAAATAGAAATATACATACAGATAAGTCTAAAGTATGTGTACTTCTTACCCTTAGGCCAGAGACACACTTTAGTCGCCTTAATGTGAACCGGTTAAGTGGGAATGCGAAAATGAATTGTAATTAAAAACAGAATAAAAAAAATAATAGAGCCAAAGGCGACAAATCCAAAGCTCAAAGTTACTTTCAGATTTAGCTGGGGCTCAAACAATAAACAGAAGACAACAAATAAAAAAGAACACAAGATGCTCAACCGTTTATTTTGACAACTGACTAACAAACACGAATATAACTAATCAGCAAACAATTTGCGTAGGCTTTTTTAGGCACGTGGGTGCCCAACATTTCATTGTTAATTAAGAACTTTGTACCTACAAAAAAAAAACATCACTGCAGAAATTCTACTCTGCATATCAAGTGCTGTTATCCATTGAACAAAATTTGGTTTTAGCCAAATAAAGTTGGAAATATCATTGACTCATAAAACCAGATTGAAACTGATCGCAACACTCAAAATCACAACACAGCCTACTACTTAATATTCCATTAGGTGGGCTTGTTGATCACAAAAAGCCGATTAAAAAATATAAGAACAAAATTTACGAGTCTTACCTTTGTAGCATTTCAGCATGCTCGGTTATTTGGTTAACATAATTCTGGAGTTCTGCCAGTAAGATGACCTCTGTACGCAACAGCTGTTCCAAGCCAGTTGTCGAACTAAAATATTCAGCATTGCAAATAATGATTTGCAATGCAATTGCAAAAATTGTTAACGCGGCAGCAAACTTCATTACAATTGATCCTGACAGTGTAATTAAACGATTTTGATCGTCTTGAGTTTCAAAACTATGTGTTCTCTTCGCGCCGTTTCGTTAAGAACTGTTCGACATCGAGATAATGACAAAACAACAAACAGTCTTGGTGGATCGTTAGTCTAGAAAAAGCTCGCTGCGTTGGTGGTTGCTGAGCTTTAGCGGCGACTGTTGGTCAAGCCAACACTTCTCGTTGTGATCGAAGAGGTGTCCCCAACGTTAGTCTTGACTAGAGCTAGATGCCTGGTAATCAAGATGACGAGTTCAATAAACCGAAATGTGGCCATTAACCATTTTGCATAAGCCCTAAGCAATATACAATTGCTGTTTTAATTATGTGTGAAAATCTATCTATCTATTTGCTGATTACTTTCACTGATTACTTGGCTGGTGGAAGCGCACCGTTATTTTGTCATTCTATGTCGCTGGTATGCTAATGAAGACCGCTAAAACTTTGCCCGTGAACTTGCTTATGCAAATTACCGGCAAGTCTGAGTTCAACTTGAAAGCATCTTCGACTCGCTGTTTGCTTTGAGTGAACTTCACAGCGCAAAATCACTCAAAATGAGCTTTTTCTCATTTTGTTAACCCCCTAAAGACTTTGGCATCGATAAATGACAACACTCGGCTGCTTAGTAATCAACAACAGATTTATTCAATAATATCATAACCCAGGGAAACTTCATTATCCCGAATAACATCACAGGGCCGAGCAAATGTCTGTGTAGCCTCGTGTATCCAAATGTTGGCAACTGCAAATAGAAAGAGTATTATAAAATGAGTGAGGCTCCTATGCCAGAAAAGAAAACTAACTAATATCTTGATAAAGCTGATGAAATCTAAACTTTTTGACTTGAGGCAGATTGGATATTAAAACATTGAACGGCACATTAATTGCAACTGCTGTTGAGGCCTGATATATTTGAATGGAATTTGGAATTACAACAAATCATGCGGGTGTGTATCCTTTATAAATCTGAGTATAATTGCATCGAAAAGCCAAATAAAGAATATATAAAGAAATTCTGAACAAAATAACTTTATAGTTTATGATTTATCTAATTAATCTGATGTATAAAAACAAGTAAGAGTGCTGTTGTCGAGTGAGCTCGACTACGATATACCCTGAACTGAGCTGAGTTTTGCACCCAAATGTGAGCAGGTCTGCAAGTGCAATCATTTCTTTTAGCAAGCACATGTTTTTATTCACAAGCCCGAACTGATACTAACGGGCTGGTGAAAAAATCATGTATACACAAGCGTACATAGTACATACGTACAGGCTATCGTAGGTAACGGGGCAATGCAGATGCATACAAACATATTTAAGCTTGCGTCAATTATCTTGCCATCTTTTTCTCACACATGCGCTCGCATATTTATATGCTTGCTGCTACTGATAGAAATGAGATCAATATGAGAATATATTTTGGACAATTACTTGGGTGTTACTTATCCGATCTTTATGAAATTTGAGCTGTTGATCAATAATATGCATAGGCATATAATGTAGTAATAAGAAGATTCTGTCCTTAAAATTGTAGCATTAATCGCTATCGAAATGTATCGATATTCCTGAAACGATGGCAATTATCGATAAAATAAAGCAAACTTTATCTGCACCTGGTATTCGAGAGCCTATTTCCCAAATTTGAAGTCTCAAGCTCTTATAGTTTCTGAGATCTGCGTGTTCATACAGACGGACGGGTGTTGATCCTGATCAAGAATATATATACTTTATGGGGTCGGAGGTGCTTCCTTCTGCCTGTTACATACATTTGCACAAAACCATTATACCTCTTTTACCCATTTTTATTGGGTTCAGGGTATATAAATGTGAGTCATAGCGACTCTTGTGCATTCTGGTTCGCAGAGCTTTAATAAATGCTACAAAATTATGAATTTTGAATGTTATTTTAATGGGAATACTCACTCCACTTGCTGCCCTTTAGAACTGGGCAGCCCGCGTGCTTGGTGCGATAGTCCATGTCCAGGGAACGATGCAGATTGTACCAAAACAAAATGTTGCCTAGCTGCGGCCGCACCGCAAAGTTGAGAAAGGGAAATGCGGTAGCACCACCCTGCTCCACATCCGACAGCTACAGCGCCGCGTAATGGAGTAATGAACGTGTTATTCAGGTTTGTTGTTCAATATAAATTATAGTAATGTCAACTCACATAAAATATGGCTGTGGCAATGCGATTTCCTTCCTCGGCTGGGTAGTGCTGCGAATCAAGGAAGAAGTCCCAGTGTGGCTCGTAGTGACCACCGACACCATAATTGGCCACCTGCAGTTGCTCGCAGTAGGTCATATCCAGGCCGGTGGCATCACTCAGATCACGCAACATGCGCCCCATCATTGGATGCGTGTCGTATTCCAGCCATGCGTTTTTGCTCACGCGAAACGCAGACTTTTTGCTTTGTCGACCGGGCAGCGGATTCACCGTGGAGCGCTTCATATGTGGCACAGCCATTTGTCGCAGCTCTGCGATTTGCTGCGGGTTCAGCATGTCGTGATAGCTGACCACAAGTGGGTCTAGACTATGCTCCTCCAGCTTAAGCGGCGCTAGCACTCGATAGGCGTGCTGTCCACGAGCATAGCGACAGCGCAGCGGCCGCTGTTGAGCAGCAGAGGCGCTAACCTCGCCGCGGCACACCTTCTCATAGTGAGCGAACTCCTGCGTGAGCTGTCCGTGTGTGTGCGTGAGAACGAAGAATCTAAATTTAGTCACATAAACTACAATGAATAAAATAGGATGGCTTACTTTGTATCCACCATCTGCATGCCTTGACTGTGCCGCTTCCCCAATTTCGTCCTGGACCACATTGGCTTCCTTGGCGCTTAGATGCCAATTTCGTATGCGCCATGGATCCAGCTCGAGCACACGCTGGCTTAGCTCATATGCCGTGTCGAATTCGCCTAAAAGTCGTTTGGTGGATATACATCTAGATGAAGTTGGCCCGATTTGCCGATTGGCTGTGCTGCTCACCCATTTGGAACAAACTCTTGGCCACCATCTCCATGCTGTTGAGAATGGTGGGCTCGGGTGCGCTCTGGTGCTGGTGCTGCGGCTGCTGGTGGCGCCTCAATCGTTCCATCGACTCGCGCAGCCATACCTTCGTGTTGTTGTAGTCCTCCATTTCAAAGAGTTGTTGACCCAACACGAAACAATCTTGCCAGCTCATGTCCGTGCTAAAAATAAAAGGTAGCACAAAAATCGAAATGAATATGATTGGCGCTTGAGTTGGCAATGATGGCACACGACATAACACACAACTACCGTAGATTAAAGCCAGGAGCGGTTCAATTAACGTTGAAGCTTTTTTAATCTGTATAAATCTATACAAAGGAAAAAACTCGATTTTTATATTAGTGGAATGGCAGATATGTTTTATCCATGATAACACAAAGACAGATTAAACATGGGATAAAGCATTTCTCCATCCCAGATAATCCGCTCCTGGCCACATTCATATAGTGTAAGTATTAGTACTCGTGTATTTCAAGCCTGGCTGGTTATTGCTTATTTCGGCTACACTCCCTCCCTCTCTCGCTTCCTTTTGCCACCCTTTCTTACCCGTATTTAATGCCATTCAGTATACCAGCAGCGACTTGCGCCACGTCCAATTTATAGGTGCTCTGCAGGCGAACCAATGCCAATGCGGCACCATCCACATCCTCCTGGCTGGGAAAGTTCAATCCGTAGTGTTGAGTAATATTAAATCCTATAATATTAAATTCAAGTTTCGCCTTACATCGTTAACTCAAATGTTGGATACCTACGAATTTGTGTACCCATTTGTTGGACGCGCCTCTCCATTTGTTGCCAGTCCGTATGTAGGCGCTTCATTAGACGATATATATTCACGGGATTTGTTAAATAATTCTCCAAGCCTTTGTCCGCTATTGCATGCTCCAACTTTATAGCGGTCAGCTCACTGTGGATAAAGGTTTTTAGATTTTGGCTTAGAAAAGTTTAAGTCTCTAATCATAAATCAGTAGCTACTAGTTCGTTAGCGTTTTGTGGCTGTTGTCGTCATAGACATAAGCACCCCGTGCGCTGAGGCAACTTATCTTAATTAATTCTAATTTATTTGTGTTTCTACGTGTGTTTCTAAACACAAAACTCTTTCTTAACGATCTAACAAATAAAACGTGAACAATACCGAAATGCTAAATGTTAAACAGTAAGAACCTGCCAATAGTTGTTTCAGTCTATGATGAGCGGAAAATTCTTCGAAATTGATACTTAAAATCGAATTATGGAATATAAGGCTCTTATTTATAAAACTATATCTGATGGATTATAGTCTATATTGGGTGTATATTCAAAGTACAAAAACATACCACAGTTTTAAATTTGTTTTAAGTACTTGTTATCCAAAGCAATATGAAACATTCTTTTCACTTGCACTTTAACTTTTGCCACCTTTCTCACCTTTCTAACTGTTTTAATGCGTTTCTTGTTACATCCAACTGTGAATTCAAGTCGCTCAACAAAGTGTGCTCCGTGTGCAGGAGCTGTTCTAGTCCAATGATGGATGAAAAATAATCCGTTGCCTGGCAGCAATAGCCAAGGCTGGCTAACACAAGAAATGTCAGCAGTTCGGTCCCCATTCGCATCTTAGCAACTTTGACTTGAAATATACAATTCAAATAAATGTATATGGAGATACCAGCTAAAACTATATTAGGCGTCTGCAACGCGTCACGTCTCACAATGAACTGATAGCTTAACCAGATCTCAGATCAAATATCCACCAAAGCCAGTAAATATAATCGGTGACGATAGACATTTTGGCGCAAGCGATTTGAAGTTTGGATACCAGCGACAAGGTGCTAACTTCAAACTACAACAACTATTTGCATAAGCAATTGATCGGTGCCTCAGTCTATGTCGATGCCTACTTCTATGTTAACGTCGATGTCTAAGTTTATGTTTATGTCTATGTCTATGAGTTTGAGAAATCGGTATTATTGTGTGGAATAATCTAATTAAGCATGTTTTATAGCTTAGCCGAAGCTGATTTAGTGTATCTCATCATTATCTAGTTTTCGGCGTGAACATGCCCTGAGTTCTAGTTCTCTCTCTATCTCTCTTTCTCTCTCTCTCTCTTTCTCTCTTCGCCACTCGTTGATTTTTGGCGACGCCTTATTAATTCTGGGCTAATTAAGAACGTGTTGCCTGATATTCTCTAATGTCGTGGTAGGTTAACAAATGGCTTGCTAAGGCTATATAAATATTAAAACATTTCCTTTAAGTAAAATAATTTTATTTTTTATTTATTTATTTTTAAAAGAAAATATCGCATTATTTTTTAAACCTTAAGTTTAAGTTAAATTTAAATTGATAGTAAATATGTGTCAACACTTCATACTACTTTTTGCATAAAGTACAGGGTATTTTAGTGAGCTGATTTGTGTTAAATATTTATCTATGTTAATTAGGGAGCAAGTAAAATTAATTATAAGTGCTATTGTTTTTTTTTTTAATTGACATTTGATTTACTCATGTATGCATAAATATGTATATATAAATATACATATGTATATATGGTTTGAAATACGATCTGACATATTCGCATTGGTTTTATGATTTTTTAATATTATTTTTAACTATTTCCTGCTGCCGACTGTCAAAAGGCGTTGACTACGATCAATACTCAGCTTATATTTTAATTATGACAGGCTGTGGTGCATGAGCATTTAATGTTGTTTGCTCTTTAATTAGTCGACTGGCCACGCCCATGCAATGAGCAATAAATGTCAAAGGAAATTCCAAATGAAATTCAATAAAACGTCAACATTTCAGCTTTTATTTTTGCGTTTGCGCCAATTAACGATAAAATAAAAGGCCACTCGAGCGTAATTCATATTTCGTTTCATTTGGATTCAAACAAGTTGCCAGGCTTTAACTGAGCATAGTCCAAGCCGCTGTGAAGGGAAGACAGAGTAGAGACCGTAGAGTTCATATAAAAAAGTTGGCATATTCACTGCATAACTTACACAACTGAGTGCCCAGCAGCACGGGGCAGATTAGCCGGCGGCTGCGATAGTCCGGAGTCGAGGTTGCTGAGAACTCGTTCAGGCTGCGGGTGCTCCAGTGGAGGAGTGAGCCTTGTGGGACATTCACGCTGAGCTCCAACTGTGGAAAGACAACGGCGCCGCCCAGCTTGGCCTCTTGCAGCTAAAGGGATTAGATGCGGGTGACATGGTAATTGGCCAATTAGTGACATATTAATTAATCATTTCATTAAAATTACGCACATTGAGCAGAGCACGTGCCACATGCCCCGATGTTGCTGATGGCTCTTCTGGTGGCGTCACGTGCTCGTGGCTATGACGACGTGCCTGCCACAGCCCTGGCACTGCACTGCCAAGTCCTAGTTGAAAGTGGATGCTACGCATCCCTTTCTGCGCCATCTTCGACAATTTCAAGGTCGCAAAGGCAACACTTTTCGAGTGCTGCCCTTGCGGCTCTTCATCCAGCATACCAATTAGCTTGCCAGTCTGCTGGGAGTTGAGTACACCATGATATAGCACTATGTGTGGATCTTCACTTAGCTGCTCCAGGCGCAGCATGCGCAGATTGGAGTTATCTTGACGACACTCCGTAAAGCGACTTCCTGTTACGGGTTGCTGGGCACCCGAACGACAGAGCTCGTCCAGAAACTGCTGCTCAATGGATTTATTTAGCTTGAAATTTAAAAAGCAGAAGTATATGTAAAGTGCCATACATTTGGCTATCTCTTTTTATTGATTTTCTTTTTCTTAGAAAGTCTTTATAAACCGATGAACGGTTGATGTTCCGGTGTAATAAATTTACTCTAAATTCTCAGCGAATCAAGTGACCCTTCAACAAATCAACTAAATTTTAATAACGTTAGAAACTTGCTTAATTAAACTATGCTTAATTAATATAACTGCGATTCAATAACATTCAAGTTAAGTAATTCCAAGTGTTTCTCAATTGAATTATTTTATGCCTGTTGCACAAATTTGCACATTTTGTATTTACCTTTGCCTTTGGTCCTTTACGTTTTTGTACTTTCTCCGGACTTCCGTTTAGTTTTTGTTCAATCTGGGCTTTCGCCTTTTGAAAATGTTGTCTTGTCGGTCGCATTTGGAGCAGTTCTTTTGCAGTTGTGAGTGCGCTCATAAATTCACCTGTTGTTTTGCAATTTGTGCAAATAGATAAAGTTTTATGAATTGTTCATTTCAGGACGCACCTGCGCGGTAATCCATATTGAGGGATGCCTCAAGTATTTGGAGTTTGCCAAGTTCCTGCTCGCTGACTGAGGTAGTCACATTACTTCCAGCTGGCAGCTTTCCCAATGCCGTGTCCAGCCAATATTTTGCTACGGCATAGTCTCCATTTCGATCCGAGCTACGTGCCATTTCGAGACAATCGTTCCAGGACATAACCGAACTGTAGGGATGAAAGTGAATTTTCAATTTCGAATTGTTTGCATTTGATCTTATGGACACTTACCCCAGCTTGAGGCCATGGACTATGCCCAGCGAGAGGGTGGCTGGCTTGAGGTCGTAGACAGATTGCAGGCGCAGCAAATTGAGCAGCGCATCCTCATATTCCTCCTCGCTGGGCAACTGTAGTTCCGTCTCATAGTCCGGCACTTTGTTGGCCAGGTTGTGGGTAGCATTCGCTTGGTGCTCAAGCAATGGCCACACACTATTGAAACGCTTCAGTATGTTGAGCACATTAAGGGGATTGCCCACATGCTCCACCACCTGGTCGCTCACCTGTCGATGTATTTGCTCAATGGTCGCCGTCTCGCTTTTGATAACTTCAAGTTGCTCATCGAGTGCATCAATATAATCACGCAGTGCATCGATGAGTGAGGTTTCTGTGGTCAGCAGCTCTCGCAAATGCTCCTCAGTACTGTCACTCACAGCTATTGGCCACATCAAAGCTAGCCAAAGTAGCCACAACAATCGCTTTGATTCATGTATTTGCATAATTGCCGGCGGTTGTGTTTGTTGCTGTTTTCTTTTCTGTTTTGGACCGGGTCAATGGCTGGTTCTATGTTGCTTTCGATTATTTATTTTTCCTTTATACTTTATATTCTTTCGCTATAACATATTGTCTACTTAGTGATGGCAAAGTTATTATGGTAGAATGCCTGACCAACTGGCTTGGCTGCTGTAGCTAAACTGAAACTATGAATCTTGGCTTGCTTATGTGAAAGGTGAAGTTGGGATCATGTCTTTTGAACCTACTCATCTTCAGCGTTTCCATGTGTTCTCTTCTTTATTTATATAAAGCTTTCTTGACATCGCATAAGCTTGAATAATAATTGCTGCTTTGTCTTTTTTTTAGTTTGGAAAGTAGAAAAGATAAACTTGAAATAATAATTATAAAGACATTCTTATATTAACTTTGAGGTAGATATTAAAATTGATTTAACAATTTACATATAATTCGTGATTAACAAGCTAGCAAGTCAAAGTCCAATTAAGCGTTCAATCATAAACTAATTAGTTATTAATTGAGTCCAGGTGCGACTTCAAGTAAGTGTCAATGCCATAATTGGCAACCTAAATCAGCTCGGCACTCTCATCTGATGTCCTTCGGTTAATATTTAATGCCACTTAACCTACCGTAACCACTCGAAATTTTCATTGGCTAAATTATCAGAAACTTCCAAGCCTCAAACCAGTTTCTGCTTTGAACTTGAGCGTTTACCAGGAAAACTGGGTAAGCTGCTGGCAGCAGCGGAAACATATGCCGAGCAGTACGCAGAGCAGCTTTGTAAACATTGAACAGTTGACTTATTTATGTATCCAACAAAATATTCGAACAACAACTGGTAGGAATGCTCTAGACTGGAGTGTACAACTCTGAAATTATTCAATGCAACCAATAATAATTTAACATTATTTAAAAGTAAAAATTCACATTCAAACAATTCGAGTGTGCTGATGAGCAACATAAATGCAAAACCAGTGCAATACCAGTTCTTGTTACTGCCAATTATTCAACCGACAATCAATAACCATTATTCAAATATCAAGCATATTTCGTCCATGTGGCAAGTGGTTTTTCCTGTTTATCACCCTAGCTCAGTGCTGCACATGCCGCTCCCTCGCAGGAGCATTGAACAATTACTGCCTGTCAATTTGCGCAACGATATGATGATATGACATGGTTTTTTATATCAGCTTCCAGTTTGGCTGTTGTTGCCCAACGTCCCTTGCTTCATGTCAATTGTTTTTCAAATAATAATGCAAAATGTATTAGTGTCATATTGCCATCGTTGCCAATAGTCAACATGTCAAGCTGTAATTGTTTTATTGTGGTTAAGAGAAAAACTTTATTTGTTTGCTATTTAAATTTATGTTCATATGCCATCATATAGATCAAGGTTTGAGATTTTGATTCGTTCCAAAGTTAGTTTTTTCTGCAGATCAACTTTGTTGATTAACGCTGTTGCATGAGCGGGCTCAGATCGTAATATATCTTTGTTCAATTTGCTGGCCAGCTTGTAGCTGCCTTGCCTGTTCAGTGACAGTACCAAGTGTTCTAGTATATTAATCCGATTAACAGTGGGAAACGCTGGGCCATCACTCGATGCGAGTTGTCTTGCCTGCTGCAGCCACTCGGTGGCAAAGGTATAGTTCTGCAGCTCATACAGAGAACGTCCAATGATGTAGCAATCGCTGGCACTTAGTGTCGAATTCTCGCCTGTCTCTTCGTAGGGGGACAGCATTTCCTTTGCCAACTCTGATGTGCTTAAATTATGAGTCTCCTGCATATTCAATATATCGTAAGTGGCGTATAGCAGGTCATCATTCGTAGGTTGCTCAATATTGTACATTTCTAAGTCGTCGTTTAACTTTGTTTGATATTGACTGAAAGTTTGGTTGGAAGCTATTACGTCGAGGACCTCATGCTTCCAGTTATTTACGAAGCGGCTGATCATTACGACAGTGTTCAGTGGATTACCAAAATGTGTCTCTGGATCTTTGATATTCTCCTGCTCGATAGCCACGCGGTCCAGAAATCTGCGATTTCGAAAACAAATAAGAATTTGAAGTTATAATTTTGGCAATCGCGCCAACCTGGCAATTCTTTTGTGCTCCTCAGCCTCCTTCATCAAATATAAGTCAAAATTTTTTATGAAAATAGCCTCTATTTCAAGAAGATTTAGCATCTCATTGTAGGACTCGTCGATTTTGGCACAAACACTGCCCAACCCAGCGCAAATACAACAAAATGTGAACAGAACAGAATTCAACCGAAACATGTTAACCACAGTAGATTTAAATTGTGACTGATTGGTTTTCCATAACTAAAAGCATTTTGAGGTATTTCAATGAGCACTCCAACAGCTTAGCTAATATTTACACAGTTGAATGTTGTACGAGTTTTCTCATTTATGATAGAAATAATACCACAAAAAAAGAATTGGGACAATTCAGTTTGGATAGACATTTAATTTTTCTGAAGAAACTTATTTTGTATGTTTTAAGCGGCTGAGTTTTATTTATTTTTTCTGTAATGACTGCAGTATTTTAGAGTAATCACAATAAATTGAATATATATATCTTTCTTACTTGAATAATAAAATATGAAATGGTAAATTTGACCAATTCACTTGTGTGAAATAAGGTTAAAATGTAGTTTCTTGGTTATGGAGCTTGTATAAACAAGTTTGTAGGCGCAATGAACCCTAGCTTTCATTATGTTAAACATAAGCGTAAACTGGTTATACTTAATTAGCATCTAAAACTCACCCTAGGCCTATTACAAATTATGTAATATATAGAAGCCATGACCGTGCTGATCGTGTCATCATAGAGTGGGGTCAATTGCCAAAATCAGTTAAGCGCGAGTCGTGGCTGAGAGTGGATATCGCATCGAATGATGATATTCTTGGGAGCAGAATGCAAACTAAGTACGGCACTGGCCGTGTTGCCAGTCCTGATCTGGTGTGGTGCCAGTGCGGAGTCCTTCTCCTCCATTAATAAGATGGCTAACGTATTTATCTACGAGCAGAAAATGCTGCAGCACATCCAAAAATTCATTGCCGATAACGAGAGTAAATTGGATTTCCTGCGAGCGTGCGTTGTAACTGAGTCGTCTTTAATTGAATTTTATGCAACTGAAAATGCCATTACAGGCGACTGGATGAATACGAGAGCGAGCGTAGCGAGGCGCAGGAATGGGGCGTGGCATACTTTGAGAGTCCGTTGAATAAATATTTGTTGAGCAAACGCCTGACGGTGGACTGGCAACGCATTGAGAATCTCATGGCTGCCGCAACAGGCGAGAGTGGGTGTCCCCAAATCAACTTATATCCCAATTCCATTAAACACGCGACCTGTGTGCAATCCACTTACAGAGGCACTGAAACGCCTGCAGCGATTGCGCCAAAGAGATGACATGCCAAACCCAGAGGATCTGACTGGTGCCATTGATGGATTGCTGCGAATACAGTTCATTTACAGACTACAGACTAAACATCTGGCTGCTGGTGTACTGGATGGTGTTGCCCATGGGTATGTCAAATGTTGAAGTCCCTATTACAAATCTCACCTCATTTCAACTACAACAAAGCACTCAGCTAAATGCGCAACTCTGCCTGGAGATTGGCCAGCTGGCGCTGACGAGTAAGTACCCACATCTGGCCCACGCCTGGCTGTTGGAGGCACACAATCGTCTAACCAGCATTGATCGCAGTAAGCTATTGCCACACATTTTGGGGCAACTAGTGCAGGTTAAGGCCACACTAAGTGATTCTCGGGGTGTTAATAGCACACTGCAGATACTCAAGGAACTGGAGCCCAGCAGTGGGCATCATCATAATTACGAAGTCTTCCTGCAGGCACAAACGCAAATTGATGACCTAACATTGGCAAACCCTGTCGAAGAGCACGAGGTGAGTATATTAATTGTTATTATTTTCCACTTGTGCAATGCACAATATTATTTATCGTAGCCCCTGCCCGAGGACTTCACGAATCTAAGCCAAAACGATACATATCGCTACACCTGCAATGGCCACATAAAGAGAACGCCAGCGGAGAACCGGGACCTGCGCTGTGGCTATATGACCGAGACGCATCCTTTTCTGTTGCTGGCACCGCTCAAGGCCGAGGAGCTGAATCACGATCCGCTGCTGGTGCTCTACCACGACGTCATTTATCAGAGTGAAATCGATGCTCTAAATAAGCTGAAACGAAATAAATATAGACGCGCCGCCGTGAGAATTAATGACACCAGCTCTGTGAGCAACTCGCGCACAAGCCAGCACATCTTCATCCCTGCATGGCATCACAAGGTGTTGCGCACCATCGATCAACGTGTGGCAGATATGACCAAGTTTAATATGCGTAAGTACCGTCTTCAACTCTAAATGCCACACAAAAAATATAATCTCAAGTGTGCAGTGTATGCGGAGGATCATCAGTTGGCCGACTATGGCGTTGGCGGACACTATAGACAGCACATGGACTGGTTGTCTAATGTAAGTAAACGAATTTTTAAGTATCTGCACGAAGCTGAATCGTAATCGTTCTAAACTATTTCACAGATTCCGATCGAAGAAGGCTCAAGTATTCAAATGGGAAATCGCATTGCCACCGTATTGTTTTATGTGAGTCAAGTTGAGTTCAGCGCCAAGTCCAGCCACTTAAATGTATTTATTTGCTTACTCCAAACAGCTGTCGGATGTGGCACAGGGTGGTGGCACCGCATTTCCCATTCTTAAGCAATTACTAAAGCCAAAGAAATATGCGGGTAACTTCTGTTTTTGCTATGTATTTCATATATGTATTTCAGATTAATTCGATATTTGTACAAGATGTGCAAATATGTATTATATCGTGTGTCATGCGTCCATCTCTAATGCAAGCCCTCATAACATCCTTTTTATTTCAGCTGCCTTTTGGTATAATCTGCATGCTTCAGGCATAGGTGATGTGAGGACCCTGCACGGCGCCTGCCCCTTAATAGTGGGTTCCAAGTTTGGTAAGCAACGAATTTGAGCACTTGTTAAATTTTTTTGCTAAAATCCACTTATTATATAGTGCTTAATCGCTGGATACGTGAACACGATCAAGCGGATCGTCGACCCTGCGAATTGTGGGATGACTCAGTCGTCGATTGGTAGCTCTAAATAAAAGTTAAAATGAGTAAATATTGTATTACTTACATCATAGTTTTAAATTTTAAGTGAATAAAATGCTTCTTTTTAATACCTGAAGACTCTTCAGCGGAAGAAACTTCTTCAAATAGTTGATTTTATTGTTTTTTTGTTTTGCCACTTATACATTCATAAAATTCAACATTTATATGTATTTGCATAATTGCTAGTTAGTTGCTTCGTCTTACTAATTTGATCCGCCACGTAGGCTGAAAAAAACATTTATTTGCCTTTGGCTTGCAGCTGCAAGTTTCTGCTTCTGTTCTAAAAGACTGTCTTTCAGTTAAAACTGACAATACTTCGCTAGTGTTTTGATTTAACTTTATCAATATGTATGTATCTGTTCAATAATATGTGTGTATTTGAGTAAATTCAATATGATTTAAAGCAAACATATTTGGATATTACCTTATGGATGCGATTTTATATTTTCGCTCATAGCTTTGATATTTATTTGTTTAGCATTTAATAATTGCATCACACATCAATATTAAAACAACAATTCATCAAAACATTTACTTCTTTTTTTTTGTAAGTGGTTTTTTGTTTTAAATATTTTTTTTAATATATTTTATGAGCCCTTGAGTGGCTTTGCATTTTCATAAATAAAAAAGTTTAGGTTTTTAGTTTTGCGTGCAAATTTTAGTTTTACACTTTAAAGGACACCAAGTGAAAGTTTTTTTTTTTTGGTTTTTTGTTTTTTTTTTTTTGACTATGCAGTTTTACTCGTGTATAAAGTTATTAAATTCGCTTTTGTTGTAGGATGTTTTTTTTTTTTTGTATACTTTTCATTTTATCATCTATTCAGTATTTATTGTGGTGGGCATTTTACTGCTAGTTTCAGCTTGAATATATTTGGTTTTTAGTGCACTAGTAAACACTTCCAAAGGGATTGTCTTTTAGGGGCACATATTAAATACATCGATATACAAATAGTTGTAGATAAATATATATATATTCATTATATAGGATGTGCTTGTATATGCTTCAGTTTGACATTTCACATTTAAAATTTGACTAAATTCTTCTAAATGTAACAATTAAACTTAACTTAAAACTCTTGCCACATTCAAGCCTTATGTTTATTGAAATTACAGTTTCTTCTATAATTAATTACCATTTTTTTCATATTTTTATACACCTATAAACATTTATATAATTTGCAACGCTTTAAGTTCACATCAATATAATTATATAAGTATATATATCTGTGTACAAGTTACAATGCGTAATTTTTACTTAATACTTATGCAAGTAGAGTTGATTAATATATTTTGTATTCCACTGTTCAATGGTCTTTTGATATTTGTTCGCTTTGATTTGTTTACATATGTTTTGCTTGTAAGTGTTTTAAATTGGAATATGT
The DNA here is from genome assembly GCA_035044025.1 of Drosophila paracracens. Lineage (NCBI taxonomy): Eukaryota > Metazoa > Arthropoda > Insecta > Diptera > Drosophilidae > Drosophila > Drosophila paracracens. Next base: position 3,911,754 of record JAWNMN010000401.1, on the reverse strand, counting down.
GTTCTTTAAACTCTCATCGAGATATATTGCCATTCGATGAGCCATAAATATGAATAAAATGTACTTTAAGACCTCTTCAGATTTCATCTCAAAACATCGATACTCTTCACGTCTTCCGCAATACTCCCCATTCCCTACAGCAATGCTGGAATGGCGCTTAGATTTCATAATTACGGAACTTATTGGCCACATCGGTATTCTCGGTGCCCCACTCCGCCTTTCGGTTGCCGTAGTATAAAGCAGCCCCACCCTCCGAGGCCCGTCGATGGGCTGGATTCGGGGATGCGGCTGATAAGCCACCGCTGCTGCAGCCAGCACCTGGCGGTGCTCCGGGTCCAGTCTCCGGTAGCATGCGATCCTTGGTCTTTGGTGTGGCCCAATGCATTGACTTTGATTGATGGGAAATTAATTAAACCTTAATTAAACTGCCAACAGCAACTGCGACGCAACTATTGTCAGAGCTAATGCATTTGAAATGTACAAGTTGGTTTTTGTGTATTTACATTAGTTAAGATATTGGAGTATGGTGCTCGAAATGTATGGTCAGATGCATTAGCTCATAATTGGCATGCACGGCGTACACTCAGAAGAACACTTTGGATGAAGAGGCACATTCACAAAAATATCATAAATACGTAAATATTGGAGGTACTCAGGCGACCAGAACAGGCTTTAGAAAGGGAGCTTAAATCGAAGTTTGTTGCAGGGTAAGTTGAGGTCTGCTTATCCTGTGTACCGTTTGATCAAAACCACAGCTCTCAAAATATGGCCGGCAAATGAGAATCTAACCGAATTGACTGCAACCGCAGAACCAAATTGCAACCACTGCAAATTCCTGTCCGAAATGTTGAGTCCTCACTGATGCCAGTTTATGGCCAGGCCAACACGCAACCACACAAAATACGCACAGGACTCGCCCGTCTATAAACTTTGCTGGTTGCGCTTGAATTTGCTATTTAAATTGGCATAGAGCTCGTACTCAACACTATGATTAATCACATTTAAAATGCTACTATGCCAGAGCATTCGCATCGGATTACTAATTACATTAGCTGAACAATTGTGCAAGACTACAAACAAAGTATAATGCATACATATCAAAGTGAATTGGACTGATGTAATGGGGTGTTCACGACTTGGACATACTCTGAACTGAATTGTTATTTTGTACAAAGTACAAAGTATTTAAATGCCTAAAATTCAAAGTTAAATATTCTCAGGAAATCCCATCTATCAAATGTGTCGGAAGTCATCATTAGCGCCTAAAATCCCAACATATCTACTCGATAGCGGATGCCACTCAGTATTGTTAAGAAGTTGCAAATGCCTCCCTCAGCATGTCACATGGACAAATGTTTATACAACTTTAATAAACCCTGATTGGCCATAAATGGAAATAAAAAAAAAGAGATGGGAACAAACGGCACTAGAATAAAACAGTTCCTCAGTTGACTACAGTCGTTTTGGGGATTGGAGTTTACTTCTCTGTTTGGCTGTATTCCTCGCGCATACGCATACCTCTTTATCCACTTTCTCGGCAATTGTGTATCTTCTCACCTGGCCGACGTGCTCCTTCATGCCCAGCCACTGTTTGTAGCTCATTGAGATGCCACTATTGCGCCACTTGTCGTACACTGCCCGCTTCTCCGGATCGCACAGCGTCTCTTTGGCCTCCTGAAAAAGTGAAAATAAAGCAAAAAGTCCCAAAACATTCAGATGTTTATTTAAATGGGTCGATTGAAATCAAATTGGATGAGTCCCAGAACAAATAGCAGAGAAGCCTTTCTTATCTTTGTCTATGTTTTTGCCGTTGCTTTCATTATAATCAATTTTCGTAGCACGTTTATTAACAAGGCTCTGATTTACACACACACAGAGACAGACAGACAACAGACACTCACACTCACACCCACACACCCACACACACACACAGAAGGCCACAAAAATGGGCAAATACGTTTTTATGCTCAAGTGGCTTTGATGTCTGGTATCTGGGAATGATTCGAGAATACACACACACACACATCCTTTATACTAGGCGTCTACATCTTTTGTACTAAAGCCACCTCCAGGCACGTTTGTCAGATATTCAAAGCCCATAGGCACACACACACACACACCCACATCCACTCAGAGGCAGACGCAGAAACGCCGTGATGCTGAGATTTTACTGGCGTCACACTTGTTTGCGATTCTTACATGATAATCAATTATTTTACTACTCATTGACTATGTGGGTCAGCAAGCAACGTTTCAGAGCTTAGTCATTTTCCGTTAGCTGTTCGCTGGCTTATTTCTCTTCAATTAATTTTAGCCTTCAGCCATGTGGTCTTTACTTTACTTACAACAAACAAATTTGTTTTCCTTGAACTTAAACAAGGCAGGAAAGCTAATCTATCACTTTAAAAATTATGTTTATGCAGTTGCAATTTATTGCTTAAATTCATTTTGTCTTCCAAGCTGTATTAAAGTGATCAAATAAGGTTTATGTCTGTTAACTGCTGCATTTTAACTCTAAAATATTTAGATCAGCAATAATAGTTTCTTGAAAAATAAGCAGCTTTTGGCTTTAAGTAAGAAGTGATGCTGAACATATTTAATATTTGCTTCTGTTAAAATGTATTTAATGCTATCATCTCTAGCTGTACTCAGTACCTTTATAGCTACACTTCTTGCATATGTTTTGGATATCAAATTGAAAAACATTTTCTCATCACTTCGGGCTCATTGAAATCCCGGTTTTTCACTTAAACTGTTTTATGGGCGCCATCAGCGTTTGTTTTATGGCTTCGACCATTGGCTGCAACTATAAAAGAAGCTTCACAACCAACTACACAGCAGCTTACACATATCCAAACCCATACAGACAGTCAGACAGACAAGTTTACTAGCTGCCAATTTTACTTGCGTTTTTATGGCCACATGGAGTCCTGAATTCAGAGCCGCAACTATCAACCAAAGAAGCAGACTTCCGCTCGACTTGTTGCCGTTGCCGAAACGCATAACACGAGTTTTATTGTCGCTATAGCTGACAGGAATCTAATGAGTAGCATCGGAAAAAGGACGTGAATACGGCAAACAGTGTGCCACAGTTGACTTCCCCTTCTCCCCCTTCAACCCCCTTCCCATTCAATGACGTCAACTAACAATAGCCACGCTTACCTATTTAAATATATATATGCATATATTTTTCATATATTATGACAGTGCGTTCTTGTTTTTCTTTTGTTGCTCAGACACAGTGAAAAATCAATAATACTTTATCCAAATAATGCTATATATACATATATATCTATGTGGGGCATATGAAATTTATGCTATCTTCTCATTAAGTGTTCGCGATCTCGACAGCGTTTTGTTGTGTGCAAAATTCAATTTGAGGTTGAGTGTAAATGAGTGTGTCAGGCTAACTATTGAAATTTGCTTCAGTGTGTGTGCGTGTACGTGTATGTGTGTATGTGAGTGTGTGTATGTGTGTGTGTGTATGTGTGTGTGTAGTTCTGTGTATGCGTAAGCGCTTTGTTCTATGGGGCTTTAAGGTTTTGATGCCTGACAGCCAGACATTTAGCTCATCTCACGCGTATTTCGCATTCACTGAGAAAAAATTCGACTTAAAATTATAAATGAAAATTAGATATACGAGAATAAGCCCATAGAATTAGAAAAGCATTTTTCCTATTTCTTAGATATATTTCTGAGAAATATCAAAAAGCTTATTACAAAAAAAAATCTTTTTTAAAAATAAAAACTTAGTTGAGCTGCTTGCTGATTTTTTTCAAATTAGTAGATATTAATTTATAAACAATCAAAAACAAGTGATTGTAAGAGTACTTTGTACACATATAAAAACACACTGAAAATAAAATGTATTTTCTCTAATTTTTAGAAAAATCTGCTCCATGATATGAAAAACCATGGTTTTCAAAAAATACACAACATTTCCTTTAAGAAATACGCTTTCTCAATTATATGGTGCATTACCTTTGCCGATAAAAGTATGGCGATTTTGTGCAATTTAATACGATTTTCTTTTTGCTGAGTGTATATGTAAAATGCTTGTTTATTTTTTGTTTAGTTTCTTATTACGGCAACCGTGTGTTTCTCTTGTAACTTATATGCGGTGCACAAGGAGATCAGCGTCGTCCTTAGCACCCAAAATGAAAACATGTTTTTCTTGCCAAACAATTCCGTGCCGAAGCTTTCAACTTAAACTGATTGCCTTGAGGGGTCAGGTCGGTGGTGCAGAGCACTCCCCTTGCTGCATACTTAAGGCACCCACCCCGCCTGCTACATTATTAAATATGCAAACAGCTGAACGTTTGCCTTTTTTTTCCGCTGCTGGGCTTTTCATTTTGTTGCCTTTTTTTTTTGCTGCTTACCTTTAGTTGCTGGAACTTGGCCTCCGCATCCTTGTCACCGTTGTTCTTGTCAGGATGATATTGGAGAGCCAGCGCCTTGTATTCGGCCTGGATCTGCTCCGGCTGGGAAAGGTAGAAAATTGGCTAAATTAAGTAAATTGCAATAAGAAATTCTCTTTTATCCGTAAATTAACTAAGCATTTTGTGGCATACACCTTAAAGAGGTCTCCCGCGTAACACACTGTAACATTACGGAATATATCAAACTGTTGTGTGTCATGCAGATTTTATGCTCTGCCCTGAGACGTTGATAAAGATGTTGATGAAGATGGATAATGCGATATGTCGATACATTGCGCACATCGTCTTGACAAAGTGAACAAGTCACGCCATTTGGGACAAGGTGTGGAGAAGGAGCGTGGTGATAACCACACGACAGGTAAAGCTGTCAAGAGCAGACAAAGCCTTGAATGACATGGCATTAGAATTCAAGCATCGGCAACTGTGGGCGTGTGCCATAAGCATAAACAGCAATCACACACAAACACACAAACAATTTAGAATATTTGGTGAAACTGAAAACCACTCAATATAATTATATTGAACTGTTTGAAATATGAGACGAGTTGTGGCATAATTGAAAAAAGTCAATCTTGCAAAAATGTGATGTGTTAGAGGATGACAAACTTATTTCGCGCAGTCCTCGATCTAGTTATGATCATGTTAACAACTGGCATTAGAGTCAAAGCAAGTGAAATTAATTAAGCCAAAGTGTCAGCAGGGACAGCAACAAGTTGCTGACAGTCGTAGACAACAGAGCAACCGGCAGCAAACATGGCAGCCAACTGTTGTTGTTGACCAAGCTAAGCGGCTGCCCAAGCAGCTTGATAGTTGTCATCACTAAAGCGCATTATCCTTTGAAAGGCAACCGGGCGCAGCGGCCACCACTCTCAATATAAACAAACAAAGCAGCTTGTTTTCCCGGAATTGTTGATGAAAATGGCTTTTCTAGCACAATAAAAATCCACAAGCACAATGATTGCCAATGCCATGCAAACAAACACTCAACCAACTGCAGCACTCAGTCAGTCTGTCAGTCAGTTATTTATTTCTTTTGTCTTTAGTCCTCATACAATATTGACAGACGAAATATTTGTGTATATATAGCATATATGTAGATATATGTTGGATAGTGTGCTCGACATCTGCATTTTCCATAAAAATGTTTTACATGCGCATGCTGGGTTTTGCTATGTTCAGCCAACGGCAACGGGGTGTATAATTAATTTCGTAGCAATTAATATTACTCATACGACAGACTGCAGCGGACGACAAGAGGCAGAAACAAATGCTATTGGCACAGTAGACAAGGACACTACACCTGTTCTTTCGCACATACGCACACACACACACACACACATGCATACACACATGCAAGCACACACACGATTATAATTAACCTAATGAATCTCTGGTATACATTGCCAACCGCTTGTGTTTGCATTCCTCTCTCTCTCTGTCTCTCTCTCTCTCTATCTCTCTCTCTGGGTGTGCTTGTTGAAGTCTTCACGTTTCCACAATAATTGGAATTTGATATGGAATGCTTAGACACACACAAATACACACATAAAAGATATCCTATTAAATTGTGTGTTGACGGCTTGCTATTTTGGCAGGCAAGTCCCCTTAAAGCAGTTCGTCATCAGTTCGAGTGAAAGTAGCTCAAACGGGAAAATGCAGCTCGAATTTCCCATCCAAACGTAAGAGTATTATCATCAGAGCCAATGAGTCATTTTGATATTCACATATATACTATATACTATATACTATATACTAAACAGAATTGAATTGTAAAAGTTCGCTGGTGCAATTGAACGTATGAATTGCATAATGCAATTAAATCGAACCATTTTATATTCACTCGATCAATTAGAATGGATCGCCATGAAATTAAGCGTAGCGTATTTCCATTCGATTATGCCCGGATGCAAATGAGTCTCAAGCCCGAAGCCCAATTGTTCTACAGAGATTTTTGCATACACATTCATATACATATGTGTGTAAATGTATACATCAGTAAATGGTGGCCCTGACTTATGCAAATTTCCATTAAAGCTTCGCATAAGTTTATCTGGACACAATGTCCAGTTCATCTGTATGGGAATAGATATGACAGTTGCTTGAGTTGAGCTGCAGACAATCCACTTCATTAAACAATTTATGGATGACAATAAAGACGAGGCGTCTGAATTGTTGCAGTTTAATTTGTGAATTCCAAAAACAGTGCAAACAATCAACGCAATTGAAAGTGGCGTGCAACATGAAATATACTTTTGGCAAGCACATCAAAAGGTGCTGTGGGGATATTTAATTTGGAAAGTGAAAATTCTACAGCGCAATTTTATTACATTTTTTTGGCAATTGAAGGCAAACGTGCTATTTAATTAATTCAACTTGATACCATTCATAATATTTTAATTGAAATTTGTTGAGTATTGTTCCCAGTAAGACAAACAATCAAAATTATTGAGCGACTTTTTACAAAAGGCACTTTGTAATAGACACAAGCAACCATCTCTGAACCGAGTCGATAAGGCAATTTCCTTCTGTTGTCCGTCAAAAGTATCTAACTTTATCGATAAAGATATTTAGATAGAGTATAGTCTCGTAAACCATAAGCAACTAATAATTATTTAACTTCTATGATAACTTCCCTCGGTATTAAATGAAACATTGCAAACGATTTGTGTGAGCTTGCCTAAAGTAAACTAAAATATACCTTCAATTTGCTTCTATGGGAAAATTCCTATTATAAATGGTCTGCTGACAGTTGGTATAATCATTTTTATATACAAATTTCAAATTTAATCTAATGGAATCTAACACACACACACACTTCGTAAAACAAAAATTTATTTATTATGTTGCTTTTCCCACGAACCCAAACAAATCTAACAGATTTTGAGCGTTCGCTCCAGTAAATATAAATTATAATATGAATGAGCCCCATTTCCCCATAGACATTGAACATTTTCGCTCACAGAGTTCACCCTTATCAAGAGTGATGCTCAATAAAAACTTGTGCATAATTTAATAGATGGCTCAACATGATGCAGTCGACAGCTTGAAAAATTGCCAACATTAAATTGTTTACAGGTGGAAAATTGCGGCAACGTCAAAAATTTTCATGCCAATGAATTCGATTACCCCAAGATGCCAGGATGGCAGGCAAAGGTTCCAACTGAGTTGCCTTCGGGTTATGTTACGTGATAATAATATTGTTATTGAAATATTCTCAGCTAGAAAATCTGATAAGCCTCGATTTTTATGTGATGTGCATGTAAAGTTAAATGTTATTAAGCTAGCAAGAGATTTTTAGCACAAGACAAGTAAAACCAACAAAATATTTTGATATGTGGCTAAAAGTGCTTTTATGTGTCAACAGCGGCTAAAGCTAAGAGTTTTGTCTGTCAGTTGACATTCGGTCACCACATGCCACATAAAGTTGAAGTACAAAATAATTGCTAGGCTTAACTTCTGCCACACTGTAGCACACATACAGGTAACTGTTTTCAAAGAGGCTTACCCAAAAGATTCGGGTTAATTGAAGGGCTTAAAGCTGATGCAAAAAAAAAAAGAAAAAAAAGGCAATCATTTTCTCTAATTGGCAGTTCGTAACTGCTTTTTGCAGTTGCCACAGAGCACCGTTGATGCTTTCAATTCTTTCACTTTAGGTTGACTCTGAAAACGAAACGTAATTGAAAGTAATTCTCAAAATAAATAGCCCGATGCTCAACTTGTATTTGATTTAATTTTGTATCTCAATCTGTATCTAGCTGCGTTTATTGCCATTATGGCTGCCATTTTTGAGCAGCGATAAAGTTCTCAAACTTAATTTAATTAAATCCTAATTCAGTTGTTGGCTAAAGTTGAAAGTTAGCAGCAGCGAATGCGAATGCTGTGTGGCAAATATTTGGCTTTGCGACTCATTATAAACTTCACTAATTACTGAGTGTAATTTAACTTTGGTCCTTACCGATGAGGTCTCATCGCAGTGAAGCAGACCGTAAAAGTCCTCGTTGGGATTGCGTTTATAGTTGATGATGGCATCCACAGCGCTCATTTTTGAAGGTGTTTTCCTTGTCTCGGCAAGTTGCAGTTAAACTGATAGTTAAATTAAATAATTAAGTAAATCTTTATTTACTACACACAGTTTATTAAGCGAGTTTCAAAGAACTTGAAATTGAATTTGTTATAAGTTTTCTGCTTATACATTTAAAATGTTTTCACTTATACATAATGAACACGTTTTCATTTCTTGTTTTGTTGTGATTCATTTATTATTAAGTAAACAATAACAATTGACGAGAATTCCGTCTTGAATATAATTCGGTAGAGGCCTCTCAAAAGCTAAAGCTGATTAACAAAAAAAGTGAAAGCAACAAGAGTTGACCTTCGAGCTTCCGCAAAAAGGTTAAAAATAATTAACGACTAAAAATAAGTAAAGTAAATAAAAAAATGCGCGCAAGACACAAAACTGGTGTAGTTTTAAGACAAATTGTTATTGTCTCAGACCACTTTCACTTTGGCATCAAGACCTGGTTAACACTTGGCTAAGACCACACGAAAAGACAATAATATACCGCGGACCAACTTTTGTTTGTTGCTTTCGCGCTCGCTCACACAATCAAAACAATTCCACAGAAGAGCACCAAATCACGCTGTAGACAAAAGTCGTTGGCTAAAATTGTGATTGTCATTACACATAAAGCTCTCACTCGCACTCTTTCTCTCTTTAACACACTCGCACCACTCTGATACTTTGTCACTCTCTCTCTCTCTCTCTCTCTCTGTATCTCCCTCCCTCTCTGTTTCTCTCAGCTTCTGTGTTTTGCTCTTTCGTTTGATCAAAAGTTGTATGTTATTAAGTTGCAATTGTTGCGTTTATTACGTTTTGGAAGCGCTCACGATGTGGCTGGCAACGCGTCAAAATACAAACTGCCAATGGCGTTGAGTCGTCGACTCTCAAGCTGCTGGGGCTTAATTTGGCCTGGCTTGGCCTACGCACTGGAAGAGCTTGCATCTGCTTCTGCTACTGTTGGTGAGAGGCATTTACAGCTTGCGCTCCCAAAAAGCCATAGATACGCAGGGGAACTTAAAAGCACCTTTGACTTTTTGGGGGCTGATAAGCGCGCTCAGTTTCGGGTTTTTTAAAATGAGACTTGGAGAGTTATATATTGTGTCATTACTAACTGACTAACTGGTTAACCGTTGGCTCTGGGTTATACCTTAGTTATAGCTTACTCAGCGCAATGGGTAAAGTCCCCAACTCTGTTGTCAGGCAGCTTTTAAGTTTGTGTGATTCAAGTAAAACAGCTTTCGCATAACTCTATGCATGCTTTGTGCTTTTGCTTGCCATAAAAGCACGCGGCGCAGCTTTCGGCTGTTGCTCTTGCCATAAATGTCTGCTTTTATGGCATAATTGATTGCCACTTGTTGCTCGCTTTTTGTTTCAATTTGAAAATCGTGATAACTTTACACAACGAATCCGAAAACAGGAAATGCCATATTTCCAGCAACGGCAGTGTTATATAAAACTAATCAATCTGCGGTCATCTCAGAGCGCAGTGGGCGAAATGGCGAGTGGGCGTGTTCCTAAATCGAATGACCGAAAATTGCTTTTCGAATTAAAAGATGCGGCCAAGTGTGAAAAATGCGAGCATGCTTTGCGGCAAACGGAATTGAAAATGAAAACTGTTGCATGCCTTTAGGCAGCGAGCAAAAGGCCAACAACAAAAAAATGATTTTATAGAGCTGCCACAGTAGATTTCGGTCTAGAAAGGAAGCTCAAGCTGGGCAACCCAAAAAATAATTTCCGCCCATAAATCATCATAATGGTTTTTCAAATGTCCCAGTCGGAGGTGGGCATGCAAACGAAATGAAGATGAAACAGTTTGACAGCCAGCATAGCCAGAATGGTCACAGCCCACGCACGTAACCATGTTTATTTTGTGTGTGTGTGTGTTTGTGTTCGTGTGTGACATCTACAAATTGAACGGCTCAACACACACGCACACACACGCATTCAGAGACACACTCAAGCAATTGAAATGGTAGAAAGTAGAAATCGTTTTAATTAGACAAAAGAGCTAAGCAACTATTTATTCCGAATTCTGTTTGCCCAGTTAGAAACAGAGCCCGCAGCAAGCCAAAGATACACACAGATGTCGAGCAAAAAGCCTGCAAGCAAAGAGTGCAAGCGATAGCCAGGACACACACACACACACACAGTGACATATATGTATTTATCTTGCCTGGAGTGCAACCAAGTGTGTGGGCATTTGTATTGCTAGAGCTTGCTACAGCTTGCCTCAGATTGCTGCTGCAAGCTGCATTGCGTATCCGTTCAAGACAAAAGCGCCATTCAAACAATTTGTTTGGCCACACGACTCTCTCCCAATTTGTGCAGGATATTCGCCTGCAGTCTGAATGTGTTTTTACTAGGGAGATTTAAGAGATTACCGAGTGGCAATATATTATTAGTTTTTTTTTATTTTTAACTTTTTCTGTAAGTTACTTAAATTGTTGTACAAGTACATGTATATAATAATACTAAATAATTTAACTCTTTACTTTAATTTTAATTTCTGTTTATTATGAGACACATTAAATAAATAAGTAAAATAAAATATTTAAATCATTTTTTTCCATTTGGGAGCATGTACACAGTTTACAGTATATTTCTTCAATATTCTTTAAATTCTAGTTTTGTTAACTGGGCTACAAAAACTATCGCTTGACATATCTAATAAAAATTTGGGTCAATTTCCAATCGCAACTATAGTTGAATATTGGCTCAAATTGCTATATCGTTGAATGACCGACGTCGTTGCAAATAAATTTTCCATATGTGCAAAAATCAAATAAATTGCTTTCTGTTTAACATCACAGCGCCAACTGGCAGCACTTTTCGATTCCGAACATTGCCTTTGTAGCAAAACGCATTAAGACGCTCAATGCTTGAGTGACTGTATCTCTGCTCTTTATCTGCTCAGCATCTGGCTATGGTGCAAGGTTTCCTAGGTCAGAGCGTGTCAACGACACTTGCCGCACAGCGAAAATGGCAGATAAATGGGGGCCGCATTGAAAGAAACGACAGCTTGTTGTTTTATAATAAAAAGAACTTCAATTGCTTTATGCAATTTACAACTGTGCAACTGCGTGCGATAAACAGAATAAGCCAAGGCCAAGGAGAAAGGGGATGACCTGGTGGGGGGTGTGGGGCAGTTAGGAGTCTCTTGCATCCTTCCTACACATGAACGAGTTTTTCTTTATGCTGTCCGCATTATTTTTTAGCGACTGCCATCGCTTTGTTTTATTACCCATTGTGCGCTCCCCCTGGCTGTGTTTTTCCCTATAATTTATTTATGATTGCGTTGTATTATTAATGATTTCCCACAGCATTTTCCATTACTTGGGCTGACGTCATTTTACAACTCGCCACTGACAAATGAATTACTTGTTAATCATACTTGAGCTTTGATTTTGCGTCACCTTACAAACCAAAAGTATGTGTTTATGTGGGGGAGGGAGCAGTTTGGGGGAGTCTGTGTGATTATTATCCTTTGCCTGTCGCTCTCTTATTTGTTAAGTAGCTTTTCCTGTCAGCTTTGAAAGATTTCCGCACAATGTAGACCCAATTACAACTGTGTTCATCATAGACAAGCAGTATAATCAGCCATCTATCTACAGTATCTGTATCTGTATCTGTAGCTGTATCTGTATCTGCAGCTGTATCTGTATCTTTTTAAACACACTCGCATACGAAGCATACATATGTATGCAGATATTTGTGTCGTCTTATATTGCGTGGTTGAGCAGCCAAAAAGACATTTGTCGAGCATTAATTTTAGAATATTTTATGTCTTGCGTTCATTAGACGCTTTGTTTGCACAACGCAAGCACTTGTCTTTCATATATCTTGCAGTCGATTATACAGGAAGTTTGCACTGCCCCGCCAAAGCAAAGTTGCAACCATGCAACGATCAGCAGTAGCGGTCATCATCATGAATGAAATGCACACAATTCTGCAAACGATCGCTGTGCCAGACTATTGGACACCCTGTATACGCTCATACAACAAATGCAACTCAGCTGTCGAACGCGCTATGCAAAGCAAATGTCGCTAGGCCAAACGGCCAGACAACCAGAGATCAACCAACTAGCAGACGACGCAGAGCGAAAGAGAGAGAAAGAGCCAGGGAGAGAGAGAGAAGGGGATGCTGAGGCAGCAACATATACGAGCAATGGCCCAGTCCCAGTCTCAGTCCATTCCCCCAGCATTCGAGTATGTAGTTTCAGTTTTTAAATGCCCTTGCCTAGGGTATTATAACTTAAGTGTGTGTTTGGGAAATCTTTGCAGTTGTTTTAATAACTAAATTAAATTATTATTTATATTCGCACAGTGTGAAATTATGTAGCACAAAAATAATATTCTATGCGTCCTCATGGAATTTGTTTGAAAAAGTTGAGCATCAAATATGTGACACAAATTTTAAGTTATCAATTTAATAATTTTGTTTCAGGAACCAATTTTATTTAAATTTTTAAGAACATTTTTTAAGGTTTGTTTTCCTATACCATATCTAAAAATGCAATTGGAGATTTTTATATATAAATTTACATACTTTTATTGAACAGTCTCGGATTTAAAATCGAAAACTTATTAAAAAATAAAACCAAAAAAAAAGTTTAACATGGGTTTAATATTTTTGTTATTGAGAAATTATATTTATGCAATAGTTAAACCCAAGCATAGACTTTCATTTACATATACATATTTTTTTAAGAATTTGATTTGCAATAATCTCTGCGCTTATGGTATTTAAAACTCATTTAATATTATTACATCATTACAGATCCTAGAACTAGTAAAGTGGACTAGTTGGATTCATGTAGATTATCAACAAGGGTATTTAGACGTCGACACTCCCGGAATTATTCTATTTTTCTTGTCTTGGGACTGCTGTGTATTGTTTAGTAGCGGGGAGTGGGGTGTGTACTAAAATAGCGCCAACGCTGCACGTGGAATGGGGGGCAAGTTACAGATTTGACATGCGTCACGGCTCACGCCTTAAGCGGCAGCACTAATTGCAGTCCGTTGAGCATTCAGTATTTTTTCGAATTTCGTTTAAGAATTGGATCTAGCACTTGCAGCAGCAGCAGCAGCAGCAAAACGAACAATTAGCAAACGGACGAACAGCATTAGCAGCTGCTCGCCCCAAAATATTGAATTGAACGTCAACATTCAAATCAAAATTCAGAGCAACAAGCAACAAAGCAAAGGCAGCAAACGTCAGCGACTGGCAAAGAGCGGACATTCGGACTATGGCCGACCTGCTCGCACTCGTGCCTGGCTGTGACTATTTTGGTGATCCCAACCAGTTGGGCATCTCGCTCGCCGGGAAAACCAAAAGCAAGCAGACACACACACACAAGCACAGAGATACACACACACACACACACACACATGGACGATTCATGTCCAACTAGTTGTATGTATTGTATTTGGTATTTTGGTCGCTCTCCGGCGACGACGACGACGACGGCGACGGCAACGGTTCCGGTGGCAGGCCAGACTGCGAACAGTGCCATCGATCGGGACAGAAGCCTCAGAATCGTGTAATTTGCCTCGTGCGTTGTCGCTGGGCGCTGCTCGCTGATTATTTTCAATTTATTGCTGCACAACTGAAACAAACTGAAAAATCTCGAATTATGCGTTTTTAATTGTATACATAAAAATATATGTTTTTCATTTTGTTTCATTTTTGCAATCTGTCGTGCGTCCGTTTGTCGTGCGTCCGTTTGTCGTCTGTTGTTTGTTGTCACCACCTCTATGTCTCTGTCTCCGTCTCCGTCTCCATCTCTGCCTCTGCCTCTGGCTCTGGCTCCGTTGTCGCTCTTCCTTATCCGTTGTTCGTTGTTCGTTGTTGTCGTGTCTTTCGTTGTCGCTGCCTGAGCGTTCACTCTCACAGTGTTAAGCACAGCCAGCGCCAGTGATCATCACCAGGAGCAATAAACATTTCAATATAAAACTCACAATTGAGGATAGTCAAGCGAAATCAAGTTACGCCCTTTTTGGTGTCCATGTCGCGATCGTGATTGTGAACGTTAGCAGTGAAGATTTTCAGGAAAAATTTCTATTGTTTATATAATAACCCGGAGCGGGCACATAGAAATATTCATATCTGGTTGGTTCTTTTCAGGCGAAACAAGTTGAGAAATTCTCTTTCGAGTGTGTGTGCCTGTGCTTGCCCCAGTGTGCGTGTCGGTGGGCCGCTATAGTCGCTATAGTTCAGAATTTAGTGAGCAAGCGCCGAACCAAGTGAATGTGATCAATAAACGAAACCACAACAACCAACAAAAAAGAAAAACAAGTCAAGATACAAATAGAAGTGAAATTCTTAAGGAAACAGTTACGGTTAATTAGAGAGAATGTCGGACAATGATGATATTATGAGTGCCTCCGAGGAGCAGGCTAAAGCCAGTCCCGATTCGGTGCCAGATGCCGATGCGGAGAGCAAAAGCAGCGTCGTCACGGAGCGCACCGAGGAGGTAATACCCGGCGAAAGCGAGAAAATGGTCACCGAGACCATCGATGAGGATGGCGACGTTGTCGAGGAGACAACCGAGGTGACCCGTAAAACGGTTAAACGTACCATGAAAATAACTGAGGTAAGTGAATCAGACATCTACGCAATAATTGGCCATTACTTTATATACATATCTTTGTTATATACAATATTCTGTTTTGTTAGGGTTGACGAAAACATGTCAAAATTATTAATACGTGCATATATACGAAATAATATTTCACTGTATGCGTCTTAACAAATTGTTTATATAGCCGTACAAATGCCATAATTCATTGCATATATTATACATGTATTATATACACAAAAAAGTTATGTATGCTATATAAGATTTCTGGTTCGGACACACTTAATATTAGCGACGCCTGACACAAAATCACAAATTTTGCAGCTGTTTGATTTCGGCGCAAATTACAAATATCAAAAAACGCAAAAAAAAAATCGCAAAAGTTTTGTTGAGCACAAATCACTTAATGCGATGTGAAAGCTGCCAAAAGCGACGAGAAAACCACATTTAAGAAAAAATAATAATAATAAAAATTGAAAACAAATTGCAAAAAATAAAAAACAAAAAAAAAAACCTCAATTTGTATGCAATAATTTCTGCGTAGCCTAGGAAAGTCGCAAAAAAATTGGGGTTTCGGTGTCTTGTGGTCTGGCGCACAAGCAACAGGAGGCGGAGGCGTTTGGCAGCCGGATGGCAATTAATTGCTACACATTTTGTTGCACAAACTACAAATTGCATTTCCGGCTTGGCGTGGCAAAGACGCGTGCGGCCATCGTAACGGTATCTTCTCGACTCTATACAGATCGGGCCCACTTTGCTATCAGTTGCTGGCCAACTCCTGCATCTGCTATTTTTTATGATTGTCTGTGCGCGTCTTTGGCTGAATTTAATGGCTCCCAAATTAAATTTGCATTGCAATTGCTTGTGGGGGCTGAGTTGCCATTTTGTGCGCTGTCCCTGTTTTCTTTTTATTTTTCATTTTATATGTCTGAAATGTGAAACAAAAGGAAAATGTTTGCGTGACGCACATGTATGGAGATTTTACCCAACTCGAATTTCACAGTGACTCGAGCTGAAAGTGACAAATGAGTAGCAGATACAATTACTTTGATTCATCAAATTATAAATAGCTACTCAAACTGAACAATGTTTTAAATAAGTGCTGATAATGAAACAACGGCGGTTTATTTACTGTTGACTTAATCTGCTCAAGTCGA
This sequence comes from Drosophila paracracens, assembly GCA_035044025.1. Classification (NCBI taxonomy): domain Eukaryota; kingdom Metazoa; phylum Arthropoda; class Insecta; order Diptera; family Drosophilidae; genus Drosophila; species Drosophila paracracens. The sequence continues at coordinate 3,895,520 of JAWNMN010000401.1, read as the reverse complement.
AAACTTAGTTTAATTTCACAGACACTTTGCTTGTTCGGCTTTGTGCTTACAGTCTCAGTCTGTGTGTTGCCTCACTTTTCAGTCAATGTCATTGTGTGTGTGTCGACGTGTGTTGACCAAGCCATAGGTCAACTAATTGTGTAACGTGTGTTCGTTGCAGCCATGCTTCTTAGTTGCCCCTTAATGAGGCACGTAACATTTTTGTCATTTTTAACCGCTGCTGCTGGCAGCCCTGCTACATGGCTACGTGACTGTGACCAGAGTTCAAAATGACAATGCAAAAACGCTTTAATGAGTTACATGCATATCTTCAAACACATGTGTGTGATTTCACACACACCATAAATTTTACAGCTGATTTAACTGTAGTTGGCTAACCACGTTGCGGTTTATATTGCTAATTTGCTAATGTATTTATGCAGTTAGGAAATAGATTAGCAAATTTTCGATGCCTATTTGCGATGCGGAAGTCGAGGTGGGCGCCCAATGAGGCATGCCAATTAGTGCAATAGGGCGTGAACGATCTTTCACCCTAGCCACACACATACACACGCACACACACACACTGATAATTGCACAAAGCTATAATAGATACGAATAGACACTGCGGGATATACGGGCAAACACATTAATGGAATTTCGGTGGCAAAAAGCTTAACCAAAGCAAACAAATGTGGCAGACGCGTGGTCAACTGTGCATGGCTTGAATTGGCTAAGGCTTCATAAGGTCGGAGTCTATGCATCATTATTATCACACACCGTCTTGCCCTCACTCTCGCTGGTTTGGTCTGGCCGTGGCCCATTGCCTTTACCTAGCTATTCATGGGCGGCAGCCCTGTGCGTCAGTCGCACTGACAGCTGTCAACACTGCTGGCGCCTCCTAAAAAGAATCAGCAAATAATTCACACGCGTCATCACACATACATGTACATACGTAATTACATATGATGTACGGCTATTTGTGTATTTAGTTGTATTTATATTCATTTGTATTTATTGCATGATTATATGGCATTTTGGTGTGACAAAACAAGTCAAAAACAATTCAATGTCATGCTTCGGCCACTTGGTTTTCATTCATTTGTTGCAGGTCGCTCTTTCTCCGTCTCTGTCACTCTCAAGGCAGCTGCCACCCACTGTCTGGCATTGCCACCCGTTGCGCATACGACGCGTTCACCCAGCCAGCTCCAAATGCTACTCGGTTCTCGGTTCTAGTTGATTTTGGTCAGCTATTTATTCGCTTAGCGTTTGTTTTTCGTTTCGCTTAATGGCGTTCGTTCTTTTGAATTTATTTATTTGGTTGTTTTTTGCTTCAGCAAACAATTTATAATTTTAATGCACACACGCACAACAAATGCGACGTTATGTGTGTGTGTGTGTGCATGTGTATGTGAGTGTTAACTGAATATAATCTAAATATGTTTATATAATTGAAAAGCAAACGCGAAAGCATCAAGCAAAACATAGCAATAGCCTAAGTATGCCAGTACGTCAGGGCGTAGGCGCAGCGGACAGGGGGCGTGGCATATACAGAAAACTCATATGCTCGAGCAATGGCCCACATCACCATTTATATGTTTATGCACACATATATAAATATATATATACATATATGTTTCTATGTTTATATATACATATTTTTGTATGTGTATGCGTGCTTGTGGTATATAAATACGGCTGCCAAATTGTTAAACGCACTGGGCTCACTGGGCGTATGATAAACGTGCCATTTATTTTGGCAGTCGGCCGCTGTTTAACTTTTGAGGAGCACAATTTTTGCACGATATGCCTCGAACGTGAGCATTGTTTGTTGGTATTGTACTTGGCATAAATCAGTTTTACGAGTAACATATCTCTTGTAATTTACAGGCACTTTTCATAACTTGCTTGCATAAAACGGATTTATTTTTTTTTTTTTTTGTTTTTGTTTTCTTAATGCCACAAATACAACAGCAACAATCTTTGCAATGCTTTTGATTTTGACCTGCCGCAACGGAAACTTTGCCCGCTAGCCTCGACAAAGAGTTTACTTTGCATGTAATAATAACAACAACAACAACAAAGACAAACAACAACAACAGTGCTTTATGTACTAGGCACAACAAACAAATAATTTCATTGCCTGCCAAAGACTTCCGCCGCCCGCTGGCGGATATTCCATTGATATTTGCTTATTTCAATTACGTTTTCTATGCTCTCTGCCCGAAAACGCAAAATACAAATTCAATTTATAAAATGTTTTGCGTAGTTTTGCAAATCCGCCTGAGCACCCGCTGCCGCCATAGCTATCTATCAATGTCCACGGCTCTGGTCTAAACGGATTTCCCCCAATCTCACAGACACACAAACACACACATAGAAAGGCAGCTGCAGAGAGGCCTTGCAACCCCCTATCTTCCATCTTCTGTCTGCCCTCGTCACCGTTGTTGCCTGTTGGCAAATCAATGAGGAAATTTGCAAATTGAGTGAATTCAACGCATTGTAGGCAATTGCTTGGCCTGCCAGCTGTGCCAGTTGTCTGTTGAATATATGACAACGGCAAATGGCCAAATGCAAATGACTTCAGACGCAATTAAACAGCTCGACGAAAAACAGAGGAGACTGCTTACAGTCAGCTAAAACTCGTTCAGGCCAAATGCCAACGGACATAGACAATATCTGCATGGAAAGCATTGAAATTGGTACAAATTAATGAACGACAACAACACGAAGTTGTCTGATTTTCTAACTACACCTTGATACCGACTGCAATATACCCTATGATCGTAGTAAAGTGAACTTCAGTTCAATCATTAAAATATTTCTTATATTTGAAAAATTTTAAAGTAAAAATACTAACGTACTTAAAAGCAAAAATAGATAATTTAAATTTTATTTAAGTATACATTTATTATTTTCTAAAGTAGTTCAGATATAATAAATAAAACAATCGCACTAATTTTGCTTAGCTTTTGGTAAATATACGCTGTTTAGGTAAAGCTGAATAAATTTGAATAATAGATTTAAATTACTAAAGTAACTTAAGCCAAGCACATAATAAGTTCACTTGGCTAAATCCTTAAATGCACAAATTAAATGAAGAGACAAATTGGAAAAATTAGCTTTTGGGAACTGAGGAAAGTGCTCTCTATTCAGAATGGACAAGAGTAGTTTTAATGGAATATATAACAAAAATCTCTTCATGAAGCAAATTATTTTGCCTAAATAGAATTTTCACTTTTCATTTTCAGTTAACAATTTCCACATGCAACAATGTTGTTTGTGTGATCAATTATTTGCAATATGTTTTTGGCCAGCTTTATTGTTGCTTACCCACCGGCTATTTGCATAACCTAATTAATAATTTAAAGCCAACGGACAGCCGCTTATTTATACAAAGCAATGGGTGATTTGCTGCACCGCACACCATTAATAAATAATCCACATTCGTATTCATATTCATAGCGTTGACAAGCTGTGGAGGCTGCTGCAATCGACATTTAATCCAGCTCATAATTCAGTTCTTGACACTTGACACTTCCCGCTTCGAACTATGGGCCACGACTTACTCCTGCCCATCCCCCCTACAATTTTTTTCTTGTATGCTGTCAATTTTGTTTTGACTTGATTTCTGTATGTTAGGTTAAGTGCAGAAGTGCGTCACTTGTCATCACCAGGCTTACTCATTAATCAGTTCTTATTTGAACATTATTCAGACACACGATACGAAGCAGGATGAAAGGAAATTGTATGAAATTATCTTCAATTTTTGTGTATCTTAATGGAACTTGCCATATATCCGTCGTAGGTAGGTAAGCACTATATATGTGGACGCTGGCAGGATTGTATCACCATGTAGCTGTCTTATAAACGGAAGTTTGAAAGATGACTTCTTGTGAAAAGTTTATTATTTACTATGAAATGCATGCAAAACTTATGGAATATTTGTATTAAGTGCTTCTAATATTTGGACAAAAAATCACCAAAATCAGCCTTTTATATCATATATCTCAAATAGGATCAATCGGTCGAAAGATGAATTCTTATGTTAAAAAAAACCTTAATTTATGCTATTTATGCAATTTACGTTTGCGTTGGTGGATTTTTTAAATGTATAGTGAAATAAATCTGGTCTAAAAGGGTATGTAATCGTCAGCATGCCTAAGATAGTTGTTCTTTCTTGATTTTGTTTTTAATAAATACATAGAGATAAAAGATTAGTCTTCATTTCTCATTTATGACAGCCGAACAGAAAAATATAATATAATAATAATGTATACTTTTAACGAATACATATTATTATTTCACTATTTATCTATTTATCAAGTCGTAAATGAGCCAATGACAAGCTTTCTATAAATATTGATGTATTGGTAACCATCTCAATGGCATTTCAATTATTTAATGACCACAAGAAGAATGCCAAGCTGCCTCAAAATGTCAAACATTTGTCAGCACAACACAAAGCGTTGGAAATCGAAAGTTTTAATGCACTTTGGCAATATATATATATGTATTTATATATATATATGTTTATATGTATGTATATATGTAAGCAAATGTGCATTTGTGCAGTGCGCATTGTAATTTTATTTGGCTGTTAAAACCTGAAAAACAGAAGGCACTCGAAACGTCGGCGGAAACGTCGATTGAACTGCAGCACTTTGATTGCATTTCGATGTTGCTTCGATTTTAGTTGCATTACACGACTCAAAAACAAAAGGCGCACCGAGCAAAACAAACTTGAAAAACAAACGAAATAATTTCGGACGTTTTCAAAAATTATTGATTTATCGCTGGAATGGCACTAATGGAAACGAGCCAGTCAGCTAAATAAATAGATTAGTTTTTACGCGAATTTTCTTGCGCATTTTGCGTAGTTTGTGGCGTGCAACCGCCTACACACGGCTCCCTGTGTATGAGTGTGTGTGTGTGTGTGTGGGAGTGTGTATGTGTAAGCAAATAAATAATATGTAAAATTACAATACGCAACAAATAAATAAATAATTCGTTTGATATCTACGTTCGATCGTGAATTGCGCAACAGCTCAACTAGAAACACATCCAACTGGCAACTGGCAGCAGCTTTCAAGGGTATTTTATTTTTCTTAAGCGGATTAAGCATAGTTCCAGTAGCAAAAGCTATGGCAATAATAGATGGAAATTTGGTAAGTTGCAACACATTTTGTTAAGCAAATTAAAATCCGTACAACAATTTACACTTATCCCCAAACAATATACAAATTTGCAAACTTTTCTATGGCTTTAAGGGTCCGCTTTCATACCTCTTCTCCTTGTTGTTGTTGTTGTTTGGGCTTGTCTTTTGTTCACGTATACGGTTATCCTGTGTATGCGTAGATGTGAAAATCACTTGTCAATCTTTTATGTAAAGAGATGCTGCCAACATCTATATCTCACCTGTGTCGCTCGTAAAATTTTGTCGCCTGCTTCCGTTTTCTTTGCACTTAATTGTGTCTGCTGCTCGCTGCCGTTGCTGCTGACGTTGTTGTGCGTGTGTGGTTCAAGGTGATTCGGCGTCGACAACAGCGTTAGCGTCAACATCGAAGTCGCTGCCAACACTTCAACGCATCTTTCAATCGCTTACCCCATGTTCCCCACCCGCCTAATGCTCCCGCTGGCAAACACCCTCAACCCGTTCAGTGGGAAATAAAGAAAGAAAAAAAAAGCACAAAGTTAAAAAATATGGCTATTATTGCTCGACTACTAAATGCTCTACAAAAATTCATCTACTGGAGCGAGTGCATAATATTACTATTTATGTTTACTTATTGCCTCTGCGAGAAACATTATCTTGCTCGATTTATTTATTTATTTATTATACGCAACGTGACGTATGAGTTATGTGCAGGCTGTAAGATTTGAGTGTTGAACTTAAGATACCCTTTCGCAACACTTTTGAGTCTTGGGTATAAATACAAGTTTTGCCACTGCCAAGGACTTTTGTTGCCTTCACTTTGACTTTGCCTTTAGCTTGTTTTCGTCGCTGCTGCTGCTGCTGCTGTTGCCATTTATTTTGGCTGCTTGTTATTTTCTGCTACGTATTTTTTTTCACTTAATAAAATTGTTTTCATTCGCTGTGCTTGCTTTTTAGCTGCTTTTCAATATGCTTAAAAATAAATGATAGCCCCTCCATCGCCACCAACATTACAGTTTTCAGCCATCCCTAGCGGCACTCATTGTGCTACAAACTGCTATCGACACACAGTTTATCTGCCTTGGCTATTGTTGTTTGTTTGGTTTTGTCGTTTAGCCTTAGGCTTATTAGCAATTTATCTGAGCGCCAGTCCCCGAATATATCATTTAAGCAGCTCAGCCATCGTCCCTTTTGCCACACATCCTGCCCATGATTCTGCTGATATTGCAGTCTAGCCTAAAATTCTGCTTCCGGCTTGCCGTAGTTGACATAGTTTCTTGATCATTTATGGCCACAACCAATTGTTTTCCGGTTAAGCATCTTAGCCGTTCACCGTCTGCCGTCATTTCAATTAATTTTATGTTTGCTAACTGAAAGCATTATTATTATTGTTGTTCATTGTTCATATTTCGATGCAGTTGATTGCATCCTTAGATTTGTTTGGAAAATAACCAGCGGCTATTTGCTTTTTCCGTTTGCTGTTTGTGACTTTTGAGAGATTATTTGAAGTGTTAATTTGATGAGCTACTGCATATGTGTATTTGTTTCCATACCGTACATCCCTGGGCTATTGACTGACACCAGTCGCAATAGCAGTTGTCAGATACATTTTGCAAATATGTTATGTTCTAAGATATATCCCCACTATATTGTGTGTGTACTGTTGCACTCGTGCAATCAATCAAAATGTGTCTCAGATAAAGCGAAACATGTTAAGAAAAAAGAAGCAAAAAGCAAACAACACAACATGACTATGCTGGCATCTGTTGCAGAAATGCGCTCCCAGTCTAAACACAACAGAAATCAGAGCAAAGAAAACTAAACACAAGCACGGTCTATATGCAAACACATAAACACACGCACACACACACACACACATATAACACATCAAACCATATTCCAAAGATTTTTCAATTTATTTTCACTAAAACGCTTATGTGTTGCCGCCTCCGCGTTTGCCCTGTAGCTGACGTTGACGTTGTTTCTGTTGTTGTTAGTTTTGTAATAGTCAACGAAAATAAAATGTTTTACGTCCAACGTGGCGTATGCGCAACGAAACGGAATTCAATGAAATGACCCAGCAACTGCAACGCGAATTGATTGCCACATGCGTCTCTAATTAGTTGACTACACGAGAGCTATGACGACAAAAGCAGGCAGTAAGCAGCAGGAGGCAGGTGGTGGCCAGCAGGCAGCGGACAGCAGGCAGGCCGGCTGACGGGCAGGCGGGCTGGCGGGCTGGCGGACAGCGATGCTAGTCCCGGAAATGCGCAGTGACATTTAAATCGAAATGCGAGCGATTGGCTGCAATTTGATTGCTTAATTCGCCCAACGTACATTGATGTCGATGCTGCCGCTATTCTCGTTCGCTTGAGCGCTTAACAGTGCGTATGATTAATATGTAGCTAGTTGTGCCCGTCGCCCTCTTGCACTATTAGCTTACGGCGCCCCATTAGAAATGCATTTAAATTGAGGCACACACATAAAAATGTCGTGCGGCCAAGTCGATCCGTAAATCAACAAGCCATTAAAACCAGCAGCCAGCTCCAAATAGCCAACCAAGTTGAAAGATATTAATTTTATACTATTTAATATCGAGTATATACATCTGTATCTAATATGTATTTGGTTGCAGTCGAATGGCAAAAGGGTCATAAAATTATAATTTGAAAATAAATATATATATAGTTTTATGATCATCTGAATTTGACTTTATTGCACAGCTATTTAAATCTTGCTTTGAGGTGTTTCTTGGCAAAAAATGTATGAGTCGAAAATTGTGAAATTTATAAAATCATATTTAATTCTTTATATTAAAAGCAGCAGCACTCTTCAAAAACAAGACAGTAAATTCGCAAATTCATAACTATTAAAACTATAAATATTCAAATGCTTGAGGAATAAAATTATGAAGTTCTTAGTTCTCAAAGTATATAATAAATATACTTTATAAATTGCACAATTTTTTAATATTGTTATTTTTCCTATTTCCATTTCATCTATGCTTCAAAATTTCATTATCCTTATCAAGGTAAGATAATTTATAATTCGTTAATTTAATTTTCCATCTCTTGTGATGTAACGATTTTTCTTCGAGTTGTCAAAACGCTGAGTAACAACAAAAATTGCATTGAATGGATTTCCTTGGCCTCAAAATGAGGCCCCCGAGCTACCTCCTTCGATCGCATGCCCTTAACTCAGAAGCTTGTTTGTTTTTTTGCCTTTGCATATAGAATCGTCTTGACAACATTTTCTATAAATATATATTTAATATATTTATTTTTTTCTCTATACATCTCGTATGGCGACCCCAGTCGAGGCGAAATTCTTTAGCAGCAAATCTTTTTCTGTGTTATTTTCTATTCTTCTCTTTTTGTATATTTTTGTGGTATTTGATGTTTTGATGAGATGTTTGCTCTTTTGGGCTATTTAAATTATAACCTACATAATGTTAATGGCTAAGAAAGATACATATAATTAAATAATATTTATGGGGCGTGGACAGACACATGGCCAAAGCAACTCGGGTGGAGGAGAATGCAAGGGAAACTTTGTCGGGCAATTCTTCGCATATAATGCACAAATCAAACAAAAAAAATAAATATTTTATTACAATGACAAAGCGATAATTACTTGTTGAACTGTCACTTCCTGTGCATGATGGAACTAATTAGTTTGCACCTTTTACATCATGCATTCGTTTATTATTTCATATTTATTAATATACAGAACCTAAATAATAATTGTATATGTCTACAGTATTATTTATTGTTCACAGCTTGTAAATGCACTTTCAATTGCCAACTATTTTTAATTATTTTGTTTTATTATTTATGCAAGTTTTTAATTACACTCTGAGAAAATTACCTTGAAAGCAGCGTTGCCACTCAAAATGAAACTATGAATAAGACGCTTCGGTCGAAATGAAGAAATCAAATGGCAAAAAGTCGGCAAATGCGAAACGAGCGAGAGCAGAATAAGTTTTCCCACTCTTTCACTTTTCATTCGGGGAGCAGCAGGTGTGTCTGTGTCTGTGTGTGTGTGTGTGTGTGTGTGTGGCAAAGAGCTAATTAGCGCACTGGGAAGAGCAATTTTAAAGCGGAGGTGCTCTTAGCAGCCGCCACCTGTGAGAGCATCAGGTGTGAGTGTGCGTGTGTGCGAGTGTGCGTGTGATGAAGTGTTAGTGTGAAACACCTTCAGCGCGACAATGTCAATGATCATTTCTGACATGGACGCGTGGGCGTGGCACTGTTGCCTGCCCATAGCACCGAAACTCACCTCACCTCCAATGACTCTCAAACCGTATGGTCTTTTTTTATATTTATATTTGTATATCTATTGAGATGTACGGCTCGCAGGTAAAATAGATAAAATTATATAGTCACAATGCACAAGCGGCACAGACGAGGTCAAAGCACTTTCAGTCCCCTCCTCACATTTGTTTACAAACAACTATTTTTACAAAGACTCACAGCGAGCGGAAGGGAGCCAAGCGCAGGCACCGATGGATGGATGCCGTTGCCCTCGGGCCGGATGCACCACCAAATGGAAAAAACTTCGTTCGATGAGTATGTTCGATATTAATGCTCGCAGGCAATATTTTGTTCACAGCTTTGCTTCTTTGGATGCATTTTCTGACGCAAATACATTGCCATATTGATCTGTACCAATTGCTGGTGGCCACAAAAAACATTTAAAAATACCAAAGAATAGAAGTTAACCATTAAGATTCCAAGTAAACTACTTTAGTACAGTAAATTACTCATAAATTTGTGTGTAGCAGAATTAGTTATCTGTGTTTTCTAAATATCAATATTTACAGGGTATACAAGAAATATTGCGCTCAACAGCAGAAGTATTATTAATTACCCCAACTTGGTTATATTTTTACATCTGTGATTTTTACATCAGCATCCGCAGAAATCGAATTTATAGGCAACAGTTGCTGTTAAAAGTATATATATTCAAATTGAAAATATATCTCAACTCGCATTGATTTTGTATATGAGCTGCTGTGTCTGTTGTTGCTTTGTTGCTTTGGCTATAAATAATACTTTATTTTCTTTCTGTTTTTGGAACAATTTTCAACGCGTTATATTTAGCAGGCGTTGGGCCTACAATTCGCTTGTTGTTGTTTATGTTTGTGCACCAGCCGGCGGCAGCTAGAAAACAGGGACGATAGCGAGCGACAGTGGGTGGTGGGGAGGGGCGAAGACGGGATGCAGGGTGGGTTGTCAACATTGTTAGCCCCTCTGGCTTGAGATGAAACTTTTGTGTAAAGTTGGTAAGCAAAAAGTAAACAATGAATTATACGGCTTAAAGGGACAACAGCGCTTGGGTTTCGACCGATCTATTCTGGCAGTTGAAGGCAGCCTTGTCAATGCAATTTAGATTTTATTTAATTAAAAATCAACAACTCGTTATAAATAATTTAACAGCCATTAGCAAAGTCAGCAAAGCAAGATTAGTTCGGAAAAATGAACACAAGAATCATTATTGTTATGGTTTGTGTGAATAGAAATCTGCTCATAAGCAAAACCATAATTCGCATATACTTTTTTAATTACAAAATATCATTTCAATATATTATTTGTATGTCAGGCAGCCATTTGCCATTCGACAAACGTTTAATACAATATGCATTTAAATGCGGATATATTTTTCTATATATATTTTATATATTGTCAGCCGCAGTCGTTGCAATGATTTTCGCATTTGTTAGGCTGACAGTTTGACATGCTGCATTGGCATAGAGCAAGAATCACATCCGCAACCACAGCGTGTGCAGTGTGTTGGCCCTGGTAGATTAAGCAGATAAATCGATTGGAACAATTAGCACCAACCAATGGCCAGGCCCAGAGAAGCAGCGCAAATTGTTAGCAATTAGAATGACAAGCGGCAGCAACGATTTACGATCCCCTGAGAATTCAGGCAATAACTAATGTTTACGATGATAAATATATAGATATATATATATGTATATATAAGCATAGGTGAGCAGATGATTTGCGTTAAAATTAGACCGTATGACAAATGGCAAGAACCAAAGCTCGCAACGCAATAAACTGTTTACGCGACAAGGTTGGCGACGACAGACGTTGCCTGATTTACTTACAACAAAGGAGCTTCAACAGCAGCATTAACAAAGCATATTCGCAGAATTTCGCTTATGACTGCTGCGCAACAAAGGTGGGTTTGTGGCAGACAAAGGCAAAGAAGAGCGCAGCTGGTGCCTTACCCAGAACAAAGTGCATGCTAGACGCGACCCACGGCCAGGAGCTGGAAAGGTGTAAACGACAACCAAATCCCAGCGACATTTCAGTTCGTTTCGGCTCAGTTCAGTTGAGTGCCACGCGCAGCACATAACGCAAGCGAGTCTTTGCCACTAGACGTATAAAATCACAATCACATTTTTATTATATTTTCTTTTTGTTTTTAATAACCATCCAAAATTTGTTTTTTATGTTTTGCGCGCGGCCAACAAAAAAAACATACCAAAAACTTAAGGAATTTGCTATAATTTTTCAAGCGAGTGTGGTCAACAAATATTCACCTGTTTTCGCAATCGCAAGTTCGCTGAAAGCCAATTTTTTTTTTAGTTTTTTTGACTCTCACTCTCGCCAGCAGACATTCGCCCCATGCTGAATACAAACGTTCACATTACGCATACGTTGCGTTGACGGCATGCAAAACAACCAACAAAAAAAATGCAAAAAATAAAAAAATATTATAATAATAATAATAATAAAATAAAGAAGAAACTCAAAATGTAAAGCAACAAATATTTTTGCGCACACATTTTCAAAAAGTGTATAATTTAAAGTGGCCACGCTCACGCACACACACACACTGAGAGAGAGACACACTCATTTGAATGCGTGTGTGAGTGGGTCTCTGTGAAGCATTTCGTTTTTAAGATTATGAGCAAATTGTGTTAGGCAGCCACACCGTCCCCGCGGCAACATTAAGTGTTGATTGTGTGCGCCGCTCTATTAGCGGCTGCCTCTCGCCAACCTCCCTCCCCCCCCTCCCTCCGTCACGCCCCTACCCCAACAATCCCCGCAACCCCACCCTGAATAGTCCTCGGGCTGGTTGGCTGCTTGCTTGGCTGACTACCTCGTCCGAAAATCAAGCAAACTCAGTTCGTTGTGAGCGCGAGCGCGTCTGCTGCCTGCCTGCTGACTGCTGCCTGCCTGCCAGCCTGATGTGGCCCAGTTGAATTTTTAGCATTTGAAATTTGCATGCATATCAAGGCGATAAAGCCACACAATACCATACTGCATATACTCTACTCTACTGGTATACAACAAACAAAAACAACAGCAGAATAAACCAAAACACCCACGCGTTATCTCTATTTACGCCTCAAAAACCAAATCACCAACACAATAACAACATAAAAAAAAACTACAAAAAGTGCAATTCAACAACAACAACAACAACAAAACAATCAAACACATAAACAATGAAAACCCACAATGAAAATAGAACAACAACACATACAAACCACATAAATCATTACCGTGCACAACAATATAAAACACCAACAACAAAAATAACACATGCCAATGAAATCAAACGTTGAATAAAAACTTTCAATATAACTGCATTGGAAGCTAGTTTTACAATTTTATTTGAAAAATACCACACACACACACACACACTCAGAAATTACACAAAATTGTTTAAAAGTTTCTATTTCAAGCTACTTTTAATCTCAGCACTGAGTTCAGTGGGCCAACTTCCCAGTTGTCTTTAATTTGGCAGCTTTTTGCTTTTTAGTGGTGGACGTAAATAGCTTTCGAATTGAATGGCGAATGGGAATTTTGCATATTGAAAATGCTTTTAAATACTGCAATTGTATGTGTATGTGTGTGTGTATATGTGAAGCCACAATGTCCGGCTCTTAAAAAGCACAAAGTTGTCTAAATGTTGGGTCAGTTGCTTTGATTTGGTTACAACTTGGCCATAAAGTTGTCCAGACCAGAAGCCATCATGCTGTGCACATCAATTAAATTTTAAATGGATCATGCGATTGTTGAAGCCATCAAATTATGTTTGGCGTTTTCTTAAGTTTTTTTTATTTTTTAGTGATTTTTATTTGATTTGCCGAGAATTCGCATTCAGTGATTAATCATACATTTGCCATTCTAGTTTTCCACAAATATCGTTTTATTTCTGCACACATAAATTTCAAATTGAATTGCCAAGCTTATTTCTTTTAACATTTTTAAATGAATTATTATTATGCGTTTTGTGCAAACAATATACAATAACAAAAGAAAATGTTGCCCAAAAATAAGCTCAAGGCAGCTGCAATAATAAATTATAGTCGAATAAGAGCGCGTTCTATCATATAAATATTAATGTGTATATACATATATTTTTATATACATATATATTAATATGTGGAAAAATTATATCGCATCCAATAAAAATCATAATGTGTTTCCAGTGAAAATGAGTGGAAAAGAAATGAAAAAGTGTCCATGTGAATAGAGAAAATATTGAAGAAGCTGAAAAAGTTTTTCACATTCGAGTGCCATAGAAATTCCTAAGAGCAATGAAATAAACTCGCCAATTAACAAAAGCAAACAAACAAAACGCATACTCCAACGTTAGGGATAAGGATAAGGATAACACTTGTCACCTCTCAGGATTAAAACACAAACATAAACACTCTTCAATATGGCAGACACTGCCAATGACAACAGCCCCATCGACAATGACGTCATTGAGGAAGAAGAAACGACAACAACAACTACCAAAAAAACTTCGCAATGGCGCAAAACGCGCTCCACCAAGGTGAGGAGCACTACAAATGCGAGGGTAGTTTAACAAGTGCCTTGGAGAGTGTCTTATAAATATTAAAGCTCCTACAATCTTAATGAGAATGAAAATTCATCAGTGTCTTACATATAGATTAGGTTTTTCCTCTTTAATCTGAACCGTGCCCCATTCTGAGCCTGAAGCTCTTCAATCAACCATAATTCCTGCATGAATTCGAGCATCTTTGGCGACTTGAGGATTTGTGTGTCTTTCGAGTTTTTCTGGACAAGGGTAGAAACCTATCGGAATAATTTTGGATGATAAATGATAAATCGTACAACAAACAAATTTTTGATAAATCGTGAAAAAATTAAAAGATCAACAGATTTAGTAGGCCACCCTCGTTAATGAGTGTAGTATATATTTGGTATGGGGCATGAGTGTATCTGTGCGTCTGTATGGGGCTATTTAGATGTGTCAAGTAATGAAAGGCAGTCGCATGACCAGCGTACGCCCACTTCACTCAATATTTGAAGCTGACAAATGCGACAGATTGAAAGTTGCCAAATGGACGACGGACGAAAATGTCGAAAGCGACGTCTTCGATATACTTTTGGCGGCCAAACAAACAAAGGCGAATAGCGTAGAATTCTTTTTCGATCTTTTGTTTTTGCCAAAATATAAAATATATATATATTATGTGTACAAATACTTTGGGAAAATAACCAATAGCTATAAGCATACTTATCTATAAATACATACATATATAGCTATATATATATATACACTCACAAAAATACTTGATTACTCTGATAATATTCTTTTGGAGACTGGTGCTAATTAACCGAAGCATTTTGTTGCGCTTTGCACTTGATTAACTTTTAATGTGGCTAAAAATAAATAGCCTGCTTTGGACATTAATCAATTGATGTGGCACAGTCTCAGAGCGAACTATGTGAAATGTAGCCGGAGGATGTATGCACATCCATTTACACAAGCACAAAAGGATTTTGTCCTTAAAAAACTGACGCTCTTAAAGCACTATCAGCTACAACTTGGCTAGAGCCATAGCCAGAAACGGCGTTAAAAAGTTTCCAGGTCAGTGAGTTTCCACTCTTGACTAAGGTGGAGTGCTCGCTGCTCCAGCTGAAGATGTGGCTGTAGCTGTGGCTGTGGCTGTGGCTGTAGCTGTAGCTGTAGCCAAAGGATAAACATAAGCGCACAATGGGCGGGCACCACATTGATTATATTCAGCCACATGGGACGCAATCTGTGGTAGCTGCTCCACGCTGTGTTGCTTTCTGGGCGCATAAATTACGTTGACTAACAGCAGATGGAGCAGCAGGAACAGTAGCAGGAGCACTAGCAGTAGCAGTAGCAACAGCAATAGCTACTTAAGTATCCTTAAGCCAAATTCACCTGTCGCAGGCGAGAGCACCGGTAATCAATCAAGTTGTAGAGTATTTATTAAATGATATTATGAGGTTAACCAACAGATATATATCAACACATATACACATGTACACACACACACACACACACATGTACTTAAATTCACACTAAACAGCTTATACACACACATGCACTCTAAGGCCCGTACATATTTTTTTAATAGCTTCATTGTTTCTTTTAACAGGATTTCATTTCACTTAATATATTTTACGTTCAAGCGCCAACAGTAGCACACATACAGACACACAGGCACACAGACATACCTATATATATAAAAGTTACATCTGCCAGTTGGCAATACCTGGCCAGCCACCCTCCTTGTCGCAGCACCTTTGCCATGTGTATCATTACTGGCTTTTATTGTTGCTGCCGGGACTCACTTGTTAACCCAACGTTTGCCTCTGCCCGGCGGCATTTTGGTGCTGCCTGCAAATGAAGCCAGTAACGTTGACGCTCATGGCGCCCAGTAACGTTGACGTTCAACGTGTGGCAAATGGTTCAGTTTTCGCGCTGAGTTTTATTTTGTAGAAGCAGCAATCAACGCGGCTACAAAGGCTATCGCAGTGCAGAGTTTCCGCTCCGGCGCCTCATTTCCCGTTCCGCTCTCAATTTTTTTTTTTGCCACTTCTCTCCCCAATTTTTCTTTCAGTCTCCATTCATTTTTTGTTGTTGTTATGTTCTACGAGTACTACTTCAGTTGAAATTCTAACTTTTTAGATGCTTTTATTTTTTGTTAATTTCATTGCCATTTTATTATTTCATGCGCTTTGAGACTCGTTATTTCTATGGCTCCCTCTCTTTCTCTTCCTGTTACACACACACACACTCACTCTCTCTTTCTTTCTCTCTCTCTCTGTCTTTTGTCTATCTCCATTTGAATCTGCTACTGTGGCCAAGCAATTTTATCTTTTAATTAAAACTGACTCGTCTGCTCCTTTTATTTTGTTTTCTGGAGCAACACACCAGCTCTCTCTATCCAACACCCACACTCACACGAACACACGCAAACACACTCATGTATAGGTACATTAATTAGGCATTGTATTTTTCACATGCCACATGCCAAGGCCAGCGAAAAAGTTAAAACCTCAACATTTGTTTTATTTGGCTGACTCGCATAAAATGCTCGCTGCCCTTAAGTGGTTCAAGAGTTGGGCAAAACATCTCCCCTCATTTTGCACAATTAAGTTACAAAAGGCCGCTCAGTGGGAATAAGGGGGCTGGCTGAGAGGTTTGGGGTTCAGCAAGAGGCTAATTGATTTTAAGCTTTTTGGCCTTTGCAGCCGAATTGGGTGCCAGCTGAGGCGAATTGCGGCATTGATGCAAACAATCAGTTAATTAGGCCATATTCAAGATTTTTCTCAAAGATTTGCCAACACAAATCCGCACAATTACTTTAACATTTCGCATCTACTACAAAACCTTTAAGTGTTGCTTTAAATTTTTAACAACTTTTCCGGGCTATGTAAAAATTTGTATCTATTTTAATTTTCAACGAATTTTCTGATTAAGAACTTTTCTTTTGCCATAAAACTATTTTTAATATAAAATGTTTTCAAGGCATTTCTGAGTAAAAACATTATGAACTTTTTACAAGTGCTTTTAACACACTGAAGAACAAAAATGATCACAATGAATTTAAGAATTTTTGTGAACTTCAACTATTGGAAATTACATACTATTAGTTTGTCAATTCTCTTGTATATAGCTGTTTTTTCTCAGTGTAGAAACGTGGATATTCAAATATTTAAACGAATAAAAATAACAATTATACATAATTTCATATAGGCTTGATCGGATTAGTTCCACCAAATTAAATACTCACTGTCTTGAACTAATTTTATTTAAGCCAAAAATCCAATCAGATCGGGCCTCAAAAAAACTTTAAGAAAATGTTAAGTAAGGAGAAATTCGATGACTCAATTGGCAATATTTATCAATAAATCATTTACATTTGCTGCTGGTTTTTATTATATGTTTATCTAGATATATTTTCGCATACGCTATATATGAACACAATTTCTATATAGATATATTTAAATCTGTCTATCAAATAGTATTTTAACACCTCTTTTTTTGTTCTCTTTATAGGTAAGCAACGCTAATTGATAGATACACACACTCTGCTTTGACTCATTGACTAAATACCACCCTCAACTCATTCACTAGTAAGTAATTGTTGTCTTTTTCCTACGAATTTCATAATCAATATACTGTAGATTTTCTATATGTGTTCCAACAAGATTTTGCTCTTTGTTGTAAATATTCGCGCAGCGAGTATTTTATTTTTTTCCTTGTCAAGTTAACAGCCATAAGAAAGAGCAAATAGATCGAAAATAAAACACACAACAACAAATACACGCGTGTGTCTCTGTGTGCGCGTGCGTGTGTGTGTGTACTAGTGTGTGTGCTGTGTTGTGTATGAACAAGCAGTTATAAATAATTTCTGGCAAAAAATCAGCAATTTTTTCCGTTGATCTCCAAGTATAGCGCGTTGGCAACGAGCCAAAGCGAATTGCGCATACGCCGTGTGGCCCGGCCCGACATTTCTATGGGCAATTGTGGCTGTATGCGTTTGTGTAACAATATTGGTAACCATCTGACTAGCTGGCCGCGCTCTGGAGCGTATCGCTTTCTCTTAAGAAATCGCTCTAAAGAGCAAGAAACCCAACATGTTGCTGCAATAGAACATAAACAACAAATTGATTAGCATCACTTTCGTACATGTGTCTAACGGCTGACGGTTTGCTGGTTGCCTAAAATGTATGTTGCATCTTCAAAGGCCAACAACAATATTATTCGCTACGGTTCTTCTTCTAGTTGTTGTCAGCATTAGGCTCTCGCAAATCAAAATCAAAAGATTCGTAAGCTAAGGCGGCAGTACGAGGCTGTCCAAGCTGCCAAATTGTTTTGTCACATTTTCATCAGCTGTGTGATGCCCATTAGTCTCTTTTTGTTGCACAGCACTCACTCTTTCTCTATCTACATACATATATTCATATATTTGTGTATGTGTATTACTAAATAAATGTATGTCTAATTAGTTATGATTTTTGGTTTCAATTGTGCGCAAAATAACGAGGACGTGACTTTGGCAAAGAACTTGCCCTGTCACAGATCAAAGTGAAAAATGTCACAAAATCATAAAACACAAATAAATATTAGATGCAACTTGGTATGAGTACACATATATGTGTGTGAGTGTGTGTGCATTGATAATTAGTTTCTGGTTTTTACTCTTTAACAGCTGCTGCGACAGTGAGAAATTGCCTGTCAGGCAATTTAAGCGATTTTCAATTAAATTTTAACCGCACACTCACAGCCAAACACCACCCACTCACACACACACACACACACAACCACAGTGTACATATTTGCCGGAATTCACAGCTTGAACATATTTGACTGAGATGCGGAATCGATGCGATCTTTTCCGGTCTTGCCTTGTCAGTTAATTTAAATGCAATAAAAACAAAATGCGCAAGAACAATAAAGCAACAGAATCCATTTGGCGCCATTACCTGCTATTTTTGTTGTTGCCATTGTTATGACTCTCGGCCATGTCGACGAATATTTAAGGCTCTGTCAGCTTTGTATACGAAAAAAGAAGCAAACCACAAAGTTGCAACCGTCAAGCGAGAACGAGGCGGTTGCGGAGACAGATTTCTGCTGCGGACAGTTGGCTTGTTGCACAGTTTTTCTTGTTTTTTTTGCATTTGAAACAATGCCAAAAAAGTTACCACAGCGGGTGGCTGTTAGCACAGACCAGGGTGCCTACAACAGCTCTGAGTCTGGCACAAAGGCGTCGGCCCGTGGCACTCCCACAGCCTGCCCCCTCAGCTGCTAAATGGAAAATTTACTCAACTGCTGCTGCTGCTGCTGCTGCTGCTGATGGTGCACATTTTATTGTTGTGGCAAAAAGACCTTGGTGAGCATTCAACACTTTAATGGTTCGCATATGCCAAGCTCTGGTATTTATGGAATTATTGAGAAACAATAAAGGACTGCAACGAGTCTTTTCTTTTAGCGAGGTCATTGACGCTTCAGCGGAAAGCTCTTTAAAATGAGATCAAAATGAGTGGCATAGAATGCAAATAAGATAAAAATAAATAAAATAAAATAAATTAAAGTAAAATGTCTACTTCTGTTCCTTCTCGTTTTCGCCAAAATTTCTTTCTTTGAGCTCCTGCAATGGATTTATTTATTCATAACTAAAATCAAGCTGCACAAAGTTTATAAGTAGATATTTTTCTTCGTTTAAGAACATTTGAAAACAGTATTTTGCAGTATTTTGTAGTTTCAACTCAAAATATTTTGTTCATATAATATTTTGACATTTATATGAATGCAAGTCACATTTTGTTGGCCGCATTTATGATAGTTCAAGCGATAAATCAAATTAAATTAAAAGTTGTGTTCTTGAGGAAATACCTCGATACTAAAAATGGCAACAATATGCCTTCATTTTAAATAATAGAGAAAAGCCGACATGCATTGAAGAATTTAGTAAATTCATAATAAACAATAATAATTATTTTGTTGTTTAGCTAGAAAATACTTTAACCCACACAACACATAGTAATTAAAAGACAAGAGTTTTGTATATTTTTGTATTTTTTTAAATTGTTCAACATTTATTTGATTTATGTGTGTTTCGATATTGTTTCGCTTTTCGTTTGAATAATTTGATTTTCATTGTTCAGATCTAACTACAAGTACAATAAATTTCGTCACAGGTCCTCTCACAAAACCTTATTAAGATGATCAGACCGCTTAGCGCTAACTTTATTTCATTTATAAGTACTATATATATATATATGTATTTTGTATATGATAGCTATAACTATTATTGTTCGAATGTATGTGTTTATAATTAATTGAATACAATTCAATAAGATGTTTACATTTACTTCGTGTTTGGTAGCTCGATTAATACGGTTTTTGATTATTCGATAATAGCATTTGAAATGTTTTGACGATATGAATACGTACTTTGACAAGTGCAGAACTCTAAATCCCTGCAACTACATAAATCATATGAAAACCCTTTAGTGCTCGCACTTAACTTAAGTACAGTTCCAAGTTGAATGCCATGAATGCATTTGACTTGCGCAACATTCGGAAAATGCAATTAAATTTAAACGAAAACTTTTACAAAACCATAAGCCAAGTCCTCAAAATATATTTCAGCTCGTGCAGCAAACGAAACCAGAATATACATTTGGTGAAAAGGCACACGCACACACACAAACACATGCACTTAATAAAAACAGGCAGGCCATAAAATCTAACAAAAATGTAGTCAAACTTTGAAGTTTTTGAAATAGTGTAAAAGGCCTCAGATCCCAACACTTGGATATCCATGGCCACGTCAATTTAAATATTTGCCCAGCCAAGGCACTTGCTTTCGCCCAGTGGGCAAGCCTATTGTAAAGTCTCTTAACGGAATAGGGTCAAGTGTGTATATGGCGCTCAAGCAGCTCCAATGACCGTTTCCAACCCGCAACCCGCAATCTGCAACTGCTGGCTGAATCAACTCAGGAGGCGAAAAGAAAACAAAAACAATAAGCTGTGCGGCACGCCCGAAAAGAAAAGCATAAAACACAAAAAAAAAGTATAAGTACCTACAAAAAAAAAGAAAAAAACAAAACAAAAGAGAAAAAATAACATTGGGGGTGTGTGTGCCCTGGAAATCAATACAAACTAAAGCCATTTGCCACACTCGAATGCATTTCTGCTGGCTGAATTTCTCTGCACGCAGAAAAGTAGGCAATGATTTTTTTTTAAAGCATACGCTCAAATAAGTAATTACAAGATTTGCGAGCATGGCGAGCAGAAAGAGTATTTATCTCAAATGCAACGATGCTGCAACACTTCTTTGCAGCATCTTTGTATGCGTGTGCGTGTGTGTGTGCGTGTGGGTTCACTTTCCTGTGCTTAACGCTGCTGCTACTTCAGCTCGCGACTTATTGCGCAAAGTTTCATTGTGAATTCATGACAGTATTCCCCAGACTACGACCGTAACTAATTAGTGCGCAACCCAGTTTATCAGTTCTTAGCAAAATTTTCAAGTCCTGGCAACCAACAAGTTTTCTTTGATTTCAGCTTTAAGGCGCTCATTAAATGGCAAGCCAGCAAATGCTTGACTTATGCCTCCTGGGCTGGCGCATAGCATAACATCGGGACTCCTAGACAAATATAATTTGATTGCGTTCGGCCCTTTGGGCAGGGGTTGGTTGGCGCTGGAATGCGTAAACGTTGACGATTAACTGCGCCATGAAAATAAAGCAAAATAAAACGATTAGAACTAAATATAGAAATATATCTCGCAACATGACGGGCTCTAAGCACTCGCAGTGGTTAAAGCACTCTCTCTCTCCCTCCCTCTCTGCACTCCTCCTCGATGCTGCTCCACTTGTGTCCTCAGCGATCCTGCGACACTTGCCAAAGCTGCTTACGTGACTCTGCGTTGGCTGCTCGTCTCTGTTTGTGTGTGTGTGTGTGTGTGCGTGTGCGTATGCGTTGGTGTGTGCTTGGAGAGTTTACGTGGCACTCAGCCAAGATGCGAATACATCAGATTGCATTTCTGCCCAGTAGCTGGATGTTGACTGCTCTTGGTTGCCTGCTTGGTTGCTGGTTGGCTCTGTGGTTGTGGTCCTGCGACGTGGTCCTCACTCATTGCCTCATTGCCGTGCATTTAGCCCATGTGCAGCCCGGGGCAGCAGCTGCATTACAAGTTTGGAAAAAGCAAACTGAAATATTAGTATCTATGTGAGTCATACAATTGCACACACACACACACACACACTCTAAATACGGCATTTTAAATGTCTGAGCACGCTGTGACACAAAATCGTTGAAGATATCTAAATAAAACATGAACTCAGATGAAAACTCCACATCTTTCTGCTCGCCAACTCCCAGGCCGCGTAACTTTCAGAGTTTGCTGCGTTGGGGATTTACATGTGGGGCAGGGCTGTAAGACAGCTGCAACAAAATTCATCAGCATAAGGCAAAGATTGTCGACATGCAACTGCGCAGACATACACACTCACACACACATGGTGCATAATTGCGTTTCATGTTGTCAACTGATGTCGCATTTAAATTCGTCGCATTCGTGCGGCTGCATGTTGCCCAATATGTTCAGCCATGTTGCCAGCAAAAGTTTCATCAGCTCTCAAAGAAAAAAATATGAAAAAAAAACATTAAAAAAAAAAGGGCGACTGCTGATGCGCAAATAAAGAGTAAAAAAGAAAACATGCACATCGCATGCATCGGAGCGAAAGAGAATTGAAATGGAATTTATTCCACAAACGAGGAAAATTTTAAATAAATTTTTGCCATGAAAATTGGTGTATAATAAAAACTGGAAAAAGAAAACTGCTTTCAACTCGTCCGCAGTTATTTACTTTTCAACTTATTCATGTGATATATTCCGTTAACAGGCTTAAATTTTCAAATGAAAAATTACAAAAGTGTCCTGACAATAAATATGCCAAAGGATGGCTGAAAAAATGTTTATTACATAAAATCTGTGCTGATGTCAGGCTTTCTATCTCTATTATAATATATGTTATATAATTACAATATTTATTCTGTAGAGAAATAGTTAAATAAAAACATTTTTCTGTTAAATATACAAATAGTTTGCCCACGGAAAGTAATTTGTGTATATAAATCAATGAATACAAAATAAACAAAATGATTTGTTTCATATTCCAATTAATTTGTGTGACACTTTCAATGAGCCGTTGAATTTCTATTATTTAATTAAATTGTAATTAATGTTAAACATGCATGATTTATTTGGCTGGAATTGATTATTTTACAATTAAGTTTAAAGAATGGCTTAGATGCGCTTTGTGCATTTAAAATGCAAATTAAATGAATACTTTTAAGCTTTAATTGCTGCACATTTTAAATAAGTGATAAATACAAATGTGGAGTACCCTTACTTTAATGCGCATGGAATATTTTGTGGGAGCGATGGGGGAATAGCGAGGTTAAGCGGCAAGCGCTCAAAGCGCCTCGAATACCGTTGCACTGCATTCATATTAAAAAAAAATAATAAAAAAAAAAACAGTCAACGTGTATTGAAATTTATTTGAGCGCATACGCTAAATGGACGAACAAGCAAAGGACACTCAAGCCGGGCCCCACGATTCCGGGGTGTCAACTAACTGCAGTGCGGCTGTGGTGGCGAGCAAACCAACCAGCAAACCGCCAGACCACCCACTAAACCACTAGACTCTCTAGCTCTCTAGCTGGCTGCCTATATTTGTATAGAAATTCAATCAGGCGCTCCACTGCACAGCTTTCAATTAAACGCTTATCACGCACTCTGCAGTTGCTCGCTTCAAATTAAAATAGCCGCGGGATAAAGCGAAAGGGTTCATTTCGTTTTTTTCTTGTCTGATGGAAAATAACATTTGACTTTTGAACACATAGTCCGGCAAGAGTTGGTGGGCACATTGAGGCAAAAGCGCACTCAACATTTTGGAACTCATTAAAAAAGTTTTCGACAACGTTGCCAGCAAAGCTGAAGAATTTCTTGGCCTCAAGCACGAAATTTGCAGTGGCAAAGCGCTCGACGGCACAGAGCGTGCAAATTATATCTAAGGAAGCAAAGCAGTATTTAAATAAGTAACCATAAGCCAGAAAAAAATAAAGAATAGAAAAGAAAAAAACCCGAAAAAAGCAAATAATAGCCCAAGAGGAAATAGAGCGTGTCATAAGAACAGCATGACTCGTGTCTCGGCTGCTGCAAACATTCATAAATTAGACGTCAAAGCCCAGGCTTTGACAGCAATAATAAACTAATACATATACACATGTGTGTGTGTGTGTGGAAAAGGGTCAAATGTGAAACAACACGCAACTGAGACGCCTCAAATGTGAGCGATTGGCAACTGCCACAGACAAAAAAAGTTGTGCCTAGCATGGCAATCTATTAACAATTTGCAACGGCCAGAACTTAATAAATTGCCCAGCGGTTTGCCGATGGGGCGGAAGGAGGCTGTGCCACTTGTCAGCGAGAGTTTTTGGCCATCAATTTTGGCTGTGGCACAAATGCAAATGAAAGTTCAATTTCAACTTGGCTCCACGCAAAAGTCAGTGAAGCACTCAATAAGTCCTGCAGCGTTTGACTAACAAATTTGATGTATCCCACTTTTTGTGAGTTGTTTTCCCTCAGTCCTGTCCACACATTTTTTTTTGACTTGTCCAAGTGTTTTGGTGCGTGCTGTGTTTTCTTAATGTCCGCTGAGGCTAAAACAAACAGCGTCGAGAACGGAGGGGAGGGGGGCTCTCTAACGAACACATATATGCATATATAATTAAAGATACAACTCGCGGCATAAGGCATAAATCTCTGGCCGGAATCCAATCCGAAAACCCCAAATCCAAAGTCAACCTGAACTCATTACAACTTTCATTCATTCATTCATGGCGCTCAGTTTCATTCATACGAACCGTTGAACGTGGATGCCACATGGCCACCGGCAGCTGTTGGCCAGTTGGCTGACGAGTTTTTCAGATTGCTGCTCGAGCCGGGTTAAATACATATATATATATAAATATATTACATATATATTTTGGTAGCACGCACTTTTATGGCCAGCTTTAGGCAGCTTCTCGAATGTTATCTGTTGGGCCAAATTATCCGCCCGTTTGGCCGGAACCGTAAAAATGCCTGGAATTTCACTAACGAGCGAGCGCGCGCGACAGTCCAACAAACAAACAATATAAAAACCAACAATAACAACAAGAACAACTCTTTGAGCTTGTTTCAACTGGCGGCAAAAGTTGCGGCACTTGTGGCGTATGCGTGGCGTAATATTCTCAAAGGCTCAACTCGACTGTTGCGTACGTCCGACTCGACGTTGGTGGCGCGACTCAGCTCGTGCGTTGACTGAACTCTTGTCTTATAGTCCAGTCCTGTTGCCGCTGTTGCCGCTTCGGCTGCGCATTCGTCCTCGTCCTCGTCCTCGTCGATTATTCGGCGTTGCACTGCGTCGGCTGCGTCGACTGCGACGTCGATTGTCGGCTTTTCAAACTTTGTTGTTCGCATGTGTGTGGATGTGTCTGCCAAATGGCGCCTGCATGCGGAAGTGGGTTGTGCCCAAGGAGTGCAGAGTGGAATGTTGCTGTTGTTGTTGTTGTTGTTGTTGTTGTTGTTGCTGTCGCTTCACGCTTAAGCTGACAACAATACCCAAGCATTCCCAATACAACAACAACAACAACATCAGCAACAACAGCAGTAACAGCCGTAACAGCGGCGGCAGCCTGTGGCCGTGTTTCGCTTGTCACATCATAATGCAAATATTTAAATTTGGCCAGCCATCCGCAAAATATTGATGCTCAGCTAAGCCGCAATCGCTGCTGTCCGCTCATCTCCTACTCCCTTCCGGCCAACCAATAACTAACACAGCAACAACAACAAAATAAGAAGAAAAATAAATGTCGCTTATGTCTTGACGCATGGGGCAACAAGGCGCTTGATGACGGTAATCGACTTGGCGGCATTTGTAAACAGTAGAGATGGCCGCATATCAGATAACTTCAACGACTTGAAAAACACGACCACAAATCTTGATTAATTTATCTGAACATTACGCAAAATTAAGATCTGTTAAGATATACTTTATTATTATTGGGATGCTTCATGTCCCGCGACCCCTTCTCTGCTTACAGCTCTTCCATCAATCCTGAATTGTTGTCGATTTCAGACTATACGTCAATGAATTTAATTTACTCACACTTTTCCCCAAAATGTTTAAGTATTTGTTGAGGTGTCTATTGAATTTGTGCAACATCAGCTTTATCTAATTGGCCTCGCTTGCCACCGCCTTAATTGCTGTATTGAGAGCTGTGCAACCTGAAATATTGTGTTTTGTTGCGTCCACAACACGTTGCGAACACGACACGCGCTCAACTCTGGTGTGTAAGTTGTTGTTCTTGTTGTTGTTGTTGTTGTTATTATTGTTGCTGTCGTCAGTTGGTGCGACACCAACCAAGTGGTGGGCAACTAGAGGGGGAAGTAGGCCAGACATCAGCACAGTTTGTTATTATTTAAATCAGGAAGTTGAAGAAATTTCCGCTCCACACACACAGCAACAAATTGGCAGTTGGCTGGCAGCTGGCAGCCAAGGAGCAGGCAGCAGGAAGCCGGCAGCTGACGTTTGTTGCTCCTAGCTGCGTCCAGACGTCTTCGTCCTTGTCGCCCTCTGCTTCCGTTTCGTTTTGTGCGCTCCGTTTGCTGTCGAGTGTCGACTGTCGAGTTTTACGTGCTGCCAGCCGTCGCCGAGTCAATTAAATTTTTATTTAAGTGATTTCAGGCGACATAAAATATCATCAGTTGGCTCGGCTGGAGCCTAATGAGAAATCGATGTGACTCCTTGCAGGAATTTGTTCAAATCCAATTCGAGAGACGCGCGCCTGGCACCTGGCACATCCTTGCGGCCAGCTTGGCGTGCTTTTTAATAGGTTTTTATTGCTGTGCTTCTGGTGTTTTGATTGCTGCAATTTTTAACTTGATTTACACGATTCTCAGATCACACTATATTGATTTTACAATTAGGCCGACACGAAAGGACGATGTAAGGGTGGGGAGGGGTGTGGATGTTGGAGGGCGTAAGGTGTGATGGGTATTACAATGCATTTTTGCATGTTTTCGCGTGCTTTGCGCATTTATTTTTTTTTTAATTTTTTTTTTTTGCTGAAATTTCTTATGGGCGGAATGTGCTCGCATCTAAAAAAGCGTTTGGATTTTGTTGTTTGTTTGTTTGTGTCAAGAGTTTGAGTGTTGTTTGTAGCAAGTTTTATGCGCCGCATTCTGCGCCTGGCACCGAATACGCCTATTTGTAGTTGTGGCAGCAACATCAGCAGCAGCAGCGACGAGCGCAATTTATGCGGTAATTGCTTTTTTAAGCGCTTCACATTTATCTTTTCGACACAAGTGAAATGAGTTTGCCGGTGCGGGTACCGTTACTTGTAGCGTGCCCTTGTCGATTTGCCTGCAATAATAATAATAACAACAACAACGCGAACTACAACAACAACAATAAGGACAACAATAATAAGAGGAATACATAACAAGACTTAACAGCAACGGTAACAATGACAACAATGCCAACCAGGCAGAGCGAGAGAGAGTGAGGGTGAGCGAGCGACTATGGCTCAACTACTTACAATGGCATTTTTATGACATCTTCTATTTGTCTGCGCCTCCAAGTATGCAATGGAGATGCCAGACTTTTCTTGACTTTTGGCATTTCGTTTACTGTTCTCCTTCTTCTTCTTGTTCTTGATGTAGAACATTTTACCCTAATTAATAACAAGCAATGCAATTTTAATTTTATGTGAAAAATTGCGCTGGTAAACTTTGTGATTTATGCTTATGACTTGTGACATGTTCAGGGGTGCGTGTGCGTGTGTGTGTGTCTTATTACCATAAAATTATACAAGTTTATGGGTGTGCGCTAAGTGGCCATAAAAATAGCTCTTCATAAAAGTGAAAGCATTTTTGATTGCTTTGCATTTGGCAATATGATATTCATCACTTAATTTGAATGCGTCATCCAAATAGTTAGCACAGCTAAATTTTAAATTTCCAGTGTGCTTGAAACTATGGCGCAATACTACAACAGTGGTTTCACAACTGCGCTTAGTTCACGATGGCAAGTTGACAGCGCCATGTAAATGCTGCCACAAGTCTGTACTGCCAACATCTGGCAGCACCAACCTTCGATAGTCTTGAACGATATTTGTGTGAGTAATCGATGTTCAGTAGTAAAATTAAACCTGGTTTGTTACGCCTTGTTTGTTACTTTTCCCACAAACTTCGCTGTTCTCGCCGCTGCCGTTCGCGCTCTTAGTAACGTGTTAACATTAAACAATTGCGCTGGCTGCAAATTGTTAACAGCGGAACAAAACTCGGGCTTGTCAGCGACTGACAAAAAGAGGAACAAAAAAAAACGCAACAAACAACAGAAATTTTTGTAGGCCACAGCGGATTTCAATTCGTTTTGTGTGTGTCACGCCCAAAAAATAAACTAAAGTTCCAGTTAATTTTGGTGCAGTAAAAGCAAAATTTACAAGAAATTGTGCGGCAAGCAAATAAAAACGAGACCTTGAAAATAATAAAGACAGGCAATCAAAGAAAAAAACGAAATGGAGGTTAGTATTATTATAATTGTTGTTGTTGTCGAGTGTTGTTTTGTTGGCATTTTAAATGAATTTTTCATTGATGTTTGCTGTTTTCCTTGAATGATTTCATTTTCTTCAATTCATTTATTGCGTGACAACAACAACAAAACTTACCCCCTTCCCCTCTCAACTAGTACATTCAATTAAAGGCGGTGTGTGAGCGAGAGGCGCTTAACGATAACGATTACGTCAGTGCGCGCTCTCTCTCTCTCTCACGTTCACACATATAGTTTCTCATCTGCTAACTAGCTCTCATATTTTGAGTTCTGGAGTTTGCGCTCTGGGCGTCTGCCAGCGCCGCTCTCTCTCTCTCCCTTTCTGTCTCTTTTCGCTGGATCTTCTATTGTTGTTGCTTAGGGTTCATTTGCTTTTTTTTTCGTAGCCGACGTCATCTAACCCTGTGCCGTGGCTCATTATTGATTCCCATCACCATCATCACCACCGAGTATAAATTAAATCTTGATATTATATCATCACAATGTCGCTTTCTTTTCCCTTTTTGGTTTTCGACTGTGAGGCAAGCCTATTTCGCATAATTTATAACAAATAATAGCGAATTATGCATTTTTATTTTATTAACAGCTGTTCATTGTTTCTGTTTTCTGGTTGCTGTTGCACTGTATTTTATCAGTGTTATCAGCGTTATCAGAAATTATTCATTCAAGTCTTAATGACGTTGACTCAGAACAAAAATATTGTCCAAGCCACTTCCCAGTGGTTTTTTTACCTGTTGATAAGCACCGGCAATAAACCTTCAGATGAACTTAGTAAACGTTCTGTTTGTCAATCCCCTGAGCAATTCAAATGTTCATGAAATTACTTGACATACCCTGGGACACTAGAACCGCTGCGAAGATAGCTGTGCTTGATATCCGCGATAGCATAAAGTATATATATATATATATGTATGCCATGTCTGATTGTCTGTCTTTTATTATTTATTTATCTAATGTCAACAAAAGTCAGTTGACAAAATAAAAAATACTAAAAGTAAAAATAGATTAAATTAAATTCAAAATAAAATGTGATATTCAATTTAATTTATTAAGACTAAGAGATATTTTAAAAGACTTGATAAATTTCTTACAGACGCCAAATGTGGAAAGTCAAATTTATTGTATTTATTCGATATCAATTTCCAATCTAAAGCACACATCTTGTAAGATGTAGGGTTTCTCCATGTCGACCACTCTCGTGGCGACTTGTTGCAAATTGCTGCTAATTACGTTGTGAGCCCTTTCTAATGATTAATCCGCAAAACCCCTTGCCCGATTCGCATTTGGTCATCGCCCACGCAGAGCGTCAAAGCGCATTAAGTGTCTTTTGTGAGCTGAGTAATTAATCGCCTTTGTGCTCGTTGTTTTTTTGTTTTTTTTTTGTCTACCATTTGACGACCATCAAAGCAAATCATGAAAAGCCCCTCGAAATAGGGGCAAAGCAGAAACAATGTTGTACTACATAAACGACAGTCGGCCAACATTGAAATTGGCCATTTCCGGCATTTAATTGACGTCGTGCATACAAAAATTGCCGAAGACAAACACTAACAACAAATGGAACTAGTTTGACTATCGAGTGTGTGTTGGGCACTTATTTAGATTGATCTGATGAGTAAATGATGCGCCATAAAACATAGAAATAATAAAACCACAAGTACATATGCATAAATAAAGTAGTCAATTTCAGAAAAGATATGTGATATCATTTGCGATTTTGATAGCAGTATTATCGATTTATATGAAGAGATAAGATTTGCATGATGTTGATTATAAGTACGTAAACTTTATGTTTGGGATGTAACTTTTAATAGAGGACTTAACTGATTTCCTATTTAACTGAATATAGAAAGAAAATTGACTTTGAAAAAGGGATGCGTACCGAATACATTATTTGATAATCAGAAATTCATAAGCTTTGTGTTGGAGATGCATCTTTTAAAGAAGAAATTGTTTCTGCATACAGAAAAATAATCAACAAATATTATTTAAATATATTGTCTGAAATACTGCATAATACTTAAGTTTTTAAATTGGTTTGTCTGTTTACTGGTGCAAATTTCGCCTGACTATTAATTGCTAAACCCGAAATGTGTTGAGTTTGGCATTTAGCAACAATTTTATCAGACTCATCATCTATATTCGATGTGTTCTAAAAACCAAGTTAGCAACAACTAATGCTAATTAAATACAATCTGAGATTAGAGCTTGCCCAAAATGTGTCAATGAAAAAAAATGAAAAATTGCCAGCTAATGCTGTGTGAGGCGATTAAAGCTTTTAAAAAAAGAAATCCGCTGTTGCCGCCTGTTGCCTCAAACTGTCAGCTAAACTTTGTACAAGTTGTTAGCCACTTCAATTTCGCTGTTAACAACATTGTCAAGCAAAAAATCATCTTAGCGCATCGCAGCCAGAAGCCCAAAGTGTTTTTCTACACTTTGTTTGGGGGGGGGGGGGGGGGGTAAAACTTTCGGGGTGTGCAATGTCTATGTTAGGCAGCTTGTTGGGCATTTTTTTCTTTTTCTTTTCGTTTTTGTTTTTTATTTTTATCTGTATTTTTACTTTTGAATTTTAGCTGGCTTTATGCTTATTTTCATAAATTTCCACTTACTCATCTGGGAGCTGGTTGTCTGTCTTGGCTGCGATGAGCCGAATTCAGTTGCGAGTCTTATAACACGCTCCGTTAACCATATTTGGCTTGGAGAGGAGATGGGCATTACTTTACTTACTTCATCATTCGCTCAAACTTTGCATAATTCTCATTTATTACCGCAACCATTTTTATCTCCAGCCATGAAATCTGCCACATAAAGCGGCATTTTTATTCCCAGCCATGCGAATGTTCCGGTCTGCTCTGGGCTCGAGTTTCGTGGGTTCGGGGCTTGGGCCTGGGCTTGGGTCTGCTCTCCAATTTATCTTACAAATTTAATCTTTTTACATCATTTTGCGTATGGCTTTTCGTGTAATTACCTGAACTGTACTCCCCGTTCCTCCCTTCGGGTGGCGCTTGGGAAAGTTGTCAGCTGCGCTGATTGGTTGCCAGTCTGTCAAAAGTTGTGGTCGTTACAAACACATTCATGCATGTACATATGTTCTT
Source organism: Drosophila paracracens (assembly GCA_035044025.1). Taxonomy (NCBI): domain Eukaryota; kingdom Metazoa; phylum Arthropoda; class Insecta; order Diptera; family Drosophilidae; genus Drosophila; species Drosophila paracracens. The sequence goes on along the minus strand of JAWNMN010000401.1, from coordinate 3,863,865 downwards.
GCCCCTTCCCCCACGTTGCATACTCTACTTAGTAGCTACTCCATAATTAAATTTTGTTCTTTTTTCTTTTAATTACAGGTAAGAGGTTGACAATTGATGAACGATAAGGTTAAATGATGGTGGTCAGAATGACTAACAACAGCGAATACGCAAAAACAAGGCAAATTCACAAGTGCATACAATTTACAAGGTTTTCTTTATTTTATTTCAAAAATACTCTATTTTTATGCAGCACTTGCTACAGAGTTTAAAAATACTTACAGCTGTCGGGCAGCAACCATTTATTAATATTTATTAATTATTTAGTTTTTGGCACACACGAGAAATGTCACTTTGCCAGCCTTCCGTTAATAATTCAAATTGACACTGAGATCATCAACTTGAAAGGATTGATGTCATTAATTGGTTGTAAAATAAGCAGAAATAACAGCAGCATTAGCTTTTCGAATAGATTTTGAAATTCATTTTCTAAATTAAAGATAATTTATTTCTCTTATAAATGGTGGCGATGCAATAGCTTTGGTTTGGTTTTACGCATAATATTAATATTAAACAACATGCTCTGTTACATGTGCCACAGACTGCCTTAGTGACATATCAAGCAGTAATGTTGTAACTGCCACGCCCACACATCAACGCCCATTTAATTGTGGTGTGCAAGTGCACGCGATTTGCGGCATGCGCGTTTTTAATCGCCTTGCATGCAAGCGTCGCTTTTCTGTTTCCACAATGCATGTGTGTGTGTGCAAATGCGATCCGATTGCAACATGGTCGACGTCTTGCCAATTGCTGTCAACTGTGTGTGTGGTTGCTGGTGCTGCTGCTGCTGCTGCAGTTAGTTGCAGCAACAAACAGTTGCGGCCAAGTGTTACCCAATTCAAAGGCCACAGGGCCTGTGCGGCATGTCGCGCCAGCATTTGCATAATTGCCCGCAACTGACAAACAACAATTGTAAATGTCAGCCTGGCAGCGTTCTAGCCAAGTCAACGGCCGAGTTCATTGGCCGAGTTTAATGTGCTATGAATTGTCTCTCGCTTTTAACCGAATGCTTTAAACTATTTGGTATTGTATAAACAAGCCGCTTAATTATGGACACCCTGTGGATATGGCCAACACATATTTACATACTCGCTGCATTCGTTGGAAAAACACATAAATTTTCCTTCTTTCTTTGCATAAAAAGACGCCTACAATGAAATTGTTGTCTGATTAACTTTCACTCGCCGCAGTTCCCAACTATTATTAGTTGCTTTTACGCTTTTGTATTTTTTAATTTAGTGCTGCGCTTTTCTTATTGTTCAACACAATAAATTCCTTGGCATTTCGGTCTCACAAATTTGTACATTGTTTTCTATCGTGCCCCGTTAAAAATGCCAAATTGCGACGTGACAAAAGTTGCGCATTCAAAATTCAGAGGCAAATTGAAACTACATAAATTTTGCTTACTTCATGGCTGGGTGACTAACCCAACCCACCCACCCACCTCCCAAGCCAACTCTTGACACTTGGATGCTGTTTGTCTGCTGTTGCTTATTTGACATTTTATTGATGATCTCTGGCGGGCACAAGAAATGAAATGCGTTGCACGTTTCTCATTTTGAGCAAATATCATTCAAGCTGACGGAAAAAAACGCAACGACGCACTTGCCTCTATATATAAATATATGTATTAGCCGTTTATGTCTATGTCCGTAAATGGTAGCAAACAAATTTCACTCTTTCTTATTCTTATACCCTTACTGGGGGTATTACGGACTTGTCATTGAGTGAGCTAAAGATGATTTCTATGAGATGACTAAAAAGTTTATTTGAATTTCTTTGATATCTTTTGCTAATGGTAGCTAAAAATGTATAACATTTTTTATATTCCTTTTGTAATCGGTTCATTATTTCATGGAAACATTATATGAGTTCTTCTATGGAAAACTATAGGAAATCTTTTTATAATTTCAATAGTTCTTGTGTCATACAGCTTTCGCAGGAATATTCGTTAAAAACCGAGGTCTTAAGCAAAGCTCTCCAATTAAATTCTTAAAACTAATGTTATTTCATGTAGCTACAATGAGGTCTTATTGGATGGAAAACTATGTTGAATATAGCTTTACAAGTTTTGCAAATTTCATTAAAATTTGAATAGCCATTAAGTCGTTTAAAAATCGACTCTTTACCCAATATTTCCCACTTACATAAGAATGTCGGCAATATGCCTGCAAGTGCATCTAATCTCCGGCGAACCCCGGAAAACTTTCTCTGTCGCTTTGCTTTTGTTTTTGTTTGGCCAACAGCTGTGCAAATGTTTTGTCACAAATCGAACCGCAGCCAAAGTGGGAAAGTGTGTCCCAGTCTCTCTTTTTTTATATTTTTTTGCTGTCGCATTGCGGACTATGGGCACAAGTGCCTCTAATGTCGTTAGCTGCTTTTGCTGTTGTTAATTTGCCACTTCTGCCACTGCAATGTCAATGCTAATGCCGAGATTGGCCTTTGGCTCTGTCTTTGCTGTGGTGTTACCCAAGATCTCAACTGCGGCTGCTCAGCTCTGCTGTGCGTGCTCAATCAGGCGGCAAACCATTCGATGTGGGAATGCACTGAAACGGAACTATCGGTGTCTCAGTTTTCAGTTTACAGCACTGAACGCTTGGCTGAGCTGCTTTAGAATTGACCAGTGCGGTCTCAACTTTCTAGCCACCAGGGCCAAGTTCTTTTTCTTTTCTCTCTCTATGTAGCTGTGGATGCCACTGCTGTCAGCTGTAGCAATGGAGCGTGCCTTCTGTGCTTATTGCTCTTGCTGGCTTGCAAATTGCATAAAATAGTGCCAAGCCATAAGAGCATATTGCTGTTCACTGAATATGTGATTTGCGGTAATAGTGGCTTCAGACAAGAACTCATCGGAGCTGAGAAACTTAAGCAGATAGCAGAAGCTGGTAAAACTGAGAATAGAGCACTCAAATGGTTCAGACACTTGAATATAATTGAGTTGCATGCACCAGAGTTGCATCATTCAGCACCCTGCATAATATATAAGTTGCATACACTGTAAAAAATATAATGTGTGCGAATGTGTATATACCTATGTGAACAAATGCAAATGCAAATGCAAATGTCAGATGCAAATTATTTATAGGTGTGTGTAAAACGAAAATGATCTTTACAAATATATATATTTATATATATGTATATATTCTTAAAATAAATGCCTTTGCACCCATGTCTAACTAATTACAAAAAACCAAAATTCAATTAGCTGGAAATCTGAATTTAGTAGAATAATAAATCATAATTTATTTTATCACATACAATTCTCAGACTCTGAAAATGTTCGTGGTTTCAGACTTAAACCTGTCGTACATAAAATGTAATCAATTGTTGAAAAATGCGAATCCACATATATGAAATGGTTGTAAACCAAGCATTTGGTTCGGGTTAATGCCAGCTACACTCTCACCTGCAGCTCTACCGTAATAATCCATTTTCACACAGACCTTTTACCAGCGCAATTTCCATGATGGTAATTTGGCAGCTTCCCCTGGCAATAAAGCTAGGCCAAAACCGACAAAACTCCGCTGCACGATAATTAAGATTTTGGAATTTCCCATCGTGATTTGCTCAAGTGCTACAATTTCCTGGTAGGCGAAGAGCACATCAGCAGCAGCAGCAGCATCTGTAGCGCATCCTCAACACTCAATTCAGCGCACTTCCTACTTGGCCATATTTGGGCGTGTTCGTACATTTCCAGTCATTAGTCAACAGCGGCTTTGGCCAACTTTTCACATGCTGCCTGCCTGCCTGTCTGGCCAGAGACGGAAAGGTGGTTTTATGTTTCATTATTTGTTGTTGTTGTTGTTGTTCTTGTCTGCGCAGATTTTCCGCTCGAAAACGTGATCTTTATTGGGAGGTGGTTAAATGGCTTGCAGGTGGTTTCTGCCGCTTAATTAAATCAGCTAAGCACCTTGACCCACTTGCCAGTCACTGGCCACCGGCTCCACCACATTCATCGTGCAAAATGTGCAAATCACCGAAAATCAGTATTAGCCATGTTTTGGTTTTTGTTATGCGCCACATTTGTGGGCCGCAACAGCAGCTGGTTAAACATGTCTGAAATGTTCGCTCCCATTTCAAGGTCCGTTGCGATTAATAAGCCGCATCCACCGCTCTCTATTACACACGACACGACTCCACTCCAAACGCAAACTGTCCGCCTAACACGGTGACAATATATAGACATATATATATGTATATATAAATATATATATTAATGTATCTGTCAGATACAATGCAGATATCTCGTTACGCCACCTTGTTAATGCGTTTTACGGTGCATTTGCATGGTTGGCGCGTCTTCGTTTCAGCTAAATACTTGTTGCCCCGTTACTCGCTGGATAGCATTAAGTTGTTCTGCCAACGCCTCGGGCTAATTTTTAAGTAAATAATTGAAATTCTTAAGAGCAACTATTAAGCTGTTAATCTGTTGAGTACACTAGTTGAATTTCTCAAATGAAGTTTTGCTTCTCCATTAAAAAGTGAGAAATGTGCAAAATTAATAATACGATTACTAACATCCTCCGACTTGCGATGGTTATATAATTAAATTTTAAGCTTGAGTGTATTTTGGGATTGGATATTAACGACGGAGCTATTGTTAAAAAGGGGAAACAAAGTTTCTTGGCATTTTGTTGTCAATTTATACGCACCTATAGAGCGTATTATATAGCATCATTTAAATGAAACTTTCTTTAATTAATATTTACATATTTAATTAAACATCAGCTACAGAAAACACACGCCAAAAGTAATTTATATTTGCACCGTAAATGACCGCAAAGAAATTATAATGTTAACTAAAAAAAATCTCTCTTGAAACTGTAGTATAAAAGTTACTCCCCTTAATTTCACATTCGTTTTTTCTTCTATTTTTTTTTTTTTTTAATTTTTGTTGCTCTTTTCAAATGCTGTGCCTGTTTTTAGATTTAATCTCCTGCTCTTTGCAGCACTATGCTGCGTGAGTGCGTGAATCTCGCGAGTGTCATGAACTCAATTATTTTTGCAATTACTTTTCTGTTTTGCTGAGGTTTTGCAGCCATGCGCGGGGAGCTGTTGCAAATGCTACCAAACTTGATGACTTGTTTATCAAAGCGTTGGCTTAAAGTGAAAAAAAAAAAATTGAAGCGCCACATCTTAATTGAAAACGAATCACAATTTCTGGCTTTGCTGTGTCATTGAGAATTGATCTGTTATTTTTCTTGACTTTTTTTTTTCAATTAATCAAACTCTGTCCTCAATTGAAATGTCAACACGCTGCTGCGCTCGTCGCGCTCTTTTACTGTTAGAAGCCGCTGCCTGACATAATAATAACAACGTTGAATGGCAGCTGATGCTGCCACTGCCCTGTTGTTGCCGCTTCACTCTAAAGTGGGTCAATCGACAGCATTTAGCTGTACTCTCGTCGTATCTGTGTATCTGTTTATATGGCAGCAGCATCTGCTCGAGCTTTTAGCCAAACTTGGATACATGTTCAACATTTGAACATGGCCATTTACAAGTAGTTTGGCTAAGCAAAGAGGACTGAGGGAAGCGAAGGCGTTCAACGAGTACTACTCCAAGTTCTTGTTGTTGTTGTCGTTTGTACCGAGTTGTAAGTTTAATTTTCTTGTACATCTAGTGAAACCGGTTTCACTCAACTTGCAGCAAAAGTATGAAAAGTGGTTTATGTGGTTAGTCTCGCTTCCTGGCGCACTCGTCACTTGGCCGATGCTGCCCTCTCAAACCAGTTTTTGAGCGTCTTTTGATTTGGCCTTACAGGCAGCTACCGCTGCTGCTGCTGTTATAGGGTTCACTTAGGTTCGGTTTTGGTTCAGTTGGTTTGTTTGTTTGGGTCACGCTTTGATAGAACTTCCAGGCCAGGCCAACAGGCTAAATCGGCGTGCTGTACAATATTTTCATATGTAAATTGTCGGCTCGAACCTGCAAGTCTTTTAGCCGATTTTCTCGCACGACAAACCCAACGCAATAACTGACTTCCTGCCCTTGTCAGTCAGCTATTAGTCGAGTTGCCAAGTTAACCCAAGTCACTCGCATTGTTATTTATTTATTGGATTTTATTTCAACTTCCAATTGCCTCATTAATGCCAGCTATAAATCTCGACTGAAAGAAGAAAACCTGCGCTATGTTTTCCCACCGCAAATCAATCGCTTGCTGGGGCCTCAACTTTGCCTGCTTTACTTTATATATATATACAAATATATTTATATATATATACATATATATACATTTTTTTTCTGTTTGTTTGTTTATTTATGGCCCCTTTGGTTTGAGCTTTGGCTGAGGCTTTTCAGCTTCGATTTCATACTGAACGCAGCAGCGTTCGCTCTGGAGTGGAAGTCATTTAAGTGCAGACAGCGTCGCATGTTGCGACCCCTCACGCGCCTGCCACACTTGGTTGCCACCACCGTTGCTGCTGCTGCTGTTGCTGGTTTTAATGTATGCGCCCAATTTACATTGCCACCGACTGTCGATTACGCCAACTCAATGCGAGACTCACTGACTCACTGGCTGACTAGCTGACTGACTGAGTGGCCCGTTGCGATTGCAGCTTTTTGGCTCAAGCCGCGCCATCAAGCAAATGTTGCACGACTGTCGCGACCGCTGTTATGGTTGTTGTTGTTGCTGCTTTTGCTGTTGCTGTCTCGGCCTGGTCTGCACCTTAATTTGGTGTCTTGTATTTTCTGTGTGCGCCAGTCGCCGCTGAGCCACAGTCCCAGTCACAGCCACATTCAGTGTCCGCTCTGCACTCCGCCAGTTCACCAGAGCTGCATAATTGGATTTGTATTTTGTTATTTTTGGTTTTATAATAATTTGTTGTGCTGCGTGTTCTGTTTGTCAGTTATTGATTTGCAATAAGTGCCAGCACAGATCAGACATGGAGAGCACTGCAGTGCCTGTGGCCGAGTTCCAACAGATTAAATTGCGCCCTGTGCCCAGGATTAAGCGACGTGCCCCACAACCGCCTCTCAGCTTGAGGCTGCTAAAGAACGTGCGGCAAACAATGAAACTTTGAGCGTGTGTCGAAGCAATAACTAATTCTTCCGTTTTGATTGTGACTTTTACAGACTTCGTCCACCACAAAGACAACGACGCTTACCACGCCGGCCAAGCTGTATGGCAAGGATCTGAGCGAGTACGATGATGTGGATGTGGAGAGCTTGTTGGCGCAACTGTCGCCCGAGGAGATAACCATACTGGCCAAAGAAGTGGATCCTGATGTGAGCAACAACTCTCCAATCCCTATAAGCTCCTATTATATATATATATATATATTAATTGCATTTATAGGACAACTTCCTGCCGCCAGATCAGCGCTGCAGCTACGAGTGCACCAAGGATGCCACTGGGCCGCTGAATCGCAAACAGCTCATCGAGCATATTAATAAGCAGGCAATTGAGACGCCAGACGAGCCGGAGTTCGAGCCCTATGTGCAGGGCATGGTGCGCGGCAAGAAGTGGGTGCCACCGCCGCGAGATGCTCGTGATATTGAGGTGGAGGAACAGATCGCCATCGATATGGGCGATGAGTACGAACATGCTCTCAGTGATGCTACGCAGGAAGAGATCATCGATTTGGCCGCCATCCTTGGCTTCCATTCGATGATGAATCAGGATCAGTACCATGCCTCGCTACTTAACACGGGCCAGCCCGTTGGTATGGGCTGGGATGGCATCACAAAGTCCACACAGCAGAAGCTGTACCCCAGCGATCCGCCCAACAGCACTGATGTGGAGGAGTCGATTAAGCGCGTCAAGGATGATGATTCCAAGCTGATTGACCTGAACTTGAATAACATTAAGGTAAGTTCAATTAATTGTGTAATAAATAGATTATGCTTATGCCACATCCTTCTTGCAGAATATATCGGATGAGAAGCTCGAACAACTTATTGCCGCACTGCCTCAGAACGAACATTTGGAAGTTCTATCGCTGACAAACGTCGGCCTGACCGATAAGACAGCTCTCCTGCTCGCCGAAGCGATCGAGAAAAGCAAAACCCTGAGAGTATTAAATGTTGAAACCAACTTTATCAGTCCGCCCGTAATTGTTAGGCTGGTGCAAGCCCTGCTCAAGTGTCACACCATCGAGGAATTCAGGGCCTCCAATCAGGTGCGTATCAATTGCACTTGACCTCATCGGTATTTGTTGACAATATCAACGCTCCTCAAATTGTCCACAGCGATCTGCGGTGCTTGGCAACAAGATTGAAATGGAGATCACCAATTTGGTAGAGAAGAACCCATCGCTTCTGCGACTTGGCTTGCATCTGGAGTTCAACGATGCGCGTCATCGCGTGGCCGCCCATCTGCAGCGCAACATCGACAGAAGTAAGTTGGCCCGATGCCTTTGGCAATGGATCTTTTTTTTCCCCAATATTCGCGCAATATTCGCAGGTTGCCAGCGTTGGTTCTACTAAGTGTTGCTAGGCTCGCGTTTTTTGCCCTATATAGATATATGTATTTAGGCCTTTTTATCAACTCATGTGCAACTCGTGTGTACCTCACTCGCGTTTAGGTGAATTGCAACAAGGTACGTTAGCTTCCCGCGCCGACGCTTCGCCATCGTCATCCCCATCCACATCTGCATCTGCATCTACATCTCGATCATCTGCTGACATCTCACCCTCAAAGGTCAAGGGCCTGGCTGCTTTCGAGCAATACGTCATGGCTCGCACTTGGACCAAAGCAACAGATACTGATCATGTTTTGCCATTAGGGCGCATTGTGCGCAATCTACAGTTGACCTCGGCAACCTCATCATCCGTTTCAGCATCTGGAGTCGCAACCGAAGCAACCACATCCTCAGCTGCCTTGAGTCTCTTGCGCGCCGACAATGAGAAGGAAATCTAAGCCTGGATTTATTTCCGTTCCCCCTCAAAAACGCGTTGGTAACCAAAATGTAGTTGAATTAACTACATACAACCCCATTCTGTGTTTTTTCTATTCTTGTGGTAACCAGGTAAAACGTTTTCGTTTCGTGACCCAACCCGCCTCCGCCGACGTCATTGGCAACTACTTATTTTCCAGCCGTTTAGCCTAACATCTCAGCATTTCACATTTCTCATCACAAATCGTTCGTTGCGTTCACGTTCTCGTTCTCGTTATCACCTCTCGTTGCGTTGCATTACGTTGCGTTACGTTACTCGTTGCGTCACTTTGTGGCCTACATTTAGATATCTTACTACATACATACATGTATAAGTGGAGCTTATTGAAGACCACCACCAACCACATCATGTAAACAGTTGCTCATCAAAAATATCTAATTAATATATATAAATTATTTATATTTTAGTTAAACAATTGCTAAGTCAGTTTTATGTTCTAAGTCAGAAATATCATTCTTCACACACATCAAATGCTATCTCAGCTACCTTATCACCTCTCAATCTGTCTCTCTTAGAAATTCCTCTGTATTATTATTGTCTGTCTCAATGTCTCTCGTTCCTTGTTAGTTCCACTGAACAACCTTGTGTCTTGTAATTACCATAGAATGTATGACAATTTGTCTACCAAAATTGATTCGATAATACGCATTATTAACCAATTATCTGTTGTATATTTAAATTCCAAAATTATGAAATCCGTATCCCAAACTTTTACATCCGACAACTCAACTCAACTCAACTTGTCCCATGTGTATATTAAACAACCGCCAATCAAACAACCAAACAACAACAACAAAAATTTCCAAACGATCTGCAGTCTTCCGCGTGCAAAAGCTAAAACCCAATTTGCCAAAATTGATATTGCCCAGCAACATGGAGATTGAACGGCATTTGTACCCCTCGGTCACGCCCTCGCCGTCACCATCGCCCTCACCGTCGCCCCAGCCGCCGGTCGACTATGATGTGGAGGTTGATCCCGACAACATGGTCATACGTGGCGGCGGCGGCGATGCCTTCGATCCAGAGTTCGATCCCGATAATATGGTGGTGCCCGGCAGTCGCGCCGTGACGCCCAACTACGATGACGAGGGCGTTTATCAAGCGCACACGTGAGTGAAGCCACCACAAAAAACACCACCAGCACCCAACCACACACACCACGAAAACCACCGGATCGCAGTGCGCCCATCCACACAACAGCTCCAAAATGTACAGACAGTCAGACACCAGCCACTTGATCAGTTCTCGTTTAAGTTCTCGTTCTCATCTCGCCTCACCCCGTTTCTATTCGTAGTAACGTTGTTGTTGTTGCCACTTACGCGCCACCAACTACATTTTTTGTGTTTTGACCATGGTGTGCAGTAAAATAATTACCAGATCCAGCCAAACGTCTTGCAGACCAAGAACGTGTGTATAAATATAAATGAATGCCAATGTAATTCTATCCACACCTGATCGTTGTCGTCATTATCAGCAGCGCTGCTCATGCATTTTTTATTGATATTTGTATATAACTTGGACACGCCCATTCATCAGCATCAGCTGTGCTACTAACTGCTCCAAAAAAAAAACAGCCCCACAAACAAGAGACTTCACTTAAGGGCTGTGGACCCCATCAAAACAACCAGTTTTTGTATCTATTTTTGTATACCCTTCGCAGTAGTTCTCTCCTCCCACTTGTTGACACGACTGGCAGATGCCCTTCTGTCAAAAGTCTGGTTATCGACACAACAATGCGCCTTACATTATCTCTTATGTGTTTCGTCTATTGTGATTTGTTTTATGTGTACTGTTTCTATCTATCCCTCTCTCTCTCTCTCTCTTCTCTCTTTCTCTCTCTCTGTTTCTCGTTTACAGTAAGAAAAGATCTTGAATTACGCCTGCAATACAGATTTTTCAATAATCTGCATAGAAAATCAACAAGAATTCAGTAAATCAAAATGAAAACAAAACACAAAACATGAAAAAAAAAAACAAAACAAAAACAAAAAAACAATCAAAGAAACTAAACTAATCATTTTTGAAGCGTTTTGTAATTTTAAAATTAAAAAACCGAATAAAAAGAAACAAGTTTAATGTATGTAAATTAAACGTGTAAACAATATAAATGGAAAAAGGAGCAGCAGCTGCGAAGCTCTCATCGAAATACGTTAGATAGACCAAGAAGTCAATAATATAAAATATATATATATATATATACACACACAAACATACATATACACATACTTATAATACGCAGATCGAAATTCTGATAAAAAATAAAAAAACATAAACATAAAATATATATTTCAATATATATGTAAATATGTCTACGATACAAGAGCACATATAGAGAGAAGATATATTTGAAACTGATTTACGAGAAAAGTCAAGGCATCCACCGCAGCAAAAATCTTTAGGCGTAATGTGTATAATTTTGTCTAATATCTAACACAGGTATATATGATTTCGAATTCTACATAAAATGTTCTATTATAATCATTGCAAGCGTTTGCAAACGTCGCCTAACCCCAAATCGCATTTTCGAATTTGGTTGCGCCACAAAAAAAAACCAAAAAAACAAAAAGATGAAAATACAAAACAAAACTATGTAGCGACGCGCTTTTGCAGATTAGACACAATGCGAATGCAGTTTGCTGTAGTCCTAATTGCCTCTCAAATTAAAATTAAATATTTAAATACTCTATATAATTCAAGACTGATCTTTTTACACTAGCCAAACGTATTGTTTTATTGATCAGTCATGCAACCCGATGCTAATTGTTAATTGCATCTTATCCATGTTATTGTTTAATATAAGTTATGCATGCATTGTTTTGATTTAAGTCCTCATTTTTTTATGTTGCATGCCACTCAGCGTTGACAAGAACACCATAATCCCCATCCTGGCTTTTACTTACCACTTTCACAAGTTGCTGCCCAAAATCGTACAGAGCTCTAATGAACTTCTCTTCGTATAGGAATTAAATGCGATGTACAATTTTTAAGTGAAACTAAAAAACAACTTAATAAATTACAAATATCTGCTATATAAATAAAATATCAAATCAATAATGTAATAAATTAGCAAACAATTGCGAAGCCAAAATGTTTAAGCTCCTTTTATAATTCAACAATAAAACAACAACAGCAAAGGCAGTCCCACCTCAACAACAACCACAACAAGAAAAAGAACAACAACAGCAAAGCCAAACAACAATGTAGCATAACTTTCAGCACAAACCCATGTCAAACAGTTGGTACCCAAATTCTTTTTTTCAGCCTTTTGTTGTTTGTGCCCTAAAAAAAAAAAACAAAATAAATCCAAAAATAATTGCCAAAAGACTTTGCAGCCGCCTTTAACATATGCTTAACTAATAATTACCCCAAGAAGCCACCGTTTTGCTAGCTGAAACAAAAAATTAAATAAATAAAAAAAAGAATGACAAAACCCAAAATACTGCCCTGAAATAAACCTAGATTTTAAGAACCGATGCTCGAACTATCTTGACTTGAGAGCTGTGTTTTTTTTATTGGCCGACTACTAAAAACTATTCCCAAAAGGCGAACTTTTTGCCTAGCCTTGAATGTTGTACCTATTCAACTGATTGATTGATTGATTGATTGAACATTTGACAAATTGTTGTTGTGTATTTTGATTAACCCAATTTAAATAATAATCCCACCTTTGTTTTGTGCTACAATTTAACTAATCACATTGTATTTGTCTCTTCTCTCTTTCCCAATCTTTCCTCTATCTTTCTCTCTATCTGTCTTACAGTACGTGTGAAACGCCTCAGTCAGCGTAAATAAAAAGACAAAACATGCCACAACAAACAACAACAGCAACATCAACCTTTTATTGTGTGTGATCGTGTGTGTGTCTTTGTTTTTTGACTGTCAAATTTTGTACTAATTACCAAAAAAAATCAGCACCACCACCAACAACAACAACAACAACAATACCACCTGATGCAACTACAACAGCAACAATATCAACAACTACTGTGCAACAAGCATTCTCTGTGTTCAGCTCAACAACAACCTTCGTTATGTGATTTCCCCCCTTTACCAGATATTCGATTGTTAAACACCGCCCTCTGTGTAAACGCAACAACAACAGCAACACCACTACCAACATCAACAACAACAAGTACAACACCACCCAAAACGACCCACACCCAACAACCAGCCGCAAACTAACACCGAAGAATGATGTTAACATGCAGTACGTAAAGTATCTGATAGCTAGTATAGCTGATATCTTTAAGTTTATCTTAACGCATTGCGAATGTACCTTATAAGTAGCTTAGCAAATATTGATAGCACAGCTTAGCAGCTCTTATGTCAATCTTAAGAAATATGCATACATCAAAAATATATATGAACATAAATCAATGTTGACACTTGATATCAGCGGCAATTGCTGGCTGTATCGTGCGTCATGCTTCGCCTTGGCACTGTTTTGGTGTTGTTACGTCTCTTAACTTGGCTGTAAATTCACTGATTGATTGCTAATGTATCTTATGACGTGTATTTTGCAGTTGGTCGCCAGCGTCGCATGGGTCATCTGAGCAGGAACTATACCATTGGTTGGCAATAGACATCGAGACGTGCCTTGGAACTTCTCTGCTGATACCTATTATATACTCATATATGTATACGTGCTATATATGAACTATTTATCAATTCAGTTGCAAAATGTCATACTTGTAGTTGTTGTTGCTGTTTTGAAAACGTTGTGCACCTCGCTGGTTGCTCAATCTTTTGTTCAATGTTTGTTGCGTTCTTTAATTTAATGTAATTTTAATTCAATTTTTTTTTCTTGCCCATTTTTGGGCTTTGTGTTCGGTTATCATATACCTAATAATTTTGTTTGTTATATGAGTTACGCAAATGTTTGTTGTCACACACACACATACACACACACACGCAAACACAAATCAAGAAAACTAAATTAATTTTATCTAGATATGAATTGGCATTGTTAAAATTGTACAATTACCAAATGAAGCAGCTTAATTGTATCGAGTTGTGTAACCTTAACAAAATTCTTTCCTTAAGCAACTGTCAAATCGGTATATTCAGATTTTACGCTGCAGTTTCACACGCGCCCTTTTTGCAAAGTGTAATTTTAAATGTCACTCTTTTTTTAATATTCGCTTAAAATCAAAATTAAATTTATATGTCTTTCGTTTAGTTTTAAAGAGAGTGCACATGGAAAATGTTTGAGCTTATATTTACATGCATACACATACATAATTAATATATATATATATATATATATATATATATACTTATATACACATAGTTATATATGCTACATATACATATAGCCATGGTCTCTGAAACAATTTACTGCTATTGAATTATAAAATTGCCTAAACATAATATTACACCTATGTTTAAATACGCATAAAATCAAACGGATACAATTGTATATTGTAATGATATATCTTACTTTATATGATCAAATGCGATGCTTTTAAAATACAATTTTTAAAAATCATGTAAAAAAAACATTAAAATTAAATAAAACAAAAAAAAAATCAATAAAAAAACAAGATTAAAAAAATTATGAAAAAATTGTATATTGTTTATTTCAGTAATTCGATAAGGAATTTAAGCCAAAACGATTTTTATAAATATTGATTGAAGTAATTCTAGTCGCAATGCCAAAGTCGAGTGAGCTCGACTACGTGATACACTGAACACAGGTGACAGTTGACAAATATTACAGACAGTGAAAAAGACTGGCATCGCATATTTCACCGGCTTGCCATTTGTGTGTGTATTTGTGCACGAAATCGTAGATTCACGCTTGAATATTATTGGCAGCAGAGCAAAAGAAGTTAACTCATAATGAATAGTTTACGTACTTGAATTTGGAGTCTTGCGTGGCTTAACACAAATAGCATACTGTTAGTCTTAATTACATAGCCGCACTATGTTAAGTTCAGTTTGAGCTGTAACAGCCGGCGTTAGCAGCGCTCTCATGGCACAACGCTCTCTTTCTCGATAAAGGGCGTTCGCTGATCGTTCGCATTCGGCTGCAAAGCTTCATATCTACATACAAATTGGAAATAAACATTATAACGAAGTGCAAATTATCTAGCATTATTATTTGATCTATTGGAACTAAAGCCACCAAAAAGATGATAGCGCAAACAGATATGATAGATGAAATTTGTGCAGTATAGCAATTATATGCAAATACATATTATATGTCAATAAAAAGTAACTTTTTTTTAGAATTGTGGCTTTTATTGCTATCGGAAAGCGATATGAACCGGCATTTGCGAAACAGATGCAAATCAAATAAACTTATACGAAATACAAGAAATATATTTAAAATTTGAAGCTTCTAACTCTCACCCCATCTCACACACATACCCGCAATACTCGGGGTTCACCGTATAGTATTACTTCTCGGTGGTATGTTTCCAGAAAATCTCTCTCCGTCGAACAATGTGTCTTTTCCGCATATAAACAGCTTGCCGTCTTTAAGCGAACGGCATTTTGCAGATCACCCTTCAAGTGGTCAAATCATTGTAAACATTGAGTGGCTTGCGCTTGCTGGGCTTTGTAGTATGCATACGCAGTCAAGATCTTCTTCAAAAGTATTAAAAGACCGCCGTCTTTCGACGAGTGACATTTTGCTGGTCTTACAATTTGAAGTGTCAAAACATTGAGCCGCCATATGTAAACATTGAGTGTCTTGCGCATGCTAGGCTTCTCTCCTTTTATATTTAAAAGCGCAATCGAACCGTCAGTCAGTCGAAGATCAGAACACAACCCAACGACTCACAAATCGGATCTCAACCAAATAACAATAAACCAAATTCGTACGCGCAGCAAACACAAATTTAGTTATCGTCTTAATGTAAACTTATGTATTTTCTTTTGTTCACTGAAAGTGAAAAACTCAAACCTTTTGAAAAACAAAAATGTATTTAAAACAAATCAAAATGTGTGGTGAACCAAGTGAAATTAAAGACAATCCCAAATGACAATATTAATGAAGTATTTTAAACTTTAGTACAACAAACGTGACCAGTAATAGAATGCTAATTTTATTTACTGTTTACATGTCAATCAACACTTACAATACAATACAAAATGCTTAAGATGTATACTAAATATCTTAAAAATTACTGTCAAAGAAAACTCTGAAGTGAAATATATGCATAAGAATAAAATAAAATTAGCTATCTAAAAACTAAAGTATACAATCTCAGAGATGACTGACGCCGGCTAAATTGCCTGCAGAAGAAAATGAGGACAAATAAACAACCATGACAGATCGTCGCAAAGATGGATCAGGTCCATCCCATGCCTGGCTGGAGGCAATAGCAACAGTGAGCTGAATTTTATATCGAAGCAAATTTATTAAATCCAATTGACATATTACAAATATAAATATAAATTTAAAGAATCAAATAAAATAATAATAAACAGAGAGCTAAATTATGATAATTTGCTAAAATCATTAATGATTAAGAATATTAGTTGTCTCGATTATCATTTGTTTTGCACACCAAATTCAAATTCAATCTAATTCTAGTAAGTTTTGATGAAGGGTTATTCACTGAAAATAAGTAAGATACGGGGAGAGGATCTGTTCTTACCAGATATTTTGTAAATCCATAACGGTCCAATGTATGGCCGCTGATTCATTTTTTATTGTTTCTTTACATATTTATATTTTCTGCAACTCGAGCAAATGACGGATTCTTAGTAGTTATTGTATTTCTTTCTTCTATTTGTTGGCTTAAAAATATTGTTTATAACGTGATGGAATAACTATTTGTACTTTATTGAGTTACTCATTGGTATTGCAATACCTTTTGTGGTCTTATTACGAACCAATCTTGGTTTTGGTTGTTTAAAATGCAATTGTATTTTTTGATTGGATAGGAAAATCGTTTTTAACCAAGTGAAAATCGTTGAATCTCAACATTTAAATATTTTCATTTTATTGTTCACTGTTTTGGTTGTGTTTTAGTTTTCAGCTCCAGTGCTGGTTGAATGTTATGGATCTATATATGAGAAAAGAGATGCGCAATCCACTCAATGTTTACATTAGGCGTGTTATGATTTGATCATACAAGTAGCACAACAAAACCTAGAACTTGAATTAGGAAAGCCAAGTGTAAGCAAATATCTCATTATGATAAAACAGTAAATAGCTTGAAAGTAAATATGGGTGAAATATAATACTCAGAATACTAAGAATCAGGCCGCAAATTAGGCAATGGAAAGTTTTCCCATGAAATAGAAAGTTTAAATGATAAAAATATTTGTATTTTAAATTAATCAAACAAATTAGCATTTAAGTAACACACATGAAATGTAAATTGAAAAAAATATGAAGCCATTACATACATATACATCAATAATAAATAACATTTTGTGAATATCATCTACTGTTAAAGGGAGGTGAGGGATGCATTTCTACAATAAACTTGACCTGCATTTGAGGTCTCTAGCTGTTGTAGTCTCTGAGACCCGAATATTCGTACAGACGTACGGACAGACTCACGGCTGTATAGACTCAGCAGTTAAGCCTGATAAAGAATATATATTTGTATGTATATGGGGTCTGAGATGCTACCATCTGTCTGTCACATACACATGCAAAAAACCATTATACCTTTTTAACCATATTCAATGGGTTCACTTCATAAAAACTAGGCGAGACTCGATATTTGAACACTTAATTTGTCGTTTAAATTTAGATTGAAATAGATTCATGGAAAATTTATTCAAAGGTGACATCTCTGCGTGTTGAATTAACAGATAATGCTAAGTCAAACAAACAGCATTGTTAGCCAGCCAGAAACGTGGCGGAAACAAACAACCTGCATCCCTTTCTCACGCGCACACACACACACACACTTACACTCAATATTCCACTGGACAAACATTGGGATAAGATAAGATCGAGTGTCAGCTGAACAGCAGGTGGCGCATTCAGTTGGTCAGCGCACTGCAAAGTTAACGGAAGAGCTACCGGATTAAATACTAAGAATAAAATAAGAATAAAAGAATACCGTCACAATGTCTACGCTGGAGACTGAGGTGACTTTCCGCAAGCGAGCGGAAGTGAGTCAGAATCTGGAGGCACAGTTTCGTAGCTCCTCCACGGATTTCATACTGCTCACAGATCATCGCACCTCCAAGTGCAAGAGCCTCGAGCAATTGGAGATGGCGAAGCAGGACACTAAATCAAAGCTGTGCATGAACTATGCGAGAAATGCGTGTCGCATGAAGACGCTCAAGAAACGTCTGCCCATTCTTACTTGGCTGCCCAAGTACAACAGGAGCGATGCCATCGGTGACATTATAGCCGGATTTACAGTGGGCCTAACAGTTATACCACAAGGCTTGGCCTACTCGGGCGTGGTGGGTTTGCCACCAGAGTCTGGTCTATACGGATCCTTTCTCGGCTGCTTTGTCTATATGATTCTAGGCACCTGCAAGGATAATGTTATTGGGAGCACTGCTGTCGCCTCATTGCTGACATTTCAATTCGCTCGGGGCTCCTGGGCGCATGCTATGCTGCTCACCTTTCTCACTGGCATCATAGAAATTCTGATGGCCATCTTCAAGCTGGGCTGCTTGGTGGAGTTCGTTTCGGGTCCGGTCAGTGCTGGCTTCACCAGTGCCGTCGCACTTATTGTGCTCACCTCGCAGATGAAGTATATTCTGGGTGTGAGAAGTGAAGGTGGTTCATTTTTACAAAGCTGGATCAGCATGTTTCGCGACATTGAAAACATACGCATTTGGGACAGCTGCCTCGGATTTGGCTGCTTGGCCCTGTTGCTGGCAATACGCAGTATCAGCCGAATTCGCATAGGTTCCAAGGAAAAAGCGGACCGTTCTCGATTTCAAAATGTATTCAATGAGGTAATCAAGTTTGTGGGCGTCACACGAAATGCAAGTGTTGTCATCGGGGCCACAATGGTGGCCATGTATTTGAAGTCGAATGACAAGAATCCTTTCCGCCTGACGGGCTATGTACCACCAGGATTGCCGTCGCTATCTCTGCCCAACTTCACAATTGAGGCACAGCCGGGCAATGCCACAGCTGGCATTCCAGCAGTGCCTGGCGAGAGCTTCTTCGATATGGTGCACAGTCTAGGCTACGGACTGATTATAGTGCCGATTATAGCACTGCTGGAGAACGTGGCCGTCTGCAAGGCATTTGCGAAGGACCGGCAAATCGATGTTAGCCAGGAATTGTTTACCACTGGCGTAGCCAACATAGCCACCTCCCTCGTGAGTGGCTATCGCTGCAATGGCGGATTGGCTCGGTCCGCTGTAAATAATGCCAGTGGCTGCCGCACTAACATGTGCAATCTGTACATTGGCATTATTGTGGTACTATCGATCAGTTACCTCACCGAGTACTTCTCCTTTATACCAAAGGCTGTACTTGCAGCTATCATCATCTCGGCTGTAATGTTCCAACTTCAGTATCAGATTGTGTTGCCCATGTGGCGCAGCAAGCGTAAGTTGAAGTCACCTGTTCCAAAACTGCCGTCCTTATTTATAATTGTAAGTTTCCAGGCTCCGATCTTGTGCCAGGCGTTCTGGCTTTCGTCGCTTGTCTGGTACTTCCCCTGGAAATTGGCATCGTTATCGCAATTGGTGCGAATCAGCTTTTTATACTCTACCACTCGGCACGGCCCAAGGTGACGCTAGAACAGCTGGAGACGGAACACGGCATTAAGTTTATAAAGATCACGCCCGATCGCTGTTTAATATTCCCGTCGGTGGAGTTCGTTCGCAACATTTTGCTCAAATCTGGCAGCAAGACAACTCTACCTATTGTCATTGATTGTACGTACATTTTTGCAGCTGACTTTACCGCCGCCAAGGTAATCTCTTCCATGGTCGCCGATTTCCATCGACGCCAGCAAAAGATTATATTCTTCAATCTCAAGCCGAGTGTCGTTAGCATTTTTGAGGGACTCAAGACTAAACTGGTGCTTTGTTATAATACTCATGCTCTAAGCCAGGAGCTGATGCCAAATGCTGCTCAGAATCTGTCGCAATCGGTGGACTCACTGGAAACAGGTAACAGTTTGGGTGACTGTGTGAGCATGACAAGCACCAGTACTTTCTAGATGCCAAGAATTTAGGCATTACACTCCAGTCCAAATGAAATTTGATTTAAAATCAAATCAATTTAAAATCCTAGCGGAGAGGTCAACTTCTGTTAATTGACGCCACACTGTGAGCACGTTTGTGGTTGACCTGAGAACCCGGATCGAGCAAAATGCATAGATATGTAGAATGTAATCCCTAGTAATTACAATTCAATTGTACCACTAATATAATTAAATTGAATGCATTGAAAATGGCATGTTACTCGTGGGAATGTTTGAGTTTCTTTGAGTTCTTAGATCAAAAATAAAATGTAGTTCATCCTCGGCAGAGCAAGAGTTAATTTTATTAGAAGGATATGCGTTTCAAGCAATCCTTGCGCAATAGCTGTGTCATTCTTCATTGTTCACATCCCCGAAAGTATGCCGAGTAAATAAATAAAATAAGTAAAATGGGGTTTTCCAATATGCTAACAAGTATGCACCACCTTTCACCACAAAATACAAAGCACAATTATTTAAAAGCCAAAAGGTATGCAACATGTTTTACTTCATTCTAGTATTTGTGATTAAAATAAATTAAATAGAATAATAAATTAAAATCATTTTTCACAGATAACTAATGAAAATATAACAAACATTTCATATATGATTCAATTATTCATAATATGCTTATGCAGCTTCTTGCGTATTTCGGCCATTCGGCGCTCCCGCGTTGCACGCTGCTTGGCTTCCTGGGCAGCACCAGCGGCACGTTCCGCAGCCCTTTTGGTGCTCTGATAATCAGTACGGGCCGCATCGAGCTGTTGCAGGAGTAATTCCACACGCTTCTTGGCCGCCTCCACTAGCTGCTGTTTCTCGGCGAACTCCTGCTGGGCGCCGCTGGCCGCTTGCTCCGAATTGATCACATTTGCTTGGGCATTCTTGAGGGCTTCTCCGAGAGCCTTCAGCTGCACACCCGATTGCTTCGCAGACTGGGCCGCTGCATTGCAGTTGCCCTGCGATGCTTGCAGCGAACCAGACTCCTCCTGGACAACAACTTCGCCCTCGCGCACCTCCGATTCCAGCTGTTCAACGATTTGCTGTTTGCCGGCCAAAGCTGCCTCGGCGGCCTTTGCCGCTGCCAGAGCCTTGTCGGCTAACTGAATTTTAACCTGCAGAGCTGCATTTTCCGCAGCGGGCAGTTGGGCATCGGATGCCGCCTTTGCCTCCTGTGCTGCTTTCATTGCAATGCATGAGGCCCTCTGCTTGGTATTCGAGCTAAAGGGTATCTTGGCGTTGGAATTCTCTTTCCTACTGGCACAATCCCCTCCATCATTCCGCTCGTCATCGTAGGTCAACCTCGATAAAGCAACGGAACGCTTCTTAGAGGCGATGGTGAGACATGTATCGTAAAACTCTGTTCACTTTAACCACTTACCTTGTCAATTTGGTGTGCAAAAGTTGGACAGAGAATCAGCAACATGAAAAGTGCACCATTTGCAATCATTTTGCGCATTTTCAAATGCTTTATCGGAGTTCTGAAGCTGACTTTATCACAGTGCTTTTTACAGTCAAACATTCATAATTTGACAGCAGAGCTTTGAGATTAATGTAGTTTTTGCTACAATTGCAATGCGTTGCGAGCATCTGTTGTTGATCTTCATAATGAGCATTGGACTGGCGGCCAGTGCACAGCAATGCACAAAAAAAAACCATACATCGCTTCGTCATCGTAAGGGTAAACAGGGTGCGAATCATTTGGGCTGCCCGATAAACCTGAACTCCACTCAACTAGCCTCAAATGCAGCGGACGAAGCAAGGGCGGCCAAGGATGCACAAAAATGCGAAAGTGTCGCGGCAGGCCAGAGGGCAATGAATCAATTGGCCGACAAAGCTGAGCAGGCGGCTCGAACGGCTCAGGCAGCGCTGAACGGTAAGAAACAGTTGCTCGACGAGTTGGTGCAGAGTGTAAGCGAAGCAAAGGCCGTAATGGAAGAGGTTAAGAAAGCGTTGGCCAAAAGCCAAAGCAACCTGGAAACAGTGGCACGCCTTTCCGATGTTATAAAACAACTCCATGAACTATTGCAGACCCTTTTGGAAGATTCAAAGCAGAATCTGGCAAAAGTTTTGGAAGTATCAGAGAATGCTCAAAATGAGGTGGAGGGGAAGCAAGTGCTTCTTATGGATGCCAAGAAGCGGTTGGAACAACTAAATATTTGCTTTCAGGAAGCCAAGGAAGATCTGGAATGCACCGAATCCATAGCTAGCAAGGCAGAAACTGCAGCTGAGGAGGCAAAACAGCATGTGGATAACGTACAGAATATTATTAAGAAATTGAAGAAGCTTAAAAAGAAAGACTTACATGACGTTCTCAATAGAATAATCAAAAAGTAATAATATAATTACATAATTTAGTTTAATTGTTCATTGATATATTTTATGCAAGTTTTGTGATCCCTCAAGCACAATCTTAACAGAGTAATAAAAATATTATATTTTGTACACATAATTTCATTTGTTAATATTTGTCATATGGATTATTTTTAATATTGAGTGGCAATTATAAAAATGGCGTTGCCACTAAAAACATAAAAATCCGAGTTCTTAACTTCTTTCAGAGCAACTCTGTAAGGGTATTCGCTGTTATCGATATATAATAATGTCGATTACTAAGTAATTTTTTCCATCCCCAAGCCGCATGAAAGTTGATGAAAAATATTTAGAAATTTGCGTTTGTTATTAAAAAAAAGATTATTGCAAATATTTAGTCAAGCTGGAGTCCAAAATGGCACGCAGGAATGCTCAGGCAGAGGATCTCTCCAACGTGGAGTTCGAGACGAGCGAAGATGTCGAGGTAATACCCACCTTCAATGCCATGAACCTCAAGGAGGAACTTCTACGCGGCATTTACGCGTACGGTATGTATTTTTTTTTTTTTTTGGGTCAACTTGTTTTTTTATTTCGGTGCTAATTGTGTGTCAAACTAGGTTTCGAGAAGCCCTCAGCGATACAACAGCGCAGCATTAAACCAATTGTCAAAGGACGCGATGTGATTGCCCAGGCACAATCCGGCACGGGCAAGACGGCGACCTTCTCCATTTCCATCCTGCAGAGCTTGGACACAACGCTACGGGAGACGCAAGTTCTCTGCTTGTCCCCCACTCGCGAGTTGGCTGTCCAAATACAGAAGGTCATTCTGGCGCTTGGTGACATGATGAATGTGCAATGTCATGTGTGTATTGGAGGCACAAATCTGGGCGAGGATATACGCAAACTGGACTATGGCCAGCATATTGTCAGCGGAACACCTGGCCGGGTTTTCGACATGATCAAGCGACGTGTTCTGCGCACAAGGTATGATTCTTATGGCTTACCCTATTTTATACTAATATTATCTTTTGCCGATAATTATCTTAATTATTAACCTATCAAGTGTGTTCGAGCCGTGCTTTAATACCTAATTTATGCTTCATCCCGTAGAGCCATTAAAATGCTGGTGCTTGATGAGGCTGACGAGATGTTGAACAAGGGTTTCAAGGAACAAATCTATGATGTTTACCGATATTTGCCGCCAGCAACACAAGTTGTGCTGATTTCTGCCACATTGCCGCATGAGATACTGGAAATGACATCGAAGTTCATGACGGATCCCATTCGAATTTTGGTCAAACGGTAAGCGAGACGATAGTGACTGGCATCATTAACGATTCTATTACAATTGTCCATTAATTTCAGTGATGAGTTGACACTGGAAGGCATCAAACAGTTTTTCGTGGCCGTTGAGCGCGAGGAATGGAAGTTTGATACGTTATGCGATCTCTACGACACACTGACCATCACGCAGGCAGTCATTTTCTGTAACACGAAGCGCAAGGTCGACTGGCTGACTGAGAAAATGCGCGAAGCCAACTTTACGGTCAGCTCCATGCACGGCGATATGCCGCAAAAGGAACGTGACGAAATCATGAAGGAGTTCCGAGCTGGTCAGTCCCGTGTCCTCATCACCACGGATGTCTGGGCGCGCGGCATCGATGTGCAGCAGGTGTCATTGGTGATCAACTATGATTTACCCAACAATCGTGAGCTGTATATTCATCGCATTGGTCGCTCGGGTCGTTTTGGACGCAAGGGTGTCGCCATCAACTTTGTCAAATCCGATGATATTCGCATTTTGCGTGATATTGAGCAATACTATTCGACGCAGATCGACGAGATGCCTATGAATGTGGCTGATTTAATCTAATACTTTTCATTGCAAACTAATTCTAGTTTATTTTTACAAAAAATTTGTACAATTGTAATCCGCTTTTCTTAGTAGTAACGAACACTGCTTGTAAACAAATGAAATTAATCGATAATTTGAAAAGTATTTGACTTTCAAGACACACAAACATTATCTGTATATGTAATTAGAAATAACACTTAAGATCTGAAAACAGGAAAAAGTTTGATTGACATTCGCAATTGGCTTTTCCGAGGTACTTTTAATATATTGTTTCACAACAAATCGCTTTGAATACCATTAAAATCACTAAATTAATAAAAACCATATACAATATTAATGCTATTTAGCTAACTACAGACTTTGGTCTAGTGAGAAGAGAAGCCGCAAATTATGGATGAAACTTGACGCTGCCACCGTCGCAAACCATTCGCTCAGCTTATAACGTCTGGTTTTGATTGTGGTAATTGTACATAGGCGGAAGTAGCTGGCGATGCTTGGGCCTTGGGCTTACTCTTGGCATCATCCGACTTTAGCAATGTGCCCAGCACAATTCCCAGGAAAAGAATGAGGCCCACTTGGTGGTTAGAAAGGAATTTCTTGGCGCAATCACTCGGATTATCAATGTTGAGTGAGTAGATCTGTTGAATGGTAAGCAGCTTATAAGAAATAACTGAACCACTGCATCCCGAAATGTGCTCACCTGTTGCACTAAATGTGCGCCAACGATGCCAACGGCAGCATAGTAGGGCAGCGTCTGGTCGCAGGCATAGCCGGCAGCTGAGAGCCCTGTCAGCATTGCGCCCGTAAATCCCGATAGCCAGACCTTTGTATTCTCGCCGAAACGAAGCGCCGTTGATTTGACACCAATTTGCAGGTCGTCCAGCTTGTCCTGGTGCGCATAGATGGTGTCATACACAATGGTCCAGCACACACCTGATAAATATAGCGGCAAACAGGCCTCCCAATTAACGCTGCCCTGCGTTGCACACCAGCCGAGCAGGGCACCCCAATTGAAGCACATGCCGAGTACCAATTGTGGCCAGTAGGTCACACGCTTCATCAGTGGATACGTGATGACCAAACCGAGAGAGCTGGCACCCAACAA
Organism: Drosophila paracracens; assembly: GCA_035044025.1. Lineage (NCBI taxonomy): Eukaryota > Metazoa > Arthropoda > Insecta > Diptera > Drosophilidae > Drosophila > Drosophila paracracens. Next base: position 3,838,535 of record JAWNMN010000401.1, on the reverse strand, counting down.
TATTGATTGCCAATTGAGTTGCACCAGCACCAGCAGGCCCAAACTGAGCTGGGCTGAGAGGAAGACAATTGCATCCAATTGAGTGATCTGGCCGGATGCAAGTGGACGACTGCGCGTTCTCTCCACCTTAGCGTCGATGTCCTTATCCCACATATCGTTGATGGTGCAACCGGCACCGCGCATAATCAGCGCTCCGGTTGCAAACAAGCCCAACATGGTCAGATCCGGCCAGCAGCCGGCATCAGCACTGAGTGCAATGCTCCAGCCGCAGGGCCAGAAGAGCAGGTACGTTCCAATGGGTCGATCAATGCGCATTAGCTGCGCATATGGCTTGGTGGCCAAGGCCAATTCATGTAGAAGCGACGATTTACGCGCAACTTTCCTCTCCTCGTTCGAGGATGCCGACCGCGTTGTTGTCGTCATCCGTTGGTGCAGCGTCCAACTGGTCATCTGCTGCTGCAGCATCAACAATCGCTGCTTGCGGTAAGCGTGGGCATGTGTATGCAGTCCAATGAAGACACGCGCCGGCACAGCTGTCATCTGTTTTGCACCACTTAATGTTGTTGTTGCCGCTGGCAAATGTACTCTAACTCTGTGCAGTAAGTGCAAATGTCGTGTTGCAAACATTTTAAATGCTGTGCTTAATGGGGTTTTCTATTGGAATACGGTACACATTGGATAACACAGTCGGACTCTTAATCTGCAACAGAACCCCTTTGTCGCACTATTATGGCAAGAACTCCGCAAGTCTTTGATAAGAGGCGTTAATATGGTATCGATATATCGATATTTAAAATTAGTTTATGCACGATGTGAACGATATGAGCAACATCGATATTAAGATGATTCTGTTGCATTCGTAGACAGGTATCGATAGCCCCAATCGAATACCGCCACAAATTTGTCTTCGACTCTCTTAGAATTCCCAAGCGGGTCAAGCAAAAACCTGTCGGCATGCTGGGTGTAAATTTTGTCTTGCGGCTCTTGCAATTCGCAAGTGGTGTAAGCAAAAACCTATTGGGATGCTAGACAAAGCAGACGCGCGAGCAGCTCAATAAAGAAAAAAAAAGTAGTGAGCCACCTACTTGGCGATTGAGTTTAAAAGTGGAATGTTTTTTTTTGTTTTCTATTTTTTTTTTTGGAATTTATTTTTCTTTTGTATATTTTTTTTTGGGTATTTATTTTTATTGTTGTTTAGAGTTAAGTGACACATATTATGTCAATAACGAATATCTATTAATATAGGAGCATTTTTTCGAAATTAAGTAATAGATATTAAGTTAATAATGAATATCTAATAAAATATAGTAAAAATATGAAACGTGAGTAGGATTCGTTTCGAGGGGAGAATCGCCGGGAGCATGGATTAGATTAACCGCCAATTCCAATATGAGGGCGATGGACCTACAAAAACCCCGGTTAAACGCCCGCCCGTCGACGCCCTCTACTCCCAAGAAGCATGTGCATCTGCCGAAAGAAATAATTTAAAATACATACTCATCAGAGTAGAAGTGAATTTCAAAATTTATTATGAATTATGAAATTGGCATTTTAACAAAGCCCTTTTCAGGGCTACAATTTATTTTTAAGGAGAGAAAAATATGGTACACGATAGAAAATTTTTACAATTTTAAATCACTCTGCGTGGAAAATGAAAGCAGGCTTAATAAATGCATTTATGTTGCGCGTCTGTGTTGCCGGAGGATGTGACGTTTTAGACTCTCACGACGTGTATATAACTTGCTGCAAACATCACATTTGAATTCAATGTGACATTCACGCATATGTCGCAGTGTCGCTATCCTAGAGGGGACAGAAACGTCGCATATGGGACACTGCTTGCTGAACTGGGTATGTGTATACATATGGCGGTTCAGCTGTATTCCATCTCTGAACCGTAACTCACACATCGGGCACACATACAAGCTACGACCTCTCACCACATCGTCAATTCGATTGCTGGCGCTGCTGCGCGTCGACAACAACTGTAAAGTTATCGCAATAAGTTATATTTATAAATAGCATCTGCTGAATTCACTTACTTCTTTTAAAGTTGTATAAAATTTCCAGCGTGTACCTGCAGTTTACGCAAATTCAGCCGTCATTTCGTCCCTGGGTTGCATAATCAGGGGAAGTTCATCTGCTAGGTGTTGGGCATCTTTGTGGCTTAGGATGTGATTACCCCCAACTCCTTCAGCTGACATCCTTAGAAGCGTTGCTTTCTGTTGGAGCCTTATGGTGTGGTGGAGTGGTGTGAGCTCTATTAAGGCTTCCTAGGCCATTGTGGGGCAGGTGCGCATTGCCCCTGTCATACATACACAGGCCATTCTTTGCAGTTTTTGTAACTGTTTTTGCACGGTTGTTAGCCGCATCCTATCCCCCCATGCTATTGCTCCATAGGTTAGCATGGACCTTACTACCATTAGGTATAGCCATCTTATTATCTTTGGTGATGTGCCCCATGATTTGCCCGCTCCCGCAGAAGGGTTCGCCCTGGACGGATGCTGTCACACTGGCCATACTCGAGTTCCATGAAAGTATGTTTTAAATTAATATATTAATATAAATATTAAGAACATTTTTCTTTGTTTAAAATTATGACGTATTCGAATGTAATTAATTTATTTATTTTTAAATATAATTTTTTCTGTGTTTCTTTTTTTTTTTTTAATTATGAAAAGATAAGATGATTTTTAAGCTTCAAATTAAATATGTTTTTAATTGAGTATTTTTTTAGATATTAAAATTTTATTAATTTATTTAGTCTTTGTTTTTTAGAGTGTGTTTCTTTCACTTGATAATTATTAATTATTATTAATTATTCTAGTATTTTTTTTATTGATTCTTTTGTCATGAATATATTTCACCATTCACCATTTCTAGTTGAAGGTGGATTCATGGAGAAGCTGGATAAGCAGTGGATCTTCCATGGACATGTGCAGCAGAACTGTGAGCTGTTTGAGAAGACGCCGAACACGCTGGGACTGAAGAATATGGCGGGCGTGTTTATATTGGTGGGTGTGGGCATACCCGGCGGCGTGGGACTCATCATCATCGAGGTCATCTACAAGAAGCATCAGGTGAAGAAGCAGAAGCGTTTGGATATTGCACGCCACGCAGCCGACAAATGGCGTGGCACCATTGAGGTAATCCTTTTTTTTTCATATATAAAGAAAATTGATTAATCCGTATCATTAATCATTCAATAGAAACGAAAAACGATTCGTGCCTCGCTGGCCATGCAGCGACAGTATAATGTGGGTCTAATGGCCACACATGCGCCCGGAACGATTAGCCTGGCGGTGGACAAGCGACGCTATCCGCGTCTGGGACAGCGACTGGGACCGGAACGCGCCTGGCCGGGGGATGGAGCCGATGTGCTGCGCACACGGCGGCCCTATGATTTGGGCAAGGGGGGTCTAACCGCATCGCTGCTGCGATTGGGCAAGACGCGTCCACAACAGAATCCATTGCCACCGCGTTACTCGCCTGGTTATACCAGCGATGTCTCGCATTTGGTCGTCTAAGTTAACATTTTTGGAAACCAAAGATAGTAAAATATACACACACACACACTCACACACATATATATGTATATATATATATATGATTATTGCTCAATACCTGAAGATTTACATGCCAATAAAAGAATTTGTATTTAAATAGTTAATTGAGATCAGCTGAGTTGCTGTCGCATTGCAGCATTGTTGCCAAGTGTTCACCAAGTATACAAATCAAAAGGTCAATAACAAAATGTTTTTTTTATGCCTAAAACTAAATAAGCTTCCAAACAATCTGCTGCACTCCAAAACCATCGAAGCTGGAAACTTGTTTAACACAAAAATGTACTTCCAGGAGATCCAGAACAAAAACAAAAACCAAAAGCCAAAACATGTATTTATACATATATATTTTATATATATATTTCAAATATATATTTGAATGTAATGCTATAGTGATTGGCATTTATTTTATGGCAGTTAAGTTTGTCTAGTTGTCTCTAGATTTAAATAAGAATTTGTTGATTTGCCTAATATTCGATTCGATATGCTTAATGCTAAAAAAAACTATATGCCCGCTTTAGCAAAACTCCGGTGAAAGTATTTACTTGGCGAATTTGAAATATGACCTCGTATCTACCAAAAAACATTGTTATTTTTTATTATTGTAAATTGAATTGTATTTCTTGAAAAAAAAACCCATTATCACAGAAACCCACCCATTGTTAATACGGTGTGTACTTAAAATGGAAACACGATTTTCTGGCTATACTATTTGTGCCCCAAACAAAGAGCTCCGATTTTCTGCAAAATACTCTTACAACTTATACACTTCACCCAAAGTTATACTTCCGGACAACTGTCGATGTTGATGTTAATACGGCTTTTCATAAATACGCTGACCTTATTAAACGGATACACTTAAAACAACGACACCAATTGAAACTTATGTGTTGCACGAAAACCAAAACGAGGACACCCAAAAAAAAAAGTAATCAAAGCTATAAATTGAACTTAAAAATCATAAAGTTACTTAAGCGAAACATAAAAATTAAAAAATGTCATTGCATAAAACATAAAATGTCTACTTAATATTAAGTGCGAAAGTTAACAGCATAAATGTGAAAAAAACAAAAAAAAAAAACAAGAAACATTGAGAAGCAACATAATTAACATGAGTTACTCAAATCGGTGGCCATTAAACAAAGGAATAGGTATTTTAAATGTTTTGAATGTGTAAACTATTTATGCCAAATAAATATTTAATAGAACGAAACACTTTACTCTTCTTCTATGTTATTGACCTAATCCATTCCTATGTCATTTCCTTTTCCAAGCAGTGAATCTGGAAAACAACTTTTCATTCATGTGCCTGTTTTATGCAAATCTATTTCAACATTTCGCTATTGAACTTGTGATTTTGAAATTTAGCCCACTCTGTTTGAATTTTCTCATATATGTATATCCAAACATTCATCAGTGATTGACAAGTTAAATGAATATTGTTCGCATTGGAAATAATGATGATTGATGGGTTGATTAATTGGTTTGCAGTTTCATCTTGGGGTGCTGGAATTGTTTTTATATATACATATATCCGCTAAAATATATATGGGATTATCTAGTTCTATAAGTGTAACAATGGTTTACATATTTTCTAGTGTAAATGTATTTTATAATACAATTTATTTATTGATTTATACATCTTTATAATGTCTCTCCATAAGAAGCGGAGAATCAAATCAAAACCGGAACTTTTAATCGAAATTGAACGATTAAGATTCTTAGATTCAACTAGGAAAACGGGTAACATTGCTGAAGTAGTTAGTAATAGACACAAGCAATCAAAAGATATCAATTTAATCAGTACAAAAAGCTATACCACTATATACTATAGAATGCTATCTGAAAGACCTATGGTACTCCAGATAATTGCAGTGAAAATGTTATTGCTTGTATCAGATTTATTAGCTCACCTTATCGACTAATCCACGATATAGTGTGTTTGAAGATGCCCTTTAGACAACATTTAGTAAACACTCACTCCAAATGCAGCCACTTACATTCTTATCAGTTATTAATGCAACATTTTGTAACATACTTTTAAATGCAAAACTTAATTAAATAAAACAGCCCTTAAGCACCGTTAAGCTGTTAACGGAGACCCCTTTAAATATAGTCTGACATATATATCTGACTGACAAAGCAAACCAAAAAAAAGGGGCATAAATCACAAGAATGAATGCCTGAATGAGACAAGCAATAAGTTTTGATGGCAATGGACTGTAAAAAGAACTGTGCACAAAGCCATCATACCCTTTTGACCAATTTTAAATGGGTCCAGGGAAAGGTGTCTTTTTACCTTAAACCTTTTACGCCTGAAATTCTTATAGTAGTGATAAATAATAGTGATAAATTCCCGTTTAGTTAAGCTCGTTATACGTATCTTAAATCATTAGTCGCTTCACGGGCCAAGCTGCTAATATTTGTACACTTTGTCCAAAATCATACAATAAGTGTTATTAAACACTTGATTCTACACACTCGGCTTTATTTTTGATTAACAATAGCAACTGCCAACCAGCCAGCTATCAGCCAACCCGGCGATCAGTCGAGCCAGCCAAGCAACCACCCAGCCAAACAACTCACCAACCAAACCAAGCCAAACCAAGCCAAGCAAATCCAGCCAGACTAACCGGCGCTAAGCGGGTTGTAACTGCAACAAAGTGGTTTGAATCTCAGTCCTATCAACGATGGAGAACTGGTTTCATTAGCTGACTTGCAAAATCGAAAAACAAAGAAATTAGTGAAATGCAAAGATACTCAACTGAAATAATTAATTTGAGTAGATTCAGGCAGAGAACCGTCAACTGTGTGGGAGAACTTAAATGTTCTGGGCAACAATAAAACTAGTTAACCAAATTCAGCAAAAATTGATCAGAAATCTACAACTTTAATTTGTCAAGTTAGTTAACTGAGTTTGGTTTTTATTTTGTTTAGATGTTTACGCATTTAAAAAAAGAAAACAAACTTTAATTATTTTAATAAACTGTTTTCTGCTGTAAATTGATGAACATTTTCAGAAAGCAGAAAACCTCGTTGCAATTTTGCAGTTTAATATTTATACAACTACGATCAGTGGTTATGCTTCAACTTTTAGACTCTGGGAAGCTTATTACTATGATATATATAATTTTAAGCATTTTGCCACTCAAAAGATCTATCAGAAGAGATCTATAAATGCAATTGATCAGTCGATTGCAGTTTAATATTTAGACACCTACGATCAATGGTCAGGTTTCAACTTTTAGATTCTGGGAAACTTATTAGTATGATATATATAATTTAAATCATTTGTTCACTCAAATGATCTATCATCTAAACTCATTAGATGGTCAGTCGATTATGCTCTGATTTGATTTTAATAGCAATCTCGTCACGTGCCAGAAGTAGTTCCATTTATTTGCTATTCCAATGAAATTGATTTCTAAAAATAGGCATATTTTTCTCTGACCCCTTACTTTTCATTCTATTTGAGATGTAATGCGGATCATAGAGTGGCACATGGTGTGGGCAATTATGACAGACACAATTGTTCAGTTCTTTAACCAATCAATTAACATTCAGTGTGTGCATTCATAAGTGCTCAGATACAAAGACGAGTCACACTCCACAACTGAAGATACAAAGGCTCTGCCTGTGAAAGCGATTGTATCTGGATACTTTGCGATCTTTGCGCTAAATTAAAACCCTTTTAAAGTGGTATAAAGCAGTTAATTCAATTAATAAGCATGTGTCAAATAGCATTTTTGCTATTTTCGATTAAATCGGACTTTGATTTTTTTTTTAAATTTGCATTTTGTATTTTATAGCTTTAGCTAATTGCTATTATTATTTATATCCCAAATTCCACCACGCGACCTCAAGACCGAAAGTGCCTCCCCCGTCCGCAATGATGATGCAAGATTGGACAAATATCAAATGCATATTTGCTATAAACTTATATCGATATATCGTACTTTTACGAATCTAGATTTGTAGATGTATTAATTGGTAAACTCTATTAATTAGCAGTTACACACTTTTTGTTGTACTACAAATTTGTAAGCTGCTAAGCATTTAATTTTAGCTGTTAAATAATCAAAGTTGACTCTTTCAATTAGACAAGTTTGACCTTAGAGAGCACGTGGATCGGAACTCTATAAAAATATGTAAATATGTACCCTTATGGCTTGGAAAAGCAGGTCCGTCAAAATGTGTTAATCAGTGCAACAGTCAAATTGAATGTCAATCGAACCGGTTCAAATTGGTTCCGATTGACAGTTTCAAAGCAATCAATGTTACAAATCCCGGAAAAAAAAACTAGACTACGTTTTTTTATTGTCCAGATTACAACAGTGAGCAATCTTAACTTAATTTTAAGAATGTAAATTTAAATACAATTAATACTCCTCGTCAATCTTGAGCTTATTATTTAGTGCACTTGTCACTAATGAATAATCAGTTTTATAATGACTAATAATAATTAAGCATTGCAAATTTACGATTAGAATTTTAAATTCGTTTCAATCTTTTTCCTATATTATACTTAGTTTAAAATATGTTATGTTTAATTCAATTTTCCCATCTTGTCATCCCTTATAGAGATTGGTTCGCATGGACAAAGGCTCTAATCGGGAATATATATATTTTTTTGAGTAGGAGACATATCCTGAGCGCTATATTTATCGGGTACACTATTGTACTTACCTAAATACATATGATAACGATAACAGAAATCATCCATTGTTAAACCCAGTTCTAATAGAATACTTTATATATTTATATCTCTCTATATTCATTTAAATTTACCAGGATTAAGCAATATTCAACAATATTTGAATAATGTTCCATCTTAAAATGAATATAAATGTGTTTGGAATTTCATTCATTACATTCTTATCCACCCTTTGCCAATTTGTACCTTTACACGGTACATGAATTAATGTGAAAATCAAAGCAGCATTATCCAGCAGTAATTATCCAGATTTGGAATTTTTATTATTAGCCGACCATTAACAAATTAAATGTATTTCCTTAAGCAGAATACTGCCGATTGCCATCATTGAAGCCAAATGTGAAGGAAAACAAACTTTTGGCACTTAAATTATGTCTAAAGTAGAGCAACCAATGGCAAAAATGAGGCAACAATTGAGTTATCGCTGCTTAAATAAACTATACAAAATGCGCTTTGTGTCTGAACACATATTAGGCATACTTATATATAGATTCTATATTACATATGAGTCGGGGTCATTGTAAATGTATAGATAAATTTACAATGCAAAGCGATACATTTCAGAGCCGTAATATTTATGGCGCCTTAAGTCGAATGCATAAATAGAAATTCAAATTTAAAGCGTATCAAAATGTGCTCAGCATTGAAAGTTATAAAAATTTGCAAAATATTAATAATTGGCATAACAAATTGCCTAAATACAAATTATAAATGGGTGTAAAAATATAGCGTAAACGTATGAAGATTCTACATATATATATATGTATCTCAATATATCCATGTACGCATATATCAATAATTTTAATAAAAATTTACTACTATTGATACGGTTGCTAAAAAATTATTATGTTTATATAATAAAATATGTTCTAAGATGCAAATTAATAGATAATTCTAGACGACCTAAGCAGCATCTGCGAAAATGTTTAAGAAATGTTTGCATCATGGCTGTTTTCAGTTATTAAAAATAATTGTTCTGAAGAATTCGAATGTGTTCGTAATTAAACTTAAATCAAATATGTCAACGATTGCAAAAGCGAATAGATTTTTATATATTATATATAATTACTGAAAACACTTCAAACTGCAATAAGTCGATTTGAGTTTACTGCTGAAGCCGCCGGTCAGTGCGGGCATAAACAAAGATAAGATTCGTCAATTCTGGTGTATCTCAGTAGGAAACCCCTCTATGATAAGATCTCCCCAGATTACGAGTCGGACTACACGCATGCTTTGTAAATTTACCAAGCTATCATGTTTGATGTTGGTAACCCGGTGGCTATTAGCCCAATGCGATCAAGGAATCAAATTACATAATGCAAGTATATGCAAATAAATATGCAAGATATTAGACATAGTTTTTTAGCAAAAAAAAAAAAAAAACTCCTAGTTTTATCGATTGGCACTTTGCAGGTGTGGGCGTGGCCATAAAGGAGCCACAAAACGGCCCTAATTTTCAAATTTGTATGGGCGGGTGTGGAAAAAAGTTGCGCTCATCCTGACGGACAGACAATATATCCTTAGTACCCATATCTGAGTATAATTAGAGATATTTGTAGAATGGAATTAAGAATAGGTTTTTCGAAAGACACAACCTTCTGTTTTAGAAGTATATGTATAATCGGAATAAAAGAGAAATGCGGATTTTCTAAAATGTAGGTATATATTTTTCTCAGTGTACTAATGTTACTAAGATGATGTGCGAGGTGTACTTTAGGTCGAGCATTCGTATCATAAGATCTATTAGCTTATCTGTATAACATATTATACTAAATTGTCGTTTAATGTGCTCGAAAATTGGGCATTGACTGCTTGAAATTTAATTGTATGACAGATGTCTGTACTAATTGTTGAGAGGCTAATTATATTGACAAAATGATTGCACACAGAACTTCTTAACTAATTGTATGTTGTATTTAATATACCCTGGCTTTTGGTTGATCGATTCCGATTAGATGTAATTAATTTAGTTTAATTTTAATTTAATTATTAGATTGTTTAGCTGGTTATTTGTTCGCTGATTAGACGATATATTACACCTGTCTATTACTATTTTCAAGTTGTGTGTTAACCTTATCTTCCAAAACTGCTGCTTGCTTACTTCTAGTACGTCAATTGCTGAGAACATGAATGAATTTTATCCAATTTGATTTTGTAAACAATGTTATTTACTTTTTCTTCAACTAACTACTTTTTGATTATAAATTGAAAAGGTAAAAAAATGTGTCTAATGCTCTACTAGGAAAGTATGTGACCACATAAGGCATATATATAAACAAATACAAATCTTGATTATCGATCTAAAATAGACTCTTTAAATTTGCAATGTATATTTTATTTGGATTTTATTTTTATAGATAACTTCCGCCAATCACTTTTTATTACTGATTACAATAAAACAACGTAATTTTTATAACATTGTTTTCCAATTCTTTTTGGATATGCCTAAGCTAAATATTGATGAACTATAGAAAATATAAAATTTAAAGATCGTATAAGAAACACAGATTTGGTTTGTCTTTTCTCAGGTGATTAACAAAAGAAGAATCTGTTTTAACCTACATATGTGCAAGAAATGGCGCCCGCCATAACTGTTATTTGCGCCTGCAGCCGCCTGCGCCCGCCTGCGCCCGCCATAATTATTATTTTATTATACACTTTTACACCCTTACACCCTTACACTTTTACATTTTAACTACACCTACAACTTTTAACTTTTAACTTACACTTTTACACCCTTACACCCATACACCCGCCCGCCGACTTTTAACTACACCTACAACTTTTAACTTACACTTTTACACTAAGCGCTGAGAAAACGTAGGCAGATAAAACAAAGGTGAAGGCATTACACACTTACACCCTTACACCCATACACCCATACACCCTTACACCCTTACACTCTTACACCCTTACACCCATACACCCTTACACCCTTACACCCTTACACTCTCACACCCTCACACCCTTACACCCTTACACCCTTACCCCCTTACCACCTTACTCATTTACTCTTTTACTCCCTTACTCTTTTACTCCCTTACTCTTTTACTCCCTTACTCCCTTACTCCCAGTAAATTGCAGCCAAAAATACCAGCTATCGCCGACGACCGTCCGCCGACGCCCGCCCTCCGACGCCCACCCGCGGCAGCAACTAAATAGAAGAAATCAGCTGGAGTTGAGCCCCAGCAAAAGCGCTGAGAAAACGAAGGCAGATAACGCAAAGGTGTAGGCAAAGGTGAAGGCATTATCCCTCGCCATCTGCAATTGGCCGCCCGCCGACGCCCGCCCGCAGAGTTTGAGTTAATTTAAAGATGTCTGATTAGAAGATTAATTACTACTTTCACATTGTTTGTTGTTCCAATTATTGTTCGTTTATCTAATCTTCTAAATGGAGTTTTTTGAAAATGAAAGACTACGCAAATCGTTTTCGACTTGAGCAAACTTATAGTATAGGTATAGATGTAGTGAATGAAATTATTTAAGTGATCTTCATGTTGTGTAAATTGGCTTGTATTATGTATAAATTAAGTTAGTTCACTAATAGTCTTGCTTGTTGTTTTAGACAATCGAAAGTTTCGTCTCTGAGAGTTCCCAAATTTGTCTATTTAATTCAGTGTAATATTTATATGCTTAACACAATGAAAATGAGTAATGAAGTTGTGAAAAGTCTCCGACTTCACAAAGTATATATATTCTTAATCGCGATCAACAACAGAGTTTGTCTGGATGTTTATTTCCAGACACAAAAAACAACTTCACTTTAACAACATCACTCTGGAACTAAACAGTTATGCATTTCTAGTTGTAAGTCTTACCTGGAAACCGATCCATTGACGTCATCGTCGCTGCTGCTGTTGCCGCTGCTTCCTTTCTTCGTTGCTATTGGCCGCTGTCGCAGTTACCGTTGCGACCGATCGCAATTGGTCGTTGCACTTGGCACTGTTGTTGACATTGCCGAGTCTTCTATTCCATCAGTCGTCTGCAATCGAGCTGTTGTGCAATGTGTCTAATTTCGGCCGTCACGCAGGCAAACGATGACTTGCCAAAAGATGCGTGGTAAGCGCGCTCGGCTTTTTAAGCAGTGTTGTAAAATTTTAAGTGAAGATCTGAATGAATAATTCTTGGCTACGTCACTTTCGGTGTTAAGTAATTTGTACATAATACATAAAAATAATGGACAAATGAGGTGGATAAATTGTGGCTAACAGTATCAGCTAGAAACTTTTTAGTTTAAATACAAAAAACTAATAAACTTTCCTATCATCGTTTTGTCGAACAACAACAAAAAAGTAAAAAAAAAAACAAACAAAACACAGCCAAGAGTTGTGGTTTTTTTTCTATTTTTCAACAGCCAATCAAACCGGATAAATCCGACTTTAATTCGATGAAACCAGATTGCGGTTGTTGTTGTTGTGGTGAAGTGTGTGTGTGTGAATTTAGTAAACAAACGGGACAAGCTAATAGCAGGCTTAAGTACAAAGTGTTAAACATAAATAAAGCAAACTACACATTATCATTAACAAAATCGAGCAAAATCATAAAATGGCGCCAAAAATACCATCAGCCAACATTCGACATGCAAATATCCTGGCCATCTGCTGGTCACACTGCATTCAGTTGTCATTTTTATCTATCTATAGATTCTGTTAATGCTGTAAACAGCCGGTCTGTTAAATTCATGTCTTCTTGACTTTTGTTGTTTTCTGCCTGAGATTATCCCACTGTTGCTGCATATTCCCAACAGAGAGCGGTCACTGTTACCGATTTCCACGCACACACATGTGAGGGAGCGAGCGAGCGCGTGTGTGTGTATTGAAAATAGAGCGAATAGCAAACAAACACTTGTTGAAAAACTCACCACACTCACGTTCTCACACAGACACAAGCGCGCTGCGCTTATTCCCCGTACGCCATACGTATTTGATTGGTAATCAAGCCAAAGCCGAACTAGCGCAAAGAGTCAGCAGAATGGTGTCCATAATCAAAAGTTCATAATAATCAGTTAACAGCGTTCAAACGACGTGCGACAGTCAGCGCGTCAAGTTGTAAATTGTAACCGCTGCCGCGTACAAACAACATTTTATTTAGCAGAGTGCTAAAAAAAAGTCAATCGTTAATTAATATTTTTTTAGTTGGGTTGCCCACGCGTTAAATATATGGCCACATTTCATATGGGCAGTTAAACGTTGCTAAAACCTCGTCGTGTGCACATCGGCTCGCTTTTTATATCCGTTTAAGCCCAATTAGGCAAAAAAAAAGTCCTGCAGGACTCTCAGTTTGCTATGCAAATGTGCGCGTTGAATAACTATAATTAATTAGAATCACAGAAATAAATAAAAAAAATAAGCACATAAAAAAAAATAATTTAAATCATAACAATGGCAGATCGTTTTCAAATCTTAAAGCTTAACGGCAATGCCAATGTGAATGGAGCCTTCGACGGGGAACCCGGTTGCGCCAACAACAACAGCAGTGCAGCAAATGCCGAGCACAATTCAAGTGGAATCGGCACGGACGAGAATTACCTGCAGCCAAAGCCTTCGGAGGGCTCCGAGAGTCGCCGTACATCTCGTCTGTCCTTCCGCGGCTTTGGGCAATTCCTGCGCAAATCGGATGGCGAGCGCAAGTTTAGCCTGGCGCAGTTAACAAAGTGAGTGCTTCAACCAAATGCGAATATCTTAAACAGATTATAAAAATTAAAATAAGAAGAAAAAAATGAACAACAAATTATACAACATTTTGAAATACTCAAATGCCGATCAGTTTATACGGTCTGCTTCAATTTGATTATTCTTTTATTTGCCATGTGTAATTTTGTGGCTGAAATATTTGCGTGCTCCATTAACAACGATTTGTTAAACACATTAAACAGTTTACATATTGCAAAGTAAATAATTTCAATATCGTCGATTCGTCTCGCTCATCAAATTATTCAGTGCATAACAGAAAGAAATAAAATCAGGAAATAGAAACAAATAAAACAAAAACTCAAGTATTATAGACACTTATCTATTTAATATCATACACTTTGTTCAAAAGAAAAAGATAAAATTATGGATCAATAATTAATTAGTTCAATTCTTAATAGAAATTCTAAATTGCTCATTGTGTGTGAATCTTAAATAGGTAAATAATTCAAGTAAATTCCAATGTAAGTTTAAATGTGTTAAATGTGGATTACAATTCCAGTTCACTTACGTGATAATATAGTGACAAAAAAAAAAAGATCTTTATATCGTATAAGCGTCTGTTTCTCACAACAATTAATTGTCGTTCCCGAATGAGATAAGTGAATTTTAAGCTTTTATAGACGCTTTAGAATTTTCATAATTATTATCGCTTACATAATCCGATTTGCGTTTAATGACAGATTATAAATTCGATTTGAGGCTCATTCAAAAACACAGACAGCAAATTGAGTGCAAAACAAAATAAAACCGAGACAATATTTAAATTTAACAAAAAAAAAACATTTAAATTTTAGCAATGTTAAAAAATCATCAATGCTTTTTTTTGTTTTTACTTTACTCACATAAGAACAATCAAAATAGCAATTTTTTCGCAAAAAAAAAAAAGATATTGAAAATTTCATAAACGAGTTTAAAAATCGGCAACAATTCACTTTAAGTAGAACATGATTTTTTCCATTCTTACAGTGCGAACTGGGAAGCTTGATTAGCCTAAAACTTAATCGATAAAAATAATATAATGGTAGACAGAGAAATGAGTTTGACTCTTAGCACAATTATAGACTTTAATTGATATAGATACAATTTTTTCAAATTAGCTACTTAAAAATGTCAAGCACATGACAAAACACAAAGTCACGTTTTCGAACCACAGATAATTTTTTTTATCAAATTAACAGTGCACAAATTGCAGTTGCTTTCTTATTTTGTGTTTTGTTTTGGCTACTTATTTTTTATTATTATTATATTTTTTTTTTTACAAATTACTAAATAAAATTCAATTAAAAACATGCCAAGAAGCCGTCCAAAATGTGTAAGCTTTCCATTTTACTGAATGAGAAGTGAACAATTGGTAAATGCAATTTCGAAAAATTTGCACACGGCTAACAAGTTACAACAGCAAATTAATAACAAAACTGGGAAAGTGCACAAAACTGAATACGAAAACTATTACCGAAATGGCAACAAGTTTTCAAAGTCGAGCTGTTGTTGTTGTTGTTGTTTTTGGTTTTTTATTGCAACTTGTATTGATATTCAATCGAAAACAATTTGTACCACGCATACTTCTCAACTAGATGCGTTTGTTTTGATTCGATTGTTGAGGTTTCTGTGTTCACCAGCTGATGACCTGTGTGTGTTCAGCAACAAATTACCCATTTAATATATATATATACATATATATATATATATATATATATATTTGAACAAACTGGGAGGCAAGCGCAAATAGACCAAGAGTGGCTGAGTTTTGTCTCCCGCTTGACTTGCTTGTAAATTTCTTCAATTGCACAGCTAAATCAGCACAGCTAAATCTCAATCAGATTCAATAGATCAATAGACACACACACATATGCATGTGTGTATACATATATATATGTATATGTATGTATACGTATATACATATATATATATATATCCACACACTTACAGCATGCAATGCAAATTGTTTAGACTCATGTCTGTATCATTTGAATATGAGAATTCGAATGCAGTTGCCTCAACTATTGCTCTGCCTGCTGCTGTCACTGTCTCTATCTGGCAGTTGAATTGAAAATTAAGAAATCAAAATGAACTCACATCATAAATAGAACAAACAACCCACTTTTAAACAACACACCAAAATGCCTCATCTCTCGTTATTGAGCTACTATTGAGCAATAAGGTAGCCATTTGGGGTATGCCCGCAGATACGCACATCAATTCTGTTCATGCTAAACTTAACATAACTTAACATAACTAAACTTAACTTAAATGTTGTTTAGGAAAGAACGCAACATTCTTACGCGAGATCATTCGATGAAATTTCTTGACCTTATCCTTGAGGCTTGGCAGGTTGAAACACTGTTTTGTGGCACAGCTCTTGACAAAAAATCGCAACAAAAAAATCGTCGCTTTATTAACTGGGATTTTCAGCCCTCCACGAATGATATTGATTTTTTGGTTTATTTATTTATTTAATGTCGAAAAATATCAGTCGACACAGAAAAATACAAGAAGCCAAAAATTAATAATAAAATTTAATATTGAACTTTAAGAAAATATAAAAATGTTAAATACATCTGGGGGTATTTAAACGCAAGCCTCCAGAAAAAAACAATCAGGCAAAAAAAATTATTATTAAGAATTAGTAAAAATGCCAAGCTATAAATTTATGTTCTTAATAATGGCCAATTCCTTAGCATTCAAAATGTTCTTCAAATTACATGATTTTCATCAGCCATGCATTCACACCTGCGAATTATACATTCTTAAAGGTAAACGCTTCATAAATTAAATCAAAATTAATAACCAGAAATAATGTCTGATCCATATACATATATATATTGCTTTATCTTTTTTGTTTATGTTATTTCAATGCATATCGCCACATCCGTTGGATATTTCAGTATCTTATTAATAAACATGCATAAATCGGTGCTGAATGAGGCGTGCCATGAACAGCGCTAGATATATACATATATATTTTTATTATTATTTATATTTTCATTTTGTATCGAAAATAATTCTTCTAGTTATAAGTGTTTATCATCAGCAATATGGTTGTTTACCAGATCGTTGTTATTTTCCATCAAAACACGACTCATTTATTTTATTCTCGAACTATACTTAAAATTGCGTATATCGCCATCTTTTCGTGTTTATTTACTTTGTTTATTACCAATTAACATCTTTAAATGTTTATACTTTATTTCTTACCAAATACAACGTAATTCACAAGTTTTCTACAAAAAGTATGCAACATAAAAAATGATTTTATCTGTCACCAAATTGAGGAATCCGTTCCACAGAATTGTCAGTCTAAGAAGTATTTTGTGGATTTTTTTTTTAAATATTTTGGCAAATATTTTTCTTCAGTTCTTGTGGCGCCACTGTCTGTTTTTGGTTATAGTTGCATTTACCCCGCTCACTCTTCACTTTTGACTTTTGGAATTTTGAAGCTTTTCAATTATGTCTGGGAATGGAATTGCTTTTGCTGCTTTCGTTTTCAATAAGTAAATAAACACGATTAAAACAAAAATAAAATGAGATAGAGCCGAACCAGCCAGCCACCCTCTTCAACAATAAAAACATGAAAACGGTATTGAGGCAAAAGCAATGTTTTCCCATTCACATTTCAGCATCTTGGCAACTTCCCCTTGGGCACCACCTTGACCATGCGACTTCCCCATTTCTGCGTGCTTTTATTATAGTTGTGCTTCTTCTGCTCTTTTTATTGAATCTGTATCGAGTGTATTTTGTGTGTGGATATCTTTTAGTGAATATTTGTGCTTTGCATGCTGCTGGGCACAGTCATGCTGACCGAAGCGATGAGAATTGTACTGCCGTTTCATCAGTATGGAAATATTAAGAACTTGCCACAGTCCTCAGCACTCCATGACAAATTGACTAATCGGCTTCTGTATTTGTTTTGCAGGGAAACACTTCCGCGCCTGGACAACTATCGCATATCAATGCGCAACTTGAAACGGCCCTCAATCGGCGAACTTCAGGGCGAGGCAGCTGATCAGGTAAGATTTCGCTAAGAATATTTTTTTTTGTGATCAGTCATAAATTGCCAAAGTAAGCTTGAATATTTGTATACACAATCAGAAAAAAATCTAACTGAATTTTAGCAAATCTTCCCAAAAAGAAAATCGGACTGTAAATTAAAAAGTTTTTCTTGTTTTTAGCCATGTTTTCCATATGCAAAAATAAAATATAAATTTCTAAAATTTATATTTTTTAGAAATATATTTCTTAAATGTAGAAATGCAATTTTTTATTTTTAGAAAAGTGTTTTCTGAAATTTAGAAAATAGTAATGAAATAGCTGTCAAATCTTTGGATCAAATTAAATAACTATTAAAATGTTTGTATACGTGAAATATAAGGTAAAATTATTAATTCTTTCTAAATTTTAGAAGAAAGACAAAACTTAGCTGTTTGGAAATCTACTTTGATTTTGTAAAGATCAGTGCGACTTTTTCTCTGAGTGTATCTTTGTTACACCTGTAATTAGCAAGGGGCTTGCAAAATAATGCGTTAGATTGGCAAGTAGCACGGAGTTTCAAAACACATTAACATACATGATATATAAATGCAAAAATTGAATATTATATATGTATATATATATATACATATATATTAATATAATAATAATTATTTTCAACTTATCTTATTTGGTTGGTTCAATTGTGTGATACCATTCCAAAACAATGACAAAATCATTAATTCAAGTTCAACAAATTATATAGTAAATAAAAAACTTAGCATTCGTCATTCAGACATAAAAGGCATTCTAGGGCATCGTAACACACGTCATTTTATTTTAAGTGTAAGTATTTTGTAGACACAATAACTTATCACATAAACTGCTCATAATTGGGTCATTATCGACTCTAAGTACACTTAAAATCCTAATGACAACAAGTATTACATAAATGAGTTTTTTTTGAGTACTTAACATAAAATACTCTTTCAAACGAGTATTAAAAATGAATGTAAAGTTTTAAAAATTATAAATATTTAAATACAAATTTTAGTTAGTTATTTATGAACTGCATTAGAGTGATCCGAGTTATCTCTGACTTATCTGACTTGAACTACTAGCTTACTGATTCGCAATTTTTACACATATTAATTGTAATTAATAAGAACACAAAATATTTGTCCAACTTAGATAAAAAACATTTAAAAAAAAACCCATGTGAAAATAAATGTATATTTTCCGTTGTTGTTCTGGAGACCCTTCAGTTCCGTCGCAGTCTTTATCCATCTGCAACTAGTTATCTAGTATTTGGAAAACATTTCAATTGCTTAAATAATAAACAGTTTGCTTATATCTAAAAACATAAAATATAATATACATTCCTGTACTTATACAGCCAAAACTTAATAAATCAAAATTGTACTGCTCTCAATGTTCATATATTGACAGTGATTAATCAATAATTATGGACTAGATTATACCCTTCACTCACGTTAAATTTATTGCTGTAAAAAATCACAGAAGTTAGAATATTGATATGAAATATTCATAAATATATATATTCTATATCATTATTATATTTTTTCATTTTTATTTCGAAAATTCATACAAATGAAATTTATTAAAGATTTCTTGAGCTGCCCTCACATAGAGTGCCACAAATTAGAGGGTATTTGAAAAAAACAAACACACACACTTTACTCTGTATTTCCTATATGTGTATGTACATTCTTTATTAACACGATATCGTTATTTATTTAGTTGAAGAATTTTCACATTTTCAATGAGTCTTTCATGACGTATGCGCAATATTATTTCCTATACTCAACTATTGGCAAATGGATTTGTGCCGATGACGTTGCCAGTTCATCATTAACTCATTATTGTGCCATACCTTTGCCAAGGTCAGTCCCAAGCCATGCGACGCCTTATCATGCATTCATAAGTGGGGGACTGAGGCTGAAGAGGACCCTCCAGATGCAGCCTTAGTCAGAGTTATAGTTTTAATGCTTATCGCCAAAGCCAAAGCCAAAGCAATAAATTTTATGCGTCTATTGCGTCTTGTGGTCGGTCGTATTACAATTCGCATATTCCTTAATTAATTCACTGTTGGCTACCGTAGCGGCTTTGTGGCATTGCGTCAACGTGGCGTATGATAGATATCGTAAAAATTACATTACAGCGCCGGGTGGCTCATTAAGGGAATACCAACGAAATCGCCTCGTAAACTATAATTGATTCGGCTGCTTAAAGTGTGCGTCCCAGACAAGCTCAACTAGTAATTATTACAGCAGATAACAAATTGTTGTGAAATTATATATACGTAAGTAAATACATATAAAAGTTCCTGCAGACAAACACATGTTCCAATAACAGCTGCAAATAGCTACTGAATGAGATATACTCAAAATCTATTCAGTTATTTTTGATGATGTACGCTGGTGGGGGGAAACCTTATTATCGACATGAGTTATTTTCGTAGCAGCAACTAATTTGGCAATTATTCATTAAATATTCCAAATTTTGGGGCTGGGCGTAACAGTTTTCCTACTGTCTTTATTGGGTAAAGGCGAAGTTAAATTTGTATTCGAATTGCTTAAAACATTTTTAACAAATGAGAAAAAGAGTGAGCAAAAGTAAGTTTTATAATCTTTACCTAAAAGTAGAATAGTTCGACTTGAAGATTATTATTTGTATTTATGCTTTTGAATTCGAATCTAAAGTAAAATAAATCTGAAGACTTATCAGTATTTTTTGTAGAGTTTATTCGATTCGAAACATAAAATAAAGTAAAATCTGGCTTAAAAGCAAATCTTAGAAAGCGTTAAGCGTTAAAATCGAATTTATATGCACGCTAATATGATTAGGAACCATACAAATTTGATTTTAATATACGATTGTAGAGCTTTGTATAGATTTACGTATATTCAAACATTGGTTAGACATGAAATCTTTTTATTCTTTAGATCTATGTCTTTTTAAAAATGTTGAAATACTCAACCTCCAAAAATGTCTGTAGATTAAGGGATAATATAAATATGATATAAATATATACACAATATAACAATATATATATAAATACATGCACAAGTAATTTTCTAAAACTATTAAATATTTATTACGTATCGAGAGTCCTAAGTGGTTGTGTGTGTAAGTTGTTTGTGCTTAGTGCCACTCAGTTTGCAATGGGGTGTCATTTCAACATGTGTGCTGAAAGATGACACCAAGGATGGCCTTAAAGCCAAATTAATTGTCAACAAGATGGCTGGAGCCTTGCAGCGCCACATGTTACATTGTTTTAGCTGGCCACCCAACCAGCACGCCACACACACACACACACACAAACACTTCACGGCACACAACAGGACTCCATAAAACACAGCCACATCGATAGCAAATAAAAAATTAAAAAAAAAAACAGTTAGAACGCATTGCTCGAGTCAGTCAACAGGCGAGACAAGTGTGAAAAATGCATGCAGCGCGCAGCGCGTATCATTAAAATTGACAGCACAAAGAGCCGCCGACAGATGGCGCTGTCGCTGGCATCGATCGATGTCAATTTTCATGGCAAGCGTGCAAGAGTGCTTGGAAGAATTGTATTAAAGCTGCTGCTTGTCAGCACCTGTCAAGAGTGTTGACAATTTTGCCAATGCGATAAGCGTTCACTTGAAAAATGGTTATCATAAAACGCTTTATAAATTAAGATTTGCCAGCGCCAATTGGAAAATTCCAAAATGTTCGCACCACTTTTTCTTTTTGAAGAATTTCCAATAACACTTTCACATTTTCGAGTGCACATAATTAATCAAATTTTGTGATTATCCCACGTCATTTTCAATCAGATATTGTGCACTTATTAAGTACTATCCATTTGTCAGCGCTGTATCTCTAAATGTACAGACATAAGTACTAACGAACTAACGCATGTCCGTACTTATAGAGATAGGGAACCGATTCGGAACTTGAACAATGACTGCTGTCTGGGATTTGAAATAATGCTTCGAGTGTCGGAAATTGGAAATCATGCTTGTAGAAGGTGACCATGAAACATATTTTCTTAGTTTTCTTTGATTGAAATTAAATTCTTTAACAAACACAGATTTAAATGCAATTAAATAACGCTACAGATCTTAACTCAGAAGGGGCTAAAATAAGGTAAAGAATCCAGTCAAGTAAAAATAAATAAATACTAAAAAAATAAATACGTTAAGCGAATATTAAATAAAAATAGAAAACGTTAAGAGAGATTTTTATTCGCCGACTTATTCGATTTTCAACGATGCCAAATTAGCACAACGGCTATTTGATGCTGATTCCAATGCTCAATTTACCGCCAGGTACACAAAACTTGCACAGATTAATTTTTTATGAAAAATATATGCATATTAAAACAAATAATGCATAAATTGAGTATATGTTCTATATGTTCAAAAATAGCTGCCCACGGAGCAATTCACAGTTCTGTGTTTACATCATCGGCATTTGAATAGACTCATCGCATTTTCCGATTTGTGTTTTTCCATTTGGATTGTTGAATTGCGCTTGCCGCTGCACTTGCCCGGCATTGTTATAATTACAATTCCAATTCTAATTTGCAATTCATTTCAAAAGAGTCGTTGCCAATTTTACAGCATTTATCAATTCCATTATGCGAATTTCTCGAATCGTTTACCCGATCTTTATTGAAAACGCAGTCGTGTAATACTTCATTACTTAATGTGAGCGTTAGACAAACCATTAATAGTTAATCAGATATCTAAATCTAATACCTAAAGAGTTCAATAAAATATATTTAAAACCCAATCACCTAATCTGAACAATCTAATATATTGAAATGAATCCAAATTGATTTTAAGCTCATTTGAGCAGATCTCAACGACTTTTAGATGAAGATACTCTTGCTCAAACCGAGGAACTGTATTACCAATTTATTTATTTAATGTGAACTAAAAACAGAATTAAAAAGTGCATTAATAAGTATAAACTTAAAATTAAAGTTAAAAATACGAATTACATTTTTTGAAATGAAAAGTGAGAAATTAAACTAAAAATTAAGGAAAGAGAAATAAAATAAAGAGTGTAACATAAATTACCTCAAGAACCACTAAAAAATAGGGTGCAATTAAGTTGTGGAAATGTATCAGAAATCGTATCCAATATCAAAAAGTATATATCCTTTTAATCAGAATCAACAAAAGATTTATTGATTTAAGTTGTCCATGTGACTGAATTTTGAATATAATTATGTCAGTTATCAATAGCCCGAGTCTAAATTAAATATATATATTATTCTTCCCATCCGGTTAATTTTATATATATACACCCGGTAGCCATAAATCTATACGTTTTTATTATAATTCAAGTTTTGATTAGTATCTGAAAGTAAAATCACTCCTACAAAAAGCTATCCATTAAATGCGCAACTAAATCTTTTTTAAAAGGTATTCCAATTGGTGTCCATTAAGGTTTGATTTGTTCTCTATTACATTTGAAGATTTTCTGATGCCATTATTGTCATTAAGTTATCTGTTAAACTAGTCTCACTCAGGACTTGTGTCTCAATCCACGCCATTTCGCTCGAAGGTTCAATTTGCCACTTGTTATCAACTGTCTGCTGCATTCCCAAATCGCTTCCACTTTCGCAAGCTTCATGTACATATATGTGTCTATCCATATATGCACATATATATACCACCAGGCGCAATTCTAATTCCAATTCCAATTCCGTGTGCGCGTGCAAAAAAAAAATAAATAATAATAAAAAAATATTCCACGCTTGGGCAAACGAAAAGCGGCTGTAAATAAACTAAATTAAATTACCCCCTCCACCGCCATTCAAACAAGGCAACGTGGACGTCTGTCTGTCTCACTGTCTGTCCGTCCTTCTGTCTGTCTATATAATATATATATATATATGTGCATCCGCTTGTCGGGACAGTGTGTATGCGACTGACTCCCAGTGGGTTAGTTTGAGTGCTTGTGTGTGTATCTGTCTGCGTGTCTGGCTACCCGCCGCTCAGCGCCACCAAAAATGTGTAAACAATCAACATTGACCACCCACGGGGAGCCAGAGCCAGAGCCAGAGCTAGGATCCAGGACCCAGGAGCTTTCCCCGGACCCAAGCTGAGTAACCAACCAACGGCTTGGGGTGTGTTCGATGTGTGGCCAAGTCCATCGATGTCACAAAATATAAAGTGAGTCCTGCCGAGTCCTGCCGGGTCCTGTTGAGTCCCGTTAAGTGCCAACGCAACGCTCCTTGCTCACTTTAAAAAAAAAGGAAAAAACATTAAATTATGTGAGCAAACAATAAAATAGATAATCAACTGTCTATTATCCAAAGTTTACTCCAATAATATGACTAACCAATGGCAGTCGTGTATTCTCGCAAAGTTTATTAATTTATCGCCATTGTTAAAGCACTCAGACAGCAAATTTCATTTCATTTCATTTCATTTTTATGCTATTGATTTTTTATAAATTACAGTTCACTTTTAAGCACAATTAATTTGGTTTGACCTAAATCCATAATAATTGTAATATTTAAAATAACTATATGATTGTTGAGAAACATAAGTAAAAAATATTGAAAAATTGGTATACTAAATTGTTGATTATATTATTAATGAGTAAAATTTTGAAGAGAGTATGGAAAACACTTAAACCGTAAGGAAATAAAAAAAATAAAATAAATTCAAAAAATTCAAATGTATAAATATTTCAATATATGTATGTATGTTCACTTTGTGTATACCCTACAAATACTGGCTTTAGGAAATTTTATCCCTCTACATTGAAATATTTTAGGAATATTCGAGGAATAATATCAGTCGCTCAGCAAAACCGGTAGGAGTTATTAATAGCCTTAAGTATATATTTAAAAGATGATATACAAAATTAGCACAGCCGCTAATGGATGTTGATTTCAACTCTCAATTTTTGCCTAGGTTCGCAGAATGTATATTGACTCGTTTCGTGGCCCTCTTTATGAAATTTTCGCATAGCTCTAAAACCAAAGTTAATTAATTAATATGACGCTGTTTCTGACAATGTGGCGTTAAATGTCCAAAAATACATAGGAAACACCCTCACACAGATATATTTGATTGTATGTTAATCGGGACAAAGTTAAAGATGCAAATATATATTATCAAAACAATGTTGAGCTGGGCACTTTGGTATTACATTTTCAATAGGTCATTGTAAAGTATTTGTTAACATAAATATAAATTAAGTGAAATATTTAAATATTAAGGAATGGATATAAATGTTAGTTAAGGGAAATCAATTGGATAGATCATCTAGAATCAGTGATATGCTAAGAGAGTTGGGCTGAGTGGAAACGATTAAGTCTTCCTTTCGAGCAAGTAAGTTGGAGTAGCATTTGAGGTACTTACATCTTATGCATTTAATTAATTATTTCCATGGGCTTATTTATAATTGATTTCCTCACTAATGAAGGGTTTCCAACCACAAATCTAATTATGGTGTTGAATTAATTGTGAGGGGTGTGAGGACACTTCCCAAACGGTTAATTCTTAAGTATATACGGGCAGTATTACAGTATTACATCATTTATATTCATTTTGTAGAAACAAGATATAAAAACGATATAAAACACTTGGAAGGACTGATATCAATACTTAAGTCAAGCGGATTCTCTTCGTATAAATTTAATATTCCATTAGATGTTCACATTAAATGTTTATTCTTACTTATTCAACTTATTACTTAAGTAAATGTTGTCTTTTACCTGCGTCATTGGTGAGATGAGAAGAATAGGTGCATTTGGTCTTTAGCACTTTACTTATATAGCACATGGTATATAGCAGAGAGGTATAACTACTTAAATAAATATAGATTAACATAAGTTGATATATTTATTTAACACATAGGCAATAAGATGCAGCATTGACGTCAAATAGTTACATTTTAGACTGGGTCAATTACTGCTCAAATGCGTCATTTAAAATTATTAACATCTACTTTTAACTTTTATTTATATTTGAACCACAAACAAATGATAATCATATTAATATTGTATAAATTTTCCATTTCATTTATCATTGCAAATGCAAATTTTGTATTTGATATTAAAAATGGGGAAAAACAAATAAATTACAATAGTCCGAATAGTTATAATATTTTTTTTAATTAAAATTAAATTAAAAATGATTTGTATTATACTTTTTAGAATATATAAAATAAACACAATTTTTAATTTTAATGTAAAAATTGCAAATATTGTATAAATATTTTTTTTTTTAATATAAGTTATTTTTGTTTATTTATTTTTTATGTATAGATTATAAGCCGATATTAACTAAATAAATTCTTTAAAATTAAACCTTTTTAATAAGAATGCAAAAATGTAACTATTTTAAAAATATAAATAAAAATAATAGAAACTGATTAATATAATATTAAAAACTAAGCTGAAAATAGGAAATTAAATGAATTTTCTCTTAATTTTGCTTAGGCACATCCACATTTGTATAAATTATAATTATTTATCTTATTTAAGCAAAAATATTTCTTAACTTGAATTGAAAAATAGATTTTTGTTTAATGAATTATTTTTGCATCTTTTCATCCATAGAGCATAACCATACCAGATGCTGCAGAGCCAGAGCCAACTGGCGGTCATATTAAGCTCGGATGGATTGTCGGCGTGCTCATACCATGTCTGCTCAACATTTGGGGCGTCATGCTCTTCCTACGCCTCAGTTGGGTAGTCGCCGAGGCCGGCATTCTGTTTTCATTAGCCATAATCGCCGTGGCAACTGTGGTCTGTGTTATAACCACGCTCTCCCTCTCCGCGATTAGTACGAACGGTGAGGTGAAGGGCGGTGGCGTCTACTTCATCATCTCCCGCTCACTTGGCCCCGAATTCGGTGCATCCGTTGGAGTTGTTTTTGCATTTGCCAACGCAGTCTCCGCATCAATGAACACAATTGGTTTCTGCGAATCGCTCAATGTGCTGCTGAGTGAGTATTGATTGAATCTATTTGACCCCTGAAATGAACTCATTGCGATTCTTGCAGAGAGCAACGGGCTTATTATCGTTGACAATGGTGTCAATGATATACGCATTGTGGGTTCCGTAACGCTCCTGGTCTTAATTTTGATCTGTTGCGTCGGCATGGAATGGGAGACCAAGGCGCAGAATTTCCTCATTGTCACCATTGTTCTGGCCATTGCCAATTTTATAATTGGTGCTGCGATCGGACCGCGTGGAGATGAGGGCCTAATATCCAAGGGATTTGTGGGCTTCTCTTGTAAGTTGATAAATAATTTAAATCATTTAACCCAACAAACATCAATCTGAAATTTAAAATATTAACTTTTTGGTTATACAACATTTTTGAATATTGTCTTGAAGATGTTCAAAAATACCAATTCTGATTTTTTCTTTTATAAAAATATTATTAAATAATCCACTTTTTTTCTAATTTTAACGATTAGTTTCGTAAAGTTTTGATCAAATTTCTAATCGAGTTGCTAACTTTTTGCATTCATTGGACAGGGTCCACATTTAAAGAGAACCTTGGCTCGGACTTTCGTTATGCCGAGGGCGTCAACCACGACATCTTCAGTGTGTTTGCCATTTTCTTTCCGAGCGTGACGGGCATTCAGGCGGGCGCCAATATCTGTGGTGATCTGAAGGATGCCGGCGGCGCGATACCGAAGGGCACATTTTGGGCGCTCCTCCTTTCGATGACATCGTATGGATTCTTTGTGCTGTTCGCTGGCGGCGCTGCTGCTCGCGATGCATCCGGATTGCCGCAGGATCTGATCAATGGCACCCTTGTGTCGTCAGCGCTGCCCTGCCTGAAGGACCACAGCTGCCCCTGGGGTCTGTTCAACTCCTATGAGATGATGCAGCTAATGTCGATCTGGGGACCGCTCATCTATGCCGGCTGCTTTGCAGCAACGCTCAGCACGGCGCTAACGAATCTGTTGTCTGTGCCACGTCTGGTTCAAGCCCTCGGCATTGATCAGATCTATCCGGGTCTGATATACTTCTCGAAGCCGTATGGAAAGCATGGCGAACCCTATCGCGGCTATGTGCTCACATTCTTCATCGCGGCAAGCTTCCTGCTGATTGGCGAACTGAATCTGATTGCACCTCTCATTTCCACCTTCTATCTGGCCTCCTATGCTCTGATCAACTTCTGCACATTCCATGCGGCGTTCGTCAGACCCCTCGGATGGAGGCCCACGTTCAAGTACTACAATGCCTGGATCAGTCTATTCGGCTTTGCCATGTGCGTGGCCATCATGTTCCTTATCAATTATGTGGCTGCGATTATCACCTTTGGCATCATCTTTGCACTTTATCTGGTGGTCATGTACCGAAAACCGGACGCCAATTGGGGATCCACGACACAAGCGCAACAATACAAGGCCGCCCTTATGGCTGTCCATCGGTTGCAAAACGTCTCGGATCACGTCAAGAACTATCATCCCCAGGTGCTGGTGCTTGCTGGAGATCCAAAGAATCGCCCGCCTCTCATCGACTTTGGCTATATGCTCACCAAGAACAACTCGCTGATGTTTGTTGGCAATATTATTCCGGTGAGTTCCATGAAAAACTACACATAAAATATTATGTAAAAATTAGGTCAGATCAAATTATTTGATAACGAAACGATTATCGGTGGCTGATGAAGATTTTATTGAATCCTCAGCATCTTTCAATGATTTTTCTGCCTTATATCTATGATCTTCCTACCATTTAATTTTAATTGATAGCTCAGTTACGCCTTCATTATAATGAACATATTCAACTGTTAAATTCAAACTAAATAAACAAATCAAATAAAGTTTTGTTAATTTTATGCAACACGCACCTTTTTCACAGTCAATTTGCACTTTTAACAAATTAATTAATTTATTCGCAAGTTATTATCTTCACACCTATTTTACTGTCCAGATGGTGTATATGCATAACTTTATATTTATATAACGCTTCTATTTATGAGAAAATGAGAATCTAATCAGACTAAGGACTGACAATTTCAAATACTTACAGTTTGAAAAAACTGTTGCATGTAAATTTTGAAAATATCAAAATATTTTATAATTAAAATGTATCCCACTATAATAATAAATAATAAATAAACAACAAATATATAATGGTAATAATATAATTTTATATTCAATATTCAGTTACGCGTTGGCTACAAAAACCGCCAGACTCTGATGAAGGATGGGCAGAAATATTTGGATGCTCGCAAAATCAAAGCATTCTATAATGTGATCGATGGCTTTAGCATCGAGGATGGCATAAATGCACTGATCAAGTCCACAGGATTTGGAAAAATGTCACCCAACATTGTGCTAGTGGGCTACAAGGCCGACTGGAATCTGTGCCACAAGGAGGAGGTGGAGAGCTACTTTGCCATATTGCAGTGAGTAAAAACAATAAAATTAGTAAATGATGAATAAATGGTTGCTGATTTGAAACCCATTTCCATTTATATAGTAACGCCTTCTCGCAGCGCATGGGCGTGGCATTGTTGCGCCTGCCCAATGGGCTCGACTTCTCTGAGCTGACGCCGGAGGTGACAATGCCAGACAACAATTTGGGCCACCTGAACACGGCGAATGCGCAAGGATGTACCAACGAACTGATTCCAGCAGCGACAGCTGCCTCCGACCTGCTGCACATCGATTCAAACCTGAATCTGGCCGGCATGGACAATCCCAGTCCCAACTCCTCCTACACAATGCCACAGCAAGCACCGATGCCGAACATGCAGCACAACTCGCACAGCTACACGGTGAACAATACCCATGGCGACGTCACTTACCTCACCAAAGGTGGCTCCGAGGTGCCCAAGACTATTCTGGATGCAATGACAGTATTTACACGGAAGCAACCCAAGGGCACCATCGATGTCTTCTGGCTGTACGATGATGGCGGTAAGTCATCAAAAAAGCATCTACACTCAGAGAAAAAAAAAACTCGCATAAATTTAAAATACTCAGAATATCTAGTTTTATTTTTCCAATTTTAAAAAACAGGATTATCAAATCAAGGATAAATATTTTTATGTCCGTTGTTGAAACTTCAAATATTTCCGTCTATTTGAGGCTGTATCGGACAAATATTTTATCGGCTAAAAGATTAGTTTTTTTATCACGATGAATTTGATAATGAAATTTAGTAGTTTAGCTAGGATATGTAATCTTTGGTGTGCCCAAGATTACCCATATTTTTTTTTATACATACTTAAATTTGGGAGCTTACTGATTTTGTTAGTTACACTTCTAGGTGCTATCAAAATTGATTTAAGACCTCGATTTAAATTAAGAATTCAATATCGTAATCCAAGTAATTAATATCAAGTTTACCAGTGAGAAAAATCATATTTTCTCATATTTTGCTTAAAGGTTATTTTTTTGACGCTTGTGCGAGTTAGAATTCTATATTTTTTGAGTGTACATTTTACTTATATATATTTATATATATGTTTGTTGCATTATTGATGAATTTAACTACTAATTGACAGGCCTTACCATTCTGCTGCCCTACATCATCTCAATGCGTTCGCATTGGCAGAATTCGAAGCTGCGCATCTTTACTATGTGCCATGGCAGGGACGAGGAGCAGGAGGAGAAGAGGTAAGTCAATCTAAGCAAGCTGAACTAGTAGTAAATACACTCTGAAAAAAAATCAACTTAAATTTTAGAAATTCTCCATATTTTTGTCGCTAAGAGTTGCACAGCACGATTTTTTTTCATAAATTCGCGTTTGATTTCTCTAAAATGTAGGAAAATCTGTTTATAATTTCCAGTGTGTTTTTTTGGTATGTGTATACATTGAATTCTTACATTAGGAGTTTTTGTTGATCTATATAATTTATTTGTTAAGTTCGTTTAACCTTAATTTACAAAAAAAAAACCTTACATTTAGTTCGCCACGTGAACTCTGAATTAGATTTCAGCTAAACCTTAATATAGCAGTAGAAAGAGCAAATTGCATTACTATTTTCTGAATTTCAGAAAGGATTTTTCCTAAGAATCGCAGTTTGCATTTCGACTTTTATGAAATGCATTTCTTGATAATAGACAATATATCTAAAAACGCCATATTTTTGGGATTATCAATTTGGGCAATCCTTACAAATTATAAGAAAATATTTTTCCAAAAACAAGAAAAACTTTCTCATTTTTAGGAAAAATTTTTTCTTAGTGTATGGTAATAGTAATACATTTAGTAACAAGTAATTTTGTTTACACAGCATGGCTAGTCTGTTGACCAAATTCCGTATCAAATACTCAGAGCTGATTATGCTCAAGGGCGTCTCCGAGCAGCCGCGTCCGGACACCATGCTGAGGCACAAACACCTCATCGAGCCCTTCCGCCGCAGTGCGCACAACGAGTTCGGCATCACCGACGAAGAACTGTTCAGCATGGCCGAGAAGACGGCGCGCCAGCTGCGCATCCATGAGCTGGTCGTCAAGCACTCATCGAACGCATCTCTGGTGGTTATGTCACTGCCCATGCCGCGCAAGGTGAGTACTCTATCTGTTGGCGCCGAATAGTTTATTGACTAATGACGATTCCATTATCTCGATTGCAGGAAGCAATTTCAGCTCCACTTTATATGTCATGGCTGGAAATGCTGACGTCAGAAATCAAATGCCCAGTGGCACTGGCACGTGGCAATCAGACACCGGTGCTAACACTCTACTCTTAAGGCCAAGCCAACATTTTCCAGTTCGAGTACAATTTAGTATTATTAGCGTTTAGGCGTTCAAGTTCCAAGTATATAAAACACACTTTTTTACAAAAACACAAGCAAACACCAGCAAGAAATAAAATTCCCTAAACAACTTGATAGTCCCTAGAACGTACGTTTATAGCCATAGCTTATAAGTTGATTACGAACTGTACTGGTTATGAATTCTATTCTAAATTAATTCAATAATAAAAACAATTATACGATTTGTGGTATTTCTAATCCAGTTAACGAACTTCAGTAAATCTTCATTGTGGTCAGCAGTCAATATGCATAATATGTAATTACAAACTTTATAATTGATGGGTGATGGATATAAATTGGGGTTTAGCAAGTGAATCTTAAACATTATAAAGCATCAGTTAATCAATTTTTATATAGTGGCTATACTATTAGTGTCACTGAGTCACCTAGTAATAGGCGCGTCGTGGGTTATTCTGCGAAAGAAAAAAGTAAATTTGAAACACACACTTCACAGGTCGTTTTGAAGAGCTCACCAGTGGATTGGGACGAAAGCGATAGGCCAACATCATGCGCTTCCTGTACGCATCATACTCATTGTCGCAATCCTCGGGCTGAGCAGCACTGTTGACACCCAAACCCTGATTACCGTCACGCTGTGGTGCTCTACAAATTCAAAAGATAAAGTCAATAAGAAGTGAGAAGAGGTGGACATTTAAAATAGCCACCTACTTGTTAACGGGGTCTACAATGCCGGCACCGTCTTGGCCCAAGCCTTGCCCCTCCTTCCAGCCCAGCTTTTGCAGCATTTGGAAGCCAATGTTATCTTCTTTCAGTTTGTACTCCTTGTAATCGCTTAAATCGGGCTGACGATTATTCTTCTTTGCCTCGTATTGTTCCATGAACTTCTTGAGCTCCTCGGGTGGCAAAAAGTCACCAATGTGATGCTTGCCCTCGCTCTGTTTGGTCAGCGCATTGGCCCACAAGTGAGTCGCCTCCATTTCGGCATTGCGCAACTTGTGCTCCCAAGTGCCGCCCTCAACGTCCTCGTCGGAGTCATATTCGTATTTGAATTTGCCACCACGCGCCAAGCGATCGATCTCCTGTCGCTTACGCATCATGTCCTGGTACAGCAAGTTAACCTTGTAGTGCTCCTCGCACTGCTTCCACTGATCCTCCGACAATGTGGTGGAACCATAATTAAGACGCGCATACTGCAACAGAGCCGGATCGTTGCGTGTGACGGCACTCAGCATGGGTTTGTTCTGGTTGCCAAAACTGGTGGGTGTTGTGCCTGAGATTAAACATAGGATTCATTTATAATATCCTTTTCCTTTTACATATGGCTTAATGGGCTCACCTGAGCTGCTGGGCAGCTGCTCCTTTTCGCCCCAGCGGCTTTTACGCTCACGTTTGCGCCGCTGCCGCTGTGTCTCCCTATCGTCCTCCTCCTCGTCCAGATCGTTTACGTCGCCAGATGCTGCCATTGCGGCCGCCTCCTCTTCGCGTTCCCGTCGCTCCTCGTCGCTCAGCTCGTTGCGGCACTCGATACGTCGCTTGATATTGTCGCGATTACGATCCATCATGCCACGCATGTACTCATCATCTGAATCAAAATCGGCGCTAATTGCCGATTCCGGATCGTATTTATCAGCTGCTGAGTTACTATCATGGTCATCCTCCTGCTGCTGCTGTTGTTGTTGCTGCTGCTGCTGCTGTTGCTGTTGTTGTAACTGCTGCTGCTCCTTGTTTAGCTGCTGCTCCCGTTCCCGTTGTCGTTGTCGCTCGGCACGCTGCCGTTCGTAGTCGAGCAGTTGTGAGCGATAGTTTCGATATTGCTCGCAGTTCTTATCATAAAGAAACCTATTGTTAAAATTTTAAAAAAGAATTGAAACGTACAATGAAAAGTGCCCAAATGCATTCAATATACAAAGACATTATATGAATAACTGGTTGGTTGGTTTTTTGTGGCGCCCTTTTAGTAGTAGTGTGTGCTTTAGATAGAATCCTTCGGCTTACTCCTCCAGTGGCAAGACGACGGCAACATACGGCCAGTGTGTGTGTTAGGTGTTTGTGTGTGTCATTTGCGCGCGCGCCCTCATCAAATCTCAAGTGTTAACCCTAAGCAACTCACCCAACTGACTTTAAATCGACGAAAATCACAATCGGACTTTAATTACATTAAATACCCAGTGAAACAATGTAGATATTTGTTGCCAATTAAACTCAGCTGCCAATTCAGACCAATTTACTTGTTTTAATTCTTTTTTTTATTATTTCCCATCTCAAATAACTTGCGTTTAATGTGTTCAATTCTGTGACTTTAACTAACGATTAGCACTCACCTCAAATTCACATGACTTTTTTTTATGTTTTTATAGATTGTTTCGTATTGGCAAATCAAAAATATTTTTATCTGCCATCAAAACTTTGAAAATTTATTTCTTATATTTTTAAATGAAAAACTTTTGAAGATTTATCGACAACGAGAAACTTGGCAAAATCGCATTAAAACGAATATATAATATAAATCCTAATAGAAACTGTCATATGCTTGCAAGAGTATTGCATCGCCGACATTCCAAAGATATATACATATATAAATATATCTAAATATTCTTTCCTTTCATTCTTTCCCTTTGTTCATGCTGCCCCCCCCCCCCCCCCCAACAAAAAAAACCTATATTAAAGTATAAATAATTTTGTGAATTGGCAAAAGCAAAAGTGAGCAAAATGAAGCGGCTAATTTCTGAGTTGACCCCGTTTTCATTAATTAACTAATTAATTCAGTTAAAATGCCCTGCGCGTGAAAATGTGCAGCTGATTTACCACAAGGCCGGATGCAATTCGCTTCTATGCAAACGTATTTTATCTTCGTAATCTTCACCATTTTCAGCGACCAGTGCGATTAGGTTTTCTATGCACGTTGGCAATTGTATGCACGTTTCTGAAAAAACTACATAAATTGCTTTAAAATCGTGCACAACGATTTGTAAATATAAATATAAAAAGGAAAATAAGATCGAGGGATGGGATTGGTGGATGGATGGATTTTGGATAATTTTGGTTGTTTTGAATAGGTTTGCTGGGATTGTGGCAGAACAGAACAGAACAGAACAGACAAAAGAAGTGTCGAGGAAAGTGTACACACCTTGTGTTGGGGGCGTCAATGGCTGAATTTGCACTTGCTGCAACTGTTGCACTTGCATCTGTTGCACTTGAAGCTGCTGCAATTGTTGTTGTTGTTGCGGCTGCTGCAATTGTTGT
This sequence comes from Drosophila paracracens, assembly GCA_035044025.1. NCBI lineage: Eukaryota > Metazoa > Arthropoda > Insecta > Diptera > Drosophilidae > Drosophila > Drosophila paracracens. Next base: position 3,803,623 of record JAWNMN010000401.1, on the reverse strand, counting down.
TGTTGTTGCGGCTGCTGCAGTTGTTCCGACGGCTGCTGCAGCTGCTGATGCTGGTGCTGCTGATGCTGCGTTACTTGCTCCTCTGGCTGCATGGGCGGTGGGGGCGGTGGTGGCGGATTAACTGCAACATGTTCCGGCAACAGAGCCAACTGCTCCACCTGGGTAACAGTGGGCATTTGTATGGCCTCCAGATTGATCTGTGGCTTTGGTATTGCGTTCAAGTCAAAATCTTTGGGTGCCGGTATCGCGTTCAGCTGATGCATTGCGGCTTCGGACGGTAGCTGTGTTGGTCCCAGTTGCATATAGATTGGCGTCAAATTGGCCAATGCGATTGGCATCTGTGGCGGTGGTGGTGGCGGCGGTGGTGCCACTGCAGACGGATGCAGCTGCATTGGCAAATGATGAGGATGATGATGATGATGATGATGTCCATGAAAGAAAGCCATTTGCGACATTTGTGGTGGTCCCTGTGCCAGCATCGTTGGATTGAATGCAAACGGCGGCGGTGGTGGTGGTTGCACCACCTGCGGCATTCCCGGACCCGTGCCGGGCATGCTAAATGCGAGATGATTGTGTCCCGCACTGGACACCGTTATGCTGCCAGCCATAGATGTGGCTATCACTGCCGCCGCACTCGTCTCTATCGTACTGAGTGCCAGATCCATTGACTCCGGCGGACTGCTGTTCTCCAAACTGTGTTCTGTGTCGCCAGGGTTGTTCTCATCGCTGGAGGAATGTTAATGATTAAGGAATGTTTTTCCCGGGCTGCATTAGAGACATATATACTTACGCAGACACTGGTACGGGCGGTACTATTATGGGCGGTGGTTTGGGTTGTTCGTGCTTTTCCAGTATTTTCTTGAAATTCTCGAGAAAGGAACCATCGTTACAAAAGGTATTCTTCACCTTGGGTGGCGGTTGCTGAACGCTCGGTTGTGGCAAGTGTTGCCGCTTTAGGCTAAATGTTATTTTGCCCTTCTTGCCGGTGAAACTGTTTAGTGTCTTGGGTGTGCCATCATCGTACTTGCCCCTTCCACCCGATGCAGCCGGCTGTTCACCGGTATCCACTTCCAAGTCATTTACCTCGTCTGGCACAGCCGCAGTTGTAGGGGATGGTGCTAGGTGCTGCTCTTCCTCCTCATGCTCCTCATGTTCCTCCTGTTCATCGAGTGGCATTGGAATCGCAGCCGCCGGTGTTGGAGTCGGCGTCGAGGGCGTCTCAATGGTTTTCAATTGGGCTGCCAAAGTTTGGGCAGCAGCAACGGCTTTGGCCAGCTGCGCTGTTCGCTGTTTCTCGAGTATTTCCTGGCGTTTTTTCGCAATTATCTCCTCCTGCTTGCTCATCTGAGCAAAGCGGTCCACTCGATAATTACGCTGCGCCATTTCTTTTAGTGTTTTAATTGTCTTTTATGCAGCGCGCTTATATAAATTCTTTGACTTCGTAGTTTTATTCGCTGCAAGTAAAAACTATGCATATATAAAAGTAAGAATGGCCACCCTTTTTTTTTGCAATGTGACCAAAGCTGCAAAAAATACCGTATTGATAATATCATACTAAAATATTAAAGGAAATTAACAATTACTTTCTTAATTTATATAATTTTATTAAATTCTTCGGTAAACACACATATATCAGGGTAGTAGTACTTGTTATTTTCAATTATAACGGGGAACGATTTTAAACGATTTCAAAATTTTAGGAAATACATATTTTAGTAAAATGACAAAGTTCTTAATGATACGTTTTTAAGATTACATATATAATTTCGAAATATTTGGAAAACACTCAGTATTGGCAGTGTGTTAATGATCTAGCTAACAGGATATAAGCTTCAACACAATAATCACTTTAAGTACAAACATTTATAAATATATATTATTATATGTAATAATTGAAAAGTATATCTAAATGCTCCTAAAAATACAAACTGTTATTAGTACTTCGGTAAGTTATGTATGTTTACATAAAAATAGTGAGGAATAAATAAGTTTGTAGTATATAAGAATTCCATTTTAATTGTATTTAGGTACTATTAATCCCTTCAGCATATCAAAACTGTTGCCATCGGGTTGAACGGTCTCAATCGTTCCATTCGCCAGTTTTACTTTCAAGAAACCTAAATCATCGATGCCAATAATCTTTGCATCCTTTTCTTGATTTTCCAGGCAAATCTTAACGCTTTGCTCACTGAAAAAAGGTATTGAATTTGAAAAATTTGCATACATTTTGAAAGTATTTCACTTACCTATGCAACCAAAGGTCGTAATACAAGGCGTAGAAATTTTTGAAATCTCCGTTCTGGACTTCAGCCAAAATTCTTTCGATTTCATTAAAAATTAATGCTAAAAGTTGCTCATATTTCAGTAACGGTAATTTGGCATTGGGCATTCGCGCATTGTACTCTTTTATCATATCGTTAATGCAAATTGTTGGTTTTGAGTTGTTTAAATTAATTCCACTGCCAATATTCACCAGTGCCTGCGAGCCCAATAGGGTGGAATTAACGACTAGTCCGCCTATTTTTATGTTACCATTGGCAATAATATCATTTGGCCATTTTAAAGCAATATCGAGTACCTGAAAAAATAGTGAAAAATATTAACAATATGTGTATGCTTCTATTATTATTAAGTACAAAAATGCATCGATATTTTAACATGTTTTTGGCAATACAATCAATAATATATATGTATGTAATATAATTACATTTTTTGGGTATATCAAATAACCAAAAGCTCAACCTGCACATTTTTTTAATAAAGCAACAAATAATGCTTCAACATATTAGTAATTATTAAATTTATTCCATATAATAAATTTTAAATTGATAGATATTATTAAGGAATTTTTAAATGTTAAAAACCATTTATAATTAAATCAGTAAATTGCGATATATCGTAATAAGTATATTTACAATCGATTAATCAAGGAAATCGTACATCGATATCATCGACGATAGTTGTTCAGCTCTACTACTTGGGTGTAGAGAAATTTCGTGCGTGCAGGCGACAACACGGCACCCGTTTTGTCTGCCCCTCAACAAAAAAAGAAATAAAAATTATCGCATTTTTTGCATAGCGAAAGCTATCCTAACATCCTCGCTGCATAAACGTGCATGCTTGTTGCTGAGGCAAACAGGCAGATCGAAGTGTACAGAATGCGTGTCAAAGTGTTGAAAACAAGTAATGCTTTCTAAGTGCGTCTGAAAAAATCAATCAGTTTGTGCTGCTGCCGCAGCCTCTGCAAGGGGCGGGCGGGCCACAACAACAACAAAAATGAGCAGCAGCGCCGCCGCTGCCGCCCAGCTGACTGCGTCGCCAGTTAGCAAGAGCACCAGCAACAACAATACAGCAACAGCAGCAGCCAGTGAAAGCAATCTAATCATCATACAGGATATGATCGATCTATCCGCCAACCATCTGGACGATCTGCGCACCCAGTGTGCAACGAGTGCAACGCTGACGCAACAACAGATCCGTGGCCTTGAGTCCAAGCTGGTGCGCTACTTCTCCGAGCTGCTGTTGACCAAGTCGCGGCTCAACGAGCGGATTCCGGCCAACGGTCTGCTGCCCCATCATCAAGCAACTGGAAATGAGTTGCGTCAATGGTTACGTGTTGTCGGGCTCAGCCAGGAGTCGCTGAATATGTGTTTGGGGCGTCTGAAGACGCTGGAGCAAACGTTGCAGCTGAGCGACGATGAACTGAAGCAATTACTTGCCCACAATCCGAGCAGCAGCCAGCTGAACGAAGAGCTGCGCCGTCTGACCAAAGCGATGCACAACCTCCGCAAATGCATGGAAAAGCTGGAGAGCAACAATAGCGCCGTTGCGTCCAGTGCTGATCCGGACCAATGGCACTGGGACTCGTGGGATAGACCGCATCCGCAACCACATCACACACATCGCGGCAGCATTGGCAACATTGGTCTGGGCCTCAGTCTGAACAATGCCTCGCCACGCGCCCATCATCGTCATCATCACCAGCATCAGCATCCACATGGGAACAATAAGCCCAAGACTGGCAGCAGCTCTGCCTCAAGTTCCCGCAGCGAACAGCAACCGCAGTCGCAACAACAACAACAACTTACCAGCTCACAGATGACTCTGACACTGACACCCTCGCCACCAAATTCACCATTTACGCCAGCCTCTGGGACGGGAGGCTCCTTGAGTGGAACGCCTCAGCGGAGTCGGAGCACAACAACAGCGGCAGGCACACCACCGCCCGCTAAGAAGCATCAGACGCTACTGATGCACAACAGCAGCAGCGCCTCGGACACAGCTGTGGCGGAGCAACCGCCGAGGCCACCACGTAGCCGGCTGCCCACAGATCCTAGTCCGGATAGCCATAGCTCCGCGAGCAGCTCGGACATATTTGTGGACGCTTGCGGCAGCAGCAGCAGCAATGTGCTGCTAGTGCCGCCATCGCCGGGTGTTGCGCATGTGGGCATGGGTCACACCATCAAACATCGCTTCAACACTTGGTTTGGCTTCAAGGCCACGTGCAAACTGTGCCAAAAGCAGATGGTGAGCCGTGGACTCAAATGCACCGACTGCAAATACACCTGCCACAAGTCGTGTGCACAGCATGTGCCCCCATCCTGTGGTCTGCCACCGGAATATATGCACGAATTCCGGCAGACACAGGTGGGCGGCCGATGGGATCCTTCGGCGCAGCACAGCAGCAGCAGCAGTAAAGCATCGCCGGTACCCCGAAAGAGTGCGTTGGGCAGCAAGCCGCAATTGCAACAGCCACATCAGCTGCATCATGGCGACAGCAGCTCACCCAGCTCCAGCTGCACCAGCTCAACGCCCAGCAGTCCAGCATTGTTCCAACACCAGCAGCAGCAACAACAGCAGTTGGCTACACCAAATGCCTGCCAGCCAAAGCCCCCACAGCAGCAACAACAGCAACAGAATCCGCAAAGCCAGTTCAACTTTCCCAACGTGACTATCACTTGCAACAGCAATGCGAGTGCGGCTCAAACGCTAATCATATCGAATGAGACAGCGTTGAGCAGCAGCAGTAGCAGCACAGCAACAACGGAAACGTTGACCAATGGCAACAACAACAGCGGCAGCATCAACAGCTGCTACAACAGTAGCGGCAGCGACAACAGCGGCAACTGCCACAACAACAGCTGCCACAACAATAACAGCAGCAGCAGCGTTATCGTCATGAGCACCAGCAGTGGCAGCAACAACAGCTCGAATGGCCATTCCTCGCTAATTGGTAGCCAAATGTCGACGCATTCGATCAGCTCCTCCTCGCAGGCATCCTCTTCGCAGGTGAGCAGCAGCAGTAGCGCCACTTATACGGCGAGTCTGGTCAACAGCGGCAGTTTCTATCCGCGCAAGTTGAGCAATGCCGGCGTGGACAAACGGATACCGTTCACCAGTGAATATACGGACACACACAAGTCGAATGATAGCGACAAGACCGTGTCGTTATCGGGCAGTGCCAGCACAGACTCAGATCGCACGCCCGTCCGTTTGGATTCGACGGAGGATGGGGATTCGGGTCAGTGGCGACAGAACTCCATATCGCTCAAGGAATGGGATATACCCTATGGCGATTTGCATTTGATGGAGCGCATCGGTCAGGGTCGCTTTGGAACCGTGCATCGCGCCCTGTGGCATGGCGATGTGGCTGTTAAGCTGCTCAATGAGGACTATCTGCAGGATGAGCATATGCTGGAGTCGTTTCGCAATGAGGTGGCCAATTTCAAGAAGACACGTCACGAGAATCTGGTGCTGTTCATGGGCGCATGCATGAATCCGCCGTATTTGGCGATTGTTACTTCGCTGTGCAAAGGTAACACTCTGTACACTTATATACATCAGCGGAGGGAGAAGTTTGCGATGAATCGGACGCTGCTGATTGCCCAGCAGATAGCGCAGGGCATGGGGTATTTGCATGCGCGGGATATCATACACAAGGATCTGCGCACCAAGAACATCTTCATCGAGAACGGCAAGGTGATCATAACGGACTTTGGCCTCTTCAGCTCCACAAAGCTGCTGTACTGTGATATGGGCCTGGGCGTACCACAAAATTGGCTCTGCTATTTGGCACCAGAACTGATACGTGCTCTGCAGCCACGAAAGCCGCCCGGTGAGTGTCTGGAGTTTACATCCTACTCGGATGTGTACTCCTTTGGCACCGTTTGGTACGAGCTCATTTGCGGCGAGTTCACGTTCAAGGATCAGCCAGCGGAGTCGATCATTTGGCAGGTGGGACGCGGCATGAAACAATCGCTAGCCAATCTGCAATCTGGTCGCGATGTCAAGGATCTGCTAATGCTCTGCTGGACCTACAAAAAGGAGGATCGGCCCGATTTTGCACGCTTGCTCTCCCTGCTGGAGCATTTGCCAAAGAAACGTTTGGCTCGCAGCCCCTCGCATCCCGTTAATCTCTCGCGTTCCGCAGAGTCTGTGTTCTAACCAACCATTATACACAACGGCAAGAAGAACAGGAAGAACAACCACATACTACTCTTCATATTGTATGTAAGCAAAGCAGGCACCACTCACACAGTTTCTAATTAGCACAATTCCATGTTATATATGTCAAATGTAAGCTATACTCTCTCTGTAACTGTAATTGTTGTGTAATATTGCGTGCAAAAATGTCAAATTGTCATTATATGTATTGTGTATGTGGAACTTTCTCTCCAGAGAGAGAGAAAGAGAGAGCAAGAGCAAAGCTCGATTCCTCAGCAACCTCACGAAAGGACTCTCAAAAAACAAACGGAAACTGTAAATATATAGTACATTTAAAGCAAGAGAAACGAGAAACTATATACATATATATATATATATATATACAGTATATATATATATATCCAAATTATAGCAATTTACACACATGCATTGTATAATATTTTGACTTTAACACACACACAAAAATGTTTAATTAAAAGACAACGTTTAAATGTTGAAGAGCAACAAGCAAATCTGAATGAATGAATGCATGAACAAACAAACAAAAATATAGACATAGACATTACAAATAATAACTACATACGGTTAATGTTAATGAAAACCAAGCACTGTGGCAAATCTATATGTAAACATAAATCAGGTGAGCAATTTTAAAATTGTTAATTATGTGTAAGAAAAGCTCTATATATCTATATATATATATATAAACTACGACAACAACAAAAACAAATATATATATATATACATATAGTTATACATATATATATTGAATTGTGTATTGTAAAATGTATAAAGCAAACAAGTTGAATGCTAAATATACGAAAAACAAAAATTGTCAAAATAAATATCACTACAACAACAAATTTATTATCAATTTCAATTGGCCAAAAAAAATAATCCAAAATCAAAATAATTCCATTTTATTGTTTAGAAAATTCAATTTTTTTGAGTTTTGTGGACTTTAACACAATATTACAAAAGTCAACGAGATGTGAGAAACATTTTTATATATAAGCCGTAAAATACTCTTCTTTTTTTGTTGAAAATGTGAATAAAAAAGAGTGTTGACAAGGCTATCATAAAAAGGCTAATATGTCACATTATTTACACACATGTAAAAAAAATGGGCATTGCATTTATAACCGAATTGAAACAATGAAAAACTCAACTTTTGCAATTAATATCAAATATGCAAAGAGTGTGCGAAATAACCAATTAAAATTAAAGGCTTTAAAATAGCTTAGGGTAAATAAATACAGGTCAATGCCGAACGATTTTTCCGACTGTGAAAAATCATAGTTTTTAGCAGGCGCAAATAATGTTCAGATGTATGTTAAGCAACGAACAATTAAATGTTTTATTAAAGCCCAATAGATGTTCAGCATTTGGGGCAATTCTTATTTCATTCAAATGTATTAAAAAAAGCACTTACCCTATACAGCTTATGTCCTCGCAGGGTGTTCACAATTGCAGCTCCAATTATATGCTGGATCAAGGGCAGACGTGAGCCCAACGGGGTGTCCATGGGAATGTGCAGCTGAGTGGAGAACATTGCACAGCCCAACGGACTCAGCCACTAAATAAACAAAACAATAATTTTTGTAAATATGTTCATTTGGTAGGTAGATAATATATTTACCTGATTATTGCTGCGGCCCACGCCAGCAGTTTGTTTGACAGGCAGCACAGCAATACCGTGCATCAGCTCTAAATCCTGTATGAGATGCATGGAACTGCTTATGATGGGCACATAGATGACCAGGCGTCCAATATGCTCGGTTTTTAAGTTCTACAATAGCCGTGGGAAGAGTCAAGTTGTTTGTTTGAAATGACAATGCTAACAGCACTCACATCAAAGTAGTCAACCGTAGAGAAATCATCTGGACAGGAATGTATTATAATGGGCAGCACATTTGTGTTCGCAACGGGCACCTTATCATCTTTGCCACAGAACTTAATGGTTAGCTTGGGCGTCACTATGACATCGTCAGGGCCGCTACAACGTGGACGCAGCTTCTCCAACAACTCAAATTTCGACTGCGAATTCAATTTTGATAACTGATTAACATAGTCAGGCAAAGAACAGGAGATATATTACTCACCTCATGGCGACCCAGGAAATAAGCCTGCTTAAAGACAACACCGGGCGCGGCGGATGCATCTGCGCCACTGCTTCGTACCTGCACATCCAGATACTTACGCAAGAGATCCGTAAAGATCTCGATGCGTGTGGTTTCGCTTTGCTTCAGAATCGCAAATTTATCCTCATCAAACTCAAACTCACTGGGACTTGTCTCCAGGTGAACCTGCAATACAAATTGGGAATTATGAGTACTTCTGTTCCTAGAGATATGGATTTCAATATTACCTGCGAGAAGACGGCCTTGCCGCCACTTTGCAAACTATTGGCCAGCATTAGACTTGGCGTGTTCCACGTCTCCTCAGTGCCCAAAACTTTAACATCCAGTTTGTGTGTCTGCCCGGCGAGATCCTTCAAATCCATGGACCTTGGACATACTAGAGCTCTAAGCGGCGTTCATTTCGTATTTTGATTTTGTTTTTTATGTTTTTTTGGTTTATATTTTGGTTATGTTGTTGCGAGTATTATCGTTTTAGTTTATGTTAATGATAAAGGTAGGATAATATTATAGGGCACACACATAGCACATACACACACACACAGAGAGCAGAAAGGAGAGATAAGATAAGATAAGCACACAATATGAAAATTAAGGAAGAACTCAAAAACCGAGTGGAATAGAATTGAAAAATATAGTAGCACGATACAGGACATAAAATGAAATCATACTCACAATTGAATAGGATTAGAATTTATTAAATTTCAGTGGTTGAATATTCCATTTTAGGGGAGTGCAATATACCGATAATAAATATAACAAATTAATTTTGAGATTCGAAATTATTAATCGACACACAAGACAAATATATGATTTCAAATTATGGAAACGAAAATGTACAGAAATAGCGCCAATTTGAGCATGAATGGTTTGAGAAACACAAAAGAGATTGGAATTAGTAAGAAATTGTTGTTAATTTTGTTGGCTAAAGTATTTTTCAAACACAACATTAAGATTGATGTAATTACAGCTATTTCGAAAAATATTCAATATACAAAAGCGATTCAACATGCATAGTTATAAGGGAATCAAGTTAATAAGCTTTAAAACCTGGGATACTGTCAGGCGATTGCCTATAATTACATTTCGAGATAAATCCACTCAAAATTATTTTCTAGTCCATAACATAATATGCTTTATAGATAATTTGTATAATTCATTTCAAATTAAATTTGAACTTTGAGTGTGGTAATCTCATGTTTAGAATGTGTTGTGGTTAATTTTGTTGAAATCACAGACGCACACGGCGGAAAACTTACGGTGTACGCGAATGCGACGGAACGGACGACTCCTCGCTATCCGTAGAGAAGTTCTTCTTAACGGGAGAAGGCTGGTAGCAGAAAATGTGATGCATCATCTTCACCCGCTGCCATTTGTCGTAGGAAAACTGAACCAATTCGTGCTCTCGAACCTGAAATCATTAAGGGAAGTGGTTTATATTGTTGATTTGACCGTTATTTCATTCATTCACCTCTGCCGTGCGATAATTGGGCAATATGAAATGCAAGATATCCGAGCAGAGACTCAAGACCTTGCCGCCATGCAGAAAATAATCGACAAGTATCTGGCCAATGCTTGGTGGCACCGATCCACAAACAACGAGCAGAGCCGTCTGCTCAATCCAATGCTTTTGCCCCGCCTGCTGCGGTGTCAGTGGATAAATGGTGTACACATCGGGCTCGAGGAGCTGACGAAGTGCTGCCATTGCCGAATCCCGAGCACTTGCGCTTTCCGAATAGACGAGCACATTAAGCGGTTTACATTCACCCAGACTATTCTTATTCCGCTGTAAAACGGGACGCTTTCGGGATGTTGAAGCGACGGGTTCCGGTGGTGGCGAATTCGGTTTAACAGCAACAAAACTCTTGCTGGGCGTTGATGTTTTCGAGGCTTGTGCGGATTTCGATTCCTGGCTGGATTCTGCTGCTGGCATGGTGGTTGGTGTTTTTTCAGGTTCATTCGACTTGCTCAATAGATTTTCAGCTGGCGGCGGCTGCTTCAGCTTTGTGGGCTTGGTGGGAGTTGTTTTTTTCTTGGTGGTGGGTTCCACAACAGCCACGGCCTTCACACTGCTCTGTACTGCTGCAGTCGACTGGACTATCGGCTCCTGTTTGGGAGCAATAGCCTTGAGTTCGGTGCGATTCTTTTGCTGCTCGAATTCGGTTGCCTGGTGAGCTAAGACGCAGAGACCACGTAAATCCTCCAAATGCTTCTGCCAGCCCTCTGGACTAATTTCAGCTGAGTTCCGCGATTGACGCTTCAGATGATTGGCCAGCAGCTCGAACGGCTGCGGTTGTCCCTCGCAATGCACAGCTGCAGAAGCAAATATTTAAGATTACTGTGCGACTATAATGTTTGAAATATAAATCAGCTACTGGGCTTACACTCAATCCTCAAAATTGGCAACTGATCGTTTATGTATAAATTGTTTTGTAAAAATGTCATTATCAATAGTTGTGTGAAGTGCTCAACGTCCGTCTCGATGAGCACCGCCAGGTGGGAGTCTATTTTCCATGCGATTAGCTTACCGTAATTTTCCAGCTGACAAACGATATCATCAATTGATCGCAAGCAGGTAAATAAATCAGCAAGAGAAAAATAACATAAATTAGAAAATTTGACGAAATAAATAAATAATCTTTTTTGAGGTATTCTAATAAAAATATTTAAGAGATTTAGTGGAATAACAATTTAGAGCATTAAATAACTTCGAGAGATACATGAATTGTAAATTCTTAAAAATATTTTAAGACATTTGCAAACTTTCAAAATTTCAAATAATTTTAAGCAATACAAATCGATTTTCATTTATAATGTATATGATGAAAAATGTATATATGAAAAAAAGCAATCAGTTATTTTTTGACGTATTGAAACTATCCCAATTTTAGACATCGTACCTAAGGATATTTTGTGTAACTTTATTGTATATCTTAAATAATGAAACTTTCTTAGTTTTCACCATTTCTATCCATTTAGAAATTTAAAACGATTAAACAAAAAAGCGTTTAAAAATATGTCTGACTTTTCAGACCTCTTTGTATTTGTTGTATTTATCAATATGTAACCTCAATTTTAATCAATTAAAATATGACAGAATTTTAGAATATAATTTTGATTTGATTTATGCAAAAAAAAAATAATAATATTTAGCATAGGTATAACAAAAAATCACAAATCTTACCCGAACCGGAACACACTGCTGCGCGCCCACATCCCGTTCCACCTGAGCCTCGAGCAACAATTGCAAATGTTGCGTCCTGTCCGCCGATAGAGTTATCCGAGGCTGCGGTTCAATGTCCGTTGGTGTCACTGTGGGCGTCAAGGCATCGGCGGCATAGTCAAATGGCAGCCAACTGGGCGCTGCTGGAAAACTGATCCATGGCGTTATGCGCACCGTTTGTAATGGACGCAGGCAGCAGCCGTGTTGATTGCCATGCAGCCACAAAATATCCGTAACCTTGGCCGCATTGCGATTAGCACACAGTTCTGAACTGGCAATTGTCGCATCTGACACATAATAAGAGACGGAACAATTAGTTTGCGGCTTTTCTAAAATATAACCCGGTTGCAGAAGTCTCACCGAAGCCATCGTCATGGCCAGTTTGGAGCGCATAGAATGCTATGCTCGATGATTGCGCCAATCGCTCGGCAATTTTTTTGCAAGCCCTTTGAATGCGCCAGGATTGCACCAAAGTGGCGCTCACGTAATACAGTGTTAACATTTTGGGATGATGAACAAACGGGGGGAACAAGTTGCGAGACTTTTTATTTTTCAATTATTGCCCATTAGGACACAAACACACGGTCAATATTTATGTATTTTTGACACGGCACGGCTGTGGTAAAATCAATTTGCTGTTTCGTAATTTGGCAAATTGAATTTGCTATTGATCACTGCTGGAAAGCTCTCTGCCTTTTCCGCGCTTCCTTGGCAACCGTTTGACACAGTTTCTTTTCTTTTTTTTGTATTCCTCTATACCATGACATTTATTGTTGATTACTGCACACGCATATCCGACGCGACGCATCAGCGCTTATCAATCAGCATGATAAGAATGAGCGGCATTCACAGTAAAGCGCGAGAAACAGCTGTTCTGCTTAACAGTAAAGTTTTTAAATAATAAATAAAATAATTGGCATGCATTTATTGTAAAATTAATATGAATTTCTGAACATAAAAAAAAACATTCTTACAGACTTTGTTACTTTAGTTACTCACATAAAAATCAATTTACATGTGTTAATACAAGATTTTTAACCCGGCAGCAATTCTGTGAAATAAGTTCGAAGGAAATATTTTTTATGATGGCAAAGATTAAACATGCAATCGATAAAGTTAAATCAAGATATCAACATTGATATCGATATGCATTTAAACTCTTCGAAAACTGTAATGGACTTAGTAACAGTTGTCACTCTTCGAATGCTGTTGTGATTTTCTGATGCCTCAGTGCTGTTAAATTTTTATTTTGTATTAATTTACTTGAATACCGATTCATTATCTCAATCATAGTAACAGTTTAATGTTGTGCATATAAATATTTAACAAAATATATTTGCGAAATCAAAAAAACAAAAAACCGGCAACTAGACAACATTTGTGCTTGCTGTTGATAACATTTTAGTAGTGTCATGTTAACAGCCGAAAGAGCAGCAAAAGCGAATGCAAAAAAACACGCGTCATAAAGTACAATATATAAATAAACAATATTTAAACAAACAGTGGAAGTCAAGTGCAAATGCTTTAGAGCAAAATCACTATTGATTTCACTCTGACAATGCTGCTGCAAATCCAAAAGTGCACGACGGCATTAGATAATTGTTTTAATGCTGTTTGGTTAAAAAAGTAATAATTTAAGTCAAATTTAGAGAGAGACTTACCAGCTAATAGCTAAGTAAAAACAGAAAAGTTAGTAAAGTTTTTAGAGGCAACGGCATGTTATTGGGCTTGAACGAGCTGACAACAACGCGGCGTCTTTTGTTTATTGTGGCTGTGCTGCTGATTGTGCTATATGCAAAAACATATATATTGCCCGTATTGGAGTGGTATTGGACAGCGATCAGCTTATAGCCGATGATATATCGTAAGGATGACTGATAGACGCGTCTCCTATTTCTACAATGCCGATGTTGGCAATTTCCATTACGGCGCCGGGCATCCTATGAAGCCACAGCGCCTGGCCGTCACCCACAGTCTGGTGATGAATTATGGCCTCCACAAGAAGATGAAAATTTATAGGCCATATAAGTAAGCTAAAATATATAATTACATAAAATTATTATTAATAACCTCCTAATTATAGAGCAAGTGCGCAGGACATGCTGCGCTTCCATAGCGATGAATATATCGCATATCTGCAGCAGGTCACTCCACAAAATATCCAATGCAATTGTGAGTAATGCAACTTTAATTTCAACAGAGCAAATCTCCATTGGAAATCTTGTTCATCCTTTCAGCTGTTGCTTATACCAAGTATTTGGCGCACTTTAGCGTTGGCGAGGATTGTCCCGTCTTCGATGGACTCTTTGACTTCTGTGCCAAGTACACGGGCGCTTCGCTGGAGGGTGCCCAGAAATTGAACCACAATCACAGCGATATCTGCATCAATTGGTCGGGTGGCCTGCATCATGCCAAGAAATTTGAGGCATCGGGTTTTTGCTATGTGAACGACATTGTCATTGGCATTTTGGAGCTGCTGAAATATCATCCGCGCGTTCTCTACATTGACATCGATGTGCATCATGGCGATGGCGTCCAGGAGGCCTTTTATCTAACGGATCGTGTGATGACGGCCTCGTTTCATAAATATGGCAACTATTTCTTTCCGGGCACCGGGGATATGTATGAGATTGGTGCTGAATCGGGACGTTATTATAGCGTCAATGTGCCGCTCAAGGAGGGCATCGATGATCAGAGCTATTTTCAAGTCTTCAAACCGATAATTTCAGCGATTATGGACTTCTATCGACCCACGGCAATTGTTTTGCAATGTGGCGCTGATTCCTTGGCTGGAGATCGTCTCGGTTGTTTCTCGCTGAGTACTCGCGGGCATGGTGAGTGTGTCAAGTTCGTGAGACAGCTGAATGTGCCCACCTTGGTGGTGGGTGGCGGTGGCTACACTTTGCGTAATGTGGCTCGCTGCTGGACACACGAAACATCGCTTCTGCTGGATCAGGACATCGACAATGATTTGCCCGCAACGGAATATTATGATTTCTTTGCGCCCGATTTCACACTACATCCGGAGGTGAATTCGCGACAGGACAATGCCAACTCCAAGCAGTATCTGGAGCTCATTGTGAAGCATGTGTACGAGAATCTGAAGATGTGCCAGCATTCGCCAAGTGTGCAAATGGTGCAAACACCGCCCGATGTTGATCTCGAGGAGCTGCGCATGAGGGATGAAGCGGATCCCGATGTGCGCATGTCCCAGACAGACGAAGATAAACTTATCGACGGAAAGAATGAGTTCTATGATGGGGATCAGGACCAGGACAAACCAGACTCAGTAGAAAGTTAGAGTTGCATACCATAATTATAAGGAAGAGTTCAACACACACAAAAATTGGCTTTAAAATAGACACAGACATGTATTTATTATATACTTGTATTGCCGATCGAAACTGGAATCAGACGAATGCAACAGACAATTATACCTTAATAGTGATTATAAATGTATCGAAATTTAATTTTAAGTGTACACACTAACTAAATGCATGTTGAATAATTCATTTTATAATAACTGATTTTTTTATAATCACTATTAAATAGAGCTGGAAAACTCGCTATGCTAGCGTTCATTTCTTGACTAGCATAACATATTTTCCAGCTCCAAGCGGGGATTACAGAAACGATCCGATCCGATGTGAATCGACTCAATTCGATTACCAACCAGTTGTTGTATTTGCCAAGCGTCGCATGCGTCTTGTATTTCGGTCCTGATCGCGTATTTTCTTCTCCATTTCGGCATCGGTTAGCGTCTCTAGGAATGGTGCCCAGGCGTCCGCATCGCTAGGATTGCGAAACGGCACATCAATCGTGGACAATGGTGCCTCGCTAAAGGCATAGGTGCGACAATGCCACGACAATTGTCCACGGATGCTGTACGCAATCGCTGTGACAAATTCACCGCCCAGACCCAATTCGGCGCACAGCTTGATGGCAAACTCTTCGGGATTGTTGTTCTTCTCGGACATGTCCCATTCGACCTGGTCGACAAGGGATGTGTTGCCCACGTGTATGTTCAGTTTGACAATAACGCGCTGATCGCAGCTCTCCTCGAGTATGGGCGGATCGTTGGGGAACGCTTCGATTTGCTGGCGTATCGCCTGTGCAATCGCCGGCACAAATGGCAGAGGATTCAGGTCGAGATCATCGCAGAGTACTTCCGCAAATTGTTCGGGTGTTATCATGCTCTCGTTCTTGTTCCATGTGAAAGTGTCGCGCAACTTTTGCCCCTCCAGCTCCATGTCCAGGCGTATGGGCACCAGGCATTCTTTTTGCGCTGCATTCTCCAGACTCGCTGTGGGATCGGTGTCGTCAAAGCACATTGGGAATGTGCGCACCTTCTTCGTGTGCACCCGATTTCGATTAATGGGCGTCGCCTGAGGCACTGCATCCAGGTGACTTGAATTTGGCATTGTTGGTACGTATTGCGGCTGCTTCTTCGATTTGCTCTCACGTGGCGCCGGTGTATCCGAGGTGTTTACCGACACAGCACGATATCTACAAATTGCAAGAGTTATCAAATTAGTACAGATAGAAGAATATCTTTGTGGAGTCGAATCTCACTTCTCATCATTGCCGGCCATAATGTCATCGACTTCAACGGCGCGGAGCAGCGAAACCGAACTCGCCAGTATGTGTGAGCTGAGGCCAGAGTCGGCTAGACGCTTTCGTTCCTCATTGGAGAGGACAATGCGTGTCATGCCTGGATATTTTTTGTAGAGGATGCCACGGAAGTGTCGCATATAATTGCCCACTTCGGAGCCTACATAATAATATTCGCCGCCCTCCTCCAGTTGAAAGGCCACAGGCTTATCACCGTATGTCTGCAGCGCCATCTTCTCAGCTTATGTACGCTAATTTACTCTTCACTCAGTTCTAAATATGTGTTATAAGTATATATTTAAGTAAATTGGTTTGGATTCAGTCACTTTTCTATAAAATTTTCATGCAAACAGCGATATGGCGTCGTTAGGGTGACCAGTGCGCGTTACAGATTCTTCAGACATAGAGCTGCAAAATCCCAATATCTATAAACTTATCGATATGTTTCAATTTGCTTACATTTTAATATTTAAGTTTATAAGATTACATTTGGATATTTTTCATAAATATTTCCCAATTATAGCTATATTATTAGCAGCGCAGTTGTATTTATTGTTTAATTTATTAACAACCATGCTGCTCACATACACCTGCATGCATTCCAATTGAGTAATAAATTTGTTTAAATTTGAATATTTAAGTTTATAGACGACATTTGGATACATTGGAGACATTGGTATACAATATTATTATTAGTGACACCTATAGCAGCGCTAGTCCTTGTACTTATCGTTAAACTATCGATTATTTTATATTCATAAATATTCATGGGTTGACAACACTGCTGCTCATATGCGCCTGCATACATTCTAGTTCAGCAATTTTAAATCGCATTAAAAATGTCCCTTTTGCGCAGTGTGGCTGGTGTAATAGCGGTTGCAAGGCCCATATACAATGCCAGCACAGGTTTGCACTCCTTGATTAGTGCAGTTCATACATTAACTTATCGTATTTGCAGTTCAAGCACGGCGACACTTCAAGCGCTGGGTTTCACCAACGTTACGTGAACTTGCACACCGCGCTAAAAAGCAAGGAGCTCAGAAACCGGAGCCACGTTCGGGATTTGTTGAGTGGAACTATCGTTCCGAGTTGTTTGCATTTGGCAAGCGTTTGAACGAGGAATTCCAGTTGCCGCTGCTACAAACGGCATTTACACAGCGCACCTATGCCCATCAGGAGCAGGAGAGACAGCGAAAACTGGGGATTGCCGAGGCGGATCTGCAAACGGGCGACAACAGTCAGCTGGCCACGAAGGGTGCATATATTGCCAAGGCCTACATCGAAGCTTATTTGCAGAATGCTTTGCCCAAAGTGCCGCCAGTTGGTCAGCGGGCAATTGCCTCGTATCTACTCAGCACTGAAACATTGGCGCACGTTTGCACGCATCTTGGCGCCAAGGAGCTGATATTTTCCACAGAGTATCCACCCAGCAGCGAGTCGCTCGCCCAAACGCTGCACGCGGTCATTGGTGCACTGGCGGATTCAAGTAGCGTCGAACGCGCTTTTCTGTTTGTGCGCGATTTCATTTGCACACAGCTCAATCAGAAAGATCTGCTTGAGATTTGGACACCGGAGCAACCGCTGCACTTGCTCGGCGAGATCTGCACGCAGAGGAAATTGGGTGAGCCGGAGCCTCGTCTGCTAGGCGATTGTGGTAAAAATACAGTGCTGGCAGCGTACCATGTCGGCATATATGCCAACCGCCAGTTGCTGGGCAAAGGATTTGGTGAGGATCTAAAGATGGCCACAGAAATAGCCGCCATCGATGCACTGCAGACGCTCTTCGAGATGCACGACAATCGACGTCCGTTTGACTTTCGTCTGCAGTTGGAGGCCAAGAATGTGAGGCTGGCTTAGAATGCAGGAGTTGATCGTTAAATATTACTACATAGATATATATATATATATATATATATATTAATTATATATAGATATACGTAAAATGTCCAAAAACAAAACACAACGTGTACTTCCTGAGTGGAGTCGGTCAATAATAATTTGATTTCTAATAATTTCCGTTTTAACTAGTTTTAAATAACCACTGTACTGTAGTCTAGTACAAATTTTTAATCACTCTCCTCGCTTGTGGGTGTCCCAGCAGTCGATGGCGTGCTCGCATCGTCCGGCTTCGATTCCAACGAAAAGGGCGGAATCTTGCAATCAAACGAATAACCATCCTCGCGCTCCAGCCTAAATGTGCCCCACATATGACCGCTGGGCGCCTGCAGACTGACATGGCTACTGTATTGAAAGGCTGGCAGGCGCGGACTGAGGATCGGTTCCTGGCCAACGACGCCGCGTCCACGCACCGTCTCCAGGGTGCCGGACAGAGAGAAGATGCGCCAATGTCTCTCACGCAGCTGTACGCTCAGCTCGCCGAGATTCTCCAGACGTATGCAATAACGCCACTGCATTATCAATAAGGAAAAAATAAACAACTTTCTATTGAGATTGGATTTCGTTGAATGATTGTGTTTCTCACCCAGTACACGGAGGATGCGGGCGTCTCTCGGCAGCCCATATAGAAGGGTATAACGGTGACGCGAACATTTTCGGTCGTCTCCTTGTGCACATCGCTCATGTCTAGCCAGGGATGATTCTTCTCCTGCCACGCCTTAAGCGTATCCTGGCCCACAAATGGCGGCTCCGCATCCGAAGCATATGTTAGAAACTTGTCAAACAGTTCGTGCTGCAAAGGATGCTTATCGGTAGAGCAATATGGCATTATGTCATCGTGCGCCACATAATCCAATCCGGGAATCGCATACAGACTGCGATTCGAGTCCTGATTGCCCAAAAAGGTCACAGCCTCGGTTTGGGCGCGCTAAAAAATATACTTTGCTTACTAAATATGAGGAGGCAACAATAGGAATGACTCACAATATATGGACAATCCCTTGTATCGATTAGCACTTGGTAAAACGTTTGGGTTTTGCCCTTAACCTCTTTGGAATCGACGGCACTGGTCGTGCTCAGATTTGCGACCGGAGTAGCGGTGCCCATTGTTGCTGTTCTACTCTGCGCATCGATGGCGCCTGCACCAGTCTGCCACGATGATGATTGAGCTTCATCATGGTGGGCAGTTTCTGTTGTTCCGTTGCTGCTGTCGCCCGTCTTCGCTCTGAGCGTTGTTGTTGTTGTAGCCTCTGTGTTGCATTCCGCCGAAGTTGCAGGTGTTGTTGCTATTGCCGCCGGCTGCTTGCGATTACTATGCTGATCCCGATCGTAGACACGTGCTGTCCATGGGAAGAGTATGACACCACGATAGCCAAAGATGCGATGCAAAAACAGCTGGCCCGTATCGTATTTGCCCTCCTTTGCCTCCAGCAGACGCCCAACTTCGGCAAGCCTACAATTTGTGTATAAAAACAAAGTGAACGATTATGCAATCAATGTTATTGTCCACCAACATGATGGCCCCTGGCTGACCCAGATGATCATGATTGGTGGTTGGCGCAGATCTTACTTGGTTGGATTGACAGCCTGCTTTTTGATGCTACGCGTCAGTATTATATCACATTTATGCAATTGCAATCGCTTTTCCCATTTCCAAAGTTGCAGCAGAAAACCCATTTGTTGACAAAAATCGCAAAACTGCTGTAAGTGCAGCAGTAGCCGTTGTTGTTGTTGTTGCTATTGACCTCAAGGAATCTTCAAACTGCTTTTATGCAACTGAATGTCGTCGGCAAGTCAACCAGTTACTGTTGCTGTTACGTTGCCGTTGAACAAGCAAACAATGTACATGTACTTAAAATTTTGTAAATTTCGTAAATCGCCTCTTCAAAGAAGCATTGTTATTGTAATATTTAGTTTTGTTTTTCCTCTTTTTTCTTTTCTTTTTGAGTTCTTTCTCTATGCGATACAATTAATGTGTATGTTGCGCAGCAACCCTGTGCATATTACTATCGATATATATATTTATGTCAAAAAACAGCTGGATTGCAGCTCTGTCTGACAGAACTGTCATCCTCTCGCTCTTTCGCCAATCTACAGATTTCCGGTACGTACGCGTACTTTATGCTATGCACTGAAAATTATAAAAATATACGTGAAAATAACGATAATAAGTACAAATAAGTGTGCAAATGCATAGATCAAAATATAGAGCATATCAGCAAATAGTTGATGTGTTCGTACATAGTGCAAGCAGTCCGATGTTTATGGCTAGGAAAATAACAAGTGACACAAAACAAATGACAAGACCAACTTATTGTGAATCTAAACTAAGTTCATTTAACGTTTAATGTTATACATTCTTACAGTGAACTATGGCTGACACACAAGCTAAGCCCGCTGCGTCCAAGGTTGCCAAGGCGCCCAAAGCGCCAAAGGCTGCCAAAGCGCCGAAAACCGCCAAGGCAGAGAAAACTACCGCCGCTGCCGAGACAAAAGTGGCTGCCAAGAAATACAAGCGACATGGTCGTTTGTTCGCCAAGGCCGTCTTCACCGGTTACAAGCGCGGCTTGAGGAACCAGCATGAGAACCATGCCATCCTCAAGGTGAGTCAGTCAGACATTTTTTTTTCTATATTTGTTATTAATATTTTCGGATTTGCAGATTGAAGGCGCTCGTCGCAAGGAGCACGGTGAATTCTACGTTGGCAAGCGTTGCGTTTATGTCTACAAGGCGCAGACGAAGAAGTGCGTGCCACAGCATCCCGAGCGCAAGACTCGCGTCCGTGCCGTTTGGGGTAAGGTGACCCGCATCCATGGCAACACCGGCTCAGTCCGTGCACGCTTCAACAGGAATTTGCCCGGTCATGCAATGGGACACCGCATTCGCATCGTAAGTTTTTTAATCTTAATATTTATTATTATATTTTAATTGTTTCTCTTGTTTTTTCATTTCAGATGCTGTACCCGTCAAGGATTTAAGTTACTCCATAACTTTAAATGACTTGAGGAAAAAAAATAAAAAACCGTTTTCTATAATAAATGAAACAATTTAAATTTAAGAAATTGTGTTTTGAAAGGCTTTTCATTTCTAATTTTACACTCCGATTGTTTTACTAATTTGTTTGTCAACGGCTATGTGGGAATCATACTAGTGGAAACAGTCCAGTTGTTGTCATATGTAGAAATATGATGGTGATTAAAAAAAAATAGTATTTACGAAAATTTCTTGATAATTTACTATTAGCAGCATTTGCTTAAACGTATTGCCGTAATTAAATTGACATAAGTTATCGATAAGATACAGCACCGCAGTAGAGTGACCATCACATCATTTTTTTATTTTATTTTTATTGCTTGTAGATGAGTAATTCTTATTTCTATTGCTTATATTTTTGCATAATTAAGAGTTCAGGCTATAATTATGAATATTGATGGCTGTTATAAATATTATGTATTCAATTTATGTGGAGTGGAATTGAAGAATACATACAATTATAGGTCAAGAATTAAAATATAAAATGCATATTTGTCTAGCTTTTTTTTCATTTGCAGCTCAACGTACGTTATTTTGATGCAGGAATACCTTTATTGTTATCGATTGCCAAATCGGTTAACAGCAAACGTTTACCGGTTAAGTTATTACAAATTTTTAAGATTTTCATGCTTACCGATTACAGCCACACTGCAATTGGCCATTTTAAATAAACCGTTCATTGACGAAGGTGGCGTCTTTTTTCGCATTGCAACTAACATTCTATTTATCCAGCGAGAAAGCAAATATTGCTCAGTGAAAACATAAGGTATGTTAATAACTTATTTGTGTTAATTGTTGAAAGCAAAGGTCAACATTAACTTGTTGCATGTGCCCCAAAAATCGATAATTATCATCTTTTCACTTGTGTTTGTGTCATGGAATTTTCGAAGCGAAGCAAACTGTGTATCTGCTTAATGATGATTTTGCTGATGATGATGATGAAGGGCTTCACAGGGCCAGCCACATTTGTGTGTGTGGTGTATAGGTATTTGTGAAGTGCAGCTGCTATCAAATGTTATTTGGCAGAGCTGCCATACAGCTTAAGTGTTCATGTGTTAAAGCATGGATATGCATGCGTATATGTACAAGGGAAGCATATAAATAACATAGCACATCTTCACACCCCTCTCAATTCCATTCTCCCCTGATTACTGTTAACCGCGCCCTGGGCTGCCAAGGCGTTGCTTTAGTGGCCATGTTTGCATTTTTGCTTGCTTTTTAGTCTAGCGGCTGCATGCCTCGCTCGCACTTATTAATCGCATGCGCTGGCTAAAAAAAACTAGCAACAAGCAGTTTAAACCGCACTCACTACACACACGCATACACATGCATGCACATGTGTGTATATGTGCTTTGGGTCAGTTTTACTTTTGCAAATGTTGAGTGGATTTATTCTCATTATGATAAATAAATATAGGCTCCCCACTCTGGTTAAACTAGATTTGGTTATGTTATATTATATATATATATATATATTTATATTTATACGTGTGTATCAAAGACCCATGGCCTTCGATGTCTGTTCTTAATGTATTTTCCATATTTGTCTTGTCATTAGGCAATAAACAGTCTCGAAACAATAACAGAAGAGAGAGGGAAAACCGGCATCGACGATTTCAAGTTCTATTCAGACTGCTTATTACTCATAATATAGAAAATACTTGCATACGGTACAGCCAACCTGGTAATAATAATAATTTGTATGTGTAGTAGTCTCTTTTTGTTGACTCATACATATTTATTTATTTATGTGCTCAAGTGCTCCATTAAGCAATTGTGATAGCGCTTCAAAAACAAAAAATAATAGAAGACTACAGCACCAGTCTTATATTTATGGATCTTTGACTTTTTGCGTTATTCGGTCATTCACTTTGCTTTGTTTTACCCCCCGACGCACACATACCTCAACATAATTGTGCTTGTGTGTGTATGTGTTGTGCATCCCGTGGGGAAATTCACCGAAGTTTGCCGCCTGCCTCCCACAAAGCATGACGCATCATTCTCCGCGTTTTACAACACTTCTCTTGCAGATGTCATCGCCTATTCGCCAGCCCCTCCCCCCCACTCTGACCTCATTCTCATTTTATCAACGCACTTGCCAAAAAAAAATTTATATTCAGCCATTTTTTGTGCATAATGTGCAACGACTTGACATCAAAAACGAATGCAAAAAAAAAAACGCTAGAAATGAGAAAGTGAGCGGCGGACAGGTCCGCATTTATGGTTAACGGGAAAGTGCAAAAGAACTCGGCGCTCAAAAATAGACATATATTTATTTTTTGTGTAATTCTTTTTAGTAGAAAAGTGAACGGCCGGCTTGTCATAGTTTTGTGTCTGTGTGTGTGTGTAAAGGGAAGAAGGTGCAGGGGATGTTTCATACTGCTGTTGTCTCTGAATCTGTTTGTGTTGAACGGCGGTTCTCTATTCTGCCATTTTCCCCCTATGGTTCAGTTGACGGACCCCCTCCCCCACCCCACCCAACGTCGTCGTTATTTGATTGTTGGCCGCTTTTGTAAGTGGCGTGACTGTTTTCGTTCTCTCTGTACACACTCCATACACACACACACACATTTATACATGAATACACTGTAAAGTTTACACTATGTTTAGAAAGTGTAAAGCTTAATTTTTTTTGTAGTTGTTATTTATTTGTAGACAAGCATGTTGAGTTTATTGAATTAATGTTTTAAATTGAAATTTACTACAACTGAAGATAACCTTTTTTCATTTTAAATAAAGAATTAATCACAGACACCTAAAAACATTATAAATGTATCCACAGCTTTTAAATATATTTATTTTTAATTTGAAAGTTAAGGAACTTATCTATACATATATATGTTATGATTGTGAAATTAATTAAATGGTATACTCTATTATTTCGATTTATTGCAGCTCCGCTAAGAATTAAATACAATGACATCCACCGAACTGAAAATTGGCTTGAACGCCAGCACCCGTCCATCCAGCCGCGTCCTGCAACCACCTGGTGGGGGACACACCAACATCTTTTCGGAACCAGAAGTATCGGTGAATGCACCGCGTCCCAAATACAATCAGCAAAACTCTTCCAATATGAATGCGTGCATGGGGTCGACGGATGCCAACAAGGTTGTCGAGAAGATTCGTGAGGAGGTGGCTATCCAGAAGGAGGAACAAAAGGCATCACCACTAGCATCCATCGGCCAGTCCAAAGAGACCAATGGTGGTGGCAACAAGGTGACGACGAATGAGTCACGTGGCCGAGTTCCACCCGGCGGTTACTCATCCGGCGGCTTCTGGTAGAACCGGAGAGGATGAGGCAGAGGCACAGGCAGGGGACGATGAAGATGGATTAGCTGTGGGGCTGCCAAGCATTTAATGACACACACTCATAAAAATACGTATACACACACAAACACACTCACACCAAAACATCCTCAAGCCCATTTAACATTTATAAATATAACTCGCTTAATATATATATATAGCATATACGACCATATTCATATTCCAAATTGCCTACGATGCAAAATGTTAAAATATTTCATTACTTTATATAACTATCGCCCGCTCTCTGCTCTTTGTCATTACGTGTTTCTTCTTGTTTTAATATTTGAAAACGTCCAACGCAATTGTTTAAACTTTATGTGACTTGCGATTCCGCCCTAACTGGAGGAAAAATTACCCTCAACAAAACTTATAAACCATACAATCATTAAAGATGCCCAACTTTGCATTTGTACTTAAGCTGAGGGGAAGTTTTCGTTAAGTAGCTTTTCAGAGCCACGCAGTTATTTTAGAAGTATTTTTGCAACCAAGGAGGAAGTTCACGACCAAACAGAAGTGATTTCAATTGATACCTGCGGGGTATAATATAATTATATGTAGATATATATATTATATTCCAAAGGGGCGGTAATTGACGTTTAATTTCTTTATAATAATAATTATTATAGTTGTAGTTATTTTTTCTTCAGCGAGGCGATCATTGCAGGGCATGCCCACATCCTACATTTTCTAATTACATTGTATTATTGCAAAAAAATTAAAAATAAACTTAACATTTAAAAATTTATTTGTTTTTCTACAATTCAAAATAATGACATGCATATTTTAGATGATGAAAAAATCTAAACTGAAAAACAAATTTTTAATTATGTTAATAATGTAAAATTTCGTCACTGGACTAAAGAAACGTAATGTGTGCTAATGTGTGTTGTTTATTTATGTGTTTTGAGTTGAACTTTTGCTTTTAATTGCGACGATTCATGCGAACGACGTTTTTCTATATTTTTTTTGTATTCGGAATCAGCCAGTTTAGGTATTATTGTGTAACAAGTATGCTCCTGAGACTCTGAGACAAAGTGGTCGACAAAGAGATATCCTAGTAATTGTAGTGCACACAATATACGAAGGATTCCTAACCAACTTGCTTAAATTGATCTCTTAAAGATGACATCAAAATTATCTGATCTGATCTCCGAGATGTCATAAAAAAAATGGGACTCGAAAACTGATATTAAAAGATTGGCTTCTAATGCTAATCAATAACTTAATGATACTCAATTAAGCCAATTTCGGATCTTGGTTAAATGCACATTAGCATTTGTAAGAAATTTATTTAGAAAAACGACATAAGGATGCTCTATCGGCGCAAAGAGATCTATTAAATTACTAATTGTGACTAATTATTCAGACCACTATCAAGTTAGATTATCGGATTTTATACCTTATTATATTTATTTGTTATACCTGATTTTACAAATATGGTGACCATCGTGTGTCATTGTTTCTTTTAAAACGTAAGATTATATTAATAATGATTAAATACATCGATGTGTATTTTAGATGACTAATTAACTAGAGGGGGCGCCCACAATGTTACATTTAACAATAAAACATTTTTAGTGCGCAAACCCAAACAGCAATGTGTATATAATTTATATAACGAATTGTTGTTGTTGTGGAAAATTTGTTGTTATAGAAATTATGACTAAAAGCTGTTCATGTACACGTTTTCATTTCGTTAAATTGTTGTGGTTCCGTTTACTTAATCATAGTGAGTCCATATTGTAGTTAGACCTTAATTCAGACCATAATTAGTTAGATCTTCATGTCATTGATGTACGAATCTAATTCAGCATCCAATTCCTCGGCAGTGGGTGCAGCTTTCCTTTCCCGCCGTTGGCCACCGGCGGCAGCGGTAGCGGCTTTGCCAACAGCCGGGCGACGGAAACTGCCACGACGCGGACCGCCGCCAACTTGACCACCTATGAATTAAAATGAAACAATTATTTTATGCAAGTGAAAACTAATGGTTTCACTTCATACATACCACCACGTTTGAAATTGCCACTTCCAACACCGCCTCCCACACGACGCTTGATATCATCTGCAGGCAGGGGACGGGTGAATGCGGCAACATCTGAGACGGCAAGTTGTAAGGTCATGGGACGGCCATCCAAGGGTACACCATGATATTGCTTTATGGCCTTGAGGGCATCAGAACGACGCTCGAATATTACATCAGCGGTGCCTGCAACAAATTCAACAAATGTTAAAAATACTGTACGACAAAAGTAAAGACGAAGACTCACCCAATGAGCGACCGGATCTATCATAATGCACGGCAGCCTTCTTCATGGGGCCAAAGTCATTGAATAGCTCCTTAATATCCATATTTGAGACACCGTAGTCCAAATTGCCAACGATCAAGCGAGTTGGCCCCGCACTGTTGGCAGTGCTGCTGCCTTTTCGCTTTGGACCATCGTACATATCATGCTTCCATGCGCTGTTTACATCGCCCTAGAGGGGGTAGTATTATAGGTAGAAGATTTGTTTGTTGGTTTCGATTCGATTCGATTTCGAACATTCGGGACATTCGCGTGTTGGGGACAATCAATATTTTTCTGATCATATATGTGGAGGGTGTAGTAGTGGTAGTAGTATCAGTAGTAGTAGTAGTAGCAGTAGCATTGGTAGCAGCAGCAGTTGTTGTATCCTAGTTATATATCAACAGAGGAGACGCCATCTCGTAGAAATGCAGAAACACTAAATATTATATGTATGAATGTATATTGATTGATTGATCGATTGATTATGTGCCGCTGCACTTTGGTTGAGCAAAAGAAATTTTAAAACGGGAATTACAATGAAAACAAAAACAAGAAATTCTCAACGGAATGCGCACTGCTGTAAAATGTTGTAAATATTTATGCATATTTAATACGCACAAATTATGAGTTCGATTTATTTCGACGTTGTTGTTTTGTAGATCTGCTGCTGCCAAATAGTTTTTTTCCTATTTGTTATCTGCACATTCGCAGCAGCAGCTGCCATTTTGCAGCTATGCCTGTCCATGGATACAAGAGTAACGGTATATATACCGTTTATTCTGCATACGTTGGTCGGCCATTTTGAATCCGTATGTTCTGCATGCAGCACAGGGTGATTAGCACATTTAGCTATTGTTCATAATATCAACGTTGTTAATGTAAAGGTGCGTTCCCAAAGTTGAGCTGTCCGTCTTTTGTTTTTTTTTATGCATATGCGCGTGGATATTTAGCTGCTTTTTGCTTCTCGCTTTCTCTCTCTACATGATAAAACGTTACGTTTCAATTACCCGTGCGAGCCGAGGCTTTTGTATGACGCCGCCGCCGCTGCCTCCGCGGCGACCTTTGATCACACCACCGGCGCCGCTGGCTGGAGCCGGCTTGCGTGGCGAGCCACCAGCTGCACCGCCACGACGTGTAGCAAATCGCTGTTGGCCGCCGGTACGACGAGCGCCGCCTGGTCCGCCGCGAGCTGCCTGTGGTTTCCTCTGCGTGCGCGTTGCCTTAATGATATCATCCAAACTCATTTCAATTTTATCCACCATCTTGCTGTTACTTTCTGATGCTACGGAAATCGTTTAAAATTTGGTGAATTAGAATTTGTTTCTTAAACTTGCACTGCTAAAATAACTTTTTTTTAATGGAAACGCGTGAAAATTTCGTCAACTGCTGAAACGAAGCACGAGAACGAAATCGTAGAAAAATCAAAGATGGCCGACTGTTGATGAAAAAATGTGTTGTGTAATTTCAAAACTAGTTCTGCACAGTGCTGTACAGTACGTGGTGAAAAAAATTGCCTATCGATAAAATACCAACCCCTAAAACGATATCAGTGATAATAATTGAGACAACTATCGACAATAAATAAATATAGGAAAAGGCTGTAAAACATTCCAAAGAATATGTTTATTGTAGCGGTTACGGGTGGCATTGCAACTGGCAAGTCCACAGTCACAAAGATCTTTGAGCGTAACGGCATTCCAGTCATCGATGCAGACAAAATTGCCAGAGAGAGTAAGTCAATATTAAATAAATCTTACGGGATGTTGCAATTAAGCACAATTAAATTAACGATACTTGAATGCATTCACAGTTGTCGAACCAGGTCAGCCGTGCTGGCAAAAGATACGTGATGTCTTTGGTGACGAAGTGCTGCTGCCCAGCAAGGAGCTAAATCGGGCTGTGCTAGGACGCCTAATATTCGAGGACAAGGAGTTGCGTGGCAAACTGAATCAGATTACGCATCCCGTCATTCATCGCACAATCTTTTGGCGTGTATTCAAGCATTTTATGTCGGGTCACGCCTGGATTGTGCTCGACTTGCCATTACTCTTTGAAACGGGCATCCTCATGGACTTTATACACAAAATTGTGACGGTATCCTGGTAAGTCGGAGTACAATAAATGAGCATTCCTGATTAGACCTAATTCACGTATTCCTTTAGTGATTCGGAGAAGCAGATGCAACGATTGCTGGCACGCAATGAGCTATCCGAGTCGGAGGCGCAGCATCGTGTCGATTCACAAATGCCACTGGAGAAGAAATGTGAAAAATCGCATTTTGTCGTGGACAATAATGGCAGCGAGGCTGAGACGGAAGCGGCTGCCATGCGCATTTACAACATGATGCAGGAGAGCAATCAGCATTGGTACAATCGTTTCACGATTCTGGGCGTCATTCTGATTGTATGTTTTACAATGTATTTCCTGTGCAAGGCATTCGATGTGTTGCCCAAATCCTGGAATTTTTAAACGTCTTCCCGTCTGTTCGTTTGTCTGTCGTGTTATTTATTTTGTTTTATCTGTCAACAATTAGTCAATAATACACTGCAGAAATGGCTATAAAATAACATCGCTTTTATTCGATTCTGTTGCTTATAATATAATAATTTTGTTGGAAAAGATGAAATTATTAACTTAATGAAAGCACATGATGTGTAAAGATAGTTTCATTAAATATCTACAAGTTTTGTCGTTGCGCCTCAATTCGTCGCAGACTCAGCAAGCAGCTTTGCCGTTTGTGTGCAGAAAACAACAAATGTTTGTAGCCCGTATTTGGTCACCGCCTTGGTCACATTATGATTCAGCTGTATGGGATCCTGAACAACCATTGGTTTTGATAATTGCAAACCCGAACTCGGATTTTTAACAGCGTAATCCAGATACCTAAATACAAAAAATGGCAGCAAATTAGCACATGGCTAATTTTAACGGGTTTTTCTATAACACTTACCTTTTGGGCATATCTTTCAGTATTTTCGATATGAGGGTGTATTTTTTACCAAAGTAGGGACAAACCATTTGTCGCTCATAGTCAAAGGTGGTATAAAACTCAAAGAGTTCTCGCAAATGCTCTTTGATCAGCGGCACGGTAACCTCAACTCGCTTCAAACCCATGTCACCAAGTGACTTTTGTGCAAAGTTCGCGATCCAAGCTACAAGTAAACAAGCATGAAAAACATATTTAGGGGATGTACAATTAGCTTTGGCACTCACGTCCCACAAGCTGTTTGGCCGACGCTGATTTCTCATTTTGCAGCTGTGCAATCGATGGCAACAGTTGCTTGATCTGCAGAAAATAGATAACCATCAGCGCCATGCTGTAATTTGTAATTTGTTCCGTCAGCTTGCAGCGCTCCAGCCACGTTTTCACATAGATGCACATGTACTGGGCTAAAAGAAATAATAATGAGAAACGCTTCATGTTTAGGTTTTGACAGGCTTACCCAATGGCTGCGACTCGAATATATACTTAAGCAAGTTGGTGTTACAAAAGCCCAAGCTATTTAGGCATATATCACACTCGATACCAGAGGACAGATGGCGCGTCTTTATTATTGGCACACGCGCCTGCTCAATAACCTTTTCAACAAAGATAGACCAAAAATATATTTATATAAATATAAATGAATATGAAGAACAAAACTATTTACATTGATGATGCGCCACTCGTTGCTCGCACAGAACGCGGTGCGCAGCATTTTAAGCTTGGCGAGTGTTTCGTTTGAAGCGCGATTCTCGAAGATGTGAAATCTGTTTCCAATGTCCACGAAGACATCCAAATCGGATGAGCATGTGCCAATTCCCGTTATACGCGATCCGAATTTATATATTCGCACAGGCTCCTTGGCAAAGACGGGCGTTATTAGCTTACATAAATCCTGCTCAATGTCAGCGTACACCGGCATCACTTTCAGCTTGTCCGCAATTTTATATTTATCCTTAAACATGCTCGTCACATCTCCCAATACCAATCCCTTGGCCTCTGCGATAAATAATTAGATTAGATTAGATTTGTACATCTACAATGGAGATACCCCTTACTCTTGGGCAGCTGCTGGGTCATTATGGAACGTGCTTTCTCCTCGGCCCGTCGGTTTTCTTGCTTGGTATGCGCCGGCCGCTGTGCATTAAAGTTGCCATTTTGATTGACAGTTTGGTTGTGGCCATTTGGATGAGGATTCGGATGTTGTTCGACTAAATGTGTGACAGCCTTGTCAATTGTTCTGCCAAGAACGCGATGGCTACATCCGGTACATGTGAATGTTCGCTCGATTTTCAGCAATTCGTTGGGCGGCACAAATGTTAGTCCAACACCGCCACCACTTGTTGCATTCGGCTGCATATTAGACAACTGTTGCGCCACAGCGTAGGGCATTATATACGTTGGATTCTTGTTCAGATATTTGTCAATGCCAACAACAATGCGCTCGAGCAAATTAACCAAATGTGGATCCAATTGAAGCTGATTTTCGCAACTAACTTCTTCCAGGGTTTCCAGGAAAAAGTTAGCTTCCAAGGTCAAGGGATTTAGCTAATGGTAAAATTTGCTGAGTTTTTTTTACATACACTGAGTAAATTTTATTATTACTCACGTATAATAAGTTTTTGTCCTGTTGTTGGTTTTCCGCCATCGCCTTGCGTTTTTTACTCTTTTTGGTAACTGTTGCAGTGACTATGCCTACGAATCTCTGTCCAGATCACGTAATTCGTAAAAAATTTACAATAAATGTATGTTTTAATTTACCAAGCTAAGTTGAAATAAATGTGGGACTTCACCTATCAAAAGGCTCGCCAAGTTGGCCAGACAGATGAAATTACAGTGTTGCTGTGCGCATAAATATGTGCTGTATGTACACACTTAAATATGTATACATATTTTATATTAATTTAAACTAAAGGGTCTGAGCGGCATTTGCAAGGTATATTTGTTACAAAATATATTCATGTCGACACAACGCGGTTCATTCTCTAAAACAGTTTTTGGGAAAATCGACTCACACTGGGCTCTGTTGTTGGCCAGCTACGGTTGCTAATTCTCTCATAGAATTGTCGTTCGGCGTCGCTGTAGGCAAGCTTATCCACCCAGAATGTTTCAATGTCTTCTATTCCCATTATTCCAATACAATTTACAAGCCAATAAACACAAAACACAATCAAAAGTAAATTTTCATTTGGCAATACACATTAATTATTACCAAAAGACCATATACATACATACAAACACACGTTCGATTCGAAAATATCGATACACTAATATATCGATATCCGCCGAAGCGTTTGGGCAATGTTTAAGTGCACTCCTCATATGTCAATCGAATTGAAAAAATTAACAACATCTAAGTCGAAAAATTCAAAATCAGTTTTTTTAAATAATATATAGTTTTAAGACCTCACAATGGCCACAATCACAATCGATGGGTTGCATGTATTTCCAATATCATTATCTTTAGATTTAAAATTAATTTTAAATTATGTGTGTATGTATGTATGAAGATTTGTATGTATTTGTTAATTTACTTTTCTAATGTCTTTAATTATTATTCTTATTACGGATAATGCGTTGTACCAATATAATAACACAATATTGCATGCTTATGCAATCACAAAGCATGCAATATTGTATTATTATATTGGTACAACGCAATTTGTTCCCCCAAATAACTCAATGTCTGTAAAATTATTTTCACAGTAGTTAAATGCCGCGATAATTGCCCGTTTAATATGCTAAAGAATAATTTACACGGGAAATATTTTCACATCTCTTTATTTATTCGGATTAATTAACGTAATTTTGGCTCCTGATTACATTAGATTAGATTATCTATCAAAAACGCTTATTTATTCCTCAATTGTCTTACATTAGTAATACAAATAGTACGACCGTTTTTAGGAAAAAATTATGTTTGAACTAATTTTAGACTGAAATTGTTTCGCCACAAGAGATACAATGTTTTGGGCAAGTATTCTCGAAGCGACAACTGAGATAAGCTGTAAATGCAAAATGTTCTTAAAATTGAGAATTAAACTTCTAAAATAACAATTTAATATAATATAAATGCCTATATATAAATATATACTTGGGATACTTCCCGGTCTATTGACAAGTTATTGTAGACTAAGCGATGGATGCAGGTATTGTGGAAGCGAAGAGGAATCCTCATTGCACATCCTAGCAGAATGAGTCGCCATAACTAGAAAGATGCAGCATCCTAGGGATGCATGTTATGAAAACTCAGGACGTAGAAGCCATCAACCCAACAAATATTCTAGTATTCGTGCAGGAGCTGGGGTTGATGGAGGAGCTATAGGCTCAGAAGGTGGCACAATAGAACTTATAGGTCGCAGTATTGATTCCCCAATTTATAATAATAAATATACACATATAAATTCCCACTTATGGAAACTTACAAGATTCAACACCATCTGTAAATTAAACATGGTTGTTAAAATGAATTTTCCTAATTTATTTATAATAAATATATAAAATAAATAAATAATATTTAAGGACAATATGCGAATGTCATTCCATTAATAAGACCGACACTGAATAATACAATTACTGAGAATTTACCACTTTCCTAAAGGAAATTCGGAAATATTAAAATAATTTCGTTTAACATTTCTTAATATAGCGAACACAATTCACATTTGAAAGAAGCGCGTAACGAAGACTAAATGTGAAAAAACAAGTGGCAACGCCTTGTCTTGTAGCGCTATCTTTAGTAAATATCGATACATTGGTATTTGTTCCGATTTCAAGCATCGAAGCAGCTTGTACTCACTAACACAACCAAAAATTTAGATTTCCGATACTATAAATAGCAGTCAGTGTGAAAAATTTCATTATACGTTTGTGAAGCCTCATAGCCGGCACGTCGAACGTAAACACTCTCAGATTCACCTCAAACATTTTCTCTACAGATTTCTGTAAGTTTTCTTTGTCGCGTGTGAGAAAAAGTTAAAAAAAAAAAACTCAATATGGTAAGTAATGAATAATTTTCTACTTTTTGTTTATCGTTAAATAAAATAAATTTTGGCCGTGGGCAACCACTCATAGTAAGCATGCGGTTAAGTTTTTAACCAACTACAAATGCACAAAATGGCGTGTTTACCGATGTGATGACGTCATCTAGAATTTTTATTGAAAAGTTTATTAAAAGCTGACTGATTTTGAATATAAGTAAAATCTGGGCTTATTCGAGTCGCATATTGTGAGCAGAAAAAAAATATACCACTAAATAGAGAAATTTTTCATGTAAATGAATTAACACACACACATCGAAATATGGGTGCGGCTTGAGTCACTTATCGATTTTTCTTTTGCATGCAACTCTGAGCAATTAATTGAACTTTCGCCACTTTTTCTTTTTTCCTTTTTCAATTACAGCGTGAATGTATCTCTATCCATGTTGGCCAGGCTGGCGTGCAGATTGGCAACGCCTGCTGGGAGTTGTACTGCTTGGAGCACGGCATCCAGCCCGATGGCCAGATGCCATCTGACAAGACCGTCGGTGGTGGCGATGACTCGTTCAACACCTTCTTCAGCGAGACTGGCGCTGGCAAGCATGTGCCACGCGCTGTGTTCGTTGATCTGGAGCCAACTGTTGTGGATGAGGTGCGCACTGGCACATACCGTCAGCTGTTCCACCCCGAGCAGTTGATCACCGGCAAGGAGGATGCGGCCAATAACTATGCACGTGGTCACTACACCATTGGCAAGGAGATCGTTGATCTGGTGTTGGATCGCATTCGCAAGTTGGCTGATCAGTGCACTGGTCTGCAGGGTTTCCTCATTTTCCACTCGTTCGGTGGCGGCACTGGCTCCGGCTTCACCTCGCTGCTGATGGAGCGCCTGTCTGTCGATTACGGCAAGAAGTCGAAGCTGGAGTTCGCCATCTATCCGGCACCACAGGTCTCCACGGCCGTTGTCGAGCCATACAACTCGATTCTGACCACGCACACAACGCTGGAGCACTCAGACTGCGCCTTCATGGTCGACAATGAGGCTATCTATGATATCTGCCGTCGCAACTTGGACATTGAGCGTCCCACATACACCAATCTGAATCGTCTGATCGGCCAGATTGTGTCCTCGATTACAGCCTCGCTGCGTTTCGATGGTGCCCTGAATGTGGATCTGACTGAGTTCCAGACCAACTTGGTGCCCTACCCTCGTATCCATTTCCCCCTGGTCACCTACGCTCCCGTCATCTCTGCCGAGAAGGCCTACCACGAGCAGCTCTCGGTTGCCGAGATCACCAACGCCTGCTTCGAGCCAGCCAACCAGATGGTCAAGTGTGATCCCCGTCACGGCAAGTACATGGCCTGCTGCATGTTGTATCGTGGCGATGTTGTGCCCAAGGATGTCAACGCGGCGATTGCCACCATCAAGACCAAGCGCACCATTCAGTTCGTGGACTGGTGTCCCACAGGCTTCAAGGTGGGCATCAACTACCAGCCACCCACTGTTGTGCCCGGCGGAGATCTGGCCAAGGTGCAGCGTGCCGTCTGCATGTTGTCCAACACCACGGCTATTGCCGAGGCTTGGGCCCGTTTGGATCACAAGTTCGACTTGATGTACGCCAAGCGTGCCTTTGTCCACTGGTATGTCGGTGAGGGTATGGAGGAGGGTGAGTTCTCCGAGGCTCGTGAGGATTTGGCTGCTTTGGAGAAGGATTACGAGGAGGTCGGCATGGACTCTGGCGATGGTGAGGGCGAGGGCGCCGAGGAGTATTAAATATACTCCAAACCACCATCCACAACAAGCAACATCGCAACACGCACAGAAAACAAGCGTCTTTGGTGGGCGTCCCCAAAAGGGACGTCGAAACCAATGTTCACGCTTTGCTTTTGTCAAACATCAAAAATATAACAGAAAGAATGCATAAGAAAACACACTTGGGCGTAAATGTTTGGTAAAGAACAAGAAAAAAACAAACCTATATAGTATTTTATTGCTAACCGCTAAAGACAAAACATACCCAAAAAGAAAAGAACACAACAAAAATACAACAAAAAATAGATTCAGCTCTAAAATTGTGTACGAAAATAAAATCAGCGAATATTAAGTGTTGCCAGCAGCAAAAAAAAACATTTTCTTTTCATCTTTGGTCGTCTTCCAGCGCAGAGTTCACTGAACGACGACGGGATACACTTGTAATTGGGGATAAGTGTTGCAGACGTGGCTGGGGAAAGCGGAGCAGCGAGCGCCGTCGCATGCTCTATTTATAGTGGTGGAGATTTTGCTTTCTACTCCACAACTACTGCATTTTCTCGTGCGTGAGAGACTGTACATGCTGCATTTACTTATATACACAGGCGTGGCATGCAACCACATTTAGCGCCTGCCCTCTCTACCTCCAACCACTAACGCGATATATTTATCGATTTTGTGATGAGTCATTCTGCAGCATAATAGCAAAGTGGGGGGCAAAAGCGATGACTTCATTTCTGAACGGCCTACAGTTCACCTTATATGTATATCTCTACTCACATACGCATATACATACACTTTTATGGGGTTGGTGTGTGTAATTGAAGCATAGGTAAACCGGCTTGTTTTTGCCTGAATCGCACAGTCAGACATCTTTTTGTCCCTTACTCTATACAATTTCGGCAATTTCGAGAAGCAGGGAGACAGCTGCAACTATAAAATTTTCAAAAAAAGCCAAGAAACTACCGGAAATGCACAAAAGATGCACAGATGGCCGGCCCCTGTAGGTACTTACACATGAATACATAAATACATACACCTACAAATGTACAACAGAGAGACGGAAATGATTTAAGGTTATGTTCGCGCATGCAAACTTTCAGTAAATATATATGTATATATGTATGTTCATTGTATACATGCATCTTTCAATTTCTTAATATCTGCATAGCATTTCTTGAGATAAACAAAAATATGTCCCCATAGTGTTTAAAAACAAATCCATATAAGTAACGCTAAACCCACACACGTATACATATACATATCGTCTGACCATACTTACTTACCCATACATGTATGTGATTCAAGTTTACCTCAAACGGTGATGACGACAGCTCGAACTCATGAAGCCGGCTCTATCGCATTTCCGTGGGCGGCTGAGTGGGCAACCGATTTAAAATGACTGTAAGCCCCGCAAATTGAAACATTCATGCAAATGTATTGTATTTATAAATGTACATATGTACATAAATATATGGAAGTCTTGACTTCTGATAGTAGTTTATTTTTTGTCTGTTTGATCAATAGAGAAAAAAGAAAGATGTACAAACAGGCATATATATGTATATACATAAATACACATATGCATATTTAACTGAATAGGCAATTGCGTGCACATACAAGTATGTGTGTGTGAGATACACACAATATACACACACTAATGCATGCAGTTCAATGAGTACATTTGACAAAAAAGATTATCGATAGTATCAGTTGAATTTAAGCATTTCGTTTATGTTGCGATCTGGCCAACTCGGAGTATTAGATGGCAGCACCATTAATTTGGCGAACAATTCAAATATCCACAAGAATATTAAAATAGAATTTTGTTATGTAGTGGTTAACAAAAAATCAAGTTGAAACTCAGAAGGCAGCTGAGACAATGACGACCAAAATTAACGGTCGGAAAGAACGACATTTAATTTAACATGCAAAACATCGTCAATAGAGACTGCCTAAGAGTAAGTCAAAAGACACTTGCAAATTACAGAAATATTGCTTCTTTTTTTGAGAACTGACTTATAAAGACTATTTTATTTCTATTTTTTTAAGATTTTGGTTCCGGTTGACCTTTCTGTGGGAATAAATTTCATATATATTATATTTTCGTAAAGTAAAACTACAAATACTAAAATCCAAACTGAGATTTTAAATTGAATATCACACATAATCCGTAAAACTAGTTTATTGGAATTATTCATTTATTTATTTATTTTTATGATAGAAATATTAATTCAAGATTTCCAGTACTTGTTTCCTCTTCAGACTGACTTCAATTCAATTCTTTCTCATTGCTGTGCATTCTGAATATTTAATAAGTCAAATTTTAGTAGACATAGCGAGCAAACGACTAACCATCGCCGCTTGTTGGACATATTGTATGGTGACCGAGAAAAGTCTGCTTGAAGTTGGTGTCCTTCCACACGAAGGTTGCCCTAGTCCGTGCATTTGGCTAGTTCACCAGCAAAGGTTTGGCGATGTGATTCGTAAAACTGAGATTGTAAGCTATACTTGATGTTTTCGGAGCAAAATCGTCCAGATTGATATTTTCACCAAACGTGGCACCGATTGATAGCAAGATGCATGCAATATTTTTGAATCCAGAGTCTTAGAGCAGGTTGACGGGTCGACAATGGGATACCAGCCACTGAGTGGCTGCATCGTTTAACTTGGTTTTCGTTTCGATATCCACTTCGACATCTGGTGCTATGCGGACACTGTTCTCCTAGGCTTCGTGTTTCGCCAAAAGACAACGCACATTCTTATCCAGAATTCTGACAAATAAAATGAAAATATTTGAAACAATTGAATTAAATATATATAATTTTGATAACATACCTGCTCTGTCCATTTAATTTAAATTCACACCGAGTAGATGAAGAGTTATTCGTGAATTTCCACTTCGAAGCAAGACGTAAAGTGTTTCGAAATACTCGGTTTGACTTTGTTTTGTGCGCAGTAGAAAATAATTCGAATCCGAGTAAAATAAAATAAATTTATTTAATTTCGGCTTATTTTATTTGCACGTAAATAATATAAATTTCAGTTGGCTGTGGAGGTTGGCCGATAATCGACTCCTCATAGTATTTGCATATCGAGTATTTAAATCACCTAAGGAAAGTATCGGCCCAAGTTGGCTTTGAAAATGCTAATGGAAGTTGTATCAGTATTATTTCATTTTGTTTTTATTATTTTGTGGCAACCAAATAGCGAGCGAAGTTCAATTTAATATAATTATGGCGAACAGCAAGGAAACTGGCATCGGCACCGAATCTGTTGCAGCCGGAGAAGCAACAATAAGCGGGCCCGACACAATGGCGCTGAAGGATTTGCTGGAAAAGCGTCTAAGTGATTGCGGTTGGCGCCAAGATATTGAAGAAATGATACGCAGCAAATTGGAACAGCGCGGCGTGGACAATATAACGCATGATCAGCTTGCCGCAGAGATTATTCCAAATGTGAGTTTTAGCCAGATATTTATAGCAATGCCTAAATTAATTTTAAACAGGCTCGTGCAATGGTGCCCGATGTTGTACGCAGGGAAATGCTGCTGCATGTTCGCGCCGCCTTACAGAATCCGCTGCCCCCCCAATAAGCAGTCGAAATGCAAAATAATCTTCGTTTAAATTCTAGCACATTGTGTGTGTGGTTTATTAACTTGTAATTAAGTATTTGTATATGTATGTACATGCTTACGCCGGCTAATGCTAGTTACGATTAATTGCGCCATTAGTTGTACAAATATATATATATAAGTATGTATATATATATATAAATAAATAAACAACTTAATAATAATAATGTAATATTCGATTGCTATGTTAATATGTAAGTGTTACATCCTGTACGATTGGCTAAACGAAAATATACAATATATGTCATAGTTGTGGGGATTGTAGGAACGCGGTTTGTGGATGTGAGTGTGGCAGTGTGTGTGTATGTGTGTGAAGAATTATGCTACAAATAATAGGGCTAATTTGTAATTGTGTTACGTTTTACTTATTCAATAGCGAGTCAATTGAAAAGTCTTTGAATTTGGCGTTGGAATCATCGATAAATAGCTGCGTTTGCTGTGCTTCTTGTTGTTGTTGTTGCTGCTGTGTCAATGTTGTTGTTGTGGGCAGTAACTTCATCAGTTTGTTGCGCGGTTTACGTAAAAATTTTGTATTGATTTGAAATTTTTGAGGCTTGCTATTAGTAAAATGAGTTGGCTGTGTTGTGGCGGCTGTTGCTGCTGCTGTGGGTGTAACGTTTGAAGTGCGATAATTTTGGCGCCAACTACGCAGAGCTGCATTTGGCGATATGACAACTACTTTTGTTGTCGCTGCTGCTGCTGCTGTTGTCGTTGACGTTGTTGTTATCGTTGCTGTTGTTGTTGCTATTGTTGTTGTTGTCGTTCTTGCTGCAGCGCCTGCGAAAGCATTGGCACCAAAACATTTGAGAAAGTTCTGCACATGTATTAAACTATCATTCTCGTCTTTGTGACGCCGCAGCCGTTGCTTATCCTCGTTCTCATCCTCAGCCTCGTAGTCCAACGACGAATGCTGCGGCGAGGATGATGAAAATGTGGAGCTGCTTTCGCTGCTGCTGAGCTATATTTTGTATATATAGAATAATATATATTTAGTTGCAGTTTTATGAATAAGATAAAAGTTTATGAGCTATTTTGAGGTGCCAGCCTTAAGAGCATACGAGCTGGATAAAGATGACAATTTTGACTGGGTTTTGCACTTGGCGGGAGTTTAAATCATTGATGCCAATGAAAAGTTTGTTTACTAAATGCATAATAATGAAGTAGATGCTACAATCTTCAATTGAAATTATGCAAATAAAATATACAAGCGCATCTGTCGAAAAATCGTAAATGTCGGCAATCTTCCACAGCAGCTGCTTAACAACTGGCAATTCTTGCACCACAAAAATTCGAGGAACGAGGCAATCATAATGACACCATGTAATAAAAATATACCGTGCATGGACCATATGGTGGCGACATGAGCTATGTTGAGGTACCAGTCTTAACAATTTAATTTAATATCTACAATCTTTAGCAAAATAAAATGTTTAAGCACAAGCAAATGTCAATAAACTCTTTCGTCTCGACCAAACAGCACAGCAGCTGTTTAACAGCTGCTTTACAGGTAGCCTAACAGGCGAACACCTCAAAAATAATTACACCATGTTTGAACTTACATCGTCTTCTTGATTGTCACGCAGCTGCTGAAAGCTAACGGCCGTTTGCTTTAGCTTTTTGTATATATGTGTTTGTTGTTGTTGGGGTTGCTGTTGTTGTTTTTTGTTGCTCTTGCCGTGGCTGTTCCGTGGCAATTTATTGCTGCTGTTGATGTGCTTCATGGTGCGACCACGTCTGGCCACTGTTAGTTTCTTCTTAAGCTGTTGCTGGGCTTGCTGCTCGCGATATGACTTTCAGCTAGTTTTGGCGAGGTTATCGTCGCGCCTTAGTTGGGACTAGAAGCACAAACAAACAGAAGGTGTTGATTAACGGCATTGTGCTTAAGGCAGAAGGAAAAACAGCAATAGTGTGTGTAAACAGTTAACAGTTTTAACAATAACAGTGTTTTTTTTTCTTCTCTTTTTTAAATTCTATCTTTCAGCGCGCTGGCACACAAAAACAACAAACAAATTTTGCCATAGATTATTAAACTTTTTGTTTTGCGTTGAATAATTTAGATGATGATGATGATGATGATGATAGGCGGTTGCAAAGAAAGCACAATGAATTTTGAAATTGATTGAAATGTTGTAAAATGCATAAGTTGATGGGGGGCGGGGGCGGGGGAGACGGCATAAAATCAAAAGAAACAACAACACTCATTGGATACAGGTGGATGAATAGATGTTTGTATGTATGTGGGTATGTATGTAAGTATGTAACAACAAATTGTAAAATGCTTCAACTTGCACACACACATGCACACACACAGAAACACATACACATGCACATCCGCATCCAGAGACGTACACACACACACACACACTCACACACACACACACACACTACCTGGTGGTGATGCGTGTTGAAGAGCGCATGATGCGCTGCGTAGGAAGAAGAGGTGTTGGTTGAGGAGCTACTGAAATCATCAATGCCGCCGCCGCCGCCGCCAGCGACCCCACCACCGGCACCCAATTGAACTTGAATGCTAGAATAGTGGTGCAGTGGCTGTTGTTGTTGTTGTTGTGGGTGGTGCGATTGCGATTTCGATTGTGGGTGCGAATGTGCTTGGTGTGAGGCAACACTAATACCAGCACCATCACCAATACCAGCACCACCACCACCAGCACCACTGTGTTGCAAACTGATGCCTGTTGTTGTTGTCAAAGTAGCTGTTGCCGCTGCTGCTGCTGTTGTTGTTGCTGTTGTTGTTGTTATGGTAGTTGTTGTTGTTGCAGCAATCGCTGTAGCTGACCCACCTCGTCCAATTGCCGCAGCCGCCGCACCACTCGGCCCCAAGCTCATGCCCACGCCCAGCAAGTGGGCAGCAACTGCGGCACTCGAATGATGCGTTTGATGCAAATGCTGCTGCTGCTGGTGTTGTTGCTGTGGCTGCTGTTGCTGCTGCTGCTGTTGCAGATATGATGCATGTTGTTGCTGCTGGTGGGAATGCAAGTTGTTGCTGCCACTGTTAACAGCGCTGTTAACATTACTGCTGTTGTTGCTGCTGCTGCTGTTGTTGGCAGCGCTGTTATACGCATGCGATGCGGCAACGTGTCTGTTGAAAGAGTTTATTTAAAATGTAATAAAATATAATATTTATTGTTAGTCACAGCCTGAGACTCACCTCAGTCCCAGTGCATTTGCATTGCCCATTGCTAGGCTGCTAACCGCTGACATTGGCGTTGTTGTCGCTGTGTTTGCATTGGAATTTAAGGCTGCGGGATTGTTGCTGTTACTGCTGCTGTTGCTGCCACGATAGTCGAGTACGCCGCTGGCATTGCTGGCGCGACTGTTGGCCATTGTTGGTATTGTTGTGTTTATCGCTGTTGTGGCCAGCGAAACGGCCGCTGCAATTGTTGTGGCAGCATTGAGAGCGTTGCTGCTGCTGATGCTGTTGTTACTACTGCTATTGTTGCTGCTGCTATTGCTAGAAGCTAACGTGGAAATGGCAAAAGTTGAACAAGTTGTCTTCTTACACACATGCATGTTAGTTTGTGATATATATATATATTTATATATTTGTGTATGTGTGCGTGAATGTGTTCTGTGTGGCATGCAACAGCAAACCAGTCTGTATTCTGTAATTCCCAGCGAGCTGCTGTCAAGTGACAAAGCGATTACAACTTTAACAGCCGCTGTTAGTTAGCAGAGTGTAATAACGGAGATTTCAAAATATCTTTGGATAAAACGCAAAATAAAATAAATTTAGAATTTGCTTTTCGGTTTTTTTTTTTTATATTACACCTTTTATTCATTTTTGTAAAATAAATAAATTTAGGAAAAAATTAGCTTTGCATAAAAATAACTTAATTTTAATCATAGTAAGTTACATTAATAGAGAAATTAGCCTAAACTTGACATTAAGTACGTACATCAGAAGTCTTGTGTATTATAAGCAGCACTGATAAAAAGCAAAAGTGATTCGAGTTGTAAATATTTGTACATGTGCTCATTCAATCATTGGAGTTTTATAAGATTGATGGATAAGATTATTTATAAGAAGTTTTTGTATTTCACTTTTGTTTAATTAATATTTAATATTAATATGTTATGTACAAAATCAGTTGTTGTACCCAGTTAATTAACTTAATGTGTAATTATAATTAATGCGATAACATAGCATTAGTGTGAGGTCTGGCAACGCCAAACGGCTTAACAGCTCACAAGCATAACATTAGAATCTGCAGTTATGAGTATTTATTTATGTACATTAGCATATTTAAAAAAATAAGGTGGATTAATCCCTCCTCCATTGGGTGGTTTCTTTTGTATGTGTGTGGGTGGGTGGATGTTTTTGTGTGTGTGTGTGTTTGTGTGGTGAGTGTATTGCAAGTAGTGCCGTCACCAAGTACTGAGTGAGTGAGTGGATGCCACAACTACTTACCATGCGCATCGGCGACTTTGGCATTGTTGACCGCATTGTTGAGCGGTATTTGAAGGCGGGCATTCACAGCCAGCAGATGATCTCGACGTGCCAGCAAACTGGTCACATGCTCCTCGAGGCGCAGATTCTCGCTCTGCAGCTGATGCAAACAGTTCAACAGCGAGGCAACTACAAATATAAAATAAATGTATAGTTTAAGCTTATGCAGTAAACCCCTTAAACTGTTGCTCATTAACCATACTCACTGTCAAAGTGCTGCGCCTGCTCCATGAGAAATTGTGAGCCCTGCTCCCACTGACGCTCCAGCAGCTGCTCTAGACTCTGTGGTATGGGCATATTGCCATTGATGCCACCGCCGCCAAACATGGATTGCAGTGGATTCGAAGCAACAGTTGCATTGCTCGGCACCAACGGAGTCCGCTAAAGAAAAGAGTGAGCGAGGTTAGATGGATACTTCTTGATTGCAGAAGCAAAAGTGTTCAGGAGATCAGGACATGACCCATTTGAGTCCAGTGGCCTTCCTACAAGTATATCTTATGTATCTAAGAAAGGGAATCTTTACCTGCTTGCCGGGAAATGGCACACCCGCAAACTGTGAGTTTATGGAGTCCGTTGTATAGATTGAATGATCCTGCACCTCCATGTGCAGTTGCTCGGATAGCTTCTGTGCCACACTGCTATTGGGATTGACATGATTC
Source organism: Drosophila paracracens (assembly GCA_035044025.1). NCBI lineage: Eukaryota > Metazoa > Arthropoda > Insecta > Diptera > Drosophilidae > Drosophila > Drosophila paracracens. The sequence continues at coordinate 3,759,210 of JAWNMN010000401.1, read as the reverse complement.
CCCAGCATATGGGTGGCCGTATGGGCGATAATTGAACTGGAGCCGCTGTTGCTGCTGCTGCTCGTGCTGGAGCTAATGCTAATCGCTGGCGTTGCTGGCGGCGTTGGGGCACTCGCTGCTGCTCCATTTCCACCATTTTGCAGCAAACGCACATCCTTGAGATCATGTTGAGTGGCTGCAACTGCTGCAGCTGCTGCTGCTGTAGCTTGTGCTGCAGCTGCCGCTGCTGCCAGAGTTGCGTCCTTGGCTTTGCGTCCACGTTTGCGTACATTGCTGCTAGCTGCTGCAACAACAACGGGCAAAGCAGCGCTGCTTATCGTTGATGCCACGGCTGTTGCATGTAGTGGGGCACCAATTTCGGAGCAAGGCGAACTTGGCGGGGAATCCTTAATGGCGCTAACCGGCAACATGGGCACATCCAGTTGCTGGCTGCTCAGCGTTTGTGCCTCATAGGTGAATTTGAGACCGCCGCTGTTCAGGTTCAACAGGCTGCTGCTGCCACTGGTTGTCGTTGTTGTTGCTGCCGCTGGTGTTGTTGCTGTTACTGTGTTGCTGCTGCTGTTGGATGTGAGATCTGGCGTTCTATTCGATTTCGTTGTTGGTTTGTTGTTGATCGATGTTGTTGTGGTTGATGTTGTTGTTGTTATGGAAGAAGCATTTGTATTTGTATTAGTGAATTGCAATATTTCTAAATCTTGATGTTGCTTAAGCTGTTGTTGCTGTTGCTGCTGTTGTTGTTGCTGCTGTTGCAAGTGCGCAAATTGACTATTGACTGAGCTAAGGTTGGTGGGTGAGGAGGAGGAGGCGCTAGCGGGTAGTGCATTGCTTAAATTAACAAGTTGCTGTTGCTGTTGTTGCTGATACAATTGTGTTTGCTGTGCACGCAACATTTTCTTATTCAATGGCTTTGCCGCAGCAGCATTGTTGCTACCTCTGTTGTGGCAAGCAACATGTTGCTGCTGCTGTTGTGTCTGCTGTGGTTGTTGTTGAGGTTGTGTGGTGGACATGTTGACGGGCGAGTCTAAGAGGCTGACAATCGCAGTGCCACCAGATGCTGAGGCTGAGGACATTGAGGAGGATGTGGAGGAGCACGACGAGGATGTTGAGCTGTTGCCAGCTAGCTCTGTGGCAGCAACAACATTGCTGTTATTATTGTTGCGTGTACTGCGTGTAGTTGCTGCTGCTGTGGCTGCTGCTGTTGGCGGCGAGTCAATGGAGGAGGAGGATAAAGCTTGCAACATTACGACCGGCGATGATGAGTTTGCCGGCAGCAATGCTGCTTGCGGTGGCGGTGGTGTGGGCGTGGCACGATAATGTGGTGAACTATTGAGGGTCAGCTTCTCAACGGCAACGGCTGCAGCTGTTGTTGTTGAAACTGCAACTGCTGCTGCTGTCGTTGTTGCTGGCGCAGCTGCTGTTGCTTCAGTCTTACTGAGTGCAGCAGCTCGCTTCTTGCCCGATCGCGATTGTGACTTGGCTGGCGTATTATTGCTGGTGCTGGTGCTCAGTGGTGCTGGTGTGGGCGCGGAGGAGGATGCGGTGGATGCGTGCAACGATTGCGTTTGTTGCTGTGGCAGCTGCTGTTGTTGCTGCGACTGCTGCTGCTGTTGTTGCTGCTGCTGCAGTGATTGCTGTTGTTGCTGATGATTGTGATGGGTTGTTTGGTGTGGCTGGTGGTGGTGATGATGATGATTACCACTCTCACCAGATCGCGATCTAAGCATGGTGCGATTAGTTGACAAACATGGATGCAAATAGCAATGGTTTTATTTTTATTGGTAGCGAGTGGGGGGTGGTGGTTGGGTGTTTAGTGTATTTAAGCAAAACGAGAGAGAGAGAGAGAGAAAGAAAAAGAGTAGTTTTTGTTTAGAGAGCGCATTAGGTGTGTGTGTGTGTGTGCAATTTTCCAATATATGTGTATGTGTGTGTGTGTGTGGATGTCTGCAACAACTGTTTAAAAAAGGTGAATAAACTTAAATCGAAACACACCACGTGTGGTGAACTCTAACTCGTTTAGTGAGTTTAACTGAAAAAAAATGGGCAACATAAAGCAACAAAACAACAGAACACAACCGAAACTAAGACATTTAGTCTGATGCATATATATATATATATATATAGAGTGTATATATAGTGAATGATTTCGTCCTCTTCTTCTTCATATTTACCTGCTGCGCCGTGCTGGCGAGGCTTCCTGCTCCTGCAACTTTTGCACGCGAGTCGTTTGCTTCTCAAAGCTAATCTTCAAGTTGCCACTCTCCGTTGTTGTGGCCGTTAGATTTACTGTGCTGGCGCTGCTGCTCACCATTGCACCCAACGCTGGCGAAGATTTTCCACTCTGGTGCTGTATAACGCTGGAGGAGGAGGATGAGCCAGAATTGCCGCCGCCGCTACTGCTGCTGCTGTTGTTGTTGTTGCCAGCGTTTGCTGCAGCTGCAAATGCACCAGCGATGAGTGGCGATTGTGTTTGTGACTGTGCTGCGCCACCTTGTTGCATGCTGGCATGTGTTTCTATAAAGCATTCATAATAAACATCAAATAAATATTTCATTTTCTCTTTAAAATCACTTAACGTAAATTCGTTGACCCTCTTTTTACGACCCAAATCCATGCAACAAATGTTAGATTACCCAGAAATCGTATAAATCTTATTTTAACTTCATTTAAATTGAAAAATAAAATTCTATTTTTAATTTAATTTTATACTTTTTGTATTAATTATTATTAATAATCAAATGTTCAAAATTATAGACGTATATCTAAGTTGTCCGCTGTTCCTAAGATTTTTGAGAAATTGGTAACTTCTCAACTACAATATCTTTGCAGATCCTTAATTTTATTTTCCTATTCATAACCCATTTAGAATCAAGCCCGTGCTTGGTATCGTTGGGTCATTTGAATGTGCTGCTTAGTTAGTACTTCAACGTCCAAATAATAATCCTAAAAAAACTCACCTGAGCTGCTGCTGCTGGGTAAATTGATACCAGGTACATTGGCCGTGGACAACGGCACCGAGACATACAAGCTGGGCGCAGCACTGTTGCTGCCACTTGTGGCAGTATTGCTGCCATCCTTGCTGCCGTTGTTGGTGCCATGTTTACTGCTGTTGACGCCGCTGCCAATTGTTTTGCTTGCCTCACTTTTCGCATAACCACCAACGGTTGCTGCTATGCCGCCCGCTAAACTGCTGCCACTGCTCGTCGTGGTGGTGCCACCAGCTCCTGCCCCTCCTGCTACTGTAGCTGTTGAGCTGCTGCTCGCTGTGGTTGCTGCTGCTATCGTTGTCGTACTCGCAGCTATCGTCGCTGTTGTGGCGCCACTCGCCAACGTCGCGTTCACTTCGGCGGTGGCGGAAGCTTGATGCGTGGGTGGACTCAACTCGGTGCGTTGCTGCAACAAAAAAAAAAACGAAATTTGCTCTGAGTTAGTTGGATTTTTTTTTTAAACTCCCAAAGTGTGATAAATTTTAATTTTTTTTTCAAATTTATCTGGTTTTAGGTGAGTCATTGTCAATTAAAAAATTCATTATTATTTATTTACTATCCTCCAACATATTTCGAATCCCGACGGAAGTCATAGTTGACACTTGAGTAATTATATTTATAATTCAAATCTGTATCGAGAATAATTGTACGATCTTCCCATTGAAATTATGTAAAAATGTCAAAGAGGTAGAAGGAAGCATTTCCGAGCCCACAAAGTATATATATTCTTGATCAGCAAACAAAAGACGAGTCGTTCAAGCAAAGTTCGTCTGTCTGCCACTCTGCATAAGCAAACCGATCTCACAGAGAGTCTTGCTATCATAGATCAAGATCGATTAAGAACACCCACATTATTAATCCAAATTACTATCAGCGTAGGCATTTCCTGTATACATAAATAAGTTGGCATACGTCTTGCCTTACTAATCAAATCAAACTTAATTATATGTGTGTCCACTATACATATATTATGAGTAATAATATATATATATATATTTAAACATTTTTTTTTTTGGTAGGCACGCGGCTGTCGCAAGTCGCTGATATCATTTGGGGTTTGTGAATAAAAAACTTGAGTTGTCTTAATTTATTTGATGTTGTTCTTAACCTGCCCAGTCATAAGTCATGACAGGCCTTAGATAACATACATTTTGGCTTGCTGATAGTAGCTTTTTTTTTTGGTTAACAAAATCAGTTTGTGCCTTCTCCGATCTTAATGAAATTTTTACAACTGATCAATAATTTGTCAGAGTACATTATATGGCTGTATCTCTTCAATTGTTGTATTTCAGATTTTAACTAATTTGTGTGGGTTTTATGTACAAAATGATTATGTCTTATTATGAATAATTTGGTGTAAGCATAAGCTGCCAAAAGCTAGCGGAAATTGTGTGAAACAAGTACTACTCCTGCTAACTGAATAATAGTCTTAATCGACGTGTGTATTCAAATGAGTTTTAGGCTTGAGGCTATTGAGCCCAGTGCCCAGTGCCCAGAGCCCAGCATATGTTCCGTATTATTTTCATGCTTCGTGTTCAACTGATTCAAACACTTCCAGCGGTATTTCTTAATAACCTTCGTTGCCATGCTTATGTTACTCACTGTTGCTGTTGCTCTTTGTGGTCATTAAAAGTCTTGTCGACACTTCCGGCCGCAAATTGCGGCATGTAAACAGCACACACATGTTTACAGCCATAAAGCATAAGAATAACACAAGAACAAGAAAAACAACAACAAACAAACAATTGAATGAAAACAACACCCGATTAACATTACATTTAACAGCAAGCTGTTAACTGAGACCAACAAGACCACAATCAATGCAAGGCAAATCAAAGACCAAACCCACAACTGATGTTGATAAGTTAAAGCATAGAAGGGGGCACGGCGGCGGCGCCGCATGTGTTCCACATAGATTATGAAAGCTGCCAGTCAACAAGCCAGCGACACATGAGCGTGTATGTGTGTTGTATACAACGCAACTAAAAGCTTATCGGTTGCGTCAACGTCGCTGTCAAAGGTAACAGCAGCAGCAACAACAACAGTAAATAACAGCTTGTAACCAAATGAGTCAGAGTCAGAAGAATGCAGCAGCAGCAGCAGCCGCTGTCAAAACTCGGCGAGGCCAAAAACTGCTGCAACAATGAACGAGTTTCCTTCTATTTTTTTTTCCATTCTGTGGTTTCCCATATGCTGCCAGATGCAACGATGTGGCTGTCTGTATGTGTGTGTGTGTATTTATGTATGTATTTTAGATCGGGCAGCCAAGTTGCCTGCAGCAAATGCACAAAACAATAAAGAGCAAAAAAAAAAACAGACGCTGGGAACAGTCGTTCCCACTCTCTCATGCACTCACACTCTCTGTTCCTCCTTAACATGAACTGTTCCCTTGACTCGCTCGCTCTCTCTCTCTCTCTCTCTCTCTGCCTCTCTTGATGCGTGAGCGCCGCATTGTTATTTATTTGGGTGGTGGTGGGGGTTCAGTCAGTAGCTGTCATTGTTATTGTGGTGTAGTCACGTAGACACAAACTAGCGCACAGCGTTGCCACCTGGTCGAGCTGCAATGTGACAATGTCCAATCAGAACAGACACAAATCAACTAAGAAGTTGCCAGCCTGTTGCTGTATCAAAAAAGTGTCAAATTTCAAGTAAACAGCTTCAAGCCTCATTAGATTTGGGTCATCCACAAAAAAAGAAATAGCTAAAAGCTAAACACACTAAATGTTGTCAATGGCCACCTTTCATGGTCACAACAAAACGGTTTTAGTAATGCGGCAGCTGTTTGACAAAAACCAAAATAAAAAAACTCAACCAAAAACCACACACAAAAAATGGCCGCCATTATTGAAAGTGATTATCCTGTTGCTGCTGTTGCCAATATCCCAGCAGCAGGCGCAGCAGCAGCAACCCCTTTAGCAATTGCGTGCTTTGCATTTCCTCGTAACGTTCTTTCTCACTGTACTTCCGCACATATTTCAATTGTTGAAATCGTCGTTGTCGTTGGCAAATTCAATAAAAGCGACAGCCGGAAACAAAATACCAACTATAAATATTATATTAGCGTTTGTCTGCAGCTTTTCGAGAGGGTTCTCTCTCTCTCTCTCGCTCACTCACTCAACGATCGGCCGGGCTCAGGACAAGCAACAGCAAAAGGGTTGTCCTTGTCCGCTTTGTGTCTGTCAGTCAGGCAGAAACCAACATAGCCCGAGGAGGATGGGATAGCAGAAAGTCTGTCGAATTAACCAAATTGAAATAAACGACTCCGCAGCAAACTGATTGCCTTGAAGAGCGACAACCACACTGAAAACCAAAATTACTGTTCAGGGACAGTCTAGGACAACAGGGGGGAGGACTGAGTCTGCCTAGAAAGCAAAGCTTCTTGCAAACATATATATTTTTACTGTTGATTATATCAAAATTAAAAGAAAATGATTTATTACTATAATTCATTCATCACATTTTTTTAAACCCACTAAATTATATGTATTTAACAATATTATATTGTTGATTAAATCATAGTATAAAAAAATTTCTATTATTATATCAATTTTTTCTAAACAATATAAATATGCTATATTTACCTAATATATATATTTTTTATTTGCTATTTATTTATTATTGATTATAACACAATTAATCAAATATATATATTATTTATTGTTATACTTCATTCATCAGTTTTTTTTAAAGACCCATCAAATTAATCTGAGCATACTTCTAAAGTATAGACATGCCATACTTAATATAAAAATATTGGAAAATCATAAATTTCATGTATATTATTCCAAGACCTGGAAATTAACTCTATATGTCCTAACAGAAATTCCTTGAATAAAGAGCAGGTCCTTGAACGCTTATGGCGAATTCCAAAAGAGAGCAGGACAAGATGCGAACAAAAGCAAATACAACAAATACCTGAGACTAAAGACTTGAGAGGTAGAAGTCGGGACACACACACATACAACTGGCAGCTGTAATAAGATCGAATGCAGGATCAATCAGCCGCCAGGAAAGAACAGAAGCAGGAACACATAACAAAAAACTCAGGGTAGGCACACACACACACAAACAAACGCACATCTTGGCAGCTGTCGTAAACTAGGCACAAGAATATGCGAGCATCGGCACAGGATACAGCAGGCATTATTATCCTTGAGCGCGCGCAAAACTAGAAGGGATAAGGCGAACAGCTGTCTGCCCAGCTCGAGCTCGAGTTAATGTTTCGTCTTATTTTTGCTGTTGGTTGTCCCTCTTTGTGGCCAGGACGATATCACGTAGGCCACCGAAAGGGAAACATGCTGGTCTCAGTGCCTGCCAGAGGGTAGCTGAAACGCCCTTATGCCAGTTACACTAATCAATAATCTGCCCCCGATAGACTCAATTGGCCAATTGGATAAATTGGACAGACAGAAACAGCATTTTCACTGCGTTTCCTTTGTTTTGGCCATGTGACAGGCAACGGCAGGTGGCACGCTCCCAGTTCATTAAAGCAGGCGAGGTTACAGGTGCATACAAAAAACAGAAAATGTATGTGCCTCCATTATTGATGCAGCGACATCGTCATTTTCTCTGGAATCGAATTGGTTGCAAAAATGGCCCTAATAAATGCAAATATTGCGACCAAATTGCTATTTAATTGACGTCTTTCAGTTATTTACTTGTTTTGATACAGGTATAATTACAATGTACTATTATAAGACCTATCAAAACGCTACACTCAAAAAATATATATTAAATCGCCGTGAAATTTAGAAAATCGCTCTACAATGAAAATCACTCTGGTTTTTAGAAATCATTTCTAGATAAAAAAAAAAAATTGCTTTCAAAAATAATTTCTATTATTGAGAAACATATTTTAAAAAGTAGAAATAAAAAGGAAAAAATTGTAATAAAGCAATAATACTTTCCTAATACCAGAAAGTCCTAATAAAAGCTGTGTCTGTCTTAAAGATCACTGTAGTCATAAAAAAAAGTCAGCTCTTTTCTTTACTCAAATCAAAATTAAGAGACATTTCAGTACAAAGTTGAATCTTTGCAGGACCATAAAATACAAATAATAAGCAAAGATGTGCAACGGCTGATTCAAATATAGTTGCTTATTGTATTAAGTTTAAATCTTTATAATAATTAAGTTTAATTGAATAACAATAGTTATCAATATTACTCAATTGCCATGCAGTAATATCTAATGGATGAGCAGGAATTCTCAAATCACAGAAGATGCAGTGTCCTTGCTAAATCCCAAAATCCTATCCTGAATTTCTACAAGAATCAGGATTGATGGAAGACCTATAGGTTCGGCAATTATTTGTTATTTTATGCAAATCAATTTTGAAAACATAGTTTTATTCTGTTGAGGATTTCAATTTACTTTTTAAATAGTCAAGAATTCAAATTTGTATACTTTCTAAATGTGATTTTAATTTGTGAATACTGCTAAAAGCTAGAATTCTTTTTTATACAAGAATTGGAACTTTTAGTTTAGTTTAGTCTTGTCTAAAAATTGTGCATCAGGTCTGGACAGAAAGAATTGCTGGTTTCTAGAAGATTTCAGCAGCTGCCCGTCAAAATCTTCACGGATGCCACGACTCCACACTCTCAAAATAGATTAGCACTTAAAGGAATATACATATATATATATTTATGTATGTATAGAAAGATGTCAGCTGTGAAGTTAAGTTAGATTTCTTACCCCGGAGAGCAGGAAACGTATTTTTAAATTGTGCGGGTATGTGGTAGCTGCAGCTGTGGCCGCCCCAACAGTGGCAGTGACAGCACCCGATGCGCCACCGCCGACGCCACCACCGCCACCAGCGGCTCCCAGATACGAGGGCGATGCTGAAGCGGAACCGCCAACATATTCAATGGTCGCCGATGGCGTCGTCGACGCCGACGACGGCGATGACGAAGCGGATGTCGAATGCTGGCTATTATTGTGATGATGATGATGAGGATGCTGCTGCTGCTGCTGCTGGGCTGAGTCTCGATCCCGATCCCGTTCGCGATGTCTGCGATGTTCGCGATGTTCACGATGTTTGTGGCGATGTTCCTTGTCCTTTTCACGCTTTTCTCGTTTCTTTTTCTTGTTCTTGCGATGCTCTTTGTAGTCGGCCATCTCAATGTGATTGTTATTATTGCTCTCCGCCGTGGCAGCCATATTCGCCATAGTCGCTGTAAAATCCAAAGTGCTGCCAACTGTTGTGGCTGCCACGGCAACAGCGGGCGC